>CM069527.1:10512500-12912500 GCA_035773235.1 Eospalax fontanierii
GGTCTCTCACTTCTTAGCTCCTCACAATGCTGAGTGATATAAAAGTCGTCAGAGACTGCTATGGTGGGAGAAATAGTCTTCCTTAAACAATGTAAGCCAGGTATAGTGTTTTCTCCTAAAGAGCTGTAACATGTTTGCGCACTTTCTTGGATTTTCACCATGAGAACCTGTTGATGTTCCTGAAGGTAAAATCCAAGGACTGGTTCAGATTCACTCATAACCGAAACCAAGACTTTCTGCCAAGCTATTTCATTGTCACTGTAGAAGCAGTAACTACTCAAAAATCACCACTTATGTCTTCCAACCAATTATTAATTCAGAAGCTTGTGTTCCAAATAAGCATGACTTGCCTTTAACTGAAAATGTGCTTCTCCCCAGTTAGGGAGAAGAGGGGCTGTTTACCCTGTAAACAAAATTTTCTGATGAATTAAAGTAAAGCCCTTATTTTTGGTTTGTTGGACTCTTTCATTTCAATTCAAGAACAATTGTAGCAAATTCCAGACTCCTCAAGTTGGAGCTAAAATAATAAATCATTTGTATTTGTTTAATTCTGAATAGTCACTGTATATAGAAAACTGGGATCTGACATAAATAATACTTGTACCAGAACTGGACATACTCTTTTTAGATAAGCCATTGCTTTGACTCAAAGCCATTGCTTTTGACTGTGGTTGGCCTGGGTGGATTATTTTTATAGTTAGCTTTTCTATGTTATGGGCTTCAAGTTGCTGTAGAGCCTGTTAGTTACAATCTTGTGCTTAGTGTGAGGATATTTTGTTTCAATAGTGTTCTTTTTTGATCCAGAATTCCATGCTTCTGGAGAACTTATGTCTCAAGAATGCTCCCTCAAATCTAGGCAAGACCAGCATTCTTGTACCAATCCTATGGATAGATGCACCGTGGCTTCTCATGGGCACTCCTGAAAGCCCACCACATGGAGGTTCAGGCACTCACAGACAGTCTGGAAATGTCTCTGAAGGTTTTTTAAAACAGCTTTTTAACTTTTGGGGAATTTCATTCATGAGTGTTGTATTTGCATCATTTCCACCCCCACGTGTTCCCCCAGACTCCTTCCATGTGCCCCCAAATCCTTCTCAATTTCTTGTCCTCTTTGATGACTATTGTTACATACATACATATACTTATACATCAGTCTGAATCCATTTAGTGGTGCTTCTGTGCATATGTGTTTAGGACGGGTCACTTGGGGGCCACATAAATTACCAAGGAGTAAGTCCATGAAGAAAACTGATTCTCCCTCTCAGTATCAATTGGTTGCCTATAGCTCTTCATCTTGAAGTGGGAACTCATGAAATTTCCACATCCACGTTGGCATGCCAACCAGTTTTGTCATTATGCAGATCTTGCCAAGCTACCACACTGCGGAGATGTCACTGGTGCAGCTCCCCTACCATGTCTAGAATGCATTAACTAGCAGCAGGATTCTTGTCCCTTTGGTTCTTACAATCTTTCCATCCCATCTTCCACTGTGTTCCCTAACCCTTATGTGTGGAAGCCGCATTGTAAGATGTGTCACTTAGGGCTGAGCACCTCACAGCCACGTAATCTCTGCACTTTGATCAATTGTGGAACCTCATAATTGTCTTTGTTGCAAAAAGAAGCTTCTTTACTGTATGATGTGAGCCACAATCTTATTGAATATTGCCTTGATGCCCAGTACGTGCTTTACATATGCTATATCATTTAATTTTCACAGCAACCTTACTTGGTGTGTATTGTTTTGCCCATTTTCTAGGTGTGAATTTTCAGTCACACCAATCACAAACACTGAAGAAAAGGTAGTGATAAAAAGCAACTCTGTAGTTGCAATTTTTATTTAAAGTATTATTCCTGATAATCTGGACTTCTATTTTGAATTCTAAAAAATTGACAAAGTGTCATTAGGCATTGATGGGAATCCATAAATCACTGTTACCTTTCATTCTGTTCATTTGTGCATTCAATGGTTTATTTATAGACAATTTGATTTCTTTATGATCTTTCATCAGCTTTAAATTATTTTTAATGATATTCTGAGAGAATACCAGAAGCCTATTTAGCAGGACACACTGAATCACTTACAACATTTGTGATTTTGTTACTGGGGTTGTTAGAGTCATATCTTGGGCCATCAAAACCTTAATAAGTTAGGCTCAACCACCCATATTCAATAGGTCAATTAAAGAAACAGGAAATAATGAAAAGCAGAAAAGAATTTATTCAGTGTGGTCACATTGGAAAGACAAACAAAGAAAGAGGTTCACTGATTCCCAAAGTCCATCTTCAGGGTCCTTTAGGTTTATAGACAAGGAAAGAGATTTTCACATCTAACCCGTCCTGGTCAATGTGTGTCCTCTACACCACTGACTTGTTGTCTACATTCCCATCTCTCTCACATAGGATCTGACAAACTGTCATAATTGTGTGAAATCTCATTCAGGCAGGCATATTCCTTCTCTGGCTGGTGCCAGGCATCTGCCTTTTCCTTCTCCCAGCAAGAGACTTCTAATGGAATATCACAAGTGTCTTTTTAGAATATCTTTATTTTTTTAGGAAGGCTACAATTTGATTAGAACTTGTTTATTAGCATATAAACTTAATCAGTTAATTTCATAGTTTAGAGATAACTGTTAGGCACATCTTCAATATCCACCAACTCAGAAGTTTCTTGTACTGCTGGTATATTCTTGAGAAAGATGTCCTAAAATCTTGAGGTTTTTTTTGTTTGTTTGTTTTATTGTTTCTTTTTAATGAAGAAAATGCTGAATTGTGTTCAGGTAGAATAAATATGTAAAATGTTCTGTCTGGACAGGTTCACGTACTTTTCAAATGAAATGCTTGGCTTGCATTGCTGTGAATTGAAAATCAGTGCATTCTGACCTGCTGGGTTGGGATGGAGCTCTGAATACTTTAATCATCGTTACCAACCTCACAGTGAAGAGTAAGAATTCAGCTATTAGAAATTACTCGGAGCTTCTGACATTCCTTCCTTCTTCTGTTGCAATCATTATTAGCTCTGCAGAGCATAGACGTCATAGCCAAAAATTTTCTTGCAATAAAATTAAGATATGATTGATTCTTTTGTTCTAAACCTGTTCAAAGTTAAAGAGATTTCCAGGTAAGGGATGTTTTGCAGTTAAACAGAAACCAACGGAATAAGTATATTTTGTATATTACCATAAAAGTAGTAATAAGGAAATAGAAAAATATTTTTAGAGAAAAGTACATGATAGTAAATCTTCTCAATGAGAAAGTTTACCTTCTCTTCTCAGTTGAAACAAAACAGAAGATTACTGTATTGTTATAGACAAAATGAACATCTTTTTTCTAATTTGATGCTTGATAGACACTTTTTATTCCTTATGAAATTTAACTGTGATTTTTTTGTGTAACCTCTATGAACAACTACATCTGTGTGCAATTTCAATTGCTATTGAAGACAAAATAATATTTGTTCTTAATTATTCATTCAGTTCTTACTTTTAATTATCAATTAAGCATATTTTTGTTGTTGGGTTTTATCAGATATGTTTAAATACTTTCCAATTTTTAATCTTCAGCTTTCCTAAGCACTGCATTATGGTTACTTTTTTTCAAGAAGATATGTTTTCCCAAGTTGATGATTAGTTGCATACTCGATTTTTGCTAATCTTAGTTTTGTCACTGACTTTTAAAGTAAGGATATTTTGTTTAAATGCTCTGTAAAGGAACTGTGTTAACCACATAGAGGGTGAATGTTTGTGAACTGACTATTGAAGTCAGAAATGGGAGAAAGAGAAATGAAACAGGGATAAAGAGAAAAATCACATTGTACAGTCAGTTTGAGTGAGAATTATTTGATCACATTTCCCAGTGATTAACTTTTGCCCTTATATTAATCTAATCAAAGAAATGATTTCCCTCTGTTACTACCTTTGTCAGTTTTAAGTAATGGAAGCTTTTAAACTATTAACCACCAGTTCTGCCAATTTTGCACTGCCTTACATGTCACATTTCCTAGAATCCTGACTACATGTAAGGATTTTCTTGTCCTAGTGTTAGAGTATGAGCGTCAGAAATTTACAACATGTCCATAGAACAGGGGGAAAAAACTGGGGGGAAAAAAACAGGAGAAAAAAGGTGGAAATGCACCAAAAAAGAGCAAGTGAAGCCAGACACAGGTCCAATTGCAGCTCCCCAACAGCAGTAGAAAAGCAGAAGCCTTATCGGGAAGTGAAGTCAGGAGACCCTTGTAAAGAGACACTGACCACTAGGCACTCAGGACAAGCCCTCAGCTATCACAAGCCTCAAAAACAATTGCAGATTTGGGGAAGACAGTGTTTTCTCCAGGTGATGGGTCACCAGTCGACAGGAGTCAAGTTCCGCCAGGCTGTATGACTCAGGGGACAGTAGGGGATTCCGTCTTGAGATAGAATTGTTTAAATCTGAGCTTGTTATGGTGGTCCAAATAAGAATGTGTGGGTCCCGATGGGGGAGGGGGCCACCAGTGAGGAAAGGGTACAAAGATGATTGAGACAGATTGAGGTGTTCTCTATGAAATGCATAAAATTTCAAGTAAAACTTTACAAAACAAAATAAAACACAGAAAAACTGAACTGAAGGCTTGAGAACAGAAGCACGAGTCAGGGAGGCTGAATTTAGACCTCAGTAACCCCAGGGTGAGAGGGGGCTCTGAGAGGCAGCTGTGGAGAGTCAAAGGCGCGGACACTGACAGTTCTCAAAATAACAGCTACATGTGGCAGGAAACGTGACTTAGGCAGTGAGGTGCAGTAAGGTAGCAGTGGCCTTGGTGGCCTGAGCAGACCTCATCAACTGAGAACAACCCTGAATCAAAACATGAGGTCAGTAGGTGGATGAACTCTGAGCTCCAGTACGTTCTTGATAACAACCTCTCTCCAGCAATGTGATTAATATTTGGTAGGTGGCAGGCTGGGAAGCAAGAAGATCAGTCCATCTCCTGTTCAGATCTCAGTATTATGACTGCTCTCCTTACTCCCAACGTACTTGAAAGAGACCTCCTAGCGAAGAACTCTTGGATACAGTCAAAAGATTGAACTTAAGAATGTAAAGGATAGAAGAGCTGAAATAAAGATGAATGCCACAGCGAATCTATTCAATGAATTTATCACAGAAAATTTTGCACATTTAGAGAAAGATGTGGATTGACACAGAATAGACACTTAGAACCCCAAGCAAAAACCTGTGCACTGAAATAATATCATCAGGATGTTTCAAACAAAGCAGAAAAACAATGTTAAAAGCTGTAGAATAAGACCTACTCATCAGCAAGTATAAATGGCTCAGAATAATATTAGATTTAGCATCAGCAGATGAGATCAAAGTACAGGATTATATATTTCAAGACCTGAAAGTAAAGAATCATGAGCTAAAATTGCTAAATGCAGCAATTTATGGAGAACTAAGGACATTTTAAGACAAAACTAACATAAGTCACGATCACTAAACTAGCACCGCAGAAGACATCGAAAGGAATGCAACAACACAGAGGAAGAGAAAGTCAGTCTTAATCACGGGAACATAGATAACCGCCACAACAAGAATAAATGAATAGGGACTGGAGAGATGGCTCAGTGGTTGAGAACACTGACTGCTCTTGCAGAAGACCCGATTTGATTCCCAGCACTCACATGGCAGCTAACAACCATCCATAACTCCAGTTCCAGGGGATCCAAAATCCTCTTCTGAACTCTGCAAGCATTTACACAACACAGGTACACTCACACACATGCAGGCAATACACTACTACACATAAAATTAAAATGAAAATAAAAAATCAAATATTTTTTAAAAGAAAAAATGAACAAAAGAGAGCTAAAAAATAATCAATCCATCATGTCTAACACAGTAAGAAAGTAGACCCCTAATACTATCTAGGAAGAAAAAAGGGAACAAACATTAATCCAACCAAACAGAATAAAGGATAATAGTCAACAGTTCTTAATAACAACCTTAACAATGTGAGTGGCCTCAACATACCATTAAGGATTTGCAGATTATCTTACTGGATTGATGTCTACGAACCAACTCTTCTCTCCAAGAAATTATAATACAGAGACACACAAACTGATGAAATTCAAAGATAGAAAGCAATCTATCAAGCAATAGAAGCTTGATAGTGTTAGAAATTCAACTGTTATAGCTTTGCTGATATCTGGCAATACAGACTTCAAGTCAGAATTAATCAGAAGACATTAAAGAAGGCCACTACATATTAAATAGGGAAACAATTCATTAAGAAGATAGAACTGTATGTATACATAAACTAAATGTTGTGGCTCCTAATTTCATAATACAAACAACTAATAGGTATAAAAGGTCAGAGAGTTTCTGGTACAGTAACAATGGGTAACTCCAATATCTCAGTTTCATATATATATACACAAAATAAAGACCAACAAATAAATTTCAGAGTTAAATTATGCTATAGATTGAATGAACTTAACAAGTATGTACAGAATATCCCATTCAATCAGTACAGAATGCACAATCTTTTCAACAACCCATAGAACCATCTCTAAAATAAACCGCATTTTAGATAGTAAGGCAAGTATTAAAAATACAAAAGAATCAAAATAATGTCTTGTAGTTTATTATATCATGGTGCAATAAAAGTTGAAATCAACATTAAGAGAAACGAAAGAAAATGAACAAATACTTGGAGTTTGAACTGGCCTTTCTTGAATGTTGAGCATTTTATTGAAGAGATTTGGTAATAAATTGTAAAATTCCTAGAATCAAATGAAAATAAAAGTATAACTTACTAGAACTTTCCAGACAGAGCAAAGAGAGCTCTAAGAGTGAAGTTCACAGACTGCCTACTTTAAAACTCCAAAATTCATAAATAAATAACCTAATTATCCCCTCAAGGTCTTTGAAAAATATGAACAAGTTAAACCCCGAAGCATTAGACAGCAAGAAATAATAGGCCAGTGCTGAGATTAAAGTAACAGGCACCAACAGAATAATACAGAGTCAGTCAAATGAAGAATTGGAGTTTAAATTGTCCTTTGACAATTTCATGCATTAATATAATGTATTCTGATTACTGTCTCTTCACACTCTTTTCTGTCACCCTCCTGTCCATAGAAAACAATACATAGAATCAGCCTAATGAAGAATTGGTTTCTTTGAAAAAAAATTGATATCCAGAGGCTCGTTAGGGAATCCTTTGAAAACTTATATTCCTAAATAAATAAACAGAAAATCTAGAATAAATGACAAAATTCCTATATATATGTGACTTATTAAGATTAAATTAGGAAATTATGAATAATTTAGACATATCTTTTACAATCAGTAACACTGAGGCAAATGAGCTGGTGAGATGATTCAGTGGTTAAGAGCACCGGCTGCTTTTGCCATCCCTTACTCTGGTTTCAGGGGATCTGATGCCCTCTTCTGGACTCGGTGAGCATTACATGTAGGCAAAACACTGATAACATTTAAAAATTAATTAATTACAAACATAAAAAATAAAATTGAATCAATAATAAAAGAGAAATAACACTATCAAATTCATTCAACAAATCCAGTATGAGCCCGTTACCAAAACTAAATAAGGGCATAACAGAGAGAGAAAGCTATAGGTCTCTTTCCTTAATTAACACAGATGTGAAAATTCTCAATAAAATACTTCCAAACTAAATTCAGGGACACATGTAAAAGATCATACCCTATGACAAAGTTGTTTTCATCTTAGGGATCAGGGTTTATTCAACATATGTAAATCATTAAATGTAATATAAGAAAAATAAATTTAAGTACAGAAACCACGCTATCACAATAGACACAGAAAAAGCCTTTTACAAAGTTTACTGCCTTCATAATAAAAGCCAGGAGCGAAGTAGGAATAGAGGGGACACAGCTCAGCATCATGAAGGTTTTATATGGTGAACAAATAGCCAACATTACACACTAAAGAAAAACCGAGAGCATCTTCTCTAAAAGCTGCAATAAGACGAGGGTAGCCGTTCTCTCCACGTGTTTAATATAGCACTAAAAGTCTTAGCTAGAGCAATAAGATAGCAGAAATGAAAGGGATTTGAAGGGAGAGTGAAGCAAAAGTGTCCCTATGTTCAGACATGATCACATCCTTAAAAGATTCTAAAGACATCAACAATATCAGCAACAACCTCTTAAGCCCGATAAACATTTGAAGTAAAGCAAGATGCAAAATCAACATAAAAAGCAATAGTCTGTCTATATATCTATCTATATCTATATCATCTATCTATTTATCTATCTATCTATCTATCTACATGTGTGTGTGTGTGTGTGTGTGTGTGTGTCTGTAATAACCTTACTGAGAAGAAATCAGGGAGGGGATACTATTCATGATACCTCAGAATAAAGCTAACCAAGGAGATGAAAGACCACTATAATGAAAACTTTTAAATACTGCATCAAGGATGTAGCTCAATTGGTAGTTTGCCTAGCATGCGTGAGGCTCTGGTTCAATCCCCAGGACTGTAAATTCAAAGTCTGGGCTGGAGGAATGGTTCAGTGGTTAAGAGCACACACTGCTCTTTCAGGGGACCAGAATTCAGTTTCCAGGACTCATATCAGGTGGCCCACAGCTGCTTACCTCTCCAAGTCCAGGGCATCTGATGCCTCAGACCTCCACGGGCACTTGCACTCATTGCACGTACCCATATACAAACATAAATAAATACACACAATTAAAAATAATAAAAAGAAATCTTAGAAAGGAAAGTCAAGATCACCCTGGGCTACACTTATTTTCAGAAGGGTTCTTACTCTGTAGCTCAGGTTGATGTTCAACTCACAGCAGTACTAATGGCGTGATCTCCTGAATGCAAGGATTACAGGCATGGAACAACATTCCCAGCAATTCAAAATACATTTTTTGTGTTTTTGAGATAAAGTCCCCCTGTAGCCTCAGCAGGCCTAGAACTCGCTATGTAGAACAGGCTATCCTCTATCTCACAGAGATCTACCTGCCTCTGCCTTCTGAGTGCTGAGATTAAAGGTATTCACAACCATGTTCAGCAAAATATATATATATTTTTATAAAAGAGCAGTGATATATTTTACTGATAGAGCCCTTCCCTACCTAGCATTCTCAGGCTCTGGGTTCAGTTCTCCCAAAGCACAAAAGATCAACACACATAAAAAAAGAAATGTTCTTGCTGCTTGTTTAATTATAACAAGCCAACAATAAAATCGATATCAATTATTTAGTAGGATAACTGTTAACACAATACTTATATGTCCAGCTTTGTATATAAAATTTCCTACATTTAAAAGCAGTTTCAAGAAATAAATTGCTGCTTATCTGTCTTAAATTATCTGTTGACCCATTTATAAGATAGACTTTGATACATTGTATAGTATTGCTTGTACTTTTAGTAAAATTTTGGGTAGTAATAAGCAAATACACATTTTAAAAGCAATTAATGATAAGTATTATCAATGAGTACATTCAGAAGTTCTGTGTCACTGAATGGAATAAGTTCCTAAAATAGGGATGGAATAGAATGAATGAATACTGATTGCTTATGTTTTAGATTCTCTGCTGGAAAATAAAACAAAATGATACTTTTCTGTATAGAACTTATGTATATAGTCAAGTGACCAGGAGAAGTATGATTAATAAACTTATATTAAGTTCAAAGCCAGAATGGGTGAGACACTACAGGAGGACAGCTGAACTGATGTCTGAATTGTCAAGTTTAAGAGAGAAAATCCTCTGTGAACTACAGTGATGTGAAGAAGCTGCCTACAGAAGATGGAGATGCAGCACCATTAGGGGATATGAATTGCTTACTAGGCATTCCTGTGAAACGCATGATCTGCAGATCCTCCAACCGGCCCAAACAGTAGGAAAGAATGTCGCATTCGGATACTGAACCTCCCGGAGGTCTCTCCCAAGCCGTTTTAGGGATGTCAGCAACTACCTCTGAAAGTCTGACTGTATCTCTGAAATTTTCTTTTCAGTGGCACAATGACTTGGCTCGGAAGTCACAAGTAATCTCGGTGTTCCTAGTGGATAAGAAAGCTCAAGAAGTTACAGATTTAGATACTGGAAATGATAACTACCTTGTATTTCTATCATCTTCTGCTTCAGTTTAGAGCAGATAACAAACCATTCCTTGACATAAAACCTGTTAGTTATTGCACACTTGGATGACCATGTGGTTCTCAACTCAGTCTTCCCTGCAGTAAAAGCGACAGATGACTGAGAACTACATAGGACCCATGCATTAAGACAGATGATGAAGAAGTAGAAGCAGGTGCTGTTGCTTGTTTTCTTCTTTCATTGGGAAAATGACTCTGTCATATTTTTTATCTTCTTATTGGTGAGAATTTTACTATTTCTATTTACAGAGCATATGTCAGGCCAGATAATGGTTTAATCTGTTGACATATTTTATATGATAATTAGATCAGAAACTATCAGACAAACAATCTTATTATTTTTACAGTTCTACACATATCTCATAACATTCCTGTATTTTATGTTATCTTTGCTGCCTTAGTCTTAGAAAATCTAGCTATTTGGAATGGGAGAGTTGGCTCAATGGTTAAGAGCACTGGCTGCTTTTGCAGAAGACCCAAGTTCGATTCCCAGCACCTACATGGCAGCTAACAACTGTCTGTAACTCCAGTTCCAGGGAAATCCGATGCCTTCCTCTGGCCTCTGAGGCAGTGCATGACACAAGTGTATTTACATATAGGCAGGCAATATCCTTATATTAATAAGAAATAAATACTATTAAAAAAGTGTTAAAAAGAATCTAGCTATTCTTGAAAGTAAATGATGCTGCCTTGAATTGTTACTCATTTCAATCTCAGAGTACAAAACAAACTAGTGTGATGTCTTATGACTGGCTGTATACACACACACACACGTTCATATGTGCACAAGTGTGAAAAGATACTATGCAGAATAAGACCAACATATACACATAACTCTAGGTAAAAATTTAATACCCTTTGCTTTAAATGTTGGCTTGTATTAATATTCTTTTCCTGTTTGTGTTTCCCTATCGTTAATAATGTCTAGGATTTGAAAACATTGTTGAAATTCTTGATTATGCAATCTTCCAATTAAGCTACAACAGTTTAATTGACTTCCTGTAGATAAGCAGAGGACTCTGACGTAGGACTTCCTATAATACAATCTCCATGCCAGAAAATAATTGAAATACCCCCGTATGTATTGAAATATTTTTACAAGAAGAAATGGAGTTGGTAAATTTGCATTGATATTTATATTATCCTATTGGTAATTCAACAAAAATTTTAATTTCTCCCCTATACACAAGGCATAAGCTTTCTCTTTATATATCTATTTTTGGCTCAGTTTTGATCAGTTATAGCAACGGTGTTGATGAAGAAAAATGAAATTAGAAATGTGTTTCCTGGAGTATTAAATTGAAACTTTGTAACAATTACCTATTTTACCTTAAAATTCAAGAAGTGACACTTTCATTACACATGCACCTTTATGCCTCTCTTAATTAATATTAACTGTTAACTTGATACAGTGTAGAAAAGAGTATCGTTGAGGTATTTTTCAGATCACACTGGCCTGTGAAATTTTCTGAAATTTTGTGAAATTCTTGTAAACAATGCTACTTAATCTGATATTAGATCACTGAGAAGTTACTTTCTCAGAACCCAGAGAAGAACAGAGCAGATGGGAATGTCTGTGGGAGATTGCCTTGACTGTGAATTGATGTTGGAGTGCTGAGTCCACTGCTGATAGCATGTTCCCTGAACAGGATGTACTGTGATACATAAGAAAACTAGCAAGCGACGGGCCTGTGAGCAGCCAGCAAGCGGCATTCTCCATGCTTTCCGCTTCAAGTTTGAGCTTGAGTTCCTGCCCTGTCTTCCCCCAGTGCTGGACTGTGACCTACAAGTCTCAGCTAAATAAACCCTTCATGCTCCTAAGTGGCTCTTGGGCAGAGTGTTTTATTACAACTACAGAAAGAAAATATAGAGCAATGCTTAATAGAAAATGAGAAAGGATGGATATGAATATATTTGTTGCACAGTGTTATTTGAGTCTTTAATGCCTGAAGATTGATTTGTGTGTGTGTATGCTTGCCTCCATGAACTTATGTGTACCATGTGCATACAAGAGTCCATGGAGGCCAGAAGCAGATGTCAAATCCCCTGGAACTGGAGTTACAGATGGTTGTGGGCCACCATACAGATGCTGAAAACCAAATCTGGGTCCTCTTTAAGAGCAGTTAAGTGTAAGCTACCTCCCAGCACCAAGAGTTTTAATTTTTATTCAATACAATCAGTATCTTGTCAGTACTTTTTTCTGAAGATAAAAACAATTATATTTTATGATTTCTGTTTTATAACGAAATCGTAAATTAATTACCACAATATATTTAATTCCTGTCCTATATCTAGGTGATAAAAAGAAAAATTCCTGTTACTTGGTGATCGGCTTGCCACAATTTTAACACTAAACATTGTCTTTTTGTTTTGTTTTGGGGGTTTGGGAGATCCTCTTTTCTTTTTAAAAATATTTTATTATTTTTTTATATGTATGAGTGTATTACCTGCATGTAAGAGCACCTATGTTGTGCAATGCCTCACAACAGCCAAAAGAGGGTGTTGGATCCCATGGAACTGGAGTTACAGACGGTTGTTAGCTACCATGTGGGTGCTGGGAACTGAACCCAGGTCCTCTGGAAGAGCAGCAAATGTTCTTAACTGCTGAGCCATCTCTCCAGCCCCACTTTTCTTTCCTTTTGAATTGGGGTCTCCCTGTAGCTCCAGCTGTACTGGAACTTGCTTTGTAGACCAAAGTGGCCTCATTCTCATAGAGAAGTGTTAAAATTAAAGGTGTTCCACACCTGGAACTAAACGTTCTTTTGACTGATGATCATAGATGTCTTAATAAGAGGTAGAGGTAAATTGTTACTAATCAATGTAGTGCAATAATATTGACAACATTTCAGGGTTTGCCCTTTCTGTTGCAAATATGCTCCATGCAAAGGGAGAGAAAAATCACATAGTCTGAGTAGTTCTTGTGTTATATACAGAATTATTTTCTGAGCCGCCTCTTTTTCATAAATTTGGTTGGAATTAAATGGAACTTTCTATTCAATTGAGAAATTGATATTCAGAATTCATTATTTTGGCAATTACTCTTGCCATTAATTGATGCAGTTCATATATTTCTTATTTTTATTATCATTTAGGCAACTATACACTGAAATAAAATTCATGAAATTTTTATTTCATCATTTTGACTCAAACTGGTATTTGAAGTTTTTTAAGTTTAACAAATGGAGAGCTCAGGTGAAGATTAAAAGTATTTTATTATTCAATTTATTGAGCCATACTTTTGGCAGGAATACAGTCTTTCTGATGCTTCTTATTTCTCTGTGGGATACTTTATCACTGTGATTATGACCTCAGAATATCTCACCAGGCAGGAATGAGAGTGTTTGAAACAAGAGAAAAAGAAGGAAATTATGAGACTGTGTGTTATTTTCCTAAATTTACTTCCTTCCAAAACAGAATTATAATTCTCATGTATTTATTTTGTAACTCACTGTTGTTACTGTATAGGTGAGGTATTTCTTCCCTATTACACTGAACTGGGCTTTGACTCAATATATGTGATCAAAGTTAGATGTAAATGTTCAATAGAAATCTTTAATAGTCATTGTGGCCATTTCCATGAGCTTTCTTTTGTTAATTTTACACGTTGCTATGAGATTTCTATGTCCCTGGTGCAAGCCTCCTTTACATCTTAATCCCTTGAATAAGTTTGCATGGACCAGAGACTCACTGGGCCACTGAAACATCAGTGAGAAATAACCCTTTGTAAGCTATTAAAATGCATGAGTTATGACCATAGCACAGCTGACTAATACAAACGATTTGTTTATATTTTCAGGAAATTATGAATGAAATGGCTTTAGTTCAGTCACAAAGACAAGAAAATAATTATGGTTTTTTTAATTAAAAAATGAGATTAATTTCATTTTAGAACTATGGTATTTTAAACATTAATTTAACAATTACAAATACTAATTTTAATTTGTGACTATTTAGAGATAATGGTCTATTATTTATAAGTACTATGTTGTGATATGGTATGAAAAAAAACGTGATGATACAATATCATTTTAAGTGATATGTCTTAAGTCCAAATGACAAACACTTTCAGGTATAATTCTCTTTACTAAGTGCTTTCCTGTACTAATAGGAAGCAGATCTAGGTGCTCTGTCAGTAGCCCTGCGGTTTCTGCATGATGGCTTCCCAACAGCCCGTCCCTATGATCTGTACCTGTCCACTCCCCACTCCAAACTCAATACTTTTTCAGGTCGTTGCAGGAGAAACAGCTCCCACCTCTGCCTCAGCTTTTTCCGTTGCTCTCTGTGGTGAATTTCACCCAACTCTGTCTTTGTGAAGTTAATGACATATTTTACAGTTTCAAATTCCCCACCTATTACATTTGAATTTTGCCTTTTAGTTATTTCATTGTGAATTTTGGAGGCAATAAAGAAAATGATTTAAATTCTCAGTCTCAAACTCTAGATTCCTTTAGGTTTTAAATAGAAGAGATCATACTATTTTTAATGATGCCTAAATAATATATTAATTTGCCCATCTTTCCTATTCATTGATAATTCTTTCAATATTGGAGTTTTTTGTTTTTGAATACATAAGGCATTGTAATTGGAGTGGAAAAACGGAGAAGGCTGAGTTCTCTGTATTCTGGGGTCTCTCCAGAGACTAGGGCAGAAGATCTATAGTTTCAGGCCAATTTAGGCTACAGAGGCTACATCAAAAAATAATAATAATGTAAAACCCCACAAAACCAAACCATACATAAAAATAAGAGGGACAGGAGCTGGTTTACAGTCCGGTAAGAAATCCATTCATTATTAATGATTCAATTATAGTTGTAACAGATTCCAGAAGAAATAAATTTGGATTAATGGTATTATTTAATAGCACGCCTAATCTAATATGGGATTGTAGGGATATTTATAGAATAAACAAAATTTAAATGTGAGATGTGTTTTAAAGAATAAAAATTTCTAAGGTGGGAAATGAGGAAAAAAAAATTTTATGCCTGGAAAAGGCCTTAAATGAAGCTTCTGTTGTCCTTGGGATACAGAGCAAGTTAGGCGCACATGATTTCCTGTCTATTGGATGTGTAACTCTGTGTTCAATGAATTACTGTCAGCGAGGCAAGAGACAGAATTCTAACATCTGCTCAGCTGTCAACTAAGCTCTAGGTTCTGAGAAAGTGACTTCTTAATGATCTAATGTCAGATTAAGTAGCTTAGTTTACAAGAATTTCAGAAAGCAAATACAACAAGATAATAACTATAGTAAAAAAACAAAAATATTCATATATGTTTGACTTAAACCTTCTATTACTGGTATTTAACTCTGCAGAAATAATTCAACAACAGAATAAAGCTCTGCCAAATGTTCACTGCAGTATATAAAATAATAAAAAAGGAAAAAAATCAGAGAAAAAGCCTTCATTAAAATGACAAAAAGAATGATAAATTATGCTGTATCAACTTACAGAAAAATATTCTTTTACTAAAGTGCATAGCTATGAAAACCATATACAAACACAGGAAGCTCTTCAATAAAAGTTACATTAAGAACCATTATAATCATGCTTGCAACTCAGATGGCAATTCTTCAATGTATTTTGTGTTATGCAAAGGCAAAAATGAAATTTGCAATAAGCAAAAGAAGCTGGTTTTATGTAGTGTCTTACTTTTTTTCTCTCTAAAGATTCCTTAATAGTATCATAAAAATTCAGGGGAAAAATGACATAGAACACTGTTCATCTTTGTTCTGTCTCCTGAGGCTTAATAAAACAGAACTTGTCAAGATTTTTATCTGCACCTAGCAATTCTGAGATATTCATAGAAAACATAATTCTTGTGTTCCAAACATAGAAACTAATACAAAGTGGAAAAAGGTGACTGATCATCCTTTGCATCAATTAAATTCAGTCATCTGAAAACCATTCCTTTGAGTCCCAAACCTGTTTGATTTGAATTGATTTCTACTAAAATGTAAATGGTCTTGGGAAGGCCAATTTCTTAAGGTATTATTGACTAGCATCTTTGCTAAGCATTAACTGAATCCATCATTGTATAGCAAAAAAGCTGAGAGACTGGATAGACATGTAAAAGAACAGGGAAGAAGGAAGCCGAGTGAAGAGAGTGTGTTGATTAGAAGAATGCCAAGGAGCAGGTTTTTCACTTAGCAATATCCTTAGGGTGTGTACCATATGTGTGTGCTTTTTAAAAACACTCATCTTTCTGTCTATCAGTCTATATCTACCAGCTATCTATATCTATCAGCTATCTGTCTATAGCTATCTATCACTTATCAATCATTTATCTATCTGTATTTATCAGCTATCATCTATCTATGATCTGTCATCTATCATCTATCAGTCATACATCATTTATTTATCATCTACCTACATCTATCATCTATTTATCTATCAATCAATCATCTATCAACCTGTCATCTATCATTTATCTACCTATGTCTATCATCTATGCATCTATCAATCATTTATCCATATCTATCATCTATCTATCTATCTATCTATCTATCATCTCATCTATTATCTAGTAATCAGCTAGTTTCCTTTCAGCAGGCACCTCTGAGAGGCACAGCAAGGTGTTCTATTTAACAAGAACTCTAAATAGGAAATTAAAATCAGAAAATACCCATTAATAAAAAAATCTAAATCCTACAAAAAATAATCAAAGAATGTCATTCTAACATTAAAAAATTATTATTGTTTCTGGGGAGGGGATGATATAAGCTTTCTCTTGGACTACTTTTGTTTTCAAACAAAGATGGCTAAATTCAATGTAAAATTTGCACAATTGAAGGTTTTTTTCCATGATGGTATTGGATGTCACCCCTGACATGAACAGTACATGGTCTTGTCCACTTCTGACACCAAGCTAATCTGTTTCTGAACCAAGTTCAGGAAGTTTTCCCTTTCTCAGCTGATCATAAGTGATTCCCACCTGACCAAAGGACTGACTGAGAGAGAGTTTGGCACTGTAGAAATGACATGGAGAGCCAAGCTGCATGTTTATGCATTTATTATCTGCTTTGTGCTAGATCTCAGATTAACCATTCCCATCTTATGATAAGCTTTTTTGTCTCATTTATGGGCCAACATATTACTGTGGATTTGAAAATAACCAACTCATGATCGACAGATACGGCCTTGTAATCACTTAGCATTCCGTGAGCAGTCTCTCTCTTAGCACCAGCCGAAGTACAGTGTGTTGCTTTCAGCTACTGGTGCCATGATATTACCCAAGGCTGTTTTATTCCCATATGCTTGGCACAATGTACAGCCAATATATTTTCCTTATTTGCATATTATCCTAGTTTATTGATGGTAAGAGATTTTACATTTGGGTTATCTTTTAGGCCAGGAGCTATTGCGCTATGTTTGTTATCAGCAATGGAGATCCCTATTGCCTTTGTCTCCAATTTATTTTAATATTCTATAAAATAATTTAGAATTTCATGCATATATTAAATATATTTTGGTCATATTCACTCCCATTCCCAGATCCATAACAATTACCACCCCCTCCTAATTTCATGTCCTCTTTTTTTGAGTCCAATTTTTGCTACCCATAAATTCATGGGTGTGGGACTGTGGAGTGGAGTGTGTTGACCTACCTAGTGCTACACTGTTAAAGAAAACTGAATTCCCTGTCCTCAGAAGTCATCAACCGTCAACAACTCCTAAGCAAGGTGTGGGAGTTGTCAAGAAGATACTGCTTTGCTCTGGTTCTTCTAGACCTTTGGCTCTTCACTCTGTCCCTCTTCTGCAGTGGTCCCCAATCCTTAGGAAGAGGGGATCATGCTTCTTCAATAAGCCATAGGTTTCAAATAAAAAGCCCAGGGTTAGGAGTAGGATACTTTCCATTGAGTTGTTGGTCTGAAGTATCCTGGAGATCCCAAACAATATAGACTATTGCCATTGCTTTTGGTTGCCCACTAGAACTTGATGGTAAGGTCCTATTGTGGAAGACACACTTTGGTTACATGACATGGAGTAATGAAGTTGGTACTAACCAGGAAGCTAGCATTCATAGTGCCAAAGAAAAGTGACCAACAGTCTTACAGAGCTGTGAACTCTGTGAGCTAACAGTGAACAGTATGGCAAGATATGCCCATGGGTGCAATAGTGGCACACATGTTATGGGAGTAATCAATTGCTTTCTGTTTAGATTTAAGGCTTGATCCATAGGAGGAAATATATGTCTAATGCAGTAAATCTGACCAAGAACCCGTGATTGGAGAGTTCATAGCCCCAAAGGTGAACTTGCTGCTGTTATTTTAGTGAGTGGACGTAGTATCAAACTGTGCTCTAAATCCATATACGCATAGATTAGTGTGGTTCTCAGACCATATCAAAGGAATTTCTTTGTGCAGTGGGCAGTAGTTAACTTAGAAACCCACAACTGGTCAAAGTACAGAGAATAAGTACCTGTGTAATGCACAGCCACAAATACATACATATAGATATAGATACAAATGGGGTATCTATATCACAGTTTCAAATAGCTACTTTAGTGAGTTTTGAGGGGAGCGCTTTCCCTAATAAGGGTCCCAGGTGTGTTCTAGAATTAGCACACTCTGAGATGAAGTTTTAACAAACTTTTCTTCTGCCTAAGATTGTCTTATCCTTCTCTCATTTAAGAATTCCCATCTTTCTGATTTCAACTTCACAGGTTTTGTTATGAATATATTAGTCAGAGACAACTCCCAGATTACTGAACTAAAATCCCAGGAAATCTTTAAAGCATTATAACAAAAATGAACTAGTTAGTTCATTAAAAGAATAAATTGTGTCAGTGTGAATTTGTACTTGAAAACCTTTCATACAGCATATACCAGGCATAGAGTTCTGTTTATAATTGCCAAATTTATGGTAATTAAAAACATGAATACAGGTTTCCATCATACATGCCTCTAAGAATTTGATTGACAGAAATGAAGCTAATAGATTAAACTGCTTTCCAACCAACCAGTGACTTGAGGGGGAGGCCCTATGGGGAAAAGCAGTGAATGCTGGTTAAGCATTCTGTGAGCTGTTAAAATTCATAGATGTGCTCCTACCCACTGGCTCCTCTTATAAACTGTCCGTCTATAGGCAGCATGGTTGAGGTTGGGCTCTTTTTATAGTTTTAAAAGGCTGGGTTCCCTGGGAAAATGACTAAATCCTTGGGTGAATGCCTTAGGTCCAAATTTCACAGTAGAGAAATTGATTTATATGCGACTCACTTCTCAAGAGTAATATAAGTATAAATAATAATACCCATAAACTATTTGGAAATTTTTTGTAATAAGTATAATGCACTACTATGAAGAATATTGTTTTTATTAACTTTGTTCCATAATACAAGCTAATGGTGATTGTAAAGTGTTTTGTTAATTTATTTTTAAAAGTCTCATTTCTAGGTCTTAGCTCTTTTACTGATTAATCCTATTTTTTTTAACTTAGGAACTCATTCCTTAAATTAGTTCAAGATTAATAACTGTAATGTTAGAAATGAAAACCTTGAAACTACAATTAAATATTGGTAATATATCACTAATTAGAGAGTTTTAGTCAAAAGTTGAAAGTGCATTCTAAACATACTTTCTTCAGGGCTGAGGCTGGTGTACATAGAAATTATCTAGAATGAGTGCAGAGAACATAAAAATGGTAAACTAGAACAGACCATAATATACAAACACTGATGTTAAAATAAGAATTTGATTAAGACACAGCTGCCCTTGGGTAATTCCAGCCCCCATTTCTCACAGTCATTTGTTCTACTTGTGGTTTCCAATATGTTCACTGTTACACAGAAATGCACTTAAGGACAAAACAGTAAGAGTGGCCATCCTAAAAAGCTTCATTTGGTCCTTTACTCCTCCAGAAAAGAGTCTATTGTGGTGGGCAGGCATGTCAGGGAAGGTGAGAGCTCAGTCTTCAAGCATGCTAAAGAAGCAGAGAGAAGGCAAACTGGAATTAGGGAAAGGTTAGGGTCTCTCAAAACCCACCCCTAGTGACAGGCTTCCTCCAGCAAGGCCACACCTGTTAAAGGTTCCATGACCTCCCAAACAGCCATCAACTGAGTTCAGGTACTTGAGCCTATAGGGAATGCTTCAAAGTCAAACCACCACAGTGGAAAGAGGATGTAGAATAAATCTAGCTGGCCTTTCCCTTTGGCTCCCATGGAGGCAGGCAGGTGTGAGCGCTGGATCCAACTGCAGCTACTAGTGACAGGGTGATGGCAGCAGTGGCAAGACACGCCTCTAAGAATTTGATTGACAGAAATGAAATCTATAGATTCAACCACTTTCCAACCAAACAGTGACGTGAGGGGGAGGGCCCAGGGGGAAAAGCCGTGAATGTTAGGTAAGAGGCCTGTAGCCTGGTTGCCATGTTGGTGGGTGCACTGGAGGTCCACTGCAATTCTGATCCAAAACGTAGGCCTCCTTCCGAGATTGCTGCCCCTCTCCCTGGTGGGTAATCCCAATAAACTCCGATTTGTCTAATCAGAGGATACACTCTTCGTTCAGCCGATTGGAAACTGTTATGCCCAGAGAACTCCCAAGAACCACCACAGAGTCCGGAGTGTATGCAAAAAAAACAAAGAGCCTTTATTCAAGCTTAAGTTTGGTCCCCCAGACCTCACCAACATAGTGGATCTGTTCTGGGAGCCCTGAGGAGAGTGGGAAGGGGCTTTTTATAGATTTGAGCATATTTTAAATTGATTGGTTGCTATAAGCTGTTTCCAAGGCAAAGGAATATGCTGACCATTGCCTATGTCTGTTGAAATGTGCTGACCATTTTCTAAGTCTGGTCCTGTTATAATATTTGCAGAGACTTGCTAAATTTGCCTGGGCTTGTTCCCTTTTTCAGGTCTTATGCTGACTGAGGCTTGTCAGAAAGGACAAAATGGAGTCATCTCTGTTCAGTTTGATATTCTAAAGCCAAGCGATTTACAGAAGCAAAGAGAGCAATTAATCTACAGATATTGAGTTGAGAAGGGTTCCAGAGGCCCCACAGAAACCAGAGAGGCAGGGCCAAACACAGCACCTCACTGCAGGTGGCAAATTCTTAAAACAGAGGACAGGAGACAGGTACAAGGGAAGAAGATACAAGGGAAAAGTGGAATGTGTGTTGTTGAAAGGCTTTGACTTGATGTTCCCAGAGAACTGCTCTGTTCTGACATCTGGAGCACCATGAGACAAGGGTTCATGTGGGGATGAGTGTGTGATAGAGTCAGTATACTCAAGAAGAGTCAGATAATAATATCTGTTTTTATTGTGACAAAGCAGTGTGTGTGTGTGTGTATGTGTGTGTGTGTGTGTATTACTTTTCCATAGGAGAAGGCAGGAAATTCAAAGAAGGAACAGATGGAGAAAGAAAATACATACAAAAGAGATGTTTTGTAGCAAAGGCAAGGCATGTACTGTGTCATAAGACAGATATTGAGGAACATGAGTATGTGAGATAGGATTGTAGTCATAGCTACTATGATCAGGGACAAATACATCATTAAATAATATATTCTTTAATTTACTTAATAAATGTTAGTCAAATTATATCTGTTTGATAACCACTCATTGGGTACTAGGAAGGAACTATGAATAAGATCAAGTCACAGCCCCTACGGTATTTACTTCATGATGATGGAGCCTGATAGTAAACCAGCGTTCTTTCCTCTGAATTTAATTTCTGGTGGAGGGAAGTGTTATCAAAAAGGTGGGTGGGGAATGGTGGAATTGAAGGAAAAGCTGTTTGAATATGGAACATTTGAGCAGTGGTGTGATAAAATGAGGAGTCAAACTGCAGTAGTTTAGGTGGTTCAACATGGATTGATTAGCAGATTCAAAGGAAGTTTATACCCTGATTCTGTTGTCAGTACATTGTAAGAATAAATGGTCACTATCTGTCCATAACTCCAGATCCAGGGAATCTGACACTCTTGATAGGCCTCCACAGGCATTGCCTACACCTGGTATACTTGCATACATGCAGGCAAAGTACTCATACACATGAAATATAAAACAAAACAAGCTAATGGAGCATGAGCCAGTGAAAAAATCAGTAAAGCAACATTCCTCCATGGTTTCTGCTTCTGTTCTTGCTTGAATTCCTGCCCTGACTACCTTCACTGATGGTCCTGTGGCCTGGAAATGGAATTAGAAATGAATCTTTTCTTCCCCAATTTACTTTCGTTCTGATATTTATCCTAACAACAGAAAGCAAACTAGACCACTACCAAATGTGAGTATGTCACAAAAACCTAAATATTTCTGTCTTAAATGCAATTGGTCTATGTGAAAAATGGACTGGTTGAATCATAGATGACCGTGTGGTGTGTGTGTGTGTGTGTGTGTGTGTGTGTGTGTGTGTGTGTGTGCCCATACAGAGCGTTCATTCTAGGTGATAGTTTCTATTTGCTTCGCATGGCATTTATTGTCATCACATTCTGCTGTGTTCCCAGCTCAACCTCCTCTCACAGTGGACTGTAGATTACTCACTGTTCATTTGACATCTTACCTTGATGTACTGAGTTAGAGCCGATGTTGCATTCCTCATCCTCTCTTCCAAATTCTGCGCCATCCAGTCACCTTCACTGACCAGCATTTAGTCTGATCACCCTGGAAACTAGCAGCCATCTTTGATGCCACTCTTAATTATCCACCTGTAGAGTATCTACCTGTTCCTCTGAGCCATGACTCTTCTGTTTCAAGGAATTTTTACATCCTGTTCTTTTTCTGTAACGATAGTTTTAAATAGTTCTTTTAAATGTCAACTGAAGTATCTTGTAAGATGTCCTTCACCACTGACCAAACTGAATACAATGAGATTTTTAGTCTGCGTGATAGATCGCTGTATGGTACAGTGTTTATGTTTGCATTTGCCTTTTTGGTTTCTTTGTGCCTCTTCCATTGGAGCAGTAGCTTCCTGATGTCAGGGAGCTTGTCTGTCTCATGCAGTGTGCGAGGGTCTCCATCTCCAGCATGGCTGTTGTGCTTCAGCCATCCCAGAGAATGGAGGACAATCAAACAGGGACTCTGGTGGCTCACAGTGCGATGGGAGGAGTTCCTGGAATACTGCCATGGCGGGCAGTTCAGTTATTAAAACCAAGGCAGGGGTTTATATAGGGAGGCCCTTCTGGCCGTTACAGAAGGTGGGAAAGTTAAAGGTGGGGTCTTTAGGTAAAAGTGGGAAGGTTGTAGAGCTGACGTGGAAATTAGGAAGGAGGAAACGAAACCCCAAAACCTGGTTCTAGTCTGGGGTGATTTTTGTGGGGGGAAAAGATGAAGCATCTGCTGAGGTCTGCAGTGGCTTCCTGGAACCTAGGCTATCACATCAGGCAGAGCAGGCCAGACTCCTACCATCCCTTCAGGGTATCCAGGGTTTCTTGGCTTGCTCAATACCTTTTACGATAGACCCAGACCCCACAATACAGTAACTAGAATAGTACATAATAATACTGCCTAATACACATAACTGATAATAATAACATCTAACATGCATTAAACGGTCATTTCAGGCTCAGAACCGAATCAAATGCTTTAGGTGGTTATTTCTCATAATGATTTTAGATACACATGTATTTATGTAGGGTTATTCTTTTCTACTTTATCTGTGTAGATACAGATGTAGAAAAGTTCATTTCTTTGTCCTTGTGAATGGCTTAAGTAGAGAGAGGCCTGGTGCATGGCCCTTGTCTAAATAACAGCCTGAATTCTGTAGAATCATCTAAAGAAATAGCATACTTAAACATAAAATATAAAATGAAACCTTGTTAATGGTTTAGAGGAGCCTCTGAATGTTAACTAAGTTTTTATTTCTCAAAGGTGGTGGCTGGCTTATTTAATAGCTGAGCCTCATTTTGTGACTTTTATGTTATAATAATCAGTAAGCTGTATTTGATTATACTTTCCCAAATGCTAAATTAATACTATGATCAAAACATAATCTGACCTAATGTATTTCTCCATTCCTCCTAACTTTTCCTTTTATTTTCCCAAGAGCTATGACCCAAGAGGACTTTCATACTGACCTATACACACTTTGGGGCAAAACACACATCTTAAATAAGAGATTCTTCCATTCGTTAGTTTCCACCAACTTGTAGTACATACTGCATTTCCATAAGTATGCAGCACTGCCCCATTTTCTGTGACGCTTGAGAGTAGAGATGCTGCCGTGTTTCCTGATCTCTAACACACAGCATCCTAAAAAGGAAACTTCATAAGCTTTAGTACACTTCCCCACCAGATATCATTCACTTCATTATAGTAACATTTGTGAAAGCATGTTCTACACAGCACTGATTTCACTGGATACTGGCTCAATGCAATGGTTTCCCCATCAAACAAAATGTGAAGCTCTCAGAGACCTTTGATTTTAAATTCATTGAATGCTAGAACATACCACATATTTTGACAAATCTTGGTATTGAAGAATTCTGTTACTTTGATTCTTTCAAACAATATTTATAGAATAAAACAACAACAACAAAAAACACTGGGTGTGATGGCATACACCTTTAATTCCAGAACTTGGGAGGTAGAAGCAAGCATATCTCTGTGAGAGCCAGGCCAGCCTGGTCTACATCTTGAGTTCCAGGCTAGCTAGGGCCTCAAAAAAATCAAACAAGATTTGTATCTTTTCTGGAACACTTAGCATATCACAGAAAACATTCATAGAATATTCCCAGGAACATACTGCTATAAGTTTTTGAAAATCTCTGTTTGCCTAATAAGTATTGTCTTATAAAGAGAAGAAAGGCTTAACTGAAAATAATCTAGGAATATCCTGTACCATTGTTGAAGGAGAAATAAAATATCCATTTCACTGTAGTATCTATGAACTCTGGTTCCTGTGACAACTGACCTTAATAAACTTCCCATTTATAATGAAAGTATTTTGCTATATAAAATATGAGAGTAGATTTATTACATGTGGTAAAGATGACAGTTCTCTTTGTGTTACAAGCTAAGAAATTTATTTTTTAAAATGTTTTCATTTATTTTCTTTGCTTTTATGTGTATGAGTGTTTTGTCTACATGTATGTTAAGTACACTTGCCCGTGCAATGCCTGTGCAGGCCAGAAAAGGAAGTCAGATCCCCTGGAACTGGAGTTACAGATAGTTGTTAGCACCCATGTGGGTGCTGGAATCAAACCTGCATCCTCTTCAAGAGCAACCAGTGCTCTTAACCCCTGAACCATTACAAAAGCAATCTCTATTGACAAAATACTTTAACTTTCTTTGTTTATCATTTAAAGTTACTTTGTGAAGAAGGAAAGCAGGGGCCAGAGAACCAAGAGCTGTCACTATGAATTATGAAACTGAAATATCATGCCGACCGCTGAATTAATAAGTAAAAGGCTTTTTAAAAATGAAACACTTAAACATAGCCTTAGAAGAATGATCATCTTTTAACATAATGGTGTTGATAACTGTTAAAGATTTGCTTTCTAGTCAGCTCCTGCTCTTGTGTTTGGAATCTATGCTTCTTGTATTTCATTATCCTAAGCACTTTATTGCATAAATGAACGTGAACAGCTATTGCTGTGTCTTCCACTGGATTTTCCATTTCTTCCCTGTTCCCAAATCAGATGCCACTTGAAGCTATATTCTATATGGGATGTGTAAAGAGCAAACTTTCCTAATACAGACAAATAGAATCTGATCTTTGAGCTCATCTCACTTCCAAGGCCTTGTTAGTTCTCAGTAGTCGTACCAGTGCCTGGTGACTGTCACCTTTAGAAAGAAAGACAGGGATGATTATGTTTTTCATATGTTTTTTGTTCATAAACCTGTCAGGCTGAATGTTCCTTTTTCTACATATGAAAAGCCTCCTTATATTAAATTACCTTTAGTTGATAGCTCTTCATTTGAATCAAGGTGAATTGAGGACACTTAATTACTGGAAGAATAATCAAAGTTTTCTAAGATGAGCCAAATGATTTGTCCATTAAACTTAACTTTTTGGCCTTCAATGAAGCATCATCAGTTCTTGAGCCAATGAGCGAGTTCTCTATTCAGCCACAGTATCACTGTGTGAGGGAAGGCAATGGGGATTCTGCTTTGACACAGTTTATTAGAGGAATGAACTCTTGATTGAAGTGGGTCATATAGAAGGGAAGTTTATGCTAGTTTATAATTCTAGGACTTTCTGTATTGAAATGAATTTATTAGCCTAGCAGTGGAAATTTCCAGAGGGCTCACTATAAATAGAAAAAAATAGTGTCTTTTGTAAAAATATTTAAAATTAAGATATTTCAAGTGTTGTGTAGATTATAAGATTACATTTTGGGTGTAATTCCTCCCAAAGAAAAGTCCTTTGCTAACGCTCAGTCTTATAAATAAATTTTTAAACTTCTGCATTCTAAATGTTTCAAGTTATTTTGATGTGGAACAATAGACTTTTAGTGAAAGCAGTGATGATCCGAATTCTGGAAAGTGAGTGATTTGCAGAGTGCCTTGTCCAGCTTTCTCTATCTCCAACCTTGTTAATGAACTGCTTACCTGCTAATCTCACATTCATGTGGATGCTGGACAATTCTTTATCTAATTTCCCAAAGGAAGCAGTGACTCAGGTGTCATTATTAGAGACAATGCATCTGCTGATGAGATTTCATGGGGAGCGGCGTTTATGGGTAAGAAAGTACATGCAGCTCGGCATGGTGGTGCATACCTTTAGTCTCCGCACTTGGGAGGCAGAGGCAACGGATCTCTTTGAGAGTGAAAGCCAGCCTCATCTTCATAGCAAATTTGACTACAGGGAGACCCTATCTCAGAATGACCCAAAAAAGAAAGAAAAGGAAAGAAAAAGAGAAAGAAAGGAAACAGGTGCAACACACCCTACAGAAGACTCCTGAAAGAACCTGTGTGTGTGTGTGTGATGAAACTATAAAGAGGATCATGGAGGGGAAGGGGAGGAAGCAATCTTAAAGGAGAGGAAAAAAAGAGGATAACGGAATATATGTGATAGAAGACAGAAGGAAGAATAAAGAGAATCATCCAGAGGGGACAGAGGGGACAGAGGAGGGCAATGGAAGAGAGCAAATGAAAACTGAAGTCTATGGATGAAAATGTCATAATGAAACTCAATGCTCTGTATGTTGACCAAAAACTAATAAGAAAAAGGAGTTTGGATTTTAAGTGTGAAAGGAAGCTGCTGGGGGCGAGAGATGCTCCAGCCTGACTGAATTTTAAAATATGTCTTCTGTGTGACATATAGGTTGAAGGACTAACATCTGCTGCAGATGTTCATGTGAGTTGTCAGGGACTACGAGTAGGGTAATGTCAGTAGAGAAGAGTAGATCAGATTCTGGAGGCGGTGGAGGTGACAAGGTTTACTATTGGTTTATATGCTGGTAAGAAAGAACGAGACAAGTCAAGGATGAATGCACTGTATTTGAC
This sequence comes from Eospalax fontanierii, assembly GCA_035773235.1. Taxonomy (NCBI): domain Eukaryota; kingdom Metazoa; phylum Chordata; class Mammalia; order Rodentia; family Spalacidae; genus Eospalax; species Eospalax fontanierii. The sequence continues at coordinate 10,539,997 of CM069527.1, forward strand.
CTAAACACTTGGGTGAATATTTATGCCATATTCTGACATGGAAAAAACACGCAGGACATGAGATTTGAGGGAAAGCAAGGATTAACATTTTGCATTCAGTTTGTTATACCTATTAGAGCTAGAAGATTGCATACCAAATTAGTCCTTTGAGTACACAACTACAGAACTCAAGGGAGAGTCTGGGGCCAGATATTTTTTAAATGTTATCAATGTTCAGATTATAAATCACAGAAACAAATGAAAACACAAAGGAAATAAGTGTGTATAAGAGAATAAATTAGTAATGAGTGCTGAGAGGTGCATTCTTGGGAGGGTCCAGACATGAAAATAAGAAACAGCTTCTTACTACAGAAGGAGGGGCTTAGGAAAGTGTTTTTTCTCAGGAGTCATTTGAACAAACTATTTCCTAAAAAATCAAGAGTTGCACAGCTTGATGAAGTGGAGGTCTTGTCTCCTAACCACACATTTGAGGACCTAGCATGTAACTACAGTTTCTGGTAGACTGGAAGTTATAGAACTGGAAGCTTTAAAAATTCTATTCTGATTGTTACGTGTTTTCACTGAAATATTAACCGATGTCATTTTCTTAGAGAAAGGAGGATTTGGAAGATGTACGATAAGAAAAGATAGAAAATGGTCCATTAAAGGGGCTTAATGAATGTGAGGAATGCAGTGTGGTGTCAGGCCAGTATTAAGGGCTTACTTGAAATTTGTGGTCCTTGATTTAACACCAGTATGACTGGGCACTTTTGTGCTAGCCACACTTAGCTTTTCAGGAACAGAGTCAGAGCATTCAGACAGGTCAGTGTTCTTAAAACCGAGGCTTGCCTAGGTGAGTTTGAAATCTCAAGGAGGGAGTTAAGGGTGAGAGAGAAGGGTGGGGATGATGTGATGATTCCACGTGGGAAAGTGCCATCTGTGGTGAGAGTGGCCTTAGAAAGCGGCAGGATCAGTGGCAGACTGAACGTCTTAAGTCTATTTTCTACTCTAGGCTTAGGCTTTCCTCTTTTTTAGGTTCCACTTCACGTTTCTTTGTTTCTGTGTGGGTTGGTCAGCGACGAGGGAGATCTGTCGAGCAGGAAGTGTAAGCTCTTCCTAATTGTCCTGGCATCCCTGGTTTTTCTGTCTTCCTAAACTGTCAAGATTTTACATGTGTCCTAATGAACACTGAGTTCCTCTCTCACCTTTTTCCCTTCATTGCATTCTCCCCCCTCCTCCATCCTCTTCCTCCTCCTCCTCTTCTCTCTCTCCCACCTCTCAACTGGCCTCACAAACTGATCTCACAAATATATACAAAAAGACAATGGTTCCAATAAGCCAGAAATTTGTTTTCTCACAGAACAAATTCAGGATAAATAGTCCAGGGTTTTGAGACAAGCTGGCATATTCACTGAAAATTCTCTCCATTTTCAGGAAAGCAGCAAAGTAAGAAAAGCCATTTGTACAGGTATCTACTTAGCCAGACCTTAAAAATATGCAAAGATTAAAGGAAAAATGTAAAGTTTGGCATTCTCCAACATAATTTGAAGGTTAATATTAATTTTTTATTTAGTTTTAATGTGTGGAATGCATATTTTTCTTTTAGAGCCTAACAGTATTTTTAATGTATGTTTTAAAAATATTTTATTGGTTTTTTTTATTTTATGTGTATGAGTGTATTGCCTGCATGTGTGCAAGTACACCCATGTTATGCAGTGCCTGTGGAGGTCAGGAGACAATGTTGAATTACCCTGAAACTGGAGTTACAGACTACAGGTTGCTAGCCACCATATAGGTGCTGGGAATTGTCCTAAAAATTTACTTGGTAATAAGGATTGTGGGAGTTTCTACCATTAGACATACTCTTCCTAGATATTTTACAATTTTATGACAGAATTATTTAGTGTCACATAGACATTCAGTTATGTAACAGTAACAACAAAAATCAGATATCCACGATGGCACATGAAGTTGTAAGTTGTTGTGGGAGATAGTTGTGTAATAAAAGGATGACATAGGAAGTCAGAGAGTAACATGAAATGTAGTTGACTTACCAATTAGTGTCTAACAATACTTTTTATTTGAATATGTTACTTCTCAATTATCTTTCTATTTGTAGGTCTTGACTTTTATAATCTGAATTTCCCCAGTGCAGTACAAATTTTATGTCTACTTTCCCTCTGTATTATATCCTCTGATAAAAGAGTAATTGTGAGTCTGACTAGCAAATAACCAGTGTCAAAAACAGTCAGTTCATCGTCTGTTTTCCAGCAGAGCCAGCATTCTAAAGCATGTGACAAGGTCACTTGGGACACCAGGATTGCTTTATTCAATAGAATATACAAATGATGGAAGTGCTTCTGAAGACTAAACTATTTTAATAACTCATTGTAAAATTTTCAGAGTGAAAAATACATTTTAATTTCTTTTTATCTTGATTCATGAAGGCAAATTGAGCATGCAGAAGAAACTACCAGGGTTCAATGCTTGTTCTGAGGTGGCACATGTAAGTGATGCTTTGTTCCCAAGCTTGATTTTCTTTTGATGAAGCAAAGGCTGCTCCTGCTAGATAAAACTCAGAGGTAAAAGCTCTACATTTGCGCAATAGAAGGAACAAAGAAAAACAATGGAATTTGGATAAAGGAGTGTGTGAGGATAATGACTGACATCACAACACACACTGGATCCATAGCCCCAAATGCAAACTTTAAGTTTTAGTCTAGTCTAGAGATACAGAGACTGTGTAAATCTATGTTCAATAAGGCACTGCAAAGCTCTCCAGGTGAAGCTGCTGAGTTTTATGCCATATAGAAATATTTTGTAACACAAATTGATTAAATACTTTTTGATGCTTTAAGGAAAGCTGTGCTTTTTTTATAACTATGAAAATAATTATTCTTTGTTCTTTTATTCATTTAAAAGAACTCGATAATGTCAATCTGAGTTTCTTTTAGGTAACAGCCTAGACATAGGATAAAGGGGCGAATGCTCAGGGATTCACCATGTAATTGAAAGAATTGTCTGTTTCTAATTACCTTTCTTTAAAGACTAATTTTTATAAACGTATTATCATGAAAATGAAGTATCTTTAATTCGTTTAGAATTAAAAACAGAGAGCCAAGCCAGCTCTTGTGATACATACGTGTAATTCAGGAGGCTGAGCCAAGAGGATCACGAGTCTGAGGACAGTTGGGACTCCATGAGAGACTATGTCTCAAATAAGGAACAGCAAAAATAAAGTGGCTAAAATGGCCAGTTTAGTATATTTTTATACTTTACTGTGCCATAGAGTGACCTTAATTATCTTCAATATAGAAATATGTTATACCCACTTAATCATCAAAGATGTTCAAGAAAAATCATCTTCAGAACAGAAAATAATTATGAGTTTTTCTAGTGCAAAAGAAACAGCCTAGGAATTCTTGAAATTGTATAAAAATATGTATAAATCATTGTCTATATATAATTGTACATATTTTCAGAAGAGAAAAAGTTAAACCTTTATCAGATGCTCAAAGATGCTTTTGGCATTTTAACATGTAAATAATTATTAAATATTCATATTAGCTAAGAAATTATTTCCTTTGGTGTCTGTTTGGGTCTATATGCTAGAAACATTTTGAGGAAAAATTCCTATACGACATAGCACATGTTAGCTTAATGCACACTAGCGGGGCTTAGACAAAAATCCCTGAAGATCACTCTTAAATGGAGGAAATATGAACAAATAGAGAAATGAGTGGAGGTTTGAGTAGCCAAAGAGAGAGAGAATGCCAAAAGACGTGCCCGTTGAAGGAAGAGGTAGTTTCTTCATGTGCTCTTCTGTGCAACCTAGGCAGATGCTGTATTTCCTGGTATTGTAATGATAGGCTGGGGTTAAAGACAAGTGGGAAATATTACTCATAATAATCAATGCTCTAGATGGATACTACATTTTAAATAAGTCATCAAATAAAAAGGAAACAATTACTTCCTCCAAATCATTTTTGGATTAAAAGAATTTACTTATTATTTTTGTTATTTTGTGGGTATGAGTATATCGCCTGCAGATATGTAAGTACACCATGTAGTGCAGTATCTGCAGGTGTCAGAAGAGGGCGTTGGGTACCACGGAGCTAGAGTAATGGAGGGTTGTTAGCTGCCATGTGGGGTGCAGGGAACAGAATCCAGGTCCCCTGGAAGAACAGCCAGGACTCTTAACTACTGAGCCGTCTTTCCAGCCCCTGCTGTCTGAGTCTAATTTTTGAAATAATTTTGTGTTTCCTAAACACAAAATTTTGTTTGCGTCAGTGGATATATATTTTTCCCTTGATTAAACTTGTAACTACAGACAAGTTTTTGCTAAAGTTATTAGTTAGATGTATAATTTTCATGTAAAAACGTATCTTGTAAGTATGATGGGAAAAAAATGGTTGATTTCCAATAAATAGTTCTGGCTGGATTTCACACCCTATGAAACAAATTCTCTTTAATCATATTTTAAAAGAAAACCGAAAATCAACACCAGATTGATTGCCATACAAATATAAAAGGCCAACCGCTAAAGATTGAAAACACAGAGGCGAACATCTTCATGATGCTTAATAGGCAAAGATTTCCACCATAGAAGAGGAAACTGATGTTGTGAAATTAAGAATTACTGTTCATAAAGGTACAGCTCTGAGGGAGTGATAGCAGATCAGGGAATGGCAAACCCCACGTGCCACATTAGTACATGAATGACTTTACATGAGGGTAGTTTGGGCCCAAGAGATAGAAGGGGACATATTCTATGGATTCCTCCTACGTATCCAGTAACAAATCCTCTGCAGAAATCTCAGTTGTCATCAGTACTCTCCCAGAACTTTCACAAACCCAGGAAAGTGGAACTTGTATCAGAGGACAGGAAATTGGAAGTCGGTGCTAAACTCAGTCTTGGAACATGCTGCCTCCTATGCTCCTAAGGGCCAGTTCTTTTCTCCACATCACATTCTTCTCCTCAAGTTGCCTATGTCTTCCCTCCTTTCTCTCCTATGAAGAATGCTAGGTTGCTTTTTGTTGCTTTTGTGATGAAATACCCAAAAGAATCATCTTACATGATGGAGAATTTGTCTCGGCTCACAGTTTCAGAAATTCCCACCCGTGACGACAGAGACAGTGTGGCAGGAGACAGCAAAGCAGTTTACCTCCTGATGGTCAGGAAGCAGCGAGGCTGGATTTTTCCCCCTTTTCTTCAGCCTGGATCCTCAACTGTGGAATGATGCGACCCATGCTAGAGCTGAGGGCAGGGTCTTTCATTAAACCTCTCTAGAATTGTCTTCAGAGTCTTTCCCAATTCCCTGGATGCTTCTCAGTTCAATCAAGTAGGCAGTCAATATTAGCCATCACTATAAGCTTCACTTCATTTTCTTGTCATGTTCCTATAAACACTCCAGTAAATGTGAATACATGTTAACCTGCTAATTTGCTTCTTGTCAGTTTATTTTATAGAATGAAGTATTGAACTCTTTTAGAAAGTTCTGCCTTTCAACACAGGAACAGAAAAGAAACCCTCAGAGTAGGAGAATGAAAATCATTCCTCTGCAAACTATAAATCTTTAACTTATGAAGAAATCTGGTCAACAAGAGGTTGAGTTTTTTCTTTATTTTTATTGTTTTTTAAAAATGTTATACATTTCATACAACAGTTCTTAATCAAATTTAGACAATCCACCCCTTCAACATCCATGTATTCTCTCATACTTGTTAAATCCTATCTCGGCAAGCATTAGTGCCCAGATGTCCTTTAATGCAAATTCATCAACTAGAGTCTGGTAAGGCTATCTAGAGGTTGTAAGTAAGGCATACTCTCCCTATTGCAGTAGTAATCAGTCCCTCACTAACACAGCAGTAATCAGTTATCAATATTTCTTCAACGAAATTGGGGTCTGCTACCCATTTCCCCAGTTCCTCTCTGGGTTTTGTCTGCTTGAGTTTGCATGGGTCTTGAGCAGGCCGACTTTTAACATGAATACATATTGGATTTTGTCAAGGACCCTTTCTGCATCTATTGAAATGACCATGTGGTTTTTATTTTTAAGTCCATTTATAAATCTTTTATTACAGTTACTGACTTACATATATTAAACCATTTCTACATCTCTGGAATAAAGCTTACTTGATCATGGTGAATGGTCTTTTTCGTGTGTGTCTGTATGTGGTTAGCAAGTATTTTGATGAGTATCTTTGCATCTATATTCATTAGGGATATGGGCCCATAGTTTTCTTTTTTGTTGTTGTATCTTTGCCTGGTTTTGATATTAAAGTGATACTGACTTCATAGAAGGAGTTTGGGAGTTCTCCATCTGTCTATATATTTTGAATAATTTAAATAGTATTATCTTCTTTGAATGTTTGGTAGAATTCTGCTGTGAATCCACCTGGGCCTGGGCTTATTTTAGTAGGGAGGTTTTGTATTACTGTTTTGATTTCCTTATTTGCTATGGGTCTGTTTAAGTTATCAATCTCTTCTTGGTTTAACTTTGGTGGTGTTCATGATTTTAGAAATTCAACAATTTCTTTTAGATTTTTGAATTTAATGTAGTATATGGATTTTTAAAGTATTCCCTTACAATGTTCTGGATCTTTTTGTTGTCTGTAGGAGTGATGCTTCCCTTTTCATCTCTGATTTTGTTGATTTGAATTTTCTCTCTCTTTCTTTTGGTTAACTGGGCTACGGGGTCTATCTTGTTTAATCTTCAAAGAACCAACTCTTAGGTTTATTGACTTTTATTGTATTATTTGCTTTGTTTCTATTTCATTAATTTGTACTCTGATTTTTGTTATTTATTTTGTCTACTAGGTTTGTTGTCTACTGGAATTGGTTTGTTCTTGCCTTTCCAGAGTCTTGAGTTCTACCGTAAAGTCATGTACATGTGATCTTTCTGATTTTTTAGTGTATAACTTCCCTGTTAGTTCTGCTTTTAAAGTGTTCTGGAGGTTTTGTTGGGTTGTATTCTCATTCTCATTTAGTTTCAGGAATACTTTTCTTTCTTTCTTTCTCTTTGACCTATTCATCATTCAGGAGTGTGTTGTTTAATATCCATGAGTGTGTGTAGTAACTAGAGATTCATTTGCAGTTGATTATAAGCTTTATTGCACTGTGGTGCATAGAATTATTTCATTTTTTTTGTATTTGTTGAGATTTGTTTTGAGTCCCAGAATGCAATCAGTTTTAGACAAACTTGCGAGGACTGCTTGAGTGAAATATTCTGTAGATGTTTATTAGGTCCAATTTTTGTAAGATGTCATTTAATTCAAATATCCCTTTGTTTATTATTTGTCCAGCTGACCTTTCTAGTGAGGATAGTGGGGTATTAAAGTCACCATGACCCAGAATACTACACCTAGGTAAATGTCTAATATAACTAATACTGTTTTTCATGAAAGGCATACAAAAATATTGGCCAAAGCCTGATATGTGGTGCTACATGACTATAAGCTACCCCAATGGCCACTGACAATATGATGAATGAATTATAATGCACTCATACACAATATCCAGCTATGTAGATGGAGAGTGAGAAATCCATAGTAGGATGCAACAGTATGGAAAATGTAAAAAATACAATGTTAAATGAAAGAAATCAGACAGAAATGTACATCCTGTGTATTCTATTCACATAAAGTCCAAATACAACAAATGAACCTCTGCTGCTGGTATTTAGAATGAGGGTGAGCCTTGAGATAATGGCACAGAAACTGAGCATGGTAGTGTCTGTCTTCAATTCCAGCACATGGGAGTCAGAGGCAGGCAGAACTCTGTGAGGTCTAGAGGTCAACCTGGTCTACATAGTAAGTTCCAGACCAGCTGGGGGTATAGGAAAACAATGTCTCAAGAAGAAAAATAAAAGACAGAAGGAGGGAGGAAAGGAATGAAGAGAGGAAAGAAAGGAAAGAAGAAAGGAAGGGAGGAAGGAAAGAAGGAAGAGAGGGAAGGAGAAAGGGAGGGACATAGAAGGCATGAGGGTATCTGCAACGCTGGAAATGATCTTCTTGATTTGAGCATTGGCAGTCTAAATACATGCAATTTGTGAAAACTTGAGGACCTATATATTTTACTTCAATAAAAAGTAATGAATTAGTAGCATGAGAGTATGAGATCCTGTCTCCCCTCCACAAAAAAACACATTAATATGGAAATATGTTATATTAAAGTCCTCTGTATTAAAGGATTCATCAGATTTTAGCATTTCTTATTAATGCAAACTGCAGCACTGGGCAAAGGATAAATGTGCTTCACATCATCTCCCTTAGCACAGTGGAATACGAGGTGACAATTCATCAGAAGGGACGTTTCCTAAGAAAAACTTCTGTAATGATGTGTGCTTCTACAGATGTGGTATTTGGTGAAATAAACACTTCAACTTCTCTGAGGATTTGGAGAAACTGTTCATTAAACTGCAAGGAGAATGACAAAGGAATTCACTGAAGAGAAAATAGATAGCTCTGAGATGTAGTGTTTCTTTCTCAGATAGATAACTTGGAGATTGATGAGGTTACATTGGTAAGAATTGCTCAGTTCTTGCCACCCCTAACCAACTATAAACAAACTAATTGAAAAACATATCATATCTGATATATTCCAAAGGCTGTTTTATTCTGGGAGGAAAGTAAGTTTATAGTCCTTTCTAGATGTATATTACATTGGAAACACTGCAGAAAAGAACTCATGATAGAGCAAGTGGGTATTAACAATGCAGACAGAAATCACAGGGTATATTAGTGCATACGCTTCCATTTAACAATTTCTAGGCCATGAGCAATCTGTGTTGTTCGTGGATCCTTTCTTGGAGATAGGTTTTCCCACGTCCTTTCTCACTTTGATGCTTTTGTTTTTGTGGTTCCCGCTGTTTGAACAGGGCACCGTGGTTTTGCCTAAATGACTGTGCGTGCATCCACCTGGGTAAACCTAACAATCACTTGCCTTCCATTTCCCTGCACATTTTAATTGGTGAGGTTTATGTCCCTGTTAAAGAGAAATGCAGAATAGAGTCAATATTCACACTGCTAGGGAATGTCAACTCATGAGAAGGGCAAGCTGGGTTTTAAATAAGTAGTGTGTTATTTAGGACTGAATACCACAGCTGTCCAGAGGAAGGGGTTATGGGGAGAATGACAGAAGAAAGGGTGTGAACAAATCTGAATGGGAACAGATCAGCTAGTTGAAGGTCCGTGGAAGTAACATTTCTAAGTTATCTTTAAGAAAGTAGAGAAGTAATTCATTTTGGTTCTTCAAGGTTCATGCAGTATGAATTAAAATAAAAACATTGTATAAATTATATATAAAAACACTAAACTACTGGTTTTCTGAAACTTTATGATAACCAGGGATGTTTCCTTTTATATCATCAAATGTCATCAAAGTATAAGCCACTAAGTGGTTTTTGCTATATGGGACAAAACTGAGACTAACAAGGAAAGAGCATTAGAGGAGAGTCCAGTAGAAGAACTGACAGCAAGCAGAAGGCTTTGCCACATCCGCCGGTAGGACTCTACCCCCAGCTCGGTGAGTAGCATAGGCTGTTCCAGGGAAATGAAAGTTCAAGCAACAAAGAGATCTCTGTCACTGCCTGCCCTGCCGATACAGAAATCTCACAAAGTCTGTATTATTTTCCTGATGTTGCTCTAAGAAATTACTATAAACTGGAGGCGATTTATTCATTACAAATTGAGAGGCCAGAGTTTGAAATAGGAATGAGCTGGACTACATTCATTCTTGAAGGTCTCAGGAAGAAAACATTCTTTGATGTCTCCATGAGTTCAGTTCTGCCATCAGAATTGCTGGGTGAAATTCCTCGTCTCTATCTGTGTGATTACATTGCCTCTTCATTTTCTGTCTTCGCTGTATATTAAAGTCTCTGGTACTCATATGTGATGGCATTTAGGGTCCATCTGGATAACCCACGGCAAGATCCTTAACACAGTCATGTGTGTAGAGGACCCCTTTCCAAATGAAATAATATCCACAGGACTAGGGATTAGGATGTATACATCTTCAGAGATCCGCCTGAAGTCTAGTGTACTAGTTAATGCTATTTTAAAAGTATAGCTTTATATTTAGAAGCACAGAGAGAAAAATCCCTATTTTGTTAGGCTTGTATATATAATTCGACATTTTACATCATTTAGTAGCTTGAAATAGTCAGCCACAGGTTTGAAGACTGGGAAAGGAAGTTAGTTAGAGGTAATGTTCAGTTTCTCCATTTGACAAGGGGAGTCCACCCTCCCATAATGGTGGATCAACAACGAGAGACTGGAGTCTTGTTATTTTTACTTTTTACTTTATACAGCGAGAAGTGTGTGTGTGTATGTGTGTGTGTGTGTGTGTGTGTCTGTGTGTGTGTTTGATAATGGGCATTTTTCTTATTATTATTTTTCTTATTTCTCTGCCTTATTTGTTTGAGACAGGGTCTCTCTCTGACTGTGGAGGTGAGTGACTCTGCTAGGCCGCCTAGCCAGTTAAGCTCAGGGACTTCTTCCATTTCTGCTTCTCTAGCAGTGGGATTGCAGGCATGTGTTTCTTTGTTCAGCTCTTTCTGAGTATTTGGATCCAAACGTGGGACAAGCACCTTACTGACTGAGTCGTCTCTCTAGCACTTTCACTAACTTCACTAACTTAATTGTTACTAACTTACCTATTGCTAACACTAAAGCTGATATTTTATGATTAACATAAATTCTCAATAAAATTTGCAATATTTAAATACAAAAATAGAACTTTGTGTATGTAATAATAAAGACCTTACATCTCAGCTTCCTTTCTATAGGAAACAAACTTTAAAAAGGTTTTAAAGATGCTTCTTCATCATTTCTCATCTTGGATCTTCCTATCTCCATGCACTTGTAATGTAACTTCAAATGCTGCCTTACTTTGGAGAAATGAGAGATGCTGGGGTTTTGCTTTCCATCCTGATGAGTTCTGTCACCAGCCTACAAGGACTACCAATATCAAACATATTTCTCAGAATATCATTGCTTAGAGAAACCTCAAATATTTGAACCCCAGATACATTTTCATAATATTAAATTATGCTATTTATTTTCAGAATTATAAGAATGTGTGGCTCTACATTAAAGTACATGTGGGTTTTTAAGATGAATAACTTCTTTTGAAAGTCAAGATAAAAGAAATGGAAGTCAAAGTGAAATGTCTACTCATGGAAAGATTCTTGTTTACAACATAAAAACAGGAAATCCAATTAGAAAATAATGAGAAAATATACATGGGTCAGTGAGGGAGGAAGGAAAGCACCTCCCAGCCCACCCCCAGCAAGCACAGGCACACCACCCCCATGTACACATGCATACACATATGCACACACATGTACACACATAGGAAGGTTAAAGATCACTGTACTAGGGAGTGTACTAGTGTACTAGTGGAGAGATGGCTCAGACGTTGAGAGCACAGACTGCTCTTGCAGAGGATCCACATCAGTTCCTAGCACCCGCATGGTGGCTAACAATGGTTCATAACTCTAGTTGCAAGAAATCCAGTGTCCTCTTCTGACCTCTATGGGCATTGCACACATGTTGGTGCAATCACATACATGCAGGCAAAACACTCATACACCTAAAATAAAAATTATAGTCATTTCCATTACCGTCGTGTCAGTTACCGTCGTGTCTCACCACTCAGGGCCAGCCCAAGTGGACTTTGGGGGGCCAGCCCAAGAGGCTGGGGGTGAGTAGATGCAGAGTCAAGCCACAAACTCCAGAAGTTGGATGGGAAGCAGCCCAAGCACGTGGCACTGCCAACTCGATTATTGAATAGGTGCCCAAGCTCTTATAGGTCTGGATAGCCAATGAGCTTATGGGCTGGGGTCCCAAATACAGCCAATAGTAAGTTTGTCCCCAGGTAGGCAGGTACTTTCCAGATGCTGGTCTCACAACTAGCCAGAGAAGAACGCCACACCCACAGGAGCCATTCCTCTATTCCTCCTAGAAGGTGGCCTGGCTAGGCCCACCTTGCATTATGCCCAACAAAAAATAAATTTAAAAAAATCACTGTATTCGCTCATCGTTTCTATATATTTTAATCTTTGTTGCTAAAAGTGAATTTTGACACTTTTGTAAATAAATATAATTTGACAGATTTGGGGAACTTTATTGTAGCTTTGGGAATATTCATTGTCTTTTCTGCCCATTCTTCAACAACCCACTGAAGAGCTCTGAGATGAAAAAAGTAGTTTGTCTTCTATTTAAAACCCTAACATTCATTGTGGATGTTAGGAATCTAATATCAGAAAAAGCACACGTCTTTCAAGGTGGAAAGCCTTGGAATAACCTGCCTAAACTGATGTTTTACAGACAGAACGTATCAATCTGAGATGTTGTAAAAAGTTGGCTAACTATATCTACAAAAATAAAATGCATCAAGAGACAAATGTTTTTAGCACTCACATTAACACCATCCAGGAAAATGACTTGTTCCACAAACTTGAATATTTCCATTCTATTGTATAATAGTCAACAAAAATTTACCTATACTGAGAGGGGTGGAAGAAACATGACCTTTAGAAGTGACATTGGATTTTGTTCATGAAACTGTATTGCTTGGGGCTGGAGAAATGGCTCAGTAGTTAAGAGCACTGGCTGCTCTTGCAGAGGACCTGGGTTCAATTCATGGTAGCTAACAACGCTCCATAACTCCAGTTTCAGGGGAATTCAGTGTCCTCTTCTGTCCTCCATAGGCATTGCACAAGACAGCTGCACTTACACACATGCCGGCAATACACTCATACACATACAATAAAAATAATAACTAAAGTATTAAACCAAACAAGCCATATTGCTAAGACAGATCTGGAAATAGCAATGAAAGGCCTAACTCCACTGGTGTTGCCAGGCAGCTGGCGGAGGTACTTTTGCTTTGCTTGGGTAGGAATTTTGGATAAGCAAGGGGAAGTCATCCAGTGCAAGTGCTCAGCGACCTTTATAGCCCCTCTCCTGACTGCAGCAAGAATGGCTTCTGAGTGCCTGAGCAGCAACAGGCGGTGCAGCAGGCGGCATAGCTCTCACGTGGGCCTAGGCCACTGGGTCTAGCTCTCAGCCCAGAGTTACAATATCAGAGTCGTTGAGGTGGAGGGAGTTCGGACTCCGCGGCCCTCCGCGGAACTCTCACTACACCCTGCAAGCCTCTCGTGTTTGAAAGCCTCGTGTCTGGAGGCTGCTGCAGCACCGCCGCCATCATTAGGAAGTCACAGCCGTCAGGCCTCGGCCTCGGCTGCAGCTCCGGGCTCGGCTGCTGTCATGTGGCTCCCCCACCGTCCGCAGACCCTCTTCCAGCTCCACCTCTGCCACACTGGACTCCTGCAGTTCCCCAGGTTCCACTTCTGCAGCTCTGCAACAGCCACCCCGAGGTCACCTCTTCTTCCGTGCTCTCTGTGCGAGCAGCCCATCCCACTCTCCTACAGGCAGGCAAGGAATGAGGACCCAAGGAAGCCCACTACTAGGCCGAATGCTGCGGCGCGGCGAGGGTGGTGCCAGAGAAGAGTATCCACTGCCTGGCTCACCAAGTGCGCGCAGCAGCTTTATATACCAGTCATAACAGCCTTTCATACGACTGCTCGTTCCAGCTACGACATTGTCCTGTGCCTCCATCACATCAGTCCCTCTGCTACGCCACCAGGGAAATCTGCAGCCTCTGGCTGACTGGAAATGGTTGCAGAGAAAGTCTGGTGTCAGCAGTTTGGAGCATTCCTGACTGAGACTGCACCTTCAGAAGCTAGAGGAAGCGGATGTGACTGTAGCGTCAAGTCATCCCTGGAGGGTTCAGACCAGTCAGTGCTGGCAGGGAGGCAGTGAAGCTGGCTACTTGACTGACGGTCCTTTTGTCTAAGGCAGCTACAGGAGAGTTTAACTGCTGTCAATTCAGGAGATAATGAACTGTGTTCTCCACCCCCGATTATGTGCGGTGGTGGGGAGAGGGCAGGCATCACCAAGAGTGCCTACAGTAAGAATTTAGCACTAACATTGAGAGGAGATTTTTGAAAAAGATATTTATCTATTATTTTTATTTTACGTGCACGAACGCAGTGCCTGCATGTGTCCAAGTGCATCCGTGTCGTGCAGTACCCATGAAGGTCAAAAGACAGTGCCACATCACCTGGAACTGGATTCGGACAGTTGTTAGCCTCCATGTGGGTGCTGGGAATTGAACCTGAGTCCTGGGGTAAGAGCAGCCAATGCCATCTCTCCAGGCCTGGGAAGGGATTTTTAACAGGGTTTAGTGGTGATTTAATCATGTGTAACACCTTCCCATGAACAAAAGAGAGGTTAGTTCCTCTCCTATATCTCACTGGTAATTCAGTCTAGTATAATCATGAGTGACCCTTTCAAGTTGGACAGATGGGAGAGGGTGTACCAAGTGTCCTAGCAAGGAGAGCCGATTGGTCTTAGAATGATGCATTCTCTTCTTGAATCTTTCTAATTTCTGTCAGGTGAGGCTAGACCTGTCTGTTGACAGTTTCTTCCTGTGTAGTATAAAGGTATTTTCCAGCTGTCCCAACTCCTAGTGGCGTCAAACCGTTAACCTAGTCTCCTAATTTTATCCCTGGATTTTCTTCTTTTGCTACAGGACATTCATAGGGAAAGACCATAGACTATCAACTCAACTGTCTTCCATGTACTCATGGGGCATTTGGTACCTTTTGGTACTCTATGCCACAAGGGAACTAAAAGAGGTTTTGTCTTCATCTAAGCTTATTTCACTCTAGTTGGGTTTTAAATAAATATTTGGTTTTTGGAGACAAGGTCTCAGTATCTAGCCAGACAGGCCTTAACTTCTAATTCTCCTACTTGTCATCAGTGCTGGGATGATGGGCATGTCCACCGTGCCTGGTTTATTTTGATATAGCTGCTTCTGGGATTTCTGTCTGTAACTGACTTCTCCAATCCCAAAGTTTCATCTAATGCTCCAGCATAGCACCCCTTTCTGGAATGTGGGCAATGAGAAAAGATTGTGAGGGCTTGTGCTTGAGCGTTTGCTTCTCTCTGGATTGAAACCCAGTCACTTTCAGCTTCTCGTTTGACTGTTGTCTCCATGAGCTAAAATTTCTTTATCAAAGCCATTAAGAGGACATCCTTATTCAAAAATGGCAGCTAAGTGAATATATATATCCTGTTGTCTAGCAAAGCTCACTCTCCTGCAGAGAGGAGAGATTGATTACCTATTCTTTTACCCTGATGTTCTAGGACTTCCCACATGGACAGAGAAGTAAAATAGAAAAACACAGATTTAAATAATTCAAGTAGCACTACTGTCCTTACGGTGGTTAAGGGCACCCCACGGAGATGATTCAACAGGCCATGAGAGTATTAGGAGTGATGGTGATGTTTATCATGTGCTTCTGAGACAGGAAAGGCAGAGAAGTGTATCTGCCTTTATTTTTATTCTTTATATAATTTATGGATATTGTCAACATGAATTTCATTTCTTCAGGTAACCTTAAACCGTTTGATATGTCTATTCTGATAAATACTTTATTATTTGTTACTATTTTATGTGTAAGAATGTATTGCCTAAACCTGAGTGCACCCATGCCATGCAATGCCCATAGAGGTCAGAAGAGGGCATCAGATCTCCTGGAACTGGAGTTGCAGAGGGTTGTTAGCTGCCGTGTGGGTACTAGGAATTGAACCTGGGTCCTCTATAAGAGCAGCTAGTGCTCTTAACCACTGAGCCATCTCTCCAGCCCCTGAGAAATACTTTTTCAAGTTGAAAGTTGGCATGCAGTTGATTTGAAATTTCAGAATAAATACAGTCCTGTCTCTGTAGGGGCTGAGACGATGGGAAAACTCCCCTCCACTCCTTCCCATAGTACTAGGGATCGAACCCAGAGGGTTACTGTGTTTGCTAAGCAAGTGTTCTACCACTGAGCTATAATTCCAACTTTAATTTTTTAGCATGAGACAGGTTCTCACTCAGCATCCCAGGCTGAATTTGAACTCACTATAGCTGGGGAAGAGCTTGATGGAAGGACATCTTTTATGTTTCTTTTTTTCTTTCTCTCTTCTATTAAGTTCCTTATAATATTTGAGATCACAAACACGATATTGGAAACACAGCTTTCAGCACAGATTACCTGATACAGTGTTTCTATGACTGTTCCTATTTCCTCGAGTTCATTTTTATTCTGAGTTTTTCCATATGGCACTCCATTTTCTGTCGCCTTTAAAGCTAATCAAGTGGCAATGGACAACAGATATACCACTTGGGTGATGAAATATGTCAGATTCTCAATGTAATTTTATTAACGCTCCCATTTTGAAAATAAGTCTTCAGGTTTCAGTTAAAATTTTTGTCTCATTTCTGACTTTACAGCCCCAATCTTTTTGTGTTCCAAAATACAAAGGAGCAGTAGCATATCTCTAGGCTGGTTCTCCTCCTGTCAGACTGGAGTGGTACCTCTCATGTCCACCATGCCCTCTCCTCCTCTCTACGTCACTCAGCCACACCTGAGTCCTGTGTGTTCCTTGGGACTGTTGTACCACAGTCTTCTTTGTTACCTGTGTTTTCACATCACTTGTTCTTATCAAACTGTCATCTCTCCAGACTGATAGCTTCTGTCTCCCCTAAATAATCTGTGTCACCCTACTCACAATCTCTAGGGCTGCCAGAAAGTAGCACAAAATACTACAAAACAGAAAGCAGCATAGCAACAGAAATGCATGTTCTCACAATTACAGACACTGAATGTGAAAGACTGGAGGTTTTGGCCAGGTTGATTTCTTCTGAGGTCTCTCCTCACCTTGTGGAAGCCCATCTGCTCCTCAAGTGGTACATCTTTCTTCTGTCTACTCTCTTCTAATGAGAATTTGATTTTCTACAAAATCTAAAAATGTATTCCTTACTAACATGACTAAAGTTTCCTATTGTAGTTTTTGCTTTGCAAATGTGAAAAAATAAGAGAATGATGTAAAGTTTAGAAAATTTTCATTTTAACTTTTTGTCTAGATTACACACGAGGATGGTGCTTGGGTGGAACTTCCTTTCCTCTGCCTTGGCACCATTCCCATGTTCTTTGATGCTAGTATGGGGTTCTGGAGGCTAGCTCAGCTCTTCTCAGTATATTAAGATATCAAAGTATTTTTTCTCTTATTTGAATAGCACATTTTCATATGTCACATCTTTTTAATGTTAAATGGATTCCTTTATACCATACTACAATATAGTATGATTACGTTACACATGTAGATTTTCTCTACATGGATTCCCATATGTGTACCACCATACACCCAAGTAATTTGTTTTGTCATTGTCTTGTTTATATGATCTGGCAAGATTGAGTTTTATCTGAGAGCCTTGTTCCTAGAACAGAGTGGGATGAAGGAATAGCCCACATTTTCATATTCTGAGAAATGGCTTACTGCAAAGAAACATCCTCCTCCATGTGACTTAGAAAATAATCAGGAGTTATTCCAGTTTATCTTACGACAAACCAGAAAATGATTCTGCAGTATTCTTTCCCCAGTGGTTACTTGGAACAAAATGTTTATTCATACAACCTTGGTTAAATGTCTGTCCTTTCTGTAGGCCCACCCCAACCTTCAGAGGGCCTAAAGTCACTCCTCAGCAGCCCTATTCTCTCACCTGTCAGATTAGAGCATCATCGGTCACTCCTCTCCCCATGCCTGCCTATGCCGGCTTTCTTATCAGAAAATCTCTTCCTGCCTAACATGTGTGCTGCTTACAGGTCTCACAAGTCATATGTTCTTCTTCTGCAATGCTCTTCTTCCTCCTACTGCAACGATCCTTTTGCATAAAATTCTTCTTAGTTAAGTCTGAATTTCCTTTCTATATTACATGCTTATGATGGGAAATTAATGTTAATATTGCTTGAAAACACTCACACACACAAACACATAAAATGTGGACTTTAGAGTGCAAGATGAAAGTAATAATATAAAACATTATATATATAAAATAAAATAATATAAAACATTATTATATATATAAATAATTAAAATAATATAAAATTAGTTAATTACTCTAATTGCAAATGATCCTTTCTTGATAGTTGATGAAACAAAGAAAAAAAAAATAAAGTCACTCAAGGCATAAGCTCACTGGATTCTATTTTTTATAAACTCAAATTTTGGTAGATATTGCTAAACACTGAAAAGGATGTGTTTACATTATAGAACACACACTACTATTCCTTATGATTGCTGCAAACAAGTTTTCTGTGCTGAAACTACCCTTTATGCTAAAGAAATAGATTGGCTTGATGTTAATTATGGATGGAACATTATGGAATTGTCTCAGAGATTGAGATTTCTCCTCAAAACCCATATTTTAAAAAATATTGTGAATAATTTTTTTAAAAAGTGAACTCCGAAATGCTATAAATATATTTTGGTAACTTATGTATGATAGATTGTTTTTGTTGATTTAAAATTTTAAGTTTTTGAAAATGACTCAGGCAGTGGCTGGAGAGATAGCTTAACTACTGAGAACACTTGCAGAGGACTTGAGTTCCATTGCCAGCAACCACATGGTGGCTGATAACTTCCTGTAATTCCCGTTCCAGGAGATCCATGTCCATCCTCTTCTGGCTTCTGAGGGAACCAGGCATGCACATGCATACAGGCCAAGCACTCATACCTATAATATAAAAATAAGCAAGTCTTTAAAAGCAATGACTCAGGCAGAGGTTCAAAGCATATTGTGTAAGTGGCTAGTAAGCTTGGTGGTCAGGAAGAGCATACTCGGGTTTGCTGGCCAGAAGAGCCATTGTTCTCATGCCTAGAGTTTATTACAGCAAAATAATGGATACTGAAATGAGCAAAAGCAGACTCCAGGAGAAACCAAGCTCAAGCTTCCAGGTGTCCTCTTCCAGAGTAGTTCAGTGTGGAGCATTTGATTCCGTTAACAGTTACTGTTCACATAGACAAAGTAGTGTGAACCATGAATACTCATCCTGCCTTGGTACCAGAGACGTAATTGCAGTCTGCCCTCCAGTCCTCAAACTAGAGGTCAACAGCCTGAGTCAACCCTTTTCCTATGAGGGGCCAGGTAGCAAATATTTTTGACTATATAGGCTCAGTTCCTACTCAGTTCTACCATTTTAATGCAAAAGCAGTTGTATACAACACATAAATGAACATTTATGATATTGTTCAAATAGAATTTTATTTGTCAAAGCAGATGGAAAATCAGATTTGACCAACAGGCTTACTTTTCCAAATCTTGCCTAGAGTATGCAATGTAAAATTGGATGCTGGGAGTTTAGGGCTTATGTTCCACAGCTTGGATAACTTTGGTCTATCTTGATTTCTTTGTGGGAAGATAAAAGATAAACTATTTTAAGGAGTTTCTGTTAACCTAGAGAAGAGCTTGTAAACTTTAAGGATTTTATTCTTTCAGTGACTTTGAAGTTGTATGTCTATTACGTAATTTTATGTGACATGTCTCTTCTGCTTATGCAAATGAATTTGCTTTTTTCTTCAGAAACATGAAGTTATCTCAAGTGAGGGTTACAAAGAACCCATAACATTCCACGATGAATATTCAGATTTTTTATAGGAAAAGAGTACTCTAGGGCTCTTAACTAAGCCGGCACTATTGGTGGTGTGTCACATGATCTGTGTACTTCCTTGAGGAATACTTGTTTTAATTTTATCTATGAACTAATAATCCAGTTTCCAGGCCTAGCATAACATGTAAAATTTTGAAAATAACAAAGATTTTCATTACTATTTGATTACTGTACTATTTAATTACATTACTGTGTTTTTCAGATCATAAATAGAGAAAAGCACGTCATTTAGCTTTATTTTGTCGGTGGAATTGAGACTTCACAGCTTGAGATTTCCCAGCTGTTTCTCTCACAATAGAAAAAACTGCAGACAATAATCTGCACCTGACATGGAGAGTTTCAAACTCTGACTGGGGAACAAAGCAGGCTTGGAATTCCAGTTCCCAAGCTCACCTTATAGCATTGGACCTAGGAAATATTTCACTCCCACCAGGCTTCAGTGTTCTTATCTGTAACAGAGTTTATTTTTCTTACAGGTCTGTAATAGGATCTATTTAATTCAGGTATCAAACTTGGAAGTGTTTGGCATATAATAACAGTTATTGTTATAACTGGCATTTCCTGGGCATTTAGTACATCCTAGGCACAATGCTAATGTGCCTTGCATGCCATTTTCTTTAGTCTTTCCCACAGTCAACCCAAGCAGACTGTATCTCCTGTTCTGTTGTCTGAGTTCTTTTGTGCATGCTGCACATTCTTGTGAGGCAGCAATCAGTTAGATCTGAGTAGTTGCTCTCTCTTAAGGTAAGATGAGTTCTCTTCAGCTAAAATGCTGTGAAAGATGTGCTTCAGATGGTATAAGAGAAGTGTCTAGTACTGAAAACCTTGCCAAGAACCCATGGTTGGGCAGCTCCCAGGCCACAGAGGTGAACCTACTACTATTATTTTGCTAAATGGACATAGTATCAAACTGTCGTCTAACTTCCTATGTCTTTGTCCATAGATAGTGAAGCTCTCGGGTCCATCCGAGAAGTTTCTTTATGTAGTATATGGCAGTTAATGCAGAAGCTCAGAACTGATTACAGTAGAGAGAATAACTGTCTATGGAGGGCCTAGCCACAAATATGACATCTATATTACACCCTCTCCTGGCCAAGGATCAGGAACCATTAAAGAAGAAGGAACAGAGAGATTGTAATAGCCAGAGGTTGGGAGAGGACCAGAGAGAAACAGTGTTTTCTGAACACAACAGGTCCACCGCACTCATGAACTCACAGCAGCTGTGTTTGCCTGCAAAAGAACCATACATGATCCTGCCAGTCAGCATTTCAACCTGGATGGGAAGGTTGTACCCACCCCTAGCCGAAGAGCTACTGACAGTTGACAGCTACTGACAAAGGAATCACCAGCTTTCTTTACCTGTGTGGACCCTGGTAAGTTGACCATGCTTAGCCCACACCCATAAGTATGTCTATTGCACAAACTGAACTTGGTGGGTTATTTTTTTAAAAAAGGTCATGAAGTTTCCAAGGAGGTGGTGGCAGGGGTGGATCTGGGAGGAGTTAGGGGGAGTGATAAGTACTGAACATGAGCAAAATACATTGTATGTATTTATGGAATTCTCAAAGCAGCCTGGGTATCCCCTAGATTTCCTACACAGGTGAATCTTTCATATGCTGCGTCTATTCTGTGTTGCACAATGGATTCTCTTGAATTTCTTCCTCTCACTGCCCATTTCATTGATCTTACCTACAGATATCATTACTTTTCTATCAAGTTCAGCTATGATTCATATGTCACAGCTGCTCACCTTCCCATTATTCTCCATTATTTGCTTATTCTTTAAGAATTAACATTATTGAATAGAATTTTTCCTTCTACATGATGTAGATAAGCCTTGTATGGAAAGAATTTTATGACAAATATGTCAGTATTTGCTGGATATTATCTGTAATAAATGTACATACTTTTCAAAAGTCTTAGCAGTGTTCTTATTTTAACATTAATAAGACTCTCAAATAATGTTTGAAAATATGTTTTGACTTTGAAGAATCACATCTTACCTTATTCATCTATTTAAATTTTTCTCCAACAGCAAGAATTATGCCTCTGCCATTCCTAATTGGGTTTGCTTAGCTTTTCTGCTTTATTTGCTGTTTACTTGCTGGTAACGCACTACCCAGACCCTCATTCTCCTCCCCTGCGTATTCATACTGTACTAATGGCTGCCTTCTCCCCCTAGCTAGTATTGGAAAGATTGATTTTTAATTCCTTATTCTGCTGTTTCTCAATCTGGTCATTTCAGGTGTTGTCTCAGATGTTTGTCTATAAATGATGTGTTGTTACTTTATTTTCACAGCACTACTTTGAAATTCTATTTCATTAAGCCATATGGCAGAGTAATAGATCTGCTGATATCTATTTCCCTTAGATCCCCAGCTGTGGGATATAGTCCATTTTTCAGCAGAAGCAGATAGCAGAGAGGAGTGGCCACATGACTGAATCTAGCCAAGTAAATGTATCTGTGTGTGGTGGTCTATTTTTTCTCTTCTCTCTCTTCTCTTCTCTTCTCTTCTCTTCTCTTCTCTTCTCTTCTCTTCTCTTCTCTTCTCTTCTCTTCTCTTCTCTTCTCTCCTCTCCCTTCCCTCCTTCCCTCCCTCCCCTCTTCTCTCTCTCTCTCTCTCTCTCTCTGTGCTTGCATGTGATGTGTATGCATGTGTGTATGCATGCTTGCGTCTGTGTGATCCTACACATATGAGGGGGCACATGCACCTGTGTGCTCCTGTGTGTGTAGGCCAGAGTTTGGTGTCTGGTGTCTTCCTTGATCACTTCCCACTTTGTTTGCTCAGACAGGGTTTCTCACTTGAACTCGGAGCTCACTGACTCCTCTAGTCTAGGTAAATAGGTTGTTCCAGAGACCCCTGTCTCTGCCTCCTACACACTGGGTTTAGAGACAGAAGCTGACACTCCTACCTAGCCTTTAATGGATACTGGGGACCGAACTCCAATCCTCACATTTGTGTGGCAAGCTCTTTACCTGCTAAGGCCATATTCCTAACCTTGTTTCTAGGAATCTTAGTATATAAACAACTGATTTTTTTTTTCAAATTATTTCCTTCCTGGCTCCCTGTAATACAGATCTGATCTCTGGAATTCTAACTTCTTTGAATCATAAAGACTAAGACTATACCCTATAAATGGTGCTGGAAAGGTTTTTGATTGTATAAGAGTCAGAATAGGGATATTGCCTATATCTGGACTACTAAGAAACACAATTCAAGTTTGCTTCATCAATATACTTTTTAGACCTCTATCACCCTCAGGTGATTGTAATTTTAATATATACAGTATTTTTATGTAAATGACTAGATTCTCTTTAAAATTTCTTGTGGTGTATTTATTTTTACTTTAGGTGTGTGTGTTTTGCCTGCACGTATGTAAGGACAGCTGTGCATACAGTCCCACAGAGGCAGCAGAGGTGACAGATCCCCTGGAACTGCAATTACAGAAATTTGTTAGTCACCATGCGGTTGCTGGGTAGTAAACCGAGGTCCTCTGCAAGAACAGTCAGCGCTCTTAATCATCTCTCCAGCCCCTAATGTCCTTATTCTTACACCGGGCCTTTAAAGTTCTAGGCTGATGCATTTACTCAGTAAAATTGTACCCTTCATGGAATAAATTAATGTATGTATTCAACATTTACTCAAATTTTATAGTCAGTGGTTCACTTATAATAAAAATCAGACTGTTCTGATGCACGGAGCCCTGAGAAGAACATGCCAGTTAGGTACTGATGAGGAAAAAGCTGTGACTTCAGGATATTTGCTCTCAAGCTCTTCTGCAATCTGCCACAATGATTTTGTGTCTTCTTTGCCCCTCTTCAACCTAAAAAGTTTAATTATCCTTCAGTTATTTGAGTAGACTTGCATGATTTTTAAGCTGTTTGCATGAAAGCAGTCATTTGACAGAGATGACGTGGATTTTTTATAGACTAGCAATTGGAAATCAATACATTCTAAGCTTCAGGCAGAATACATAATGCACAGGCCAGTTTGAAAGGACAAAAGATTGTATGTTAATACTACAAAAGGTCAGAACTGTACTAATTAAAGCCGCGAGGTGTTCCTGGAACCACCTCTGAACTGCTGCGTCTTCAGAGGGTGTGGATTAACAGGTGACAGCTGCACTGCACCGTCACCACCACTCACAGCAAGCATGTAGCTAAGCACTAGCTAAAATTACAGAAGAAAGGGCACTGACCTTTAAAAAATGTACTCAGACCCATGAAGGATTTTTAAATAAATGAGGACACTAGGTGTCTCGGTTTTAGGTCAAGGTTCACACTCTTAAGCTTATCTGTTGTTGTTCTTTATAGCTCTGTCCACTGAGCTTCGTTATAATGCCTCATGCATCCTATTAGTGGTGTTTCCATTTTTCTCTCTCTTGAGTAAGATTTATATATTTCGGGAGTTTGGGTTGAATTATTTATATTCATTCAACAAATAGCACTCAGTGGACAATCAGATTGCTTAAGATAGATTAATAAACATGTGAACGAATGACCAAATCACTGAATGAAGATGGAGAACATTCTTGGACCTCACTTTGACAAAGGTGGTGGGAGTCTGGTGGATTTTTGTCTGTTTTGTTCACTGATGAATCCCATGTGTGTAGGGAGGCACCTGGCTTATAATGTAGCCTTTGTGGAAACAAATGTTTAATGAGCAAAGGTTATTTGGAGCTCATTTAACTCCCGTATATTTGTATGATGTAGATGATGCTGTTTCTGCCCTCTGTTCATCGACTTACTGATGACAGTGTCTCATCAGTCGCCCTAGGTTATTCTTCTGGGTTGGCCTAGAATCCATCTCCTTACCCTGCCTCTGTTGGTTGGTGGTGGCTGCCTTGACCACTGTCTGGAGGAAGATTGTGAAGCCTCCTCTGTAAACACTGTGTTTCTGTAGGGTCTGTCTGTTATGGATGAGCAGGAAATGAGATGAGACTAATGGTCCTTTACATCTTCCACAGTTACAGAAATGCACTGGGGGAATGCATGGCTTTGTCTGTTTTCATACAATGAAAAACTTAATTTTTCTTATCTTCTCTGAGCAAAGCTGGCATTTAATTCGTGGCTTTCCATTGTTGATTCCTCCGTTGAACGAAATTAAACACTAATCTTGTCTCAGTGCTAACATTTACACATGATGTGATCCTGAGCTGGTTACTCATAAGCCTGAAAACTCTATTTTCTCTTCTCTTAAATGAAATTAACAGTAGTATCTGTCTTTTAAGATTTTTGTGATGATGAAATTAAAATATACATAACGTGCTTTTCACTGTGCTTGACTTATGGTAAGCTTCAGTGAGCAGGATCTGTAATAATTTTATTCTTGTGTCAATATGTAGAGTTTAAAAAGCCAATAGGTCTTTACTATCAAATAGAGCCTGGATTTTTATTTTCCCTCTGAGTGGGCCTTCTGTGTAGAAGCAGGCCAGCACTTAGAGAGAACTGCTAGGATAGGGAATCTTGAGTTTAAAAATAAATCTAAAATTTTTCACGATAGAAAAGACTTCATTACAAGTATTTTTTGAGAAGTGAAATAAAAGTTGAGAAACTCCAAAGTTCATAGATTTGAATAAATCAGAAAACCCAAAGGAGTTTTATAATGATTTTAAAACCAAAGCCAATGCCAACCCAAGACATATGTTCACCTAGGCTAGCAGCAGCTGAAGACTGGACTGAGTAACCTGCCATTTCCTCATCATCAATTTAAAGAAGCCAGGCAGAGATATACTCCTAGGCTTCAACCTAAGAAATGCATGTTCAAAAATAAAACAGATGAATCCTTTCTAAGAGTACAGAGAACATTTCGACCCAATGTGTACTTGCCTTAAAGCTTGGCTGTTTGGAATCCTTTAATAGATTCTAAAAATAAATGCTCTGCTAAGCAAAAATTCTTATAAACATATTTCAAATATCTGAAATTACATCTGTAGAACACAGATTAGACAAACACAGACTTTTGTTAAAGGTAATAAAGGAAACTGAATTAATTAAGATTGTTATTCTCTTAGGGAAATGTTAGGCTGTGAAAATGATAAAAAAAAATTTCGGGTGAATAGATTACAATAATAGAATGTTAAATTAAAATATTGGCAAACAATGAGTATTAAACTTGGGTATCACTATATAAAATTTGCATAGAAATGCTAGAAGGTAATCTATTATTTTCTGGTGTGGAATTTAACTTCAGGTTTTGCACATGCTAGGCCAGTGATCTATCATTCAACTCTATGGCTGGCTTTTAACAACTCTTTGTATAGGCATGGTATTATGGTACAAGAACATAGGGCTGGAGAGATGGCTTAGTGGTCAAGAGCACTGACTGCTCTTGCAGAGGACCCAGGTTCAGTTCCCAGCACCCACATGTAGGCTAATCACCATCTGTAATTCCAGTTCCAGGGGATCGACACCCTCTTCTGACCTCTGTGGACATTGCATGGCATGGGTGCACTTACATACAAGCAGGCACACAGCCATACACACAAAATAAAAACAACAAATAAAAATAGTTTTAAAAGGGAGAAGGACATGAGATACAGCTTCCCCTCAAAGTGTTAAAAATACTCCAAAGTAAAAAGTACTTGGTTTTTGCTTTAAGTACTACAAAACAAAAAGAAATGTTGTGTGAGCCAAAATCTGTCTGTTACAAATATTTGTTGTATAATATAACCAGCTCAAGACTTTTCCTAATACAAAAATCATTACAGGAACTTTTTTATTCCAAAAGTATATTTATTCTTTATTTAATATCTACAGTATGTCAGACTCTTGACTAAACACTGGTGATATAAAAATAAAGTTATTCCATCGTTACTTTGAAAGGACTTGCAGCCTCTTCTCCTAAAAAGAGGACACTGCTGGTAGTAAGTGGAGAGCTGTTTGCCCTCTGGCCTCTGCACCTGAGCTCACAGGCACTCTTCCCTTAAGCTTTTAATTTCTGATGCCTGCTTTCTGGAACAAATAGTCCAGCACATTCAGACAGTCAGACTTTGACTCAAGCGGCAGTGTGGCTAGATAGATTTGACATAATTACTGCTGTGATTACACAGATATTTCACAAGAGACGTTCCCATGGAACGTTACAGTCTTTGAATACTGTAACTGAGCATAAACTTTAGCACTAACTAAAGAGCAAGGAACTAGAAAAACATTTGTTAGAAATCTGAATTTATAGACTAGTAAAACTTTTATCTCCTTTGATTGAATATATTAGTCAGGACTTTCCAGTGAAACGGGGCTTTTAAAATCTATCTATCTATCTATCTATCTATCTATCTATCTATCTATCTCCTAATTGTTTATATATATATAAATATTATATATCTTAAATGTATAGTATAAATACTATCCATATGAGAGCTTTATGAAGAGTTGGCTATTGCGCTTAGCAAGGCAGAGAAGTCCCACATTGGGTCTGAAAGCTGGAGAACCAGTAAAGCCAGTGGAAGCTGGTGGGATGACTGTGCATGAAGCTGAGCTCTGGGAGCTCAGAGCTTAGGGCCAACTGATGGCTGTCCTGGCTTAAGGTCACAGTGGGGACGAGTAAATGAATCTGCCCTTTCTCTGTCCTTCTGTGGCCCTCAATAGATGCCTTCTGGACAGCCCTTAGCCTACCTGTGCTTGTACCCAAGAGGAACCTTTATACATTATATCAATATAACTTAAAGCAGCTTTCCGTTAAAATGTAAAGCCTTCACGATCTTAATCAAATAATTGCTTACTCCAGAAGACATTATTATAATAACATCCTAGAACCTAGAATGGTTTGGACTTTAGGTGTTGTTTGAGTCCGTAAAGATAACATTCTTTCTTTTGTATTTTGTGGTAGAAAAATCTTTTGCTTTTCTGTTTAGTTTTGGGATCTTCTTTCTTGCGTGCACTCCCTCCAGCCCTCCCTGCTTTCGTCTTCCCTCCTCCCCCACTGCTCTCTCTCCTGCCCTCCCTCTATACCTATTCATAAAAATGTTTTAATATTTAGCTATTATTTCATTTTATGTCTATGAGTGTCCTGCCTGCAAGTATGGAAGTGCACTGTGTTGTGCAGTGCTTGCAGAGGACAGAAGAGGGCACTGGATCCCCTGGAACTGGAGTGATGAATGGTTATTAGTCATCATGTGGGTGCTTGGAATTGAACCCCGGTCTTCTGTAAGAGCAGCCAGTGTTCTTAACTGCTAAGTCATCTCTCCAGCCCAATCACAAGTATTTTTGCTGTTTCTGGGGATCAAACCCAGGGCCTTATGCATGCTAGGAAACTACTGAACTATATTCCCTAGTCCTTGGTCTTGTGAGACAGTCTTGCTATGTAGCATAAGTAGGCCTCAAAATGAGAATCTTCCTCCTGCTTTTCTCTCTCTTTTTTGTTTTCCAGTGTATTTGAGACAGGATCTCCCTGCAGCCCCAGCTGGCCTGGAACTCACTATGTAGACCAGGATGGACTTGAACTCATAGAGATTCACCTGCCTCTGCCTTCTGAGTGCTACCATTAAAGGCATGCACCACCACACCCAGCTGGTACTTCTGACTCTTGAATGCTGAGCTGTGGGAGTACAGGCCTGTGCCATCATTCCTGTCCATCTCTGATATGGTCAAAGGCCCTAAATAGTCATGAGTACGGTCATCCATTAATATTCATGGTGGAGAACGTCCTTGAACATTGACACTAAAATTTAAGGTTTCTCAAATAATTAATTTATTTCACGTAACTTTATGCTTATCTCCTTCATGTTATCTCTAGAATAATTAAAACATTTCATAGAGTATAAATGTTCTGTATCGTATCGTATTGAATTATTTAAAGAATAGCACGAAAAACTGTGTAGAGGCAATTTTTTGAGAAAATGAAATCTGTGTGTGTGTGTGTGTGCATGTATGTGTATACATGTGCATATGTGTGTATGTATGTGTATACACATATGCACGTGCACACATGTGTATGGAAGCCAGAGGACAACCTTGGTTATTGATCCTGAGGACACCATTCACCTTTTTCTGAACCAAGTTCATCTACTAACATAGAGCTTGTTTGTAAGCTAAACTAACTGGCCAGAGAGCCCCAGAGATCCACATGTCTCTGCCTCTCCAGCTCTGGGACTGCAAAGAAGGGCTAGATTTTTTACTTGGGTCCTGGGTGTCAGACTCATGAGTTCAGAATTGTAAGGCAAACACATTGCTAACTGAGCCATGTCTCCAGCATGGAATGAGAGATTTTCAATCCAAGACTGGTTGAATTCTGAGTCCAAGAATATAGAACCTACAGATACAGAAGACTGGTCATATTAATTGTATCACATGTGGTGATATTATATATACATATATATATGTATAACAGAAAAAATAAGAACATATGCATTCATTTTTTGCAGTTCAAAGAAATATTATAATTTAGAAATATGTATTCTACCAGAACAATAGTAATTGCTATTTTCTACTATCATTTGATCCCAAACATTAGGAATGTATGTGCAAATATAGTACAGACTGACAAAATAAGCTCTCATCATTGGAGAGGGCTTTAGAGAACTCCAGTTTAAAATCTGTCTCTTCCCATTGTGTGATCCAGTGACTGAATACGAAGCCCTGCCTAACAATGAAAATTCTTTTTTAATAAAAATCTTTTATTAAATTGTTCTTTGACAATTTCGTACACATGTATAGTGCACTCACGACTGTCACTCTCCACCCTCTCTGAACCTCCACCCCCTTTACCTCCTCCTTCCTACAATTCCTTTTCCGTTTCCTGTCTTTTTGTTTTGTTTTGTGACTTGCTGAGTTTAACTAGAGTTATCTGTGTGGTCACGGGTTTGGAGTTAACCTTTGGAACCTAGTAGACTCATCAGTGGCTATGTAACTGAAGACAATTGCTACCCTTCTCCCAGACTCCACTAATGGTCAGCAGCTCAGCCGAGAGGAATAGGGCCAGGCGATCCCTTCCTCCAGCCACGACTGATTCTTGAGGATCCAGTCTTGTGCAGGGGCAGTGCTGGCAGCCGTAGCTCCTGTGAAATCCTGATTCCAACAGTGCGTCATCCCCTGAAGACAGCATTTCACAGCTCTTCCTCCCTTTCCCGGCTCTTACATTCTTTCCATCCCCTCTTTCACAGTGTTCTTTAAGCCTTAAAGTGTTTAGTATGATTGAGTAGGAGGACTCCGGCTCAGCCCTCCACTATCACTTAGTCTAGGCAGCATAAGCAGCAATGTGTCTCTGTGTTCATGGCTATTCATTGCAAAGTTAAGTTTCTGTAATTAATCTAAGTGTGTGGGCTAAACACACTTAGAGGACAGCTTGACATCACTGAAATTTGTTTTAGTACTTATCAATGAGGAATTTTCAGAATTCTTACACAGAGAGAAGTGTGCTACAAGAGAACTTTCAAACTCCTTTGAGAAGTGAGAAGCCAGGGAACAAAACAGAGCTCATTGACTTCAGCATTTGTAAACTGTCATGACAATATTAGGGAATATGTTTGAGAGCCCAGTATTGTAATTACATAAAAGTGCTTCTCAAAGTGTCATATAAATCTCTTCTCAGACGCAGAGATCTCCAAATCCTTTGGGCGAGGTGGTGTCCTGGGCTCCTGGAACTGCTCTCTGATGCCCGCATGACATTCGGTGCTGTGCCCTAGTCTTGCTATAGTTTGCCTCCATTCATTCTGCTTCTTCTCAGTGAGCCCTGTTCTAGAACGAGCCCTTCCTGGTCAGTTTTGAGACGTCCCATGGGCAGATTCTTGCAACCTATTCCTCTTTGAAGTGAATCGCCTGCATTTACCGACTAATGAGTGGGTAAAGTGCTCAGCATTCAGATACAATACACCAAAACCTGTGAACTATGACCAGACAGGCTCCTAGTTGCCTCCTTGTCTTTTCCCGCTGATTTGTCCATACTTTCTTTGAATGTTAAGGGTGTGTGAGGATAGCTTGTCACTTGATTTCATTATAAATGCTTTTCTGGGTATTTTAAATTTTATATCTTTTGTCATAAAAAATTTTTTCTGTGAGGCACAAGTGGTATCCAGGACACCTCTTTACGTGCAGAACAACAAAAAGAACCAAATATGATTTCGCCAAAGAGTTTGTTTGGGCTTACTTACAGAGCAGTTAGCGGGGAGGGGGAATTCCTCTACCGAGGGCATACAGAAAATTCTATATTTCCGCAGTGACTGGAACTTCTGCCAGTGGCTTAGTCCCTCCCCTCATGTTTGGGAGGAGTAGCTGATTCTGCTGGCCTCTTTCTTTGTCAGTCCAGTTTGTTTGTGCTGTAGTTGAGTGTGTGGTCCATCCTGGGTGGTGATGGCAGGCGGAGGACCAATTCACCCAACATCTTGTTCCTCTGAACTTTTGTTTGTAAGAATACAGAAACTGAAAGTCCCTGTGCTTGCATGGTCCCCATATTCCTACCATCTTATTTTCTTCTCCATTTGAAAGGGAATTAGGTGATACCAGTCGAGTGGCTATCGCTTACCTCACAAGCCTTTTTTCCCTTGTTCTAACCACTACCCTGAGGTTTCGTTCTTTTTGTTTTCTAACTTTTACCACGAGTGTGTGTGTGTGTGTATGTGTGTAGAATGAATTTCAGATACCTGTAATCTGTCATCAATAGGATGAAATGTCTGTGCAATTTAACTTTCAGTGACCGAGGACAGCTGTATACTGGGCTGGTACCTCCTTTTTTGCCCTTTACACAGTCAAGACAACCAGGTTTCCAAAAAAAGATCATATGAAGCCAAAAGTTTATAAAATCTCTCTTGTGTATCATCATGAAACTTTCTAAATATCTAATGTCGTTTTCATGCCACTCAGATGGTTTTATTGACAGGAGAGAGATTGCAGAGTTATTTGAAGGTTGGGAGAATTGCTTTTCAAGTAGGAAGAATGCAGCAGTGCCTACAGTTTTCCACCGCGTTTTTCAAGATGTGAGTTCTTTTAATCCATTAAAAGTCTCAAGTCATATCCCTGTCAACCACATCATTTCTGTTAAACATACTATCTATAAAATATATAACATTCTATATTTTCAAATTCCTCACTAATGTAAATATACTGTATATCTTTTTTCATTACCTTTCAATATTTTATTTTCAAAACTTAATTTTGATCCAGATGTAGCTCATTCAATTATTTGTTGTATAGAATATGTTTATTATTGCTCCATTAGTGAATGATTTGCTATTGCCTGTTTGCTATCTGGTGAACAATCCTATGAATTTCTCCAACACGCACATAATGCACATATGTCATGCACATATTTTAATCTGTTGGATGTTACTTTCTATCACTTCTTTAAACTCCCTTGATAAAGATTTTTCTACCGATATTTCCAAATTTTACTGTAGTGATTATTTGCTATTCTAAAATATTTGAAGGATTATTCTATTATTGTTTTAATTTATACTATCTTGCCTAACAAGTGAGATTATTTAATATAGGTTTATTGAAATTTGTGCTTCCTCATTTGTCTACTGCATGTTTATTAGTTTTGTCCTATTTCCAATAAATATATTTGTGTTTATGGTAGAAAATTCTGTGAATTTTTGTTGATTTGCAAGAGTTATTATTTCTTCTGAATATATAATTTTATATATTTCATATTTTTATATATTTATATATATTTCATATATTTTATATTTCAGTGTAAACTTCAAGCATCAAAGCACTTGACTTCAATACATTTCATTACATATATTGGTAACTACATTTAGATATTCTTTTGTTCTTTCTGTTTTAGTACCATTCATACCCAATGAAATGTGAAATTTAAGCATAGCTTTTTTGGTGTTCTGACAAAGCTACATATTCATGTGACACAATCCTCTATGAAGGTGCAGAACGCTGTCATCATCCTTTAAAGTTATTGCCTACTCCCCGACACAGAAATGACATAGGGTGAGCATGCGTTTTCACGTTTAAAACTGACATGCACTTTCTCACAGTAGCTGTATGTGCATTCCCATCCACACTGTGGAACTTCTGTCCTTCTTTCCCTTGTTTGGTGCTGTTTTCCTCATAGTCTCACAGCATAATTTAGGATTCGATTCTCTAATGCCTAATGTCAAACAAATCTGTGTGTACCCAGTAGTCACGCATAACTTTTTCCAACTATACAACGACAGGCCTTTTGTTTATTGACTTCTTGGTCTCCTTATGAATGAGCAGGAGAAATGCTTCCTTTAATCTGGATGCCAGGGCCTTGGGGACGGTTCCTCTCATTCTGTGATTATCTGTTTACTTTCTCAGTATCTTTAGAATGCATAACAAGAGTTTCAACTTGGTGAAGATTAGTTTATTTACTTTGTTCATCTACATTACAGCTTCTCCTGATTTAAAAAAAAACACTCTAAGCCTTATTTATGAGTTATGTGGATATTTTCAAGGCTTTATGACTATCAGTTTGACATTAAAGTTTATAACAGTCTGAATTAATTTTGTAGTATAGTATGATGCAGGGCTCAAGATTATTTTTTACCATAAAACTACCTTTTTGTTCAATATTGTTTATCTGAAAGACATTTATTTTTCCAGAAGATTGCTTTGATAATTTTATTTAAAATATCAGGTAAAAATGTAAATATTGGCTTACTTTATCTTCTCTGTGCCATTTAGTTAATCAATTTGTGTATCTTTATGTAAATACCACACTGTCTTGGTTTATTATAAGCTCTGATATAAGTCTTTGATTTTTTATTATTTTTAAAGATGACTGTATATATTCTAGGTCTCTGTTGTGTAAATTTAGGAAAGTTCTGTGGATAGAACCTGGCATTGTGACACACACCCGGGTAGATGTGGGATGATGACACTGTGGCAATATTCCTTCGGCATGTAATATTTTGGTATTGGGCTAAGCTGGTGTTGTTTGAAGTTCTGAAGTATTCTTTTCTCCTCAAAGTAGTAACACTATTGTTAGCATTATAATTCTTAGTTAGAATACTATTTCTTCTACAAAGTTTGATAAAGTCACCAGAGAAATGACCTTAGCTTCAGAGATTTATGTTTTATTTATGTAGCAAATTCAATTCCCTTAACAGATTGAGGGTGTCTCAGAATTTCTGTTGTTTATTTTCTTCAGGTTATCATGCATTTTACTTTCCAAGAAAACCATCCATTTTTTCCAGGTTATTGCTTATAGCATTCGAAAATTTTGCCTAGGTTCTGCTTTTGGTGGTGTCTGGGAATTGTTTTCTGGACAAGTTCCAATGTAGTTATCTTCTTTCAAAGATAAATTCCCTAGTATATTATTTCATATGGTTAGTCAGCCATATTGCCATTGTTAGAGACATAACATAAAATGCACTGTTCTGTACTGTTCTGCTCTAGACCAAGGGGATACTGTTTTCAGTGTCATTGTACATGGCATTTTCCAGAAACACCAGTTATTGCATTACGCAGAGTAAGGCCTGATGTCATGGAATGTGAGATAGGAGAAGAGAAAGGCTTTGAATGATGAATTTAAATGCATCTGGACATTGTCCTATACCTCGTCCATAAGCTGTTAAGTGCTAAGCAGAATAGTAGTAAGCCATTGCTAAAGTAATGGCTCTGACAGAAGAGTCCAGCTAGACACCAAGGAAGAACTATTAATGGTACAAATATAACATGTGACACATTTTACTATTTCTCTGTGAAAACATAGAATTTTCTGTATAACATTCAGGTATTTCTGTCTACAACATTAACAACTAAATATGTATGCTAATCATTAAAGCAGCATTATTCTAAATTTTAAGGACTGTGTTTTTGGTGTGTCATTTAAGAATAATTGGAAGCCGCCAAGATTTTCTCCTAAAATTTCATCTTGATGTTATACCTAGATACCATTTTACATATTTATGTTCTATACTTATCTCAATGGTTCATGTCCATTTTGAGCTAAATTTTGGAAATAGTGCATGGTGAGGATTAAGATGTGATACCTCCCTCCCTCCCTTTCACCTCTCCTCCTTCCCCCTTCCCTGTTCTCCCCTCCCCTCCCCTCCCATTCTCTTTTCTTTGCACATGCTAAGCAAGCACTCTACTGCTGAACTACATTCCCAGCCCTTCCTTTGTTTCTTTGTGAATGTCTTATGGTACAGCATCACTTACTGAATGTAGGGCTCTGGCTCCCCGGCATGGGCATGCCCTTCTCTCCTACTGCTAGGCTCTTGGCCACGAGCTAGCAGGCTTGTCAGTTGCAGTCTTGAGGTAAACAACTTGACCTTTCCGTAGACTTCACATGACTGCTTGTTTACATTATATCCCAGTTGCATCCTGTTAAGTGGTTGATCATGAGGTGCGGATTTGAACATCCTTGTTCCTGTTTACTGAGGTTACCTTCCTGTTTTGACCATGAGAATGTGAACTTTCAACCCTTGAGCCTTGTTTCCTGTCTTGGTTGGGGCTATATAAGCCTCCAGCAGCTGTATAATAAACATCATTCAGCATTCTCTCTCAGCGTGAGTGGGTGGTGCAGGCGCTGTCAACTGAAAAGCCTATCCTTTCTCTTTTGGACTGCTCATTTATCGATCAGTTGGCAGTGTGAGCAAGCATCTATTTCTAGAGTCTATGTTCATCTCCATGCATCCCTAGACCTATTTGTTTTCCTATACTGTACTGTATTGGTCACTTGAAATCCAATGATGTAAATCCACCTCTTTAGTTTCCCCTCTCTGAATTCTTTGGGTTTTCTAATTGTCTTTATATATAATTCTCAAACTAATTTAATTTACACAAAAATGTTGCTGAGATTTTCACTGGAGTGGTTGTCTGTGGAAGAGTTTCAGAGGTACCAATGTTTAAACATGTTAAACCTCGTAATCTATGAACACAATATTTGTCCTTATACATAGTTTCTGTAGTTCCTTTAAAACTTTTTCATTGGTGTTTTGTAGTTTTCACCATGTGTAATGTGTACAATTTTTTATATTTATAGTTAATTATTTAATGTTTTCTGAACTTTTAAATGCCAAATTTCAATTATTTATTTCTAAGGTATAGAACCACAATTTATTTTTTCTATATTGTCCTTGCATGCTGCAAGCTTTCTGAACTCCAGAATTGTTCTGTCTACCTGGGAAGAGGAAGGGACCAGAGTGGAGAGAGGGAACAGGAAAGGATGACAGGGTAAAGGATACAGTCAAAGTAGATTATAAATATATAAAAGCATCATAGTGAAACCCCAACTTTTATACAGTTAACATACGCTAATAAAAAAGAAGGAATTACATCTAAAATATTTAATAGATTGAGATTTTCTTTATAGCCAGCCATCTTGTCTATGCATGGAAGCATATTTTTCCCCTAACTGTATGTCTTTTGTCTCTTTTTCTAATCTCTGTGTAGAATGATAGAAATGAATACCTTTGTGTTATTTCTGGGCCTGGGGAGAAAGTATACATCCCTTTACTTTTGAATAAACACTCAGGTGTAAGATTTTAGAAAAGCTTTCCCTCTACTCTGTTACATTTTCTGACAT
This sequence comes from Eospalax fontanierii, assembly GCA_035773235.1. Taxonomy (NCBI): domain Eukaryota; kingdom Metazoa; phylum Chordata; class Mammalia; order Rodentia; family Spalacidae; genus Eospalax; species Eospalax fontanierii. The sequence goes on from CM069527.1 coordinate 10,575,986, forward strand.
AAAAATTTATCTCAAATTTTGTTAAATATTTTTCTACACCTATTAATATCATTCCATTGTTCTCCTTTAGTCTGTTTCACTTTTTCTCTAATAAGTTGCTTAGATTGATTCATTCATGAATGTGAACCCATGCTATTTCTTCTACAATATAAGCTTTACAATGGTGGATTGACATGTAAGAATTGATTAGTTGTTGGGTGTGGTGGCATACACCTTTAATCCTAGCACCTGGGAGGCAGAGGCAGGGGGATCTCTGTGAGTTCAAGGTCAGCCTGGTCTACATAGTGAGTTCCAGGCCAGCTGGGTCTACAAGGAGACCCTGTAAGAAGATGCAAAAAAGAACTGATTAGTGTAGAATTTTATGAACCATTTCTACTTCCTGCACATAGAAATCATAACAGTGAGATATGCCTCCCACAGAAATCAGTAAATGTCTCCTGTCAGGCATCCTTGTCTCTTCTTGTTCTGCTTCTCTCATGTTGGTGGACCAACTGTTCCAGTCTTCTAGGCATGTCTTTTGAGAATCAATCACTAACTGGGGCGTATCTTCCACCATGACTAGCAGCTTGAACTCTGGACAGAGAAGGCCAACATCACACTGAACATGTGGAACAGAACCTGTAAATGTGGCAATATCAGAAATGTTATTTTCAATTCTTTTCACTGATTTATCCCAAGTTCCTCTCTCAGTGCCATGTATGGGATTGTGCTGAATACATTAATTCTTCATTCACTGTGCACAGCTGACACTGAGTGAAACTAGATGTGTCATGATGTCTAAAAGGAATGTGGTCTGAATAAGCTCACTCTCTGATGCCCTAGGTTGGGAGTTTTAGGTATTGTATCTACTGCTGAAATGTGCTACTCTCCTTGTCACTAATGCTCAGTGTCATTCCTATTCAGAGGCAGAAGGACGCACAGTAACAAAATACTGTGTGATTTTATTTTCCTAAAGCCTGAGATGAAATAAAAGAGCCTGGCCATGAAACAGTCAGATTAGAAGCTTTATAATGTATTTGCCTAATTCTAGTTTTGGGGAGATTTTCCTTCAGGTCTCCATCTCTCTTCTAATGTACAAGTTGCTTATTTTCAGTTACAAGCATCTCTGGCTTCTGGGTGTCACCCCATACATTTTGAGGCCAGATGGGAGGAAGCAGAGCCCTATCTATCTATTCACCCATTAGCCATGCATTACCGCTGGCATTTGGTCATTACAGAAACGCAGGAAATGCAACATGTATTCTGTTGGGATTTGGTTGTTGAAATTTTTCATTTATTCCCCTTGCATTAGCTTCTGTGTCTCTAGTTTTTTATTTTATTGTTTTATGTGCTTCAGTGTTTTGCCTCCATGTTTTCAACTGCCCTAATGTGTGCAACACCCATAGAGACCAGTAGAGGGGACTGGATCCCCTGGAGTGGATTATGGATGGTTATTAGCCGCCATGTGGATGCTGGGAACCAAATCCAGGCCATCTGCAAGAGTAGCCAGTGCTTTGAGCTGATGAACCATCTCTTCAGCCTTTAACTTCTGTGTCTTTGTCTCCAATAGTAAATTTGGATTATAGTAGTAACTACTTTACATGGTTATAGTGAAGGTTAAATTGCATATTGTATAAACAAATATAATATCTCATAGAGAAGATGCTAAAATTTATCATTTTTCTTATGACTCTGTCTTAATAGATGGTACTAAAACTTATTTTTTAGCAGTTCAATAATAATAATATAACAAGCCTACTATGATTATCAAATTCTCATTTTATTTCTCCATAATCAGTAGATGTCCATCATCATTTTTTAAAGTGTGTCATGCTCATAATGAGTTCTCTTCACTCCAGTATTGCTCTGTAGCTATGTGGTAGCCCCAGAAAAGCAAAATTATTTGTATAATGCACTCTGTGATATGAATGGAGTTTGTCTCTCAAAGGTCCACATATTGAAATCTTGGTTCCTTTCTGACTATGTGATACAGTGTAGAATCTTTAAGAGGTGGCATGTAGTCACTGCAACTGCTCTCAGGAGGACTTGATGTAGTTCCTGTGAGTCCCTGGCTGTTTTTCATGAAAAATTGTATGAAAGATGAATATTCCCCTGCCCTTGGTCTCATTCTGGACTCGTCTTGCCATGTGTGTTCTGTTGCTGTGTTGCCATCTTTTATAATGTAATACAAATATGGGGAGGATTTACCACAGTCAGTGCCGTCTATGTCAGGTTTAGTCACCAAAACTATTCACTAAACAAAGGCTATTCTTATAAACTACACATAAACTCACAGTTCTATATAAAACTCTCCAGTAGTTTCACATCTAAAAGCTACACTAGATCCTCCAAACTTGGGCTTCTGTTTATTCCACCAGCTTTATTTCTTGCTGTATAAACTCCCTGAAAGCTCTGTAAGATGGTATCATTTGGAGTTGAGTTCTTTCAAGTAATAATGTGCTTCCCTTACTTTGCCCTTGAAATTTCTGCCTACCCTTCTTGGTCAGCTTAGCCAGCGCTCTCTTTGGAGCTAACTGCACATCTTAAGTGCGGTTAGGTGTCCTCTTGGTGCTTTTCCAAGTGACCAGTGTGCACTTCTCTTAGCACTGTAAAGGCTTCTGTGTACAATGTGAAACCAGCTCTTCTGATAGAATGCGAACTTTGCCTGAATGTTTCTAGTTCTGTTAACTGTACTCCATGTAGCATATGTTTTCTATTCAATGTCAAATAAATAAATAAATAAATAAATCCCAAATTGTGGTCGTGTTTAATAAATCACATGACTTTTTGGTACATTTTTGACTTTTTAAAATAAATGTTAGCTTTTCTTCTTAACAGATTCAAAGCATTTTCTAAAATGACCTTTAAAAATTGTGTTTTCAGCTTAGAAAACCCTTGTGATGAAATCAATTCTCATTAAAGTTGTAGTTTCTTAGAGATAAGGAGAGAGGGAAAGCATAAAAAGTTAATTAAGGAAACAAGAATTCGTGGAAATGTTTTGTCATCCCTGAAATTGCAAACAGAATGGGAAATGCACTCTTTCTAATGGCTTCTTGTTGTACGTTCTTTCCACTGCATATACTGTTCCATTAAACAGTCATCCTTCATCTCAGGGTTGTGTTTCCACAGTGAGGGCTGGATATATATATTTTTTCTTCTTGAGACAGGGTATCCCTGTAACCTCAGATCACCTATATAGACTTGGCTAACTTTGATGTTAGAGATCTCTGCCTACCTATTGCTGGCATTAAAGGCATGGTGTGCCCTGCCCTGTGACATCTTTATGTGAAACGTACAGCCAGCTAGTTGCCTTGAGTGACAATCTCTCATATTTATCTAGCAGCAATAAGAATTCAAAATTACATATAGATACTAAACAAGTTATAATGTAAAATGAGCACTTGGTTTGGTAAGATTTAAATCACTTAAATTATAAGGATATTAATTCATATGCACTTTGGGTCTTGTGTATATCTGTGGTGTGTGTGGGGAGAGAGAGAGGGAGGGAGGAGGGGGAGAGAGAGAGAGAGAAAGAGAGAGAGAGATTGTGGAGGATAAACGTCAGTACCTGAGTCAATTACTCTTCGGTTTATTTTATTTTATTTTTTTTGAGGCCCAGTCTCTTACTGAACCTGAAACACTTTGATTTGACTGGCCAGTAAGCTTCAGAAATCTTCTTAACTTCTCCTATCTCCACCCCGAGTATGGGGTTACAGATGTGCTGCAACATCATCTAGTTTTAGGGTCCTGGGGATCTGAATCAAGTCTTCTCAGAAGGCAGGCTCTTTACCATGAGTCATCTCCTTAGACTGGAGCTCATTTTCTTCTCAGAATATCTTCTTGGCTAGTGAGATGGCTTAACAGATAAAAGTACTTGCTTCCCAGGTGTGAAGACCTGAGTTTAATCCCTGGAACCCACAGCGAGAGGAGACAATCAACTCAAACACTGTTGTCCTCTGATTTCCATATGCCTGAACTCACACACATAATCACCCTGACCACGTGCGCATGCACGCAGCACACACACACACACAGACAGACACACACACACACACAGACACACAATTTTTTTTAATCAAGGTAAGGGGAGCTAGAGAGATGCTCAGCAGCTAACACTGAATATTGCTCTTTCAGAAAAAGGTTCGGTTCCCAGAACCCACATCACGTGCTTCACAGCCACCTGTAGCTCCAGCACCTACATCCTCAGCATGCTCTCTGGCAAGCACTGCACTCCAGTTCACAAACTCACATGCACACATGCATGGGAACGCACACACAAACTTTTTTTTTTTTTAATTAAGGTAAGGATATATTTTCATTACATAAGTAAATCTTATCTTTGGAAATCAATGGCGATTGTGCTTTGCTCTAGGGGTGCCTTGTCAGTAAAGTAGCCCAAGTCATATGGCCACTGAGTGCATGAAATGTGTGATTCGTACCGACTGGGACAATGTAAGTGCACGTGCAAAAGTTCAGAAGAGACTTAGCTTCAAAAAGCATATAACTCATCTCTGAAGCTTTCTGTTATTTTCTGAAACAATAATTTTTAGTTATTGAGTCAAATAAAATATAGTATTGAACAACTGAAAGCTAAGTGCAGATACTAGAAAACGTTAAACTCAAATGTGACATATTATAATCGACTGAACAACTTTGCACTAAATTTGACATTTTTGTATGTGTGAGTTCCTAAAAAGATTATGGTTAAAGAACTTTAGACCAAGCACTGTGACTAAAGCCAGCTCAGTCCATTTATGCTAGTGTACATAGTAGTTTATGTGTGGTGCTGATAGGTGCACACGAATACTTTTCTATAAGAATATTCAAATACCCAAATATTGTATGGCCTAACTTTGTGAATAGGTATGATAACATATACATTATGAGTCAGAGATTACATATTCTTTTAAACTTTTGTATATAAAAATTGTATCTCTGAATCCTTTAATGAATTCTTAGTTATTTCTATTGCTTTCTTTAAAATCTCCAAAGGGAACAAGTATTTTCAGCTTCTATAGCAATATAGAATCAGGCTTGAGAGGGAAGAGCAAAGACTCTTAGAGAAGAAAAGGACTGGGTTACCCTGGAGAGTGTGTGAAGCAAGGCCATCCTGGAGGTAGCCAGCAGCTGACTCCAAAGCTCAGCACAGTGCTCAACTGGCTGAGAGTGAAGAGTGACAGGTTTTGCATAGCCTGCAGCAGCTGGGATCTATGGAAACCAGATCAGAGTGAGAGTAAACACCGTGGCAACAGTGCTAGAAAAACCCCTTCAGCTATTGGACTAGGCTCGGATGCTGCTTTTGTGGGAGCATCAGTAGCACTGGGCTAAGTGCAGGGTATGAGAGGTTGTTAGAACACTAGGTTATTTCAGATAACCGATTATAATTTATACCAGGTTGAGCATATTGTAAAATAAAATTTGCATTTGGTGCAGAAAGCAGCACATTTAAGCTGTGAATTGTGCCAAAAAATTATACTGTATCATAAAATTGATCAGAATTTTACATAACAAAAAGTTAAATTCAAATGCCGCATAAGGAAGAAATAAAATATGGTCATTTGGGTCAAAATTCTTAATTAGGCTCTCTTGTATTTGCTTTTCATTCAGGCATAAATGTCAAATGTTAGCTGCTTGAATTCATTTACACTTGATATATGTTTTTCTAAAATAAGTAAGAAACCATTTGTTTGGCTGTTTTTGATGTTTCCTCCACAGCCACATGCACACAGACAATAAAGCAATGATATGTTTTGTGTTTTGCTAATATGATAGCAATTTTAACTTTATTTAAAAATATTCTCATTAACACACTACTTTATTACAATCCATGTTTGCTAATATTTGGATATCTTAACCATTTCTGATGACTATAAAAGAACAATGTCATTAAATTATCTGGATTATCTCTAAGGGATAAAATAATACAAAGTAAGCAATGTACTTCAAGTGCACTTCAAGTACTTCAAATGCAGCTTGGGAGGAGCTAGACTGGGAAGAGGAAGTCAGGAGATCTGGATCTGTCTTCCGCTGTTCCTTTCTCCCTCAGCCCCTCCCTTCTCAGGTCTCAAATTTTCCTTCATCATACAATTTTTACTTCTTCAACTCTTCTTGAGTCCCTGGTGTCTCACTTGAACATCTTTAATCAGCAGTAGTGTGTATGTAAACATGCATAATATAACCCAGTCCAAGAATGCCCACAGACTGCCTCAATTAACTTTCTCTAGCTCAAGCTAGAAAGATCTAGAGAAAGATCAGGGGCTGTAGCTAGGTCGATAAAACATAGACTCTAGAACAAGATGACAATTTGAAAATGAACTTCAATGCTCCACAGCTGGGTGTTTACTGCTTTGAAATGTTTTCTTCTCTGAAAAATAGAGTTTAAATAGCCGTTGCCTTATGGGGCCACCATGGAAACTGAATGAAATTTCAAATAGGAGAGTGTGGGTCAGTTTCTTGTCTACATTAAGCACTCAGAATATTGGTTATTTTTACTAATGAAAGGAAAGACTGTCCCAATCATCTGTCCTGTCGTTTTCAGCCTCCTTTCTCAGTGACTGAAGTAGATAGGGCTATAGAGAAGGCTGAATTTTGCAGAAAGTATGGACAGGAGACTCAAAATCATCTTAGGGGAATCTCTATCTAACTTACTAATAGACTTTAACAGGCTGTTGTTATGGAGCCTGGTATGCAGAAACACCATATAACTCAATTATTTTTAGTAAAAATTTTACTTGCTTAAAGCATAAACATAAACAAGCTTAAAAAACTTTTAAAAAAATGCCTTAAAAGCTTGTTAGAGCGCTACTCCGCTTCCATGTCCATCGACTGTGTCTTCCTGTGTTTGAGGGTGGCGAGTAGCCCACCCCTATGAACTGTGCACTTTAGCATCGTTCGTAGAGTTTCAGATGAGACGCAGAAACAATGTCCTGATTGGAGGTTTGCTTTTTACTGTGTTAATGCCATTTTCACCTCTCAGCTGCAGTATTACAAAGATAAGAATATCTGGTGAGTTGAACGATGCATCATGACACCGCAGAAAATGAAATCTGGGGAAACATGCTGTGTAGCTGAAGGTGAGAAAGGAGTGAACAGGGAGGAGAAGGGAAATACCCCATTTTATAAGTAGACATTCAAGAAAAGGTACTAATGCATTTTGTGTTACTGAGACTACTGATATTCCAAAATGGAGTCTGTGCAACTTCTCCCTATATTCTAAATTTTTATAATTAGGATTTTTAGGTCAATCAATCTCTAGCTTTTAGAAAGCTGCAACTTTGATTGTGTGAGGAACAACATGAGCAAACCTTTCTTTTGTTCTTCATATTTGCGATATGAGTCCGAAGAGCCAACAGAAAGGCATACACTTCTGGAGAGAGAAATGGGTAAAAGTACACATTAAAAGAGGCCTTTCGGGCAGAAAAACTGGGGTTAGAAGGGAATGCACACCTTGAGAGAAGTTCATTAGCCTTGGATCTTCCCATCGCTCATCTGCACATGAACACAATCTACCTGAAAGGAATCTCATGATGTTTTTTAAAAAAATATTTTCGTTGCATTTTGTTTACTTACTTTGTGTCTGTGCATGTGTGTGTATGTTTGTGAATGACCACATGCCATAGCATGCACTTAGAGGTCAGAGGACGACTTGCAGGAGTCAATTCTCTCCTTCTACCATGTGGGTCCTGGGTTTGGAGCTCAGGTCGTCAGCTCGGCAGTAAGGTGCCTTTACCCCCTGGCTCTGTATGAGGTTTCTAACACTGGATGCATGTAAAGTACTTACAAAACTGTCACATTGCAAGTGTACTACCATTCATATTATCACTCTCATTATTATCATTTTCATTGTTTATTTAAAGTCATTGTCTGGGCAAATTAAGGTACTAATAATTTTCTATTCAAAAGTTATTTTAGCACGAATTCTGGTCTGTTATTTTAAAGTAATCTGATAAAAATGAGATTAGGATGTGATTGGGTTTCTCTTTACTGTCCACTTAAATCAACATTAAAATTCAATTAATATTAATTTGAAAACTATTTTTTGCCCTTCCATCATTTGAAAAGGTGGGACATTGTTAATTCCGACTCAGGCTAATGAGGCAAGGCGAGGGAAAGGATAATAACACTTAGTTTCACTTCCTACACTGTACATACAGTGGCAAAGTTGGTGCCTGGCATTCCCCATATGGTAGAAGCACTGGACAGTGAACACACAAGTCGGACACCACACTTTCAGTTCTCAGCTAGTGCCTTCACCAGCCCTCCGACTCTCTGCTTTCTTTATCTCAGTATTTTTCATGCCTCTTTGAAGTTTCAAATTCTGCAACACTAAGGAATACAATTCATAGTAACAATCAGTATTTCATATTTAACTCTAATTATAGTTTATCTCATTCACAATAAAATAGTATAGAGCATAAATTTTTAAACAAGTCCTGTACTAAGTATTTAATCTCTACCTTCACATACAATGCACAGAGAAAGTTGTTGCTAAACCAAAAACTTTCTACTTAACTTCTTAGTAAATATTCTGTTTCCTTAGTTATACTGTACATACCTGAAAGTCAGGAACAACAAGTATAACCTACTTGGGAGATACATTTCATTCCTAAAAGTTGAATTACTATGCCTTGTTTGATAAGTGGCCAGTGCTCTAAATGCTGTATTTTCTTCATGTATTATTTAGTAGAGATGCCTTTAATACAAGGAAGTATACACAGGGCAAGGGAGACAATGTGAACTGAGTCTGGATAACGGGGTATATGTGACTTGTGTAGGGCTAGTGTGTGGACTCTTTAGAAGGAACAGAGGTGACAGGGAAGTGCATTGAAGGTTTCAAAGTAGATAAAGAATATATTATCAAGTATCTCACGTACTCAGTAAAGAAACATAATTCTGAATAAATATATTTTTGGAAAGCATAACTACTAAACAGCATTTTTGCTGGAATCGGTCTGACAGCAGTAGGCAGGAAGTCGGAAGTGAGAGAGTAGAGATGGAAAGCTCGTAAGTAAGGCTGGTTTAGCAATGGAAATGTAGAAGAAGGAATCCAAGCCAGAGGTTTGGGTTCTAAAAGTTCAGGCATGACTTACTCATCTTTGTTCTCTAAGCATACAGCATACGACAGATGCTTAATAATGTGTTGATATGTAACTTGATTACTAAGTATTAGGAGTGTAAGAGAGAATCAAAGCAATTCCAAAACTTCAAGCCTGACAGATTAAAGTATAACAATGGACATTCATAGATTTAACTGTAGGATAAGTAGATTTGGGAAAATTTGGTTTTAGATGTTTTGAGATTTAGCTCAAGAAAGGTGGGTAAAGTCTCTGATTCATACTGAATTCAGTAGAAATGTGTTAGCATATGTCCAAAAGACTGGAGGAAAGTTTTGTGGTTTTTAGTTTTGTTGTGTTTTGCTTTGAGACAGGATCTCATGCATTCCAGGCTGGCTTCCAACTCACTATCTATCCTAATATGACCTTGAATTAGATATTTACCATTATGCACAGTATATCAGGTGGTAAAGATCCAACTTAGGGCTTGATGCATGCTAGGCAAGTAATCTACCAACTGAGTCACATCCCCAGTCTTGAAGGAAGGATGTTGAAAAACTTGTCATACTAGATTTTCTGCTGTAGAACTGAAATGAAAAATTCACCTAGAAAAAATAGGCTCCCTTTCCTCGAGGGACAGCCACCCCTGACTACACATCAGGGAGTCACACTTGACTGTGTCACACATTTATTTGTACCTAATTTCTTGCTACAGTGATAATATCAGTGATGCCAATATTTTTCACATTTGATGAGACCTAGTGATTTAAAGGTACACGGTAGACAAAGCCACTTTAATAGCTGTGAATAAATACAGTTGTGACACAATTATATTAGAAGAAAATAAGAGGCTGGCCAGGAAAACAGGAGACTGATGTTCAACAGAGAAAATATGACTGACCTCGTACACATTTCTAAATAAATGTAAGTGATCAAAATATGTGTCTTGGACAGACAGTGTTTCAGAATGTATCTTACCAGTTTTCTGTCACCAAACACAATCCAGCATGGCTCTAGGGAGGCAGAGAAAATAATTTGACTCATAGCTTAATAAGATAGACATCCCAGAAGTCCTCCCCGAGGGCCTGATGTAAACAGTTACTCAGCGTTCTCCATAGCAAGTCATTTATAATACCGAGGAGCGATTTCCCCCTGCCAAGCAATGCATTATTTATAACACCATTATCAATATAATTCTGTTACAACATTTTAAACAACATTGTTCTCTCTAGCTTAGGAATAGTCAAGCTTCAAACACTGGTTACTTGATTAATCAATAAATGTGTTCTGAGGATATTGTATCCTGTTATCCTCTTGTTTTTTAAAGAACACATATCTTCCTTTCCTTTTCTCCTTTTATTTTTATTTTATTTTATTGAGACAGGACATTTCAGTAGCTATAACTGGCCTGAAACTTGCTCTGTAGACCAGGCTGGCCTAGATTTCACAGAAATCTGCCTGCCTCTGCCTCCTGAGTGCCGGGATTAAAGGCATAGGCCACCATGCCTGACTCTTTTCCTTTGATTAAAGGAATGAATGATATAAACCTGTGGAAATGGCAAAACTCCTTTCTCTCAGTGAATATAAAATTCCATTCATGCACTATTAGTTGTGTTTTGTAATAATAAATCGACTAAATTAGTGATAAAAGTGGTTTTAAATATCATCAACTTCCTAAGAAGAACAAATTTATAATAGCACTGGCTTTGATTATCTGCCCTGAGCTCTACATTCACATATTTAACTACCTAAGCAGTATCTCTATTTAATGACCTAATGACTATATCAACCTTGCATTTAAAAAAGACCTCCTAATTTCTCCCACATCCTGTCCTCCTTGTCTCGTGTATATGTCAATTTGTCTGTTATAGATTTGGTTTTCAAGTTGAACTCTGTGGAGGTGCCCTTGCCCTCTCTCTCTCCCTTTCACATAGCCTGCTAGCAAATTCCATGGCTATTCTTACAACCATGGCTTTAGTCTAAACAGATTCCTCCTTTTAATAGTTATTATAGCAGCTTTAAATCTCAGTTGAAATGCAGCAGAAATCTCTGGTTTCCATCACTGCTTCGACATTCCATTTGAATGAAGCAATTTAAATAATCTCTAAAAAGATACTAAATAAAACATAGCAGCTGTTGCTTCAAAATATCTGACTTTACATACCAGTGAGCACCCTTATTTCTAAATACTACAGGCCAGATCTCAGGAGCTCCATCAGCTGGTCTTTGAGATAGTCTTCACACCTCGACACCCCTCCCCAAACTCCAGGGGCCCCAACAGTCTTTCATTCAAGCAGTTCATTTCCAGGCCTGACTTCTCAGCTCAGCCAAGAGAATTTTGTTAACTATTGGAATATGGCTTCCCAGCTAGAGCACTGGGAACACTGCAGCTTCTGCCCTGCTCTTCTTAAATCACTTGCTCTGAAGGGGGTCACAGGCCATGTCAGTGAGGGGATGAGAACATACACAATATGCATGCGTCAGAGTATTCCCTAACTATACAAAAATAAAAATAAAAGTAAATGGTTGAATGAGTAAATGAATGAATGGGGCAACTGTTCATCCTCTTTCCACGATCTTTAAATACATCCAAAGTGTGACCATGTGAGGCTAATTTATTTATATTATTCTTTTTTTAAAAAATGTCTCCTTGGGGAAAGCTGTTTATAGCAGCCTCTACTAATCTCTTTCATATTTGCTTCACAGAAGTTGCTCTAAAAACACACTGCTGCCTACCATCCTTTAATCATTTACTTGCTTTCTTTTATTCCACAAATCTGAGTTTTTTTCCTACCCTGATACGATTACACTCACCTGCATGTGAACACTCACCAGATCAGGGATCATAGTTATTGGATAATACTGAGCAATCAGAGTTTAACAAGGACATTGGTTTAACCAGAATAAAGCTCAGGATCTTAACTGGTAATCAAAGGACAGTTATATCTGCTGTACCCATATTATGTTGTTTTTTTTTTTTTTAAGTTGAAAATTCTGATGAAAGCTGATAAGAGAAGAATAAGAGTGTTTGGATAAAAAAATCTATATGGCTTCATGGAGTGGAGGGACAGTACAAAATGGGCAGCTTTCTAACACTACTAGGCAGGAACAACTTGACTTTTCAGATGCCTAGGATACCAACGTAAGCTCTCTAATACTTTCTTTTTTAATTTTTAATTTTTTGTATTTATGTATGTTTACTTAATGTGTTTCGCCTGAATGTATGTAAGTGTGCCCGTTTCATGCAATGCCTGTGGAGGCCAGAAGATGACATCACATCCCCCAGAATTGAGGTTATAGATAGCTGTGAACTACCATATGGGTGCTGGGAAGTGAACCTGGGTCCTCTGCAAGAGCAGCCAGTGCTCTTAACCACTGAGCCACCTCTCTAGTCCTGTTCTAATACTTTCAACTGGTAAACCAATTTACCTAGAACAAAATCAAATAAAGAGTAATTTTATACTTGTTCTAATCCCTTTGAGGATTAGTTTGAATACTACATATATTTAAACAAATTGATCCCTGGTTTCCTATTTATTTATTGTCGATTAACATTTCTTCTCATGGATTATTAATAAGCCTTCATAATCTAAGAGAAATGGAAAACAATCTAAAAATAGAGATGCATTTTGATTGATATACACTGATTTATCAAATTCAGTGTATGTGACTAAACAGTCAGGGCCATGGGAAATAATTGCTGGTGTGAGAGTTCAGGAATGATGATTTGCATGTGTTAAACAACTAAATTCAAGCTGACTTTTCAGTTTATACATGTGGAACTAGGAACCATTTCACCCCACTTTATGAACTAAGTATATTGTTCTTATAAAATGGAAAAATAAATAATTGTATATATTCTTTCAGTAACTTGTTATAACATATAGAAATCATGAATAAGAATTACAAATACACATACATATGTTTGTTTATTTTTATGTATATGAGAGTTTTTCCTACATGTATGTATGTGTACTACATGCATGGAGTACCCACAGAAGCCAAAAGAGGGCTTTGGATCCCCTGGAAATATAGTTATAAACAGTGTTAGCTTCCAGTGAATGCTGGGAACCAAATCTAGGTCCTCTGCAAGAGCAGCAAGTGCTCTTAATTGCTAAGCCCCCTCTCCAGCTCCCATGTGTTTATATATAAAGATATACATATAAAATGTACACGTCCATTGAATATATTTCCCTATAACAGAGAGCTACTGTCTTATATAACTATATAAAAACTTTTCTTACATAGCAAATATGTATTTGCATATGGGCATAGTGGTATATAACCTTAATCCCTACACCCAGGAAAGAGAGGTAGGCAGGTCTCTGTGAGTTTGAAGCCAGACTTATATACATTGCAAAGTTCAGGTCAACTGGAAGCACAGAAAGACACTGTCTCAAAAACCCTACATGAATCCCTAGAACCCTGCCATGTTAGCTGTCAGACTTCCTTGAGTAACAGGGATTCTATTCCAATGCAGATATGTGTGTACTCCCAGTCTTGGTAGTCTTGGTAGGGTGATCCATCCTCTACCAGCTATTTCAGTTTTCAGCCTAGCCCGTGTCTTCATGATCCTTCCCCACCCTAGATTGTGGTCCTGAGCTCCTGTTCCTGAGATTTCTTTGAACCTCAATATCTGAGCTCTGTGTGCCCCAAAGTTGTAAACTATCAGCCAATCTGTTCACCTAGCAGCTCCCATCTCACCCTGCTGATCCAGGACCTTTTGCAGTCATTCTTGGAATATCAGCTCAAAAGTTGCAATTATCACTATCGTAACTGAGACTACTTCTTTCACATCAACATAAAGCAGCACAAAACTGAACAACAAACACTGCTCAGTTGGGCCATAAATCATGGAAAAATCCACCAAGAAGAAATTATAATTCTAAATATATATGTACCTCACGCAGGGACATCCAATTTCATAAAAAAAAAAAAAAAAACTTTACTGGTTGTGAGATCTCATTAGCTCCAACATAGTGATAATGTGTGAGCTCAATACTCCACTGTCATCAAAAGAAAGAGCAGTCAAAAACAAAGCGATTATTAAATGATACCATAAATCAGATGGACTTTACAGATATGTACAGAATATATTTTCCTCTCAGCAGCCCATGGAACATTCTCCCAAATGGACAACATACAAAACACAAAGCAATTCTCCAAAAATTTCAAACACTGACCTATCATCTTGTATTCTATGTAACCACTTAGGAATAAAGCCCGATATCAACGGCAGTAAACATGGGGGAAAGCCCGGAAATTCATGGAGGCTACACAATGCGTTACTGAATGAAAACTGAATCACTGGAGAAGTCCAAAGAGAACTTTAAAGTTTTTATAACTGAATGAAATTGAAAGCACAACAGACCAAAATCTATGGGACACAATGAGTTCAGTCCAAATAAAAATTTACAGCATTAAGTGCTTACACTAGAAAATTAGAAACGTCTCATATAAATAAATTAATGATGCAACAGAAAACCTTGAAAAACCAAGAATAACACCTAAAAAGAGTAAATGGTAAGACATAAATAAAATCAAAACTGAAATTAATGAAATAGAAACAAAGAAAATAATACAAATAATCAATGAGATGAGGAGTTGATTCTTTGAAAAGATTAACAAGATTGAAAAGCCTTTAGACAAATTAGCCAAAAGAAAGGGACAGGAACAAAATTAACAAATTCAGAGATGAAAGAAAACATAACATACCCAGATGAAATAAAAAAAAAGCAAAGATATGACTTAAAAATCTATATTCCACTAATTAGAAAATCTAAAAGAAAATTTCTAGATCTGTAACGGCATACAAAAATTAAATCAAAATGACAGAGGTGACTTAAACAGACCCATAAAAGCCAATGAGACAGATAAATTAATAATTTCCCAACAAAAAGGAGCCCAGGACTAGACGAATACAAAACTCTACCAAATCTTCAAAGAATGATTATCAATACTCCTCAAAGTATTCTGTCAAATAGAATATGAAAGAACACTCTCAAATTTTCTTCTCTGAAGCCAGATTACTTTAATACCCAAACCAGTCAAAGACACACCAAAAAAAGAAAATTCTGGATCAGTCTCTCTGATGAACGAACTTACATGCAAAAATTCTCAGTGAGGTGCTTGCAAACCAAATGCATGAACACAGCAAAAAGATTATCCACCATGATAAAGCTGACTTCACCCCAGAGATGCCAGGGCAGTTTATCATGCATAAATCAGTATATGTAATCTAGCACATGAACAGACTCAAGAACAGAAACCACATGATCATCTCATTAGGTGCAGAAAAAATCTAGTATTTATTTGTGATAAAAGTCATGGAGAACCTAGGGATACCGGGAAAATATTTAACATAATTAAGGCAATATACCATAAGCCCAGAGCCAACATCATACTAAGTAAAGAAAAACTGAAGAAAAAAAAAAAAACATTAAAATCAGGAACAAGATAAGAATGTCCATTCCTTTCCTGTTAAGTATAGTACTTGAAGTCTTAGCTAGAGGTAAATAATGGAGAAAAATGAGACCAAAACTGGAAAGGAGGAAGTCAAAGTATCTTTGCTTGCAGGTGATATAACTGTATACATAGAGGAGCCTAAAGCCTCCACCAGAAAAAAAATAGAGCTGATAAATACATTCAGCAAGTAGCAGGACATAAAATTAACTCCAACAATCAGCTGCCTTCCTATACTCCAAAACAAACTTACTGAACAGGAAATTCAGGAAATGATCCCATTCATCATAGCCTCAAAATCCATAAAATATCTTCAAATAAACTTAACAAAGGAAGTGAACGACATGTATGATAAAAAAAATTAAGATATTGAAGAAAGAAACTGAAAAAGATACCTGAGGGTGGAAAGACCTCCCATGCTCATAGATCAATAGGATTAATATTGTGAAGATGACCGTCCTACCAAAACCAATGTACAAATTCAGTGTAATACCCACTAAAATTCCAACACAATTATTCAAAGAAATTCAAAAAAATAATCTCAAATTTCATATGGAAACACAAAACATTCAGTATAGCCAAAATAATCCCAAACAACAAAAAGAACTGCTGGAGGCATTACCATCTCTGACCTCAAAATATACTGCAGAGATATAGCAATCAAAACAGCAAGGCCCTAATATAAAAACAGACACACTGATCAACTAAATAGAACTAAGGACCCAGATTTAAGTGCACACATTTACAGCAACCTGATTTTTGACAAAGAGTCAAAAAATATACACTGTAGAAAAGACAGTATGTTCAACAAACGGTGCTAATCAAACTAAGGGCATGTAGAAGAATGAAACTACATCCCATCTGTCACTATGCACAAAGCTCAACTCCAAATGGATCAAAGATCTCAACCTAAGAGCCGATACCCTGAATCAGATAGAAGCCTAAGTAAGGCTCAGAGCTCATAGCAGAAAGGTGGTAGTGCCAAAATTGACCTTGTAGAACCCAAGAACCATTTCTCATGCTCTGTCTCAGATGAACTAACGTCTCACTGCAAGATGTATGAGCACTTGGCATTTGCTGTATAGTTCACAGTGATTGGGCCTCAGCCAAAACAAACATAGAAAGATTATCATTTCAAGCTCCTGTTACCCTAGTTCCTTGAGAATTTGTTGGCATCTCCAGGTATGTTTTTAGGATTGCACTTGCGACCTTAAGAATTCTATTATTTCCTTTAATATCATTTGTATAAATTGAATTGTGGTAATTTTTTTTCTGCTGAGAAGATAAAATATGTTTTATAAGGTTTGTCAGAACACAGGAAAACTGATTTCATTAAGAACTAAGGGGCCAGAGAAAATGACTCATTGTTTAAAAGCATGTAATGCTCTTCTGGACGACCAAAGTTCAGTTCCCAGCACCTGTGTTGGGCACTGTGGTGGTTTGAATGAGAATGTCTCCCATTGGCTCTAAGTATTTGGACATTTTGCTCAGAGTTGGTGGCATTGTTCTGAGAGGTCTTAGAAGGTGTGGCCATGCTGGAGGAAGCACGTCACTGGGGGTGGACTTAGAGAGTTCTTAAACCTTGTTAGATCTTCAGTCACTCTCTGCTTCCTGTGCCTGCTTAAAAATGTGAGCGCTTAGCTTCTGTGTCTACTCCAGCCACCTTTATTGCCACGCCTCCCCGCTATGATGGACTCTTGCTCCTTTGTAACCTTAAGCTAAATAAACCTTTCCTTTTATAAGTTCCCTTGGTCAGTATTTCTATCACAGCCACAGAAAATGACTAATACAGGCATTTCAGGAACACTTGTAACTCCAGCCCCAGTGGACTTGATACCTTCTGGCCTCTGATATCACTGCACTTGTGTGTACACACACACACACACACACACACACACACACACACACACACCCTGGGGTGGGAAGGATTAAAAAGTAAAATTAATTATTTTTTGTTTTTATTTTATTTGTATGGATGTTATGTTTACCTGTAGGGTGTACCTATGTCATCACTGCCTGTGGAGGACAGAAGAGGGCATCAGATCCCCTGGAACTGGAGTTACTGATGGTTGTTAACCACCAAGTGGGTGTTGGGATTTGAACCCAGGTCTTCTGCCATCTTTCCACCCTCCCCGAAAAAATGTTTTTAATTAAAAAAAAAATCTCAGATGGCTCAGTGAGTAAAACAACATGGCCTACACGTCTGACTACCCAAGTTCAGTCCCAGAACCTTTGTAAACCTGAAAGGAAAGGACGGATCCCGAAGTTCTAGAATGGCACAAAACAGTAATAACAGTAAAACAACTGTTCAAACAGTGAACTGAGATTGAGGTCATCCTAACGGTTTTGCTAATTGAATGAGCTGTAGCTTTGTGGGCATTTAGAAAAAACAAAAAGATAATAAAGGCAATTTAGAGACATGACTGGAAAGAAGACTCTCCTCAACTCTACAATTGAATTTCTTTTCTTACAAATCAATAATTTCTTATCAAGGGCCATGCAAATTGTTCCGGTGATAATTTAAACTTGTGGTTCCTATTTTATGTGCTTTGTACCAGAATCAGCATATATTTCCATGCAGCATTCAAACCACTAGGCTGTGACTATAATCTCAGTGGCCTCTCTCCCCCTCTTTCTCTTACATACACTCATATATTTGCAATAGAAGAACTGGGCTACGATTTGGGGGAGTTTTTCTAATTTCTTTGTCATTCTTTTGATGGGTTTGTTAAAGACTATGGTTTTATTACCAACCACATTAATAATTAAGTTTCTTAGTGGAGGTAAATCAAGTGCTTAGTAAAGATAAAAGGAAAGATCTCTTGCTTTTATGAAGAAGTGGAATATCCATGAAATCCAGTTGGGAGTAGTTTCTGGAAATAATCAGTAAATTTGAGTTTGTTCATTGTTACTCTCTTAGGCCCTCTTATCTGCAAAAATCCCAATGTACTCTGCTGACATCCTATGACCTTTCTAAGTCATGTTACAGCTCTGTCTGAATAAACAACCTGACTGCTAGCTTTTGTTTTAAAGCCAAAAGTAGACTCAAACTCTGAGAACCACCTGTTCCTTCAGATGTCTCTTGGAATTGTGCTCCGGAGTCAGGCGTCATTCACACTTATTGAAAAGCAGCCTTTCCAGTGTTGATGCAAAAGCATGACCTCAACCTCACAGGAAAGAGGTCGTTTATTCTTGAGCAAATATGAATGACCATGGCCCAGGAACACAGATTCAGGTTACCCCAAATTCCATGTTCTGTGTTTCCAATGGAAACAAACTCTTTCATTAAGCTGTATAGTAACAGAACAAAGAAAAGTCATCACTCAGGGCATTTTTCAAATACATTGGTGGAGACAGTAAGTAGGCAGGTGCAGGAGCAGAGACTTCTCAGCCATGGGCCTCAGAAACTTCATGATGGCATTATTAGCCTTTTAATTGGTGAGAACTGTTCCTTCTGTTAAAGTACTACATTTTGTTAGTCACAAGAATGTTAAGCCAGGAACAGAGGTGGGCAAGAAGTGACTGTTTAGGACTAAACAATTCGCATCCTTCCCTCCGCAGCCATCGAAGTGCTAATCAGCTGGTCAGCCTTGCAGGAAGTTCAGTCCAAAATGCAAGATTTTTTTTCTGGAAACTTTTTCTGTTCACACCTACAGCAGTTGGTGAAGTAGAAGCTAGACATCACCCTTATCAGAGAATCTTGTCCTGGGATCTCTAGGACTAAAATATCTCATACTACAGTATCAAGCAGACTTCGCAGTTACTCTTACTGTTCTCAGTGAGAGAGTGCAGCACTTTCAGCACTTCGGTATGGTGAGCAAGCACATCCACATTCATTCCTTATCTTGGGTGGAGGGCCAAGAAGGCTTCAAGGGATCAAGGTCAGGTGCCCATGTCACAAGAGTACAGGATTCAGTGAGCGTGTTTACATTATAATCCGTAGGTTTTCCATGAAAGATTAAGTAAAGCTCATTAGTCTAGATTCTGTTCCTATTGTAAAAGTCATTCCTACAGCATCCTATGCTAGTCAGACTGAAACTGCAGCAGAGAGCCCATGCTTTCTGGGCTAGCGAGTGAGTGTGACTGTGTAGCAATGCTCACCGACTTCTCCCAGCTTTTTCTCTGCACAGAAGATGAGCTCTGGAAATATATTTCCTGATATTTGTAAGCTGAAGCAGTTTCACTCTGCCTGCCAGACGTGCATCGATCCTGTACACTTGCTCCCTTCCTAGCAATCTTTGTCACTTTTAATGGCTTCTCATATAGCTCGAGGGAATATGGGCAGAAAACTCTCTTCAATGTGAAAACTATTAGCTAGGGTAAATTGCAAACAGGATATTGGGATTGATGGGTTTTTCTCCTAATATCCATCAGTTTGGCTAGAGAGCAAGAAAAGGTACTTCCAAAATTCAAGCCTTGTCACTCAAAATGTGTGGTATGAGCTCTGCCATGAAACCTGTGGTAACATTTACTGTTGTTATGTTTCCTGAAAGGACAAAGCCTGGGAGCTCTGAAGCTCTTTTGGTAAGGTCACAGGCAAAATAGTGTTATTCTCTCAGAAGATCCCTTATTTCATTTTGTAAGTTCCCTAAGTTCTTTTTCCACACATTTCTATGTTACTGGGTCATATATTTTTAGAAGTTGCCTTAGAAAATATCAGCAAACATTCTTTTCTAAAGCACATTTCCAAGAATCATTGTAGACTATAGTCAGCATTCAGAAAGAACTGCCTTTTGTACTTATAAAGAATCTGTTAGGAGCTAGGCACCGTAGTGTACATCTATAATCCTAGCATTTCGGAGAGTGAGAAAGAATGGGCCTGTGAAATCACTAAATCACTGATCACAGTGAGGATTCAACTGATATGGTAATTGTTTGGACAGATTTGCACAATGTTTGCTCAAGGTCACACAACAGATATATAAAACATTCTAGTTCTTCCTTCTGTCAATGGGTGCTGATTCTTAACTGTGACAACATGACTTTTAACACTACAGAAAGTTTAAGATCTGTACCCCAAACTAGTTGTTTTAATTTCAGCTTTTAGGTTTATTAACTGTTGTGCTTGAACTGATAAGAATCTTAGAAATCTCAGAATTAATTTTCCAGTCTCTAAGAGGGGGTATTAGTTGGATGGTTAGTTCTATATATGAAGAAATGGATTATAATACCTGTGCTGCAATAGAGGCTCAAAAATAGCATTTTTACTTAGGTATCTTAGATTTCATATCTCAAGCAATATTGCTAGTAACATGAGGGGAAACAATAGTGCAGAATAGTCATGGAGATAACCCAACCTCAGGGAGACATCTTTGAAGGGAAGAGAGTTCCAGTCAATGATAGGAGAAAGCCTTTGTAAATTCTAATGGACAGAGAGGACTGACATAACACACAGCCATGGAAGATCAGACAGGGATAATTCATCACTCATTGAGTGATGCTCTGGGTAACCAGCTCTTTCTTAATCCACAATATATCTCTAACAAATAGTTATAAATACTCGCATTCTACACACAGCTCTCTTACCATTAGGAAAGGAAAGTAAAAAGAGGACTTAGGCAAAAATTAAGTCTCCCCAAATGACTAAGCATAGAATGAAGGGATTAGAAACACAGAACTACAGAGACCACAATAGCCGTCTATGCTCATTCCTTACAACACATATTGAGTCTATCATTGACAAAATCATTTCACCTTGGGATGCTCAGGATTCTGATCTAAACGTAACCTAGTAATAATCTGCATAGTTGATGGACAGCATTTGAAGTGCAGATGCTGTTTCTTGCAAGTCAGTCCATGAGGGTATAAGGAAGAGACTGATGGCAGTGAGCAAGCTGACGTGGAGGCATGTTTGCCAACACCACTTTCTCTGTACTGAAAAAAGCATGATAGTAGGTTAGCAGTAACTGATCATTTTTCTGCCTTTTCCCTATTCAAGGAATAGATCAAGAGTAGAACTTTTCTTTAATCACAGATTACAGAAAAGACTCCTGTATATGTCTACTCCTGCTGTAGAGATCCCAGATCTTATCTATGCAAACTGTTCATCTGTATTTGTGCATGCTATGTATGCCCATACTCAGAAAGAGACCAGAGCAGACCGAGGGATAGCACAATGATGTCATTTCTATCATTTACTCTACTCTCAGAGTACTTAGCTCTAATACTATTAAAACTCTGGTTTGTTTACACACACACACACACATACACACACACATACATAATATATTTATGTATTTACTTGTCATCTCACTATAAATTCCGTTGGAAAAAAGAATGGCAGCAGAAGTTTTGAACATTACTGTGAGCTAATAGAGAAGGATAGAACTGGCTTTAAAGGGGAGGTTGATAAATGTAGAGGTCTGTGCTTGTTCTATGTAAGTTAGGTACCTACTCCCTCACAGAAGTTAGGAGGTAGGGCAGGATTCTATCTGTGTTGCTGACTAAATTTCAAAGTATGATGCCAAGGCTCTTGTGGGTTGAAAAAATTTTCCAGATTCTGTAAGTTGGTTCGTATTTCAAAATGGTGAAGAAAAAATTATAATTGCAAGTTTTCTAATGCAAATGGTCTAAGAAGAAAGAGACCAGAAGTGTATAGTCAAGAATGACCCTAGATTTAGTAGAGCTGGTACCATCTTGGTAAATGTGTATAATGGTATTTTGTGAATCTTGTGTTTGTTACAAATGAATTGATGAACCTCAGACATGACCAGAATGCAGTAACCATTATTCTAATTTTCACAATGATCTGTAAATATTTAATATATATTTAAACATTTAAATGTATTTCTATTGCATCATTTGAAAATAATCCTGGATAACACAGCTATCACAATCATGATTCCACATCAGTTGAGCAGTTGCCACTGTATGGCTTGCACAAGTCTGGACATGGACCAGTTGTCATTAGTCAATCATGGATCAGAGAGTTCATACAGCTTTTAATAGTTAATTTTAGCTATCAGTTTGACACACTGATTTTACAGAGGCTCACAGTTAAGAGGACTTGGGATATTTTAAAGAGAATTTGTATTTTTTTTTTAAGACAAGGTCTTCCTATAGCCCCAACTGGCCTCAAACTCACTCACTATGTAGATCAGGTTGGCATCAATCTCACAGAGACCTGACTGCCTCTGCATCTGAGTGCTGGGATTAGAAGTGTGTACCACCATGCCTCACTGAAAACTTGGATTTCTGAGTCATTGGAATTTTTAAAACAATGGGATGTTTAAAGTTGTTCTCTCTGTGTTATGATATTAATGTAATGACCTGGGTACAAAAAAAGAAAAAACTGGTTTAATGTAATGTGTTTTTGTGTCAAGGTTGACAAGTGATAGAATGTCATAGTTAGCTTTCAGTTGTCAACGTGACAAACGGAGTATGCTGTTTTACGTTTGGTTTAGGTTTACATGTTCCAGATTGTCTTACTTACAGTGCTATCTAAGAGATATGAAGAAAATGGTAAGAAGGAAGAAGAGAAGGTGGAGAAGAGGAAGGGAACAAATGAACAGACGTAATAACGGAAAGAAAGAAATATTGGTGAATTTTCTCATGGTTGTGACCAAATACCTATCAAAAAAGGAACGTCAGGGATGAAGGATTACTTTGGCCCATTACATGAGAGAATTTGGTCCATTATGGTGGAGAAGGCAAGGCACAGGCAGCTAAATATTGGTGGGATATGCTTTTTTCATAGTAACAACCAAGAAACAGAAAGACTCAGGCAAGTGTATCATTCACAGCCCTGTCCCAGTAACAGTCTGGTCATGTTCCTGCCAGCTATCACCGGGTTCAAAAGATTCTAGAACTTCCCAAACAACCCCGCCAGCTGGGGCCATGTGTTCAAACACATGACCTTGTACAGCACATTTGATATTCAAACTGTCTACCCTAAACCCTGTGTGGTTATGGCCAAATCATAGTGTAAAATTCATTCAATCCAATTTCAATAGTTCCCATAGTTTAATAGTATTAATACTGTTCTAAAGTTTAAAGTATTTTCTGAGATACAAGGTGAACACAACTGTGAGCCTGTGTAAAATAATTTTAAAAAATCAAATTACACACTTCCAATATACTATGACATGAATAGTCCTATTTTTAAAGAGGACAAACAAGGGAATCACACAGAAGGACAGGGGCGAGACCAGCCCCAGCAGTGAGAATACCGGCTCTACAGCTCCACGTCCCGTCCCGCATCAGAATCATAATGACATCATCTGGGTCTTAATGGGCTTGAATGGCCTAATTCCGCATCCCTGTTACCTGGAGCATAAATGATCTTTCCCTTCAGTAAGATACAATCAGTGCATGCTAGTGGATGTTTGTCCTAGCTTCTTATCTATTACTGTGATAAACAAACAACAAAGAAACAAAACTGGACAAAAACAAGATGTAGAGGACGGGATTTATTTCATCTTCTACATTATAGCCCATCATGGAAGGAAGGCAGGGAGGAACTTAAGGCTAGAGAAAGGACCTGAAGCAGAGGCCATGGGAGGATACTCCTAACTGGCTTATTCTGTGTGTTGCGCCCCCACTTCCTGTTTGCTCAGCAACTGTTTTTACATAACCCAGGGCCACAGGCCTGGAATGACACCACCCACAGTGGACTGAGCCCTCCTATGTTGATTAACAATTAAGAAAATGCGTCACAGATGTGGCCACAGGCTAATTTGATGGATGAAATTCCTCAGCTGAGATTCCCCCTTCCCAGGTGTATCTAAGCTTGTTATCAGGTTGACAGAAACTCACCAGCACAGTGTCCCATGTTTCTGGCATTTCCAATATTCTGTAATCTCTACCATAACTTGAGACTCACCTAACATCTTCATATATAGCCTACAGATAAGCTCTCTGCAGATAATCCAACACTGTTACACATTGCATGGACTTTGGTTTTTCCGAATGTTGGTGAAAGTCTCCTCTATTCTTGCATTATGCAAAAGGCTAGCAGTGTGCAGATAACAAGGCCTAGTTCTGTGGCTACTCCATTGTTCCAAAAGATAAAATTCCAGAAACTGGGAAATGTAGTGACTAGTTTCTATTTGTGATAGTTTTAGTTTGTGTGTTTGTTTGTGAGTATGGAGACCCAAGGAATCATTTCCAAAAACATTTTTGACTTAGAGAAGTTTTCTCATATCAAAAAAAGAAATAATTACCATTTACTATATTGCAATCTTTCTTCAGAGTCTACTTTGATGTTGCATTAGCTCTTAAGAAATGGATTGTATTTTAAACACTGTCTATTCTCTGGAAGACTCATTTCAATTTATCTGGTCATTTTTCACCATTAAAATTTGCCTTTACCATTAACAAACTCATCTTTTGTTGCAAATGAAATGTTATTTATAAAACATAAGTATTCTGCTTTCAGAAACCCAATTTCCTTTGCTGCAGAGAGTCAGAAATTCTGCTTTTTTATCTGACATAACCACCTGGTCTTTGAAATTTCTCAATTTGGTAGACTGAAAATGTCTTTCATCAAGGTAGCTCTATAATAGTTACTTTTAATACGAAGTTTCCCCACAAAGCTATAAACTAGGCCAATGGTTAGAGTAAAATAAATCCCCCAACAGGTACAAATAGTTTCTGAGCCAGTCCCTTCTTGTTAATAATCCTTAACTTGCCGAATTTGGTCAGATGATAAAAACTCTTCTGTCCTATTTAGTTTTCCATCAAACAGACCTCCCACATTTGCACAGAGCCGTCAAATTAGGTTCAGTCAATCTCATTAGCTTCGATGGATTGCTTTCCTTGCATGTAAGGGGGCTCTGATGCAGATTTTCAACAAAAGCTTTATAAAGTTGCTTTGTCTCAGACAGACAAAGTGATCAAGTTTAATGCAAAGGACAGTAAGAAATTTTATTTATTCTCTAACAATTAAAAGAAGTAGACAATGGGAAGCCCTCTGCTCTCCCAGGGATTGCAGCTCCTCACCCCCAAAACAGGATAGCTATTATTTACAAAGACAAAAAGCATTCAAACCCTCATTGTACGCTATGCACCTAGAAAGAGCAGAGGCATCTACATTATGCAAGCTGTGCCCCTTCCCCACCCCCCATTTATTTGCCCTTAGAAACTTAGGCCCTTAGAAACCTAAAGAAGTGGGGGTCTTTCCACAGTTCTCTGAAAAGGCAGTTTTTTGTTTTATTAAGATGCTTTATCCTGCTAAGGACAAAGTGTCTCCGAAGAAAGAGTCATTCTCTCCAGGTTTCCTTGAAATACTTGTGTTGAGAAACTTCTCTTTTTTTCTCTTGTTAATAAGTCTTTTGTCATAGGAATCCCTTCCAATAAATTGCATATGGGAGGAGCTGCAAAGATGTCTCAGCAGTTAAGAGCACTGACTGCTCCTTTGGCTGTGAGCCTGAGCCTGCCCTCCAGCCCAGAGCTAGCTTCTCTTGAAGAGGACTTGGGTGTGGTTACCAGCACCTTTGTGGTGGCTAACAATCGTTCTAATTTCAATTCCAGGGACTCTAGCACCTTCTTCTGGCCTCCACGGGCTCTCCAAGGGCACTGGTGCATCTACATAAATGCACACAAAACACTCATTCATATAAAATTTAAAATAAATAAAAATTTTAAAATGTTAGAAAAAGAGCGCATGGAAATTGAAAAAGAAACAAACAACCAAAATAATCCTATACATACCATTTAAATTACAAAAAAAAAATCAAGAACAAAAACCCCAAAAGCACATCTGTGAAATGCTGTCATTACTAATTTTTTTAGAAATTTATTTCAGGAAACATAAACCCCTTGTATCAGAGTTCAGGGGGCAGTCTTTAGTTTTTCCAGTAACCAATAAAGGCAGCTTTTCTGTGAGTGTTCACTGACTGAGACAAATTACATTCCCTTTACCTCAATACTTTTGATGTTTAGTCTTAAAGGAAATGATATCAGCAATCAAATGAACAAAATTTACATACTTGTAGGTTGTAAAAGTTAGAAAAATATTTAGAAACTTTTGATGAAATGTTTAATAAATAATATGTAAAACGTCCCATCATGATAATTCTTTTGGGGGAATTTATTAAGTAAGCATTTTGTTCTTGAAAAAAACCAGCAAAAACCAAAATCAACTAATGAAATAGAAATGGATTTCTTATTCTATAACAGTTCTGGTATTGAGTGTGAAACTTCACCCCTCCTGAATAGCTTTCACAGTGCTGAGGGGTTCAATGTGTGCTACTGAGGGAGAAAAGTAGTTAAGTTTTACCCAACTGGGAGCTACAATAATGACTGACCTAGCAAGACAGGCCCAGTGATGCGATAGTGGTAAAAATGTTGTGGGAGTAACCCATAACTTTCTGAATAAAATTAAAGCCAGCACATTCTGCAAGATGGAACTCATGTTGTTAACTGGGCCAAAACCCTATAAGTGGTTAAGTCATAGGCTACAGAAGAGACTCTAATTCTATTATTTTTCTAAATGGACATATTAATAAGTGTAAGGTCTGGGTTCAAGAGACACAGCAGACAAAAGGACCAGAGATTCTGCTGGAAGCTAACAGGACCAGTTTATTAAGAGACGACCAGCCGGACTGGCTTCTCCACACTCGGGAGTAGAGAAATGCTAGCCCACCTGGGGCTAGCCTCCCCAAGGAGATGCAGAAGACTATCCCCCTCATCTTGGGGGCTTGGGCTGGGGAACTGGGCTGGCATGCCTGGCTCCAGATCAGGATGGAGAAGCTCCCTCAGGGAAAGTGTGAGAGGCTAATTCCCTGGGAGAGCAAGATAAGCCATTGGCACCCCCTAGCTGGTCAGAAGGCCTTTTTTTATGTGAAGGGATTCCCATGACATCACTG
Organism: Eospalax fontanierii; assembly: GCA_035773235.1. Classification (NCBI taxonomy): domain Eukaryota; kingdom Metazoa; phylum Chordata; class Mammalia; order Rodentia; family Spalacidae; genus Eospalax; species Eospalax fontanierii. The sequence continues at coordinate 10,603,287 of CM069527.1, forward strand.
CAGAGGTCCACTACTTCTGGCCTCTGACCGTGATGTTTAAGCTAAACTTTTGACCAGGAAGGAATTCGTTTTTACAGTTGTTTGTGAATTCTGAATTGGGAATCTTATCTATTCAAGAAGTTGTAAAAGTCAGTTCCTTTCTCAGATCTCAGTGGGCTCTGAGAGTCTGGCTGGAGTCACCAAGGTGTTTGTCCTGGAACTGCTAGCGGGGAGGTTGGGGTTTCCTTCAGTCACATCTTACATTAGTATGCCCTATTTTATCTCCATACCTAATATATTGGTGCAACTCTCAAATGCTTCTCAGAGAAGCTTCTTTGTGCAATTAATATTGAGACCCACAATTGACCATCATGCAGAGACTGTGCAGTGCTCAATTCTAAATGAGACATTTCTGTCATATCCCCTCCACCCCAAAACGCAAGAATCATTTTGGGAGAGGAGGCCAAAAGATAGTAAGAGCCAGAAGTAGTGGACCTCTGCAGTGACATATATGCTGGACATGACAGGCTGCTGGACACATAAAGTCACAGAAGCTGTGACTGAAACCTCAAGACTAGCTAGCACATGATCAAGCCAGCCAAAATACCAGCATAGATCATGGAGGGGCTCATAAAATCTCACCATTAACTGAGGAGCTGTTGGCAGTTGATGGTCACTTACTGGGGGAGGCTAAGTAGTTTTGTCTGTAATGAAGCCACTGAAAGGCTCCCCATTGTTCTATACCCATGCAAATACAAAAACCAGTAAATAGACCCAATGTATTTTAACAAAATTGCAAGAAAAAAGTGATGGTGGGATAGAGGAAAAATTAAAGGAAAGAAAATGAAGGGGGAGGATTTCATCAAAATTCACGATATACGTGTACAGAATTCTTAGTAAAAAAAAAATCTAAAACTTCTTACATTTTACATTTAGTGTTTTCTTTTTATTCTGTTTGAACTCAATTTATAACACATCCAAATATCTTCAATACTTATACACGCATACACATATATTCTCTCTTACAAGATTTGCACATATTTAAAGTAATTCACTGAGTCATAACATATATGCACACCCATGTAATCTTACCATTCTTCATGTTATTTCTGTAGAGACAAGCTACTTGTGAACTCTGAATAGTCAAAGTGTTCTCTCTGAAAACACTTTTCTTGTCATTTTTATTTATCTCCCTTTGTACTCAATTGAACTAATTTGGTTAGCTCTTTATTTGAAAATTTTTGATATAATTTATATTTTTCTATAATACAATCTTTGTCAAGATTTACTAATCTGTTTTGGAATCAACTTGCATTTTGCTCAATTTTATTTTCTGATTTTTAAAATACTCAAACTCTCATATGAATATCTACCATAGTAAAAAACTGCATGAGATCTAGTAAGTTACTCCTAAGAGAGAAGCCACAGATGGATGTTTGAGTCAACAGCATTTACAAATAGTGAGTTAATTATTTTCCAGTTCTGTGACTTCAGACACTTATATAATGAACATCTCATATCATTGACAACTTCAGAACTTAAAAAACTACACCAGAATATTAAAGTGACTTCCTATGGTGATAATAATTCCATAGCTGCAGTAAAATTTAAGTCATAGTGGCAAAATTTATCTAAACTGCTCTTCCTGCTTTTCAACTGTGATTATTAGTTTCATTAGCTTATAAAGAGTGATAGCACCCACCTCTACCACTCTATGGTCCTTCCAGCATTTTCTGAGTTTCAGATTATTTAGAAAAATGATATTGATTTCAACAAGCAAATGAGCTAGCCATGATTACTTCGCTGAGGCTTTCCAATAGAACGTGGACAACTGGATAATTTTCCTTCATTTACAAAAATAATATTATCTTATGAAATAGTTTATATTGTTACACTAATTAATCATTTTAAAAACATAGATATAGATTTAAAAAATGTACCTATAGATGAGCAACCTTAGGAAAACCAGTAGGCAACAAAGGGAGCTTGCTTTGCTTCAGTAGAAAAAGAGCAATACAAATGATTTAAATATTATCTATCTTTTAAAAGTTGCTGATGTGACATATGCATTTGAGAACTAATGGTCCTACATTGCTTAAAACTACTGCCATAGTAATGTAGTTTCGGAAAAGTAACACAAGTTCTTTTTCAAGTTTTCCTTAAACTTTTTTTAAAAGTAAAAGTTCGGGCTAACATGCTTAAGTTAAAAGTTTTGCCAAACATGATGAGAAAGCTCTGTCACACTGAAAGTACTGTCACACTGAAAATAAAGCTCAATCAAATATCATGAATTAACTATTGAGGTCAATTCCTGGTCAGTACATGAAAGGAATACTTAGAGGCTTCTCCCTCTGATTCTTGCCTACTAAAATGCTCAACTTATTCCACTAGCCAGAACTGCTTAAAATTTACAGTTATGTTTTTTCTTCATGTGTTAAGGAACATCTCAGTGAGATTTGGGTTCTATTAATAATAGCTGGCAAGAGATGCATTTAGATGCTGATTTTGAAAGCACAAGCTCAGCCAGCTACTAAGTTCACCTAGTGTTCGGGGAGCAGGGTATGGTTGCATGTGGTGGTATCTCAGCACCCAGTAGGCTAAGGCAGCAGGATACAAGGTCAGGGCTAGCCTAGTCTATGTAAGGAGATCTTGCTCCAACACATGTACGCGCGCACACACACACACACACACACACACACACACACATCCCACTGTAAAGATCTTTAGATTCATTTAGTATTTGTACTCAATGTTAAAATATAAACCAGATCTCTACTGCCATAATTTTAGTTTTCAACTACCCAGGTCATGTTAGATAGATACATGAGAGTACTTCTTTAGGGGCAATGAAAGAGGTACCTTCTGTAGGCTTTAGTTACAAGGGTAATGACATTTTGATCTTGAAGTGTTTTTAGATAACATTCCCTCAGATATGTGGACTTGAGATCAAGTACAGGGCTGCCGCTGGTCCTCTTCTTCCCTGCCTGCCTCACTGAGGCCTCTCAGCTTTAACCCCATCACTTTCTTGTCATCATCAGCCTGAAGGAGGCTTCTGGATGGACACTTTCTTCATTTCTCACTTATTTCATAGTTCAGATGCTCCATATATGCCTTCTCTTTTACGACTGATAGGAATTAACTAAGATGGGCTTAAACAAAACTCCTCAGCCTGTTCTGTACACTCTACCCCTTCCTCTCTTTTGTGTACCAGCCATGGAAAATTTGTTCATGTTGTTTTCTCCTCCCTTTCTTCTAAATCAGATGGCAATACCTTATTATCAGACATATCTAAGGTATAACACAAATAATGACCAATAACACACTTCTGCCTAAAGAAAACATGGTTTCTGTGTATTTTTTAATGACCACTGTAAATGATTGAGGTTTGCACATGACAAAAACATTTCTGCATTTAATTTTCTGAGACAACCTAGACTTGTTTAGGCTGTGACCAATGTAAATAAGCGTATTTGCAGAATAGCTCATGCTGGGCTATATTTCCTGCCAGTAATTTGTTTGAGATTAAGAACAGCTTTTTGGGTTTGCACAGAAATGATGTATAATATGGCTGTAGTTCCCAGATGACCCTAAAATGTTTCTATGAAATAATTTAGTAAGTGCCACTCTTCAAGAGATTCTTAGATGCTAGTTATAGCATCCTTTACAAGGGAAAATATATTTTAAACTTTAGTCCTAGTCTGAAAATTAGCTTTTTATAATTCAGTTCCCTCTTCTTTTACAGAGTTCTGTTCATTGCCTGTGTTCCCTTTGGTAGTCATGGATCTGAGGACATCAGTACCAGCTTTTCAAAGCCTCTTTCTCTCCAGTAGCCTGTAATTGCTGCATCTTTACAAGACAGGTAAGATAAATGAAAAATATAAATAAGCAGTTTCAGGATTTTAATTGAATACATGCTCATAAACTTTTTATTACTAACAGTACAGATAAATTTTACTCATTCAAGTAATATTGAGTTTAGTGGTTTCTTAAAAATTCTCACCCCTGCAACTCTTCCCATATAGAGAAGTTACCAAGTCCATTTATTAGTATAAAATGTGTTTATGACCGACCATCTGGGATTGGATAAACCATCAAGGAGCTCATTCCTGGAGAAAACTGATTCTTCCTATCCCAATAGTCATGAATTGCCTGTAGCTCTTCTAGAGGTGGGACCTTGTGACATTTCCACCATCCAGATTGGCCTGTCAGCTGGTGTTGTTATTGTGTAGCTCTTGTTTAGGTAATCATGTTGTTGAGATTTCATGGGTCCAGTTTCTTTGCCTCGAAGAGACTATCTAGTGACAGGTGTCCTGATCTTATGGTTCTGGTTCTAACATTTTTTCTCCTCAGTCTTCCGTAATGTTCCCTGAGCCTTAGGGTCTCGGGGTTGCATTTTAGATGCACCCCCACAGTCACTGATCCTCTGCATTTTGACAAGTTTTGCTCTTCTGTAATCATCTCTATCAGTTGGACAAAGAAGCTTCTTTATGAATAGTGAGAACTACAGTTATCTGTGAATTAATGATGAGATTTAAGAACACTGCTAAAATGCACTGGTTTAGAAAATGGCAGCAGTAGGTTCTCCTTTAGGATCGATGGACCTCTTCAGTCATGAGCATTAGCTAGTTTTACAGCACCAGACATGTCTGAAATCTAATTAAACATTACTATTTACACCAGTGATGAAAGTGTCACTATTGCACCATTGGGATCTTGCATTACATGTGCTTAGGTTTGGGTCATCTATCTTGTTCTGCTGATCTACATGTCTTTTCTGTGGCAGTACCACACTGTTTTTTAATTATTCTTACTAAAAGTCTGTAAAATAAATTGAAATTCTTTATGGTGTCCCTTAGAGCACTGAACATTTTCTCAGGATTGTTTGAGCTATCTGGAATCGTTTATGCTTCCATATGAACTTTAGGGGTTTTTCTTCTATTTCTGTGAAGAATGTCATAGGAGTTTTGATTGGGACTGCATTGACTCTATACATTATTTTGATATTCACTTCCATAATATTAATTCTACTAATCCTTAAGCATGGATGTTCTTTCCAATTTCTAGTGCTTTCTTCAGTCTCTTTCTTCAGAGATTTTAAGTTTTCATTGTATAGGTCTCTCACCTCCTCAGTTAGGTTTAGTCAAAGCTATTTTTTTGAAGCTGTTGTGAAGGGAAGTGTTTCATCAGTCTTTCTCTGTATACTTGTTATTAGTATATAGAAAGTCTACTGATTTGAATAAGTTAAATATTGTATCTTGATGAAACTGCTGATCATTTCTAGAAGTTTTCTGGTCACACTTTTTGGGAAATCTATATCACATTGTCTGAAAATAGGGATAATCTACCTCCTTTTCTTATTATTAATACTTTAAATTCCTTTTCTTATCTTACTGTTCTAGCAAGGGCTTCAACTACATATTGAAAAGGAGTGGAGATAGTGGATAATTAAAAATGTTTTAACTTATTATTTAAATTTTATGTATACTGCCTACATGTATGTAAGTCACCTATGCTGTGCAATACCCACAGAGGTCAGAAGAGGGTGTTGGATTCCTTGGGCCTGGAGTTACATATGGTAATTAGCTGCCATGTTGGTGCTGAGAATTGAACCTGGGTCCTCTGTAAGGGCAGTCAGTGAGCCGTCTCTTCAGCCTCCCTATTTTTTATTTTAATAGGAATGCTTTAGAGTTTTTCTCAGTACAGGATGCTGCTGGCTGTGGGTTTGTATGTGACCTTTATTGTCTTGAGGTGTGCTCCTAGACATCCTAGTCTCACAGGAACTCTTTATCATGAAGGAATGCTGAATTTGGTCAAAGGCCTTTTTTGTATCTATTGATATTATCATGTTATTTTCATTTTTTAATCCATTTATATTATTAATTACGTGTATTGACTTATGTATTCCTGGATTTCAAGAATAATTCCTGCTGAATTGTGATAGATGTTCTTTTTGATATACATTTGTATTCAGTTTACAAGTATTTAAGTCAAATTTTTGTCTCCCTTTTCTCTTAGATTAGTGCTGGCTTCACAGAAGGACTCTGGAAGCACTTCTACATTTAGTTTTTAAAGTAATGAGAGAAGGGCGGTTGGATGGTTCACGACCATCTGTAAGTCTAGTTCCAGGGGTCCATGTCCTCTTCTGACCTCTGAGACACTGCATGACACGGATGTGTTTACACACATGCAGGCATTACACTCATGCACACAAAATAAAAACAATAAATAAAATATTAAAAAATTATTTGAGAAGTATTTTAGTTATTCTTTGAAAATCTGGTAGAATTGTACTTTGAATGTGTTTGGAATGGGCTTTTTTCATTTGGAGTGATTTTTATTACAGTTTTCAGCCTTCTTATTTGTTATGAGTCTGTTAAGCTGTTATTTCTTCTTCTTTTAACTTTAGTGGTTCAGATGTACCTAGAAATTTATTCATTTCTTTTTTATTTCCCAACTTAATGGAGTATACGTTTTAAAAATACTCCCTTGCAAGGTGTAGTGGCATACACCTTTAATCCCAGAACTTGGGAGGCCAAGGCAAGTGGATTCCTGTGAGTTCCAGGTCAGCCTGGTCTACGCAGTGAGTTCCAGGTCAGCCTGGTCTACGCAGTGAGTTCCAGGGCAGCCTGGTCTACACAGTGAGTTCCAGGTCAGCTGGTGTTACAGGGAGACCCTGTCTCAAAAAGACAAAAATCAAAAGAAGACAAAAACACCCACTAAAATATTCTTTTATAATAGTCTGAATTTCTTTGGTGTTTGTTGTACTGTTTCTCTGCTCATGACTGATTTTATCATTTTGGTCTCTGCTATTCTTTTTGGTTAATTTGGCTAAGGGTCTATCAATCTAGCTTGTCCTTTCAAAGAACCAGTCCTTACATTAATGTATTCTTCTTTTTGTTGGTTTTTGCTGTTTATCGTGCTTCATTCATCTCTCCACTGATTTGTAACTATTTCTTCCCTTTTACTGGATTTGTGTTCCATTTCTTCTTTTTTTTTTCCAAACTCTTGAACTGCACCTTAGTCATTTATCTGTGCTTTTCTAGTTTTTCTTATTAATGGAAGTACTTAGAACTATGAATTTCTCTCTTAGGACTGTATTTAATATATCCCTGAGGTTTTTGTGTGTTGTGTTTTAATTTTTGGTCATTTTCAATAATTTTTAAATTTCCTTCTTGATTTCTTCTTAGACCCATCCACCATTCAGTATTGTTTTTAATCTCCATGACTTTGTCCAGTTTCTTCGGAATCTTTTACTGAGGATTTCAAACTTTATTGCATTGTGATCAGTTAGGATATATCAGGTTACTTCAAGTTTTCTGTATTTAAAATTTGTTTCGTGACCCAGTATAAGGTTTATTTTAGAGAAATTTTCATGTGTTGCTGAGTAGAATGTGTATTCTTTGGTGTTTGTGTGGAATACTCTATAGATGTCTTTCAGGTCCATTTAATGCATGATGTCATTTAATTCTAATATTTTTTATTTTTTGTCCAAATGAAATTATTATTAGAGAAAATAGGGAGCTGAAATGCCTACGATGTGTGTTAGGGTTAGTCTGTGTCCAGTAGCATGCTTTTTTATAAAACTGGGTGTACCAGAGTTTGATGTGCATGTACTCAGGTTTCTAATGTCTTCTTGGCTAATTGGTTGCTGGATCGACATGAAGTGACAGTCTTTAGTTTCTTCAGGTTGACTTTGGTTTGAAGTCTGTTTGTCAGACATTAGGCTAGTGATGCTTGTTTCCTGGTTCTCTTTGTTTAGAATGCTTTTTTAGTCACTTCTCTCTGAAGTTATGGTTGTACTTAAAGCTAGGATAAGTTTCTTGTGCAGAACAAGAAGATGGATTTTGGTTCTTAATCCATTCTGCTTGCTTGAATCTTTTTATTCGGGAGTTGAGGCCACCAATTTTTAAAGTTATTATTGGAAGGCATGTGCTGGTTGCTGAAATTGTGTTGCTTTTTTGTTGTTTATATCCTTAGTGCTCTTCTGTACTTCAGTAATTATACCTTCATTTATTTTCATTCTGTCACTTACTGGTTTGTGGCAGTGTGTGCGACTCCATTTTGTTCTTTCTCCTTCATTTTGAATGCTTAAATTAAGCAGCCTTGATCTAGGGCTGAACTTAATTCCAGTAAGTCACCCTCCTTCTCCCTTAAGGGATAATGTTCCTTTCTGTAGTTTTATCATACTTGTGACCAATGAATGCATCAACATGCACATCTACGTGAAGGGATCTCCTGAACCCACACTCAGCGAAGGCCAACCTTGTAGGTATTCCTTCCTAAGAACATCAGCTGTGGATTCACAGTATGACCATAAAACCTTAACAGAATTACATGTACATGTTATACTGACCATATATCCAAATCAGAATGATTAAATTATTCACATTGAATTCATATCTAGCCTTCAAGAAGGGTTTCAATTTCCAGTATTGCAGTGGCTTCCCAGGAACTCTTCATGTTCCACAGCTGAGTCCTGGCCATGTCAAGGAAACTTGAGCCAATGTTCTGTAACTCATAATATTCACTGTTCTTCCCGGGCTGGTTACTTACTGCCTATGCAGCGAACATGTACTCCTGTGTTCAAGTGCTCCATCTCTCAACCTGTTGCTCACCTCGCCATGCATCATCTTTACTTACAAGAACTTACACATACTTCCCCATATTTACTTACAAAGGCTGAAGAGAGAAGGATGTAAATTTTCACCAGAATATAAAAACATAATGTGAGAGAAGTCTGGTACAAATAAACAGCTTTTGAATGTGACCATATATTTTTTTGTTTTTTGCTTTTTCCCTTTGGTCTTTTTGAGACAGGGTCTCCCTGTAGCCCCAGCTGGCCTGGAACTAGCTATGTAGACCAGGCTGTCCTTGAACTCAAAAAGATCTGCCTGTCTCTGCCTCCTTGAGTGCTAGGATTAAAGGCTTTGGCCACCATGCCCCACTGAATATGACAATATATAAACACTACCATCTATATTCTTCTGAGGTGCTTTCGCAGGATGCTCTTTATCCAAGTTTAGCAACTGACGAGAGCAGTTTTATCTCATGCCCCTACACAAAAATCAGGTTCATCCTAGGAGAGTATTTAATATATGTGTTCAGAAGTGGTCACAGTATCCTGAGAGAAATCAGTCTCTTTGAAACATCCAATGAAAATTTGTGAATAATTTTTACTTCTGTCACTGAATAACAAAAATATTCTCATGCTCTAGTGGATGGCCCCACACCCATGTACAGATGGGAAACACTAATTAAACTTTGTGCATTACCAAAAAAAAAGACATGAAATTAGGGGCTGTGTTGGGGTAGATGTTGGGAGTTGGAAGAAGGAAATGGGGCTGAATATGATATTTCACCATGTACATGTGTGAAATACTCGAGAATAAAGAAAAATATAACAAAAAAAGAAGATGCAGTTTCCTTATTTAAGGGATGTGGTTTTACTTTATACTTCTATAACACTGTTCAGATGTTAGGAATATTTTGAAGTCCGAGTTATTCAGCCTTAAGCATAACACTGTAACACGAGGTCTCACCAATGCCAAGAGCACTTTCTTAAGTGAAAGATGAGGCAAGACAGCCTTTCTTACTGTCTTTTATGTCTTTGTTCCTGATCCCCTATAAGTAGTTTCTTGGTCAATAATTCATGTATATAGATGTATGACATGTATATAAAAGCATGTGTAGACAACAAACAGAAATGTCCACTTCTGGGAGGCAAGAAAGGTATATCAGAAATGTTTCTCTGGACTGGAAAGATGGCTCAGTGGTCCTCAGCTCTTGTAGACAGCCCGGGTTTGGTTCCCAGCACCCACCTGCCAGCTAACAACCATCTGTAACTCCAGTTCCAGGGGATCAAACAACACCCTCTTCAGACCTCCTCAGGCATTGCACAACATAGGTGGACTTACACACATGCAGGCAATACAGTCAAACACATAAATATATAATAAATAAATACTTTTAAAAAAGAAATGTTTCTCCTAAAAAGACAAGGTTCAGGTGTTTGCAGATTTGTGCCTGTTCCAACCCAGGAAATTCTTTTATTTTTCACTTACATTTTTTTCCTATATAAATAAGACACATTTTCACTTTTGCAAATAAAATCGTGGTGCTTAAAGTTCTAAAATAGTGTGACTTTGTCTTCTCTCTAAAGAGAAAAAACTAATGCTTCTCTGTTGTATATAATTTTTATATAATACAAGATTTAAAAATAATTGTCATGACATAAATGTGGTTGTGTTCTGTATCATTGATTTGAAAATGGCAAATGAGAAGTGTAACTCAGAAGACTATAGGGTACACAATAAGTGTACTTTTTCAAGTTTCATTTTACATATAAAAACTGAGTAAACTATAATGCTTTTAAAGTCATATCATAATAAGATACTATTTGGAGACTTTCAGTTACTTTGAGCAAAATTTGGATGCTTAGGTTTTCACCAGAGTGGTAATTCGGAAGTTACTACAAAGATGAAATAAGTATTTACAGAGCAAGTACAAGTACATTTTGTTGAGTAATACTAATTATAAAGTAAGAAGTTCCTGCTGCAGAATGTGATTTTGAGGTGGCTTAGAAGAGAGCACCGTGTTAACTTTTCACACTGCAGTGTTCTAATGCTAGGATCTACAACAAGGAATATTTTGGATCTAAAGTTATGATATTCAGTGCTGAAAAAATGGCTCAGCAATTAAGAATGCTTACTGCTCCTGCAAGTGACCCAAGTTTCATTGTGGAAGACCCAGGTTTGGTAGGGTGTCTCACACCCACTTGTGACTCCAACTCTGTTCCCTCTAGGCACCTGCCACACTCACACACATGTACACATCATTTAAAGTAATAGAAATTTGCTAGAGTGTTTAAATTCTGATCTTCAAATCTCATTTCCATTTTGACTTTACAAAATTTTTTCCGATATAAGAGAGACAGTATCAAGATCAGCACACTTTAATGTGTGTGCTGATGGAGTTGAGGTGCTTGCTAATCTGAAAATCTTTTTGTAAAAGTTGGTTTTACACTGCTGGGTAAAATGTGTAGAGCACTGTGTAATGGGTTGAAATAAAGTCTCCAACACCACTGAGATGGAGTAGTGCCGGGTTCTCACCGGCAGGTAGGGCAGTGGAGAAGCTGGTCCAGCTGATCTCCTCCAGGGAGCTGAGCGGGATGGTAAGTGTCGGTGACCCGGACCACTCTCCACTCCGGAGAAAAACACCACACCGAGTCAGGAGTCTTGTCAAAGCAGGAATTCGTTTTATTGCATCAGGCACAGTCTTATATAGGGTAGGGGTTGGGCTAAAAACATGGGAAGTGAAGGACCAATTGTTTTTCGCCACGTAGGCTGTAGCCAGGTAGAGGCCATTTTGTTATGCCTTGCTGAGCCACTCCTATGCGGAAGTGGAGTGTCAGAGACAGGCTGCAGAAAGCTGCACCAGGCCATATGTCTGGACCCATGAGGCCCAACAGAGTAGCAAGGCCCTCAGGAACAGACAGCCCTGATCAAGCTAAGAAAGAAGCTTTTACAGAGTTTTTACAGCAGTGACTGGTTACCATTTAAAACATCCAATAAGAATTAGACGTTTTCCCATGGACATTTCTGTCACTAATGCAAACAAGCAGGTAATTGCACAAAATTAGATCAGGTGGTGAGCAAAGCAGCAGGTGTCCCTCCCAGATAAGAACATTTCTGGGATTGTGCTCAGGCCAGTTCTTGGAGCTCCCGAGTTCACTCCTTTCCAAGTACATCACTAGGAGTAGGGCAAGGGTCAAGCACAGGCAGACTTTAAGTTTGGACAAACAGCAAAATGAAGGCCTTTATCTTATTATCCTATTTCCTTACAGTATTACACACTGATTCTTTTAAATTACCATTTAGTAGGGTCCTTAAAGACCTAAAGTAAATCATTTTTTTTAAAAAGCCAGTTGTGTATTATTCTAGTTCTTGGTTATGAATCATACCTGTAAGATAAATGACACATAATTTGCCCAAAGTTACTTAACGTAACAAAAAAATTAAAGCAAAATGGTTCTAGAAAGATAGACCAGCACTTCCTCTCAAATGTAGTGCTTGGCCAGGTGCTAGAACTTTAACTGTGAAGGCCAGACATCAAGTCCAGGAAAACTGGGACTGTGAGCTGGAGTCATGGAGAGTTAGCTTATAATCATTAAAAGTTCATGGAAATTGAAATATAATGTGGTTCTCAAAGATTATCAGTGACGGCTTACTGACCTGCCAAAGGAATTTGCTCAGTCTTTAAATAAGGCTTTCGTAAAATATAGAACTACACTGAAGTCTGAAAGGATGCACGTTCACTTTCCCCTGGAGATCCCCGAAGAAAAATGGAAATATTTACAAAATGGAAATTGCTATTGAACATCATTTTTAAAGCAGCAAAGGATTCTTTTTTTAGTTTGTGAGGACTATGGAAGTTAATTTAGCCACAATGGTATATTAGAAACGGATGAGAAAATTGTTTTAAATTCATTTTTAATGAATGCAGGAAATACACATAGGAATAAAAAAGAAAACTCAAACAATCAACAGTCTTTTCACCAAAGGTGCAATTGCTGGTATTTTCAATTAAATTATTGAATGGAATAAAGATTATCTTTCTAGCACTGCTGATTCCATAGGACCAACTGCCTCAGAATCTTCTGAACAACAGAAGAAACCTGCTTCTTTTAAATACACTTTGATAATCTGCCTTGCCCATGATCGTGTTTCTTATTTCACCTAGTGCATGCTCCTTTAGTCCACTAACACGTCACTGCTCTTGCTGGTGGAATAGTCCTGTGCTTGATCATTCTTAACTTAGACTCTCTCTCCAGTATGGGATGCTTTTGCTTCTCCTTTTGCCCTGCACCCTCTAAATGACACTCTGGCCTTCAGTCACTCTCCTTATCTTGTCAGTGCCAAGCAGGACATCCCTGACCACCACCTCTGTCATCTCAGCTCACATCCCCATCCCTGACTGACATGCACCACCTACACTTTCAATGAGGTCACTACTGTCCTGTTGACCTTTGGGTCTCCACAATCTCTTTCTCCGTAAATCATACTTTTAAATTACATAGACCTTCACTTCCATCACTTGCTTTCATTTGACTCAACGCTCCCACACCTCGATTGCCTTATTATACCAGTTAGTAAAATCCCAGTTCCAACCTAAATCAAGCCTTGTGATAACCCAGGGGACTGAGGTAGAAGTCAAATGATGATAAATAGCATCCCCTAGAGGGTGTTTAGTCTCATTCATAAAGGAATTTTAGGATGGACCCAAACAGATAATTTAGGACAATTTTATTAGAATCTCAGCAGCTGCCTTGGGGAGGAGAATGGAGGGAGAAGGAAAATAGTCATGAAGCCATGTAGATCTAGAGCCTGCAGGGGGTTCAGACATGTGGCCAACCAGCAGCCGTATACTGGGGAGAAGGATGCTTTAGAGAAAAAGTAAAGTAATACAAGAGGCTAGAGTAGCCCAAAGTGTTAGAGAAGGCCTGTTTAGAAAAAGCGATATGAAGAAGAAAAGGAGAGATCATGCTTTTCTGAAGAAATCAGAAAAGTGGGCAGAATTACAGAGACCTACCTGTCTGTGGTGGGTCCAGAAGCACTGGACTTAGAGGTGGGTTTGGAACAGAAAAATTTCACTATCAGTAATGCACTAGATATTCTGCCCATCTATTTGGTATAACTTAGAGTGAACCAGTCTTTCTAGGGGTGATCCTATGACAAGGTGATTGACCAGTGAAACTGGAAATGTGGGTCTTTCAACAGAAAAACCGGAGAGTTTATAGTCTATCCCAATTAATCTTCGGAAGCTATTTGTTATTCTAACATTTTCCACTCTGAAGAGGTAACCCTAAAATCTTTTAGGAATTACATAAGCGCTCCCAAATGCTTTTGGCATTTCTGGCCTTTGGCACATAATAGGCTGTTAAAAGGAACCAGGATGTTTGGCTTTTAACCAAGAAAGAAACAGGCTACTTATCTTTGGGGTCTTTTTATTCTAAACCCCCTAGCTAATTTCTACATTATTTTTATCACAGCACCCTCTGAAGATGATACCTTAATTACCAATAGAGAATTCTTTGCTGACCACTCTGACTTCTTAATGCTGAATAGGGGTTCAGGTTGTGGCGGTTGGGATACTCCTTCAATGGGTCTATCCAAAAGATCCCCAAATGCATAACTTTTAGCTGTAGGAAGAAAAGAAAGTCCTTGACTGGTGCCTGGGAGATGTGAAGAAGAAGAAAAGGCAAGAGTGGTTGGCATTACATGTTCTAGAGGGGGATCCAGAAAGTCAGATCAGGGCAAATTTCAAATGTCCAGGTCAAAGTCCATTATAATTTGACAAGGACTTCCAGCAACCATTTATCAGTTTCCTCCTTGATTTTCTTTTTGGCCACCAAGGGTGAACTTGAGAGTCATGAAGGTACTGTGATTGCTGTTGGAGTGACCAGAATTAGTGGTAAGTTGCCTCCCAAATGGCTTCTAGACAGGGAGAGAAAAGAAATTAGACATCATTTAATTCTCAGGATAGAACAATATTGGGCTCATCTGTCTTGGTTTCAGGTAGGCACTTGTTGTACGCCGCCGCGAGTTAGAGAAAACAGCCAGCTTGTAGTTTGAGTTCATCTCAGAGAAATCAGCTCTAGGGAGATTCCACCCGCCCTGTGACCACCTGTAGGTAAACTCAGTCCTTAATCTTTGTAACTAAGTTTCACAGGAATGTCCTGGGGCCTGACAAAAGGACTCACCTTGTTCTCACCGGAGCTGAGCTAAGAAGGAAGCCCTGACGGTGCCTGGGTTCTAGCACTTCCCTGGTTCAAAGCCCTTGCCCCCTCTTAGTGCCACCTTCCTGGTATGCAGACAACTTCCTGGTGGGCTTTGAAGGTTAGAGATAGTGCCCCTCTGTTAATTACCACATTGCTGTATGGATGTATCTGCATTCCTGATTCCCCAAAACTATAAGTATCCCCTGAAACAATAAAGTATGCGGCCTGTGGCCTGCAGCTTTCCTGTAGAGCCCAGGTCCGTCAATCCTCATGTCTCTGTCTTGTGTGTCTGCCCTTATATGTCTGTCTTGTGTGTCTGAGCAGCCAGCGGCCTGTCTGAAGAGCACTGGTCGTCATGTGTGTCTGTCGTATGTCTGTCCTGTGTGTCTGAGCGGCCTGTGACCTGCAGCCTGCCTGTAGAGCCCAGGTCCGTCCATCCTCATGTGTCTGTTGTATGTCTGTGTGTCTGAGCGGCCTGAAGAGAGACATTTTCCCAGGTCCGTCTGTCCTGAGTGTTTGTCTTTGTGTGTCTGTTCTGTGTGTGTGTCTGTTTGTCCCCACTCATTCCAGGGTTCCAGGGTCTCAAGGCTCACCGTTGAAACCCGCTGGACGGGACAGGCACTGCAGTGTTAGATTAGGCCAAGATCTGAAGTCTTACATCTGAGCAGTACTTTTTTGATAAGAACAAAATTGTTACTGATAAATTGTGCAAATAGCATCTTATATCAGCTTAAACCTAATGCCTGGGAAATACAATCCCTTGCAATCTTAAAGAATCATACCAATCACTTTAATCTTTGGTTATATTTTCCTGTTGCATGCTTAAGGTCATGCAGCTGACCCAAATAAGTCAGTTTATTTTTACTCCTCCTAAGGTCAGTTGAGGATCTGATCCTCAAGCTCACATGGGCTTGGGAGGAGGCCCTGGGGCCTTTCTTTTAACCGGTTCCATCAATGTGAGGATAAGTCAGTCAAAGTTCCTGCTTGATCCTGGCTTCACTTAGAGGCATTGAGGAAATGTTTCTTCTATGTTGACCCTCCTCTTTGTAGACTGGACACTGATTTGAGTCCATCCAGTGGGGTCTCCGGTTCCTACCTGAGCAAGACAGGTGACTCATCACAGTTACAGGACATTTCAAGCTATGCCCTATAGTCCGCAGGGATTTAGTTGACCTTGGAGGGCAAGGGACAAAATATAGTCCCTTTAAGTACCACTGACCAGATTAGTATAGTTCTGAAAGTAAGGTTATTAAATACCCCAGAAGGTTAGTTCCACCAATATGGTACTTTTAATTTCCATGTGCTATGTAGATAAAGCTTGAGCAAAAACTAAACATTCTTTAAAAAAAACACCAACTAGACATATACTTTGTTTCTTAAACTAGTTGATTGAACAATGACCTTAGAAAATTTAAGATTATTTATATATTATTTCATCCTTTATATATCATAAAGGATTTTCTTCACTTGCATAGAATTTCTCTTTTTTTTTTTCGATTCTGGAAATATCCAGTGGTCATAAACATTCTTTCACCTTCCCATTTTCCTTCTTAATACCATGAGACGTAGTAACATTAAGAAATAAATTTTCCTTCTGTTTTAAGAATTCTCTTCCTGGAGGCACTAAGCAATGTTTATCTCCTTTCTGAGATTCTAATGTGAAATCAATGTTTTCTTAAAGTTCACCATGGGGAACCAATGACTTTACTCATAGAGATGGGTGGGGTATTACTAACAGGTATATGGATGACCTAAGAGTAGTTGCACTTCAAAGTCTTTATCTAACATGGATGTTGACTTTTCTATAACATCTTTGGTTAAATCCTCTCTTCCTAGCCTTCCCCAGATTTCTTCCCCAAATCTAGGAGACCATTTTTGATTAGGACAGAATTACATCAGTTTGCTGGGAAGAGTAGCTGGATACTCAGATGATGGTCCAATGATCCTGCTTAACCCTCCTTTGAGGAAGGGACATGATCATCAAGAAGCCCAATTGTGATATTTTGTAAGCATGTGCATCTGAAATCATGAAGGTGGCAGTTACTTGACTCAGAGGAGTGCTATGAAGTATCATCTTAATAAAAGAATATAGAATGCAAATTATATACATAAGCTTATGTAATGAATTAATATTACCCATATACACACTGTGACTTTATATGTTCCTAGGTAAACCTTATAGAAAACACAAAACACTGAAAATCTTTTTCAGTTTATGTAGTTCAGAGAGTGGTCTGCCAAGACCTTCCACTAGGTGTTGAAGGAGTGTAAACACCAGGTAGAGAGAAGCAACAGATACATAGTAAAACATTATCAAATTAAAGTTCACAACCTCCAGCATAATCACTTAAGTAACACTAGTTACTGACTGAAAAATTTTAGTCAGAAGGTGCTCTCTAACTTCTCTACGGACTTTAACTTCTCCATTGTCCTTTTTTAAAGATCTACCCTGCTGGTTCTTTCATTAAGTAGTTAAATATCTTTGTATATACTGTACATTTGCATGGATCCATGTTAGTGACTTTCCTTATTGTCAGGAGCCATTTTGTTGTTTATGAGCTCTCCTTCCTGCCAGGAGCCATGTTGTTGTTTACACCCAAAATCTAAGAGAAGGTATTCTTTTAGCACAAGGATGAGATTTGAACGTTCCATGATCTTTGGGAGAAGCTGTAGGTTCTACAAGATAGCACTTGTTGTTTTGCGCAAATGTCAGCATTGTCCCTAGTTTGACTTCCTGCCTGAATTCCTTTGCTCTGGATAGTGGTATAACTACGTTGAGCAAACTAAAGTAGGGGCCTCAGTATTGACTGACAGCCCTCCCGAGTCTATCCTTTGTCTCTCTCTTCATTTCTTAATCCTCACTCCCCACTTCAGGTACTGTTTGATTCTGCCAGCAGACTCCGGCACCTTATTGATATATCCTATTAGATACTTTTACTATAAACAACAATATCTTCTGTTGAAATTAGTTTACACCTTAGCTGTTTTCAACTGCATGATGCCCTTATTCTGAGACTGTTTGGTTTTTCTCCTTTTTCCATGTTTCAGGGTCAAGGAGCCAGCCTGAACCAGAGCAAGAGTCTTGAGAAAATTTTGAGATAACAGGGTTGAGTCTGAAGTGGGAGGGCCATTCCCATCTCCAGAGTCAGTTTCTCAGTGAGCTTAAACAGCACATGACAATAGATCAATATAATTTGCACAAAAAGGCATTTGATTCTCTTTAGAATTTAAGTTAGTGGTTTACATTGGACAGGAGAGCTGAGTTAAGTGACTACTAGCAGGACTGAAAATATCTGTCCTTCTTATAGCCTGGATACATTTGTCTATGTGAGCCTTTTCATCTGCTGGCTCCTTTATTGGGAACAGGGATTGACAAGAATTAGAACATTTTGTTTTAAGAGGTCACTTGGATATTTCTAAACTTTATGAAACCATGGGTACTTGACAATGAGCAGCCATATTTCAGGCTAACAGAAGTATCTGTCAATGTCAATGCTGAGATCCTCTATGGCTGTACTTAAGGTGATCAGATGCATGAATGTTTACACCCACAACCAGTTAGTTTGTGTCTATTCATGGAGAGGACAAACTAAAAGATTTAATAAGTACACTCCCTCCTTTATATTTTCCATTATAGGCCAAATTTTGTCATCCACTCTGCATCTATACCAGTGTTAGAAAACATCAGTTTTTCTTTCCTAAGATCTATGGATCAAGGAAATCCAAATGAGTAAGTATACAGCCGAGGTGAATCTTGGCTTAAAGCAAAGGGCTACCCACCTGTAAGATAGAAAATACTTTGAAACATCTCCCCAAATCATCTTTTCTTCCTTCTTCAGAGCAGTCTCCAGAGATTCTCTTGTCCTTTTCCATGAACTACCATGACAAAAGCCTACTGACTTAGTCACTATCCCTTGTCATCAATATGGTCTTGGGTACCTGTATCCTCTCCTTCTTTACTAATGACCCTAAAGAAGGAGAAGCCTATTCAGAATTATGTGTACTTACCAATGTGACATTAATGGATTCTTTATGCATCCTGCTTGGTTACTTTCCTGCCTATGCATGACCCACCATACATAAAACTGCTGGAGCAAGCATTGGCCTTGATACATTAGGGAAATTAGCTAACTTCTAATGATTATATAAGTTAGGGATGCTTTCCTGTTCTGGCTTTCTTATGGATTGAACGTTAATATCCCCTTAAATCTTACCTCTGACCATTTTCCTAAAAGTTATAACTTATCCATCCAAATTTTCTAAAAGACATAAGAGACAAGACTATTAGCTCTCAGGGTAATTTCTTTTAAAAGAGGGCTTTCAGTCTGTCTGAATCAGAAAGAGCATATTACAATTTACCATACATAATCTTAGATTATGTACCCATAATCTGGAGAATAAGGAACATAGAAAACAAAGGTACCTAAAGGAACTTGGAAAGAGTGGATGTGAGAATGTTCTTTCCCTACTCTGCTGATTTTAATGTAACTAGAAAGTGAAAAGAAGACATGCCCAGGGCATGAAGGGCAGGAACAAAAGCAAGCTTGGAGCTATTACGTACCAGAGAAGGAAATACTCTATTTCAGAGAAAAACAAATTTGGGATCACAATGCAGAAATTGCAGGAATCAAGACTAGTGGAGGCCGCATCTTAAGTCTCTCATCCAAGCAGGCTATTCTTATTTACTTCCCACTGTTGAATCTGTGTCCTGGTAGCAGCTTGTCTCTTTAAGGGTTGGTCCTGGAGTACTGCAGATTCACATGAGCTTCCCAGGTCTAGCCATCACAAAGTGTCAGCTTGCTTTGTACCATATTTGTCTTAGAGACTTATAACTAAATTTTAAGTTCCCTTTAGAACTGAGAAATATATTGTGTAGAACATTAAATATTCAAAATAACTACTCTTAGAAATCAGCAAATATATCATATAAAATATGTCAAAATCCAAAATAATTCCTCTTAAAACCAGATAAAAATGTCATGCAAACAGTGTCAGAACCAAAAATACTTCCATATAAAAACCAATAAATACATAAGACAATGTAAAAACTTTAGTCATTTTAAAGACCATTAAATATATCAATTAGAATTTAACCCCCCTCAAATCCCCTTTAGAAACAGGTCAAAACAATGTTAAAATTTAAGCTACCATTGTGGATGTCTAGTATTTGTTCCCTAGTCTAACATAAAAATGCAGTAACCTTGTTACAAGGCAATAGAGACTGTTGGAATCTCTTGCTTTTCTATAATTCCATCTAGAATTTGAAATGAAAGCCAGGATAAAAAATAAAATTTCAAGAAGGTTAGGATGTATGATTAAATGCCTGCAGTCCAGACAATTCTCAGGTTATCATGATACCCTAGAGTTCAGTAGTCCCTTAAGTTCCCAGATGTCACCATTTTGAATTTTTCCATGTGGTTGTATTAAGATGGTAGCAAGGTCACATGGATCACCACAATTTCGAAAATGTTACTGTCCAAGATAGCAATGAAACCATGTAGCTGTCCCTGTATTAATGATGTACTCATCAAGATGGGGACTGGATCACATGGTTGCCTCCCTCTTCACTAGTGAAGTCAGCAGCCATGATGGTGACCAAGCCCAATGATTACCTTAGTGAGATCAACCCCATGATAACATTAATCTCATCCCCCACCAGAAAAAAATCTCTGTGGGATTCATATATTTCATAGATTAAATGTGAATAGAAACTTCCTTTTTACTTTTAGAAAGTACCCACTTAAGTCATACAGCTATAGTAGGAGAAAGTGCCCTCAGATGTGTAGGTTCCAGATAAGACTGCAAAGCAAAGCAATTCAAGGTGTCACACCATCAATTGTAACTGTGAATATGAAGGATGTCCTCTGGATCTTGTCCTTCCTATATACAAACTATTGCTGGAAAAGGCAGCAGATAAAATGGGGAAGAGGTGATATCCAGCACACACCTCATTGGGCTGTTGCTCTGAGAGTACACATCTTGTCTGAGCATGGTGGGTTCAATGACATTTAAAATGCTTACATCTAGTTAGAAAAGCAGCTGCCTTGGGATCACATAGTCTAAACACTGCTTGCTTGGTGCCCAGTGGGGTCTGAAATTCAACGTACAGGCTTCCTTGACACATGGCCACTAAATAAATAAGTTATTAGAATTGGGGGGGGGGGGTCCCTTCATTGTTGCCAATATGAACAAGGTAGAAAAAGCATCCCCTAAAGGGTTCTTCATTTATAAAAGAGCAAGAATGGGTGCAAATGGAAGCTGTAGGACAATTTTATTAGAATTTAAATAAAAATCCTCAGTGCAGGCAAGCTGGGAATCTCAGCAGCTGCCTCGGTGAGGAGAACAGAGGGAGAAGGAAAAAAGCCATGAAATCACGTAGGTCTAGAGCCTGCTTGGAGGTCAGACATGTAGCCAACCAGAAACAAAGTAAAGCAGTACAAGATGGTAGGGCAGTCAAAAGTGTTAGAGAAGGTATGTTTAGGAAAGGGATGTGAAGAAGAGAAGGAGAGGTCACGCTTTTCTAAAGAATTCAGAAAAGTGGGCAGACTTAGAGACCTACATGTCTGTGAACACTCCAGAAGCACTGCACTGGGAGGTGGGATTTCAGGCAGGAAAATTTCACTATCTTATTAGCACACTATGTTCTTCTATTTAGTATGACTTAAGGTGAATAAACTTTCCTAGGGGTGGTCCTGTAACGAGGTGATTGATTGGTGAAACTGGAAATGTGGGTCTTTTAACAGATAAACTGGAGAGTTTATAGTCTATCCCAGTTAATCTGGGGCTATTTTCTATCTAACTGGACAGACTTGGCTCATCGCTTCATATTCAATTCATTATTTCTCCTAAATCTCTTCTGCTTTTAATGTAACCAAAAGTAGCTGTAACATTCCCTTCAGCTTGACTGAACTATATAAAAGGTTCTTCTTGACTACCTGCCCCTAACTTCTTTTTGAATATTAACATTTGAAAACTTTCTGTAGAGTCCTGTCTACTTTCATTGGCAGAGTCCGGATTGGCGGAGGGCTGCGGATTGAATGACACACACATAAGACAGAGAGAGAGACACACACACACTAGGTAGGAGGAAAGGAGAATGACTGACTTTATTAAGAGGCATCAAGCCTTATATACCCTGAGGGCGGGGCTTTACAGGAGGTTAAAAGTTCAGGTTCTCAGGAGACATCTAGCCACATGACACACACCGGATGTAAACTGAGGAAGTCTGTAAAGGTCAAGTTGTTTACTTCAGAACTGAAACTGACAACATCCTGCTAGCTCTTGGCCTAGAGCCTAGCACTAAGAGAGAAGGGCTGCAGGGGGGCCAGACCCTACACTTTCAGTTATAAATTACCTCTCAGCTTGTTTGAGATGCAAATCCTTACTAGTTTCAAGTCTTAGGAATGCCTCAAGCACTTGTGATCTTTCTCTTTGAAATGTAATAATAATAAAAAAGAGAGAGACCCATCCCTGTATTCTGGCTTCTGAGATGCTGGGAGCCTAACCCTGACAAATAGCCATTTGGTAAACATGGATTACCAAGAAACATTGATCATGTCCCCTACATCCTTCCTGTATTCCTGTGTTTTTATACTTAGGTACCTCATTTACAAAGGAAATAGAAAAAAACCACAAGGGAACTTCAATACAAAGAAATATTACAGTGTGTCCCATAAATGTGCACCTTGCTACCTCTACGTTAAAAAGCTTTCGAAAAGATACAAAGCTGTTCCCATCACATCTTCACTATTGTCCAAATATGCTTGTTTTTACTTAGCTTGTTTCTCTAGGGCCTCCAGATGAATTCCTGTGTTGTTTGCCATGACATTTTTTCTCTATGTCTGGAGACATTTCTCTAGTAATCCCGCACACCTTTCTTTGCACAAACATTCAATTGCATCTCTATATTTTCCCATGAACTAACAGAAATACTTATTTATCTCATATCAAAAGCAAAAATCAAAACAACAAAAGCAAATATAAAGTAATAGCCAGGCAGAGTGGATGCTGGTCTTGTTGATACAAGGGTTTTGGGGTGTCTTTGAGAGCGACGAAGCCTTTCTCTGCACTGTTGTGCTTAGCTTGAGAGGCTGTGGTCCTATAAACTCAACGGCCACCAAAGCCACCTCAAGCCAGAGGCATTTGGGTTCTTGTCTTGTTAATTTGAAGAATGAAATTCACAGACCACAGAGAGTGAGTTTTAGAAAGGAAATTTTTATTGTAGGGAGAGAGAAAACAAAACCTCCTGTACATCAGGAGGAGTCCCCAGGAATGGGATAGCACTGAGTCTCATTCCCTGGAGTTAATAAGGATTTAGAGAAGGGAGGAGGGGAAAGGAAGATGAGCTGGTCAGTCCAATTCAGATTCCAGATGTCCAGGACCCTCAGGGTCATGGTCAGGAGGTCTTGGTCAGGTGGTCCTAGTCAGAAGGTCTCATCGCCAGGACTTACTAAGGTGGTCGTAGTCAGGAGTTCCTGGTCACATCCTCAGCTTATCTTCCAAGGACAGTGTATTACTTTAGGGAAATAAAAAGAGATAAAGAAAAACCAAACCCTCTTACTGGCCTCCCCAGCCTCTGGCTGTGACAGAGCTAGAGACATCTTGGTAGTTCTGGCATCTCTAGTCTCAGGTGGGAACAAATTTACTGGCATATCCGAAGAATGTCTCGTTCTCAGCGGGAAAAGAAACTGGCCATTTTCTCGTGGGGTCTTTACCCTGAACTGCCATTTTCTACCTCCTGCTCTTATCACTGTTACAGAAAAATCAGAGATGAGCAGCAAAGTCAGGCGAGGAGAAGAAGTTTAATCCACTAACAGGACTGACACAGGGATCCTCCAGTAAAGAGAAGCTCCTTCTTCAGGTTTAGTGACATATATATTCATACATGAGGAATGCAAGCAAAAGGTAAATATCGTACATGTGATAATTAAGTAAAAAGTATATATCCTGGATAAAGTTTACAGGAATGTGGCAGCCTTGGGAAACAAAGACTTCTTTCCCGGTTAACCACAGGCGCTGAAGGGAAGGCTCATGCTCACCTCCCCCATTTCTATTTCCTGTCTCTAGAGCAGGGAAGTTAGTGTCACTGTTGCTTTGCAAGGGCTGCTAGCAACCATGTGATTGTTTCTGTATTTCCATTAGAGTGCACAGCTGTAAATCCATCCACTTAAGGGATTAAGACTCAGAATTAGAGGCCAATCTAGACATATAGTGACAGGATATCTCAAAAGGAAAAAGAACTGGTTTCCTATTTCTGATCTCCCATTTTTCTCTTGAATCTGCCTATTCTCACTTGAACTTAAAACTTAAGTTGTTAAATTCAGTTCTGACTTTCAGATTCCATTCTGTCTGGCCTTTGTGTTAACATTTGTTAACCATCCCTTTCTCCCTGAAATCATGTCTCATGTGCTCCTTCCTTTGTTGCCTCTCTTCCTGCTTTTCTCATAATTCCTCCTATATCTCTCTTATTCTCTCCATCTCCCTGATCTCCTAAATCTTCCAACATATCATCACTTACTCTAGCCTTTTCTTTGCACTGTTCATCCTCTGGGAACCTCATTAAATCTTGAGCTTTTAGTATTCATATACAAGATGATTAATACAGTATATTTCTGCATCCTATGTCCTTTTCCAGCTCTACACTCAACATATCTGACTTTCCATATAAGTCCAGGTGAATGTTCGATGGGAATGTCTAACAAGAATTTAAAACTCAAGATTATCGACCTCTTTTCCTACACCATCTCTTCACTGACGTCCCTCCAGGATGGGCATTTTTTCTTCCATTTGCTTTGGACAGAATGTCTGGTGTCTTCCCACGCTCCCCTCACTGCCATTACTCATTTTATCTCTGTAATATCCGGAGAACAGACTCCCCAAAGACCCCAAAGGAGTTCCGGGTGTACGCAAAAACAAAGAGCCTTGATTCAAGCTGAAGCTGGAACTCTCAGACCTCACCAACGCAGTGGATCTGTGCTGAGAGCCTCGATTCTAAAGGGTGAGGGCCTTTTGTTGACTAGTGATAAAGAGAGGAGGGGCTGTACAGTGGCGCATTATGATTGGTCAGGGGAGCCCGCGCTCAAGCACATTTTAAATTGACTGGGGAATGACCAAGGGGGTTCTCATTGGTGGAGGCTGTCCTCAGAGCAATGGAATGTGCTGTCTGCTATCTTCAGGGCCACAACGTTCTGTTTTAGCCTTGTGGCTGCAACTGAAAACTTACAGCAAAAGTTGACAAAATGGAGAAGTTAGCTTCTAGCCTTAAGATGGAGTCCAACTTAAAAGGGAGTCACTCTAGCCGGTTCCCCACAATCTCCATCATCACAATCCATTTCTCTGCCCTCAAAATGTGTTTGAAGTCTGACTCTGCCTAACCCTGACCAGTTACTGCATCTCCTCCTGTCGATTTTATTGTAATGGTCCTCAACCTTTTTGTTGCTTCTTCTGCTTCCTTTTATCTATCTCCAAAAAAATCACGAGTAATATTATTTATTTAAAATACATACTATTAACTTCATGTCAGCTATAGTAGATTACCTAAGACTAAAAGTTATATCCAGTAATCCACGGAAGGCTCGACAGTGTTTTAGCCTTTACCTGATCCTTCCCCAGGCTGCTCATAGTTCACCACCCACACTAGCTTTACTTTTGGAGTCATTTTATGCAGAGTCCTCATTCAAGGCTGCTGCAGTGACTCTTACCTGTACTGAAATACTCTCCGTTAAGAGCATCAGATAGATTTCTCCTTCACTGTTACATCTTTATGCAACTGCCTCCTTGCAAGTGAAGTTGAAACTAGTGACTATGATCAGTTACATACACCAAGAAATTCATAATTCTCTCTGGCTTTATGTCTCTAATATTCATTGATTTCTAACACATACTGTATATTTATTATCTATCTATTGTCTTCTCTAACGTGCAAGATATCTGAGAATGGATATTTGCTTTCTTATGCTTCCTATTATACTAACATTATATAAAATAGAAACTGTCTTAGTTAAAAACCTTTTTGAATCGGTAATTAAAAAACACTAAATTTTCAGAAGATTGTGGTTTGACCTAGTTCCTAATCTGAGTTTAAGATGCTTAGAGATGCTTCTGATAGAATATAATAAAGGAAATATACAGTAAGAAGAAGAGTTGAAATGATGGACTTGGGACTCAAAACTTGAAAATCGGCCAGTGGAAATATCTTACTTAGAATTAGATTGAGGCTAACAACACCATCAATCCATCCTATGTGATTCCAGTTATGCACAGTGATTCATCATAATTACTAACTTGTACTCCTTATATGAAAGGTCTAGCTAAGGACATATCTTTTCATACAAGTGGGCAAGAATACAAAACTAGATCTTCAAGAATACATAAATGAATAAGTTAAAGAGTTCACAGACATGTTTGGAACAATGAAACCATCTGTATCACATTATTTGCTTATGAAAGTGTACAGGAGTTTGTAAATTCTCCATCAAAAAGCCATGGAACTGATGAATCCCGGCAGCACAGTGGCAGGATAAAAAAAAAAAAATTAACACTCCAGAAGCAGCAACCTTCTTATGAACTGTCCTTGTTAGCTTTCTGTTATGATGGCAAGCAACTTGAGGAAGAAAGATTCACTGGATCTTACACTTCCTAATGACAGCCTATCAGTGAGGGAACGAAGAGCAGTGGCTTACGGCAGGAATCTGGAGGCAGGAACTGAAACAGAGACTATGGAGGAATGGCATTGCTTGTTTGCTTTCCCTGGCTTGCTCAGCTCCTTTTCTTAAGCAGTCCAGGCTCATCTGCAGAGGGATGGCACCATCCACAGTGGGCCGAGCCTTCCTACATCAATTAACAAACAAGAAATGCCCTGCGGACATATCCACAGGCCAGTCTGATGGAGAAAACTTCTCTGCTGAGAGTCCCTCTTCCCACGTGACTCTAGTTTATGTCAAGTTCAGAAAAACATGTACCAATGTCAAACATAATGCAAAAGAAATCAGGGAAACAATCTCATTCATAATAGCCATAAAAATTAAGATACCTGGTAATGAACCTGACCAAGGAAATGGAAAGCATCTACAGTGAAACCTTAAAGACATTGAAGAAAGAAACACAGAAGATACCAGAAGAAGTAAAGAGATCCCATGCTCATGGATTAGCAGAATTAAAATTGTGAAAATGATCAGCTTACGAAAAGAAGTCTACAGACAGGTGATCCCAACCCAAATATGAGGATCACTCTTCACATGTTATGATGCCAAGACCCCTGAGAAGGATCAGTCAGACTCTAGATGTTCCAAATCAGCTGAATTTTATTAGCTGGCCTGTGACTGAGCTCTCTGGGACAGGAATTAGAGAGCACAGACTGGGAGGTGGGATTCTGGGTAGGAAAAGTTCACTATCTCACTAGACATTCCACCCATCTATTTAGTATAACTAGAGGTGAACCCACCTTCCTAGGTGTAGGCCAGTAAAACACATGAGATTTTATAGTCTATCCCAGTTAATCTTCTGAGGGTATTTGCTACTCTAACACACAGATAGAGAAAAAAAATCCTTATTTGAAGGCACAAAAGACAAAAATAGTCAATGAAATTCTGAACAACAACAAAATACTGCACGATAACAAAATCAGTTATCGACATGCCTGATTTCAAGTTCTACTATAGAGCAGTAGTAGTAACAGCACAGTACTTACACTTAAACAGACACATAGATCAATGGAATAGAATAGAAGATCCATATATAACTCTATGTAACTACAACCATCCAATCTTAGACAAATATGCCACAAATGTATGTTGATGAGGTGACAGCATCTTCAGTAGATGGTGCTGGGAAACCTGGACTTCAACATGTGAGAAACGAAAATAGATCCTATTTTCTTACCCTCATAAACTCAACTCCAGGTTGATCAAGGACCTTAACATAATACCTGATACTCTGAAACAGCTAGAGGAAAATGAGGACAATACTTGAATTTGTAGGTACAGATAAGGACTTTCTAATTGAGACTCAAGTAGCACAGGCAAAGGAACATCTGACAAATGGGATCTCAGGAAACTAAAATGCTCTGTGCAGCAAAGGAAATGGTCAGCTGAGTGAGGAGACAGACCTCAGAATGGGAACAAATGTTTTCTAGCTATACATCTGACAGAGGATCAGTGCCTAGAATATACAAATAATTCAAAAAACTAACAACCGAGAACAACGACAAAAATAAACAATAAAAAAATTGGCAGTGGAACTGACAGAAAGCTAACAAAAGAAGAAATGAATTGACTAGTAAACAGTATGAAAGGTGTTCAACGTCCTTAGCCATCAGGGAAATGCAGCGTAAAATGACACCAAGGTTCCATCTCACCTCAGTGAGAACGGCCATCATCAGAAATAACAATGAGGGCCAGACACCCGCATGGATATGGGGAGAAGGAAGCAGTATACCCTGCTGATAGATAAGCAATAGGCAATCTCGAAATCAGTCTGGAGTTTTCTCAAAAAATTAGAAATAGATCCACTACATGACCCAGCCTTACCGTTCCTACGCATATTTCCAAAGCACTTCTTATGTCTCTACAGAGATACTTGTAAAACCAAGTTCATTGATGCTCTGTTTATAATAGTTAGGAAATGGAATCTACCTATACGTACACCAACTGACCAATGGGTAATTAAAATGGAGTACATACACAGAACGGAAAACTGCTAGCTGTAAAGAAAATGAAACCATAAAAGTTTAGTAAATGGATGGAACTGCACAAGGTTGAACTGAATGAAATCACCCAGGCCCCCAAAGAAAAGCATCACGTATTCTGTCTCATATTTGGGCCCTAGCTTCAAATCTTTTGTTTTGTGTGTTTAACATGCAGTACACATGTGATCTAAGAAACCAGAAATGGGCCTTTGGTGGGGGTGACAGTGGAATAACTGAAATTGTAGTAGGAATGGGTATTACTGGGGGCAGAACGAGGAGAGGGTGCAAGCGTTCAGCAGAGTGATGGGGACTCAGAAACGGGGGTTAGGCAAAGGCTTAAGTAAAATGAAGAGTACATGAAGAAGCTACTTGACAGATGTGATCTTGCAAAGAACATAAAAATATAATAAAAGGGGACAGTGGAATATAGATGATATGAAGGAACAGGGGAGGAACACAGGGAGCCAAAGGTTTCGGTGGGACTAGGGATGGGGATGTGGAAAGGAGGGGAAGTGGTAAGTTAACCGAAACTAAGGTGCACGAAGAAGCCTTACAAACTTCATCGGCTTGTAAGTTAATGTATATGTAAAGGATTTTGACAGAAGTACATCACGCTAATGAAAAATATTGCTCTCAGAAGACATGCGTTATAAATTGTAAATCTCAGTGCAAGGCATGGAATACCTTCCTATGAGTTATTAGTCAGAGAGACCCTAAAGGCTCCCAAAATAATAGAGGCTGTTGCCACTGTTCTTGAGGTCCACCATAACTAAGTGGTAAGACCCTCCCTATTGCTGAAGATACAAGCACTTTGGTTGCAGAACACAGAGAAATCAGTCTTGAAGTAACCAGCAAAGTCTCTGGGCTGACTCGCTTTCTAATGCTGAACAGTACTACAGGCTGCTGGCAGAGAAGACACACCAATATTCTTATCCAGTGGTGGACCCTACATGTTACAGCACCAACCGTGGCAAGATGTGACCTCGGTACAATAGTGGCAAGAGTGCTTATGGGGTAGCTAAGCACCCTCTTGATAAGATCTGAGGCCTCCTCCACAAGAGGAATTCCCGTCTGTGGCCAATACTGTAAATATGGTCAAAACCCAAGGCTAGGAAAGTCATAGGCCCTAGGGGAGAATCGATCGATGTCA
This sequence comes from Eospalax fontanierii, assembly GCA_035773235.1. Lineage (NCBI taxonomy): Eukaryota > Metazoa > Chordata > Mammalia > Rodentia > Spalacidae > Eospalax > Eospalax fontanierii. Next base: position 10,632,876 of record CM069527.1, read on the forward strand.
TTTTCCTAATTGGTCATGGTGTCAAACTACCTTCCAAATAATTTTGTTTATAACCTTAGCTGTGTGCTGCCCCAACCTTGGTGAAAGAAGCTTCTTTCGTTTTGCTTTGTTTTTGAGACATGGTCTACATGTTTCTCCAGCTAGCTGACACTTGCTATGTACACAAAGCTGGCCTTGATCTCAGAGGTCTGCCTGCCTCTGCCTCCCGAGTCCTGGGAATAAAGTCATGCTCCACCGTATCTGACCAGAGCAGCTTCTTGTTGCAGAGACTTACTACTGTTCAAAGTTCTGAAAATAAGTGACTGTGAGTGTTAACCCCAAGTGAGACCTCCCTAGAAGTCCTCAGACCTGGCCCCAAAGCTCAGGGAACATCACAGAAGAGGGGCAGGAAGGACTGTAAGAGCTGACGATTGGGAGGAGTGCTGTAAAATGCTGTCCACTGAGCATAACATGGCTACTACACTCATGAACTCACAGAAGCTGTGGTTACGTAAATCTGCAGGAGATGAAGCCAGTTAAAAATTCCGGTGTGCACTGGGGAGGGGCTCCTAAGTCTTCAACCTTAGCTGAGGAGCTGTTGGCAGTTGATGGCTGCCAGGGGAGAAGGAAAGTCACTTTTCTTCAGGAGTGTGCCCACTGGCAGATTTCCCATGTTACAGTGGATGGACTCATACCCACACATTTATGTGCAGCACTGGTTGGATTTAGTAGATTAATATAAATAAAGAAATAAATAAAATTACTCTGAAAAATAAAATAAATCATTATGTGAAAACAAAGCGAAAAGTAATCAATGAGCAATAGACCCAGAAATTATAGGGACCAAATAGTTGCCATGAAAAGCAAATCATTATCCTCAGAGGCAAAGTCAGGAAGATTTAGTACAATACCTCTGATAATGCCCAGCTAAGTCTGCAGCTTTACCTGAATCCCTGAATCAGGAACCGTGAGCGTGGAAAATGGTTGTCATTTTAAATACTAAATATGGTTATTTGTTGCACAGTAATAAACAGCTGGAAATCTACATTGTGAATCTTATTTTATGGAATACTTATAATTCTATGAAATTAATGATTCAGTCTTATGATCAAATCTTTCATGTGCATAGTATAGTCAACAAATCATTATTCAAGATTTATTGTTATACCACCAGAAAGTCAGAAACATACGTTTAATCTCCAAAGGCACAACTTAAGGCCTTAACTTCTGGGTGTGGAAAAGGCTTTTGTGCAGTTCACTAAGTCTGTCTTTAAGAAATATTTTATTATGCATATTTTATGTTTATTGCCTGAATTATGTAAGTATACTCGTGTCATTCAATGCCCACGGAGGTCAGAAGAAGGTGTTGGATCCCCTAGAACTGGAGTTACAGCCAATTCTTGGTTGCCATGTGGGCGCTGGGAACCAAACTCAGGTCCTCCACAAGAGCAGCCAGTGCTCTGAACCACTGAGCCATCCCTCCAGCCCACTAATTATGTCTTTAGACTTAAGAAGGACTGCCAATCACAGGTTGGGCAGCCACTTATAAAAAGAAAATAAGCATACTCACAATGGCTATGACGTGACTTTGAGGTTATAATAAAGCCTCTTTTATCCCACTAGGAGCTTTGTTTGTATGGGAAGTCCATTAACAAACTTCACCCAGCCAGCTCATCTTCCAGGATGGCAGTATGAATACCAATTATTATTTGTTTGTTTATAAATTTAGTTCTATAGCTCCATTTCAGAAACTTTCTATCAGGTTCAATTTCTGACCTTGTGTAACTTCCATCCTATTTCTGTGTGTTTATGTTCATGTGTGGTGATGTGTGTGTGTTTGTGTGTGTTTGGGTGTGTGATGTGTATGTGTATGTATGTATGTGAACATGCTTATGAACGAGCACTGTACACATGAACAGGCTCAAGGTGTATGCCGGGTGTTTTTCCTGGATCTCCCCACATTTTTTGAGATAGGGTCTCTCAGTTAACCTCAAGATCACAAATTTGGCTAGGCTGACTGGCCAGCCTGTGCCTGTCTCCATCTCCCAGTGCTGAGATTACATGTGTCTCTTGCTGTGCCTGGCTTTTTATGGTACTATTGGGAACCAAACTCTGGTCCTCATGTTTGCATAGCAAGCACTGAGCTATTCACCATCCCTGAAACTTCCATTATAAAGGGTGATTTATAGAGTCAGAGCAATATGATAGTCTGAGGTACTCATGCCTACTGTTTCTTTTTCTTGTGTCTCTGTGGAAATTACCTCTCAAGAATCCAAGGCCATACTGAATTCTGCTTCCTAGAGGACTGGAGAATACACGTATGTCCTTCCCAACATTATGCACTCAAATCTTTATTCATAAAAGAAGGAAGAACTGAGGAGCCAATTTTTATAATGTAGTCTTGATAGAGATAAAGTAAGATAAATTTTTCTGGAATGTTATTGCACTATTGGGGACAGAGATGATACTTAGATAAAAGAGAAAATTAGTTGAATTGAGTATCCTGCGTTGACTAAATGTCTACAGGAAAGAATTATGACAATGTCTATAGTCATTTAAGGCTGTGTTATAGGAAGCAGAGTCAAAGCCAAATCCTGAGTGTGTCCCCTCCAAAACTCATTGAAATTTACTTGGCTATGCAATAGTATTGAGAAGTGGTAGTACCTTTAGGAGATGATCAGGTCATTGGGAATGATTAATGCCTTTCAAGGATCTAGATGAGTTACCAGTGTTCTAACGTGAGAAGACCCTTTGTGTTTTGCTCCCTTCTGCATGATTTCTACTATATCATAATGCAGCTGCCTGATCTTGAATTTGCAGCCTGTAAAACCATGAGCTCAAGAATTCTTCCCTTTACAAATTACACCACTTTCTATAGTGGTAATAGAAAGCTTAGGAAGACAGTCTTTTGTGATGATAATTTACTGGATTGCCTTTTCAAGTTATCCTTCAAAGGCATTTAAATCACCCATCGTTCCTGAACTGCTAATTTCTGACCCCAGGTGTTGCATGAATTTTCTCATGGTGAGGCCCGGCATTCAGCCTCACCTCACCCCCATGTTTGAACCGACTGAACGAATAGAGAATGTTCTTTAGAGAGATTAGTTTATTCCATGTTACTCACAAAAGGTTCATCTCCAGAGAGAGGGGGAGGGAGGTTTCATATGACGGAGTTTGCATTTTGATCACCGGAACTCTGGAGTGTGGGCCCAAGATGGAGACCTCGCACCACGCCTACCTCTGTCCTTCCCAGCCTCCCCTGCGTTTCCCTTAAGCCATTGGTTACTCAGTTGTCAATGAGGCCTAAAGTGCATCCCTCATAGCAGACGGAGAGAAAACAGCTTTTTGCTTTTTTTTTCTTCACACCACACCAGGGTACCATTATTTCTACCTGTTCCTCAAGACCAAAATCTAAACTTGGAACTATTTGGTCTGTGTTGCAGTTTAAGGCTATGCCACTTAAAATGCCAGTTTTTTGCTTATGTTCCACTGACTCTGCCCGACTGTTCCTGTGAGCCAGGAAAGGAGCTTGGTCTTCAATATACTGCTAGTACTTGCTATAATGACTGGCACATGACACGTCCCTGACATATTGTTTATGGAAGTGTTACATTATGCAATTTCTCAGCATATAAGCTCTCTCTTTGCTGAGATCAGTTTTCCTTACACAATGGCTTTGCTGCCATAGATACTTAGTGGAAGGTTTATGTTAAGAAGAAATAGAACAACAAAACCACATTACATGATTGTAATAGGACATTTAAGGCATTGTTGAATGGTTTCTGTGGTGAAATTTGTCATTGTTAATATATATGAAGAAAAATGTATATGAACAGTTGTATTTAGATTTGTGAATGTTATTTATCAGCCATAATTCCTGAATTATTGAAACTTATCAAATACAGCTATGTCACTTCAACATGAAAGGTATTTTTTCCAACTGTAGAGCCATCTACTTCTTGGTATTCAGAACAATTTTACCATTGTCATTTTGTTTTGTTTTACTTTTTGGTACGTTTGAGATAGGGTTTCTCTGTAACTCTAGCTAGCCTGGAACTCATTATGTAGATCAGGTTGGCTCTGATATCACAAAGATTTGCCTACCTCTGCCTCCCAAGGGCTGGGATTAAAGGCACGTGGCACCACACTGGGTCTGTAATTACCAACCTAAAGAAAGAATTTTAAAAGGAAAAAAAAAAAAGTGTATGGCTTCAATTATAGGTAGATTTTCTCAGAGGGCGATTTTTTTAAATACATGATTATTGTACATATTTATGGTTGAGACTTATGGGGCTAGTTATCAATTAATTTTATACTTTTCCTTTTATAGAGCTGAATGTATAATTTATAAACCTCTTGAAATATAAAATGCTAATAGACAATTAAATTAGAGTTTGATCCAGAGAAAGAGGGAGGTGAAGCTGTTTCTTCTGTTGCTTAGCATTTATACAAGATGATAACCTATGTATGACAGTATCCCAGTGCAGATGCAGAGAAAGAGCCCAAGGAAAAGGCTGAGACACTCTGTGCATATGCCTTAGGAAGCAACAGAGTGGTACTGGTCCATGGTCTTTTCTCAACAGGAGTTAAATTGCCAAATCCCACATAGAATCCTCAAAACTAAAGCTTTGTTCAATTCTGGGTATCAGGGTGAAAATTATACTATCTGCACTTTTCTATCTTTATTTTTTGTCTTAAATATATCCCTACATTTTAAGCATTGAGAATTAGTTTCTATTCTCATAGTGAATTATAAATTATTCTTGTTGCCACAGACCCCAAAAGCCACATCATTGGTTTCATGATTGGGCACGAATCTTGGGGCCAATTATGATGAGAGAGTGTGGCTTTTTCTACCTAACCCTGTCAGTCTGGTAAATTCGGGAGAATACACAGACTATGAGTCCTCTACTATGTAAGACCAAATAGGAATAGCTAGAGAGTTTACTCTCTGTACATCTAATGATTTTCCCAAGAGTTTAGATGCATGCAGGTGATACAATCTAGGGACTAAAAGCCTCACACACATCAAGAAGTAAAGGGTCGAATACCTCCTCTGCAGTGAGAGTGCTGAGGGTCCACAGGGTTGGGAGTGTGGCAGTATTGATTATGACTACAGTAGAGCTCCACAGGGGGAATCTCTGAGGCCTTAGAAGCCACCGACTCATTGAGTAGGGTAGAATTTCTAGCCGAGACCTGACCTGGGCCATCTTTCTGCTTCTTGCTCTTTATTCGTTTAAACATAGCAAGCATACTTATTTTACATTCTGCATGACATTTCCAGTGTGTTCGACCATGCCATCTTCTTCAATGAGCCTCAATATTTTTTCCTACTTTTTAAATTGAATCATTGTGTGTTTCATACAGAACATCTCAATGCTTCTTAATCATCTTCACTTCCTTTTCCCACCCTCCCCAAACCCCCCAACTGGGATCCATACATTCTTTCATCTGTGTTAAGGTTAGTACCTCCAAATGACCTCAGTGCAGGTTCATCCACTGAGTCTAGTCAGTCTGCCCAGAGTCCCTCACCCAAGGAAGACTAGCTCATCCCCACCCAACAGTAATCAGTTGCCAGTATTTCTTAAGCAAAGGTTGGGGTCTGCCACCCGTTCCCCACTTCCGTGTTGGGGTTTTGTATGTTTGAGTTTGCATGCGTCTTGAGCATGCCAAAACCACTGCTGTACGTTCAGTATTTTAAGATTTCTTTGAAAACATGCTTGGAAAAAAAAAAAAAAAAAACCTTTTTGCTTGGAAATTTACTAGCGATAACTCTCTGATGCTTAAACTGGAAAGAATGTTTCTTTAGAGCAGACTTTTGCTGTTTCTGCTAGGCATCTGGAAATATTTCTATCCAGAGCCACTTTACATTATTATCTACTTGCAGTGATTCAGATCTTTCAGGTTAGGTAGATTCCAGGTGCTAATGTGTCTGAGAACCAATTTAATGTCACTGATTCTAAGTGGGAATTTTTTTCCTCTCTCGAGTTAGTGACAAGACTGACCATTTTGTGGCAATACTCTGTTTAAGCACCTGTTTTCAACACTCGCTTACTTCAAAGCCATCATTTTGCATAGAGAGTTCTAATATACTCCAGTCTAGATGGGGTCTGGACTTCTCTCCTCACCTGAGACAGTTTGGAATTAGGTAACTATCCCATAGAAGAACAGCATCAGGACTCCCTCTATGTGTAGAACTCCCAGCTCGGCACCCTCTTCTGTCAAGGGCTTGAAGCAAATGTTTAGGATTTAGAGACCATAGGCTTTCTGTTGCATATTCTTCTGTAATTTTTGTCATTACGTTCTTTCAAAGTGCAGAAAGTAGTGTTGGATTTAGAAACGTAAAACACAGACAGTAGTTTTGATTGGGCCTATTAGTGCCATTTTTCCTGCTCAACAATGTTGATTTCTCTTTCACTTGCATTTGGTCTCCCAGATCCTTCACAGCCCACTGCTACATTTAAAGTCTATGAAATACTTTTTTCCTGAAATTTTCAATAGTTTTAAGTATCATGTAGGATACCCAGTATTTCTGAATTTACAAGCTTTGTTTTTATTTTATGAAGTCTGTGTGTGTTCTGATTAATGCTGGCATTTGCTGGTCTTATGATTTTCTTGTCAGACCTCTTTCTGACATAATGTTCTCCCTCCTTCTCTCTCTCTCTCTCTCGTCTCTCTCAACTTTAGCTGTTATTCTGCTATTGATTAGATTCATGCAACATTTTCTTTAAAGATTGTTTCACTATATATGCAATTGCACAGCTCACTTTTTTATTTATCTCTGTCTTTTGAAGATATTGTGGTTTTATTACATACCTTTGATTCTAAAGACTTATTTCTGAATTCTAGGAACATTTTATCCATTGTTACAGAGGTTATTTTGTCACACTCTGTCCCCTGCCTTGAAACCGCAGTGGGATACGCTGTAGACCTCTAAGTACCTTCCATGTCTTCTTCTCTTTCATTTTTCTGTCTGACTTTTTCTCTGGTCTCTTCCCCTCCTTTTGTCTTTCTGATAATTTCTGATAAGCTATTTTCTAACTGACTCATGATCTCATTGGTTTTTTCACTATTGTTAAATTCATCTACTGTCTGCATTCTTTGCTTTTGTTAAGGTTTTTTTTTTATTTATGGGTGTATAGAAAGAAGGTATTTGTTATGTAAGCTTTAAGAACATTTTATCTAATTTCACTGTACTCTCAGTTGCTTGTTTTGTTAGTTTCCTCATTTGTAACTGTACAAATATTAATCATGTTAGATTTTACACTAGTGTCTAATTATTACTGAAAGCGTTCAAAATCTGTTATTGGCTATTTTACTCTAATAATGGTACCCGACCTACCTTTCCCTTTTTAATCTTTAAAGACTTGTTTATTTATTTATTTGAATGTGTACTGGGTAGATGGACAGAAGCCTGAGAGCCCTGGAGTTAAAAAATTTGCAAGAAACTGGCTTTTTATGTGGGTGCTTACATCCAAACTCTGGATCTCATGATTGTACACCAAATGCTTTAAAATGTTGAGTTAATTCTTCAGCGCCTGTTCCCTCATTTTAAATTTAGTGGTATGTAATTTTTTTAGGGATATTCTATGTACAGTTCTAGGAGACCTTGAATGAGAGGCTCTAGTGTCTTACTAAAGGGAGGACAAGTGGTTTAAATTAGCTAATTATTTCAGGGTTTTAAAATTCCACGGGTACAGATTTAAATGGCATTCCTGTGCCCAGTCTTATGTTGGATACAAAATCTCAAAGAATTTTCTTTATCACTCTACTCATAACCAAAGCAGACAACAGATATTGTTGCTGTCTCCTTTGCTTGATTCATTTTCTACTTTACTTTTTCTCAGTGTATGTTCTTCAGAGATGCAAAAGTTAATGTTTTTTTCTATTAAGACTCTCCATTAACTTTTAATAAAGTGTTTTTGCTACCACAGATCATCACTTGTCTCAAGTGGTCCTGCTTCTAGTAATTTCTGTGCCAGCTTTGTTGCAGGTCTATTCAGTTTTCCTTTTTATTCTCTTCCTTTCTAGGATGAATATCTTTTAATATTATCTCTATTATATTTAGGTAATTGAGAGCATTAGCATTTGAAAAATCGTGTATTAGGAATTTTACTTTAATATTTATTTCCTTTTTGTTTTTTTTAATGGAGTCAATTACTATTACCATAATCTTTATCCAACTAAATTGGGATTCTAAAACTATCAGCCTTACAATATTGTGGGTCAGAATGTGTTGAAAAGCAGGTGTTCATGAGCCTTTATACCAGGGTGCACTATATAATCTGAGGTATTATCATTAATACTCTCAAAATCACTGTCATTACTATGTACCCACCATATCACACGACACACGATGTCTCTGAATCAAAACTGTTGCTCACTTTTAGCTATTTTTCAAATGTTTCAAGGTAATTTGAAACTGATTGTTTGCACTCTGGGAGTGCCACCTGCAGCAGCCTGTAAATGTTCTCTTCCCTTCCCAGCCTCCACTTTGGCAAAGCTGGAGCCCTGGCACTGCTGCATGAGCAGAATTTCAAGATGAACTAGTGCTAAGTGGAGTTGGAGTTTGCTGAGAGAGATTTTGTTATAGATTTTATGGACAAGGGTTAAGAGAAAGAAAGTCCTTTGAGGAAAGAAACACATGCCTAGGAGCATGGGTATGGGCTTTACTTTTTGTTTGTATAGGGCTTTGGTAGATTTTGAAGCTATTATCTTCAAAGGATTCTTAAGGAAGCTAAATAAGATCACAAAGTAGTATGTGAGGGGGCACTTGACAGGATTTATAACCCAGAAGGCAAGGCTGTAGGTGAGAGGGTGTGGGCAGCTAGAGTATCTTCACTGTAGACAGGCTAAGAGACTTGTTGACGTGGTTTTCAGATTGTCTGCAGAAGAATGAGGCCTACCCAACGTCATATGCAGTCAGGCCTTAAGCCAAGATTATCAATATTTTTAAATCCTTAAAAGGAATATTGTCTCATATCAGTAGACCTCACAGCAAATATTACCTGTGTTCAAATCCTACATCTTATCTGAACTCAACCAGAACTCAGTCAGAGGGTTCCATCCCACTCCTTTGCCTCCCAAAGTTCCCCTAATTTCCCCATCTTTCATGTGTGTGTGCACGCATGCCTCAGGATCAACTTAGTTCTGCATAACATTCTTTGATTGCATATGTTTACAAGATTATGAAAGGGAAATTAAGACTTGCCTCCAAGGAACAAATGTAAAACAGCAAATCATTTGAATCAGTGATTCAACTTGAAATATATTTGAACAGTTTCTGTTTATCTACATTTAGAAAGGTGTTTTTAAAAAAGGTCTTCCATTTCTGAAACACTAATTGAAATGGCTGACACTGTAAAGTACACTTCTAGGCATTTAATAAAGTTAGGTTACCTAAGTGTGCAAAGGAGACTATGTGTTATCTATGCAAAAGTCTAATTCTCACCTCAAAGGAGATTAGAGATAGTTTACTCTGGAGCCAAAGATAAGTGACTCAGTCCAGGGAACAGAGGTTCAGTTTGCTACAAATTCCAAGTTCCAATGTGGTAATAGTTTTATGGGTTTTTATAGTAACAGAACAAAGAAAAGTCATAAATCAAGACACATTTCAAATACACTGGTGGAGAGTGGATATATTCAGTGGATGAGTCATGGCAAAGTGGGGGTCAGGGGCTTTTTAAGTCTTAGATGCTATCTAATGACATGCTTAGCTTTTTAATTGATGGGACCTGGTGGTCTTGTAAGTTAATTCATTCCAAAAGGTTTTTATCTGTTAGTTACTGGATGCTTAAGTCAGAAACAAAGGTGGGAAAGAGTGGTTATATAGAGAGTTAAAGATGGCCCAAGATAAATGGTAACTAGGCTCTGGGCCTGCAACATTCCAAAGTCTCCACAATCACTGAAGTTGAAATCAGTTGGTCAGCCTTGCAGAAGAAAGTCCAGTTTGAAGACAAAAGGTTTATGTGGGAGGACCCATTCACAGCCTCTAATCCTATTATGTTTCAAAAAGAATAGACGATGGCCTGGAGAGGTGGCTCAGAGTAAGAGCACAGGTTGCTATTTCAAGGGACTAGGTTCAGTTTCCAGCACCAACATGGCAGCTAACCTTCCATAACTCTAGCTCCACTCCCTTCTGGCATCCATGGCAATTACATGCGCATAGTATACTTGCATACATGCAGGAAAAATACTCATGCACATAAAATAAAAATGAATAAATAATTTTAAAAAAAGATTGCAATACTTGCATGGGGTCATTTAGATAACAGGTGTGATGTCAGTATTTGAACAAGGCATGGGATTCAACTCTCTCACGGTCCAATCAGGTCTTTTGAAAACTGATTTGAAGTTTTGGTTCATACCAGTGAGGGTCTTGCCACTTTCCTGAGTGTTGAATGATTAATCTTAGAATATTTGCATATTAAAACATGGTTTGGGAGCCTAAGTGACTTTTAAAAATGGATGGTAAGTTCAGTAAAGATAATCAGAAAACAACATCAACAACAACAAAGCAGAATTAGAGGTAACGTAGAACATGACATTTTACATGGGGTCAACTGGTGGTATGTTATTACTAGAAAGTGGTTCCTGAATTTCACAGTGTAGTGCCCTGGCTACGTTCGTTGACCAAGTCCGGATCGGTGGAGGGCTGAGGATTGAATGATGCACATAAGACAGAGACACAGACACACACACTAGGTAGGAGGAAAGGAGAATGACTGACTGACTTTATTGAGAGGCAGCAAGCCTTATATACCCTGAGGCGGGGCTTTGCAGGAGGGTTAAAATTTAGTTCAGGTCCTCAGGAGACGTCCTCTATTGATGACACACAGCTGTACACAGGGAAAAGGAAGTTGCAATTGGGCTAGCTTAAAGGTCAAGTTGTTTACTTGAGCTTTGCAATTGACAAGATCCGGCTAGCTCTTGGCCGAGAGCCTAGCACTAAGAGAGAAGGGCATGCAGCGGGGGCCAGAGCCCTACACACAGCTTTTCTCCACTGTTAACAGAGAAGTTAACAGTGAAAGTTCCCAGAGAAAGCCATATCTACATTCAACAGTCTACAAAAAATTATTGATTGATTAGAACTTTGGTGATTGCAGGGAGTTTGGAATGCTGCAGGTCTAAATAAATTATATTGGGCTATCTTAATCCTTAAACAACTAATTATTGCCAGCCTCTCTGTGGGCCCTTAATATCCTTGTGGCAATTAGGAAAAGCCCTTTGAAATGTACAGATACACAGAGTCCATCAACCCCAAAGCTAAGAATGCCAGAGGATCACATCTGAGGCCTACAGCAGAATTCCCCAGCTTTGCATGGGTCTAATGTTCACATCAGTGTGTTAACAATGGTCGTGATTTGTGGTTTTCTTTGTTCTGTTACTGATGTGAAGAGAAAGAAACCCATCAGGCAGTGTGGAACCTCAAAAGCATGTCCTTGACAACTTGCTCTGTCTTGGTAAGAAGCCAGAAATGGCCATGTAACTTACAGACTTGTAACTCTGTCCGAGCTAGAGGTCAGAAATATAAAAAATATTTAGGAACATTAGTTCCTAACTGGTTTTTTTGCTATCTTTCTTTTCCAAATACATGGCATCCCATTGAGCACAGATGTCTGGAAGCTATATATGAGCAGATATTTCATTAGCCACCAATAGTGTGCCTGAAACTCTAGTCCAGACACCTTGGATGGAGAAGAACATCAATATCTCCTGTGTGGGACAAGTGGATGGACCAGAGTACCACATCACCATGTCCCAAACCAGAAAACCCTAATTAACCATAGCTTGAGTGCTTGGTGGTGACCTTAGGATTTGCTCCAGTTTTATGGGAGCTCTTCTTGCTCCCTTTTCTTCTCTATAAACCTCCTTCTAAAACTCACTCTACTGTTGATAAAATTCATTCTGAAATTCCCAAGACAAAGACCCCCAAAGCCACTGGTACACGGGAGGTTTTATGACTGCAGATTGTCTAAAATCCTGGCCTGCAGAATTATGCTTGCCAGAGGCAGAAAAGCCTACATCACATTCACTGCTTTTGCACGTTTTCATTGCTCTAAAAACTTCATAAATTCCTTAACTCATCGGAACATGGTATTTTGGATGTCCTAAACCTGTGTTCTTGAGCCATGGCTGCTTACATTTGGCTTAAGAATATAAACCAGTTTTTTAAATTCCTTTGAGGTGAGAGCTGAGGATTTTTGGTATGTGTCTTAAAAAATCAGAGTTCTGAATCAGAAGTTTCACAAAATGTATTGACTGATGATACAAGGGAAAACAGGATCCCCTTCAGGATTCTCAGGATCATTAATAAAATAATTTAAGAATGGAATCAAACAGAAACATTAGGATAAGTTCTTAAGAGTTTAAAGAAAAATGATCAGGGTTGGCACGCTGTAGATCTCAGTAGCTCCCCTTAGAGGAATGTGGGAAGAGAGGAAAAAAAGCCATAAAACCATGCCTATTTAGAGCCTGCATGGAGGTCAGACGCATGGTGAACAAGCAGCCACGTGGTGGGAAGGAGAAAGGAGCTTCACAGAAAAAGTAAAGAAACCTGCGAACCTAAGTTCCCAGGAAAATTGCGTCTTAAAACTAAACATTCTACAAAGGCTGATCAGCTGATTAGAACTTCCACAATTGTGGAGAGTTTGGAATGTTGCAGGCCCAGAGCCTAGTTGCCATTTATCTTGGGCCGTCTTTAGCTCCCTAAATAGCTACTCCTTGCCCACCATTGCTTCCGACTTAAGCATCCCATGACTAACAGATAAAAACTTTTGGAATGTATTAACTTACTAGACCACCCGGTCCCACCAATCAAAAAGAGAAGCAGGTCATCAGATAGCTTCTGAAACATAGTAAAAATCCCCCTCACCTCTCCTTTGCCATGGTCTGCCTACTGAATGCATCCACTAATGTATTTGAAATGTCTTGATTTATGACTTTTTTTTGTTCTGTTACTAGAAAACCCCATAAAACTATTACCACATTGGAACATGGAATTCGGGAACCTGTGTTCCCATGTCATCGTTACTCATATTTGGCTCCAGAATAAACCGTCTCTTATCCCCTTCAAGATGAGAATTATGCTTTTGCATTGCAAATCCCAAACAGTTAGGGGAGCCCAGAACTTAGTATGCTTAGTGTTAGGAAAACACAAAAGAAAATAATCCAGGCAGAGGTTCCCAGTGAAAGTGAACTTTATTCAGGGGGGTGCTGGTGCTCAAGCTCCATAGAGGAGAACAGCCAGCAACAAGATGGTGTCTGGATGGGGTTTTAAAGACTCTACCAGGGAAAACAACCAGGAAGGAGGAAGTCAATTAAGCCTGTGACTAGGTTGTGGGGTTGCAAGGCATCTGCCTCCTGTGCGAACAGCAAATTCCACCCACTCTAGTAGATCCCGATGCCCCCAGGGGTTTTAAAGATAACTGGGGAATGTAGTCACCCTTTGTGCGTGACCTTGAGATGAGTCAGGCGGGGCTAGCCAGAACCTAACACTTAGAAAAGAGATCTAAAAAGGAAAGTTGTATTTTTCTGAATTCTTCAGAAATGGGAGACTTAAAGAGAGCTACATGTGGGTGGCCAGGTCTATAAGCACTGCACTAAGAGACCGGGATGTTCACCATCTCATTTATACACCAGGTATTCCACCTATCTTTGACTTAAGATGAACCCACCTTTCTAGTGGTGGTCCTGTGACCAGGCAACTGACCACAAGACTGGAAAGCTAGATCTTCACACAGACCAGAGATTTTATTCTCTTGACCAGTTTAAGGGGCTTTTTTTGGCTACTGCTAACCCCAAGACAAATAAAATATTGTCCTTAGCTCCACTAAATTTTAGACAGGGGTCTTGAAGTTAGGCCTCTCATCTTCCAATCCGTAGGACTTTTACCTAATGTGACTTTCAATTGTAAATTTGTTTTCTGTCTCTTTGAGATGTAAATATTCTCCAAACCTCCAGCCAGAATGCTTTTCTCTAGAACCTGGTAGCTTTCCCTTTTAATGAAATCATGAGGAATGATGGAAAGCCCCTGTCTTTCCGTCTCTGTCAGAAGTCAGGAGCCAATTAGCACACATAGCTTTATCACACTGACAAGCTTTCCACCCCCACATCTTCCAGTAGCTTTCTGCCAGCCTGCCAGAGCCTTTAAAAATCCTTTTACTTCAGTTGTACAAACTCTATTGCAATAGTCTTGACTATTTTTAGTTGTCTAAAGCCTTTCTTGTCATTTTTATGATATATTCAGTGCCTTTTTAAAAAGTATACCTTCCTTGAGGTTGGAGAGATACCTCACTGGTGAACTGTGTACCCCTCTTGTAGAGGACCCAAGTTGAGTTCCCATTCCAGTACCCAAGTCAAAGGACTCACAACTTCCTGTAATTACAGCTCTGGTGGGGAATGGGGGTCTGACACTTCTGGCCTCCTGCACTCACATGTAAATACCTAAACACATAAATACACACGATTAAAACTAAATCTTTAAAAAAGTGTCCCTTCATATCTCTGGAATAAGAATTCCGGATGTGAACTTTTTCTTTTAACAGAAATATTATTGGTCAGGCATGGTGGCACATACTTTTAATCCTAGCACTCAGGAGGCTGAGGCAGGCAGATCTCTGTGAGACTAAGGCTGGCCTGGTCACTCATATTGGCTCCAGGGGATGTTCATCAGGAAAGAAAAGTTGGCAGATGCTGAGATGTGTTCATTCTGGTGATTAACCTTAGGCTGTGGTGATGGGAGTTCCAGAGTGGGAATGAGGAGAAAGCTGCTGTAGCTTGGCCCGTAGCTACCCCAGTGCCTTTAAAGCTGTATCTGTAGCATTAGATTGGGACCTTCTTTACTAAAAGATAGGTCTTGTTTTAATTGATGACATATATAAATGAGCTCCCTTTGTATCTAAATGTTCGGAAGGGAGCATCTCGTGGCTGCTGACCCAGCATAGACCCAACAGCAGGTCCAGTGAGGACCATCAGCAAAGAGAAGAAGGCTGAGGTGTTAGGGAGAGGGAACATGCAATGGGGTTTTGAGGCTCCAGAAGAGGGATGAGCAAAGTGAGTAAGGAGGGCCTGAGGAAATCATTGTCCTCAGTATGACGGTGAGGCTCCTCAGTCCTCACAGATGGTGCAGAGGGGAAAGAAGTCTGGGTAAGAGTAAAGTTTTGGATGGTTTCCCAGAAATAAAGTTCTTCCACTAATGAAAAAAGTCATCAGTGGAAAGAAGGGGCCTTTGGAAGGGGTGGCAGGTCGTGTCTTCTGCAAGTGTTATGAGGAAAAGCTTGGAGGAGTCCAGGGAGAACAGGAAAGAAGGAAGTTGAGTAGATCCTGGGGGAACTTCAGTGACATCAAAGGAGCCCATAAGGGACATGAGGATGGGAAGAGGTGGGCTGTGATGATTCAGCAGCTTTATCCCATGCCTGGTAGTTGAAGTCAGGGTTATTGGAGAGACCAAGAGTGGGATGTTTAAGGGTAGGGAGGTCCTGATGTTGGATTGTGGGAATGAAGAGGATCACCCTTAGTCTATGTAAGAGGTCACATCCCAGAAAGGGAGAGGTGTAGGATGGAAAAACTAAAAATAAGTAGACTACAGTTATAGAACCCAGTGTGCATAAAACTGGGAGAGTTAATTTGGGGGTTACTATGGTGCATCTGAGTCCCATCGTGGTGGTTGAGGTCAGTTAAGAGAGATAGACTAGTCCTACTGTAAATGGAATGGCTGGCTAATGTCTCAATAATCCTGGGATCCATGGATTTGCTGTCTTGGGTTGGGGCTGAAGAGCCCTGGTTCCATCCTCCCAGTATGTATAAAGGAAAAGCCTCTTGTGAGAGTGAAGAGAACTGAACCAAGCGGTGAGTGTATCTTCCTTGAAAACAGTCCATTTGTCAATGGATCTATTGATTACAAGAGGAGCCAGGCTTGGTGGGAGGCTGTGGGCTAGGGCTTGCTTTTTCCCAGTGCCCATCCCTACTGCACTAGAAACAGGAATCAGGTGGGGTTTGGGATCTTTTCAAGTTGGTTTTGTCTTCGTCCATCTGAGGTTGCATAGCAGGGGCTAGCAGTTAACATCTGTCTTTAAGGTGTCTCTCTTTTTCTTTCTCTGCCTCCTTTGCTTGGTTTTTAAAGACCTGGAAGGCCGGGTTCAGGAGCTTTGGTTGTAGAGTTTAGGGGCCAAGTTCAAGTTTTTGTAGTTTTTATTAGGATATCGGGGGCTGGTTGACTAATAAACTGAACATGGAGGAACAAATGTCCCTTCAGGGTATTAGGGTCCAGCGTAGCAAATTTAGTAAGAGCCTCCCAGATGAGATACTTCCACAATTTAGCTGGTTATGGGTGGATCATCCTCATTAGTAAAGGTTCAGATCACCAATGTTATAGAGTTAATAACAAGGAACTTACGGATTACTAATAAAAGTTAGGGAAATAAAGCTAATAAGACATGTCAGGTGAGCAAGTCTTCAGGGGACCTGTTCAGGACAAGAACACTGAATTTACAGGAGAAAGGCAAAAGGATAACACAGTTAATATAATTGCAGCAGGTAGATAAATATGAGTTTTGAAATATTGAAAGGGTCTAATGAAGAAGTCATACTCCCCCACATTTGTTTCCCACCAACAATCAGTGCTTAGGCTTTTGTCACCACAAGTTCTTGGCTTTGTAATTTAAAAATATCTAGTGAAGTATTATGAAAAGGATCAGGTCCAACGAATGATTTTTAACTTTTTGCCAATCATGTTCAGATTCATTATATGGAACATATGTGACACAGACTTTAATAAAATATAATGACATTACAATCTGTTTGACAGTCTCAGAATGTGTACCTGTTCCCTTTCCCAAAATTTCCTGATCAGTGTGAATTTATTTGGTCCAACCTTCAGTAAATTTGTTTTGGAATTGTTGGACAAAGTGAGCTGTTTTAAGTGTAAATCTGTGGCAGAGGTGGTTCCTGTAGCCATGATACTACTAAAACAGTTCCTGCAATAATCCACCATATAAACCTTTTACTGTGATGTTTAAGATCTTGAGTTACCTCTTTCATATGTGCTAAATAGGTGTTTCTTGTCAAGGGTCATCTTAGTCCACAGGTACATACAGCAACAGGTCCTTTTAGGATTAAGAATTTTGTATCATCCCCTTCCCAATGAGCGTGATCAACACTTTGTTGCAATTTACAATTTATGCGAGTGATGTGATATAATAATTCTGTTTTGTTGTGGATAATAACACTATTACTACATAAAATAACATAGGAATTTAATATACATACTTTTAACCAACATTTCTGTGTAAGAGTAATATTAAGGTAAATATCATTATTTTTCCCTTATACAGAAAATACCCATTCCAGATCTGAACATAACTTTTGACGAAGCCCAACTTCCAGGTAGACTCATGTGTTTGACCAAAGTCTAGTGCAATATAAGAGGGTTGAGCCCTTGTCAGGCTCATTTCATGGTATCAGTACAATATGAATGACTATAGTGAGCTTTGGAGACTCTCTGTGTTAACGTTCTTCTGTTACTGTTCACCTGTGATCTTCTTCTCTGTCACAGAGTCAGGGGGCCAGTTCTAGCTCAGGAAAGAGACTTGGAGAATGCATTGGGATAAACATGCTTGAGGTGGAAGGGCTAATCCCATATCCAGAGGCAGCTTCTCAGTGAGCTCAAACAGCACGTGACAGTTTACCAATAGGTGTCTCCTAAAAATAGTGAGGGAGAAAAGTCCATTCAAAATGAAGGATGAGAGTGGAGAAGAAGGAAAGCTTGGACATAGGGAATCTCAGAGCATCTGCTGTTTCTGTGTATGAAAATTTCAAGGTCTGAGAGAACATCTGGTTCCAATGTGCTGAATTCAGGCTGCCAGTTAAAGTTATCTAATCTGTATAGTGGCCACATGAAAATTGACAAATGATTTTTTTTCCATTTTAAATAAAATTGGAACCCCAAAGCCGAGAAGTTATTTAAGAGACAAGCCAAGGGGTATCAAGAGGGTCCTTGGAAATTTGAGAACCCATGTTGCAGGGTGAAAATGCCTGGGCAAGATGCCCAGGGCTGGGATTTGAGTCAGAATCCTCTGAATCAAAAACTCAGCCCAGAGAGGCCTGAGATCCTGGTGTCCCCCAAAAGGGCTCTGAGGGATCCACCTGACAGAACCAGAATATGAAATATGTGGAATTTCCATCCTAGGGAGTGCCACCAAGGACACGGGTGCTCACCCTGCATTTGGGCCAAGGATGGCTGGTGTTGGGTGGAAAGGTCTAGTCTCCGGAGGTCAGAGAGATGGAAAGTCAGAGTTCAAGATCAACTGTGGGAACATGAAGAGAAGTGTTTAGGCAGCAGGCTTCCTGGGTCTTGATACAAGATCTTGCCTCACCCATGGCAAGTGCAAGCTGAAGCTCCAGGTCACTTTCTGTCTGCTGTTTACCAATGTAGACCTGAAGGATGGTCCAAGTCCCAGGTGACAGAAGAGGACTGGTAGGAAAGCAAGTGTGAGAAAGACAGGGCAAAGGGACAGGGGATGCCGCTGCTGAGACTTCTCTCCAAGCAGGGTGGGGGTGGGTGGGGTGGGGCTGGGTGTGGTGGAGTTGGGTGGAGTGGGGTGGGGTGGGTAGGGGGAGATCATCCAGAGAGATAAACCCCCTCCTGGGTTTCAGCACCAGATGTTAGAAAATATAAAGTGAAGAAAGAAAGAAACGCACCTCTAGAGAACGAGTAGGTTTATCAGGCGGGGAACAAAGCTGAGCGGGCCACCCCCTTACAGTGTCCCTCACGTCCCAGTCCAGGGGCTGGAGGAGACAGCACCTCCCTGAGGCCTGGGATCCAGAGGAGGAAAATTTCTTTCACAGCTCAGGATTAAATTCTTTTTAAAATTTATTTATTTTTATTTTATGTGTTTGAGAGTTTTGCTTGTATGTATAGAAGTGCATCGTGTGTGCAATGCCTGCAGAGACCAGAAGAGGGCATAGAACCCCCTGGAACTGAAATTATGAATGGTTATTTGCTTCCATGTGGGAGTTGGGAATTGAACCTGGGTCTTCTCCAAGAGCAGCCAGTGCTCATAAGTGCGGAGTCATCTCAGCGGTTTTTTCTCTTCAGGGAGTGGGAGGGGCTTGTGGTTGAAGTTATGGGGCAGTTGCAGGATGGCTGTAGTTATGTGAGATGCTAGGTTTTGAGAAAGCAGCCAGATGGCAATAACCATACAAGGAGCATTCAGGACTTAATATTTCTCCACCACTAGTGCTTTGACAGGTACAGGGATGGCATGCGGAGCTAATGTAAAGGCAGTGGGGTGTGTCTCTCTCAGAGAAGCCCATACTCATGCTCTTGGGTGGTCTTAGTTTATTTAAAGTGCTCTTACTTTTAACCTTTGTTCTTAAAATCCTTAATAAAATCTCTTTTTGTCAACTCCAATTGTGCTTTATACTGGTTTATCCTAAAATTCTTTTCCTCTTTAAAGAAAAGGATCCACTTTTCCGTAAGTCAAGATGCCTAAAAGAGTAAAAGAACTCCTCAGACTGCTGGGGTGACATTGTGGGGCTGTGCCTCCATCCCTGCCATTGATGACACTGTCAATTTGATAATTTTTCTTTATGTAATTCAGCCCATGGACACTCAGATAAAATACAGTTAAGTGGGGCATAAATCAGAATGTGTTATGGACTAGATAATATAATTTTTAGTTTTGCCAAATTTAACAGTATTTATATAAGCATTTATTTCATTGATATTAATTGAACAACATCTTTACAAGTCCTGGTTTATAACAGAAAACAAATAAGACAGATTCTCTGACCTCAAAGCGTTACATGTATAGATTGATGCACCAACGGCTGTGGTGTTCAGAAACAAAGAACTGGATCGGAGATACTTGGATAATGACGGAAATAGACATAATTTATGAAGAGAGCATTTCTGAGGGTAGAAGTGGGCCAGAGAACTGGGAAAGGTCAGAAGCTCAAAGGGCCCAGGCCATCAGAGGAGATTCATTAGCATCCAAGGATCATTTATACATTAATGTTTCACACATTTGCTTTCCAAGCATGCTCAGTCCCTCCCTCACATGTAGGTAACCCTGTTGGGGGAGGCGTTTCTAGAGTTTCTGCCAACAACTTTCTTTTATATACTAATTTATTGCCACATTTTCTACCTCACTGTTCTAGCACAAGAGGGTTTAAAATTTATTCAGATATTAAAGAATACCAGATGTGGTGATGCATCCCATTAGTCCCAGAACTCAGCGGGCAGAGGCAGGTAGAGCTATGTGAAATCAAGGCCAGTCTGCATCCGTCTGTCTGTCCCGTCCGTCTGTCTGTCTCTCCGAGTCTCCCCCAGTCTTTTTCCCTGTCTGTCTGAGCGGGGTCAGGGGGCTCAGGGGACCAGGGTGGGGAGAACACAGGGAGGGCGGGGGGAATGGAGAGGGAGTGCTTCCGGGTCACGGGGGGGAGGAGCCGGGGGTCAAAGGTCACGAGTCCCTCGAACCCGCAGCCGGCACCCCCTCACTCCTGGCACCGAGCCCTAAGACACTCTGGAAGACTAAAGTAACTTTAGTTATGAATCACTGCTCTCTTTTTACCTGAACTACTCCATGCAAATCTTAACGGCTTCTAAGTGGAGCAGTATGCTGAGCTAGTTAGAGCCTAGGACGCAGCAAGGTCAGTGGTAGAGTGCTTGCGTGAGGCTGTGGATTCAATCCCCAACACTGGAACAAGTACAAAAACTGAGGTAACGAGGAAAGGAATGGTAAATTTAGGATTTGAGGACACACTTAAACAGAAGATATTAGGAAGAAAGAAATGTGTTTCTTACCAAGCAAACAAAACTAGGATTGCTAAGATGTCGTGGAAATCTTACAATCTACTATATTTCCTTTATAGTATCCTAATTAGTGTATGAAACACTCCTAAGGATTTCTTCTTGTGTGTTCACTATCTTTGATGTCAATTTTTTTTTTCTCTTGCTTGCTGTAGAATACCATAGTCATGTAAATGCTATTATGGGTTTTCATTGGACAAAACCATGAATCCAATAATGATGGTATTTATTTCCATTTCCACACTGAAATTCTTTTATATAGTCAATACTGAACATATTACAAGCTGAAAAGACGCAAAACAACACAATTCTAAATAACTTTCCAGAAAAGTCACTTCTCTGACATAGAGTTTCCAGAAAAGCCTATAGTAATTAAGTGCGTGCCAGTGTAGTGGCTTAGGAGCATTAAATGAGAGGGGGATGTCTGGTGTGAGTATTTCAGGAAGATATCCTACTCCGAGAGAACTTCTATGTGGAGCAACTTAGTTATTCTATTGCTTTAAATTTAATCTTGTTACCACCAGGAAAGTTACAGCCTATTGATTTTCTTAGCCGTTAATTCACTCAAGACATTATCTCAGTCTCTATAGCATTTAGCGTTTTAATTTACTTATCTAAGCGAAGGATAACCAGCTTCCTTTGTCCTTTCACTGCGCAAATCAACTGAGTAATTTTCTCTAATCAGATGCTATTATATTACAAAGAAACACATCTCATAATTCTCTGACTTAAATAAACACCAAATAAATAAAATTCACAGAATAAAAGTGATTATTTTGTTATTTTATACTGGGTCATTGAAAATGAAATCACTGCTTTTTACTCTTCCACATATTAGACATTTAACACTTTATGATGTGCTAGTGTGATTCTGGGTATCATAGCAATAACAGCTAGAAAACAGAAGTATATCAGGCTGTTCATTATGTCTAAGTATTGAATCTGACTGACATCAAGTTCAATTTATAGGACAAAGAAAACTCAGCCTTTAGTTAGGTATAGAAGTTGAGATACTCTGTTGAGATTTTAACATTTACTCTTTCTTTAACTCTGGACATTCACTCTCTGGATCTTCTTCATCAACTCGCAATGTCAAGTGAACTCACACATGCTTTTTAGCCTCAGCAGCAAGAAGATACCCACCAGTCTACCTAGACTTGAACCTCCTCAGGTATGAACTACCTAATGTTCTACTTATGACTGCAGGAGCCAACAGTGAAGTTGACTTTTATACTTAAACAATTTATATCATTTAGAAAATACTGATGAAAACTGAGTTGTACCAGAACTCTGAATGCAGCCACAAAGACAGAAAGATATACGCACTTCAGGTGTGGGTGGACTGAACTGGCTTGCTGACCCCTAAGCCTCAATACAGTTTCTGTCACAAATACTGTAAAAAGCACTTAGCATAGGCATATAATGGTGTCCCTATCCCTGGGTCCTTCCCCCTGATATACAGGAGCTACATGTGCTCTCTTTTAAGTTCCGTCTCCTTCCTAAGAGTGCACCCTCCTTTGTCTCATGAAAGTCATTCTTCAGATCCACACAATAAGAATCTGGAGAGCCTGATCCAGCAGAAATGAAAGTGGAAGTGTGACTGTGAGTTTCGGCAGCCTAACTTCTGAGTTTAACCCACCGGAAGTGACAAAGCCTCTGTCATTCTCAAGGACCCTCAGCTGCCCTCCATATCAATACATTCATAAGCCATTATTTGCTTTAGCATTGAGGTTGGTGCTGAAAATTAACTTTGTTTCCTAGTAGGTCATCTAATTGAATGACCAAATATTGCCTTAAGCCTAACTGTCAAAATCGACTTAAATTCTTTTCCCACATTTATTCCTCTCATTGGAATCCAAATTATATGCAACAACCAAGTCAAAATTTGCATTCAATTTAGGTGCTTAAAAATGGCTAAATAATGTGACATATGTATATAATATTCAATATATAACATATAATTTCTATTATTCATTCACAAAGAAAATTGAAATCCCATTATTTGAAGCTAAATGAATGGAACCAAAGGACATTATATTATGTAAACTGAACCAACCAAGAAAGACAAGTCCCATATGTTCTTTCTCATGAGTGGAGGCTAAGAATGCAGTTCTGAGTATAGAAGAGAGGCTGTTAGAGTTTAGAGAGAGAGTGATGAAGGAGGGTAAATGGAGTTTGAATTAGATCTGGGCACACTGCATGCACGTATGGAAATCTCACACTCAAATATGCTGATTTACGGCACGTGTTTTTGTTTAAAAGCGACCTTAAAAGTTGATCATTTTTAAAAAATGAAAAGCACTCCTTTCTAAACTCATAAATTAAAATTAAAATTATATGGATGATAAGTGTGAAGGCAATGCACTCTGCCAAGGGCCACAGAACTAATGTGACTTGCATTGATTCAAATACTCGCTTTGTAGGATGAAAAAAAACACTGTGATAAATGTGATGCTGGATGATGCGAAGATAAGCATCCATAAGCCTCTGAGGCAGAACGCTTTTAGCAAATGATATAGACTACAAAGAAACAACATGGTTCTTTTCATAGACATTTATTTTCATTTGAAAACAACTTTCTTCAATACTATTCTGTCACCAAATACTTTTAATTTTAAAAATGTATGACTCAGTGTCATTTACCGGACTTAACAGTTTGTGCACTTGCAACTGCTGTCTCATTTAGGAACATTTCCAACATTCCCAAAGCATGTACTCACTTAGCAAGCACTCTTGCTTTCTTCTACCCATTTCCTAGAACTACGTTTGTTTTACTTCTATTGATCCACTTGTTCTGGATGTTTCATTATAGACGAAATGATGCAACATGAGATCTTTTGTGTCATTTCACTTAGTGTAATGTTTTAAATCTTCATTCACATGGAATGTTCTAGCGTTTCATTAGTTTGTATGGAGAAATGGGTTCCATTGCCTAGCTATGCCATATTTTGCTTATCTGTTTTCTGGCTGCTGAACGTTTTGGTTGTTTCCTCTTCTGGATTGCTGTGAATAGTGCTGTGAGCATCTGTTTGGTGCTTGTTTCTATGTAGGGAATTGTTGAGACATGGTAATTCTACGTTTAACATTTTTAAGGAAACACCAGTTTCCATAGTGGATGAATCATTTTGCATTCTCATCAGCCCCATAGTAACATATAATCCTAGTCCTTCATTATCATTTGTTTCCCTTTAGCTTTTTTTAATTATTATTATAGCCGTCTGACTGCATAGGAATGATAATATTTTACCAAGATTTTGATTTCCATTTCCTTAATGCTTGATGATGTTGAATTATATTTTCATCTGGTTTTATTTTTCCATTTATATATCTTCTTGTTCCTGTCATTTCCAATTTACATGATGATTCTAATACTTTGACCTAATACAGTATAAATCACTTTGATATACATCCTTCCAAAGATTATTTCGAAGCTTATGAAGAATACTTTCTAAAAAGTTTGCTGAGTAAGATTTAAGTGAAAGTTTGTGACTTGGTTTGACAAACTTCTTAATCTATCATCTGTGAGATTTTACAACAGTGGTAGTCACCCTCTTCCTCTTCTTCCAGCTTTCTTCTAGGTAAGCACTATACCACTGAGTCCCACCGCTAGTCTTTTCATTAATGAATTTTTGCTTCAAATTACACATAATCCGTAAAAGAGCCTTTCTTCAAAACCACGTCAATCAAAAGCAGATTCATATTCCTTGCTACTTTCCCTCTCTGTAGTGTTGAAGTCTGAGAAAGCAAGCTCAGAGTGTAATGATGGCATTTCGTCCTTAGATGCCTCGGTCTCACTTTCTCCTGATAATTTTCATGTTTTTATCCATTTCACCAGCAGCAGATTTGCCTACTGATGAATAGACACTTTATCCAGAAAAGTAAGACACAGTTTTCCTACATGGTGCTACTTCCTGTGACCTTAACCCTTGCTCTAGAAGGTCTGGTCTTTTGTATAGCCCCCAGTCAACTAGGCAGAGTGCCTTTGGTTAGCACTTTCTAATGCAAACCACAGTCTTCCAGGTTATGTGACCCAGATTTCATGAGCCAGCAGGGAAGACAGAAGAAACACCACTTTGGGGAGTGGTTTTGAATGTGATTGGGTAAGGGTTGCTGGGTGCTGTAGTGGGATACTGAAAGCTAGGCCCTGATGTCCTTCAGGATGCTCTTGAGATGAGACAGGAGCAGCTGGATTCTGATTATTTTACCTCTTCACGTCTATTCTTTGTTTTCATTTAGAGTTTTATACTGTTGCTTGGGAAAGATTTTATATATTGTAGCTCCCTGTCTTCGTTCGTTGACCAAGTCCGGATCAGCGGAGGGCTGTGGATTGAATGATGCACATATAAAATAGAGAGATACAGACATAGACACACACACTAGTTAGGAGGAAAGGAGAATGACTGACTGACTTTATTTAGAGGTAGCAAGCCTTATATACCCTGAGGGCGGGGCTTTATAGGAGGTTAAAAGTTTAGGTTTTTTTATTAACACACAGCTGTAAACAGAAAAAAAAAAAGTTATGGTCTGGCTAGCTTAAAGGTCAAGTTGTTTACTTCAGCTTTACAATTGACAAGATCCTGCAAGCTCTTGGCCGAGAGCCTAACACTAAGAAAAAAGGGCTACAGGAGGGCCAAACTCTACTATATATATATATATATATATATATATATAATTTTTCAAAAGGATTATAAAAAGAGAAAAGGATATTGTTATTACTACAAAGAAGAGTTCAAGTGAATTCTTTGTGAAAAGAATTTTTTCTTGTTATAATGACCCTAAAAGACAATCACAACAGCGTTGAATTACCATAAATCATAGTGCATGTTTACTGAACACAATATGCTTGTACAGCTCAATAGAGGAAGCAAATTTCATTTGAGATACCTGAAAGTTTCTAATTGTACAGAAAAGTCCTATAGATAATTACTCCAGTTAATTAACTATGGATGTTAGCCACTTTACTGTCATAAGAGAGAAGAGACAAAATTAATACAAATTAGAGCGCTGTCACTATAATTATTCACAGTTACTGTAGAGAATGCTTGCCCCTACTGAGCATTTAAGATGACTCTGAATCAGCACAGGCAAACTGATGAATCCTGCTTTGATAATTTATCAAACCACTACTTTTCATTTACTCACTGAAATTTATTAAAAGCCTTGAGACAATCCTAATAATTTTAGACAAACCTGAAAATGAAAATGTTAAGTAGCATTGTATGACTTTTAAAAAATGAAAATAATTACAATATTCATTAGGTTTACTTCCAGAGAATTTGGTTTAGTTCTTTAGAAAAAGAGAATTAAAAATAATAATAATGTATATTCTCACAATCTGTTTTTGAGACAGGCCTAACTGTGTAGCCATTGCTGGCCACGAACATGCTATGTAGACTAGACTGCCTTCAAACTCACTGAGGTCCACTTGTCTCTGCCTCCTGTGTGCTAGGATTAAAAATGAATGCCACAATGTCCAAACCGTATACAGGCATGTGCGCGTATCTACATAATCTATCTACATAAATCTATCTATCAAGCTATCTCTCTATCTATGTAGCTATGTATCTAGCTATTTAGCTATCTAGCTATCTATCGATTTGATTCAGAGTTTCCCTGTAGTCCCAGCTGTCCCTGAACTCAAATTCACTATGTAGACGAGCTGACCCCAAAACTCCTAGAGATCTGCCTGTCTATGCCTCCTGAGTGCTGGAACCAAAGATGTGTGCTACCATACTTGGCTGAGCCATACATTTTTATAGACATTTGGCTCAAGTGCTCTGGGTCTGGAGACCTTTAGGCTCTGAAGTAGCACACAATTTTTCATTATTTGAAGATAATTATTTTTGGAGAACCAGCCAGAAAAATGAACAAGAATTTTCTACTCTTCCATGTTCAAACACTGCATTTGATTGGCCCTAGTAAACAGTTCATTACGGAAGAAGTCTACAATGGAAATTAAATCTGACAGCCATATACTCCAGTTGATGTTTATAATTTCTATTCTTTGAAACATACTTTTAGAATTATTTTCTGAACCGTGATTCACAATCTATAAAAAATGGCAAAGTATCGCAGAATTCATTAAGGAAATTAAAGAACAGTATATTTTGGTACATGATACCCTTGAGATAATCTCTAAAGAAACAAACCAAAAAAACGTGATGCTACGCTGGGAGGATATTAAAGCAAATCAATGTGTCCCACAGAATTTTGTTTCATAATTGCTTCACTGGGCCATGTTCCTCAAAGGTGTTTCAGAAAGTGGGTGGATGAAGATTTGTTTCTTCAGTGAAAGATCAGGAAAGGTAGGAACAGTAATCAGCTCATGTGCTTTTGATTGAGGACATAAAACATATCACCCATAGTGACTAGATTTGTATACTTTTATCTGTTTATTCATTTTAGGAAATAGTTCAATGTTACCTAAAATAATGCTTTTAAAATGAAAGAATGAAGAAAAACAAGATGAAGTAATAGGTTTAATGATGCTGTCAGTTAAAGCCATGCATTAAAATGTTATTTCTCAATATTGTCATTGGGTTAGGAATGTTTTAGAGGTTAGTACATCATGATCTCCTCAAGTGCAAAGTGTAGTGAAGTGATGGAGTCCAACAAATATATGAACACTTTAGTTGCTAAGTAGTAGAGGTCCTAAAGTTATATGTAGAGGTTCCTGAAGTTACGTGTAGAGGATCTTACATTTATGTGGAGGGTGTTAGAGGCACATGTAGAGGGCAGTGAAGTTACAGTTACAGGCAGTAACGTTTATGCAGAGGTTATGTTTATGGGGAGGGTGCTCACTTTTTGACTGGAGTGGACAATCTTTATAACAGAGTGACAGGAGTATATTTATTCATTAGTTTAATATATATCTGTAGGTTGACTGGTATTTTCCATATTGGGGATTCAGCAAAAAGTAAGACAAACATCCCTGATCCCAAGAAGATCTGAATAGTTTGAAAGATGGGCAGTTATTACCAACAGAGGAGCACAAAAGGCCTTTCCAGGTGACCTAAGGTTTTGACCAAAAATGACGAGTTTTGCTAGATTCTTCACTCAGTGACACAGAGCATAATAATCAAAAGTGAGCCCTGAGGGCTTTGTGTGGAATTCTAGATGGTGAACATGCTGTTCTGTGTACAGGATGTGTACATCAATAAAATGAAAAGAATTGAGCAGACTCAGAAGAGCAAAAATTACAGAGTACACATTTATATGACAACTTAATGACAATGAAAACTTTCTAATTACGAGTCTTAGCTTTATAGCATTCCGTGCTTCTCACATGTGTATGAGCTGTTAACACCTTTAATACAATCATCTTCCATATGGGCCTCTAGCTGCTTTCACTGGACTTCTGGTGCTTGTATACAGAAGGGATATGGAATGTTGGGGCATCTGTAGACAATTCTGCAAAAATGGAAAATAGTGTGAGAAGAAAAGATGCATAAAAGAGGCCGTAACAACGCTATGACACGTGAGTAGATTTTTGTCTTCTAGTTAAACGTTTCACTGTTGGCCTCCAGAGAAGGAAGTGCCATGATCAGATTTCATAATATAAAGGCCATTTGCATAAATCAGAGGGGTCGTATATTGAGGCAGGGGAAAGTCTACAAGATAACAGTCAGTGATATAAAAACGTCATAGTGTGATAGTAGGTTTTATAGTGGAAATAAGATACAAGTTTTTAATATGTGTTTATGTTGTAGAATTAGCACAGTGAATAATACTTTGAAAAAAGAAAGGAGCAAAGGATTCTGACCTATGAACAGCTGTATTTCATCAATAGAGGAAATCTGGAAAGTATTGGCACATCTGAAAAAGAACAGATGCTTCCATGAGAGTTGTGAAGCCTCAGCTGTTGCTTCAGTCAGGATTCAGCCAGGAACACAAAGTACAGCAAGCACAAGAGGGAGGGACTGAATGTAAGGAATGAGAAATCTAGAGAATACAGAGGTTAAAGTGCATTACTACATATCTTAGTTTTATCTTGCTAATCGTTATCTTCTTGTGAAAGTCTTTACAAGCCTGTGGTGTTATGTGAAGAAAATAATATTTTCTCCCCATGTAAATAACATTTATAAATTAAGCAGCGTTTTATAGAAGAAAATTGACTTCTTAAAAATCCACACTAACTAAAACTTCATAAGTGACTTGTGCACAGGGAATGTGGCCTACTTTCTTCTCTCATTTAGCGTGTACGTTTGTGTGTGTCTGTGTCAGTGTGTGCTGGTGAGGATGAACACGTGTGGATACACTCGTGCAGGCCAGAGGACACCCTCAGGTGTTGCCCTTCAGGGCTGGCCAAAATGTCTTCCTCAGGCAGGGTCTCTCACTGGCCTGAATCTCACCCAGTGGTCTAGACTAGCTGTCCAGTGAGCTCCAGGCTTCCACCTGTCTCTGCCTCCACGGCTCTGGGGTGGCGAGCTCCCACCACCATGTCCCTGTTTATTTTTCTAATGTGGTTTATGTAGTTCAAACTCAGGTGCTTAGGAATTCAAGGCGAGCATTTCACTAAGCTGTCTCCCCAGGGTCTATTACCTCATACTTCCTTCTTATGGAAAGAAATAAAATTAATTTTATCACTAATAGTAATAAATACAATAATGTTTTCTTATTATGAAGTACAGTTCATTCAAAATACATGCTGTCACCTGATTCAATTTCGGTATTATCATTATATGGGATACTAAAACCTTTATCCTCCGAAACGAATCCAAAACACTTGCCAAATTCAGAGGAAACAGTTAAAAGAGGAAGGATAAAGAATGTGAATTTACTAGAGCATTTGATTTTTGTTTTCCTTTTTTCATTTTTTTTTCTTCCTCATTTTTACTAGTTCTTTGAGAATTTCATAAAATGCATTGTGATCATATTCAGTCCCTCCCCGACTCCTCCCAGATCCACCCCTTCCTTCCCAGCCAACATTGTGTTCTTTTGTAAATGTTTTAAAATCCCTTTTAAAATATATTTTATTGTTAATTGTGCATTTCATATACAACCCCCCCGCCACTGGATTTCATGCTGCCATTCATATTAAGGCCTAGCAAGTCAAGTTAGTATCCTGATTTCATCCCCTGGGGTCTAGTCAGCCTATCTAGAGTCTCTCCATTAGACAGGTCAGCTCTTCCTCACCCAGTAGTAATCACCTGCCCAATAGTTGGGCTAAGATTGGGGGCTGCTGCCCATTTCAACAGTTCTATGCTAGATTTTTGTCAGCTTGAGCTCACATGAGTCTTGTGCATATTGTTACCATACAGCACTTTTTTTAAAGTTTTGATTCTATTGAGAGTAATTTTCCTCTTGAGATTAATTTTTCTATTATATATACAGATGACATAGTATGCAACATTTTAATCTTCTGCTCTCCCAAATAAGCTAATCCTAATGTGCAGAATTCAGTCTTTATAAATGCTTCTGAGTAATCCACTGATGCTGATGATGAAATGTTTTTTAGAACATTTTTATTTCATGGGCAGGTAATTTCATACACAGAAACATCGGTATATTTTTATTTTTTCAAGAATAACAAATCCAGAGTATCAGCTCTCAGGCCTGGTTTTGTAATTCCAAGTGGCAAGAGAATGTTTTGTTGAAGTTTGTATTTTTTTTAGGGAGGGAGGGATGCTTTGGGCAGAGATGGTGTAAGGAGTAACTATGATCTAAATATATTGTATTCATGTACGAAATTACCAAAGGATAAATAAAAAATGTAAAAGTGGGGGATATTGGGCAAACTTTGCTGTCCTAATAGAAGACTATTGTGATGGTTCTTTGAGTTTGAAGACCCAGCCTAAGAATGATAATTCATTTGATGACAGAAATATACAATTAAGCAATCCATGGAAACCTATAAGAATGTCATCAAGCAGCAACGAAGAAGTGTGTTTCATTTCATATAAAGTCATTTTCTTGTTAATATGTTCTATCATTAATTTATTTGTTTGTCTGACTCTTTGTCACAAGTACACTGAACTTCTATACAATATTAACATTTATACGATACCAGTAACATATTTTTAAAGTTGAATGAAGTTCTTGTTCATATTAGAGTAGCAAATCATTCCAGACATCCAGGACACCCACAGGTCTGTTTTTTATTTTGTTTTACTTTTTATATGCATTTTAATTATTTGGATTTTAACCTGGACACAGTCTGAGACCCCCATTGAGCTGTACCTATCACTTTGTATTATTATTTTCTCTGCTATCGATAGTACTCTACAGGTGCCTATACAAGAGCTGGCTGTTTAAATCATATCTCTGACACCTTGTACAATGTCATTCTGGTTCAATGAGGACCACAGGTATTCCTAGGAGGCAAAGCATTTGTCCCCAAGCAAGGAAATTCCCAAACTTGCTGGTATCTGTTCACTGCCTATGTCTTGCTGTAGGCTGAGAGTTGGTGAAAGTTGTAGATGGATTTCAGTCAATTGTGAGCAATGTGATCTCCTGATATCTGCACAAATTTCTTATTAAATTGTTATTAAATTTTGATACCACCTTGGGGTCAAAGACTTCATATGGCTTAACTTACTAAAATACTCAGCAGTTAGTGCTGGGTGCCAAATACCACCACTTCTTATAGTTCATGAACCAAATTGCCTCATGATAATGAACAGCAAATATCTTCCGGCAAACATGAGTTTTACTCAACATCAAATAAATCAATGGAACTACGAAAATTTCTTTCAGTGTACTTTCATCAAATAGGTTGAGAGCATAAGCAAATTTATCAGCTCCACGTAAGGAATTTGGCAAAATATTTTTGAAGAGACCAAAAGGATTGATGTCTAGCTCTCTATGAGGAAAGGGACATGTTCATGAATTTGCCTCAATTTCTCTTTTCTATGGATTTACAGTTAAAAGAATCACTTCTTTGTTACTGACGTTTTGCTAATGGTGACGTGAAATATTGATGTTTTTTTCTTTCAACAGCTTTAAGACTCTAATGAAAGAATAAAATAATTTCTTATTTTTCCGATCTTCATTTTGTACCCATAACATGAATTCCCCATCTTCACATTCCTACAAGGAAGAAGTGATATAACTAAAAAGCTGAGATGGAAGAACTCCAAGGGAATAAGAAGATAAGGGTAGATCTTAGACACGTGGGAAAAGCTCTGTGTACAGAAATAACCTGTCAGTAATTACTACTGAGGCATGAGAGAACCCCCAAGCATTTTTACGAACAAGCAAATAAATAAATGGACAGTGACATAATAAACCATTACGACCTTCAGCCCAGTGATGTAACTTTAGACATAAGAAGAGAGAAAAGATAAATATAAAAATAGCAGCAGTCTAGAAAGAAAATGGGTTAAAACTTTATATTAATTAAGATGTCTATATTTCATTTGTGTAATTACTGTTTTTTTCATTTTATTAGAAAAAATGTTTCTGTCCATGGGCATGATTTAAGAAAATGCCCAGTTTTACTGATGTAACAGAATTTATCCTTCTAGGATTGACTACTGGTCCTGAGCTGCAGCTTCATTTCTTTGTGGTTTTCTTGCTGGTCTACATCAGCACATAATGAGCTGTGGCACCATCAGTTTTTAAAATGTGATGGCCTCAGGGAGAATGCTGTTAGTAGTTTACACAACTCCCTGAAAATGATTCCAGGGAGGCTTAGCATAGCAAGGAAAGAAAAGGCAAAAGAACATCAGCTTAATGATTTCATACAGAAAAATAGTCCATATTCACAAAAGTGCAATATAAAACATAAATACCATCATGTCTGGGATGCCAGCAAAGGAATATTTAATTATGGCTTAAAATGGTGGTGTGCCTTTTTAGCACATGCCATTTTAGTTTTACCAATACAATTTAATTTGATGCTATTTGAATTTTAAAAAATCATAAGTTGGAAGTCAGATACTTTTTGCAATTTCCTGCACTTTAATGTGATTTCATTGCTATAGTTTTCTAAGAAAAGACCTGAAATTAAAAATTCATTAAAGTAAAGGAATTTCTTTTCAGCCTGTACTTTATGAGAATGTCACTGAATAGTAAATACCAAAATATTTTCTTTAATAACAGGGTTATGAATTTGTGATGTTTCTTTGCTTTTAATGTTTCTGAGATCTGTATTTATTTTGATATTTTGTGTAATTTGGGTGGAAACAGAAATTATGATTATAGTCGGGCAGCTGATTTCAGCTCTTGAAATTCATGAAATATAAAATTTTCTTTACCTATGAAATTATATACTTAAATTTAATAATTTGTACTGTGTTAGAAGAATCCCTAGATATTTATGTTGCAACATAAATTTTCAGTTTGGAAAACTCAAGATTGCTACTTAATTTTTGCCATACAAAGACCCAGAACCTCAAATTTCCTAATATGCATTCACATGTATTTGTGCATCTGTGCATATGCTGGGAATCAAACCCGAGTCCTCTGGAAGAAGAGCAAGTGTTCTTAACCACTGTGCCGCCTCTCCAGTCACTAGGGAAAAAATTAAACTATTTTACTAATTCTGATATCTGAAAACAATCAGGTGTTATTTCAAATCATTCATTAATAAAAAAAAGATACTATTTTGAGCTACTTATGAGATGGATCGTGGATTGGAACTGCTAGAAATGCATGGTATTATACTCAGATATAGCAAATGACAAGGCCTAATGAATAATAAAGAGAAAGCAAAGTCTGAGCATGCTTGTGCATGCATATCATTCCAGCACTTGGGATATGGAGGCAGGAGGAACAGGAGTTCAAGGTTATCCTTGGCTACATTGTAAATCTGAGGCTAGTCTGAGCTACACGAGACCCTAGTCAGTAACACAACAGAAAACAAAGCAAAAGACAAGACAAAACAAAACACATCAGAGATCCAATTGTTTCTTTATTAATGTTAGTGATAGCATCAATGAGAGTAACTAAGATGATCATGTTCGAAGTTATAATACATACATATATATTTGTAAAACTCACCTATGATATACTTTATTTCTCTTCCATTAATGCTTTCGCACATTGTGCCTGTTTGTTTATTTGTTTTGATTTGATTTTGCTGATGTTATTTTGAATAAAGGACTCAAGTAGCCCAGGCTGTCCTCAGACTTGCTATGTAGATGAGCCTGGCCTTGAACTCATCCAAGCTCCTGTTCTACCTCCCAAGAATTGTGACTGCAGATATGCCAACATTCTTGGCATATGTCCAGGTTTTAATATGTTAATTTCTAATATATATTTCAATATTAATTTTATTTGACACATAATTATACGTGCTTATTGAGAGTTATTTTAAACATTATTTTCACAAAGAACAATTTTATTATCAATTTATTTAAAAGAAAGAAATTATTCTATTTATGCTACCATGAGATTACTTTTGTTGTAATAATTAGTAATCCATATCTACTACACAATTCATTTTGTTTTAGCTAGAATTTTCACATGCCTTCCAAGAGACTGACTGAGGAACTGGGTACTAAGGAAAGACGGATATAAGCAGTCTATAAACTTCAGAAGTATACCATGGCCCTCACTGAGGAGAGATGAACCGCAAAGTCAAGTGTGAATTCCACACGCGTTCACTGATTTTCCTATAGTTGCTGAGCACAGCACAGAGACCTGGGAAACATGCATGACTGAAAACATGAGCATTTCCTGCCCTTCCAAGTCACTTAATGGCTGGTAGAAGCAGAAGCTATTAAGGTAATGATAGTAGAGAGACATGTATAAACAGATAAGAGAAACCGGCAGGTACGGAAATGTTAATGCTACTATGAGACCTTGCGATGAGGACTGAGTTGAGACAGATTTCTAGTCAGGAAAAGGAGAAAAAAATCTCAGCAGAGATTTGAAGAAATGAATTAAACAGTTAATCGGAAGGGAAAACACTCCAGGCTAAGAAAAATGAAGTGCTGTATTTTAAGGACTTTAAACAGTGTTATGGGTCAGACATTCTCTACTGAAATATTTCTGTCACTTGATGTACACTGAACACGGCCACCCAAGATATAGGTGAAAACCCACTGTGGCTTAGAGAAAGGCAAAAGAAAAAAATACCTAATCAAACCCCTGTATATCCCTATATGCAGCAAGCCATCTTGTGCCTGGACCAAAGGTTCATCTAACTCTGAGAAGGACCAGAACTTAACCCCAAAAGATCTGTGTTCCAGGAAGTGGGACAGGATGAACAGAAGAACCATCTCAAATCTGGCCATGGTTTTATAAGCACCAATTCCAAAAGTATCAAATTCCATGAATGGTGGACTTTAAAATTATTTTTAAAGATTAGAACCCTGAAAAATTCATACCATTAGTTTAACTGTTATAAAATGAAATTCATTCAAACAGCAGACTGAGAAAATTTCAGAAATGTATAACTTGTATGTGTAAAGATAAGTCTGAGATTAAATTCAAGGTGAGGTTAGGGTAGAATGATGTCTATGTCAAAGCTTTGGGATATGCTCTATGTCCTAATCAAATAGAAATACTATGACTTGGAAAGAGAAGAGGTGGAAAGAAAAAGCAGAATAAACCCATCAGCTGGTTTTTAGACTACAGATGAAAACTGAAAGGATACCATTAAAGATGGACAATACAAACTGTCATAGAACAGCAGGGGATTAAGGGCCTCTAAGAAGGTATATATACAAAATGACCATCAGAGCAGAAATATAACCTTACTAAAGATCAAATTTAAGATAGAAAAAGAGACTACAGAAAACATATTAGGAAGATAGGCTAAATACGAAATCATTTATAAGAATGAAATCAAGCATATTCACATTATCAGCAAATACAAATATGCTTGATTCATGTAAGTGGAAACCATTTCTTATTTGGCTCATTAATACACAACTATTTGATCCAGAAAAACACCTAAAAAAAAGAATCATTTAGAAAGACTAAAAATAAAGGAATCATTAAAGATACTCCAGGCAAAGGGAATGAATAAAAACGGTGGCATCATTGCCTACATAAGCGAAAAGGAGCAGACCACCATGGGCCAAGATGTTCCATCATGCCCAACCTGTCTGATAACGACACTCTATACTGGCAGAGAAAACCAGCATGATAAAAAACTAAGCGATGAATACAAGAAAAAACTGGGAGGTCTGCAATGCATTTGACAGATTAAGAGCTTGTATCCCTGGTAAGTATATGTGTGTGCATAATGATATATGTATGTAAGTATATGTATATATGTATATATGTAAGGAAACCAGGGAAGACTGGAGAAACAAAAACCAAAACCCTCACTGATGGAAAAATTAAGAAACAACATGAAAATCAGCAGCCCAAGCTGATAAAAGTGGTGGTTGCTGAACATTAAGAGTACGCCATAAGAGAAATGTTGAGTCCACGTAACAGCCAACATCTGAGGTGCACATTTAGCCCCATACTCCACCGTGTGCTGACCTGGGAATACGGTATTAATGAAGATGGATTTGTCACATTTTCACAATCCTATGTATTTTCCTTCTGACATAATATTCTCACTTCTAGGAATGTACCCCAAAGATATTAAAACGATATGAAAATATTTTATTGTAAACCATGAACAATGATCTACATATCCCATACACAGAAGATTCAATTTTTTACCCAAGGGAATACTGTACATTCGTTTTATAATGACGAAGATCTCTAGAAGCACATTTACACCGATTATCGGAATATATTTTTAAATGATAAACTGCAAAATTTGTCAGGCATTATCAAGGGGAAAATGGAAAAAATGGGGAGGGAGGGCTATATGGGGGAGAGAGGAAGAAGAGACGATGTGAAAAACTAAGGCAAATTCATTATTTAAAAACTCTACTGAAAAATACACATATAGTATGTATGTGAGTACATGTGTGTAGCTGAAGGCTATATAACAAAAAAATCACAGTGACAGACAAGGAAAGCTTCCCTTGGGGTGATTGGTCAGGGTCGTCCAAGAGACTCGCCAAATAATACAGCCTATTGCCACAGCCCTTAATTTGCTTTCCAAAACTGATAATAAGGCCCTATTGCTGAAGGTACACACAGGACTTGGAGAAATTGAGCACGAACCAACTGGGAAGCCTCCTGAAGACTAGCTCTCATAGTACCAGACAATATTAAGCAAGCTGCCAAAGGGGAAAAACCAATGATCCTACTCAACTATAAAGCCTAAGAACCACAATGACTGACTAAGCAATTTATCTGGGAGAAATCAATAGCTGTCTAACCGGGCTTAAGGCCCTCTCAAAAGAAGGGAGTTCATGCATGATACTGTAAACACAGCCAATTACACACTGTTGGACAAGTCATACCTCTAGACCAATGTAATTTCTTATATTCTAAATATGTATTCTTATATTCATAGACAAGTGTAGCTCTCACCACTCTCAAAGAAGCTTCTTTTTGTAACAGATGGAGACTAGTACAACGCTCCACAACTGGTCAAATACAGAGAGCCAAGTGACTGTGAGCTGCCCAGCCGGGACATGTCTATGTTGGGCATAATGCAGGGTGGGCCTAGCTAATCCACCTGTCAGGAGGAATGAAGGAATGGCTCTCATGGGTGTGGTGCTCCACACCGGTTGGTTGTGAAGCCAGTTTCTGCCCTGCACCTGGAGGACACCTGATCCACCTGGGAACAAACTGTGATTGGCTGTGGTCAGGACCCCACCCCATAAGACTATTGGCTAACAAGACCTATTCGACTCTCTGTTCTTTCTTGAATAAATGAGTTTCAGCAGGCCACCACTGCTGGCTTTCTGCTCAACTCCCAGAGTCAGTGTCTTGACTCTGTGCCTACTTGCCCCTTCTCCTACAGCCGAGCTCCTTCAGTCCCCCTTCAGCTGGTCCTGAGTGCTGGGACCCACAACAAGCATAGACTTAATATTTTTAAATTTTATTTTATTATTTTTAAAGGTTTATTTTCATTTTATTTGTCTGCATGTATGTAAGTCACCATGTGAATACTTGGCGCTCAGAGTCAAGAAGGTGTTGATTCCCTGAAACCGTAGTTATGGACAGCTATGAGCCATCATATGGATTCTTAGGACCAAACCCAGGTCTTCTGCCAGTGCTCTTACCCACTGAGCCATCTCTCCAGCACCTAGACTTCTAATATTATTAACTCATATGGAGCATCAGAGAAATCAAAATCAAAACAAAATGAACAATATATTCAACACCAATAAACAAATGATGGATCCTAGATTCAATAAAGATATAACAGAAGCAGAAATATTTAGCAGGGATACCTAACACTGCTGTGTACCTCATTCAGAAAAAAAATGCATTAGACCATGCAACTTGAATAGAGTCCTACACCTGGGAAAGACTGTCTCTGGCTTCCCACATCACTGAAGATTTGTACACTTAGCATTGGGTCCATCCAATCCCAGATGTTTATATTGCATTTATCCTCAGCCACCTGGAAAACTAACATTTATGAACTACTAAAACTGCTACCTCCCAATGTGTATGTGTGTGTGTGTGTGTGTGTGTGTGTTAGATGATCCTTGGTGCCGCATAATCAGTTTCCAAATAAGAACTTAACTATTGCTATTTATTATTTATTATTTTTATTTTATGTGTATGAATATTATGCCTGCATGTATGTAAGTGCACTCGAGTTATGCCATGCCCACAGAGGAGAGAAGAAGGCATGAGATCCCTTGGAACTGGAGTTACAGATGGTTGTTAGCGGCCATGTGGGTGCTGGCATTCAAACTGGGTCTTCTGCAAGAAGAGCCAGTGCTCTTAACCACTGAGACAACTCTCCAGTCCAATTAATGCTAATTTTTAAGGGTAAATTATAATTTCTCAGGAAAACATATATATTAACATGTGAGAACTTATGTATTTAAGAGTATGTAAGCTCTAATGATATGCTGATAACTCATTTTCAGCTATGAATATAAAGATCTTACAACATGAATGACCTTATAGCATATTTCTCAGGCTTTGCATATAGTCTATGGCACTTTAAAAAATCTTAAACAATTTATATAATTTCTAAAATACTGAAAGAATGTAGGGTCTGGCCCCCCTACAGCACTTCTCTCTTAGTGCTAGGCTCTAGGCCAAGAGCTAGCAGGATGTTGTCAGTTGCAGTTCCGAAGTAAACAACTTGACCTTTACAGACTTCCTCAGTTTACATCAGGTGTGTGTCATGTGGCTAGGTGTCTCCTGAGAACCTGAACTTTTAACCTCCTGTAGAGCCCCGCCCTCAGGGTATATAAGGCTTGCTGCCTCTGAATAAAGTCAGTCAGTCATTCTCCTTTCCTCCTACCTAGTGTGTGTGTCTCTCTCTCTGTCTTATATGTGTCTTTCAATCTGCAGCCCTCCACCGATCTGGACTCGGTGAACGAACGTAGCCAGGACTCTACAAAAGAATATTCAGTAAACAATGAGGGAATTTTCCTTAATTCAACCAAGAACTGAGAGTCATATAGAAAGTTAATTTCGAAGAAAAGGCAGAAAGACACACACAGTCTCCTCCCCCTCTTCTCTACCTGTGTGTGTGTGTGTGTGTGTGTGTGTGTATTTATACATGTGTGTGCACGTGTGTGCCTGTATGCATGTTTATGGAATTAGCTCATGGAAACCAAGAGGTTACCAACTCTAAAATGTGCAGACTGACCCTAAACAAAAGAGCTGGGAAAATTCAGGTTGCAGTTAAAATCCAAAGCCCACACAACGATCCTAGGATAAAACCTGACCACCCACCTGGCCTCATTTCGCAGTCAACTTGACACACACTGAAGCTCCATGAGAGCAGGGACCTGGGGCCAGAGAACTGGGGCTAAGTCTGACCAGTCTGGTTCTTTCCCCTAGGATGGAGCCAGTTTCCTTTATACTGGGGGTCCAGTGCCCAGAACAAGCTTCTTTATGTTGGGGCTCAGTCTCAGAACCAACATCGTTGACAAGCGTGCTCTGTTCCTGCCCTCGGCTTCTGACCTACCTGGCTGCTCTGCTCCATTGCCATGCTTCCCCACATGGTTCTCTTCTATGTGACTGAGGCCGGCTGAGAGAAAACCCTTAGATCATGTTGGCTCAGGAATGACTGATACCATCTTTAGGTAAATGAATCAGATACCCCAGTGAGTATTGTTTTTTACTTTCCTGTAAAAAGCAGAACAGGCCATTGCTGGGTGTTAAAGCCCGTGTGACCTCCAGGTCTAGCTGACTGGGCTCAGCCCAGGCCAGCATGCTGGTGTGGTCCCCACAACTTGTTTGCTGCATTTCGAGTGCTCCATCACCCAAAAGCAGTAGCCTTGAGTCTGGGACTCAAGACAAATGACCATGACCAGACCTCAGAGGAGAACACCCTCTGAGAGTGATTCAACCTACTGGCTGGTCTCTACTCAATACAAGATCCACATCTGGGGGGAATTTCAGTGTTAGAGAGCTTGCCATTCACACATGGGGTTGGGTTTGAATCCCAGCACTGTAAGAATTCACAAAGACTTGTCTTACAGTGGCACAGGACATAGTGCTGTGCACAGCATGATGTACATTTCAGTGACACAGCTGTCATTGCTATGGCCTCAAAGATTCCTAGAAATGACCTGCATTCCAGCACCTGTCTCATCAGGAGGCCTCTATCAGACTTGGAGGCTTGGCATTGCATTTCAGCAGGACAGGGCACCAGGATTCTGCTGTCAACCCACTCTGGCCTTGTCCTGCTGGCTCACAGGGCTGCAATGGGTTGACCCTGATGGCGATCTGCTTATGTGTCCTGCCTGCCTCCACCCAGTAGTGTGTGTCCACAGTCCCCTGGTATCTTAGGACCTACCTGACAGTGCTGGTCAGGGACAGCTGAGAACTTTTCTCGGGGTGGGGGAGATGATACCAGCATGAGATATCTGAAGATATCATAATGAGGGCGGTTGACCCCTGTCCCAGAATTCCACTCTTTTCTAAGGTTATGTCTAATCAACTGTGGC
The DNA here is from genome assembly GCA_035773235.1 of Eospalax fontanierii. Classification (NCBI taxonomy): domain Eukaryota; kingdom Metazoa; phylum Chordata; class Mammalia; order Rodentia; family Spalacidae; genus Eospalax; species Eospalax fontanierii. The sequence continues at coordinate 10,673,559 of CM069527.1, forward strand.
CCAAAATATCAAATGGAAAATTGAAAAAGCAAATAGATTTTTGTTTTAGAGGCTTTTAAAAAATTTATATTTTAGAAAAAGGTTCTCTGTGTAGCCCCAGCTATATAGAGTAAGCTAGCCTCCAAGTTATAGAGATTCACCTGCCTGTCTCCCAAGTGCTAAGACGGTGTGTCCCACTGCTCCTGGGCAGGGTTTTTTTTTTTTTTTTTTCCTTTTGAGACAGGGTCTCCCTGCAGCCACAGCTAGCCTGGAACTCACAATTTAAACCAGGCTAGCCTTTATCTCACAGTGATTTGCCTGCCTCAGCCTCTCAGGTGCTAGAATTAAAGGCTTATCCCACCATACCTGGACAATATTTATTTTTTAAAATTCAGGTCTCATGTAGTTCAGGCTGGCCTCCAACTATGCATTGGAAGACGACTTTCAGCCTCCAATCCTGCCTCGGTCACCTGTGTGCTAAGATTGCAGATGTTTGACAGCAAGCCCTGTTTATGTGTTCCCGGGGACTGAACACGGGGCATTCTGCATGCTAGGCAAGCACTGCTGTTGTGAGTAGCACAATGAAATTTCATTTAGGGATGGTGGTCATCCATTCCCCAGCCCTTCACCAGTGTACCCACTCAGTATAGACTGCCTGCTCAGTTATGGGTCGCCCTCTCGACCATTGGATCAGCTGCCATAGTAACAGGGTTGTGTTCAAGTCATCCTCTATTCTGCTCAATAACAACTCAAAAATATAAGAACAACGATAACGGCAATTTTAATATGTACAAAAGAAGCTGTAAACTGCTTCCTCTAACCGAAAACATGCGTCGACAGAGTCATCTGCCCTGCCTCATAATGTGTCTTCCACAGATGCGGGAAATCCGCATTCTGACAGGCATCCCGCCCGCCGAGCCCATGCAAGTCTCTCAGGAACTGAAGTCAGATGGCAGTTCACAAATGAAGTGGGTCTCCTCCCACTTTCCCAGCCAGGTGTACCTGACTTTGAGATTACGGGAAGTATGTGTGTACACTGTGTACCCTCTGGGCCACCAGCGGTAGCACCTTGTGAGTACGTGTTCGGACTCCTTAGCTTCGGCCACTGAATCCGAATGAGGACTTCGGGGAACCAGCCTCTGTGCACTCATCCATGACTGCGAGGTGCGGGTTCCAACGCTGTCCAGGTGAGACAGCTCTGATGACCAGGTTCAGGGAACTCCTCCATCAGGCTTTTCCTATAGAGATTGAAGAAAGGGCTGTTCATGACAGTCAGCCATTCTCTTTTCATTTTTCCCTAAACCGAAATGATGACGAAAAAGGTCTAGGGCTCAGGGACCTGCCTGATCGTGAGGGCTAAGATGCATCCCGGGTGGCAGGTTCCACTCTGGCCAGGTGGCCCTGGGAGCCTCGGCCTGGCCTCCTCCTTCCCTGGGGGATCACAGTGTCACACTCAACCTGAGGTATCACAGTCTCAGGAAGCTAGTGCTGACGAGCATGACTGCTAACTTGACTCCCAGAGAGAGGCTGCCAGCCTGGACGGAGGCAAGGAGGCCAGATCGTCACACTGCAGTGGCCATGCCTCCTTCCACACACACCGCCTTCCTTCTCTCCTCCTATCCGCTTCTTTCCTGTCCATTTTCCCCCCTTTCCATCCCTTCAGCCCCCGGTCCTTATTCCTTACCTTTGTGCCTTTTACCTCCTTCTTTCCGCTCTTCCCTCCCTTCTTCCTTAGGAGTGAGGGATGGTTCCCATCTTTATGTTACCAGTGGCCTGGGATAGGGGCTGTAGTTGCTTTCCTCACGTGGTCCTCTCCAGAGGCAGGCACAGGCTCTGTCCACTTGTCCAGGGTGAGCTGCAGCAGGTTCCTAACCTCAGTAGGTCACTGCAGTGTTTGTGAGGGGAGAGGGGCAACACTGCCCTGTCCTCACTGTGAAAATACAAATGGGGCTGAAGTGGCTACTTTCCACAGTCAGACCCTACTGTGGTGCTGCCCGCAGGGGATCTTCTCCCAACTCCCCAGAACCCCGGGAGGAACGTGAGATCCAGGAGGAGAAACGGTTAGACCATCCTCTCTCATGTTCTTGTCTTGTAGACCCATATGAGGGCCCTCGGGTTCTAGGGCCCCAGGAAATCAGTTACCAGTGTCTTCAGCGAAAGAACCCTCTCCACCGTTGCTTGGCAGTTCATGCAGCCAGGTCAAGAAGGTCTTGGCTGCATGGTGTAAAGATATGACCAAGCAGTCTAGGCAACAAGGAACAAGCTCATTTTAGCTGGTATTCAGAGGCTAAGGAGAAGCATGTACAAAGCCTGCATCCTTCCTTTGTGACCTCCTCTGGGTTACACACTAGCAGGGTTTGCTCAGGATCCTCCATCTACAGGAATGGGTGGAGACATGCTACTTGCCAGCAGCCCACAGGCCCTCCCAAGCCACACATCTGTAAGACTGTCAGTAAAGGTTTGCTTGGTGGGCAAGGTCAATCTTGAGGACTGGGCAGGCTGACCTCATGTTTCCCTTCTCTACATTTGGGTCCATGTCAAGGCCTGACCAGACCCCCAAACACCCATTCTTCTACAGGCTGGAGCTTAGTGGACTCAATGTCACCATCAGCCTCTCCATTACCAGTCAGTTGGGACCCCACTTACTCAGGGAGCTGTTCTCCATCTGCAAGGTATCCAGGGGAGTACTGCAGACACCTTACCCAGCAGGGACCACACAACACCACTCACTGACAGCTGAAGCCAAATGCTGTTCAAAGATTGCCTCAAGTCTACTGTCAAAGGTGGGCAGCTCTGTGCCCCAGGACAGCAGGGCCTTCTTACCATTTCCATACTGTGTCAGCAGTCTACGAACACGAAACGTGAAAAATCTCTCTCATTGGGGTAGGAGGTCGGAGAAGCAGGGGCTGGGAGGAGAGCACACTTTGTGGGACTGGACAAAGGACACTGTGGAGAAAAACAGGGATGCTAGAAGGGGGCCCAAGGGTGGGTCAGGCTGGGAGAAAGGAGTTAAAGAGAGGAGGGAGGGGATCATCCACAGAACAGGATGTCCGCATTACTCCTTCTGCCTAACTCTGATGTTCCAGCCCGTCACAGGGAATTTCCTAGACGGCATCCCACTGGTGGAACCTGACACAGGCTGAGCCTCCACCACTCACAGGCCTCCTCTCCTCCTGGCTGTCCGTGCCTAGCACCCTCCCACACTACTTTTCAGGGAAGTTTGACTCCTCCTCTCCCACAGCCCCTGCCCGGCCCAGCACACTCATCCCTTTATCCACACAGCAGTGACTGGACTCTGCAGGATGCCTTCTCCCCCCACATGGCCTTCTCCTCCATGCCCGTTCCCCTTCTTCCTAATTCTCCCTCCTGCCTCTTCCCAGATTCCCTTTCTGCTTGTCTTCCTCACCTTGGCCTTACCCACTTTCCACACCTCTGTGCAGCAGTTGGTCATGTAGAAAGGTGGAAAGAATGTGGGGATCAAGCTGTTGAGGAGCCTGAACCCTGTGGGGTACTCAGTGATGTGTCCAAAAAGGTCACAAGTGGACCCTGTGGGTGCAGCTCCTACAATCACTGTAGAGCTGGGGGCTGGATCTTCATCAGGGGGAGATAATCTGGGCACCCTCTCTCTCCAACAGGTGCAGTGGACACGGTGAGATGAAGGAGAGGGGACGGGATCTTATCAGATCAGATCCAGCAGGTGGTGGAGGGCTAGAGGGACAGTGCCCGGATTCCCATTGTTGTCCGATGGGTGTGTGGGCACACGGCCCCCTGGAGTTCCGGCCTGGCTCCCTCCTTTAGTTGACAATCCTTGCCAGGCCGGTCCCAGCCCCGTGGTTAGGAACCACGGAGCTGGGCCTGCTGTTGCTCATCACTGAAAAGGAGAAAGACACATGGAAGGGACTCTGTTAACAAATTTGCAATGCACAGCACTTAGCACTGTGCCACACTGCTGTGTCACAGCTCACCACCTGACTCCTCCCTCCCTCCCTTCCCAACCTCTAGTCCTGGTTCTCTGCTGTCTACTTCTGCCTCAGCTTTCCTAGAATCCACAGAGAATGGAGGCTGCAGGATTTGTCCTTACAGCTGACATACGCCTTAAATTTCACAGCGCATAAACGGGTACAATTCCCAGTGCAAAAGGAGATTAAAAAGCCAAGATAAAATAAAGTGCAAAAGTGCATCGTGGTAGCTGCCCAGGCTGGCTTTCCTGTGGGAATCTGCTGTCCTCTACTTTCACTGTGGCCTTACCTCACGGATTCCCGCCTCCTCCTGGAGACGGGCAGGCAGCAGCAGCAGCACAGCCGTTGAATAGTGTTCACTACTCCTCTTTTAAATCGTTTCCAGCCTCTGGACCTGTTGGACCTGATGGCTGTGGGTGCAAGTTGGTCATCATGCAAGAGTGACCCAGGTGATGATTCTACGGGAGGTAAAGATATGGTGTTTAGATCTTGGCCTATGGGTGCACCCTGGGAAAGCTCACCATCCGGGACCCGCCCAGGACATTGTCTTGTTCTGCAGGTGCACCCTGGGGCGGCTCACCATCCGGGACCGGCCCAGGGGATGGACTCTGGGCGGAAGCATCCTTCAGGATATTGTCTTGTTCTGCATGTGCACCCTGGGGCGGCTCACCATCCGGGACCGGCCCAGGGGATGGACTCTGGGCGGAAGCATCCCTCAGGACATTGTCTTGTTCTGCAAGTGCACCCTGAGGCGGCTCGCCATCAGGGACCGGCCCAGGGGATGGACTCTGGGCGGAAGCATTGTCTTGTTCTGCATGTGCACCCTGGGGCGGCTCACCATCCGGGACCGGCCCAGGGGATGGACTCTGGGCGGAAGCATCCCTCAGGACATTGTCTTGTTCTGCATGTGCACCCTGGGGCGGCTCACCATCCGGGACCGGCCCAGGGGATGGACTCTGGGCGGAAGCATCCCTCAGGACATTGTCTTGTTCTGCAAGTGCACCCTGAGGCGGCTCGCCATCAGGGACCGGCCCAGGGGATGGACTCTGGGCGGAAGCATTGTCTTGTTCTGCATGTGCACCCTGGGGCGGCTCACCACCCGGGACCGGCCCAGGGGATGAACTCTGGGCGGAAGCATCCCTCAGGACATTGTCTTGTTCTGCAAGTGCACCCTGAGGCGGCTCGCCATCAGGGACCGGCCCAGGGCATGGACTCTGGGCGGAAGCATTGTCTTGTTCTGCATGTGCACCCTGGGGCGGCTCACCATCCGGGACCGGCCCAGGAGATGGACTCTGGGCGGAAGCATCCCTCAGGACATTGTCTTGTTCTGCAAGTGCACCCTGGGGCGGCTCACCATCCGGAACCGGCCCAGGAGATGGACTCTGGGCGGAAGCATCCCTCAGGACATTGTCTTGTTCTGCAAGTGCACCCTGGGGCGGCTCACCATCCGGAACCGGCCCAGGAGATGGACTCTGGGCGGAAGCATCCCTCAGGACATTGTCTTGTTCTGCATGTGCACCCTGGGGCAGCTCACCATCCGGGACTGGTCCAGGGAATGGACTTTGGGCAAATAAGCCCTTGCTGATATCATAGGATACCATATCATATGATACCATAGGCATATCATAGGATGATTCAATGGCAGAGTCTCCAGCAATGTGCTCGTCCAGCCCTGTGGCTGCCATCTGCTGGGACAGGTCACCAGTTAGTATTGGTCTAGGAGATGTTTTCTGGACACAGCAGGCCCTGATGTTGTGTTCTGTGTCCATGCTTTTCTTCTCTTTTTCTGCGCTCAGGGAGGATGGATCGGACGGAAATTCACCTGATGACTTGCTTCCAGTGTCATTCTCCAAACTCTCACTGCTGGTGTCAATGGGCAGAGCACCACCCTGCGGGGCTGGGCTTCCAGCGGAATCTGTGCTCGGTAACCAGCAAAGTCTGGGGTACGCACTGTAGCTTCTCCATCCCTTCCCCTTCTCTCTGTGCCACTTCTGCGGCCTGGTGGGAGGGCCAGGTTCACTCTTTCTCCTCAGCCGGTCAGGGCTTGTGGGGCTGATTTGGAAGCACGGTTGCATAAACGTTCCAGGCGGTGGACAGCTGTCCCCACAGCTGAGTCGGTATTTCAGGATGTTGAAGGTCCCCATGGTTGCATTATACATTTTATTTCCCACTGAGTGGATGATGTCTTTTAAAGTATAACCCATCAATATCATGGCCTCCACGACTTTTGGGAAGGATTGTCTGGGTTCTATTTCCATGGAGCAAGGTGGGGACAATTGTTTGTATTGATACATCCATGGGTGTTTTAGCAGCTGTCCCACTGTTATCCTGCGTGCAGGGTTGATGGTCAGTAAACAGTGCATCACGTCTTGAACATTCATTGATAGATGACGTGGAATGTGCAAACTTTTTCTCAGAATTAATTCGGTCATACCAGGAATGGTGGAGTGAACAAATGGTTGATATCCTGCCAACATGGCATATAGAACCACGCCGACAGCCCACATGTCGGTTTCTAACGAATTACAGGGTTCCCCCATTAAAATCTCTGGAGCCATGTACAACATAGTACCACAGTCCTGCAGTAACCTCCGCTGAGTGGTGACTACCGTGGATAGACCAAAGTCGCACAGCTTTACCTTCCCTTTCTTACCAATGAGGATGTTTTCCAATTTCACATCCCTGTGCGCAATATCTCTTTGGTGAAGATAATCAATGGCTAATGCCACCTGATAGAACATGGGGCCCGCCTCTGCCTCTTTAAGGGAGCCTTTGGTCAATAAGTAGTCTAACAAATCCCCGCCGGGTGCGTATTCTGTAACCAGCCAAGTTTTCAATGGAGTATCAATCACATGAAATAATTTGATAATATGGACGTGATGGCACAATTTCATGAGTGCAACTTCGGTCGCGATGTTGCAGACCTTAGTTTTCTCCTTGTAAATAATTTTGATGGCGACCTTCGTATTTGTCGGAAGGTGACGGCCGAGGTGCACTTCTGAGAAGGCTCCATCACCCAGAGGCTTTAACATATCGTAGTTCTTGCTAATGATGTCATCAAACGTGTGGTCCATGATCTCCTCTTCCATTATAATTGGGGGGTACAATACCACCACCAAATGCAAAATTAAGAAAATAAGAATTAGAAGTCAGTCTAAGAAGTTTATAACTATAAATACCTACATCATGAAATTAAAGATTTCTAAAAGTACCTAATGACGTACATCGAGGTCATCGAACCATAAGGCCAAACCAAACCCTAAAGCACTAGGTGACAAAATATAATAAAGATCTGGAGGAGCTGAGGACCTGGAGAGATAGTTCAGCACTCAAGAGCACTGACTGCTCTTGGAGAGGCCCTAGGTTTGGTTGTGAGTACCCACCTGGCACCTCACAACGATCTATAACTACAGTTCCAGGGCTTTGACATCCACCTCTGCCTCCAGCACCATTGCAGGCGAGGGTGCATCTTCATACACGCAGGGAGAACACTCATACACATGAAATGCAAATACTGTATAATTTAAAACGTCAGAGCTGAACTAAATTATGTAGAAACTAAAAAAGCGTGTTACAAAAATCAAAGAAACAAAGGAATGGTTATTTGAAAGGATAAACAAAACTGACAAAAAATCCTAATCCAAATTAACAAAGAGCAATAAGACACAAAGTAAAAGTACAGACAAAAGGGTGTGGTGCTTTAACAGTTATCACTACAGTTCATATCATCATTAGCAAATGTTTCGAAAGCTTTTACTCCAGTGGGGAAACCTGAAAGAAATGATAAACTTTTCATTGCAGTATGATGGTATAACACACCTAAAGAAGCCTGGCGTGGTGGCACTTTTAATCCCTGAACTCAGAAGGCAGAGGCAGGCAGATCTCTGTGAGATGGAGGCCAACCTGGTCTGCATGAAGAGTTGTAGGAAGATTGAAATCATAACAAAATATCTACCAAGTAAAAGAGGACCAACAGATTCCTGATGAATGGTATGGGCCATTAAAGATGAATGAACCCTAATACTCCTGAAATCAGTCCATCAAAAGAGGTAGGAAATTTCCAAATTCATTCAACAAAGCTAGTAGCATCCTGACACCAAGACTGTATAAGGACACAATGAAAAGAGCAGAATATAAATCAGTTTTCTTCATGAACAGAGGTGTGAAAACCCTTAGTGGGAGTACTCGATAATTCACACCAAATTCAAGAACACATTAAAAAAGATGATGGTTTGGGATCAAGGTAGGTCAACCAAGGATAGTCCTGCCGACCCAAATTGACAGCACAGCATATAACCAGAATCAGAGCCCCACACTTAGTCATAAAGAATCATGAAAATTTCTCATTTGGAGGAGAATAGAGAGTACTGGAAATCATTTAATTTGTAACAAGCCAGTTCTACAGCCACGTTCTCTCCATCTAGTGATGTGGAAAGGTAGGGGGATTAATGTAAAAGGAGCGTGTAATGCAGCAGAAGTATTTAAAAAATCAAAAAATTGGTAAAAACTCGTAAGCAAAGAGAGTTGAAAAAAATTGAAATGAGCAAATAAAAATGAAAAGAGAAGCATCAATTAAACCACAAAGAAAAACCATTAAATAGACAAATAAATACAAAAACAGAACCACATAACATCCAAAAAAACAGACAGAGAAACAGACTCAGTATGTTAAGGTCAAAAAGATGATCAATGGGTCAATAAGATCCAAAGTGGAAGTCCAACTGCTTTCCAGCTAACCAACAGCTTTGTAACAGTATAAGGACAAAACACAGCTCCAGTCAGTGCCTTGTAGACCAGTGTCTAAAATCTTCACAATGTCTCATTCTGAGGTCACAGCAAGAAATGGTCACACCCATCCTAACCGAGCACAACCCAAAGAGGTTTCTCTCACTTTCTGTCCTCAATATTGTGATAGTTACTTCTCTAAGGGCTCTGAACAAATACGTGCCAAGGACCAACTTAAGGGAGGGAGAGTGTAATTGCCCTCAGGCTTTCAGAGGACAGGGAAGGAAGGCACAGAGTTCAGAGGAGTTGGTGGCTTGGGAAGGTGGTGCTTGAGGCTCACCTGGTATTGGTGGATCTCTGTTCCCATCAGTGACTCAGTTTCTCCAGCTAGTCCCCACCGCCCCCCCCAATGTTCCCATTACTTGCCACAACTGCATTGCCTTCTGGAGACCTGAGTCAGTGCGGGACATTCCACATCTGACCCTTAACAGGAACCTTCTCCACTTTAATAATAATAAAAGCAGTAGTGACTATGCTGATGCTTGCTAGGAAATAAAGCTTTCTGAGTCTATGGACACTGGCCTTTGCTAATTAAGTGTGAATATAGCGTGCTTCCATGGCCTTTTCTATTGGACCTTAAACTTTCTTGGTCCAATATTAAAGAAATAACTTTAGCTTTTACAGACCTCCTCATCTCTACACTCAGGGAGATTAGTTCTCATTAAACCCAGATCGATGTGTGTGAAAGGATGGGAGCCCTGCACTGAATTCAGACTTGTACACCATTATCTGCTGCCCAAGACATTCCAGGGAACATTAGGTCTCATAAGCAACATGGTCACATGGGCCCATTTAATGTCAAAGGGGCACTTAGGCACTTGGAAGGGCTGGGGAAAGTGAATGTGATCAAAGTTCATTATACATACATGGAAATTACCTAATGAACTTCCTTTTGAATAGTTCATGTATATTAACAATGTCTTACAATAAAGCAAAGGGGAAGGTGGAAAAGAAAAATGATTAATACAAAACTTGATACAAAAGAAACTGAAGAAAAAGTACAAATCAAGAAACAGACTCACTGTGGAAGTTCAAATTGATCACCAATATCCAATTCAATAGATCAATGGTATCCAAGTCCAATAGTCCAGTATCCGAGTTCAAGAGTCCAGTATCTGATTTCAAGGGGTCAATATCCAATACAAAAGATCAACGGTATCCAAATCCAATAGTCCAGTATCCGAGTTCAAGAGTCCAATATCTGATTGCAAGAAGTCAATATCCAACTCAAAAGATCAATGGTATCCAAATCCAGTAGTCCAGTATCCAAGTCCGAGAGTCCAATATCTGATTCGAAGGGGTCAATATCTGAGTCCAAGAAAGTATCCGAAGACGAGGTCCAACTAGCACCCAGCTAACCAACAGCTTTGCTGCAGTATGAGGACCTCACTCGGCTTCAAACCTTGTATAGCAAGGTTTACCTCATAATGCCTCCTTGTGAGGTCATAGAATTCTGGGGGCTCAACTCAAAGTTCTCTTACTTTCTTGTCTCCAAGATTATACAAGATTTTTCTCCATGGCTATGACCAGATACTGAATAAGAAACAGCTTGAAGGAGAGAAAGGATTAATTTTGGTTCAGGCTTTTGGGGAACTGGTAAGGCACCATGGCTAGAGGAGTTGATGGTCTGGGAAAGCGGCCTGTGTTACATGGCTTTCTTAGTCCCCTTTGACCCACTTTCTTGAGCTAGTCCTCTCCTCCCAAGGGTCCTACAGGTTCTCTAAACATCACTACCTTCAGGACACCAAGTGTTCAAACACTTCAAATTGTTACATTTCACATCCACATCTTAACAGTGGCCTTTCCACATTAATCTCAATAAAAACAGTAACAATGACAACCACAGACTCAAGAAACAGTGATTCCCTCAGTATGGACACTGAAAATCATTGTCGTTTTTCAAGTTTTCAAATTACATTTGTTTATTTGGGGAGGGGACATGTGGCATGCTGTATTTGTAGGAGGTCAAAGGACCACCTGGGGAGTCAGTTGTCTTCTTCTACCCTATGGTTTCTGAGGATGAATCCATGTGGTGAGGCTTGGTGATAGATACCTTCACCTGCTAAACCATCTCGCTCGTGCAATTACATCTCATTTCATTCAGAATTATGGGTGTCCGGAGGAAAGCAAACCCTCACTGACCCTGTGGAGTGGTAAGAAAGTGCCCTGTCTCCCAAGATACACTGCAGGGACTGTGATGAACATCATGGGCCTGTGAAGAGTTTCATCATAGCCTGCTCAAGAAAAACCATCAATTCAAAATCCTGTAGACAACAAAACCATCTTTCTTATGAGCATGAGAAACAGAGTCAGACCTTCTTGTCCCCCCAACACTACCATGCCACCATTTAATATATGTATTTATATGTTTTTAAATTTTAATTTATGTGAATGAGTGTATTGCCTGCATGTATGCAAGCTCATCTGTATTGTGCAATGTCCACGGAGGTAAGAACAGGGTGTCATATCTTCTGGAACTCAAGTTATGGATGACTGTTAGCCCCCATGTATGTGCTGGGAATCGAATCTGGGTCTTCTGCAAGGACAGCCAGTGCTCTTAACAGCTGAGCCAGCTCTTCAGCCCATGCTTCCTGCACTTTAATGAGCCTCCCTTCTTGCTTTCCTTGATTAAATTACTTTTGTTTTCCTCTCATAAGTGTCCTATAACCAATCTTGGGATTTTTAAATTGTTTTTAGCCTTATTTATAGTTTTGGCAATCTAGGGAATTTCCGCTATCTCCTCATGACTCTCAGCTGCCTGGGAATGTGGGTGAACTGAGGAAGGTGAGCACCACCCCAAAGGGCTGACATGGGGATGCTAGGAACTTCTGGGGAAAAAGCTGATAGGCTGTGTGGATAGATGGGTCGATGATAGACAATACAATGTAGATTGATGATAATTGTATATATATGTTGAACATAGACCAATGAGAGACAGAATATAGAGATGACAGATAGAAGATATATGGATAGACAATAGAGCAAATAGAAAATGATAGATGGTTAGATAAATGAGAGGGATTTACACTGTTCTGATGTATTAAGAAAATTCTCTAAGTTGTGTGAGTAAAAAGCTTGAAAAATTCTAATTATATTTACAGTTACTGTACCAATCAAATGTACCAGGGCTCCAGCTTCCTGCCTGTCCTGGTGGACAGTAAGTGATCACTTATAGATTTAGGTCAACAAAATATAATTGAATAATATCATATTGATATGGAAACCAAGGGCCCTCGGAATGGTCATTTCCGTCAGATACGGTACAGCATCAGAGAAATAAAATAACCCAATTTCAAGTTAAGTCATTGTCTTGCTGAAGAGTAATTTCAAGTTCTTATTGGCTAGACCTACATTCTGTATTCTATAGAAATTGAATGTTAACTGGTATATTTTGTGTGTGTGCGTGTGCGTGTGCGTGCGTGTGTGTATTTTGCAGGACACCACCTTAGATGCTGCTCTTCCCCAGACACCTTCTACATGAACTTGAGACAGAGCTTCTCAGTGGCCATGAGGGTCACTGATTTGTCATACTGGCTGAGCAGAGCGCCCCAGCGATCCTCCTGTCTCCGTCAGTTTATTGGTGGACATACACCATCGTACCCGGGTTCTTACTGAGGTGCTGGTGAATGACTAAGGTCTCCATGTCTGCACGGCCAGCACTTTACCACCTGAACGACCACAGAGCCTCAGAGGCTCTTGTTAATGAGTTCAAGTCAATGGTTGGAAAGGCCTCTCGGAGGAGGTGACACTGGGCAGAAGCCTAAATGCCCCTTTTATCTTTGTCCTTATTTTAAGATCTTGGCTGTGTCGGTCACATTTCAGTGACTCAATCAAATACCTGAGGTCTTCAAGTCAAAATGTGAATATGTTTATCTTGATTATTGGTTTAGAAATTGTAATCCATGAGTGGCCCAGATGCTTTTTATCCCCTACACACAGCACATCCTGGCAGAAAGCATAGCAGGAAGCAAAGCTGTGCCCCTCATAGAGGACAGACTGAAAGGAAGGGGCTGGCTCCCAGGATCTTTTCAAGGCCATGTCTTTGGTGACTCAGAGACCTCCCCCTAGGCTCATTTCCTCAGTTTCCAGCACTTCCCCTGTGTCTTCAGCTGGGATCAGCCTTTTAAAACACAGACCTTTAAGAACACTTACCCCAAACCTATCAGATGTCTCTATTCAAAACCCAGCACAGAACTGGGGGAATATCCAGCAGTCCCCGACCTTAGCCGAAGAAATATTGGCAGCTGATGACTGCCGGGTGAGGGAGAGTGGTCTTCTCTGAGGGAGAGCCTCTAGGTAGGCTGACTAGATGAACTTGCACTGAGGGACATCTGGGACACAAACTTGACTTGATAGGCCTAACATGTATGACGGAATGCACGACATCCTCTGGGGGGAGGTTGAAGTTAGGTCTAGTGAGTTAGGTCTCACTAGACAGCCCATGTTAGCCTCCAGTTAGTGATCCTACTGCCTCAGTCTTCTGAGTGCTGAAATACAGGTATATGCCGTCATGTCTGGCTTTCTTCATCATTTTTACTTCCTTATTCTGTATGTAGCATTGTTCTTCTCCTCTCTTAAGTGTCCTGTAGGTTAGAGCATTCTTAAAATAGCTTATTCAGAATTTCCATGGAGATAAATTAAAATTTGCATTTCCTCAGGGAGTATTTACTGTTTTATCCCCCCTCTAGTGCAGTGGGCCACACCTTGAATGCTTATCTTATTTGCTCAAAACTGAATACACTAATAAAAACATTTCAACTTTATAAAATCAGATCCCCCATGCCAGCCTAAAGCTGGTATTTTTGAATTACTTTATGACATTTGCATTTTGTATGTGTGGAAGGCTACTGCAGTCTGTTTCATGAAGTTTAGTGCTCTATTGGCACTTTCATCACTAATCTGAGATGTGATCTCTCCCATGTGAGAGTTTCAGGGCTTCCAGACTGGTCCTGAGCTGGCACATACAGCCCTGTGCTTCTGCATTATCATCTGGTATCATAATACTTCAGAGGAAAAAACTTCAGAAGTTTTCAAAGCCCTCATGGGTATATATTAACTTCTTCAGATTTCCTTTTAAGCTTTTTGGATATATAATTTACCTCAATGGATTTCTAATGCCAATGGCAAGCTTAAAGTTAAACAGCAACTGGTTTTGAAAAGCTACCTTAAGAAACAATATTGATTGTCAAACTAAGCAAGTTGGGACTCACATCAAACGACAGCCTTGCAAGTGGGTGGCTTCCAGGGAATAACCAGGCAGTTCAGGCAATTCTTAGGAAAAGTCTTGAAAGAAGCTTAAATTCTTGTCCTCCCTCTCCAGTGGCTGATGATTTTCCCTGTGATAATGGGCTCTTGGTTTTCAAGGCTACCATGAAGCTAGGATAGGCGATGGGTATCAAGCACCACTGTTCTCATCAAGATTCAGATATTTTCCTGGTATCAAAACTCCTGAACTTACTGCCAACCTTGGATTAGCTCCTGAGTTGTGAACAAATTGATTTTACTAGTTCGGACGGTTTTCTTGCTTTCACGGAGGGATTCTGAAATGCTCTTGTGCCCCCTGCTTGTTAGTACCCCAGGCAATGGCCAGTATTATGACCGCAGGTCTGCAGGTTAAAGGAGTCTAAACAAATACAACGATCTGACTTCTCTACTGCAGAGGTGTCAGTTAATTCTGAGACTGCATTCGAGGTTTTAGCTTGATGATTAACACATGGAAATATTTGTGTGCAGTGGAACACAGAATGGATTTCTGGGCTGTGTTACTTAAGTAACTTATAAAATTAAGAAACCCAAAATGGTTCTGCCAAACCTAGAATACTGAAAAAACGTATGCTCACAAGTAACTACAACTATGAAAAAATTAGTATTTATTTGACATTGCCTGTACATTCATAACAAGTTACTAGTTTTGTTTCAATCATAAAAATAACTTCTAACAAAAATAACCTATTTTTAGTCATGATTTCACAGTTTTTCACTATTATTTGAAATACCTCTTTAAAAAATTATACTTATTTTTTTGTTTCTGTGTGTGTATGCATGTACATGTGTGTACGCATGAGGGTGCCATACTGTGAATGTGGTGGACCCGAGGACAACTTGAATGAGTTGGTTTTGTTTTCCTGCCCTGTGGATCCCAGGGATTCCTGTGCACCGAGGCTGGGAAGCTCAATGGCAAATACCATTATCTGCTAAGCCACCTCACCAGCCCCATTTTAAATGTATCTTGATGCTAAATTTCAAGGCAACAACCAAAGCCAAACTAGAGGACTCTATTTCATAAACATGAATGACAAAAACTAAAATGATCTAATCTCTAATTCTTTTATGTAAAAGAAATTTGGAGCAATTACTATTATGAAATGTATGTAGACATGTACTTGATTTGGAAAAAAAAAAAATCCCTGATCCCTAGGGAGTTCCCTAACCCTAACCCTAACCCTAACCCTAAGCCCCTGAACCCCAAAACCCTAACCCGAACCCAAACCCTAACCCTAACCCGAACCCTAAGCCAACACAGCAAATTCAGGAAAGACCTGGCTTGTACTCTAATCTTTCAGCAGGTCTGAGGTTTCTAATTTTGGCACTGCTCTGTAGGACGATGTGCTACGATGCCTTGTGGGATTTACTGTTTGAGACCTCATACTGAGAGGCTAAGAATATTGTGCACACATAGTTTTGATATTATTGACCAAATCCATAAAAATGGAGCACATACAATATAATAGGAACAGATTAAAATCAAGAAGTTAATTACAACACCACATATGAGTTTCCACCCATTGAAAGGGCTTTAAGTCCAGTTAGGGTAGCCATTGATTGCCAAAGCTGGTAATAAAAACAACCAACTTCATGGTGACCAAATGGATAACAATGCCCTCTGAGGTAAGACATTCCATCTTGGAGGGAAGCTCCAGAAGATGCTGGATGTTGAAAGGAAGGTAAACATCAGGTTGTTTTTAAGGCAATCAACAACAGGATGTTCTAAGGAAAGATGAAATATTCCATCTCACAGGGAAGCTCTCTGAGATCAGAAAGCAACACAATAACTTCAAGGATATCCCTGAAATTGATCAGATTAACTAGGCTCCTTCCTCCCTGAACATATATGTACTGTCACCCATGCTGGAGTGGGTCTTTGGTGAAGCTGATATCTTTGAGTCATTTCTGCTCCTGTAAGTAATCCCTCACCCAAGTCCTATACGTAACTCCAATATAGCTCATGGTTCACCTCATTAAAATTCAGTGCTATCCAGGATCCTTACTTTGGTCTGTTCATGGTTCCCTATCTGGGATGGGTTGATATTTGTTTAAATCGTCCCAGAAATAAAGTCACACAACACCAAATTTCAGCTACATGAAGTCTGATAAAAAGAGTGTTGCAGTGGAAGCCATTAATGGGGAGCTTCTTGCCAACCAGTGTAAATGGCCAGTCAATCATCATTAAATGTCTTTTTGGGGAAACTGACAAAATTATATTAAAAACATGTCCATATAATTAACAACTTTTATCAAGAAAACTTGACTCAGACATATTTAGGAGACTTGTTAAAATGAGTGACTGTTGTAATAAGGTCTTGTAAATCACTTTTCATTTGCATACTATTCACATAATTTTAGAGATAGTGTTTCCTTCAACAGAAGGGTTTTGAGATTATAGAGTTAATTAAATTAATTTAAACATTCCTTCATATCTCCCAGTGGCTGTGATTAACGGTAAATTATCTCTAGTAGTATCTTGAGCATATTATTTAATTTACTTTTTATTATCCTTGGAAAAGAGAAAACATACATCGTTATTGTTGCAAAACCAAATATGTTGGTCATGGAAGTAAGGTGCTGGGACCCAAAATGTTTGGATGAAGAAAATGTAAAAGTCTTAAATTTAAAAATTCAGGTTATGATCAACTATCTTTTTGCAATCATGTATAAGGCAAATGTAATATATAATTGTATACTATCAAATATACCTTAAATATAATTTATTTTAGGCTAAGATATATAAAATAAAAAGGTTTAAAATTTGCATAATGGAAATGTAGTGTCTTTTGACCAATAGTTCCACATTTCTCTCCCCTTTCACCTTTGTGCAAATTATTATTTCTTTTTACTTATTACTTTTTGAATTAATTATTTTAACTTTATGTATATGAGTATATTGCCTGCATGTGTGTAAGTACACCTCTGTCGTATCATGCCTGAGGAGGTCAGAAGAGGGCATCAGATCTCTTGGAACTGGAGTTATGGATTGCCATGTAGGTGTTGGGAATAGAACCCAGGTCCTCTACAAGAGCAGCTAATGCTCTTGACCACTGAGCCATATTTCCAGCCCTGTATTAACTTTTTCTTCTTATTCTTCCTTTTAAAATATTAGAAATTGAATCATTGTATATCTCATATAGAATATCTCAGTCAATCTTAATCATATTTATTCCCCTTTTCCCATGGGTATAATCCATGGCCTTCCAACTAGAATCTATCTATACATTCTTTCCTCTTTTATAAGGTCTATTATGTCAAGTTAGTATCCCCAAATGTTCCTCAGTGCAAGTTCATCCACTGAGGTCTAGTCAGTCCAACCAGATTCCCTCTCTTTAAGAAGATTAGCTTATCCTCACCCAACAGTAGTCAGTTGCCAATATTTCTTCACCAAAGATTGGGGTCTGCTACCCATTTCTTCAGTTCCATGGTGGGATTTTGTCTGCTTGAGTTTGCATGGGTCTTGAGCAAGCTGACACCATTGCTGAAGGTTTGAGCAAGGTCCCAGGAGCTCATAGAATTCTATTTCCATATGATTATACACCTCCTCACTGGCTCTTACAGTCTTTCTGCCCTCCTCTTCGGCAATGGTCCCTGAGCCCTGGGTGAATGAAACTTAATATAGGACTGCTGTCCAAGGACCCACACTCTGCAGACTACTAATTTACATGCTTTGGCCATTTGTGACCTTTTGTGTTACTGGCCCTCTGTTACATGAAGGAGCTTCATTAATGAGAGTGGAGAGATTCATTAGTGTTCCCTCTACCCCTTGTTCTATGTTGGGTGAGCCTTAGGTGTGGAGGTTGTGTTGCAGATGTGTCACTTAGGCATGGGCAATTCACAGACAATGTGCGATCAGTAGTAGTCTCCATCTGATGAGCATTGACTGGGATACTTGATGTAAATATAAGGATACATATTTTTCACTTAGTAAGAATTCACAGTAGCCTAGGAATGTGACAGCCTTGGAGATTTCTATGACCTCTTTAGTCATATATATATATATATATATATATATATACACTTTCCCAATCCTTAAAGCTTCTCGACATACTTAAGCATATGTCCTAAGTACAGTCTATCTCTGTTCTAGATTGAAATATATTGTAAAGTTCTGACCAGAGGTTTTTGTAAGTGTAACACCAATCCCATTTTTCAAAATTAAATCATTAAATGGTAAATGCTGTTCAAAATGGCCTTTGAATTTAATGAAGAGTAGAATTTAACACAGGGAATTAGGCAGGGAACTGCAATCGAATAATGAGCACTTCTAAGATAATTGTTATTAAGATACATCTATGGTTATTAATTTTGTCCTTTTAAAAATTGTTATAGCTGTCATTTTGAGACTCTAAGCAAGGAACTTGTTAATGAATTCATACATTTAAGAAAATTGTCTTAGTAACCATCTTCTGAATTATTTTTTTAACTTTTATCTAACAGGTGAAAAATCTTAGACACTATTCCTAACCTGTTTTATTGTTATGAGAAAATGTCTGACAGAGATGATACAGCAGCAAGAACAGGAAGCAGCAGGTCACACTGCATCCACAGTCAGGAGGCAGAGGGTGAGGGACACAGTATCTTTCTCTTTTTCATGAATCACAGGATCCCAGGCCATGAAATGGCACGGCCTATATTTACTGTAGTTCTCTCCTCAATTAGCCTAATCTAGATAATTCCCCTGTGACATGCTCACAGTTTTGTCTCTAAGGTGATTCTAGTTGCATCAAATTGACTATCAATATTAAGAATTACACACCTAGAAATTAATAACTTGCCGAACTTTCTAGTATATAAACTGAGAACCAGATGGCACTTCTGTCTGACTCTATACCCTATGCAATGTAAGATTGTACTGCATATTGCTTCCCAAATAGCAAAGGTGAAAGGAGAATGCATAACTGTCCTTAAGATTCACCATGTTAATATGCTACTTGGAAATATAAATTATCTACCATCAGGGAAGTTTTCTGATGACTCTGTGCTCTGGGCAACAGTGGGCAAAAATGTGCCATTGTGTAAATGTAGATTCAGGAACAGAGAACTACATGCAGATATTTTCCCATTTAACCTCAGTGGCAATAATACAGGCAGCTGGATGTATGTCATATAGCATCGGTTGAAAAAAGAGAGACTCAGTACAGGGGACTTTGAAAATGCTTATAATTTTGAGAGTTTGATGAATTCTAACCTGCATTGTAATTTATAGCGCAAATACCAATTTTTCCTTGTTTCAGATAATAGAAAAATTGCTTTTTATGAAACTTTACACAAATAATATCTAACAGTCAGTAACACTGTAGGAATTATCTGTCAATGCAGCAGTTAAACTCATTCTCTAAATTTAAAGATTAGAAACCATTGAAGGAAGAATGGCCAAGTGTTTTAAATAGCTCTGCCCACTACTCTCACCAATTATTTCTTCAGCAGTAGAAATGTGCCTGTGTTACGTATTTCTTCATCTTTCAGGTAAGACGAAACACTCGAGTAGTGCAAGAGAGGAGCATCTATCCTTTGGCCTGTTTCCTCATCTGAAACTTCCATTTGTGTAGTGTCTATGTTGGTAGAACTTTGTTAGCTACTTAAATGGGTGGACAAAGTAACAAATTATGGTAATGAACCACATCTTATATACTATATATTTTTAGTGGAAATGTGTATTTTTCTACCATATAGGGTAGAGTAGTCTCTGTACGCATTAGTAAATGAGCTATGGAGTTAAATATGTAAAAGTATCCCTTATCAATTAAAAATGTATTATATATTATGTATTATATGTATTATATATAAATAAAATATTCATATACATATATATCAAAGAATAAGACAATACTGCAAACTTATCTGACTTTTTAAAAGAAGATAACAGGGGCTGAAGCGATGGATCAGCAGTTAAGAGTACTGACTGCTTTTGAAGAGAACCCAGGTTGATGCCCAGAACCCAGTTGGTGATTAACAACCATCTGTAACTACAGTTCCAGGGGACCTGATGCACTCTCCTGAGTTCTGTGGGCATTGGATGACTCATGGAACTACTTCATACATGCATGCAAAACCCTCATACATATAAAAATATAAAAGAAGATAACACTGACTGATAAACTGCTAGATTTGGGATTCTTTAACTGACATAAGAATGAAAATTTGTTTATTCTAACTGTTGATTATCACATAAACTCAAAATTGAAATTCCTAAAGACAGTACAATTTATCTTAATATTTATACTCACCTGGTCATTGTTTTATTTATCTAGCCAATAGAAGTTGTTAAAATACCATCTTGTTCGGTGTCCTTAAGTCTCTCATTGCATTTCACATCTCTTTTGTACTTTTATTTATTTATTAACTTTTTTTGTGTTGTGTATGTATGTATTTGTGTGGGTGTGTGAAACTGTGCATGTTGATGTATGTGCACACGTGTGTGCGTGCATGTGGCAGATGCATGTGGTGGATGCACGTGGAGGCCAGAGGCTGATGTCAGGTGTCTTCCTTGATTGCTTTACACCTTTCATTTTGGAGGCAGAATTTATCACTGAAGCTTGAGACCACTGATTTGGTTAGGTCTGCTGGTCAATGACCTCCAAGGATTCACCTGTCTATGCCTCTCAATCGGTAGTATTACAGGGGTATACACTGGTGCAGGGGATGCAAACTCAGTTCTGCATGCCTACATGGCAAGCACTTTACAAAGTGAACCATCTCCTAAGCTGTCTGCATGCCCTTTCAAAATAATCTATTATTGTTTTTAATTTAACAAGAAGGTTATGAAAAGAATAGATATTGAAAAGAAGAAATACTGTAAAATAAATTAACAATGTAGCAACACTTTTTGCCACAGGAAATTTTGATATAAAACTACAGAAACTGAGGCAGTGTGTCACTAGGGCAAGGAGAGAAAAACATAGTAATTAGACTAAATAGATGTATAGATAGATAGTCCATAGTTAAAACACATAAAAACATACAACTTATTTTGACAAAGTCGTCATTGTCAAATGACAATTTTCCTACATACAGTGCTATAACAGTAGCTATCCAGATGGTAAAAATAAATCAATAAAAATAGCAGCTATGGACCCAACAGCATACATGATCAATGTCAAAAAAGATGTTATATATGTAAATATATGTGAATTAAATTAAAACATAGGTTAAATATGCTTTTGGCTTTGTAGTGTTAAACTTAAAAAAAAATTCCCTAGCCTAAAGGAAAAGATAGATACATTTTGCTACAATAATATTAATAACTTATTGTATCAAGAGATGAGAAAATAATGATGAGCTCCAAAGTAGAGATTATCATGTATCATATTGCATATTTTATATGCATATATTTATTTATATACATATTGTACTATATTGCTTATGCAATATGTAATTGGAAAACTGCCATATTAAGATAATAATAATAAAACTATATAAATTAAGAAAAACATAACAAAATAATTTCTTTTAATGGGCAAGTATTTAAAATGTTTTTCTTTATGTGCTAATTGTACACATTTCTATATTATGTTGTGCAATGACTGTATTCCCCTGCTCTCACCTTTCCTCTGCGTTCAGACACTAATAATCCTCACTATTCCCCTGGATGGTTTCACTTCTACTTTCATGTCTTATATGTGAATATTATTTTATATATACATACAAAATCTAGGAACCACATATGACAGAAAACAGGATGTGTTTCTGACTTGGCTTCATTGTTTTATGTGATTAGCTTGTTGCATTTATTTTCCCGAAGTGACATAACATATTTCCTTATGACTGAAAGTATTCCATTGTGTGTATATCTGTTCCATTTTTTATAATCTATTTCTCTGTTCTTGGACCCCTAAGTTGGTCACTACCTTAGATATCTTGTAGTAGTGGAGTAAACATTGGTGTATCTCTGCAAATGTTGACTCATGTTTCTTTGAGTAAATAATCAGAAATGGTACAGCTGGGTCATATGGAAGATCTATTTTTTGACTTTTAAAGAACTTCGATAATGATTTCCACAGTGGCTAGACACGTTTACCTCACCACCAGCTGTAGATAAGGATTTCCTTTGGTCCACATCCTCTCCAGCTTTGTTGATATTTTTTTTCTTAGTGATTGCAATTATGACTGGGGTAAAATGGAATTTCAGGGTAGTTTTACTTTAAACTTCTCTGGTTAGTGAGGTCGAACATTTCTTCCTGTGTTTATTTGTCATTTATATTTCATCTTTTAAGAACTGTTGGCTCACTATATTGACCCATTTATCAGTTAGATCCATTGATTTCTTATTTAGTTTTTGAGTTCTTTGTCTATTCTAGATATTCTAGATCTTAATTCTTTCTCATAGTTAGCAAACCTTTTGTTAAATGGGCAAGAAATTTGAAAAAAGCACAAGAAAATATAAAACTTAAACGTTGATAGAGAAAATGACATTATAGTTTAAGGAGATAGAAGAAGCATCATCCATGTGACCTTGAAAAGGAAAAGAGTCAGGGAGGCAGAGGGGAGAAATACAGGAGAGAAAAAAGAGCAAGAGCTTCAGGAATGTGCATGCATGTGCATGTGTGCGGCATGTGTGTGTGTGTGTGTGTGTGTGTGCACTTATTCTGTGATATCAGCAAAGAAGTCAGTTTCTTTTGGACCTGCTTCTGTGTTTGTTCTGGGTCCTTGAATATAGATAAGCCTTGAGATACTTGATCAATGAATCTGTTTTCTAGCGACAGTTTTAATTCAAGGCTATAAACATCATGGACAATGGACAATGTGGCAAGCTTAGAGACATGCAGAGATAGAAGTTCAAAGAAGAGGCGTCAAAGCACAGGAATGTAGTGCAGAGGCCGGAGACTGATGTGAACAAGAAAGAAAAATTAAGGCAGTGAAAGAGCCTGGCAAGTTACGGAGAAGAAAATATCATAAGGTAGGAAACACTTCTCAGAAGCTGTAAAGAGGTCACGAAAATTGAGAACTGAAGCTTCTTTGATTCAGTAAAAGAATACTGATTTCCAGGGTAAAAAGACAATTAAGTGATGTGGATGCTAGACCAGCACATTTAAGATCTATGTGACGTAGTTTACTGGATCCTTTCTAAACAAACCATATCATCCATCACAGCGACCTCTCAGTTCTCTCCATTCACCGTCATAGGCACTTATCAAAGTTGATAGCATAAAGGATGGTAGTTTTGCCTTTCTCTTTGTCTCATAAGAACTATGACGGGAAGGCTTGGGGCCAGAGCAGAACCCGCGCTTTTCATCTTGCAGCGCGCGCTGCGTGCAGTGTACCTGCTCTCCAAAGGAAGCATACATGGAGCAGGCGGAGTGCAAGTGAGACTCAGAGAGGCAGGGCCTTGTCGCAGGGCACCATTCGCTCTTCTGGCTAGTGAGGGGCTGAATTTTCTCATGTTACTCCGCTTCTTGTGGAAGTCTCTGAAAGTCATTCACATTTGAGAAGTGAACATGTAGGGTTCATAATCTACTGATAGGGTTTAGAGTTTTTAAACTATTTCATTTCCATTGGTTTTATTTTATGTGTATGAGCCTGCCATGTTGGTCGGTGTACTTGTGTCGTGCAATGCCTGTGGAGGTCAGTAGAGGGCGGCAGATACCCTGGAACTTTGTCAGCTGCCATATGGGTGCTGAGAATTGAACTGGGTCCTCTCAAGAGTAGTCAGTACTCTTAAGCACTGAGGCTGAGCCATCCCAGAGCCGCTTGGTAGGGTTCAGTTTATGGAAATACCAGTTGTTGGTAAGATAAAGTGGCCAGTTCAGGAAACAGCATGGAAAAGTAATGAAATGAAATGCTTATCCTGTGACATTTTCCCAGATAATAAGGCAACATAGAAACAAATAAGGCAACTTGCTGCTGCAAAACGTTCTCAAGTTCCTGACTGTGAGGTGTGTGAGAACACACCAGTGGAAAGAGAAAAAATCATATATAAAGCATTTCTTCTTTAGATAACTGAAAACTAATAAGCAATTTGATCCTTAGGAGAAATGTAAAAGCAGATGCTAACATTATTATTTTTATTTCCAAGTTGCTGAAAGCTTATATTTTCTTACTTAGACCTCAAAGTGAATAAACAAAAGTCTAGTGTTGTGTATCTGCCCTTCAGGACTGGCTCTTCTCCACAGCACCACATGGCATATGAGGAAAAGAAAACTCTGGAAATCTTTTACTTCCTCAAAATGGAGAGCAAGAAAACCCTGAATCTGTACCCAAGTTTGTCTCACTTTGTAGCCTTCTGTGCAAACCGGCTCACCTGCTTTGAAAAAATGCGCAGCTACCCCCTCGCTTTCAGGATTCATATCTCAAATTAATACAATGAAATTTAGAGAGTATTACAATGAAATTATTCAGTTTTCTTTTTATTTAAATCAGATTTCTGAGTGTGTCCCAAATCTATTGGACAAAGCCATCCAGATTTCAGCTTGTTTGTAGAATCCACTACTTTCAGCTGATTTTTTTTTTAACCTGGTTTTGCACAGGGAGAAAAGATGGCTTGCACTAGAAGGTGTTGTGACTGCCAAAGGAGTGTAAGGAAATAACAGACACACTATCGACTAGTCCCAGATAATAAAGCAAAAATAGGAACAGCAGAGGGCTTTGTTGGTGATGATTTGATAGGTGCTTCATACATTGTCCCAGGAGGAGAAGATTGTTCCTGCGGTAGTTTCCAACTTGCTTCATTAAAGTCACCCAGCCCTGGTGGAAAATAAAGTAAATAACTTTAGCTGCATAGTTTTAATAGACTGTTAAAAAGACTGAAATAGCTCTCTTCCTGTTCTTTATCATGGCACAGGATCAAGGTAAAAAGCAAAATCCAGCACAGGAACTTCACATCTGCATGCTTTGCCTCAACATCTGTGTGAAGGAGAGTGGAGACAAACTGACCCTGGCTGCCAAGGGGTTGGATCCGCTCCCAAGCTAGACGTCTGTATTTTCCAAAGCTCGATCCACTGGCAGGTCCTTTGGCATCAGAAGAAAGGAAAAGACAGCTAGCTGTTCACTGCCCAGTCCGTGGGACCAAGGCAGAAGAAATTCTGGAGAATGGTTTGAAGGTATGGGAACACGAGTTACACAAAAAAATAATAATAACTTATCTGATACTGGCAGCTTCGGGTTTGGAATCCAGGAACACATTGATCAGCCAATTTTCAGCATCACAGACAAGAAGCTCAGGACCGGCTGCAGTGGGGCCAAACACCGGGGAGAGGCCATTCGTGGTTTCAGCAGAAGTACGATGAGATCATCCTTTCTGGTAAACAAATTCTATCCAAAAGGCCAATAAGATTTTCTCAGACAAATTTAAAAAAAAAAAAAAAAAAAAAAAAAAAGACTACTGTGGAGAGCCTTTGAAACTGGTTGAAACTAGTTACAACGCGAGATTCAAACATCCACTTCCTGAAATGGAGATTCAAACATCCACTTCCTGAATGAAGACATTCAGGTCTTGATCCTGACTAGAGATTTAGAGAGAATTATGTAGCATTGTGCATAATCATTGTGCATAATCTTTAGCAGAAAATAACACTTTGCTAAAAATTTCACACAAGGGATAAAAAGGATTTGACTTTAAAACCAGTGAACAGGGAACCTGACTTCTTGTTGATGGAATGGTATTGCTATTCCCAGAACTTCTGAAATAATAGCTTCCTGGAGTTACCTAAAAACAACTGGAATGCAATCAGATAATGTGATGAAGTATTTGGTGAACTGTAGCTAACTCCTACTGGTTCGCAGTTGCACTGAGAACGTGATCTGTGTGAAGGACTGTACAGCTTCTTGAAACGTTGCTGATAGAGAGAAGCAGCATTTCCTCTCATTTTACATTAGTATCATTCAGTTATTATCTTTTTATGACCTTCTGTGCCTGCCGTACATCACACTCTCAAACACCCGCCCCTGAAAGACAATTTAAATAATGTATTTAATTTTAAGAGATGAAGAAAGAAGAGAAGGAACAAGAGGGGAAGGGAATTTAAATTCTGCTGTAGAAAGGACAAATCTGGAAACCGGAGAGATGGCTCAGCAGCACTTACTGCTCTTGCAGAGGACATTCACACACATACATATATGCAGTGACTATAGAGGACAAAAGACGGTGTTGAATCTCCTGGAACTGGAGTTAAGGATGATTATTAGCAACTGTGTGGTTGCTGGGAATTGAACCTGGGTCCTCTGCAAGAGCAACCAGTGCTCTTAACTGCTGAGCCATTTCTCCACCCCACATAAGCCTTTTAGAAAAGGATAATATTAATACAATCATATAGGTTAGCAAAACCAGTGATGTTAGGACAACTGGTTTAAAAGCACAGTAAAGTTGTGTATAAAGCTGTGAAATTCCAACAGAGCAGAAGATGAATTTTGCATTTTTCTTTTTTATGCATTTTTTTCATTTTTCTACTCCATAAATGTTAAATTCACTATACGTGCCAATTTTGAGGAAGTCAAGTTTTCAATTATGTTTTATAAAGAAAAGGAAAACATATATTTATTCTGTAAAAAACATTCCTATGATAAAATGAACTGTAGTACAAGGAAAAAAAAGTTGGTTTGGTTTTGTGGTTTCTAAAAAAAATGCAGAACATGGGTGCACTTATATACATGTAGGCGATACAGTCATACACATAGACTAAAAAATAGAAAAGAAATAGAATAATAAAAAAACCCAACTAATTTCCAGAATAACAAACAAACAAACAAACAAAATTATCAGAATTTTTAAAGAATTTTTTTCTAGAGATTATTTCTGGGGATTATAACCAGAAGTGTAGAAACTTCTTCCCAGCAGAATTGATTTGGACTTAACAGCAGTTCTGTGACTTGGAGTTGCAGGTTTCGTAGGTGGACAGAGATGTGAGAAGCAGGGCGATGTGTCTCTTGTTCTCTTGGTCTTTGGAGCATTGTGTCACATCAGTAGAGCCAAACTGAGGTGTTCATGAAATAGGAAGTGCCAAATGAAGGTGTGACTCACCCCTTCAAGGCAGTGTGGGCGGCACTCCTACTATTGATCATTTTGATGCCGTTATTAAAAGAGTAATCAATGCTAAAGGAAACATTGCTGCTTAACTCCAGCAATATAGCAAGGACTTAAACCAGACAAACAGATGAGATCATTTTTCATGTGGTCTTTAATACAAAACCAAGATTTTGCTGTTCAGTTGTGATCTTTTAAGTACAACTTCACAGGATGTTGCCATTCTCATTTATGTGTAGGTGGGTTATAGCACCATGCTTTGATTGTAAAGCACTGGACGATAGGATTTGGCATGACTTAGCATCTCTATAGCTCATTAGATTGTAGAAATGGAAGCAAAACACTTTTATGCATATTGTAGTGTAATAAAAATAAATATAAACTTGGGGAAAAAAAACTATTGATATATTTATTGACTTATAAATGTATCAGATAAAGCTTTTCAATAAATGAATCAACAAAATCATAGTTGAAAGTAGATTAGTTATAACCTCTAAGAATTCACCATCTTGACCACAAGGAAGTAAACATTTTTCAGTCAGATGGTCAGTTATTCATATGAACTCACAGCGATGGTGACAGCATTCACAAATCTCACACAAGTTCAAACCAGACAAAACCAACATAGATATGGTGAAGTGAATAAGAAATGCCAACACAACCTGAGGAAATTTTGGCAACTACAATTGCTGAGAGGAGAAAGAGTCTTGGTGAGCTGACCGGACTCCAGTCGACGGACACACACTGAAGGATGTTTGGGGACACAAATTAGACTCCACAAACCATACATACATACATACATACATATATACACATTATATATGTACATATTATATATATATACATATATATATATATATATATATATAAAACAAAGTACATTAAATTGGGTGGGGAGGTGATCTAAATACCATAAAATTTTATTGTATGAAAAAATCACAAAAATTCAATTAAAATGTTAAATCTTTTTAAAAAGAAAAGCTGAACAGACTCCAGTGAATGAACTCGTATTGAAGGACATCTGGGGACACAACCTTTGCTTGATAGAACTAACATATATAATGCATGATGAAATGCCTGAAGTCTTGTGGGTGGAGTGTGGTGAGGTAACATATGCATACATGTTAAAATGCCTGAAGTCCTGTGGGCGGGGTGTGGGAGGCAGACAGGAAAGGGGAGGCTAGATAGGAATGAAATGTACAAAATCAACAAAAGTTCAATAGCAGTATATTTTAAAACCCCAAAAGATGTTTTTAAAATGCTGACTGAATGACACACACAAAATTCTACATCATGTTTACTTGACTTCTCCTTAGTGCCAATTTTATACCGACATGAATGACTCCTAAGCTGATTTCTTTGCCTCTTCCCTCTCTTGAAAACATCATATACACTGGATTTAAAAAAATAACCAATTATAAAATACATTGACATTACAGTACTAGCTTTGGGCTATGTGGTACACAGAGCTCCTGATGCTATGTCAGGACTTAGGGAATTTGCAGTCACATATATTCCTTTATAACCCCATAAAAACCATCAGGAAGAAATATACTTCTATATTTATGTTAAGAAAACCAATACAAAATGTTTGATATTTTCCCAAATCTATAACAATAATTATAATAATTGGCCTTCAAATTTAGGTTCAACAAGTACAAGTGTCATAATTCCACTGCACTGATTCTTTCCAGTAAGATGACTAAAATAAGTTATAGTAATCAATCAATCAAAATTATTTACAGTAAGTCCATAATTGATAATTTACTTAATTACAATGTTTCATGATGACTTTAAAGAATTGGAAGCTTTTCATAGGCCATAAATGTTACACTACTCTTCTAATGAGTTTTATATCAAAGCACAACTGAAGACTGAGGAATATTGATAACAGAATACAATGTGGAAAGTTATCAGAGTTGTCTGTATCTGCCTTAGCATGAGTGTGCACAGGCCAGTTATATATGTTTACTATCTTCTTTGTATTTGTCTTAGGTTATGTTTACACACACACACACACACACACACACACACACACGAACACATACAAAGTGAAGTGTTCTTTTTTCCTTCTCCTTCCCTCCCTCCCTTCCTCCTTCCCTCCCTCATTCCTCTCTGCTTATTTTGTTTTGAGAAGATCTTGCTAGCTAGTCTTGACCTGTGATTCACTATGAGCCAGGCTGCTGTCATATTCTCTTGCTTTATCCCCTTGTATACATTGACTACACGAGCGCGCTAAGAATGCAGCATGCCTAGTTATATTGACCTGTGTATTTTCCTGTCTGTGCATTTCTTGAATTGCCTAAGAAAGTTTTTTAAGCTGGAGTTCTCTGTACTGAATAGATGATGGTTCAGCAGTTAAGACCACTGGCTGCTCTTGCAAAGAGGCCCTAGGTTCAGTCCCCAGCATTCACATGGTGGATAACATCTATCCCTAATTCCAGTTCCAGGGGATCTGAGGCCTTCTTCTAGCCTCTGTGGGCATGGTGCACTTATATTCATGAAGGCAAAACACTCATAAAATACAAATAAATTAATCAACAAACTAAAAACCTGAACTTCTCCTAGTATTGATTGTAAGATTTCCTTGGTGTTAAATTGACAAAAGAACTATTTCTGTCATCTGAAAATTTCATTCTCTATGGAGAAACACTGAAATTAAATAAACAGTATGCATGTGCACATGAGAGTTTACATATTTATATGTACTTGTGCATCCATTATTGGATATACAAACAGACACACACACGAGCATCTTCAAAAGTATGAAAAAAGGGGGTTGGAATGATGGCTCAGCACTTAAGAGCACTCGCAGAGGACCTGGATTCCATTCCCAGGTCCCATATTGCCTCTAACAGCCATTCTAGCACCAGTTCCTGGGGATTCAGTGCTCTCTTTTGACCTCTGCAGGCATTGCACGAAACGGGTGCACTTATATACATGCAGGTGATACACTCACGTGTGTAAAATAAAAATAGTAAACAAAATATTTTTAAGAAGTATGAAAACAGGGCAACGTGTCTACAGCCTAGTGAACAAGTTAGAGAACTATATGAGAGGACCATAATAGAAAAGGAAATTGGGCCAGAGTCTGAGGGCCTCAGGTCCTTCAAATTCTGTGAACCTGTCTTCAATGTAGAGGATGACACAGAAGACAGAAGATTCTTAAAATGATCTAGTTGTATTTTAAATGTACACTCTGGCTGCTGTAAAAGTACACTTCGCTGCTGAAGATTTTAAAAAGAATCTAGTTGCACTTTAAAAGTGCACTAGGCGATGGATTGCAGGAAGCCCAAGTGGAGATGCCAGTTAGGAACTATTGTATTGAGTGGGTTCAAGTGCTGCTGTCCTCAGTCAATGAGATGGTGGTGGCAGTGGAGAGACAACAAGGTTCTTGGTTTCTGAATTCACCGGCTGCCATTTAAGTATTTCAGGGACTCTTGTAGAGGAGAAATAATGTAGTGGCAAGCTCTGATGACTAAATTTTGGACTTTTTCTACGATATGCCTCCCTTAAGCTCTTTCTCCTCCCTCCCAATGGCCTCCTTCTACTTTCCTGGCTTCTGTAATTAAACACTCAAATCTAAAATTTTAAAGCTAGGATCCCTATATGAGAGAGAATATGCAGCATTTATATTTCTGATTCTGAGTACTTAGCTCAGTATAACTTTTTGCAGTTCTGTTCTTTAACCTGCAAATTTAATTTTTCTTTACAATCGGATAAAATTGCATTGTGTATATATACCACATTTTCATTACCTAGTCATCAATTTATTGACATGTAGATTGTTTCATTTCCTAGCTTCTGTGAGTGAGGTACCAATGAACATGAATGAGCAAATATATCTATATAATAGGGTAGAGAGTCCTTTGGCTATAAGGAGAGGTATAGCTGGGCCATGTATAGATCTGTTTCTAGTTTTTTGAGGTTATAAAAACATAAGAAGGAACCATGAGGTTGGGAAGGGCATCTGGAGAGGGAATTCCAGAAGGAGTTAGAAGTGGGTATAGGGCGTGGTGGATATGATCCAAATACATTGTATACATCTATAAAATTAGCAAAAAAGAATTTTTAAGAAGTACAAGGAAAAATAAAATCAAATATGGAGGAAATGTAGGATAAATTTTAGATCACTCAAATTCAAAGTTCCCAGGAACTCCACAATTTAGTGATTGCACAAAGCAGATTTAAAAATTCATTTAATGTTGAATTATTTTTAAAAAGAGACTAGCTTCATAGAAAGTCAATATTGTCATACTACAAACCAGATAATGTGTCAAAGCTGATGTGTCTACTCAAGGCTAGAAGTTAGATGTACCAGGGATTTGACAAAGTACACATCTATTTGCAGCTTGTTGCTACTGGCAACATTATGGGACTATTGAAGCCTTGAGAAATCCTGAATAGGGCCAGAACTGAATTACTGAATATTCAGTTAATGTTTGAGAATTTATAGCAGCTGTTAGAAAACTCTACAGATGATCATGCAACTGGAATGTGCCAAGAGGATGCCTACAACAAGATCATGTTAGAATTGTCCCTCTCTCCATAATGAGCAGACATTAGACATTATGATGTCAAAGAACATTATTGGTTATGATTCCACACTAGAGTCAAAGGGTGCCTTTATGTTGTCTCTGTGGGATGAAGAATCCTCCGCCTGTCATGTGAGACTTTGCAATGCATATTCTTCCTTCCCAGTGTGGTTGTGAGAAAGCTCTTCAGCAGTTTAAACGCTCAGGTGATTAAATGCATAAAAATTCAGATTTTAAAATCCATCTTTACTCTTATTCTTAAGCATTTTAGAAACTAGTTCTTGAAGGAAGAAGTCAAATATTTAAGCATTCATCCTAGTTAGAACATAACCTCAGTAGATGCGACATTTTAATTAGCCTTTAACCCATATTTCCAAAAGTGAAAAAAAGCTGTCCTATGAGAATTTTCCTAAAAGATCATGATATTTTGTTAAATATGGACCTTATGCAAAAGCTAAGGAATTAAATATTTAGTATAGTATTGGGCAACTGAGCACACTCAGCACATTGAATTCTTTTTAGCTAGTTTTACTTTTATTGTTTTATAAAACTTATTTTAAAAGATACACAGGAAGAGTATTCACAAGCACTTTCTTTCACTTGTCTTTTTAGTTCATAATTATTTCAATCACAAATAAATTTCTGGTAGTTCTAAAAATTCTGCATTTATTTCAGTCAGATAATACATGTGTCACAATCATTCATCTCCCTTATGTAAGTGTAAAGTTTGTTTTTGATTAAAACATTTCAGAATCTTTGCAAATGCATATAAGCTTAGCCCAACAATTATAGCTTAAACTTGCTAGGCTTTAAAAAAAAGTAGATGTAAAAATATCCGTTGCATAAATTGCTAATAAAATGAATTATTAAGCTATAGAATTTAAATATATCATGATAAAGTACAAATGTATTATCATATATAAAACTAGTAGCCCAGTGAGCGATAACTCCTTAATTTTCTAATAATGGAATAATATTAAGTAGGGACAGTATTAATCAGTGATGACTTCACATGTATTTTTAAAGAAAAAAGAAAATTCAGTTAATACAGTTAATTGACAAGTATTGTTTTCAATTCTCCATTTCAACATAGCTGTCTAGTTCAAATTTGAAGAACTACTGATCAGGCAGCCTCTACACGATACATAAATCCAAGCAATCACTTTACATCAGGAAGTTTAATATCTTCAGACCTTTTCTGGAAATCTTCTACTTTTAACAGACAGCTCTCTTCCCCCATAATCACCCACATAGGATGAGGAAGGAAGAAGTGGCAGCACTAGGCTCCTCTTTTTGCAAGTGGAATAAAGGATTAAAAAAAACCCAAAAAAACTGAAAGAAGGAAAAGAAGAAGGAAGTCACATGATCAAACGATTCCCACTATTTGATTCCTAACGGTAGCTGTTATTTACCTAATGTCAGTCTTCCAAAATGAAATGTATGCATAGACCGCTCAGGAAGCACGCTTCCACAGTAGCCCTTTAGCAATTATAATCCCTTTTTGCTTCCTGGGTAATTTACCAGTGGAAACTTCTAAAATTATATGGGTGTATAGCTAATGTTACATTTGAATAGATTTGAAAATGGACACAGGGCCATCAATGACACCTTTTTCCTTTCCTCCAGAGGATGCAATGGCCTTAAGATACTTTAAAAATGATTTGGTGTGAGCCAGTTAGATGGTTGGAAGTGGAAGGTGGAACCCAAAATAGGCTACTGAATTTTCACTACATTTCAATTCTGAAGACTCGAACGAGAAAAAGGATTCCGTCATTCTTTATGTGGATACTGTGGACTAAATGACAAAACTATAAGCCCTAATGCCCTCTTTCACACAGTGAGATGAAAAATCTCCTTGCTTTAGTGTGTCTCCTAAAATTACTGTGTGGATGAGAGTGTCCCGTGTTCTTTTTGTCATAGGTGTGATAAAATGTCTGGCAAAAGCAGCTCGGCGGGAAAGGTTTATTTCGACTGTCACAATTTAAGAGTTACAGTTCATCATGGCAGGGTGGTCAAGGTGACAGGAAACAATGTGAGGCAACTGATAGTTGTAAGTCCACAGTCAGGAAGCAGAAAGCTTCCAGGCCCCAGTACCGTCCCATCCTGCCAAATGGTACTGCTCACATTTCGGATGGGCCTTCTTAACTCAATTAACCTAATTCAGAAAAATCTCTCACAGATGTGACCAGAGATTTGTTTCCACGGTGTTTCTAAAGTCAATCAAATTGACAATAAGGATGAGCATGACAGGTTTACAGCCAAACACGTTTAAAGCATAACGTTCTAACTTCTGTCCCAGAGGCCAATGGCCATCTTCTAGCAAAATTAATTCAGTCAAGGTTCAAAATCCCCCCGGACCCCCAATTTTCAGCAGTTCTAATCTAAGACTGAAGACAATTTTTTAACCATGAGATCCTAAAAACTAAAATAAAAACCAAACAAAAACAAGTAACAAGTAACATACTTCCAATATGCAATGGCTTAAAATAAACATTCTCATTCCAACAGGAAAGAATGAGGGCACAGCGAAGAATGAATGACTGGCTAAGGCAAGACCCAGACTCAGCAGGATAAATGTCAAATCCTGTAACTCTGGGCGCTATCTCTAGAGCTCACGATGGAATCAGTCATCTGAGGTCCAAAGGACAAGGGAAGCTCCACACTCCAGCTCTGCTGAATGCAGCATACACAGCCTCTGCCTTGGGTCTGCTCCACTCTACGCCGGAAGCTTGCCTTGATGGACATCCTGGAATCTCCATCGGGGCTTGCACGTTCCTCCATAACTTCACGGAGTGGCCGCTCAGGGTCGCTTTGCAGGGACTCTCACCCTCCACATAATGCCTGGCCACAGCAGCTCTCCGGAACTACAGCACAGGCCTTCATGATCCCCTCATTCCTGCCTCTTGCATTACCCATAGCACTGCCAAATTCTGCTACCAACTGGAGGTGGAGCCTGGTCCTCATGGACCACAGCTGTATCTGGTTCTGCCTGTTGATCCTAGGGACACATTTTCCTAAGGAGCAGCTTTCAAGAAGTAGAAAATTCCTTCAATGGCATTTTCAGCTAGGCTTTCCCATTTCAGTTCAGTTCAGTTTGCATTTCCACAAGATGGAATCTGTGAGAGAGCTAGAGTCTTACCTTCAGGGCACCTTTCCTTTTGTTCTAGTGAAAAACACCAACTTTCCACACTGGAGAGATGGATGGCTCAGCGGTTAAGAGCACTGACTGCTTTTACAGAGGACCAGGGTTTGATTCCCCAGCACCCACATGATGACAGCTAACAAGTGTCTGTAAACTCTAGTTCCAGAGGATCTGACACCTTCTCCTGACCTTCGTGGGCATTGCACAACCTGGGTGCACTTACACACATGCAGATAATACATTCAGACACACGAAATAAAAAGAAAAACACCAAGTTCCTTTTTAATGACTGTAATCTCTTTAGCAGTTACAGGTGCTTTGTCCATAAGGAGGAAGTCATTCATACAGTCCTTGCCCAAACTTCTAAATTCTACCACATACATATCCATGAAAGATTTTTATCTTCTGTCTTTATTTCCAATGATTTTGTTAGCTGCTTTACCCGAATGCAAATATTGAATTTTAAACTCTCTGATCATGGAAACCATATACAGCCAGTTTTCTATTTTGAATGTTAGAAAATCTGTTGGACAGATTTTATCTTCCCCAACAATTATGATCAATAATTTTTCCATATTTAACTTTAAGTGTATATTTATATTTATTAGAAGGCAATTATCTCTCTCATAGACATTCATACACACAAATCTTTGAGATAAGAATTTTGAAATTGTAAATTGGAAAATGGAAGGCTGATTTTTTTCCCTCCATCTTCAAGCATATGTGATAACAACGAAGGTTGTAGATCAGTTTCACTGAGAGTGATATTGAATCCTGAATAACTTAAATAGCTGACTTTCATTGTTTAGTGCCCGTATTAACAGCTTTCTCTAACAGGTAGGACCAAATACTTGACGAGAAGCAACTTAAGAAAAGCTTATTTTTGACTCAGGTTTTAAAGGGCACAAAGCGTCATAGGGTCGACTGGGAAGTTGAAAAGGGGAATTCAGGCACCAGTTGGAATTATCCTTTTCATTTTTTTGCTCAGTCTGGTTCTCCAGTCTACAGAATGCTGTCACCAACATTTAGTGTGTTTTCTTTCCTTATTTAAACCACTTTGGAAACTCCCTTTCAGGGCTGGAAAAATGGCTCAGTGATTAAGAGAACTGGCTGTGCTTTCAAAGGACCCAGTTTGATTTCCAGAACCCATGTGGTGGCTCACAACCATCTGTAACTCCAGTTCCCAGGGATCCAATGTCCTCTTCTGGCCTTTGTGGGTACTGTACACATGTGGCACACAACATACATGTAGGCAAAACACTAAAAAAACATAAATTACTAATACATAAAAAAGAAATTCCTTTCTATAAAGACTCTTTTCCCCATTCATCCTTCTTTTTTACATGTTTAAGTCAATTATTTTCAAAAGATTGGCTTTTATATTTTCACTGAACTTATGTATCATTCATTCATTCGTGTGTGTGCGTGTGTATGTGTGTGCACGCGTGTGAGAGAAAACCACAGTGCATGTGTGGATGTTATAGAACAACCTTCACAAGCCAGTTCTATCTGTCCACTATGTCGATCCTGGTGACAGATCTCAGGTCATCAGTACTTTACCCACTGAGTTATCTTGTCAACTTTTATTGTTTTAGAGGGGAGGGAGGAGACCTGGGTCTTGACAAGCGTGATTCTCACCCTATGTTCTTGATAATCATCTTCTCATTGTAGTAGCTTCATCTCCTTAGAAGGACTGTTTTTGCTTGTTATTATGATTGTTCTAATTTTGTGTGAATGAACATTCATACTGTGCTGTGACTATATACGTTTTAGAATTTATTACTTGAAAATGCACTCACAGTAATTGCTTTTGTGACAAATACATGTGATAACCACAACATTTCCAAGAAACAAGATACCACTTCAAAGGAGTTTGTATTAAATTTAGAAAACAAATTATTTTATGCATGTACCGGAAAGTGAATCTCATAAATGCATGGACGTGTTTGTAATAAAACTAGCAGTTTTATTAAACTTTGAAGGACATGTGGCTTTCTATCTGCATTAAAATTATCTAATTCTTTGCAATAATTCACTAGTTCTACACGTTTTAAAGATGCTTTTTCAATTAAGTAGCTGTTGTTCTGGCGTCAGCATTGCAACGTTATGTTGCTTTGTCTCTAAACTGTGTTACTTTAAGTCCAATTCTCTTTCATATGTTTATGAGTCACTAAAAATTTAAAACTAATCTGCATCCATTTTCTTGAGTCCCCGATAAACACTAACTTTTGAAAATCACGTAAAAAGTTTACATTTGAAAGAGGAGATCTCTCTAGGCAAGACAACATCTACACTCACACCCTTTTGCCTACTTTTGAAGAAGCAGAGATTCATTAAAACTAACTGATTAATTGAAAATTCTTCCTTACAAGTCTTATTGGTGTATACCTATATTGTCATGTATTAACCAGAAAATACAGCCTGATATGTCAGCATAACGCCTATAATCCTAACACTTGGGAGGCAGAGGCAGGAGGATCTTGAGTTTGAAGCCACCCTGGGTTACTTAGTGGGACTCTGTTCAACGAAAGAACTGGAGATGTGGCCCGGTGCTGAGAACTTGCCTGTCACGTACAAGGCCATGGGGATGATCCCAAGTAATAGTGTTTAGAAAAATTATTGTACCTCACACATTGATTAAATGGCCATTTCATCTCACGGGTTGGGTTTCTTTGTTATCTTTAGTTGTTAGATGGCTGCAGTTGCATTCTACCAATATTATCCTATGATGAGTATGTCTTTCACTTGTGCTTTCAAAACCTTTTATCTCTACAAAACACAAAATGAAAACATTTCTTTGGAAATAATAGCATTTAACAGCCCATTTCTTAAATCTTCATTTTGGTAAAACAACATTTTAACATTATTATCTAACATTTGAAAATAAATATTATCAGTACCTTAATTCAATTTGTCATAATTGTTTTCCATATTTTAATTTTGGCTAGAACAACTCAGGCCCAAAACAGTATGAGGCATTTTCTCTCAGTAGTTTTGTAGTAATTACACGCTAGGTAGAAACAGACTCTAAGAAACTTATTCTTGGTTATTTTTGGTAAGTAAATTTTACCAACAAGCTTTCATATATTTTGTAACTGTTTTATTAAGAGCATTTCATATACTTTTAGTGGTCTAGTAAATGCACTCTTAGAGACAAAACAAATGCAGAAAACATACTTCTCTTTTTCTGACTAAGATAATTATGGACTCTTCTTTTTATGAACCATTGACGGTGTGGTGGTTTGAATGAGAAATGTCCCTCACAGGCTTAAATATTGAACACTTGGTCAGTTGGTAGCGCTGTTTTGGGACATTTGAGAGGTGCCACCTTGATGGAGGAAGCACATCATGGGGCGGAGGAAGCTGGGAGTGGACTTTGAGAGTTCTTATTCCTACCCATTCTTTTTTTCTCTCTCTCTCTCTCCTCTCTCTCTCCTTCCTACTTGAAGATGTGAGTGCTTGGCTTTCTGTTCCAGCTGCCTCCTGCCATCCCTCCCCTGCCATAATGAACTCCTATCCCTCTGAAACCATAAGCTCAATAAAATCCTCCTTCTGTAAGCTGTCTTGGTCGTACCGTTTTATCATAGCCAAAGGAAAGTAACTTATACAGAGAGTTTTGTCAACAAATACTGCATTTTGCTTCTCTGTACTGATTTGTCTTTGGGATTCTTGATTTACTTTTCTTTCTTTGTCAATTCTTTCTTGATAATTGATACTTTACTTATTAGTATTCACTCCTTTTAGTTGTTGGTTATGTGTTATTCAAAAGATCTGTTGCCTTTCTTTTCTAATGCTGTTGATGTAGTTTAGTTGGAGACAAATTCCTCCAAATCTATGGACTGAATATCTACACTCACCCACACTCCATGTGTTTCTTGAAGAAGCCTTTGTGATGTAGTTGAGCTTAGAAAACTCCATGACAGGAAAGCCCCTTGTGAAGTGATCTGTGCTTTTAAAAGCAAAGACCTAGAGCAGCACCTTCCCTGGTCCTCTAGGTAAGGACAAAACAAGAAGGTTCCTTACTGTAAACCACGAAGAAGGCTCTCATCTGATGCCATTTGGCTAGTGCTTAGTGGGGCCTCCCAGCCTCCAGGACTTTTAAGAAATAAATATTAAGTCACCCAATCTATAACATGCTATTATGACACCTAAGCTATACACCAAAGGTATTCCTGTCTGACTCACACTGAAAATATTTTAGAAGGGACTGGAGAGGTGATTTAGTGGTTAAGAGCACTGACTGTTCTTGCACAAGATCTGAGTTCAGTTCCCAGCACCCACTTGGCTGCTAACAACCATCTGTAACTCCAGTTCCGGGGGATGCAATGCCTTTTTTTACCCTCCTTAGGCAATGCATACATGGGTGCATTTATATGCAGAAAAAACATTCAAACACATAAAATAAAAAAAAAATGGGGGCTGGAGAGATGGCTCAGTGGTTAAGAGCACTGGCTGCTCTTGCAAAGGACACAGGTCTGATTCCTAGCACCCGCATGACAGTTAACAACTATCTGTTACTCCAGTTCCAAGGGAGTCAGATGCCCTCTTCTGGCCTTTGCGGGCCTTGCAAGACACAGGTGCACATATATATGCAGGCAATACATTTATATATATATATAAAACATAAAAATAAATTTCAAAAAATTTAACATTGGTGCTTCCTAAATTATATATCTATATTAACAACATAATCATCACTTTTAATTTTCTTCTCTCTCTCCTTTGTGTAGGTGGAGATGGGGAAATTTTTATGAATATTATAAATATACAACACAATTAGAAAAATTTCAGATTAGAAATGGCTTTCATAAGTGTGCAAGAAGTTTGTCTACTAAAATTTTCAGACTCTGCTCAAGCACTAATTCTGCTTAAATTTTACCTTTTAATTTTTTCCCATTTTTGGCTTTAGCATTGAACACAGAAATTCCACAGGTATGGTAAAAAGAAAGATTCCTATACATCACAAGTACTGAGAACAAAGTCATAAGACAAGCTTATCATCCTGGGGGGAGTGCACTGCAGAAATAGCAGCCCAGGAGAAGAGCAAACACTAAATTTAATAAAGTTTCCCTCCAGTCTCAAAATTGATTTTGGCAGACCTTGGCTTAGAATAGAAATTCTTGACAACACTGTTGTAGTAAATACAGTATCTGGAATCCAGGAAGTTTTTGACTTTTAG
Source organism: Eospalax fontanierii (assembly GCA_035773235.1). Taxonomy (NCBI): domain Eukaryota; kingdom Metazoa; phylum Chordata; class Mammalia; order Rodentia; family Spalacidae; genus Eospalax; species Eospalax fontanierii. Next base: position 10,713,361 of record CM069527.1, read on the forward strand.
CCTTTGCTAAGCTAAAAAAAGAGTCACATAGATTCCAATGCAACTTGCTCCTGGGTTGCACCTGTACGAGCAGAAGGCCCCAGAGTGGCCATTTTCAACCTTGCCAGCAAGACAGCATCTGCTTTGACAGCTAGCATTTGGCCTGTTCTCGATATTCACAATTGCCAGCAAATAGTGTCAATGAACATATATTTGTGACTTGCATGACATGAATGAATACTGACAAACTATAGGTAAATAGATAGAAGTTCAGTAATTCAAATGGTATTATGGCTTAGATGTGAAATGTCTCCCAAAATGTTGTGATCCAAACACTGAACAGTAACTAAATTATAAAAGCTTTGACTTCAGCAGTGGATTAATATTCTGGTAGATTCAGAATTGATGGCATTATTGGGAGGTGGTGGGAAATGTGATCTTGTTAGAAACTGTAGGGTCCAGGAAGTGCGTCTTTGAATGGTGTCATGTGCCAGAACCCTTCTAATCCACCTTACACTGCTTTTCAGCTTCTACAAGGAAATGCTCTGCTTTAGCACACTCTTAGGCCATGATATTCTGCCTCATCACAGGTTCTACAGCAGTGTACTTGACAGTAGACTGGAACCCCTGAAACAGTGAGCCAAAACAAATCTTACCTCCATGAATAATTTCTCCCAGATATTTATTGGTCATAAAAATTAGCATACTTGGTAATGCCATTCTAATTAATGTATATTGAAACCTATAACATAATAAATTATATTATAATTCCAATCAACATTTCCCCAATGACATAATGTTAAGGATATTTTCATATATGCATTTGTGGTTCAGTAGTTGGTGTGTAACATGCTTAACTATTTTGCCCACAAACTTTTTGTAGTATTGTTGTGCTTTAATAGTTGCTCTCATGTGTTCTAGAGAGGAATTCCTTGTTATGCATGCTATTTACACATTCCCCACCCCCTCTATATTTTGATTTTTATTCTTGTAGCAGTGTTTTTGATGCATGAAGCTCTTAGTCTTGATGAAATTGAATTTAAATTGGACTGATTTTGCTTGATTGATTTTTCCTTTCATGATGGATCACATTTTGCTCTTTTGCATGGTGAATAATTTTCATTGAATTCCAGTGCTTATAGGGCTGAATGTCTTGTGTGTTAGATGTGTTTATATTCCTCTGTTTGGGCTTTGTTGAAGATTCAGTCTTAGATTTTAAGTTTTGCTCTTAGAGCCAGGGAGCCGTTTTGGTTAGAGCTCATTTTACTTAGTTCAGAGGCAGACACTTCTGTGTTCTCTCCTGGATACCCTCTAAATTATGAAATCTTTCATACCGGCTAGCAGATCTTTTCCTTTAATACCTCCAAGTAAGTGCTTTCCTGTGTATTAGGTAGCTGCCTTGCCACGGTTTCTATACTCTAGAGTACTTTATCATTGAAGCTCCATTCTTTGGGGAATTTTGCCCAATGAATTCTAACAACTTCAGTCTCTGCAGAGCTCCAAATCCAAAAGCTCAAACTAAAAGAGATTAGGGGCTCTGCCTTGTCTTTTCTGCAACCAGGACTCAAAGTTTCCCTGGAATTGTTGATGTCCTTTATCTTGAAAAGAACCTATATATAATAAATGCACAGTATGTATTTCCTTTCTTTCATTGTTGCAGGCAAAAATGTATCTGGTTATTATTACTTTTTGTGTTCCAAAGTAGAATATTGACCTAATTTATAACATTAAAAATAAGAAGAATCATGGTGTATGATTATGTGATATATTGAAAGAAATACTACCATGTATATCTAAATATTGAGAAAGCAAATTTACTTATTCTAGAATGTTGCACATGGAAAACTCCGTTTTTGGTTGTTGTTGTTGGGGTGTTTTTTTTTTGTTTTGTTTTGTTTTTGTACACAGAGTTTCCCTGTAACCGCAGTTGGCCTGGAACTTACTATGAAGACCCAAGTGGTCTCATTCTCACAGAGGTCTGACTACTCCAGCTTCCTGAGTGCTGGAATTAAAGGCATGTGCCATCATGCCACAGGGTATTCTTATAATATCAATTTTCCTCGTTATAGAAACATAATGACCTTCTGTCATAGAGCTTTCCAGTGTCTGAGCGACCAATGTGGATGTCATAAATGAACGATGGATCTCTCTAAGATTTCCATCCCCAGAGCTTTTGACGTGGTCTGGTACAGTTTGAGGAACCTGGGTTTATAGAACTCCCCCTAGCAATAACTTCCAATGTACTTTGTGCACCTTAGAAATATTGTCTTTCTTGTGATGCCATGATGTGGAAAAGTTCGGACCACTGCTCTAGTCACATATTTCCCTATGTGTTTCATCTTCTTGTTGCCATACTCAGTTTATAAATTTCTCTTTCTTTTCCTACTTTAAGGGATGGCTGGCTTGCTTAGAAGAGAACTTCAGCCAACAGGAAAGAGAAAAGTGGGCTTTGTGTAACACTGTGAATTCTCTTGCCTCAAGGATATTTTATTGTTGAATGGAAATTCCATGACCATGTCTTGATTAATAGATAATATCTATAGCTGTAGAATTCAATTATACTAACAATGTCTGACAATACTGAATATATTTTTAAAGTAAATTTTATGTCTTAAAATAGATTTTCTCAGGAGAATTAAGTTATTGCGATTTTTGAAAATATGCTGGTAGATGACTACAACCGCCTGCAGCTTATCTGTCTGGGCTGTGGCTTTAGAAACCTACTTATAAAATGCACTTTGTGTTTTCAATGAAGAAGACAGCTTAAACGACAATACTTAGGAAGTGAAAAGATTTTTAAAAGTCTCCAACTCATATGTATTTTTCACACAACAGTACTGTGAGTGAGTCAGACCTATAATAGACTTCACAAGTTCCAGCTGTGCTCTGCTTACAGTTGTGGTCTGCAGCCTTTTAAGAGGCCAACAGCTCTCTCATCTTATTTTCCATCTTGGATCGGAATAAGAATTTCATAGGACTGAGAGGGTTTTCCGGAAGTTCCTGTTTCATCCGCACTATGAAGGCAAAGGAACGTCGACGTGCCCAAACTTGCGCTTCACTGCTGAGGTTGATTTGTTTTCCACCATGGACAGCCTTGTGCCATTACCGTGAAACCCTAGGCTGCCCACTTGGACTTGCTACTGCTCATGTTATATATCTGAGCTTTAATCCCACCTGAACAACAGAAGTGGACATTTCTAAGTAGGGAGTGCCTATTTTTATTATTGGACACAGAGAAAAATCGTATGAGTTGACATTTCTTTTTACCCATTCTTGCCCTTTTATATATAATGAATGTGCACAATTATATTAGCCCTGAAAAATGTTTCTTTCTCTAGGACTAGTTCTATGGTGTTATTGACATATAATTGATATGACAAACTGTCCACATTTAAACTATATAATTTGGTAAATCTTGACTTAGTTATCTATTTATGAAGTCAAACCACAATTAACATAGGGAACATATCCGTTACTGCAGTTTCTGTTTGGTTGGGTGTTTCTACTTTATTGTTGTCAATTTTGTCTTACTTTTATCTTGAGATGGGAACTTTCTATGTAACCCAGACTGACTTCAAACTCAGAATCTTCCTCCCTTAGCCTCCTAATGCTGGAGTTATAGGAGTATACCACCAAGCCCATATTCTTATAACAGTATTCTTTTACTTTAAAAAATATTTTTGTCTGCTTGAGTTTACATGGGTCTTGTGTGTGCTAACACCATTGCTATAGGTGCATATGAGAAGCCAGGAACCTGTAGGACTCTATTTCCATATGGTCAAGTATCTTCTCCCTGGCTCTTACAATATTTCCTTCCCCTCTTCTGCAATGGTCGCTGAGCCCTTAGTGGGTGGAGTTTAGTATAGGAGACCTTTCCAAGAACCTGCACTCTGCAGGCCCCAATCTCAGTTGAAGAATTACTGGCAGCTGATTACTGCTGAGTGAGGAAGAGCCTATCTTCTTAAGGGAGCGACTCTGGATAAAGTGACTAGACTACAGTGGATGAACTTTTACTGAGGACATCTAGGGAAAAAACTTGACATGATAGACTTTAACATAAATGACAGAATGTATTAACTCCAGTGGGGAGGGCTATAGGAGGGTCCCATTGCGGAAGGGGGTATAAAGGTGATTAGATGTTCTATATGAAATACACAAAAATTCAATTAAAATTTTATAAAAATATTTTTTAAGATTTTATTTATTACTTTTTATTTTATGTGTATGAACATATTGCCTGTATGTACATAAGTGCACCCATGTCATGTAATTTCCATGGAGGTCAGAGGATGGATTGGGATTTCCCTAGAGCTGGAGTTATGGATGTTTGTTAGCTGCCATGTGGGTGCTGAGAATCGAACTGGGTTCACTGCAAAAGCAGCCAGTGTTCTTAGCCACTGAGCCACTCTCCAGTTCCCTAAAAACATGTATGTATGTTTGTATACTTGCTTGTCTGGATGTGTACACATATGTTTCATATCCATGGAGGCCAGAAGAGAGTGTTGGATCCCTTGGAACTGGAGTTGCAGGTGGTTGTGAGTTGCCATACAGGTGCTGGGAACCATGCCTAAGTCTACCACAAGAGCTGCAAGTGCTCTTAACTGCTGAGCTCTCCTTCCAGCCTACTTCTATTTAAAAAAAAGTCTCCACCCCATCTCACTTTACTCAAAAGACTCAGTGATGAGCTTTTTTTCCATTATAGATCAGTTTATATTTTTATTAATTTTATATAAATAGGATCTTACAATATGGATCTTCTTTTCTCTGGCCTTTTAACATTATCATTTTGAGAGTTATTTTATATTACTGTATTCATAATTGTTAATTTCTTCTAATTAGAGCTGATTAATATTCTCTCTCATAGGTATATTGTGATTAATTCATTGATTGACATATTTGCAGACATTTGAGTAATTTCAATTTGGACATATAAATGAATAATAACATTTATATATAAGTATGTATGACAGTATTCTTTCCTTTATTTTTAGATCTAGATCTAGGACTAGAACGCTTGGGCTGTGTCAGCTGTATCGTTAACTTAAAAATCAAAGCCTGGTACATTTTTCTCAAATAGTTTGTACCATTTAATTCACAGAGCAGTGTTTGGAAGTGTCGGCAGCTAAACATGCTCCCAACACTGTTAATGCAGTCATTCGCAAAGGTGTGCAGTGGGCATCTCACTGCAATCTAGTTTGTATTTCACTAATGCAGAGTTGCTGTTCTCATCGTTGTGATCAAATACCAGGCAAAAGACAAGAGGGTTTATTCTGGCTTCTGGTTTGAGCAGGATACCCTCATCATGATGGGGAAGCAGCTCTCAGTCTCTTTAGATCGTTTTTGTTTTTTCTCAGTTTTGCAGTCTGCAGTATGTAGAACAGTTTTCCTGTTTTGGGGTAAGTGTTGTTTTAAGCACGAATAGTTAGTGACTCTGAACACCTTCTTTATAAAATGAACTCATCAGGATGGAATTTGAAAGAAACCATGCTGAATTTTCACATGCATATAGTGTACAAATAAAATATTCCCCATACCCCCTGAGATCTAACCTAGAATTAGGTCTTAACTGTGAAAAAACTTTGAAAAAATAAACCCTATACAATCCTCAAGCTTCAGATTCACATTTGTAATTGCATATAACATCTTTCTCACAGAAATTACTTTATCTTTTAAAACATGCAATAACTAAAATATTTAAGTTAAATAGATTTTGAACCTACAGTTTTATATTTCTGTTATTGATGAAGGTGATTTATATTGAGCCAACCACAAGCAAAGGTACTTTTAGATTTGAAAAAAAAAATAGTGTAGTAGTGTGAACTCAGGTAAAAGAAGTTTTTATTATCTGCATCTTGTATATATTCTAGTTCATTCAGTGTGTTTCAAAGTGTGTGTATAAAGTGTTGACTCCATATTAAGCCTTAGCCACCCACAGCTCAGGTGGGCGGAAGAGGGAGGAAAGATTGTAAGAGCCAAGGATGGTTCAGAAACATAGGGAAGCGGAGGCTTTCAGGCCACTGGAACCTTGCACATGTGAATTTGTGCTACGGTGGCACTGAGCACAGGATCCACGCCAACCCAGACAAATGCCCAGAGTGGAGCACAAGAAATGGGTGGTGGATGGCCTTGGACTGCGGACTACTGGAGACAGATTATCACTGGGTGAAGGAGAGTATGCCGTTTATGATCTCTGGATAGGCGAACTAACCTCCAGTGGATGAACTTGCACCTGGGGACGTTTGGTTACAAATACTGGACAGGACTTAATGTCTGTGATGGAATGCATGAGATCAGTGGGGGCTTGGCAAGGCATGGATGAGGAAAGGGCTCTACATTTGATTCAGAACTGTTGTACAAAAGCTCGGTCAAAATTAAAAAATGCATTCCTTTCCTTCCTAATGATTTATTTCACACAAATACTGATGGAGGGCCTGAAAAAGTAACTCAGTTGGTAGAATCCTTGCCTTGTATGCACAAAGCCCTGAGTTCCAAATCCAGTGCTACATAAACTGGGTATGGTGGCTTACGCTTGAATCACAGCACTGGGGAGGCAGAGGCAGGAGGATCAGAATTTCAAAGTCATCCTTTGCTGTATAGCAAGTTGTAAACCAGCCAGGGCCTTATAATACCATCTCCATACATAAATAAGTCTATCAATTAAAAGTCATACTGACAAATTGACTATATATTATGTCTTACCAATACAGAAACATACAGAACATGTTCTATCAACTGTAAATATATTTAGAAGATTCAAGTAATATATTTATAGAAACTTACAGCCCCTTTTTCAAGCCTACTATGATTTTATATAAATATTTGAATTCTTTATTAATCACTTTTTATTTTAACTTTTATTAATGTTAAAAATGTTATGTAAACTGAAGAGCAATAAAAATAGAAAAAAAGATAGATAAAACAGAATGTTTATGGACTCACTTAAAACTCTCAATCACTTTATTCAGACACAACAATTCCATAGGAAGAATTTTTGATTTTCTTTTTACCTGTAGAACCGAGAGAGCATCCAAGCTTCATTTGAAGACTGGATTTTGGAATAATTGCTTTTTCAATAATATGAAGGGTGCACTAACCTGGGTGAGAGGAGACAGCACGAACCAGGTAAAAACCATGACAAGTACTGGTAGTGCAAATAGGGCAGAAATTATTTAAAGAGAAATGATTTCTCTCCATGTCCCTTCTTCCTCCAACTTGCTATATAGTGAAGGGAGGATAACGTGAACTCTTCATTTTTCTTCCTCTCCCTCCCAAGTGCTGATATGACAGCCGTGCACCACCATTCCTGGCAGAAGAAACCATTTCTGACTCAAAAGTCGTTACTTGAGCTGGGGAGATAGTACAGTGGCTTAAGTGCTTGTCGGGCAAGCATGAAGACTTGAATTTGCATTCCCAGCACCTGCACGACAAGCTGTGCATACCTAACACCAATAATGAGGAGGCAGACACAGGTAAATGCCAGAATTTGCTGTCCAGGCAGAATATTTGAGATGTCCAGCTCCAGGTTCAGTGGGAGACCCTGTCTTAAAAATAAAACGGACATCAATTGAGGAAGAAATATGACATCAGCCTCTGGACTCCACACACACACACACACACACACACACACACACACACGTGCGCACATGGGTGCACACACTAGCATGGGCAGTCACATGTTCACCCACATACTCCACCTGTGTCTTCCCCACATATAAAACTTTTAGGAAACTACATGACTGTTACTTTTATAAATGCCCAGATAGGATAATAAATTGAGATGTTTGCCTAGTATTGGAAAGAATTTCTGAGAGAGTTTGACTACCTGACTGTGGGCCATGATCTGAGATCATTCCAGATGAAGTGTAAGTAGTATAATTCAGATTGCTTTTCATTGTGAAAGTACTTCAGTAGGCTTCCTTTTGATAATTTGACTATTGGAACCATGCAAAGTGCCATTCGACTCCAATCAATTTTAATTAACAACAGGTAGAAATTCTTGGAGAAATCAGCACGTTGCTGGATTTCCCTCATCAAATACAACTTTTATAGTTCTCTGAAGCTACTTCTGTTTTTGTTTGTAATTTAGTCATACTTCTGTCTTTCAACTGATTAAATTTGTTCTTGGACAGTTTCCTACATGTATGTAATGCATAATGATTGCTTTCCTTTCCATACCTGCCTGCCATCTCTGTCAACCCTTCTTCCCTACAAATCTCTTTCCCACATGCGTGTCTTGTTCTGTAACTGAGTTTAACTAGGGCACTCTGTGTCATGGGTTTGGCTGCATCCATCTGAACCTGGCAGGCTCATCTGTAAGATGTGTAAGAACACAACTAAAGACAATGAATCTGTTGGTAGCTGATAGTTCAACAGCAAGGGGTGGAACTCTTTGAGGCTTTTTCTCATTCTTGACTGACCAAACTTTTTCAGGCCTGGAACATTAGACTATGGCTGGTGTGAGTTAATTTGCCATGGCAGTGTTGTGCCTAGAAGATGGCATTTAGTGGTCCTTCTCCACATCTTTGGGCTCTTACATTCTTTCTGCCCCTTCTTCCACAATGTTCTCTGAGACTCAGGGGGGTGCTATAAAGATCATGCTTAGAGCTGAGACTTCAGACATCCATACTGAACTGGATAGAGTGGGATAACAATGCTGATTAGTCAACCTCCTGATAACATATGATATTTGACATAATAGATACATCAAAATAATGAAATAGTAAACTTACGAAGAGTAAAAGTTAGAGACTGGAGAGATGGCTCAGCAGTATGAGCAGCTCTTGCAGAAGACCCTAGTTGGAATCCCAGCAGCCACTGGCAGCTTACAACCATGTGTAACTCCAGTTCTGAGGGATCTGACACCCTCTTCTGGACTCCGTGGGCATTGCATGACACAGGGGCACTTACATACATGCAGGCATAGCACTCATATACATAAAATTAAAATAAATAAATTTTTAAAAAGGAGTAAAAGTTAATTTTGGCTCACTGTTTGGAAGTGCCAGTTGAAGATTGGACAGACCCATTACTTGGGCCACAGGTACGGGTACTGGATGAGAATATTAAGTACATAGCAAGCCACAGGTATGGGTACTGGGTGAGAATGTTAAGTACATAGGAAGCCACAGGTACGGGTACTGGGTGAGAATGTTAAGTACATAGGAAGCCACAGGTACGGGTACTGGATGAGAATGTTAAGTACATAGCAAACCAATGATTCATGTCAGAGCCAAGAAGGCAAAAAAATAAGGAAGGGGTTGGGGTCCCACAGTTCCCCACTGGATCATGTACCTATTGATCTGTGATGGTTTAAATGAGAAATATCCTCAATAAGTGCTTATGTACTTGAACACTTGATCTCCAGGTTGTGATTCTGTTGGGCACAGTTATGAGTCCTTTAAGGTGTACAGCCCTGATGAAGGAGGTATATCACTGAAGACAGGCTTTCAGGCTTTGAAGATTTATAGTCTCACCCCATTTTCTGTTCTCTCTCTCTCTCTCTCTCTCTCTCTCATGTGAATTAAAATGTGATCAGCCAGCTCCTGCTCCTGCTCCAGCCACCATGCTTTTCCTGACTGCAGCCATATCTTCCCCACCATAATGAATTTTGTCCCTCTGGAACTGCATTCTAAACTGAGCCCTCTCTTCCCTAAAATAATTTTGTCATGGTATTTTATCACAGCAACATAAAAGTAACTAATGCATGATCTAAGTACTCTATAGAAGGCCTGACTTCCTAAAGGCTGCATTAATTACTAATAGCACTATCCTGAAAACCAGCCCTTTAACACAATTTGCTGTCCAGTAGCCAAAATACTCTATCAAACTATTTTATCACATTCACATTTGAGGAAAGTTTCACAGTACAGAGAAATGTTCACCTAGGTAGATGGCATCTTAATCCATAGAACAGTTATGTGTATCTGGAAGAAAATAAAATTGAAATCAATAACAAAGGCATCTCTAAAATATAGAATATTTAGAAATCAAATAATATGTAAAATAACTTGAGTCAAAGAAAGAGTCACAAAAGATGTCAAAAAATGCTTGGAAGACAAAGATATAATAGAGATATTTTTACTTCTAATGAGATAACACATCTAAATGCAGGGCATGGTACACATGCGTTCGCTACACCTAGGCCGCTGGGCCTCAGAGCTGACCCTCTCTCTCTTATCCATGCTCACAGTGCTTACCTTCGCCTGCAGTTGGGCAAAATCATCTAATTCAAAGCCTTCACAGCAAGAACGGTTTTTCTCCGTACCCGGAATCCCATCACGTCTGCTTGTCACAGCTCCCATGTTCCGGTGTCTAGATATGTCTGGAGCTGAACCTTCCTTTTCCTTATTTTTCATGACCGTGGTTCTTTTTGAAGTGTTACTCAATTATTTGACTGACTACTCCTAGATTTCCTTGCTATTTTCTAAAGGATGGGCCCAGATTACGGGTATTTGTAGAGGATTTAGTTCTTTTAAGTACATCATATTAATTGCAAATGTTACCTGTTTTGCTCCCTTACCACTAATTCTATCACTTATTTTAAATAGTATTCACTAAGTTTATTTTTTGTATCATTTTCTTTCTTTTCTATTAAATGACTGTCTTAGCTTGAAACCCTTTGAAGTAACATAAATATCATGTGTATGATTAAATTTTCATCCACCATTTTTAATTCCTGAAGATAATTATTAACTGAAACTACTGTTAATGTATTAGTTACCAAATGGTGATTTAAAATTTATTCATCTTTTTAGAGTGTTTAATTTAAAATCTGTGTACACCTGGTTGATTATTCTTAAGTGGATAAAATAATTTAGAATAATTGGAGATAATTAGTTCATTTTCTAAGATAGCTTTTGATGATGACTAGAAAGGTTAAATTACTTTTCAGATTTACCCAATCAATATTCATTGTATTGTCACAAAATAAAATTTGTTACAACTATTTGCATGTGACTCAAAGCAAGCTGTGAATCTGTCTGCATGGAGTTAGAGCAAAGTAAGTCAGCATCTTCAGATTTCCTCCCTATTTTACTGCAGTGGAAGTAACTCTTTCCTGAGCAGATTGAATGCACCCCAGGGGTGTTATCAACACTTTCATTTTTCTATGAGACAGAAGCAGTTATCAGTCCTCATGTAATACAGATGACTTTGTGCAATATATGGGAATTTTTCTATAAACAGCACATGGTTGAAGAATATCAATTTAAAATCATGAGAGTTACAAGGAAACATAATCCAAAACAGAAATGTAGATGTCTGAGGTCTCAGCTATGATTTTTATAGCACCCCCTGAGTCTCAAAGAACGCTGTGAAAGAAGGGGAAGAAACACTGTAAGAGCCCAAAGATGTGGAGAAGGACTACTAAATGCCATCTTCTAGGCACAACACGGCCTTTGCAATTATCAAATCACACCAGCCATAGTCTCCTGTTCCAGCCTACAAAAGATTGGTCTTACCAACAGTTAGTCGAGAATGAGAAAAAGCCTCATGGGGTTCCACCCCTTACTGATGAACTATCTGCTCCCCAACAGATTCATTGTCTTTAGTTGTGTTCTTACAGATGAGCCTGCCAGGCTCCAGTGAATGCAGCCAAACCCATGACACAGAGTGCCTTAGTTAAACTCAGCCACAGAACAAAAGACACGCATGTGGGAAATAGATTTGTAGGGAAGAAGAGTTGGCAGAGATGGCAGGCAGGTATCGGGGGAAAGCAATCAGAATGCTTTGTATACAGCCAATTATACCATTTTCTGAGACAGATGTTTAAGAATCTGAAGAGGACTGTCAATGTGTATGTTTCTTCTTTGATTTTTATGTTTTATTCTTATATATTTAGGAGTAAATTGTTAGGAACTTACAAATTTAAGATTGTCATAACTTCTCAATGAATTGGCCCTTTATCATTATGCAATTTCCTTATTTATCTCTAGTCATAGTCCTTGTTTTACAATGTCATTTTCCAATATTATTAGCTCCTTGCCAGGATCTCAAAAATAATTTTACTTGAGACATTTGTTCTGACCTTTTACACGTTTATACAATATCCTCATGTCCATAATGGTTTTCTTATAGGTGTGTTTTTAGAGTTGACATTTCTACTCAGGCTCTCAATCTCTGTCAAATAATAGAAGAAATCTGAGTATGAATTTCAAAAGTAATTTTCTCTATGATTTACCATTTTGTACTTATTGCTCATTATTTCCTACTCAGTTATCTTCTTTTGGACAAAGCAATATTATGGTTTACTTGTGTCTTTAAAGACTAGGGATCAGCTACATAGCTCTCCTTTGGATTTAAGAGGTACTCTCAAGTTTACAATATACACCACTAGTTATTGGAGTCTGCTTACAAACTATGTTGCTTTATACATGGTAAAAGAACTCAATATTACATAATATTATTTTTTTCCTATATTTTTCTTATGTTTTCACCTATTTTACTGTTATATGCTATAAATTTGAAAGTACAAAGTGATTTTTTTATTTTTGACATTTGAATTTGATCTTCCCTTGATTGCCTCCCAGAACTTGAAGGTAGGACACTGTTGTGAAAACAGGATATGTTTTGGAGACAGGATTTGGAGCAATGGAATTGGAACTGACCTGGAAGCCACTTCTCCTGAAGGCTAGCTCTCATAGCTCTGGAGAACACTATGCAAGCCGCCAAGAGAAAACATCAGTTGTTGGCCTACCACCAGCTTCATGACCAAACGACCACATCAGTGACTGGCACAGCGTATGACACTGGTGCAGTCGTGGCACTCTGATCTTCAGGGAATCAGTGGCTACCTAATTGGTCTTAGAGCCCACTCAGTGAGAGAAAACTCAAAGCCAAATGTACATGACTGAAGAGGTCATAGATCTTAGAGAAATTCCCAAGGCTGTCACATCCCTAGCCTAATGTAACTTCTTACGAAGTGCCAAATGTGTATCCTTATATGTATAGTCAAATATCCCAGTCACTACTCATCAGAGAAGCTTCCTTTGCACCAGAGACTGCTACACAACTGATCACACACAGACATTGTGAATTGTCCATGCCTAAGTGACACATCTATAATGCAACCTCTACACCTAAGGCTCACACAACATAGAACATGGGGTAAAGAGAACACTAATGAATCTCTGAACTCTCATTAATGAAGCTCCTTCATGTAACAGAGGGCCAGGAACACAAAAAGTCACAAATGCCAAAGCATGGAGATTAGGAGTCTGCAGAGTGTGGGTCCCTGGACAGGACTCCTTTATTAAGTTTCACTCACCTAGGGCTGGTTCAGGGACCATTGCAAAAGAGGGGGTGGAAAGATTGTAAGAGCCAGGGAGGAGGTGCATGACCATATGGAAACAGAATCCTAAAAGATCCCAGAACCCTGTTCATATGAACCTACAGCAATGGTGTCAGCATACTGAAGACCCATGCAGATTCAACAGACAAAACCCCAGTATGGAACTGGGGAAATGGGAATCAGACCCCAATCTTTGCTGAAGAAATATTGGCAACTGATTACCGTTGGTGAAGATGAACTCATTTTCTTGAGGCAAGGGACTCTGGATAGGCTGAGTAGATTTCATTGGATGAACTTTCACTGAAGAACATTTGGGGACACTAAATTGGGGGGCTCTCCAGGGGAGGAAGGGGTGTAAAGATGATTAAGATTGGTTGAGATGTTCTGTATGGAATACACAACAATTCAATAACAGATTAAAAATACATTTTTATGCATATACTTATCATTTTTACTACTTCCACTTCGTCATCATTTCTAATGTATTCTGTGTTTTTTGTGCATTTCATATAATAGATCTTAATCAAATTTGCATCCCCTTTCCCATCCAGGTGTTCCTGTCACCTCCCCACCAGATTTCATGCATTCTCTCATATATATTAAGTCCTATCCAGTCAAGCATTTGTACCTAGATGTCCCTTAGTGCAAGTTCATCCACTGGAGTCTAGTCATCCTAACAAGAGACATTTCCTTAAACAAGATCTACTCTGCTTCACCCAGCAGTGATCAGCTGCTAATAGTTCCTTGATTAAGATTGGGGCCTGCTGCCCATTTTGCCAGTTCTATGCGGGCTATTTGTCTGACTGAATTTGCATTGGTCTTGCATCTACTGTCACCATTGCTGCAAGTTTTTATGACCAAAGTCCCTCTGTTTCCTTAGGCTCATGCATCATCCCTGGATATTACAATATTTCTGCTTTAGCAGCCCTGAGTACAGCCTGGGTGAGGGCTAATATTAGAGTCTTCTCTAGGGACATATATTCTGTAGTCAGTACAGAGAATACTAAAAGTTGGCCAATTGTGGCCTTCTGTGTACATCAACTCTGTTGTATGAGGAAGCTTCACTGGTGAGAGTTAAGTGATGTATTCGTATTCTCTGCACCCCGTGCTCTGTTGTGTTCCATCAGTCTTCAAAGTTCTCCTGTAGATGTATCACTCAGGACTGGGCATCTCCCAGACATATATTTACTGTGTGTGATCAGTTGTGGAACTCTCTAATACCTTCTATCTGTTGTGAAAACGAAAACAAAAACAAAAATCCAAACCAAAACAAAAGCAAACTTCTTTGATGATTGGTGTAAATACAAGTTCTATATTTAGTAGACAGTAAGAAATTTCATTTGTCTAGAGGTAGCTTAAAGATAAGCTTTTCTCTAGGATCTCTGACATTTGCAGTCATGTGTATTTGGCTATATTTACAGTACCACCCATGAGTTCTCATTGAGAGGATTTTAAGTTTGATTAGGTAGCTTTTGATTCCCCTTAGACAAAGAAACCACTAACACACCAATAGAGAGAGTTTGTTGTGCCAGTCATTGTGGTTATTAGGCTTTAGAACTGGGTTGGAACATTGACTGATTTTCTCCCTTAACAGCTTGAACAGTATCCTCTAGAACTATGAGAGCTACTCTTGAGGGAGAAGGCTTCTAGGTGAGTTCCAGCTCCATTGCTCCAAGTCCTGTGTCTGAAGTTTAATCTGTCTTCAGCAATAGGGTCTTACCTTCAAGTTCTGGAAGGTAATCAAGGGCTGCAGCAGTAGCCTTTGTTATTTCTGTGGTTTCCTGAATTACCCTGACCAACAACTTGAAGAGAGGGTTCTCCTGTTGGACACTGTGTTTCTTGTTAAAAAGCCTCCAGCTATATACACATGGTCATGATTAGATGGTGTATGTGTATTTTTCAGGGGTTTTTGTGTTAGTACATTTTCCTCTGGCTTTTCAAACTACTAAGCTTTTCTCTGTCTCTCCATCTAACCTCTCTCCCCCTTCCCCAGTATAAAAACCCCCATTTTCTCCCTGATAATTCCTGTCTTCTGTTTCTCCTCCCCTCCTGAGTTCCTTCCTTCCCTTTACTCCCATTCATCCTTGCACGTCGGTCCCACCTTCATTCTCAATTCCATACTCCGATTTTCCCATTTCTTCCTTGGTAACATCTATTTCCTGCTACTCCCCTCTTGTGGCTCTTTCTTTCCCTTTACTTCTGTGGTTTCTTTCCATTTTCCTGGCACCTGCTATTGTATCAGTATAAACACTCACATATAAAGGACTGGTGTTAAGACTTGTAAATGACAGAGAATATCTGTCACTTGTTTTTTAAGTCTGTGGCACTTCACTTAGTCTAACAGTCTCTAGTTCCATCCATTTAGTTGCAAAGCTCATCTTTCCTTACCTCTGAGTAGAACTCCATTGCGTAAATGTACCACATTTTCATTTTCCATTCATCAGTTGAGGGACATTTAGGTTGTTACCATTTCTCAGCTACTGTGATAAGAGCAGCAACAAACATGGATGTACAAGTATCTCCACAGCAGCATGAGTCCTTTGAGTATAGGCCAAGGAGTGGTAAAACCAGATCATATAGAAGGTTCATTTTTAGTTTTTTAAGAGTTCTGCACTGTAGAGCTCTGTCTACTTTCATCGGGGGAGTCCGGATCTGCGGAGGGCTGCGGATTGAATGACGTACCTATGACAGAGACAGAGACAGAGACACAGACACTACACACTAGGTAGGAGGAAAGGAGAATGACTGACTGACTTTATTGAGAGGCAGCAAGCCTTATATACCCTGAGGGCGGGGCTTTACAGGAGGTTAAAAGTTCAGGTTCTCAGGAGACATCTAGCCACATGACACACACCGGATGTAAACTGAGGAAGTCTGTAAAGGTCAAGTTGTTTACTTCTGAACTGCAACTGACAACATCCTGCTAGCTCTTGGCCCAGAGCCTAGCACTAAGAAGGGCTGCAGGGGGGCCAGACCCTACGCTGCACACTTCTTTCCATAGTGTTGCATCAGTTTGCAATTCCACCAGCAATGAATGAACACATCTATTTCTCCACATTCTTGCCAGCATTTGGTGTCTTTTATCCTTTTGATTTTAGCCAGACTGACTGGTGTAAGGTGAACTCTTACAGCAGTTTTGATGTTGAACACTTTTTAAGGTGTTTCTTCACCATTTTTATTTCTTTGTTTGGGAACTCTTTGTTCAGACCCTTAGTCTATCTTTCCATTGGGTTGATTATTTTCATATTTCTTTGTTTATTGCATTCTTTGTGTATTCTGGTTATTAATCCTCTGTTGAATGTGTAGCAGGTGAATATTTTCTCCTACTCTGTGGATTTCTTCTTAACTTTCTTGATTATTTCTTTTGCTGTACAGAAGCTTTTCAGTTTAATGAGGTCTCACTTATTGATTACTGACCTTAATGGCTGAGCCACTGATGTCTAATTTAGAAAGTCCTTTCCTACCCCTATATCTTATAAGGTACTGCCTAGGTTTTCATCTATCAGTTTCATAGTTTCAGGTTTCATATTGATATCTTTGATCCATTTGGAGTTGACTTTTGTGCAGTGTGAAAGTATAAGGGTCTAATTTCATTCTTCTGTATTTGGAGATTCAGTTTTGCCAGCACCATTTATCTATCCTCCAGTGTGGGTTCATGGCACCTTTGAAAAATATCAGGTGGCTAAAATTGCAGGCTTTCATGTTTAGGTCTTCTGTTATGTTCCATTGATCTGCATGTCTGTTTTTGTGCCAGTATCATAATGTTTTTATAGTTTGAAATCTGGTATGTTGATCTCCCCAGGATCGCTCTTTTTGCCCAAGATTGCTTTGGTTATTTGGGGTCTTTTGTGATTCCATATGGAATTTAGTATTGCTTTATTCTAGCTCTGTGAAGAATGTCATGGGAATTTTGACTGGCATTGCATTGAATCTATAGGTTGCTTTTCATAGGATAACCTTTTGCACAATATTAATTCTATTAGTCAATGAACTGTAGGTATTTCCTTCTCTTGGTGTTTTTCTCTATTTCTTTCTTTAAAGATTTAAATTTTTGATTGTAGAAATCTTTAATGTCTTTGGTTAGGTTTATTGCTAGATAATTTTTTGAAGTTATTGTGAATGGTAGGGTTTCTGTGAATGCTTTATATAACTACTTGTTATTTGTAAATAGAAAGACTACTAGTTTTTGTAAATTGGTTTTGTCACCTGACACTTTGCTGAAAGCATTGATCATGTTTAACAGTTTTCTGGTGGATTTTTGAGATCTCTTATTTATATCATATCATCTGCAAATAGATATCACTTGACCTCTTCATTTCCAATTAGGACTCCTTTAAATTTCTTTCTTTTATCTTATTGCTCAAGCAAGCATTTCCAGATCTGTATTGAAAAGGAATGAAGATGGTAGACAGACTTGTCTGGTTCATGACTTTAATGGGAATGATTTCAGTTTTTCCCTATTTAGAATGATGTTGGCCATGGGTTTGTTGTATATAGATTTAATTATGTTGAGGCATGTTCCCTCCAGTGCAAGTTCCTCTAGGATTTTTAACATGAATGAATGTTGAATTTTGACAAAGGCCTGTTCTACTTCTATTGAGATGACTATATGATTTTTGTCTTTAAGTTTATTTATATGATTTATTACATTAACAGACTTACATATATTGAACCATCCCAGTTTCTCTGGAATAAAATCAACTTGATCATGGTGGATGATTTTTTTTTTCATGTATGCCTATATGAGGTTTACAAGTATTTTGTTGAAAATCTTTCCATCTATGTTAATGAAGAATATGGGCCTATAGTTTTCTTTTTTGTTGTGTCTTTACCTGGTTTTGGTATTACAGTGATCCTGGTTTCATAGAAGGAGTTTGGGAATCCTCCCTTTGTCTCTTTTTGAATAATTTAAGTACAATTGGTTGTAGAGCTTTAAATGACTGGTAGAATTCTGCTGTGAATCCATCTGGGCATTTTTTCATCAGGAGGTTTTGTGTTGCTGGTTCAGCTTCCGTTCTTGTTATAGGTCTGTCTACGCTGCTGATCTCTTCTTGGTTTAGCTTTGGTAGTTTCCACGCATTTAGAAATTTGCCCATTTCTTTTAGATTTTCAAATTTAATAGAATGTAAGTTTTTAAAGTGACCTCTGATAATGTTTTTGGTGTCCCCTGAATCTTTTTGGTGTCTGACGTTAGGCTTCCTCATTCATCTCTGATTTGTTTGAGTTGGATTTCCTCTTTCTTTCTTTTGATTAACAGTGCTGAGGGTCTTTTTATTTTGTTTATCTTTTCAAAGAACTGGCTCTTAGATTCATTGATTCTGTTTTGTTTTGTTTCTATTTCATTAATTTCTGCTCTGATTTTTATTACTTCTTTTCATCTATTATATTTAGATTTAATTTGTTCTTGCCTTTCCAGAGTCTTGAGTTGTACACTGTTAGGTCATTTATATGTGCTCTTTATGATTTTTAATATAGGCCCTTAGAGCCATAAACTTTCCTCTTAGGACTACTTTTAGCATGTCCCAGAGTTTTGTTGTGTTGTATTATCGTTTTCATTTAGTTCTTAGAATACTTTTATCTCTTTGTTAATTCCTTCTCTGACCTGTTCATCATTCAGGAGTGCGCTCTTTAATCTCTGTGTGTTTATGTAGTTACTAGAGCTTCTTCTGTTGTTGATTATAGGTTTATTGCACCATGATCTAATAGAATGCATGGAATTATTTCAATTTTTTTTTTTGTATTTGCTGAAGTTTGTTTTGTGCTCCAGTGTGTGGTCAATTTTAGAGAAACTTTCATGGGCTGCTGAGTAGAATACGTTGTTGGTCCTTGGGTGGAATATTCTTTAGATATTCTGTTAGGTCCATTTGATGTTTGCTGTTACCTAATTCAGGTGTCTCTCTTCATTCTTCTTCCAGTTCACCTACCTATTGTAGATAATGAGGGTATTGAAGCCACTTAGTATTACTGAGTTGAAGCTAATCTTTGATTTATAGTCCTATAGTACTGTTTCTATGAAATGGGTGGGCCAAAGTATTTTACATATATGTTTATGATTGCAATATCTTCTTGGTCAGTTGCTCCTTTGATTAGAATAAAGTGACCCTATTAATCTCTTCTGGTTAGTTTTACTTTGAATATTTTGTCTGATATTATAATTGTAACACCTGCTTGCTTTTTAGAATCATTTCCTTGGAATATTATTTTCCATTATTTCACCCTGAGGTAGTGCCTGTCCTTAATGTGATGCGTTTATTAAAGACAACAAAAAGATGGATTTTGTTTCTTAATCTATTTCACTAGGCTATGCCTTTGGAATGGGGAGTTTTGGCCATTAATATTTACAGTTATTATTGAAAGATGTGTGCTGGTTACCATCATCTTAATTTATTTGTGTTTTTGGTTCTATTTTGTGTTTCTATAATTACACCTTCTTTTGTTTTCTTTCTGTAACATTTTAGGTATAGGCATTATTATCTTTGGTCTGTCGTATTGCTTTGAGCATTCTATGTAGGACTGGTTTGGTTCACATGGATTCTTGCAGCCTATCATTTCATGGAATATTTTCTGTTTTTTTTTTTTTTTTACTAGGATAGATAACTGGGTAAAGTGTTCTAGTTTCCATCCATCGTTCTGGCTTACATAGTTTGAATTGAGAGTCACATGTAATTCTCCTGGATTTTCTGTTATGTACAACTTGTACATACCAGCTTTCAGTACCTTCTCTTTGTTCTGTACATTTATTGTTTTGACTGTAATATGCTGTGAGGAGTTTCTGTTCTGGTCCTGTCTTGTTGGTGTTCTATGTGTTTCTTTTTATCTGTATAGTATGTTTTCCTTTAATTTGGGGAAGGTTTCTTCTATAGTTCTGTTGAATATCTGGGCAATGCCATTGACCCATGATTCTTCTTCCTGAATGCCTCTGATGTGTAGAACTGGTGTATTCATGGTGTCTCACATTTCCTATTTATTCCATATCTATCTATATCTTAATTTTTTTTCATAGTCTTTGGTTGAGCAGTCCAGTTCTTCAGCTTTGTCTTCCAATCTTTATATTTTGCTTTCCATTTCATTCATTCTGTTTGTGAGGTTTTATCCTGTCATTTAAAATTGAGATTTTGAGTTTTCAATTCCATTTTTATCTTGACTTGGGTTTTCGTCAATATTCCTGTCTCTTTTTGAATTCACTTTTCAAGACTGGAATTGTGTTTATTTTACTTAGCTTCATATTTGTATTTTCTTGGATTTCAGTTATAAGTTTATGCTAACCCTCTTTTAGTTCTTTCAGTTTTTTGTATGGTCTTTAAGTTCTTTGATCACGTCTATAATTATTCTTTTAAATTCTGCGTTGTGTGGTTCCTTTGGTTAATTCTCATTAGAATACACTTCTGTAGGAGTGGTGGGCTTTGTTGGGGATGTATTGTCTTGGTTTTACATATGATTTGTGATTTTACATTGTTGTTTGAGGATATATATATATATATATATATATATATATATGTATATGTATATGTATTTTGTTGGTTGGGTGCCCAATACAAAATTCTTTGTTTATTTGAATTTTTGTTCTGCTTACACTGTTGATGCAGCTTGGTTGCTTTCTGCTTAGATATGAAAAGTTGGTTGGTGTGTGCTTCAGATTCTCCTAGTGTAGTAGGTTTCCTTTTGCAGAAAGACCAGGATGCCAGGGAAGGTGCGAGGGTAAGGGTGGCTACAGCCCGGGGAGGACAGCCTGGGCACAATCTAGCAAACTAGGCTGGGTAGGTGTGGACCTTGAAGCTGGAGAATGGCACTAGTCTGGGTGCAGGGGATCAAGACGCAGTGGGCAGGGCCTGGGTTAGGAGGCTACTCCAGAGATCTTGGCACAAGGCTAGAAGAAAGACAAAGGTGCCAGGAGAGAATGGAGTGCTCAGGGTTCAAGGCAATCGAGGTGCAGTGGGTGGGGTTGACATTACCAGAGTCTGCGGCAAGCAGGTCAGGAGACCCAGCGCATGGAGGGGAGAGGGACAGCCTGTGAACAGTCTAACAAGCTAGGCAGAGTACATTTGGGCCCTGTAGCTTGAGAATACAGTTAGTCTGGTTACAGGCAGACAGAGCGTGCAATGAGAGTGGAGCTGTTCCCGGTGCAGGACAATCAAGGCACAGTGGTAGCCAGGTCTGTGGTAGTCAGATCAGCAGTCCAAGGGCAAGGAGAAAGTGTGACAGTCTGTGGACAGTCTAACAAATCTGACCTAGGCTGGTGCAGGTGATCATGACTCAGTGGGCAGGTCAGGACTAAGAGGACAGTCCCGAGATCTGAGGTGCAAGGAGAAGGAACAGGCTAGGTCTAAGGATAAAAGGACAGTGTGAAGGGAGAGAATAGAGCCGTTCACGGTGCGGGGAATCAGAAATACAGTGGGCAAGATCTGACTTAACCAGAGTAGGAGGGAAGTCTGTGGAGGCTGCAGGCAGATCAGGTGGTCAAGGGCAAGTTAGGAGTCAGGAACGCCTTAGGACTTTCTAACCCACTGAGCTGGAGGGTGGATCTAGGGTAAGATCGGTAGTTTGGAGATACGAGATGGAAGAGCAGGAGCATGCCTGGGTCCAAGGCTAGATGGGGACAGAGGGTCTGTCGTATTTTTGTAAACATATTTCCACTTGGGGTAACGTAATTGTATGAAAAAGTACCTTTCATATTTATTGCATTGAAAACTTCTCAGGGAATTGTTCAGTTTTTAATTTCTGGAAAAATTGCTTTTTCTTATCTGTTTTAAAATTTTTATGTCTAAATTATTTCTTTTAAAATATAATTATTGTTACAGATTCATCAAAAAATTGGAATTTACAATATTCTGATATTCCATGCTATTCTGTAAATTATTGTTTTCTTATTTTGCTATTTCCAATTAATTGTTTCTTCAGTATTATTTCCCTGAGACAGTTAGATTTGTCTGTTCTCCCATAATGGCCTCGTGCAATGTGGAGATGCCAAGAACCTGGTTGTGGGGAAAAAGGTCTCTCAACACAACCCCCCTCTGTTACTGAGCAGGAACTTGTTTCGTGAACATCCTGTTTTGTTCACCTCAGCTCCCAGAGTTGTTTACCAGACTGAGCCCAGGAAGTTCCGCCTCACAGGCTGAGAATGCCCTGACCTTATCTTGAACCCCAGACCTCATCCTTGAGTTCCTTCCTGCCAACTTCCTCCCTCTTATGCTAGGAGATATATAAGGGGGAGAGAGAAAAGGAATAAAGAGTCTTTTTCCATCCAGACCAAGAGTGTGCTGTGTCTTCTTTAATCCCGACGTCTGCATGCTCTGGTGGCGGTGGTGAGGATCAGGGGCAACAGTTTTCTCTTGGATCTTGGTGGTCCACCTGTTAGAATGGGCCCCCTGAGGGAGGATCTTCCTTCCTTGTTTAATTCTTCCTGTAAATGTTAACACAGATACATAAAAGTTTGATATAGGTGTCTTATTCAGGATTAAGCACACTGAAGTCTCTTGATCTCAGCACATTGGCCCGTTGTGGGTTTCTGTGTTAATGACCATTTGGTGCATAAGGAAACTTATTTGGTGAGAATTGTGAGATGCATTAACCTATGGGTATAACAATAACTTATTAAAAGTCAGTTTAATACAGTAACTATTTAGTAGAAAACTAGTATTAGGTTCTCCTCTATGTCTGGTGACTTGTCAAGCCTCAGGTTATCAATATCAGGTATGGACTCTATTCTGTGGAGCAGAACTTAAGTCCAATTAAAGAGTGGTTGGTTACTCCCATATTTGTGTCACATTTGCACCAGTGAGCATATTTTGCCAGGCCAGTTGTAGTTCACAGGATTCACAGGGGAGTAAGGTTGTTGATTATTATTTTTTCTTCTGGTAGCATAACATAACACCTTTCAGCATTATGAACATTAGACAATGGAGATAAAGCTCTGAAGTCACCACTAGCTTGTTTTTCTCTTTATTTTTTTCTATAGCTCATGTGTGCAGTGTCTTCAGCAATAGGATCTTACCAACCCGTTCTGATAAGTAGCCAAAAGCAGGAATAATGAACAGTATTGTTTGAGGGTCTATGGGAACCTTGGTCAACAACTTCTAGAGATGGAGTACATTCCTGGCACTGAGGGTTTTGGTTTTGTTTTTATTGGCTTACGATATCAGGAAAGGGCAATGTTCCTCTGCTATAGGATAACTCCTTTTAATTACTTTTTATAATGTGTCTGCATACGCTCTAAGAAGCTTCTGTAATGTAGAATTCCACTGGCTTTTTTATAAAGCCTTTAGTGTTGCTTGTCCCTCCCCACATGCCCTTCTCCACCCTGCTCACCCCCTCCCCACCCAATTTAAGCCTTCCCAGTCTAATGTTCCCTTTCCCCTCATATCGCTGCATTCTACCCCTCTCCCAGGAAGCCTCTCTCCAACCCACCCACGACCGTTTCTTTGTTTCTTGGGAAAAAACTAGATGTTCATCAACTGATGAATGGATAATGAAAGTATGGTACATGTACCCAGCGGAACATTGTTCAGCTCCTAAAAGATGACATTAAGAAATTCACAAGTAAATGGATGGAACTGGGAATCATCCTGAGTAAGGCAACCCAGACTCAGAAAGGCAAACATCACATGTTCTCTCTCATAGCTGACTGCAAGCTTTGGAATCTTAGCTAAACATGTTTCAATTTAAAAATTAAAAGGTTAGCTTTCTATTTGACATGTCTTCTGGCAGAAGCACCCTCCCCCATGGAACTAAAACTTCTAAGCCAGCAGAACATGAGAACATGCAGCAAAAATTCCTTTAGTGGGTCACTAGGGGTGATGGTGACGGGTGTCATTCCCATTTGCACCTCTTGATTTCTGGGCCAATGCATCCTGGCTGTGGGAGAAACGGGATCACGTCTTGGACATTGATTGATGGCTTATATAGCATCCTGAAAAAATTTTCCCTAATTGTTTAAGCCTTGCCACCAAGTTGGCATTGTAATGGTATCTTTATTTATTTAAAAGATTTATTGTGTGTGTGTGCACCTATGATGCCATGACATTCATGTGGAGGTCAGAGGACAATATGTGGGAGTTGGTTCTCTCCTTCCATCATGAGGGTTCCTGATATGGAACTCAGGTCCTCAGAGTTGGCAGCAGGTATTTTAAGTGCTGAGCCATCTTGCCATCCCATTATGATTTTTAGAAGTCATTTCACCACATCCTCTCAAGCCAGCACCTGCAGATGCACTCATTCAGCAAGAAGCCAGGTAGTCAGGCAGGCAGCCCTGCTTTCCCTTGTCTTCTTTATATCTGGACTACCTAGTCTAAGATGCTCCCCACTGTGAGTCTCCCCATCCAGTTAATCCTTTCTAAACACTGCAGTCACAACTGCCCAGATGTGTGTCTTCTAGTTGATTCTGGATCCCATAAGTTGACAACCAAGATGAGTGATCACAGGTCACTTATTTTTATCGGTATGGATTTATTCATATTTGCTTTGACTCTGAGTTATTATCCAGTACTATTTTTTTTCTTAAATATTTTCAGAATGGGCTTTTAGAAACTCCTTTCATTTGCTCTTGGGCCTTTTGATATAAACCATACTTGCATGAAAGTGCACAAGTATTTTTATGTGTACATGCATGTGCCTGAGTGACATAATTTCTTATTTTCTGAAAAAGTATTTTTGCAAGTAATGCTATATTTGCTGGTCAATCCTAGGGTGATATTTTTCAGAATCTTTGGCTTTTTAATTGGAGAATTATATTGGATCTGGGTAATTGGACCGACATTACTATCGAATGTCATTGTTTTAAGGCAACTTTACCCGACAGAGGTAGGTATATTACTTATGTATATAGATGTATTAATGAGCATCATTTTCATTTTGCATAATCATCTATATATATACATTGAATTAAACATGAGTTCACAGTGATGCTCCTAATTCAAATTCCATTATAACATAGGCTAAACAATTCTCTTCTTTTGGCTTATCAGTAAATTCCCATTGAAACACAGAGAAACCTGCCTTACCCAATTTCCACCCACTAATTTAGTTATTCAGTTCTAATGTCCATGAATGGCACTATCAGAATTGTTAATGTCTACCAACAGGAGAGAACATTTTATCAACTAAGAGGCAGTGCCAAGATGATGTCCACCCATTCACCCTATCTCAAAACAAACAAACAAAACAAAGTGCCCTGGACTCATCAAGAAAAGTGTTCACACATACCACATTTTGCATTGCAGTCTTATGTCGAGAGAGGAAAAGGTCCTCCTCAAATCTGCAGTGTGTTTTGTTTATCTTACAGGTGCGTGAGGCATGGTGGTGGGGACTGAAAGCCTACCACAAAGCTCAGGGAAGAATTTTCTTGAATATGATGACATCTCATAGAGAGAATGTTAAGTGATCTCTGTTTGGACCTTCTTTTTGACATTAGCATGTGGCATCTCTTTTAGCAGTTGTCTAGGGCTGTGAGGGAAGACAAACTAAAGAGACATGTTGACGATGTCAAAGAGACAATTGGAAATAATTGGGTTTGCAGTGAAAATATCAGATCGCTATATTAATGAACCTTGAGTGCTTTCCTAATCTAGATTTCTGGCTATGTGAGAACATGCATTCTCTTAGATTGACTATTGT
Source organism: Eospalax fontanierii (assembly GCA_035773235.1). Taxonomy (NCBI): domain Eukaryota; kingdom Metazoa; phylum Chordata; class Mammalia; order Rodentia; family Spalacidae; genus Eospalax; species Eospalax fontanierii. The sequence continues at coordinate 10,739,237 of CM069527.1, forward strand.
AGCGCCCTGGCTACGTTCATTGACCGAGTCCGGATCGGGGGAGGGCTGCAGATTGAATGATACACATACAAAGACAGAGACACAGACACAGACACACACACTAGGTAGGAGGAAAGGAGAATGACTGACTTGACTCAGAGGCATCAAGCCTTATATACCCTGAGGCAGGGCTTTACAGGAGGTTAAAAGTTCAGGTTCTCAGGAGACATCCAGCCACATGACACACACCTGATGTAAACTGAGGAAGTTGCAGTAGGGCTAGCTTAAAGGTCAAGTTGTTTACTTCAGCTTTGCAACTGACAAGATCCTGTTAGCTCTTGGCCAAGAGCCTAGCACTGAGAGAGAAGGGCTGCAGGGGGGCCAGATCCTACAGACTATTACTTGTAATCACAAACTTTAAAACAACACAGATCACGGTCATAATAATATAGGTAATAAGAGGTTTTTGTTAGAAACTAAAAATCTGTACTGTGAAGAAAAATGAGACTAAGAAATAGAGGCATTGCAGGGGAGATAATTCAGATGTAAGAAGCAAATGTGCTATTCATAGTAGCAAGAAAGTACTATGAATTCACCTTTTAGAATGAACATTCTACTAAGTATTTTTAGATTAATTCATATGAAAGAAATGTAATGTAAGAAAAATGTGTGGTCACATAAACTTTAAGTCCCCTGTTGACCAAACAATTTCCAAAATATCTAAATTAATTTATGATCACAGAAAATGTTTTTAGGCATCATAGGCAAAAAAATTTATGCCAGAGAATACAGTAAAATATTTATTATCACATATTTAGAACCATATGGCATCCTTAAAATATCGGGACATTTCAACAATCAGAGAGGAACACGGTGGTTACCCAGGACGGGAAAGAATTAAGTCTGGGGTGAGGAGTAGGGGGAGTTCTTTGTCAGAGAGCACAGAGTTTAGTTAGGGAGGAGGAGTGAGCTCAAGAAATTCAATGAACAGTGTAGAAGCCCACTGTTAGCCACCATGTGGGTGCTGGGAACAGAATCTGGGTCCTCTATAAAAGCAGCAAGTTTCTTAACCGTGAAGCCATCTCTCCAACCACAAGGCACTATATTCTTGAACACTGCTAAGGTAGTAGCATTTAAATTTTCTTAGCTCCCCGAATGTAAAGTATATGAGGCCATTCATATATAACGTTTTCCATTAAGCCATTCGAATATATTTACATATTTCAAAACATGTCCTACGTGATATATATATGACTATATATAATTTATTTGTTAAGTTAAAAAGCTATTAGGGTTTGAAAAACCCTAAAGTAGGGTTTGAAAAAGCAAGTGTGTGCTGCTGTAGCAGAGGATTGGCATTCAATTTCCAGAAGCCATGTTGGGAAGTTCACAAACACATTTAAATTCAACTCCAGAGGATCTGATGTCTTCTTCTGGCCTCCACAGGCACTGTACTCATGTGTACAAACTCTCTCTCTCTCTCTCTCTCTCTCTCTCTCACCATATACACACACAAACATACATACACACACACAAACACAAATAATTAAAAATAAAAATAAAACTCTAAACCATTTGAAAAAGCAGTGAATAGTGTGGGTGAAGTGATGGAAGCTGAGGAAGAGAGAGGCTTTGCTCTGGGAAAATAAGGGCTGTATGCTGGAGTAACTCACGGTCTAGACACTCAGGCAGGCATTCCAGTAAAAACTGTAAAAGGTGAATGACTTACAAAGGTCATTTATCAAGTTTTATGGAAGCCTGAATAGAAAAGTGGCTAATTCTGCTTTGGGCAGTCTGGAGCTAATTGTTTTTTGGAAAGCTTTGAAAGATGGATTTATTTCTGCCTTAAGCAAGGCTGTTCTCAGCATGGCAGCACTGAGATAGCTCACAAGACTTTAGTGCCTTTTGATTTTTGGCTATTATGAAGTTTGCACGAGTGTGCTCATCGACTGAGGCTGTGGACACCATGTAGCGGAGACTCTTGTTTGTTAAAGTGGTTTTGCTTTAAACTGGACATAATCAGAGAAGGATCTCAAAGGCAATTTAGTGTGGAGACTAAGAAGGTTTATTGACAAATTTATTTTAAAATGTGCTTTTGATAATTCTATTAAGCTTAACATTAGGAGAACTATGCTATTTAAAAACTTAAAAGTATTTCAGGAAATATTTTGGATGGGAATAGAAGAAAAAAAGGCCAAATATAGCTAACTCTTTTTGTATTTCTTCTCTCTTTGTTCTGGTCTGACAGATCATATTTCTGAGATAGTCTTTCAGTGATATACAGCTACCTGAGTGGATCTTAACCACAATCATGCAACATGTAACTGGCAAAGTGAAGTTTCAACTCAAGCATTTGGTTTCTTTGCCAGTAATCAGTGACTCTTCCTTGTGTCCTTTACCCAACATACAAAGTGCCTGAATTCCAAGAGAAAAGACCCCATAGAATAGGGTGAATCTTGGGACCAATAAAGAATTTTAGAACTTAAGAACTTGAAGTTTATGACAAAAGTAATGAGAAATCACATGTGGGTTTTAAGTAGGCTAAAGATAAAAATCACACATGAACTTAAAATACCATTCTGTTGCGTAACAAACGGATTATTTGAGTATACAAGAATTTTTGCACTTGTTTATATAAATAGCAACTTAGACAAGGAGATTAATGGTGGAAAGTGAGAAATGTCTAGATTTATGGGTGATTGATTGATTGATTGATTTAGAGCTGGACTTGGTAGCCCATATGTACAGTTAGCACTTGGGAGACTGAGACAGAACCAACAAGAAGCTTTGACTAACCTGGGCAAGATAGTCAAGCCTCATCTCAAAACAAAAACAAAAACAAACAAAAAATTGTATTGAAGACGGAGACAATAATGCTTCCTGGGTGAATAGCCAGAAACAACAGTCCAAGGCCGATCCAGTGCAGTAACTAAGATTTCATCTTCAAGCAGTAAGGTGGTGACACCATTTACAGAAGTAGTGAGCACTGGGCAATCAAGAGACTAGGAATAAAATTCTGTCTTTAAGTTTATCTTTAGGAACCCTGATAACTGTATCGGCATCTGGAGGAGGTAAAGGGATTAATCCCGGGGTGTGACGTAAGCATGATTACTATGAGAGAAAATCTGTCATTGAGTTAAAGTAGAAGACTGAGCTGATGTAGTTTAAGCAGAGAGAGAAAGCTTGCGAAGTGTCTGGCCAAAGGGCTGAGCATAAGCAGAGTGGCGCAGAAAGCTGTACGTGGAAGTAAGACTGTCAAGGAGAAAGCAGTCACTTTATCCACCAGTTCTGGTTTATCAATAAAAGGTATAGATGGGACCATTTGGTTTAGCACCAAGAAGGCATCTGACAATAAAATATATAGGTCTTCTCACCGCTTCATCCTGTCAAAAAAGACAGGGCAAGAGGGAGGAAGAGAGTGAGCCAAGCACTTCTGTAGAACCAAACTCCTGCGATAGCAGCCCTCGTCCACTGCTGGGGACCATGTCCCTGTGACCCAACACCTCCTATTAGGTCCATTCTCCCAACCCCATGACATAGGATCGAGTTTCTCACGCATCTACCTGGGAACATGTTCGAGCCAAAGCACACATCCTAGGTGTCCAGCCTAGGCGTCCGCTTCTTCTGGACTTCATCTTGCCGGAGTATTAGTTCATTCTGCAGACAGTAAGGCTGGTCGACACTCGGAAGCATCATGCTTTTTAGTCTCTCGTCACACACAGAAGTACGAACATGTGCTCTCTATCTTTCTGTTGTGAACGATGTTACCGTTCTTCTCCACCTTCATCATGTTCTCTTACCTTGTGCTTCTGATACTGAGGTCAGTCCTGTGCTACTTTCATTAAGTGAAAGGCACTTCTCTCTGGTTTCCTGATGCTACTCAGTTATATTTTCATTAGAATATTCTTCCTCTTGAGTCATTTTCTTAACTTTGTCTCTAAAATTCTTTTCTGAAAACTACTAAGTAAAACAGTACTTCACGAAACACTTTTAGGATTGTACAAACAGGTAATGACCTCCTGCACCTATAATCATGCTTGAAATAATAATCTATCTGCAGTATTTATTTCTGGAATTAACACAATGCTAGTGAATGCCAACCTTTTTTTACCAAGACAACAGTGTTTTCTTACTTATCATAAAAGTGAGAGAAATTCACCTTTCTCTGCCTCCCACAATGTAAAATCAAACAAGGATTTATATTTATGTGGAAGGATCATTTCTCTAAGGAAAGAAATCAATAATAGTAGAGGAAGCCTGAACCTGAAAAATTTTGAGATATTGTCCTGCATGTTTTAATTTTAAACACAACCAATCTAAGTCTATCCTCTAGGTGCGTTAACTGTAAACTAAGTGAAAAATGTCCAGTACAGACGTTGTATGAACAAGCAAAATGTATGATTTTGTGGTTTAGTTTAATCCCTGTGTAACTGAATTCCTTTGTAGGCAACCAGAATGCTGTGGAAATATCCCTAAGATAAGCTCAAAGTGTGGAAATCTCCCTCTTATAAATATGAGTCTCAATAAATTTGAAAAACGTTATGAAGTAGGCTTTTAAAACATTGGATTTTATTGATCGTTCATTTCTCTTACACAATGATCCAACCCTCAAATACTAGTCTGTTAAACAAATCTTCTTTTCCTCACTGATTTTGTTCTGAGAATAAAGTTCAGTTAGGGCCAATGTGACTATAAGCTTCTAGTGCTCAGACTTTCCAACTGTTCATTTTTGAGATGAGTAAACAGATGGGCTAGATCTATCGATGTGCTTCCCCAAACATTAACAGGCCTACTCAGACACAGACCAATGATGTTTCAACTATGGGCAGCTCTTGAAAGCCTGAGGCCAAATTTGTATTTTCTGGGCACAGCTGGGTATGTGCAAATTAGAGACAATTTCAAGCTTTTGGTTCAAGCATAGTGGGTTGCTCACAAAAGAATATAAGCATATTATTTGGGGCACCTGTTGAGAAACCTATTTCTCTCTTACTGTTACGTACTACTGTGACATCAGGAATTTATGCAAAATAGTTTTTAGACAGAAAGGACATCTATCTGTAGATTTCTGTTTTGAGGGATACAAACAAACACTATATCTTCCATCTTATAATATACAGGGCATTGATTATTATAGCTGAATATCTAAGCTTCATACATATTTATTATGCCACTTTTAAACTTCCAATAACTTTAATTTTCAAAATCTGAACATTGTTTAGCATCAGTTGATTCACAATCTGATGGCGATAAAAACAGCTTGGACACTATATCTTTTCAGGACTATGAAACAATCTGTTTGAAATGCTCAAGACCATTCTTAGTCCTGGTTGTTATGGATATTTTTACCTCCTTCACTGTTACCACCCCATCATCATCACTATCACTTCCGTCATCAAGAGTAGTCTTTTACACACCATAAACCCTATGTCTGAGAGTACTTCCTGTTTCTCAGTGACAAGAGAGAAGGAACTTGGGTAGAACAAGTAGAGTCAAGCTGATGTGTTCTCTCTCTCTCTCTCCTCTGTCTCTCTCTCTCTCTCTCTCTCTCTCTCTCTCTCTCTGTGAGTGTGTGTGTATGTGTGTGTGTGTGTGTTGCCATGTTGATGTCAGTGAGTGAGACACAGGCTAATGGGAGCCCATTACATTGAAATGTCAGCATAATTCCTTTCTCTGCTATGTATCATTCTTTCCTTAATCATTATCATTTATGTGAGACCTGGTTTTCAATATGTTATTATCATAATTAACATGCATACATCAAGGATAACCAGAAATTGTACCTCTCCATTTCGTTCTTACAGACTCTTTCTCTTGCCTTTGAATGAATGGCAGTTTTGCTTCTGACTCATTTTACTTTTGTGTTCATAAACATATAAACCAACTCTAGCCTCCCTTCTCTCTGCAGGCTAATCTAGGGCACACACATAGTATGACACTGAGATTGACCTAGAACATTAAGTGAATTACACAAAATGAAGAATGAGATAACGAGGTAACCTGTATCTAAGAGATGACTTTTCCATTGTTAAGGCCAAGTGTGTGAATAGTGCATCAACAAAACAGAACTGATTCCATTTTCTGACATTTCCAGGAAAGCAACAATGCAGGCATTTTGAGAAAAATAAAACTTTCTGAGTTTCCTTACACTGTTTTATAACTTCTGCAAGGTGAAGAGGTATCTGTCACCTACTCCATGTTTAGAATCCATTCTTGGATATTTTTACAGAAAAGAACATTTAGAATCCAGTGCCTGGATTTTAGATTTAGCTTCTCTTTTATAGCCAAAGAAATATTTAATAGACTCAGTTCTAGTTCTATTCCCAGACTCTCTCAATGGATAGAACTTAGAAAGTTATGTTTGCATATAAATAAAGCATGCACATATATATATATATATATACATATTTGCATACACATTTTATATCTGACAGTATTTGTGCATTTTTGCTATAAATGGCACAGTTTCTCCACGTTTAGTCTTTCCTTGTTTGTGAGTGAACTTTTCTGTACCCAGCACCTTGGCTTTTATATTATGAATATGTTAATTATTAGGTCAATACTTGAATGTGCTCATCTCCTATTACTACTGCTCCATTCTCCCTGATCGACACCTTAAACGTCCAACACAGGTGACAGATCAATCCTTTCCTTCATATAAATGACCTTCTCCCCGGCTCAGGCTTCAATACCTTCCATCACGCTTCTGTTCTGTTTTCCAGTCCAGAGTTCATAGGCCCCAAGCAACCCTGTAACCCAGGCTTATGAGTAGCTTCTTCCTTGGTCTCTGTCTCCAACACGCATACAAGGTGATCCTCTCCCGGAAGTCATCTCACTCAGGCTTGTCCAGCCCATAGGATAGATTTCCTCATACCCTGCTCAGATTGAAAACCGCATCTGGGCTGTATCTTCAAATAGTCTTGCATTCCTATGCTTTAAATGCACAGACCCCATGTGGGCTGTGTCCTCGTACAGTTCCCCTCGTTTTCCTTTACTTTAAATGCATAGGGAATTTCTCTTCTTTGCTTCCTCTGAGAATCTTGCACATAATGCATTATTTTTTGGAAAATGTATAAATACATCATTTTGAATTTGCTTGGCTTTCTTAGAGATTTCTTAATATAATCACAAAGACGCCTGCCTTTGGTCAGGACAAGGATATTGTTTATCAGAATGGCACACTACCCTGCTCCCACATGGATTTTTCTATTTACTTTCGTTTAGTATATGAGTTCTTTAGAGGTAAAATCCCTTGCTTTCCCGCAGGCTGTCACACAGTGCCGGCTACTTGATTAACTAGGACTAGTTCTTCCTCAGCACTAGTCACTGTTCCTGTCTTTCTTAAGCCTGCAACGATCACACCAGACATTTACCCTGTTAAAGCTGATTCATAGCTTTCCTGAAATATTTATCCAACATTAAGGCATGATAGAAAACTCAGAGGAAGCATATACACTTTTAGAATTCATCTCTACAAAACTGACCGGGCTGATGATTTTATAAAGATGTTTAAAGTTATGGGGTCAGGAAAAATTTGTTTTTATTTTAATTTCCACATATAGTTTTTCTTTCTGTAAGAACGCATACCAGAGAGTCTATGAACCAGTGATATTCTCAACCACGAATAACATGAGATTGCACTGGTTGTGCTTACAAATACTTTCTTTTGGGCCCGCGAGATGATTCAGTGGGTGACGGTGCTTGCTGCCAAGCCTGATGACTGAGTTTCATTTTCCACGGCCACATGGTGAGAGTCAGCCCCCATAAGTTGGCCTTTCCCTCCACAAGCGCAGGGCGGCACATTTGAACCCCACGAAGAGTAATTCAAAATGCAAAGATTAAAAGCAAAAATAAATATTTTCTTTTAAATTAAAAGTAGTAATATTAATTATATGTTAAAATGCCCTTTATTTCTAATAAAGTAAATTTTTACTTATTTTAAAATTAAAACATTTTACTTATTTAAAATTTTTATTATTTTAGTTATAACAGTTTCAATTCATTCCCCCACCCCAGGATATTTTGTTCGTTTGTTTTGTAATTCTTTATCAGTGCAGTTGGTCAGAAAAGTACTGTTTTATAAACCTGAAATTTAATTCCATTGTAATAGAAAGGATTCAGTTGTTTCTAGTATTGCAACAGCCTCTTGAATTTCATGTTGTTAGTACTTCTGATTATTTCCAAGCATTCTCAGTATAACCAATGAATGAGAACAATTTTACGAGCTGCTGAGATTATTGTTAGTAAACAGCATATTATACCTTTACAATTATTTCATAAATTCTTTTCTGTTTTGTTTTTGACAGGATTACCCAGGCTGGCCTTCAATGCGAGATCTCTGCCTTTGTCTCCTGAGAGCTGGCGTAAAGGTGTGCACGGTTCTCAATTCATCTGGGATAAAGGTGTCCGCCATCACACTCAATTCATCGTTTCCTTCTAAAAAAGTTATTGGAAATGGTACATTAGAGAAGTAGTTTGTAAATACTCTTAACATATCAGAAACTCTTTAATAAAGTTATCAACACCTTCTCCACTGATCCTGAGGTTAGAATTAATAGCAGATATATTAATTGCTTTTCTCATCTTTCCTACAAGATTCATCACATGGAAGTTTCAGTACATCCAACTGCAACGCTTTTGCGTGCCACAGACCCACAAGCACGCGCTGCCAGGTGGATACTTTCTCTAGTGCCGTTGTACAATGAGATTTCTAAGAGATCAATGCCCCAGCTACTTATTTCATTGAATTTTCTGTTTTCTGTCAGAGGATTTGCCAGGTCAAAGGATTATTTGAAACCTTTTGAGGTTGGAGGATGATGTGCTAATAATTTTAGAAGAAAGGGGTGTCCTGGGAGTCAGTAGGTTACGATTATCGTGTGGGAGAGGCACAGAATATCTGCGCAACTGCCCCAGTCAGTCTGTGTGGAATTTCAGGAGTTGAACTAATCACATTTTTCTCTCTAGTTTGAACGTGCTGTTCCCTTATGGCCAGTAACACATATGGGTTTGAGCATCCCGCACTGATGAAGGAACTCTGTAGGGCTGGATTGAGCAGGATGAAGTCATTTGGCTCGACGTTGATGTTTCTGATACAACATTGCAGGATATTTGTCATAATTTTGGTAATTTTATTGTGTGTGAAGTATTTTGATTATCATACCACTTTCTTTAATAACTACCATGAGTTTTTGAACTTACACATCTTCTGTTGTATATACTAGTAGTCTGTACTTTTCTTAGAATGTGTCCATTTTATCTGTACTTTGTGAGAGCCTAACATAAAAGTAATAAGAATACGCTTATCTTTAAACCCTGAAACATCTATAGTCTCCTGTATAGTTACTATTTGTGTTTCTTATTTCAATGCTTTGTTATTACACTAATATTTATCATTCTTAGTGTTTACACTAAGTCCATTTTAGCCTCAGGTGATCTGTTCTAGTTTTGCTTTCATATTCAATGTCTTTCTGTGATCTTTATCTTTTACTTGTTCAGCTTTATTTGCTGAGTTATTTTTGCTTCTTCAAATTGATAGTATGCACTGTTACTTTAATTTCATTTCCAAAGTTTGCATTTTCCTTTACCTGTAACTTTTTTATCTCACATGATTTCACGTGCAGATTTTCATTGAGTTCAAATTACTTTGTACTTTCCACGGTGGCACATTCTTTGTCTCCTGATTTATTAGGAGTTGCACTTCTCAGTTTTCAGTTATATGGGACACTGAGGAGAGACTCCTTGCTCCGTTTGTTTTTCCATTTGTTTTAAAAAATTTTATGTGTGCGGTGTGTGTGTGTGTATACGTGTGCACATGCAGCATGTGGGTGGCCTCAGAGGGAATGTATGAAGAACGCATTGAATCCCCTGGAGCTGGAGTTACAGAGGGCCTGAGCTGAGGGTAGGTGCTCTGAATCAGATTTGAGTCTTCTGCAAGAGTAGTACTAGCTCTTTCCCACTGAGTCATCTCTCCAGCCCCTTGTCATTCCATTTTAAATTAGATTGAACCACTCAAAACTCATGCTGAACTTGTGGTCTCATCCAGTGACCTGGGTCCCCCTGTTAATCTGGAGTTGTGGTCTCCTCACAAGAGCCTGGGGCTTTGGTCTCTTATTGTGAGACATAGTTCCACGTAGACTCTGGTGGTGGGCTGATGATGGTGAAGCAGAGAGGAGGATGAAGGACTTCATGATGTTGGGTAGCAGTTTCAGCCATCTCTGACTGGCTTCAATCCCCACAAACCCCTTCCCCAAAGTTCTAGTTTGTGCAGGGAAGTGACTTTGCCTCTAATGCTGGGGGCAGGAGAAGCCTCTGCTATTTGCAGTCAGTCTGGTCTTGGAAGGACTGCCTCTCTAGAACAGGACCTCCCACCTCCCCTTAGGGTCATCTGTCGTCCTCACTCCACATGTGGTCCTGGGCATTCAGGCCTTGACTTTGGGTTTCTCCCTTTACCAGACATGAAGAGGTTTTCCATTCTGTTTTTATTGCGCTTCTACAGCCCAGTATGCCTTCACCTATTATGCAATTGAACTTCTGGAGATAAAAATCAATCTGTGAAGTTAAAAAAGAAAGTGAAAAGAAAAAAAAAAAAGAAAAAGTACTGTAATAAGTAAACTAATATAATTCTCAAACTAAAAAAATATGTAATTATATTTTAGAATATAAGTTTTGAATATCATTTACTGACAAAATGTACTATCAAGTTTTAACAATACTGTGAAATTTTTCAGTTTCTGTCATGTGACACTCCCTTTCCAAAGTCCCCAACCTATACAAAGCTTTTCCATGTAATCATGTTATTTTTTAAAGAAAACAATGCTGATAAAATATTTTAAAAATTAAAAAACATCATGCTGAGAAACTTTATTTGTTGTAGAGCCCACCGTTCCTACATTTTTCGATTCCTGTGGACAGTACACTGCCCATCACCAAATATCTCTGTTCTCAACTGAATACTTTGCATGATTTCTGGAAAAAGAAGAAAAACGTTTTTATTTTAGACAAATTGATATTATATCTTGGCATAAAAGAATCACATATTGGATATGTGATAATGTAAATAATGCTGCACTTGTTTTTCACAGCACATTATTTCTATTTATTTGCCAAATTTTTCTTTAAGGTACTTATTAACTTTAGTTTTACATAAGTCTGCTCCTATTATAATTGTTAATCGCTGTCCTGTCCATGCATGTACTTTTATTTTTTATGTTTTAGATTGATATTATCTTAGCTGAAATACATAGGTTTTCTTTTAAAAACCCAATAAAACAATAATTTATATCTTTTAAGAGTTTCATATTTTCTAGTAGCCTATAAATTCATTCATAGTGCTAATTTTCACAGTAATTTAAAACATAAAGATAAATGTCTATTATATGCATATTAGGCTAAAAAATCCTAATTAACAAAAAATGTTGTAAAATTCCACATTCTGAAAGTTTTAGCCTGATAATTAAGTATTAGACCAACCACATAACCCAGAACTTGACAACAACTGGCCCTCAGTGAATAAATGCATTTCTTCTACGTTGTAGCCGTTCTCTGTCACAGCTCCTTTCCTGCTTTTCTTGTATTTTATCAAACCATAATCCATAAAATAATTCTAAGCAAAAAAGTGAAAAACAACAAAGAGTCTATAATTCACTTCTGTGTTTTCATTTGTTTGTACTTAATGCTATGCCAAAATGCTTCTCTTAGTAGGAAAAGAAATATGAACGACTATAAACCTGTTCTGACAAAGACTGCATTTATAGCAATATTAATGTCTTGTACAGGTTCATTACTGGAAATATTCAAAGAGAAAAATAAAATAGCCACAGGAGTTTTAATACCACTCTGACGGGTTTTAGTAGAGAAAGACTCTATTATTGTATATCAAAGTAAGGCTATTTTTTAAATAGCAAGCTTGAAGAATCTTGAAATTCTCATCACATTCTGAGTATAAAACATCTCCACTTCTTTTTTCTATTAGTGGTAGAGTAAAACAAACTCTGATATACTTTTAACAATTGTTTTCTCCTCAGAGTATGAAGAGTTAGTAAGTAGTTAGTTTTCTACAAAACATCTAAATGGTAGCTCTGCTAGTTTCAATTCATTCTTCCTGTACCAGTATGTAGGAAGCCCTCTAACTTGTACCACACATCAAAGTCAGTTCTGAATAACTTTTGGTCATTTTAATCAGCAAATTTTCCTGAAAATAAAGTTATATAGGAATTATACTTGGAGCATAATCATTTTCTTTCCTGACTTTACATTTCTTTTTCTTTTCTGTTTTTTTTTTCCTTCTTGTTTCTTGAGGTAGATACTTATAACTCTAGCTGGCCTAGAACTTGCTCTGTAGACCCAGGCTGGCCTTGATCTTAGAGAGATCCTCCCGTCACTGTCCCTTCAGTACTGGGATAAAAGGTGTGGCTCACCACGTTCAGCATTCATTGATTTTCTGATGATTGTCATCACCTAATTTTCTTTTGCACATACACTTTTAGGAAAGCACTTACTTGATTGAACTCTTCACTTACAAAGAGGACGACTAAATACTCTCCTCGTGTTTTAAGACTTTTTGTAATTTCTTTGTATTTTGAGATCTAAACACAGTCATTAAGATTGCATTTTGCCTTTCCCAGCCTGTAGTTGTTTAGCTTGCGGAGTCCACATGACTATCCCAGATGAAGCTGGCTCAGCATTGGAATCCGGTGATTTGTTGCTGCTGCTTGTGTTTTTGCTGTTATTGTTCTTGTTAATTCTTTTTCTGATGAGAACTAGAGTCAGGGCTCTGTCATTGCAAGGTGTCTTTGTCAGGAAGGTTCAGCTGCTAAATCCGGTTCTCACACTTACTTGTTTTTATGACCTTAGGGAGCTGTAATTCATTGATTAACTAGGTTCAAAATGGATAAGTTTTATTCTAGTGATAAACCTGTCAGAGGGTCTTCTCAGAGTTGTCAGGTATCATCATCAGTCTTTCTGAACTCTGTGGAGATAAAGTCACGAAGTAGGTATCACATTCAGTTTGCATGTAGACTAACAATTTGTGTAAAATGGAAATAAGCATTTAGAACTCTTTACAGCTTTGTTGGGCAATTGAGAAAATAAAAGTATTATAGAAAGGCTACTGAAGGTTTTCTAGACCCACATTCTGATAGTTATCTGATCTAGGCAACATGAAAGTCTCAAGAATTTAGCCAGGGTCTCTGAGATGGCTCAGTGTATAAAGGTGCATGTCAGCAAGTGAGATGTTAGAAGTTCATCCCCAGGACCCGTACTGAACAACCCAAGTTGTTCTCCTCAGATCTCTCACACATGCCATGGTAAACATCCCCTTAAATCCTACAGGATAAAATGTAAAAAGATAACTGTAAGGTCAGGGTTCCAGAGACGCAGCAGACAGAAGGGACCAGACTCCGCTGGCAGCTAACAGGACCCGGCTTTATGGAGAGAAGACCAGATGGGACTAGCTCCTCCGCACCCACGAGTGGAGAAACACTAGCCCCCCTTGGGAGCTAGCCTCCCCGAAGAGATGGGGGAGACTAGCCCCCTCACCCCCATCTTGGGGCTGGGGCTCCGGGGAACTGGGCTGGCGTGCTTCCCGGGGGAGCTCAGCCCAAGTCTGAGTCTCAAAAGCCTCGCGCAGTGCCAGCGCCAGCACCAGCTGGTTGTCCAAGTCCTCAAAGCCTTAAAAACCTTCAGCCCCCTCCTGGCTTTTAGGGGAAGGGGGCTGCCATAACATCTGATTGATGTTTAAGGCAAGCTTCTAGCCAGGAAATAGTCCTTTTTCAGAGCTGTTCGTGAATTCCTGGAATCCTGAATCTTATCTGCCAAGGAAGCCCAGTGTCCTTTGGAATTTGGGGTCTGGAGTTTTTATCTGAGGTATTTGCAAGGTTTAGATCTCTGAGAGGTTGTAAAAGGTCCGTCTTTCTTCTTCCTCTTTTGCAAACTCTGGCTCCAGATTTCTTCCTGAGTCTGAAACTGTTGGGGGTTTCATTCACACCTTACAATAACAGCATAACATGTTAGGCAGGCATGGATACTCCCTGCTTGGGCCAATAGAAACTCAGAGCTTTTCTAGTGTCATATACTTATTTTGGCTATTTTTTTTTTTTTACCTTGTATAACTTACAAAAACTGAAGAACTTGCCTAAATGAGGAAGAAGGTTTTTTTTTGTTTGTTTGTTTTTTAAATAATACCCTTAAACTTCTAATTAATAAGCGCAGGAGGTAGAAAATACCTAGGCAGTTTAGGGTAAAGCCCCCAAGAGAACAATGGAAATGTATCACTTAATTTTGCTTCCTGTTGCTGTGGTACAACACAAAGCAATTTCAAGGAGAAAGGATCCATTTGTCCCCCAACTGCAGGTTGAAGTCCATCATTGTGTGGAAGTCTAAGCAGCAGCAGCTTGAAGCAGCTAGTCACGTTACAGCTGCAGTCAAAGGCAGAGGGCAATGAATTACTGTATGTTTTCTAATCTCTCTCTCTCTCTCTCTCTCTCTCTCTCTCTTTCTCTCTCTCTCCCTCTCTCTTTCTCTCTCTCTCCTTTTAGGTCCAGGTACCAGCATGGTGCCACCCACCCTTCTGTGGGACTTCCCACTTCAACTCATCCAATTTAGAAAATTCTTTGCAAGCATAGCCACAGGTCAATGTAATCGTGACAATTCCTCAGTGAAGCTCCCTTCTAGGGTGGTTTAGATCCTAACAATCTAACAATTAGCACCAACCATCACATATGATCATCTTGCATTTTAAGAGCCATACCTTATCATGACGAAAGCACTAAACAATTTAGGAACAGAATATAATGACCTCCTCTTTATAAGGAGTGTCTATGAATAACTAGACAACTAACTTGCCATACCATGTCTTTTGTGACTGTTTCTTGCACTTAGTATAATATTGGAACATTTGTGTGGTAGCATTATCAGCATTTTATATCTCAATTTTTCCAAAGAATACTCTATCATGTGTATGTTCAACTGTCTGCTGATGGACAACTGGACCATTTACAAGTTTTGCTTTTATGGATAATGTTTCCCTGAACATGCTTAACAGAATTTCTGTGGACATATGTTTTCATTTTTCCTGGTGTATGTTCCTAGAAGCAGAACTAATGAGTCATAAGGTAACTGTCTAACAGTTTGCAGAATTGTGAAACTGTCTTATAAAATTGTTGCATTACTTTGCAGTCTCATCAGCAACACCTGAGGGGATCCATACATCAGCATCTTTACTGACTTATGTTTGTCTTTTGATTTTTGACATCCTATTGGGTATAATGATCTATGCCTTTAGTAATCATTTTGTTAGAATATATGCTTCTGATATTGATGTAACAATTCTCTTTCTTTTACTTATTTTTTCTATACTGCAGCATATTCTATTATTCAGTTTTGTTAAGCCTGTCTGCCTGCTTGCCACCCCCACTCTTTCTTTATCCCTTACAGATAGTATCTGTGATCTCATTTCTGACAATCTCTATCCTAAATGCTTGCGTTATTGGAGATACTAGGCAAGCACTCTGTTATTGAACTACAGCCTCAGCGTTTCATTTTGGCTTTCTTTAGAGTTATATATAACTCTATGTAACTGATCTTTTCCCTACAGTTTATGAAGCTCTTGAACACATAAGCTATTATTCTTTATATAAATAGAAAGATTTTCATCATCATTTCTTCAAATATACTTCTGCCTGTCCTCCTTGGTCACCCTTTGGGACATCTATTATGTAGCTGTTTGTATAGTTGGTGGTGTTCCTCAAGTCCTTCAAGTTCTAATTTTTTTTTAATCTTTTCTTTCTTCTCCTCCTGAGATTGTATAATTTTACTGACCTATCACCAAATTCATCCCCAATCAGAATAAAGCATTATTTCAACAGAAGTCGTAGCCAGACACGGCTCATTTGGATATGTTCAAGGATGCTGATACCAATCATCTTTTCAGTCAGAATAAAATAGGGAGATCACTTACTGCTGTACTTGGATTGTTTTCAACTTAGTCATCATGAAATAGCATGCTGTCATAAACAAACGAAGGTCCCTTCATGCAGCACCAGTGTCTTGTCTCCAAGACCCAACTACTTGTAACCACTTACAATGACTGTGCCTCGCCTTCTTTTCTATCTGTCATACCACACTCTTTCCTATCCATGTCTTACATTTTGTTATTGTTGAAAATGATATTATTTATAATTTGTGTGTTATGGTTTGAATCTTGAATGGAATGTCTCTCAATAGTCCATAAATGCTTGGTCCCCAAACCAGCAGTGCTTGAAGGTGGTCAGATGATGAAGGTTCTTACTTCAGCAATGGATGAATCAGTTTACAAGCTCATAGCTTAATGGGCTATTTGAAGATGCTCTAAGCATTAAAAGGTGGGTCTTGGAGGACACAGAGTTGGGGCACGTATTTGAAGGTCTATGTTACCCCTAGTCTTTTATCAGTCTCCGCCCCTGTCCTTACAGACTACTGACTTCCAGCTATTTTACCCGAGACAGAGAGGGATGGACACACTTCACAGATCCAAGTGTTTTATCAAGTTTCAGTAGTTTCTCGGGATAGATTATTTAGTTTGGTGTGGCTTTTGTTAAGTGTCAGACACTAAAATGCTTGATTTTTACTTGTTTTGTTCATGTCTTAACTAAAAGCAGTACTTCAAAATTCTAGTGAATTATCTCCCCAAAGAGACTTCTTTTAGGAGTACTTTGGCATTTAGTCCAAGAATCCTGGTTTATGAAGTCAGCTCCGCAGAACAAGAGGCAAAGTAACAAAGCCCTAACCTCACTTTGACTGACTGATCTTCTTCCACGATATTTCTTGGATAAGAAATCAGAATAATCAGGCGATCCATTTGCCATCTATGCAGTTTGCCTCCAAAATGGTAGAGAGAAAAGTATATAGATAAAATATCAGGTTATTCTTGAGGTAACATCTACATTGACATAAATAACTTGAGTACTGTCAGCTGTGTATAAACTTGAAAAATCTTATTATGTTTCCTATTAATTAATGAAGTTAGAGAAATTAGAAGTCAAGACTCTTTCTCATTTTTTTTTCTTATGTGTGTGTGTGCCATTTGAAACCAAACCATTAGAAAATAATCGACTGGCGAGGTATGAAACAAGTAATTAACAATAAAAGTAGAAGTTAGGTATAAAATTTAGTTTAATTATTTTCTTTAATGCGCATATCCAAAGCTCTCACATACTGAGAGGCAGTGAAGATACTAATATTATATAATCCTGCCAGAAATCTATATGATATTCTTATAAGCCTGTTTTCAATTCTACATTTAAATTTGAAAGCAGGGAAATCAGAGCTTCATGAGTTAATTAGAGAAGTTAAGGAAGATTTAGACTGAAATGCTTAAAGCACCTTGAGAATTGATTTGCATATAAGATGAAAAGTGTTAAATATGTACACTCTTTTGAGGAAGGAAATGGAGAACAAGGTGACTGCTTTCAGACACTAATTGGAGGTGTAAACAAGGAAGAAGCACTTAAAATTTGCCAAATAATGTAGTAAAGGATGATGGAAACCAATTAAAACATCTTTAAAGTGGGTGTTAATCCCATTACCCCTCTGAAGGGGAATTACATTACTACTAAGAATCTGTGGAACAAACGTATGGTTCCAATAATATGACAAGTGACAGTGTAGATTTGCAGAAAATTCATTAATTAGTTTTGTGTTAGGTTTCAATATTTTTCTTGACCCCCATTTGCTGATGATTCAGGTTCTTTTGATATTTTGGTGAGCTTATACACTTCATGGCTTGATGTCCACATGTATTTCTGGGAAAGTCTAATGGAAACGGTAAAGCTTTTCAAAACAGTGTTTAACCCATTGTATTATATGATAAAAAATTAAAAAGGATTTAAAAACTCAATAACTTATTAAACGTACGCATACTGTAATCATTACCTTTCTGGCTGATAGCAGCGTGAGTGCTGGAACCGCATGCTGCTGGGGCAGGCTGAGCACCTCAGGCTGCGGGATGCAGCTCCTGGAGACCTGCTTGTCGCTGTTTTCTACTGAGCTGGGTAGAGTTTTGGGAACTGAGGCTAGTCCACTGTTTCCTCCTTGCCCCAGTTACCCTCAGAACTGTTAATTACATCCGCAAGCATTTGAGTTATGCTTGGAGTTAGTGCATTACTTTTATCGTGTTGCTTTCAGTGTGTTTTCTTTATACTTAGATGATGGCTCTTTACTGAAGGCAAGTGGTTAGTGTCCCGTTCTTCCTCCTTGCCTTCTCCTTGCCTTTGGACTATGGTATGTGCAGCTTACTGTTATTACTAATGACTCACAGCACTGGAATCCCTGTTCACTTTTCCAATTTCCCTTTCTGCCTTTTAAAATTTACTTTGAATATTTTCTTTTAATCATCATTTCTTATTTATTTTAGATATTTATTTAGGTTTTGTTGTTGTTTAGATAGCATACAAAGTACTAGCTTTCATTATGACAGTTCATGCACATTCTTTTCTTATTGGTCGCCTGCTCCTAGTCCTTCCTCCACTTCCTTCCTGCTGACCTCATTTCCTATCTGCACCCCCACAACCCCACTTCTTCCAAGTCACATGCATTTCATTTCTCTCTTTTCCTTTTTTCACTTCTCCTTTAGGATTTCTTCTACCCTTCTCAAGGTTCCCAGTTTCATGACCCATATCTATCAATTACATATATATAATTGCACACATAGGTACAAATTAAAGTCTAGATCTGTTACATGAAACAAAGCACGTATTTGTTTTTCTGTGTCTGGCTTATTTTGCTTAACATAATTTCTAGTTCCACTATTCTCTGGCAAAGTCATGATTTCATCGTCTTTAATTGCTGAATAAATTCTGTTGTGTAGATATGTACCACTTTTTTTCCCCAACTTTCCGTTGATGTCCATTCAGGTTGGCGCCAGTTCCTACATGTTGCAAACAGCTCAGCAATGAAAACAGATGTGCAAGTATCTCTGCAGTAGGACTCGGAACTGTTTGGGAATAGTCCCAGTAGTGGTATAGCAAGGCCCTATCTTAGTTCTATTTTTAGTTTTTCAAGAAACTTCCACACTGATACCCACGGTGGCTGCCAGAATTCCTCTTTCCTCACAGTCTTATCAGCATTTGTTGTTTGTTGCCTTGAAAACAGTCATTCTGACAGGAGAGGGAAAGAATCTTAAAACAGTTTAATTTGCATTTCCCTGATGGCTAAGGATACTGAATACCTTTTCAAGTCTTTATTAGCCGTTGGTATTTCTTCTTTTGAGAATTGTCTATTCAGTTCAATAACCCATGTTTTGATTGGATTATTTGTTTTTGTGGTTAATTATTCCAATCTTTACCAATTCTAGACTATTATCTCTCTGTCAGATATATAGTCAGCAAGGATTTTTTTTTTCCATTTTACAGGCTGTATCTTTCTTCTGTTGCTTATTTTTTACATTTCCTGTTATTATTTTTTGGGACAGGGTCCTCTGTAGCATCAGCGAGCCTGGAACTTGGTATGTAGACTGGGCTTGCCTTGATCTCACAGATTTCCACCTTCCTTTGCCTCCTGAGAGCTGGGATTAACAGTGTGCACTATGGTGCCCATCTTTCATGTGACTGTATATGGTGAATCTTGTGATTATTGTCTGTACTGCTAAGCCCTTTTCAGAAAGTTCTCATCAATTCCTAGCTCTCACATCGACTGGCACAACAAACTGTCTCAATTGGTGCAGTAGTGGCCCTTTTATTTGGGGAGTAATCAACATCTGTCTAATTGGAATTAAGGCCCACTCAAAGGGAGGTAGTCTATGTGTGTTATTATAAATTTAGCCAAATACACATGACTGGTAATGTCAAAGATCCTAGAGAAAAATCTACCTTTTATAAGAAAGGTAGACCAACATAATTTCTTACAGTATTCTGGATACATACCATATCCTTATATTTACAGACATGCGTACCTTTCACCACACATCAAAGAAACCTCTTTTTGCAACAGATGGAGAATATTTCAGAGTTCTATAACTGGTCAGATGCAGAGAATGAGTGTGTCTGAGATGCTGAGCTTGAAATGACACATCTAAATGTAACCTCAACACCTAGTGTCCACGGAACGTATTGCAAAAGAGAGAATATTTGTGAGCCAGGTGATGATACATGCCAGTAATCACAGCACTCAGGGGGTGAGTATAGAAGTATCAAGAGTTCAGGGCCAGTCTTGGCCAAGCAGTAAATTCAAAGACATCCTGAGCTAGAGGATATCCTGTTTCAAAAAATTTTCATAACAGTTATGATTCCATATTTGTATAGCCTTCCTTGTTTGTGAAGTAGTTTAAGGTAGTTAGGAACTGTGATGTTCACGGTTTGGAGGTGTATCTGATAGCCATGATTTATTCTTATTTCCTTTCCCTGGTCCTGTGATGAAATACACTGACAAACAACTTATGGGAGAAAGGGTTGGTCCTGGTTCACAGTTCCTAGGTGTAGTCAGTCGTAATGTAGGACCCTCACTCAAATAAAATAAAAAGCCATTAAAACCTCCTTGGCAGCTCACCCCTCCCTAACTGGAAAGTCCCAAAAGTCATAAGGGCTATGTCAGCATCTCCTGTCACAAGAGCCATGTCAACAACTCGTGGTAGGTGAGATAATGTCTGGGATAATAACAGAAGAAGCCCCTTCTCTAATAAAAATAGACTCCTGGTCAAGACATTTGTCAAGTCAACAATTTGTAATGTGTCACAATGCTTGTGGCATTACTGAGAAAAAGGTTGGACTATGTAGAAGTTGTCTTTTTGTAACCCTGGTTTGTGCCAATCTGTACCCTGTATGTCAATATATGATAATCTTGTGGTTTTTTGCTATAAGAGCTTGGCCCGAGCAGGGCTGGTGGGGGGCTTGGCATTCCGAGACCAAGTCACCCACTTGCGCAAGTGAAATAAACCTCTTGCTGTTTGCATCTGACGGTCTGGATTTTTGGGACGGACACTCAGGTGGCCTGAAGGGGTTCAAGTCCCCTAGGCTGAGAGTGGGAGTAGGGTGAGGCTCCCCGAGGTTGGCTCTCAGGCAGCCTAAAGGGGTTTGAGTCCCCTAGGCTGAGAGTGAGAACTAACAGTAACAGGGACGTTATGGTGGCAGGAGTTTAAGGCAGCTCATCACCTTGTGCCCCTAGTCATAAAGCTGAGAGAGATGAATGCTTTTTGTCTTTATATTCCTTCCAGAACGCCAGCCCACGGAATGTTGCTGCCTTAAGTTAAGGTGAGTCATCCTACCTCAGTTTGCTTAATCTAGGTAACTCTGCAGAGGTCTTTCCAGAGGCTAATATCTGGATTAGTTCTAACAAGTCTGCCCAGCAGCTATCACTTATATTGTTCTAGATCACGCCAAGTTGACAATCTATATTAGCTTTTAAATTCACATTTATACATGTAAGAAAATTAGAAATCTTTTGGCATACTTAATTCTTTAAAACTTCTATTTGGGGTTTCTTACTTTTTTTTGCCATATAACTAACATTTGTGAGAGAAGAAATTCTTATCTATGCCTAACTCCCACCAAATCCATACTGTGTTATTAGTTACTGCGATGAAATGATTTTTTTCCACTTAGATGTTTTCCCAACTCAATCTCTGTTCAAAATAATAGGCAATATATTAAATTCAAATGCTAACTTGTAAATAATTTATATTTTATAATGTGGTCTGTCCATCTCATAGAATGGCACAATTTAATATTTTTCATATCTTTTTGATTTAGATTTCTAAATATTATAGTAATTCATAACATGAACCTTGCAGCCAACATGCCTTGTCTGCCCTTACTGGCTACTGTCTGAGTTGCCTCATACTAGTCATCAGGAAGATCTCTGCCTCACTTAAATCATCTATTGAAATAAGGAAAATGAGTATTTGGTTATGCACAGATTATTAAAATATAATGTACACAAGATTCTCAAAATGCAATTTTCCAGAAATACAAGCCCTGTGTGTGCTAATGATCATTATACTGCCTGTTATTCAGCCTTTATATAGAGGACACCCACACACAAACACACACACACACACACACACACACACACACACACATTAGACATTCAGTGTTTTTCTTAGTTGGATAACTTTGCTTTGCTTTTTCTCAGATAGAATTAGGTAATTATATTTGAATGCTTATATTGATTCTGACAAATTGTTATCAAATATAATTTTTAAGTCTAGAATTTTTACTAGAGTATTTAGAATTTGTAGTGAAATTATGATATCAATGGTAAAGAAGGTATTTCTACCATTAATTCAAACTATATGAGATCAATCACTTTTTTTAATATTTTATTTTCCAAAAATTATAAGACAATTGTGCTGGTTAATTTCTGTCATTGACAGGAAGTGGAAACACCTGGGGGGATGGGACCTCAGGTGAGGAACTTCCTCTGTCAGATTGGCCTCTATGGCCAGGTCTATAAGGCATTTTCTTTCTTTTTAAATTGTGTATTTTTATTGAATTTTTGTGAATTTCATATAATAAATCTTAATCATATTTAGAGTCCTTCTCCCACTTGCTGGATATCAGTGCTGGGAACTAAACTCACATCCATACAATAGTACAGGCTATTAACTACCTTGCCATCTCTCCAACCCCCAAAGATGAGATTCTTGACATGACATTAACTTCAAATCTTTTTCTAAAATCTATGTAGTAGAATACACTTTTGTGTCTCTCTATAAATAAGAAGTTACTGCAAAGAATACTTGCTGTGCTTGAGTCTTTAGCAGGTAAAGTTAAGACAAATGAGATAAAGAATCAAGGATGCTATGAGAAGAAATGAAGTGTTTTAGAATTATCTCTCTCTCTCTCCCTTTGTGTATGTAGATAAAATATGTTTGAAGTAAAAAGAGTGTTGGCTGGCTGGTAATTAAAATGTTACATGAAATTTAGGAACACTTTAGACACATCAAAAAGTAAAATGATCACAAATATCTTACTAAATTTTCTTTATTCAGCGCCTTAAAATTTTTTTACTTAGAAAAAGACTTCAGAAAAGCCTCCTAGAAGTAGTTATAAACTCTGTCAAAAATTTTAAATTTATTTATTTTTATTTTGCTTTATTTGTGTTTATTTGAGTGTTTTGGCTGCTGGTGTATAAGTATACCACATACACATGCAATGATTATAGAGGCAAAAAGAGGGCATTTGATCCTCTGGAACTGGAGTTAACTGAAATTTATAACTTAAAAACGAGTTTGGATCCCCTCCTCTACATCCTGTTCTGCTGCTGGCCGAGGGACCCCAGATCCCTAGACCGCTCTCCTAGTCCAGACCCAGCCACTGTGTCCTGAATTCCATACTCAGACCTGCTCAATTTTTCAGTCTGGTTTGTTAGAGTTTTTGCAGGCTGTCCCCATCCCTAACTCTCTCTGCCTGTGCCAGAAGGCCATCCACCATGGCTGTCATCTCCTACAAACTACCTTGGATTTTTTGTAAGCAACCTTCTTCACTGTCAAGTATCCAAGTCACGACTCATTAAATAAGCTTCTTTTGCACCAGAAGGAGACAAATACAAAGTAACACAACTTGTCATATGCAGACATCTGTGAATTTCCCATGCCTAAGCAACATAGCTGTAATGTAGCCTCTACATATAAGGCCTATGCAATGTAGAACCAGGGGTGAAGAAGACACTAATGAATCCCTCAACTCTCATCATTGAAACTCCTTTATGCAGCAAAGGACCAGTAATACAAAAGGTCACAAATGTCTAAAGCATGAAGATTAGGAATATTCAGAGTGAGGGTCCCTGGATAGGCCTCCTATATTAAGTTTCACTCACCCAGGGCTCAGGGACCATTGGAGAAGAGGGGGAAGAAAAATTGTAAGCACCAGTGAGGAGGTGCGTGATCACATGAAAGCAGAATCCTACAAGCTACCAAGCTACTGGGACCCTGCTCATATGAGCCCACAGCAATCATTTCAGCATGCTCAAGATCCATGCAAACTCAAGCAGAAAAAACCCAGCATGGCACTAGGGGAATGGGTGGCAGACCCCAACCTTTGCTTAAGAAACATTGGCAACTGATTACTGTTGGGTGAGATAAGCTAGTCTTCCTAAAGCAAGGGACTCTGGCTAGACTGACTAGACCTCAGTGGATGAACCTGAACTGAGGTCATTAGGGTACACTAACTTGACAAAGTAGACCTTAACACAGGTGAAAGAATGTAAGGATTACAGTTGGGGACTTCATGGGGGTTGCTGATCGGAAAGATGATTAAGATTACTTGAGAGGTTTTTTTTATGAAATATTCAATGATTCAGTAAGAGAGAGAGAGACAGAGACAGAGACAGAAAGAGAGACAGAGGGAGATTGGCTGGGTATGGTAGGATACCCCTTTAATACCACCAGCACCTGGCAGGAGGATCTCTATGAGATCAAGGCCAGCCTATTCTCCATAGCAAGTCCCAGGCCAGCTGGGTTAAGTGGAGGCACTGTCTCAAAAAAATAAGAGAATAAGTAAAGAAGTTTGAAGAGTAGTAACCTCAATCACTGAATAATGTTGCTCCTAGAACGCACTGGTTTTTAACCGAAAATCTGGGTGTCATCCCTTGGTACTCTCCCTGTGAGTTGTGGTCGTGGAGGCCACAGAAGTCCTCCAAACAACACTGGCTACTGCTGTTTCTCTTTGCTGCCCACCAGCACGAGGATCATCCTCATGCTGGTTGCCTAACAGGCAAATCAGGCTGGAACTGAGCTCCATGCTTCCTCGGTGCTGACCAGCGTTCGTAGAGCCGGAAGTTGAGTGCAGGCCACCAGGGGAGAGAAGTCATCAAGGCGTCATCCAGTGGCTGACACTGTGTGCTTTAATACTCTCCTGCCAGGCAAGATGTGCCCACTGAGGCAATGTGACGTGTCTGTTATAGGAGTAATCAACCTCTTTCTGACTGGGTTTGAAGACTACCCTGCAAGAGGGAACTCACTTCTGGTACTATAAATTTGGTCAAAAGTCCATTGTGGGAGAGGTCATAGACCCTACAGAGAAAGTTGCTGTTCTTGTTTTGCTAAGCAGTTGTGTTGTCGAGCTGTGTTCTAAATATTCGGGTTTATACCCATAGGTTGGTCAAAGAAGCTTCTATTTGCAGTGGGGGATTACTATTGTAGAGATTATTAATGTAACTGGTCAAAGGCACAAGGCAAATGGCTGAAGAAGGGTTGGAAAGAATGGAAGAGCTGGAGGTGAGGAAAAAGGAGGCATTTAAAACCACAGACAGAAGAGACCAGAAAACAATCTCCCAGAGGGAGACATTTTATAAACAATGTGTGTACATATTAACACACACACACATGGGGAGGGGAAAATGGAGAGATACCCAGGGGCCATGGTGGTGGGGGAAAGGGGAGGAGTGAACTCAAGGGAGGGGTCGTGGGACGTGTTGTTATAGGGAGGGAGGGTGAGGATAATGGGGGGACTTGGACTGGGGAGGCAAGAGGGAGGTTGGTCCAGGGAAGAGAGAGGAGAGATGAATGGAGCTTGGGAGCTTGGGGAGCTAGGGACGTGAGAAGGAGTTGTGTTGGCAGCAGAACCCCGTGAGAAATGCACATACGGTGTCTGAACATGAGTGCATGTGTACACCTGGGGACTGTATGACAAAGAATAGCAGCAGACAAGAGAGACGTCCCTCTGAGTGGTAGATCAGAGGAGTCCAGGAGACTCCCAAAATAACACTGGGTGCTGCTGGTGCCCTTGGTTATCGCCAGAATAGGAAGATATGGCCCTACTGAGGACAGGGCATACTTCAGATACAGTACTTGGCGCAATGGAGCAGGAACTGACCTGGAATCTTTTTGCTTGCAGTTTAGCTCTCAGCCCTGCAGGATACCGTACAAACTGCTAAGGGAGAAAATCAATCAATGGTCCAACCCAGCCCGAAAGCCTCATAACCATAACAACTGACTCAGCAAACTACCTCCATTGGCACAGTACTGTTAGTGTTAACTGGGAGGCAACTAATAGCTATGAATTGGGCTTAAAGTCCTCTCAGTGAGAGTGGATTCATGATTGTCACTGCAAATACAACCAAATATACATGACTGGAGAGATCATAGAGCCCAGAGAAATCCCTATCTCTGTCATATCTCTAGAGAAAAGAAATTTCTTACCGTATGGTAAATATGAATTCTTGTATTTACAGCCAGTATATCATAAACTACTCGTGACAGAAGCTTCTCTTTGCAGCAGATTTAGGCTATTGCAGAGTTCCACAACTGATCAGACACAGAGAATGTACATCTGAGAGATGGCCAGTCCTAGGTGACCTATCTAAAGTGGAACCTCTACACCTAAGGCTCACAGAACATTGCAGTAACAGGGGTTAGAGAGAAAACTAATGCATTCCTCACCTCTCACCAGTGACGCTGTTCCTTACGTAACAGAGTGTGATACACACAGAAGATCACAACTGGCCAAGTATTAGAGAATAAGATACTGTGGAGTGTGTTTCCTTGGATAGGACTCCTGAATTAAACCACCCATGGCTCAGGAACCATTGTGGAAGAGGGGGAAGAAAGATTGTAAAAGTCAGGGCTGGCTCATGAACTTCAGGAAACTGGAAGTTTACACACCCGAACCAGTAGCAATGGTGACATCCAGCACAATCAGACAAGATCCCACCCAGAGTGGAGTGAGGGAAATGGACATCAGGCTGGCCCTGGCCTGGGAACTGCTGGAGAGTGGTTACTACCGGGTGAGGGGGAGCAGACATTACTATGATCTCTAGATAGGCTGACTAGACTCCAGTCAATAAACTTGCACAGAAGGACATCTGGGTACAGATGTTTGACTGATAGGACTTAACATGCATGGCAGAATGCAAGAAGTCTGGGAGAGTGGAGGGTGTAGGGGTCTGGATAGGAGATGGGGGCTAAATTTAATAACTGTTTTATGAAGTGTACAAAAGCTCAATAAAAATAAAATAGAGTTGGAATAGCAATAGCAATGGATTCATATAAAAAGAACCATGAGAAACCATGAAAATATGTAGGGATTATTTTATTTTAATTGCTGGTCTTCTCAGAACACTGAAAATGACTGAAGTCTATCCTGTAAGATTTTATCATTGTGAAAACAAAATTATGGTCCCCCTTTCATTTAAATGAAGGAATAAATGACAAAGATCACATAAAGATATTGTCCAAATTTCCAATATGTGTAGTAGAGATTATATAAATTAGTTCTAAAAGCATCTCCTGAAAAATCCTAAAAATGCATTGTAAGTTAGGCATTACTATTTGCTATTCTAAATAAATACTATTCTAAATAAATGATATACTGTATCATATGCCAAATGAAATATATAAAGGAAACTTAATGTTATTACATACTGTATAGGGAGATATAGAAAAATTAGAGAAGTTTACCTGAAGTTTCATAAGATGTGGAACACATATCATGCAAAATTAAACATCTATTATTCTAGCCTCCATAATAACAGTACAATGTATACATAAGAAAAAAGTCTTTGGTTCATTTTAATAATTTGTTAGAGTTATAGAGCTCTGCTTTCTAAAGAAGCAATATTAGTTACACACTGAGAATTATGGATTTCCTATCTTCCAAAGAATACTGGATATATCTTCCACAATCAATGCCAAGTAAAATAACTCCAAAAATGTCTCACATAAGCCCTCTTACCTTCCACAACCCCTGGCAGAATTTCAGGTCTATAAAATCTAGATAGTCCTGGACATACAGTGGCATTTCATAAAGGACACGCGAGGAATCCCTCAAAAGGGCCTTCCTGGAATCTGGAGGAATTTCTGGACATAGATTGGTTCTTGCTACTTTCATGATAACTTGAAAATTTCCCATAACCACAAAAATAATAAAAAAGGTTATATTTTCTGTTACATGAATACACTTTACAAAAGGGGTGTGTGTGTACAGAATGAACTGAATTGTGTTTGCTTTAAACTTTCTGCACTTCCTCAAGGGAATTTCCTCTGGTAAGTCCCTGGTGAAAAACGTGATATAAACTGTTGCACCATGGTCATTTCCCAGAGGCATCTAAGTAAAGTTGAGAGTGTGTCTCAAATTGTTAGATTTCCCTTTTGGTATTTGGACTATATCAATATTGAAGTCACTTTGACATATTTCTCCTGGAACTTTAATTTGTGTGCAAGTAAACCATTTGATATTTCAACACTTCTTTTAGGCCGAATTATTTCATATTCTGGTTGCTATTTCTGTCCGGGAAGCTTTCTAAAAGATAGCAGATGTGAATTAAACTCTCCAAGGGAAATCAGTGTTGTTTCTTGGTTTGTCACAGAATAAAATGCCAAAGAAAAAATGATAAGGAAACAAATTGCTTAAGATGGCATAGTCTGCATGATGGAAGTTTGAGGTTTTATCTGCACAAACAGATTAGATCAGTTTAGAGCTTACAATTCTGATTTAATTTGTCCTGCCTTCTCTGTCTGGGGCAGGCTGAAGTGACTTCTAATACTCAATGTCCTATAAAATGGATGACCAAAACTTCTCTTTCTTACTTTGTCTCCAAGGTATGATCAATAATTTTCCTTTAGTTGCTTCCTGGCTTTCAAAACAAAATCTATCCACTTGGCTTTCTGCTTTATCTTAAGTCTTGTTTTAAAAAATAAAGCAAAGATAAAAAAAAAATTACTACTGTTTATTTCCCAAGAACTTTGTTTATCAGAATTATCTTTTTTCTTTGAATGGCTATGCTAGTCAGCCAGTCTGAAGAACAAAGAATAAGAATTCATTATTTAAAATGGCAGCAGGATACAGCTATGTACAGATCAGAAAAATAGTTTGGAGCCTCTCACTAAACTTAAATTAGCATTTGTGAAAGGAAAATAATTATTTCAAATATTAATAGAGTTCAGTTCATATATCATGAGTGACTGAAAAAATATGATAAATAATTTTATATATTCTATTTTGCCTTACAGCAGAACATCATTTCAAATATTAAGAACTGTTTCTGGAAATTTGTTTAAATAGGAAGATAACATCAATTATCTATGAAAACCTTCATCAGACATGTAATAACCCTTGTTCTATATGATGAGAGACATATTCCACAGAGAACATCACAATTTATAATGTCTCAAATAACAGAGCTCAGCTAAAGTATA
The DNA here is from genome assembly GCA_035773235.1 of Eospalax fontanierii. NCBI lineage: Eukaryota > Metazoa > Chordata > Mammalia > Rodentia > Spalacidae > Eospalax > Eospalax fontanierii. Next base: position 10,768,314 of record CM069527.1, read on the forward strand.
ACTAAGTTGATTATGAGTGCATTTAGTCGAAATTTATTTAATTTAAATTCTTCACTGTGACTGAAGAATTTGGTTGTTCTGAGTACCACTTGAAATATGTTGTTTTCTTCTTCATGATGATAATATATTTGTATAGAATTTTGGAAATTACAAGGTATATACAAAATAAAGCTTATTTTGTGTAGAGAATTTGACATTTCTGTTACCTTAAGGCAGTTACTTTCATCTAATTTTTGTCTCTAACAAGGAAAACAAGAGGTGGGGAGTGAGATGGCAGCATTCCTGAGGGGATTTGTAAAAAGCTTTTTTTGCCTGGTACTGGAATTGAACCGAGGGCTTTTCTTATTCCAAGGTAACACTCTACCACTGAGCTACATCCATAGCTCCTGGGATTTCTGATAATACAGCCATCCAGAGTATCCACAAAGATACCCACATCGCAGATACTCAAGACCTTTATCTAAAACATCATAAAACATGATATTTACATATACAAAATTCATATCATTCTGAATACATCAGATCATTTTCAGATCAGGTATCATACTTAATATGTAAACAGTTCACATGTATTATTTAGGAAATAATGACAAAAGGTCTGTACAGATTCAGTATAGACACAACATTTTATTTTAAAATATTTTCTGCTTATATAGATGCAGAAGCCATAGACTGAGCAGATCAATTGCAATTCAAGTAGATGATTAATTATAAGAGCAAAATATAGTAACAATAGACATACGAATGCCTTTGAAATTTGTTTCTATTAAGTGATAAATCTTTCTTGAAACATCAAGCAAAATATGCATCTCTAATTTTCATCTGTTGTCATTTTCTCTAAAAGTTTTCCATGCTAACTTCAGGACATTTTGGCCTTGACTACACTGAAAGGATTCTGTCATGTTACCTGCTGTTCTGATGTTGAATTGTGCTATATCTTTATTTTATGAAAGGTTCACTGTGGTTTAGCTGATTTCAAAGGCACAGCCCTCCTACCTTGCCCTCCCAAATTCTGGAATTATTGGCATGTTCCACTATGTCCAGCTAAGATTCTTATTTTCAAAATGAATACTGCATTTACATCTAACTTACACATACAGAAATATTCTGCTTTTTCATTAGAATCAGGAAAAACTGAGATTGAATATCATAGTAGATTTATTATAAGCAAAGTCAATGAAAGTAGTGAAAAGGTGTGAAGACGCAAGGACTGGAACCATGATGGGAACTCTCCTTGTGGCCAGACTGGGTTACCAAACCTCTTCTGAACTTCCATGACTGGAATGAGATGTTTTTCTAAACTGAACTATTAGTGCTAATTGTACCAAACACAAAGCATTTCAATAACAAGCAATAAAAGGACAGAAAACAAACATTCTGGGGATGTGGTAACAGTGGAGCAAGAACTGGATGTGGTCGCAGGATCCAGGCTGTGATTCCTGAGAGCAAGGGTAAAGACCCAAATAAAGCTTCTGTGAGCATCTCTGTCTTCCTCTGAAGATACATTGGCAAAATAGTCTCATACTGCTGAACTTTTTGGCAGTGACATTTCTTCCTAAAAGAAGGCAGGCTGATCATAATAGATATAGACTTCCTTTCTTGCATGACTGTATTAGTTTGCTATGCCTAGAAGAACAATATAATGCAATGTGACTTCTAGACTTCTAGAACAGAAATTTATTTTTCCCATCTCTGGAGTCTTACATTTTTCTGAGATAAAGATGTTAGTAGAGCCTTTCGCTACAGAGGCTTCCCTCTGTTCTCAGTTTGCAGGTGGTCAGCTCTTTATTCTTATACACACATGTTGGGCCTCAAGGGCTGCTGCAGCTCCAGCCCGCCCTTTAAGGGCGGGTTTGCAGTTCCCTGTGGGGCCGACTGCAGCTGTCAGTTTGGGAGATGGAGGCGTGGCAGGCGCCGCCAATGATTGCCTTCTCCCAAGCTGCTGCCCTGGCCAATGCCCTCTCGTGGGCGCTGCCCCTGACGATCCGCCCCACCCACTCCTGAGCCCTTGAGGATCTCCCCCTCCCGGGCTGCTGGCCTCCGTGCCAGGCCGGCCTCCCACCCCGCGGGGCCAACCCCCCCCCCTCGGTCCGTCCCGGCCGTCCTCCACTGACCCCTCCCCCCGAGGATCACCCCCTCCTGGGCCGCTGCTGCCGAGTCTGTGGTGCTATGCGGCCACCAGGTAAAAATGGCTGCCGCTTTCCAGCACCCAGGCTGCAGCGCGGCTCGGCAGCTCCAGGCAGGGCAGGACCCCGGCCAGCCCCCGCTCCGGGCCTCTCGCAGGCTGCTGGGGGCCGGTGATGGTGGCGCACACCGGTAGGATAAGCTGATGGAGGCAGAGGCAGGAGGATCTGTGAGTTTGAGGCCAGACTGTGGGACACTGACAGGTGTCCTCACACGACTCACTGGGAGCTGCAGATTGACGTGGCCATGGCCAGACTTCTAACGTTTCCAACTGTCAAACCAACCGTCAACCGTTTAGAATGCAGCTGTCAGAGCCTCACCCCAGTCTGACCGCCTATCAGAATGGACTTTGCCTGGCTGCAGATTATGTAACAAAGATCGATTGGTCCTTCACTCACTTTTAGCCCCACCCCTACCCTATATAAGTTATTTTGTGACAGTTAATAAACGAGATCCTGCTAGACAGACTCCCTACTCGGCGGGGTTTTTTTTTTTGTTTGTTTTTCTCCGGAGTGGAGAGGGGCCGGGTCGCGACACTCACCATCCCACTCAGCCCCTGGAGGAGACCGGCCGGACCAGCTTCGCCACCGCCCTACCTGCCGGCGATCCCGGCACACACTGACTTCTTTATTTACACAGAAGCTCATGCCTGTGGCCTAATTCTTCTTATAGACACGTTTTAATTATCTTTTTAAAGACCTATGTCCAAATGCCATCATACCTCACATATTAGATGGGAATATACAATTTTAGCCCATAAGACTCTGAGGCAGACAATCACCACTTCGTAACAATCTTTTGACCTTTCTAGGAATAGGTTCTGTGCATCGGCTATTTTCTATCTATATCACATTTTCCTCCTGACCAGCATTGACTAAGATTTATGTACCATCAATTATGATGCTGCTTCCCCTTTATTTAGAGTCAAATTGGGTTCACTCTGAATCATCCCTCTCATGTCTTCAGCTGACATTCCAGTGGGTTTGTGAATCTTTCATCCATAGGTAATAATGGTGCTCTTTGGATGGAGATGCAAAGTTACAGGAACACCATTCTACTTAGAGGAAGAATGGCATCTGCAGTCAGAGATAGTAGAAACCATGCATGTGCAGAGCTGAGTAAGGATGAGAGGCAGTGAAAGTTTCCCAAGAACATCCCAGGCACTAAAGGAACACCATCTTTGCCTTTGATGTGTGATTTCTTTTTAAGAGTGAATGGATTGTGTTTCATGTTTTGGCTTGCTGTTTCAACTGAGTAGGAAGAAATCTAGTATCCATTAATAAACATTGAAACCACCTGATCCAGTGTGTCTTAACCTTCATTCTTGGTTTACTAGAAGTATATTGTACTTGGATAATCTCCCACACTGACAAGAAGTAACAGGGCTGGATCTGCAATGGCTGGGCATCTCTCACAAGTTTGGAGTGACAGCTCTGAAATACTTCTGAATCCTTTGATTCAGCAGCCATAAAGAGAATACCCTACTGTGGATCAGTTAGAAACATATTCATTGTTGGATAAATTTGGAACAGAAAACATACTTACCATAGTCACAATGTATAATTACCTACTTAGTTGTAGGTACAATAGTTGAGAGGAATAGAATAAGCTACAGTATAAGGAAATAAATCAATCTACAAAATTTTAAGTTCCCCTTTTTGGTATCAACCATGAGATTTTTTTCTTAAAATTTACCACTGGAAGAGCACGAAACTGAGGTAGCTGATTTGTTAAGCATGCCTGTAGATTAGATCTGTAATAAATACCACATTACCTTTTAAATGATGAATACTGATATCTGTATATCATACCATATTTTAACATGTATATGTATCATATATTTATATGAACCAAAAGTTTACATCATATTTACCTCAGAAGGATTAATGAAAGCAGTACAAGGAAACAGTTTTCAGGTTTCTGTTCTGAGAACTTGCTCACATAAATTTACAGCAAAGGTGACAGCATGCACAAGACTCCTGCAAACTCAACCCAGGCAAAAACCCAGCATAGAACTGGGGAAATGGGCAAGAAGCCCCAGCCTTAGCTGAGGAACTACTGGCAGCTGATCACGGCTGGGTGAGGGAGAGTTGATATTCTTTTAGGGGAGTGACGCCGCTTGGACTGAACAGGCTCCAGTGGGTGAACTCACATGGAGGGATAACTGGGGACAGAAATTTGACTACATAGGCCTTATCATTATGACAGATAAAACCCTGTTGAGGGGACTACAGGGATTCAGATAAGGGAAAAATGTATTTTTAAAAGAATTAATGAAAAGCCCTAAACTGTCACACATATAATAATTCACAGTTTGAAATATTAGCAAACTGCAAATTATACACTCTTTCAAGGAATATGATTATTGTCTCATCAATTTTTACATATGTTGAGGAAATTCACAGTAGAAGAGCTAGGATGGCTGGAAGGTCTATCTTTCTTTTTATCTGTATTTTCTTCACAACAAAAGAGCAAGGCAGAGAGCACCAATATGATAGATTTGATAGTTACATACGAATGATTAAACTTCTAAGAAAAATTAAATAGAAATATCAACAGTTTAAACATAAAGGGTTGCTTTCTCACTTGGCAGTGAATAAGTAACTGAAGATTTGATTAAGTAACAAGGAATGAAACGGCAAAGAGCAAAGTCCCGATGTATGAACTTAGAGTTATTAACAAGGATGCGCATTGCCACTCCCATGGCTGGAGGTTCTGAAAGTGCCTCTGACTTCTTTCATCTATTCACTTTAATCAGGAACTACCAACTACCGGCATTTTTTACATCGAAACCTTGCTCTTTCAAGCTTTGTTTACTTGTTTGGAATTATTTTTCCTGCTGTTTTCGACTAGTGACCTTCAAAATCCCCTCTTACTCTCTCAGCACAAATATTTCCCTTTAGCAAAATTTTCCTTGACTCACTCAGTCTGGAAACACATTTCTACGTGACCCTTTGCCTGTATCATTCTTGAAATTGAATTGTAATTATATTTTTAATGTCAGTTTTTTTTTTTTTCCCCAACAGAGAAGGTGCTCTTTGAGGGCAAGGAGAAAACATAAATCATTGTATTCCTGGAAACTATCATGGTGATTGGTGAATTACAAAACTTAAATGCAGACTTTAAAAGCTACAAATAAATCCATAAGAACTCTATGCTTCTTCATAGTAGCTTGATTTTTTTTCTCTTCAACTCTTAATATTGTTTCACTCTAAATTTAGGTGGATTATCTATTTTTCAAATGCATAAAGATATATTAATTATGATTCTGATATCTTAGGTGTATTCAAAGGTTATTGTCTATAATGTGCGAATGGGAAGACTGTTGTCGTTCTCTTTAGTAACTGGTCTTCTTGAACATCTCTTTGAATTTATTAGTATAGCATTGTGATTGTAAAGGCAATACAAATTATCCTGAATGATGGCACATGCAAACAATATCATTGTACCTATTGGTGCAGATCTTTATATTTTATACTAGGAAAAATATGTGTACTATATACATATCCTATACTTGGAACAAATTTTAAGTCAAATTCTGGTATGATTTTCCTATTAAATCCTGTGGTTATTTTTTTTTTCAAATGTTTAGTTTGTAACACTTAACAGTATTATTTTGATAGATGGAACATCTCATATCCTTTTTACACTATGTTGAATGTGGAAAAATATATTGAAAACTTGATTACATATGTTTTGTAGGTGAGGATATAAAGACTGAGAATGTGAGAACTAAGGAGGAGCCCTGGGCCAGATGCTCAGTTTTTACCCATGTGAGCTTATTTTATTTACTTAATTAACAATTAATTGATTTTAAGGTGGGTCTCATTATGTAGTCCAGGGTAGTTTGAAACTTGCTTTGTGGCCCTGGCCCTGAATCTCAGGCAGGTGAGGACTGGAAGACGTGTGCCCCACCGTATCCACCCTGCTGTGTGCTTGTCTGAGGGCAGCATCCCCGCAGGGCAGTACAGCTGTTCACATGACGGCGCCTTGGAAGCAGAGCAACCCGTCCTTTTCATTGCTACATTTCTGCAGTTGTAGCATGCAGCAAGCAACTGCTAGGGGCTGCTCTGGTCTCGGGACCATGGTTCTGTATGTTCTATCTACTAGTGCTTCTTTGACTTTAATATAAGAACAATTTTCAAGTATCACAGCAAAGAATAGTCTTTAAAAATTGATAGCTTTTGAACCAGGCATGGTGGTGCATGCCTTTAATCCCAGCGCTTGGAGGCAGAGGCAGATGGATCTCTGTGAGTTAAAGGCCTGCCTGGTCTACATAATGAATTCCAGGCCAGCTGGAACTACAGGGAGACCCCATCTCAAAAAGACCACAAAAAATATAGTTTTCTTCAAGTTTTCACCAAGGTGTGCATTTGGAAAATGAATTTCTCATCATATATGTATGACTCATATGATGGACTTTGTATTTTCTTTTTTCTTCTTATATTATGTACAAAAGTTATTACCTTTGTATTATTCATGTGAAATGGTGGATAGGCGCTTTACTTTCAGAAAAATATGTGAAGCAGAAAAATATATATTACTACATTAGCCTCTTACATCTTAGAAGTTTGCCCTAATTAGTTTTGAAAATTTGAGGCAACCTTTTTTCTTTGCTGTAAGCATGGTGGAAAAGCAGGAAGGAGGCTTTGGAATATGGAACAAGTCAGTGCTCAGCAAAATAAGACATAACTGCTGACCATCTTATTTATTCAGCAATAGGGAAACTTTTGTACATCGATACCCGTTGCCTGTTCAAATATTGATGGGATAACTGTTTTGACATTTTTCAATATACATATTCTCCAAGGTAACAGTATTCCACAACATTTTTAAGTAGAGTTGAATAGTCAGTCGGTAGCTTCTTCAGGGACACACATACTTTAATTAAAGAATTTTGATGACTGATACAATCTGAGTTCTCCAGATAAAATGGCTCAGAACATCACAGGCTAAGCTGGAGAGGAGGAATAAATATATATAGACTAAATGAACATTTAGAAAGATGTCTGGCATATAGTATTGATAGTAATACACAGTAGATGATAGTTATTAATATTTATACTATTACTAGCATATCTTGGGTAACACAGTGCATCTCTTGACCTTTTACAATGAAGCTTCTTTTTTCACTAGATGGTAATTAATGCAAAGACCTGTAAATGGTCAACATGTACAAAATAAGAGACTCTGGAGTGTTCAGCCCTAAATGGGACATCTATGTGACACGCCTTCCCCCAGGGCTAAGGGATCGTTCTGGAAAATGCGGAGGTAAGATTGTAAGAGATAGAGGTAATGGATAACTGCAGAAAACCAGTGTTTTCTGGACATGACAGAGTAGTTGGACATACAAACTCACAGCCGCTGTAACTGCAGGCATGAGATTTGTGCAAGATCAAGTCAGACAAAATCCCAGCATGGAAGGAGGAGGTAGTCAGGACGTCCCACTTCTAGATGAGGAACTGTTGGCAATTGCTGGCTTCTGGTAGAGGGAGAGCCAGTTTCTTTAGGGGTGTAGCTCCTGAAAGTCTAGACATATTTCTTCAGTGCTTGGTCATACATCCATGCCAACGTTGGAAGCACTGAGTGGACTCAATATTTTTGTTTTATTGTCTTTTTTTTGCTTTTAAGAGCACATGAAATGAGGCTGGAGAGATGACTCAGTGGTTCTGAGCACTGGTTGTTCTTGAAGAGGACACTGGCTCAGTTCTTATCACCCACATGGCAGCTAACAATGGTCCATGACTCCAGTTCCAGGGGATTTAATGCCCTTTCCTGGCCTCAGTGGGCACTGAATACATGGGTCCACTTATACCCATGCAGGCAGAACAGTTGTACACATAAAATAAAAGAAACATTTTCATAAACAGCACATGAATTTGGGAGGTTGGAAAGGAGTCGGAGGGGAGGAAATGGTGGGTGGATTTGATCAAAACACACACACGTTACAAGCATTTATGAAATTCTCAAAGAACAAAAGAGAATCTTGGTGGTGTGCAGCAATTTCTTCTGAAACACGGCATTCCATCTTGGGAAGAAGCGCCTTCAGACACAGAATGTTAAGGGGAAGTGAAATATTCCAGTCTTCAGGGGTGCTCCATTGTTCAGAAAGTAAGCAATTAAATGGGTTTAAGAAATCCTTGAAACTGACCAGATTCACTGGGCCCCTCTGTCCCTGTGTTGGACTCAGTGAGAATGTCTCTGATTGGATCCGAGTATTTGTGCACTTTGTCGCTTGTTGGTGGCAGTTTTAGAAGGCCTTAACAACTGGAGGAAGCATGTTACTGCAGTGGATTTGAGAGTTAAGCCTTGCCAGATTTCCAGTTGCTCTCTGTGTCCTGTGCCTGCTTGAGGATGTGACCCTTCGTCTCTCTGCTCCTGCCGCCATGCCTTTCTCACCATTATGGACTTGAACCCTGGAACCGTAAGCTCAAATAAACTCTCCCTTCTATAACTTGCTTTGTCATGATGTCTTATCACAGCAACAGAAAAATAGCTAATTAAATGCCCAAGCATATCTAAACAGTAAGGAGAGCTGAGAGACAGTCTCAGACCAGCTGAGCTGCCTGGGAGATTGATCAGTCAAGCTGCCTAGAAAAGAATCAGATGGACTCAGCTGCCTGCTGAGCTGCCTGCAAGTTGTGCAGTGAGCTCCAGGTTTCCTGCATTATTGATTTGTCACCCTTAGGGGAGTGGGCTTTTGGGGATGCAGCTGTCTTTGAGTCATTTTGCTCCTGTAGGTAACCCTTCACCCACACTCCTGAAAGTAACCCCAGTAAAACTCATTGGTTCACCACGTTGGGCTTTGATGGTATCCTTACTTTGGTCTGTTGTTGGTTCTCAATCTGGGGTGCATAGACTTTTGTTCATGTCTCTCCAGGAATAGTGTCACATAATATTTGGGTAATGTATGTTCTTTCAAAAGTGGAAGAAAGCATTTTTGTGTATACAGAAAGCATTTGCATATAGTGTGGTATAAGAGAGGCGTCCATGCATCTGCACAGACCAAATTCTCCCTGACATGTATGGAATTTCAGTACCTTATGATTTTGAAATTACCCTTTCACGTTTTCTATTGTTAGTGTTTGGTGTATTCCCACATGCCAAGGTTCCCTACATATTACAGATAATGTGTAATTTTTCTTATAAAACTGCTATTATCAGCATCAGTTTTTGCCAATCCACTTCTTTAAAGTTTCAGTGATTTTACACAGCTACCACCATCCCCTTTTATGTTTCTATGGCTCAGCTACAGTCTATTGAATTTAGCTGGCCAAAAAAGAAAATTTGATGTCTGCCCACAGGGAGGCACCAGGGCCGTTCTACTAGAATGCATCCGTCCCTTTGACCAGCACCTCCTTAGCACGGCCCCTTTATGGTGGCCCTCAGAATTGGGGCAGAGCAGGCAGGTGTGTAATAGGTTAAAAGTCTCTTTGCTAATGTCACACTCATTAATATTTCAGAGGACTTCCTACTCCCCATAGTGGACAACAGTGACAAGACAGCAGGGTGAGGCTCAGTGCATCTGTATGAGGAAGGGAGACCTTAGGAGTAAGCCAAGCTAAAACACTGATGGAAGACATCGCAAGTCATCTGTCACAATATGTATATCGAAAAAGCATTTTTCAAGTTGAAAACTGGAATACTGGTTGTACTTGAGATTTGGGCACAGTAGAGTCAAGGTGGATCACTACAGTGTGCTCGATTTTCTCATCATGAAATTGAAGGAATGCTATTGCTCTGCTGTTGTTTCCCCTCTCTGTCTCTGTCTCTGTTTCTGTCTCTGTCTCTCTCTTATCCCCTAAAGAATTTGCTTTACTTTTGTACTTTCTCATGCTTTAAAATACTTGCCTTGGAGAAGAAATAAAACTAAAAGGCTTTTCTTTTCAGTCTCTAGATCTAAACATGTATTCTGTTTCTCCTTCTGAAAGAAGGGTTATTTAGGCAGAACGTTTTGCTTAAAATGTACTCCACTGGAAATGTCACTGGTCACACACCTGTATTAGGGATGAGAGATGGCCACAGATGTAATTTGATAAAACCAACTGTTTTCAACCACAGTATCACCTTCATTTCCCCTGGATATTTGTAGAAATATCTCATATTTTTCACTTTTATGTTGGCATTTTCAAAGAATCGAGAAATGGAAATATCTAATAGATGGAATAACCTATTATATTATTAATTGTTGACATGTCATTGTATATGACTTCACTGAATCAGCTCTTTTGAGAACTCAAGGGGGAAAAAGAATGGGTTTAATTTGAGACGATCAGTGAGAGGCTCAGCGTGAATGTGGAGAATGAGTTACTGACGGGAGGCACAGATTTTACTGGAATAAGGTTTCTAGGGTTTTGTGAGCTTCCAAAGATAGCTTGAATTTGATTAAGAGTATTTAAATGAAAAAGAGCGAAAGAATATTAATTCACCAGTTTACAGATAGTTTATTCAAGAAGTTAAATTGCATTGAATATTCTATACCACGTAATTATTATCCGACCCTGGCCCAGTTCCAGCCGTGATCCTGAAAGTGTCCTCTTCCTTCTTATCTGTAGGGTTTGTTTTTGTTCTGTTCCTCTAAGGCTCCAAGTTACTTGCACACTGTGTCTCTATGCACGTGGACCTCTGCACTCTTGCACTCATTCTTTATCTTCAAAGAGTCTCTAAAGAAAGACCGTCCCTAAAAATCTGTTTTCCCCATGCTTCTCCTTGATGGACCTTTTTCAAAATATTTTAGCAATTCAAAAATACATAATAGGGGCTAGAGGTATAACTCAGTGGCAGAGTGTGTGCTTAGTCTTCAAGAGGAAGGCCTAGACTCAATTGTAAGCTCCAAATAACAAATATATGTGAACGCACACATATAAATGTGGGCTTATGTGTGTATTTCAAAAGCCAAATACACTATACTATTTTAATATGCCTAAGATTTATGTCTCCTAGTTAACATAGCCATGTTTACTGAGTTGATTTATATATAATCAGGACTGAGCTGATTAAATAAGCAGTTAGTATTACTGAATATGAGTAAATGAATTTATTGGGACATCATAGTTAAAAGCATGTAATAGAAACTAGAAACCTCAACATTTATGCTCTACCCTGAGCTGAAGGTGAGAAAACGAGGAAGCCAAGTGGAAAGAAATCTAGTAAAATGATCTGGTTTGTTTGACCTTAGGCTTTTGTTTTTCTCATGTTTATCTTTGGTTATAAAATTAACCTAACTTAGAATGCCTATGGAGTATTTGCATTCATAGCTTTCTCCAATACAGATTTGATTGCTATTTTAAACTTGTCATAAACAATAGTGATACATGTACATAAATATCTGCTCTTAAATATGCATGTGCAGCCCTATCCAGTACCTGGAAATTCTGGTTCCCTATGCATAGTCACGGGATATCATCTGTGTCAAATATAAACAAAAATACTTCACTGTGGATATAGTTCGCTCTTGACTTTCTCCAAATGACCTTGAATTTGGTTTTTGGCTGGAAAACATAAACCAGGCTAAATTATGAACAGTGCAAAATATCTTTGAAACAAAGAAAGAAAGGTTCAAAAGAGTTTGAGTTTATTCTTCTGCTATACCTACGTGATCTTTTCTTCATGGAAATCTGCGCCAGCTCTTCTGTACTACATGCCTAGAAACATTTCAGTTTTTGTCTATTTGATTGCAGTCATCACACATTTTAACAATGTCCTGTCAACTTTACAATTATATATTCTTTAAACACAGGGGAGATTTTTTTATATAATTTTGCTTGACAATAAAGGTAGTTCATCTTCACCATGTAAAGGCAGGCTTATAAGTGGTGTACACATTCTCCCAAGGACATTTTCCCAAGGTGCACACATTCTATTACAGAATTGTGCTGGTGAGGGCAAAATTGGATAACGTGGGAAGATCTTCAGTTGAGGGACATGATCTCATTTTCTTGCATATTTACAGGGAATTAGGAGGGATTTAGGTAACACTGGATTTTTTTTTCCCATGAGAAAGGAACTCATTTAAAAGTGGTGACCAGATCTAAGGAACAGTGATTTGCAGAACACCATGTCTTCTATCAACATTTCTCTGGTAAACCAAATGAATTTCCCCCACCTATTAAGGAGAAGAATTTTTTTTCTTCCCAAACTTCATATAGAAAATGAGAAATTTTTCTAATTATGCAGCAACAGTGAATTAAACAGATACACTTGAATAAATTAGGAAAGAACGGTAGAATCAACATCTATCTCCTAACCATAGGACTAAAAATATTGAAAATAAGCAAAGAATGCACAAGTTACAAGATGAAAATCTTTTACAATTTTAAATAACAATATATACACGGAATTGTGGGGATGAAGGGAAAGAAGGAGCTCAACAGAGGTGAGGCCATCGGAGACTGGTGTTATTCAGGGAGAAATGGGGGAGAGTAGGTACACTTGAATGGAGAAAGCATGGAAGGAAGGAGAGAGAGAGAGAGAGAGTAAATAATGCCTAGCTAGTGTAAAACACTAGAGGGAATCATATTAGTCTAACAACCTAATGACAAATTCCACATACAGTATCTCTACATGAGTCCATGTGCATAGCTGAAGGCTACATAACAAGAAACAGTGCCAGACAGAAGAAGTCTTCCTTTGAGTTTTTGGCCAGGGTGGTCCAAAAAGACTCCCCAAATTATACAGGCTATTGCCACAGTCCCTGATTGACTTCCAGAACTTGAAGGTAAGACCCTAATGCTGAAGACAGGACATACTTCATACACAGGATTTGGAGCAAAGGAGCTGGAACTGACCTGGAAGCCACTTCCCCTGAAGACTAGCTTTCATGGCTCTGGAGAGTACTATGCAAGTAGTCAAGGGAGAATATCAATTGATGGCCCAACAGCAGCTTCATGACCAAATAACCACATTAATGACCAACAGAGCATACAACACTAGTATAATAGTGGCACTTATATCTTGAGGGCAATCAATGGCTACCTGATTGGACTTAAAGCCCACTCAGTGGGAGGAAATTCAAGTGTGGTACTGTAATCATAGCCAAATATACATGACTGGAGAGGTCATAGGTCTTGGAGAAATCCCCAAGGCGGTCACATCCCTAGACTAATGTAACTTCTTATTTGGTGCAAAATATGTATATCCTAATATTTACAATCAAGTATCCCAGTCACTACTCATCAAAGAAACTTCTTTGGCACCATATGTAGACTAACATAGAGTACCATAGAGAAGAATTTCCTCAAATCTATCACAGCAAATTGAATAGCTGGACAGAGTTTCTGATATTAAGGGTGTACATGATTAATACAAAGTAAATTTTTAAACACCCTAAATGAAAAATATGTATGGAGGTGTGTATTTGCACATGTGTGCAAGATTAAGGAAATGTTAAAAGGAATCTCTTCCTAACACAGAAAAATCTCCTCCAAGAAGACAATAAACAAAGCACATCATGACATTATTATATAGCATTCAATCAGAATGAAATGTTCATGGTAGGCAACTTACTATGAGATAAATACAGAAAGGAATCTAACTTCCTCAGCCAAGCAGGAACCAATGATAACGCATATATTTGCATGAAAAGCAGCAACTATTTTTTACATAAGAGAGCTTGAGGACACCATTTATGACACATAGTTCATTATCGCTTTACTACCCAAAAGAATCATTACCTGTACTAACTTGTTGGCTTTATCCATAGCATAACTGGTACACACACACACACACACACACACACACACACACACTCACACACACACCCCACACACACACATGACAGAAGCTAAATTGGGAGTCTGGGATAAACTATACGTTAAAATTAGACTTCTTTGACTCCCAGTAACTGGGTGGTGAAGGAAATTCTATGTCCAAGAGTTTACGTTTCCCATAAATGGAATCCAGAATCTTAAGAAAGACATTATGAGTCCATTAACATAGATGGCAGCAAATAGATAGGTAGACAGGTGATGATAGATTGATATATGAATAAATAAATAACCTTGAAAGCTACCTAGGCCACTGTGTATGTATACATGTATGTTATATTGTGTGTAAGTGGTGTATGTATTTTAAAGAGTAGAGAAAGTACTTGAGGTTACAAAATTTATAAAATTAATCATACAAGGAAAAAGAAATGATTGAGTCCTCCTTATCCTCAGCAGGGAGAATTAGGAATTTTATTATAATCATTATTTATTTTTATAGGATTTACATCTATGTATTAGGAAGGAATTCAGTGAGGAGAACATAAAACCTGACATTCTGCACATCTAAAATGTATATGAACACATCAGGATTTAGACATGTGCAAACCCTTTAAGAGACAAAGTTCCTCATATTGCAGGGACAGATTTATTAATTTAGACCAAATTACTTGATAAAATGTGGGTGAATTTCCTATTTGTAGATTTGAAGATGATTAAAATTAAACGTATACACCTAACTGCATTTATCTGCAGGGTTTGGTGAGAAAGGATAAAAATATCTACATTCTGTCTAGGATCTTGATCTGAAGGCACAAATCACTTTCTCCTACATGATCTGCTTTTTCAAGTTGCTGGTATCAACCTCCTTGGAAAACTTACACAATGGAATTTCATCTCATTCTTCAGCAGATATTTCAATTGAAATGAAAGCTAGTGAAATACTATTAGATAAGGGAGACTTAATGTCGGTGAAAAATCATTACTTATTTGTTAGTGTTAGCATTCTGCTTTATTTTAGATTTATTTTTTTTATTTTTATTTAGGTGTACATGTATGATTGTATGCCACATATGTGTGGGGCCCTTAGAAGCCAGGAGAAGTTACTGGATTCCAGTGAGCTGAAGTGCCAAGAGTTTGTGAGTTGCTGATATGTGCTAGGAACCGAACTCAGGTCTTCTGAAAACACTGGAACTGTTCTTACCTCTAAGCCATCTCTCCAGCACCAGCTATATGCTTTTAATGCAGTATAAGGCTATGAATTTCTGGAAACAAAGTGGTATCAAAGGACTTATTTTTAAAGGCATTGCACTGATGTGATGGCAATGCAGTCATCCTGGAGTGGAGGGAAACATGTTCTGTAGTCCTTTGTCCAGCTTGTAAGGGATTTGTCATCTGAAGATACATTTACTTTAGTATGCAAGCCTTGTGGAGCTGTCTTGCTTCTTGCTATTTACAGGTTTTATAATCTTGGACAAGCTCCTTAAAATCCCTAACTCTCATTGCCTTCTAGCTTATGCAATTTGTTATGAAATACTGTGAAAATTAGTGTATGTATTTGGGATTACAGCAAAGGCTTAAAGGGGAATGGGTAGAACATAGACTAAGAAAGAAACAGGCGGAGAAAACCTGAGGGGGACTTATGGAAGGCTGGCAAAGAGAAAAATGAAGGCTCTTGAGGCATTGGGCCTCTGTTGGTTGCCCCTCGATCCATGGTGGGAACTTGCTATGGAGTGAGTCGTGTCCTACTGAAATTCCTATGCTGAGTCCTTTCACCACAACTAAATGAGTACACACCTTGACCTGACCATCCTAGCTTTCAGAGCTAAAAAAATGAATAAAAACCTGCTTTTAAGTCTATGACACTTTATCATGGGAACCCGAGTACTTTAATTCAGGGAGCACTGGTTAGTTGTCTCCTGAGGATGGACGTCAAAGGAGAATGGCTAATGGAACATGATAGGTAAGCTCTGCTTGAGCTGTGAAAGTGTGAAAGAAACATAGACAAGTTGTCATACATTTTTAAGATAGTCTTGTGCTCCTGTGAATTCATAAAATAATTCAGTGATGCTTCTGGATGTAGCTCAGTGGTAGGCACTTGGTGAGCATTTACAAGGCCTGGTTTGATACCTAGCACATCCAAACATTAGAAAAGAAAGAGCAGTTATCCGAGTTCAAGGCCAGCTGAGGCTTATAGTAGGATCTGACCTACATTCAAAAAAATTATTATTATACAAATAAGCTTTATTATATTTACAAATTAAAAATTAGAAAATAATTTTAAAGAAAAAATACTCAGCATTTATATGTGATGTATGTATCAGTTGACAATTTTCTGTATTTATTATGTTTTTACTTTTATTAATATTGGAAGATTTTTGCTTAAGTTGTGATTATTTGGAATGTGTTTATTTAATTGTATATACATAAATATTTGCATATATATATATGAATGTTAACCAATCAATGCTACTTACTAGAATACACCCTATTATTTCATTCAATTGATTTTTAAATTGATCAGTTTGGAAAAGCAAAGATTGTCTCATTTATTGTCATAGTTACCATATTTACAATGTCTAGAATGGTTCTTAATCTCCCTTGTGAGAGATTACTTTAAGATTCAGTGAATTTACAGCTCCTGTCTTTAAGGTCTATTTTTCCTTTTCTCTCTGTTTTTACATAAACATATGCTTAACTGGTATAGCTACTCTCATTCTTGTCTGTTTTAGGACTTCATTTTCTAAGCGGAACTTATAGCAGCAGATTATAAAACAGTTTGCTTTGGCCACCAGAAGGTTAATTTTTAACATCTGACATAACCTCTGGGCCTTTAAAATTGTTTATTCATTTGAGGAAAATTACTTAGAAAATATAGACCAATAACCAACTTGTCTTTTATTGCATATAATCTTTTGAATGAATTAATTGCTCAGTCAGTGAGTGAATTTGATTTAGTAAGATCAATCCAATAATACATTTTACTTAAGGAATAACAGAGTAATTAAAATATATGGGATATACAATTTTTATAATTTTCACTTCCTGTAGAATTTGTTATATATCAGCCACAGGAGCTTCTATTCAATTCTAGTTATTTGAGGCTTTTAGCCAATGATATACTTTTCACTATGAATTCTTTGGCTGAGATGCTTTACTGAAAATTTCAGATTAACGAGGTTCTTTTCAGAGTCATGTGTGTGCTTGGCTTGGGTGTGCATCCATGGGTTGGCAGCTTCATCTTTAGAACCAGACATCAGAACTTTTCAGAGGTCATAGGATTAGGTGAGTTTATGCATGTAAGGACTCCCATGATTCCATTACTGGTTTTCTAGAGGAAGATAGACCAGAGAAGACACACGTGCTCTATCTCGCCCTGTGATGTCTTTCGCCATCTTTATTATGTCATTTTCCAGCAGGAAGGTCTCCCTAGATGTGAGCAGATTTGAGTAGTATATCTCAAATTTCCAGTTGCTAGAACCGTGATCTAAAGACATCTGGAAGAAATTATACAGTTACAGCAACAGAATATGGACTTAGACAAGTTAGTTAAACAAAATCAAGAACATAATGACTGACATTACCAGGAGAATTAGACAACGCAGTAATTGAGCTGCCTTGACAGAAGTCCCTCTTGATTCTGCTTCACTTGTGTAGAGAGCTCCTCAGGTGGGATCAGAGTACTCAGCAGTTCACAATGCATTGTTCTTAAAGTTCACTCATGAGGGTGGGCTTGAAATTTTTATTCTGAATGTTAAACACCCCTATAGGTAAGGATGGGGAAATGGACAAAGTCCCATGAGAACATATGCTAGAAGAGACAAAACTATGAAAGGGTAATTTTCAGCGTAAAAATAAATATTGCAAAAACAAACTAGAAAACACCTGGTGCAGCTACTAAGTATAAATGTCTAGATTTGTTCTCACAAATGCACTTCTTCACTAATGCACATTTTATTGAAACCAGAAAAAGTTATAAGCTTGTTTTTGCTTTAAAATGGAAATGACTCATGAGTTGCCACTGTGCTAATGAACCCAAAAAGAAAGCAATTAAAAATTCAAATGTCTGAAAAATGACATCCATTAAACTTACATTATACTGCTATTAACTAAGGAATCATATTATGACATTCAATAGGTGCTTGCGATTTTCATTTCAGAAAAGATAAAATTGTCTTATTTGCATATATTTATTTTCTTAATATTTACCACAGCTATGTTTCTTTAATTTTTATAAAGCATATTGGTCATAAGTTGCGCTTAATTTTGTTGTGCAGTACTAACCATAATTACTATACGGAAATATAAATACAAACATTAAGAAGTATCCTCTCATTAGCATTAATTTATGTTGGTATGCTTTAACAGCTGTATTATTTTACTTTTATTTACTTCTGGGTACAGGACACCATGGAGTGTGTGGTGGGCAGAGGATGACTTCACAGTTCTCTTTCTGTTGTGTGGGTTCTGGAGCTAGAACTCAGGTCATCAGCCTCGCCGCGAAGCACTTCCCTACTGAGCCGTCTCTCTGGCTCCTCATATTTCTATGCATGCATTTAATGCAACAGCTCCAGCTTCCTTGGCTTTGCTGAACTAGAAATTAATATGATATAGAGATTTTTTATTTTATTTACCTTTTATCCACTTAGCTTTTGGTGCTGGTGATCAAACCTAGAGCCTTACACAGACTGGTCAAGCACTCTACCACAGAGCTGCATTTCTAACTCAAGAAACAGAAATAAAAGAAAAAGTGATTGGTTATCAATGTTTATCTTCCAAAGACATTTATTTATTTATTTATTTATTTATTTATATCTAGTAACAGTCCCTTCTCATGACTGTCATAATTTGAATATGGTTTAAGTGTGTCCTCTAAGGGAGCTTAGTTAAGCAATGTCAGGAAGTGGGGCTTTACAATATGGGACCTTGGGGGAGAACCTTCTGTCAGTAAAGGTCACGACCTCAGAACAGACTTTGAAACACAGACTCTCATTGTCTTACTCTCTTGGGATGTGATATCTTCCTCTCACGTGTTTCTACCACTTCAATTCACCTTTCACCTTCCACAGGAAGACTTCTCTAGAGTCAAGCTGATGATGACCCCTTGCCTTGGAATATCCAGAATGGTGTGGTAATGAACATCTCTTCTTTATGAAGTTAGCCTGCTTTCTAAATTTCATGAAAGTGAGGATGAGTAGATTAATACAGTTCTGGACACTGCCGTGAGACCATTGTCTATGACGGTCATGCAGTACCACGGTTCAATATCCAGAAAAGGCTAGAAACAGATAGGATATGGCTAATTCTGTAATGTACTAAAACATATAGATTACTTGTTATTAAACAGAAAGTAATAATGACATATTGATAAAAAGTATTGAGATACATTTCTACGGATTTATCGAAGAAAGAACATATTCTTAAATCAACTCTTCAATTTAAGTTTCCATTGCTTGATCATTTTATTTCCACTTAAAGTCTGCCTTTCACCAGGTCAACATATTTCCCTTTAAGCATTTGTAACAACTTCTAACCACTTTCCTTGACTGTTTTTGTAATGGCACAGGTAATTTGAAATGCTACTATTGCAATCCATAGTCATTCAAGAAAAAACTAGGAAGAAAATAGTTGGCCCCTCTTAGCAAAGTTATTTTTTTCTGATAACCTCTCACTACTGATTTGAAACTACAGTTAGTCCTTGGCTTACAATGAAGCTACAACCTGAAAAACCCCATCATATGTTGAAAGTTACAGATTGAAAATACGTGTAATAATCCAACCTAAATAAACCTCATGACTTAGAAGATAGTATATGGTAGAGCATGGATGTATACACTTGTGATCATTCACCTGATTGGGAAGTTTGGTCCACTGACACTGTCCCACAACAAAATGATAGTACCACGTAATGTTGACCAGGGGAGAGATCAAAATCCAAAATGTGGTTTCTACTCAATACTTATTGCTTTTACCCCATTATAAAGTCAAATCCTCGTAAGTCTAGCCATCATGAAGTAAGGTTGTCTATACAATGCTGTTTAGGTGTTTTTCTCATTTCTCTGACAAAAATCTGACAAAAGCAACTAAAGATGAGAAAGTTTCCACTTGCAGTTTGAGGGCAGAGTCTGCTGTGGTGTGGAAGTGATGGTTGCAGAAATTTGTGCAAGCACTCACAAGGCATCCACAGCCAGGAAGGCGACAGGACTGAGTGCTACTGCTCAGCTCACATTGTCCTTTTGTTTCAGTCCAGGACCCCAGCCCACAAATGGTGCTGTCCAAGGTTAGGGCAGAGCTTCTCTCTTCAACTGGCCAAATTGAGGAACTCTATTACAGACATGCCCAGAGGTTTGATTCCATTGTGATAGCAAGATGGGATCATCCTATTGACACTAAATATTAAACATCACAACTTCACCCCTGTCAACTGGATACCCAAACACATTATCTTGTTTTTGTCTTTTTGATTATTTTTTTTTAAACTTTGAGGCAGTTTCTTACTCTGTCACTCCATCTGGCCTGGAACTCCCTATGTAGAACAGGCTGTCCTCAAACTCAAAGATCTGCCTGCCTCTGTCTACTGAGTGTTGGGGTTAAGCCCAGCCCAATCATATCTCTTTAAAGCCACAACCTTCCACCGTTTCTCCCCCATAAACTCATGGTCATTTCTTAAGGAAAAATACACTTAGCCCAACTCCAAAAGTGCCAGAATATTGCAGAAAGGGGTGGAAAGAATGTAAGAGTGGGAGGGATAAATCTGCCTCCAGTTTGTGCATTCTAGACTTGATAGGGAAACTGCACCAACAAAATCTCTACAGTAGCTTCCTAATGACAAAACCACTTGACCTGACAAGCTGAATCGGGGAAATTTCATGGCATCCAACTTCAAGATGAAGAGCTACAGGCTTGTTTTCTCCAACCTCTCCTGAGAGGTTACCTAATCACAAGTTCATTACATTTGAAACTAATCTCACTTAAGTTCTCAAGAAACAGACATCCCTAAACACATGTACACATGAATACCACTAAATGGACTCAGTGCATCACACACACACACACATATTAAAAAATAGAGGGTGTGGGTTTATGGGAGGAGTTGGATGAAGACTGGGAGAGAAATTCTTAAAAGTTAAATTTTTAAAAAGTTTCCACAGTACTGATAATTCCAACACTTTTCAAAAATTTAAATGTAGAGTGTCATCTGAGACTCAGGCACTCTCTTAACTCTGAGTCCATAGAATATTAAAAACAGGCTCCATGCATCCAATGTACAGTGACACAGAGTAAACCCATTCAAAATAGGAGGGCTGAGGACAGAACAAGGAAAGATCAGACCAAACTATGGTCAAATCCAGCAGAATGAACACCAGACCTCACAGCTCCACGTTGGGTACCGAGGGCCTGTGATAAAATCATCTGGCTTCCAAAGGGCTGTGTAGCACGGCCCCCTCCAGCACTGCTGCTTGAGGCACACAGCTTCTCTCTTGAGATAGCTCCACTTTACCGCCAGCTTTGCTTGGAAAACATGTCAGGGTTTTGGCTGTAGTCTCCATTGCTAGTTAGGTTCCATCTTCACAGATTCATATAATGGCCTTTCAGCGCTTCCTTTCAGGGATTTCCACCCTGCACAGGTTGCCTAAACTCAACTGCTCTCTGGAAGTGTGTCCCAAGATGCTCAACTTGTGTCCTTTATGCCTTCAAAATCAGCACCATGTGGAGGATGCTGCCAAGTTCTGCCACCAGCTTGAGTGGATCCTGAGCCCCTCGGTTTACAGCAGCATTGGCCTTTGGACACAGACTCTGGGGAATCATTTTCCTGTGTGGTTGTTTTGGACAGAGAACGCTTTCAGCAATATTCTCAGTGTAGGCTTTTCCCCATTGAGTGAATTTGTATTTTCATGAGATTGAGCCTTCCTGGTTTACCTGGGCTTTAACAACTACAGCTGCTTCGATGCCTGCTTTGCCTGTAACTTTTAATTCACTCACTTTTCCTTACCAACGTGCACATTTTCCTTATTCTTTCTGATCCACTTTTTGTTCTCTCTCATTAAAGACCTTGATCAGATCAGTGAGCAATAGCTGCCCTTTCTTGAGATTTCCTCCGCCAAACAAATTAGTTCATTTTTGGATTTAATCCCACCAAAGTTCTTAAGAAATGAGAAGGATGCAGTCAGATTTGTTGTCAGACTATAACACAATTACTTTTTTGCCCAGTTTGTGGTACAGTTCTTGTTTTCCGATGAAATCTCATGAACTAGGATTCCATTGTCCCTATTTCTCCCGACATTCTGGTCTACCCAAACCTTACCAGAATGACCCATTAAATTCTGAAATTCAAAATTGCAACACCCTAAGGCTGTTCTAACCCAAAGTTCCAAACTCTTCCACAATCTTCCAGCAAATTAGTCCCAAAGGTTTAAAACGCACATGTGCACATTTGTGAAAAAAAATAGCCCCAACTTTTAAAAATTGTTTATTTTTATTTTATGTGAATAAGTGTTTATATGTATATGTATATAAGTGCATCACACATGTACAATGCTTATGGAGGCCAGAAGAGGGTCTCAGATCCCTGAAAGTGGAGTTATGGCAGATTGTTAACTGCCAGATGGTTTGCTGGAAACTGAATCCAGATCCTCTGCAAGAACAACCAGTGCTCTTAACCACTGCTCAATCTTTCCAGCCTGTGGCCTGACTTCTTACTCTATTGGAATTCTTGGGTTTCATACAGTATATCTTAATCATATTTAGCCCCCTTCTCTCTCTGCATCCCCCATAGCCTGCCCACAAGACTTCATGCATTTTGTCATCCATGTTAAGGCCTACTGAATCAAGTTTGTATACCCAGATGTTCCTTAGTGTGAGTTCATCCACTGGAGTCTGTTCAACCTGTTTAGCATCACTTAAAGATCAACTCTCCCAAATCCAGCATCGAAGGAGCATAAAAGACATTCACCCAAGCACCAAAGAATACTCTTTCTATTCCCATGAAAGTTTCTGTAAAATTGACCACATACTGGGGCATGAGGCAAACTTCAACAAATACAAAAAAGGAAGTAATTCCATGTATTCTATCAGACCACAATACAATAAAGCTTAAAATAAAAACCAAAGAAGCTCTAGTAACTAAAGTGATTCAACAACACATCCCTGGATGATGAACAAGTGAAAGAAAGAATTGGGAGGAATAAAAATATTACAGGAACTAAATGAAATGATAACACAACACAACAAAATCCCTGGGACACTTTAAAGCAGTCCCAAAAGGGAAGTTTATAACACTAAGTGATTACATTAAAAAATTAGAAAGAACACAACTAAATGAGTTGACAAAACAACTCAAGAGTCTGGAAAGGCAAGAACAAAAGAAACTCAAACCCAGCAGATGAAAGGAAATAAAATAGAGCAGAAATTAATGAAATAGAAACAAAGAAAATAATACAAATAATCAATGAATCTAAGAGCTGCTTTTTTGAAAAGATAAACAGACCCTTAGCCCAGTTAGCCAAAAGAAAGAGCAAATCCCAATCAAGAAAATCAGAAATGAATGGGGAAACAACATCAGACACCAAAAAGATCCAGAACATGATAAGGGGAGTCTTTAAAAACCTGTGTTGTATTAAATTTGAAAACCTAAAAATATGGGTGAATTTCTAAATTCATGGAAATCATCAAAGCTAAACCATGAAGAGATCAACAGCTTAAACAGATCAACAACAAATAAGGAAATTGAAACAGCAACACAAAACCTCCTGACTAAAAAATGCCCAAGGCCAGATGGACCCACAACAGAATTCTACCAGACATTTAAAGATCTAGATCTACAACTAATAGTACTTAAATTATGAAAAAAGATAGAAACAGAGGGAGAAGTCCAAAACTCCGTTTATGAAGTTAGCATTACTCTGGTATCCAAACCAGGTAAAGACACAAGAAAAGAGAAAACTATAGTCCATATCCTTAATGAGCATAGATGCAAAAATTCTCAACAAAATTTTCACAAACCACATACAGACACACATCATAAAGTTCATCTACCATGATCAAATTTGCTTTATTCCAGAGAGGCAGAAATGGCTTATGTAAGTCAATAAATGTTATAAATCATATAAGTGGTCTCAAAGTCAAAAGTCAGATGTTTATCTCAATAGATGCAGAAAAGGCCTTTGACAAAATCCAACATGCATTCATGTTAAAAGTTCTAGAGGGAACTTTTCTGGACTGCAGGGAACATATTTCAACATAATTAAAGTTATATACAACACATTCCCGTTAAAATCAGGAACCAGATAATCTGGTTCTACTATCTCCACTCCTGTTTAATATAATGTTTTGAAACTCTTGCTAGGAAAATAAAAGAAGAAAAGGAAATTAAAGGGTTACTCATTGAAAAAATAGAAATCAAATTATCCCTATATGGAGAGGATATGATATTATTATGCATAAGAGATCCCAAAAATTTTGGGATCTGAATCTTCCAGAAATGATCAATGCTTTCGTCATTATGGCAGGTTACAAATCAATCTGTGAAAATCAGTCTTTCTATATATCAATAACAAACAATTGGAGAAAAAGTTCATAGAAATCCTCTTGTTCACAACAACCTTAAAAAATAAAGTATCTAAGAATATGTCTGACCAAAGACATTAAAGATGTCCACAACGAACATTTTAAATCTTTGAAGAAAAAGACTGAAGAAGATACCCAGAGATGGAAAGACCTCCTGTGCTAATAGGCTGGTAGAATTAATATTGTGAAAATAACTATCCTACCAAAAACAATGTACAGATTCAGTGCAATGCCATCTCCCTTTCTCCTTTTTATTCTGTTATGTACTCAAGCCTCTGGAGTGGTGTTGCCCTAATTTAGGGTCCATCTTCCCACCTTAATTAACCCAAACTAGAAACTCCTGACATATTAAGACATTTAGCTAGTTTTAAAAAAGAAGTTGTAATGCTTAAAAAGAAACATCTTTCTCTTTATGGGGGCAATAGTAAAGGTATTGTAAGTGTAAGAACTCACTCATCAAAAGCTTCAGCTTATGAAAATGCAAATTCACCTAAAAGGAGAGAATCAAAACTGAGACTACCAACTGAAGAAGTACTCTGTTCTTGAAAAGAAATTGCTTAAGGAAGTGTTTCCCCAGGAGCAACACAAAGATTATTGCAACTGTGGCCAAGTGGGAAAGGCTCCACCTGAAGTGGCTAGCATAACTTGGCAGCACCATTCTTATGACACTACTTTTTGCAGACATAAAAGATATAAGATTGAAGTGGAGCTTTGCATTGTGGTGCCTGGGAGCCAGTTAGGTCAGGCAATGTGCGGCAGGAACAGAGTCCCTGCAAGGAGACCCTAAGAGGCCACTGTGTGAAGTTGCTCAGGAGTGAGAGGCTGTGTTTGCTGTGGGCTGTATGACTAAAGAGGCAGGGCTTTCCAAGCCATTTGGATTTTGATGATTCAGTATCCCAGAAGCGTTCAGAAGATCCTGTCATGCATTCCAGACGCATCATATGAAGATGTAGGATTTGGAGTTTGCTGGATTTTGACTTTGCTTTGGTCCAGTCTTTCCTTATAATGCCTCTATTCTTGCCTACATGTCCCTAAGGACATTTATTTTCCGTGTTTGCATATCAGAACTATGAAACTTTTGATTCTATAGGAGTTCACATTTAAAAGATTGCCTTGAGTCTCAGATAAAACAAACTGTAGATTTTAAAATGATGTTGGGATTGTTAAAGGGATATGAGGACTTGTGATTTGGGAGATTTGATTGAATACAATTTGCATTATGTCCCAGTCAGATTTCTATAGGTGTGATAAAAATACTGACCAAAACCAACATGGGGAGGAAATGGTTTATTTCATTCTACATCTCCCAGGTCACAGTTCATTACTGAGAGAAGTCAGGGAAGAAGCTCAAGCAGGAACCTGGAGACCGGAGCTGAAGCACGGACCATGGAAGAGTGCTGCTTGCCCTCTTATATAACAGGACCACCTACCCTGGGGGTAGCAATACCCATCTCGGACTGGAGTTGCCCCCTTAAGTCAACAATCAAGAAAATACCCCATAGACATGGCCACAGGTCAATCCAATGCAGTCAGTTCCTTGATTGTGGTTCCCCTTACCCAGGTGTACCATATTGACAATGGAATCTATCTAGTACACATTATAATCTGTCATATGTATAAGGAGACAGGGATAGATAGCTACAACTTAAACATGATAGTTTTAGGCATCATATTATCAAGAAGGGAAGTTGCGATGTCAAACTTGATTATCAACTTGTTAGGATTTGTAATCATGGAAACAAATATCTAGGCATGTCTATGAGAGATTGTCTAGATTAAGTTAACTGGTATTGAAAGACTTACCTTAAATAAGTGTGGTACACTGTCATGAGCTGGAGTCCTCAAACATATAGAAAGAGAAAGTAAGAAGAAGAGCAGCATTCTTCTGTTTGCTTAGGGACTGTGGACATAATATGACCAACCACCTCTTGCTTTTGCAGTCACATTCTACCATATGGACTGTATCCTCTGGAGTTGTAAGCCCAAATAATCTCCTCAAATCTCCTTTGTCATATACTTTATCACAGCAGTGAGGGAGGTGGCTAATTCAAAAGGAAAGATTTGTTTTGCCTCACAGTTTCAGAGGCTCCGTTGCTTTGGGCTTGTGTAACACAGAACATCATAATAGTTTTAGTATGTGGTGGAAGAGGATGTTCACATGCTGTCAGTCAGCAAACAGAGAGTGAACGACATGCCCAGGAACTAGCCTCCAGTGACCACTTCCTCCAATTAGCCCATAACTTTTAAGTTTTCATCATTTGTCAATAATTTCATCAAATTGTGAATCTATGAATGGATTAAATCAGAGGCCTAAAGATTCAATACTTCTCAATGATTGGATCCACCAGCTGGTGACCAAACATTCCATCTATGAGCCTTTTTTGGAGACATTTCTACATATTCTCACCCTAACAATCATGAGACTGTCTTTTCAAGGAACCCAGGACAAATTTCTTGGAAGACATTTTCCTTATATCTCATACTAGATCTTTGTGAAGAAAGGCTGCTTCTCAGCTTGTTTAGATATATTTTCCAGATTTCTAAGCTCTTCTCAGATACCAAATACAAAGAAAAATATGACTCAAGTCTACAACTGACTGATATAATATTGTTTATTTTTACATTCTGATAGGAAACCGTCAGTTTTCCCTGATGAGCTCTCTTCTATATCTTACACACGCAAGGAGACTTACACAAGGATGTAGGTACTAATTAAGTATTTCAATATATGCCGTGCTGATTGAGATCTAGTCTCAGTTATCACATTAGATTTTATGGAGAAATATTCTGACTTGCTGTAGAATGAAGTTGATTTTCTAGACCAAATTACCTCTACATGTTTTCCACAATTCATACTACAAAGAAAGTATAGAAAATAAAAATTCTTCTACAGCATCGAGGGTTGAAAATACTGTAAAAGTGAATTTATAGTTAAGGAAAACAATAATCAGCAGTAGGATAGGGTTGGTGCAGATCTTGTCTGTCCAAGGATGGAGGGAGGAACAAGGCCTCGTGGTTGTCTCAGACTGTCATAACAGAACACTCAGGATTCAAATCACAGAAAATTATTTTCCATAGTTCTAGAAGCTACAGAGTTGAGGATGAAGTAACTAATACATTTAATGTCTGCTGAGATCTGCTTTCTGGTCTCACTGTATCCTGCTAACAAAAACTCCCAGACGGAAACTGTACCTACACTTCACATATTACAAGACTGATTGGAATGTAAATTATTGTAGAGATATTGGAATGTTGCAGGTCCTGACCCAAACTACAATGTATCATGTGCTATCCTTAGCTCCCTTAATAGACGTGATGGTTAGTGTTAATTGTCAACTTGACATACTGTATAATCATGTAGGAAGAGAGTCTACATGAAGTGTTCTCTAATCAGGTTGCCCTGTGGACGTGTGTATGGGGAATTGTCTTAATTATGTCAATCATGTTAAAAAACCCAGAATAAAAGTGAGCAGCACCATTCTCCAGGTTTGGGTCCTGAACTCTGTGGAAGGTGAGAGACCAAAATGAGGAGGAAACGTGCACTGATTCCTCTGTCGTCTTGACTGTGGATGAGGATCGGTGCTTCAAGCTCTTGCCTTGACTTCTTTGCAATAGTAAACTATAATCTGGGTTTTTAAGCTGAATAAACCCTTTCTCCCCTGTGCTGTCTTTTGTCAGAATATTTAACAGAATTTAAAGTAGCACAATGGCTATTCTTTGCCCACCTTTGTGTCTGACCTAACGGTCTGTGGCTATCAGGTAAATTGTTTTTCATTTTTTTGAGACAAGGTGTCCTTGTAGCCCCAAAATTGCTATGTAGACCAGCCTGACTTTGAACTCACAGATATCGGCCTGCTTCTGCCTCCTGAGTGCTGGGATTAAAAAAGTGTGCAAATACACCTCACACAACACTGTTTGGAGTGTGTTAAATGAGCTTCTAACTACTGTCTTCAGAGAGTATCTGGTGCCTATAGCAGAGATTTCTTTTTCTCTTTCTTTCTTCCTCTCTTTGTTCTTTTCCACTGAGTTTAATTTCATACAACAGTTCTTAATCAAATTTAGACCCCCTCTCCCCAACCCCCTCCAGAGTTCATGTATTTCATCATACATGCTAAGTACTATCTAGTCAGGCATTTGTGCCCAGATGTCCCTTAGTGCAAATTCATCCACTGGAGTTTGATCAGGCTATCTAGAAACTGTAAGGTCTACTCTCTCTCCCAGCGGTAATCAGCCTCCAATAGTTCTCGGTCCAGGTCTGGCCAACCCTCATTTGTGCTTTGCTGCAGTCCGTTTACCTATTTCTTCCACTGATGTAATTAAAAGTGATGTATTTTATGATTTTCTTTGTTCTGTTGCTACAAATGTTTATGGAATTTGTACCACACTGGAGCATGATATTTGTTGGGAACCTGAAACTGTGTTCCTGGGTCATGGTCACTCAAATTTGGCATCAGAATAAACTCACTCCGTCTGAGGGAAGAGCTGTGTTTCCAGTCTTCATATCTGAAAGGGCAGGGAAGCTTTCTGGAGTCTCTCCCACTCCCTCTCACTGTGTGTATTTCTAATAATATTCTGAAACACTTGTTATCACCACCAAATCCCTTTCCAAATATCCTACCTTATAATGCCATCTCCTAAGAGATTAGGACCCAACATTTGAATTAGCAGTTCACGACTCATAAAACTTCAACAAA
The DNA here is from genome assembly GCA_035773235.1 of Eospalax fontanierii. Lineage (NCBI taxonomy): Eukaryota > Metazoa > Chordata > Mammalia > Rodentia > Spalacidae > Eospalax > Eospalax fontanierii. The sequence goes on from CM069527.1 coordinate 10,797,460, forward strand.
TACTTAGCCCCATAAGATCTTATCTAGAAAGGATACTTCTGATCTTAACTCTGAGAAACCAAGATTCAGAGCTATTGAAGTGGATTAAATGAAATGAAAAACAAGTAAAACAAAACAAAAAAACAGCATCCCCTTCCTCAATAAAAAACCATCTACGACTATGGATCTTTGTTCAATAAAATAGAGAAAGTTGGCAGCAAAGAAAGTGGGACAACATACTACAGACATTTCCAGTCACCGTAGGATCCTCTGCAATCCTTAGGAAGGCAGGGGGATTTTGGTAAACCTCTATAACATCAGACCTTGTTAAAAGAGTTTCAGGCTGGGCGTGGTGAGGCAGGCCTTTAATTCCAGCACTGAGAAGTAAAGGTTGGTCGAGCTCTGTAAGCTCTAGGCCAGCCTGGTCTACTAATGAGTTCCAGGCCAGCCATGGCTCCTGGGAGACCCTATCTTTAGTACGAAAGATTACCAGTTTCTCTACTGATGCTTCCTTGAATATTTTGCTGCTAACAGTTCACAGGAAGATAGTTAGGAGATGTATGCCATGAAGACATTTAAAAAGTTCTTAGGAAGTTTGGAATAACACTTCAGGAATTATGATTTTATTACAAATAACTCAAAAGAACAGAGTACGCAAAGTAACCTTTTGCAGTGTCGTGAATGGGACAGAAGGTCTGCGGAGCTTGTGGAAGGGGAACAAGCTGAGTTCAGAGCGCTGCAGTCACTCTGCATGTTGTGATGGGCAGAAGCGCGAGACAGAACCCAACAAAACACAGCAGAATGGAGTGCTGGCTGGAAACCGTGGGTCAGGACACGGAGAGAAAGATATGCCAAAGAGAAGTTCCAGAAACCTATTTCAAAGTTCCCCGCAACTCTCTGCCGGCAAGCCAATGTCCACATTTGATGGCAAATCTCCCCAGAAAAGAAGAGAAAGAATCACCTCCAGATAAAGAAAAGTTCTTAGTAACTCCAAGCCACGTAAGTTCTTATTAGGATAATGGTTGTTTGACTTCTAGTCAGGATGAGAGAATTCATTGAACACAAAAGACATTCAGCTATAACTGAAAAGTGTCATGTTAGATTTGTAGCTAAACTGAAATATGATCAAGACTCTTTGGGGGGAAAACAGAAAACCACTTTCAAAAGTGTTAAACTAATTTGTAAATAAATTATGCCAAGCAAAATAAGATAACAAAACCCAGACTCTGAATAATGAAATATAAATATCCAGCATATAATATAAAATTCCTGGGCATGAAGACAAGGGAAATATGACCCATAAGAGAAAAATCAATTAGTAGAATGGCAGATATGGGGACGTGCAGACATGAAATGCTCAATGTCCAAGCCCATTGTGTATTATCAAAATGAAACATTTCAGGCATGCTATGTTTGTAAACTGAAAGGGCTTGTGGTATGGAGGCCCAAGAAGGAAGAACCTCATCTGATTATAGTCTTCCTACAAGCAAAGTCCCAAGGCAATTCAAGGTATAACTAGCAAGAGACAGGGAACACACCTGTATCCATGTGTCTCTCTTCCTCTTCCGATAAAGCCCCAGGTATTCAGTCATGGACACTCCATCCTGATGATCTAATCTTAGTCGTCTCCCAAAGGTTCTACCTCTAAATATCACAACCTGATTAAATCTTTCTTCTCCTAGTACCTCCAATTAGTTTTCAACACCTGAGCCTGGGGTAACATATTAACAGATATCTACATTGTAGCTCTTACTATGCCCAAATAAAAAAAATAGAAATATAAATAAAGGCTGTGAAGAAAAAATTAAATGGAAAGCCCAGACAAGAAATATAAAATACTCAGAGTGAAGATTTTACTAGATGGCATCGGAAGCAAGAAAGTATACTGGAAGAAAAGGTCAATGAACTGGTCTTGTAAACCTGTAAACCCAAGTCTAGGGAGTTTTAGAAACTACTGGGGAAGCTATTGATGCTATTTGTTAAATTTTAAATAGGCATCCTGTACTCATGAAATTATCTTATAACTCATTTTTAATGCCCACAGATTAGCGCTGTCGATAGCTTTGATCTGAGAAGCTTCTTCTTGTAGTGGGCAGTGGTAACAGCAGAGACTCATAACAGTTCTAAGTGGTAGTACTATGTGGCTTTTGAATACTCAGTCATAAATTGCACATCCAGCTCATTGCCTCCAAAGAAACGTTTTGGAAGAGTGGGAGGAAAGAATTCAAAAGCCAGAAGAAAGGAAGGAGTGTGGTAGAATGCTGTCTTCCAGGCATGATGTGTCTGTTGCACTCTTGAACTCATAGCTGCTATGGCTACCTGCAAAAGGTTTGCACAAGACTAAGCCTGTGAGCATCATTCATGGACTGGGGAGTGGCTACCTGAGGACCTATAGGCGTTATGAGGTTTCTGGGGAAGAGAGACACTTTCTTTAGTGCTGTAGCCACTGGTGAGGAGTCCACATTCCTGTAAATAACTCATCATATACACATGTATAGGCCACCTTGATAGAACACTCTTCTTGATAGGACACTCGTCCTGAAAGAAAGGCATGAAAGCATAAAGGAGATAGGTTCAGAAGAGGAAAGGGATCATCAGGATTGGGAAGGGGACAGAGAGGGCTGCGGGGCAAATAGGATGAAAATATCATAGAGAAACATGTGAAAATGTCATGATGAAACGCATTCCTATAAATAATTAATGTGTGCAATTTAAATCATAAACAAAATAAAATAAGATCCTTCAAGCTGGAATTCCCATGGGAAAAATGATAAATAATCAAAACTGAAACACAGGAAATAGGGACTCTTACTAACTTACAAGTTTATTACCTCTTATTATTTATGTATTTTATGATTATGAGTACAAATGTTTGAGTCAGAGAAGATGTTGCTTAAAAACTGAAATGAATAGCTTACACACACATGCACACACACACACACACAGAGGAAATGAACACTTAGTGACTTTTGCAATAGTATCTATGTATCTATGTGCAATGAGAAACTCAACTGGAAAAGGAGGTCCAAGGAAAAGAATCAATATTTGAAGCAGCACTAGCTGAATGTTTTCCATTGTTGACTGACTTTTAAAGTCAGAAATCAAAACTTCTCAATGAAAGCCAAATGAGACAGCACCAGTAAAAATATATCAAATTCAATGTAAATCAAATTTAATTTTGAGTAATAAGAAAATTATTTAAACTCTTCACAGGGAAGAGAAACACTAGAACAGAACATAGATATGCATTAATATGAATTTCTCATCTCAAATGATGAAGACCAGAAGAAAGCAGAATGATATAATTTAAGTGCAGAAACAAATAACCAAACAATATTCTCTATCAGGAAAAAGTATTCTTCAATGGGAAATATGTTTTTCAGACCACCTTGCCAATGGGAAAGCATTTTTTTCAGACCATATAAAACCAAGAGAATTTGTTGCCAGAAAGAAAGTTTAAGAATCTTACTCAGATAGAAACAAGAGGATCTCATTCAGCACTCAGTTCTACACAAAAAGATAGGTAGTAATTCCAGAACAGCTAAATCATGACTAACTGTTCAGAAAAAGAGTGAAAGTGCGTGCAGAAGTCGACAAACTCACAGAGTTTAAACAACACGCTGGTGAATGATAATCAGGTCTGGGAAGAAATCAAGAAGGAAACTTAAAAATTCCTAGCATTGAGTGAAGATGGAGACGCAGCATATCAAGGTCTGTGGGACACAATTGGGGCAATTCTAAGAAGAAAGTTTATGTCACAAAAGCGCCTACATCAAAGTTCGAGAGATTTCAGATTAACCGAATCACGACATACTTTGGAAAAGAACAAACCAAAGCCCTGAAGAGTAAACGGGAGGAAAGAATCAAAATCTGGGACAAAATTAATGAAACAGAGATGAAAAGTACAAAGAACTGATGAAATGAGAGAAGGAAAGACATTACAACAGATGCTAACGAAATTCAGAACGTCCTCAGAAACTTACACCCTACTAAACTGGAAAACTTAAATGAAGCGAACGAACTTCTGCATGCGTGCCAAATTTAAATCAAGATAAAATAAATAATTTAAATATATCTATGAGCATCAGTGAGATTGAAGCTGTCACAAAATGTCTCCCAACTTACAGCAGCTCAGGATCAGATGGATTCACTGCAGAATTCCACCAGAGCATCAAAGAGAGCTAACACCACACTGCTTCTAATTTCATCAGCTAGAAAAGGAAGCCTTCCAAATTCTTTTAAGGAAGTCAGTATGACCTTGATGCTATAACCAGATAAAGACACCACTAGGAAAGAAAATTAGGACCTGGAAAAGTGTCTCAGAGGTTAAGAAAGTGTCTTGCTCTTCTAGAGGACCCTTATTGGTTCCTAGCACTCACTCTAGGTGGCTCCAGCTTCACAGATCCAATACCGTCTTTTGGTCTGCATGGGCTCCTGCACACATGAAGTATATGTACATACATATACACAAATAAATACAAAAATAAAAATAGATCTCTAAAAAGAATAGAAAATTACTGACTGAGTTCCCTGATGAGCACAGACCATAAATTCTAAATAAAATGCACACAACTGCATTAAATATCAAATCAGAAAGATATTCAACATGATCAAGTTGAATTTATTCTAGTGAGGCAGGGGTGATTTAATAAACATAAATCAATAAATGTAATTCATCACATAAATGCACTAAAAGATGGACCTCGCTTATTCATCTTCGCCAAAATCTAGCATGAAGAGGCTAGGGGTGAAGGGAGAGCATACTTCAATGTAAAAAAATCTATATATGACAAACCAACAACTCCTATCATACCAAGGGAGAAAAACTCAAAGCATTACAACTAAGATCAGGAGCAAGACAAGACCATCCACTGCTTCCATTTCTAGTCAGTATAGTACTTGAAGTCTTAGGTAGAGCTATAACACAAGAAGAAAAATAATAAAAGGGATACATGCATATAAGAAAAGGGAATCCCTTTCTGCATATAATATGACTCTATGCATAAAAGACCTTACGCATAAAAGCCGTTAGAGCTGTTAAACACCTTCAGCAAAGTGGGAGGACACAAAATTAACCAACAGAAACTGGCAACTTTCAAACACATCATTGCTAAATTATCTGAAAAACCAGGCAGGGAAACAATCCCATTCACAAGAACAACAAGAAACAACATAAGATACTCTGTACCACAGTGGGCAGTTCACAACCGTAACTGAGACTCAGCACCCATTTCTGTCCTCTTCTGGTATTCATATTCATCTGCATACACAGATAAAGCATTTGCACATTTTTGTAAATAAATGTAAATGATAAATATTTTTAATATGGGCAACAAAACTGAATAGAAAATTCTCAAAATAAGAAATATAAATGTCTGAAGAACAATTTCAAAAGTTTTTAGTATTCTTAAACATTGGGAAATGTAGAATAAAAGTATTTTAAGAAGTCGGGTGTGGTGGTGAATGTTTTTAATCCCAGCAACTTCAAAAGGCAGAGACAACTGTTGCTTCAGGGAGACCTTGTCTCAAAACAAGCAAACAAGCAAGGCAAAAGAGAACAAGCAAAGAGACTACTTTAAGATTCCAACTCACTGCAGTGAGAATGGCCATTATCAGTAATACAAATCACGATAAGTGTCAGTAGTGTGGACAGGGCAAAGGCAGAATGCTTATACACTGTAGGAAGGGGATAAAATAACACAGATGCTTTGGAAGTCAGTCTGGAAGTTTCTCAAAAAAACTAGAAATACAACTGCTATGTGGCCTAACTTTACCACTCCTGGACATATTTCCAAAGAACTATATTCTGCTATAGAGATACTTGTTCATTTCCACTCTATTCCCAATACCTAGAAAATGGAACCAACCTAGATGTTTATCAACAGATGGATGGGTATGAAAAATGTGGTACATGTTCATGATGGACCATTTCTTAGCCATAAAGAAAACTAACAAAATTTATAGGAAAATGTCTGGAACTGGAAAAATTATACTGAGTGAGGTAACTCAGGTCCAAGAAAGACAAATGCCACATGTTCTCTCTCATATGGCAAATCCTGGTTTCAAATCTCTACCTTTGTCTGTTTAACTTGGAGCATAAGTGGAAGTTATAAATCAGAAAGTGGCTGTAGGGGGGCGCAGTAGGGGAAGAAGGGGTATTGATTATACATACGATGAAAGCAGAAAGATGGAATCCTGGGGACTGGAAAGGCTTAAGCAGGGACCGGCTGAGGACTACGGAGGAAATCAGAGGAGAGCTAACCCAAAGGAAGGGTGTATGGAGAGCCAAGCCTACTATCACATAGCCAAGTTAAAATGTGATTGGAGGAGTGTAGAATACCTGTGATAGGAAAGAAGAGGGGAGAATACTGGGAGTTAAATGATGAAGTGGAAATGCGAGCGGGGGAGGGAGGAGCGGAGAGAGGGCAGGGAGCGGATGGAGGAGACGAGGGGGTAGTTGGAGATGGCTAACAAAAACTAAGGTGGCAGGAAGAAGCCTTATAGAAACCCACTAGTTCATAAGCTAATTTCAAAATATAACTCAAAAAACTGAGTTCAAATGGAATCACCCTGCATAGACACAGAATACACTCCAGAAGGCCTGAGTTATTAAAAAATTATAACGTGGGGTTGGAAAGATGGGTCATCGGTTAAGAACACTGTCTGCTCTTGCAGAGGACCCAAGATTGAGTCCCCGCACTGGCATGGCAGCTAAGAAGGGTCTGTCGCTCCAGTTCCCAGGGATCTGACGCCCTCTACTGACCGTCAGGGACATTGCATGACATGAGTGCACCTACCCACAAGCATGAAAAACACTCATACACATAAAATTAAAATAATAAATAAAATATTTTTAAAATTATGATGTAAGGCCTGGGATGCTCCCCTACCAATTATTAATCAGTGCAGTCCCAGAGGACTCCAAAACAACCCAGTCTATCGCCATTGCCTTTGGTTACCTATTATAACTACATTGTAAGACCCTGTTGCTGATGACACTCACATTCTGACTAATTAGACATAGAGAGATCAACCTCAAACTCATCAGAGAACTTCCTTTCTACTGGGTAGTTTTTGCAATGCCAGAAGTTGCTATGCAGGTTCTGTGGGAGAAAAGACATCAATGGTCTAAGCCAGTGCTGGACCCCAGATACTACAATACTTAGATGCCAGGCAGTTTGAGCCTATTGCTACAATAATGACATGACTGTGGCTGGGTAGGTAGCAGCATTCTAATTGGATTTGAGGTAGCTACACCTGCAGCTTGCAACTGAGATGATCAGATGATTAGAGGAATGTTGCTTATATAGTATACCTTTGCTTTTGACAAATAGTACAACATGATACAGAACGTTCTAGTTTTCTATGTTCAGTAAGGAGAAAAATATTGTGTTATTTTCCTGGTAGTGTGAATCCTGAAAAAACAAAGGAGGAAGGATTTGGGTTGATGGTTCATATCAAAGATTTCACCATGCTCTCACTTGGCTCCATCTTTTCTGGGTCTGCAGCAAGGAAGAGGGTCATGGTGGGAAGCTTGCTTTAGAATGAAGCATCTCTCCTTATGCTAACAGGAGTCAAAGGGTAGGAGATGCATGAAAAAAATAAGTTAGATATTTCCTAGTGAGACTACTGAGAGAGCCTGGAAGCAATGTTACCTTCCAACAAAGAGCACTCTGCCTGCAATCACCGCTGTATTCACTCCTAACGGGAACCACGACTTCTTTGAGAACCGGCAGACCTCAGTAGATAGAGAATGTTTCAGAAAATCCCGGCATGTCTTCCTGTGAGAAAACGAAAAGGCATGCAAACATTAGTGCAGAAGATATCAGAACCCATCAAAGCCAGTTTGAACCCCTCTGAACTGACTAATTTTAGGAATACTTGAACATCACATGAAAAATGCTGAATAGTTTGAGGTATCGTAAGTATATGAAAATTTATAAGCTTGTAACAATATTTGACAAGAAAAAGTGAAAAGTAATAACAATAAATACTTACTTTGTATTGTTGGAAATTACCTTTTCTATCTGAAAACTAGCTAAAGGATTGCATGATAATGTTGGCATTTCTGTAGAAAATGTTTCAGTATTAAAACTGCATGGGTGAAAAGAATAAAGCTATTTTCTCCTTAAAATGACAATGAAGTAATTTTGCTTAAAAAATGCTTATTTTTTTTTCTAATTTTCTATTCTTTAAACCTCCAAAATATTGTTTTGGGAGGGATTTTCACTTCACTGCATTCTAAAATACCATCTAAAATATAACGTCAAATTTATGATAACTAAGATCATTATCCTATCATATATTGTTGAAAGAGGAAACACTACTTGGCCCTGAAAGCTCTGACTCTGTACTTTAAATCAGAGGTAATCCTGGTCACCACAATAGTGGGAAAACAGAAAAGGGGGATTTCTTAATGTATTTCAATCCAACAGAAACAGCATAATGATTTAGGAAAATTTGCCAAGCCAGTTAGTATTGTGGTTTACAAGGTTCCCATCTTCTAATTCAATCTAAGGCATACTTCACAAGGTGGAGTTCGTACCTGACACTTATCGGGGCCAAGAACCTGTGACAGGACAGGTTACAGACTGTAGAGCAGACCCTAATAATCTCATTCTAAATAGACATAATATTAAACTGACTCATAATGACTTATTGTTAAGCCCATAGATTAGTGAATCTCTCAACTCTGGTCAGAATAGCTTCTTTATACAGTAGATGGCAGTTAACAGAGAGACCCACAGATGTTCAACATGTGGAGACAAGAGCCTCTAACTTCGGCTCTAAATGGGACATCTATACCGAACTGTCTCCTCTCAAGGCTCAGGGATTATTGTGAAAGAAGGGTTGGAAAGATTTTAATAGCCAGAGCTGTTAGATGATCACAAGGAAACTGTGTTGTCTACACACCTCAGGATTGTTGTACAAATGAACCTATAGCGTATAATATAGCATGTACAAGATCTGTGCAATGCATATAAAGAAAACTTCTCAACACTATTTTAACTTGAATCGAATTGATCCTTTAGATGTAAAATCCATGTCTGCAGGCAGTATTAGGTTACTGGAGAGTCAAATGACAGTATGAGAACAATTGTATCGATGCAGAAGAGAGGGGCAGATCTTCGATAGAACATGGCATTCCTCTTCAGCAATGTGAAAAGGAAGACTTTGAGATTAATAGACTCTCAAGAAGCATGACAAAAAAAAAATAAACCATGCATGCCTTTGAATAGATAATTACTCATTTAACCAACAGTGAAACCTACAGGACCGTGTGCGAATTTAGGAATATAGAGTTAGTATAGGAAAAAACATGGTTCTATTGTTAAGTGTGATAACCATATTATTCTTTAAAAAGTGACATTTCAGTTTTTAGAGGTTGTAATGAAACCTATAATTTACTTTAAATTGTTTTTAAAACAGAATAGTTGAAGAAAATCGTTTTATCCATCCTCAGGTTTAGGTGATGTGCATGTATTTTAAATTTGCTAGTCTCCGTATTCTGCTTTGAAAACTTTCATAATAGCAGGAAAAAAGCAAATGAATTTATTGTGGGTTATGATGGCTCCATTCACTTGTTTTCTACATAAGCTCTGAATATACAAAACTAACTCTCTTTTCAAGCAGACATTTATTGGAACTTTGGGATTTAGAGGATTATTTGGAGAAAATCAAGCACTGGAATTGTTCATTTCACTAGAAGTTCTATTTTTAAGTGGAATTCATGTTTATTTAAAGACCAGAATACTCAAGCCGGGTGGCACATCCTTGTAATCCTAGCACTTGGGAGGCAGAGAGTTGATCCAAGTCTGAGACTATCTTGATCTACATAGTGAAAACTGGTCTCCATGAAGACCACCCCCACCCACCCCCGCACAAACCAAAAAGCAAAAAAGTCAAATATAGCCAGTTAGCAGTTATGCACATATCATTCCTGTGTTCAGGAGGCTGGAGAAGGAAGATTATAAATTCAAGGGTAGCATGAGCTACAGAGTATCTTAAAAAGCAAATGAAGGTAAGGATATATCCTACTAACTGAAAAATAAAAATTATATTTTATTGGAGATCATACAACTTATTTATTTTCACTTTTTATGTGTACGAGTGTATTACCTATGTGTAGGTAGATGTACTATGTCGTGCAGTGCCCACAAAAGTGAGAAAAGGGTGTCGGATGCCCTGGACTGGAGTTACAGAAGGTTGTTAGACACCATGTAGGTGCTGGGAACCAAACCCTGGGTCCTCTGCAAGAGCAGTCAGTGCTCTTACCCACTGAGCCATCTCACCAGCCCTAAGATCATATAGTTTTCTCTGTCTTTTCACTTAAACAAAAATGAGCCATGCTTGTTAGTGCACACCTGTAACCCCAGCTCTTATAAGGTAGAGACAAGAATTCAAGATCACTCTTTGGTATAAAGTGAGTCTGAGGCAGCCTGATCTCCATAAGACCCTGTCTCAAAAAGGAAAGAAAGAAATAGAAAACCAACCAACCAAAGAAAAAGAGTGAAAATCAACAGAGCTTGGAAAATGAGTATTTGAGTAGCTGAAAATTGTCACAGCTTGATGTTTTTTGTCAACTTTGTAAGAAACATTCTTTTTGTTGTAGGTTATAAATCTCGTCCAATCTATTGTGTATTTCTTGAAGATATTCTCCTGGTGGTTTCTCCTCCTCTTCTCCTTACTCTATTCCTCTTTCAGTTTCATCTCTTTAGTTTTACTTTAGTGAGGCACTGAGAAAAATTGAATCAGTGTAACATTAATATATTGAATATAATTGATTTAATCATTAAAACAGCTAGGTAAGTTTATCTTTCTTATGTCAAGTTAAATACAAGTTCAAAAATAAATCCAAATGCAGCTTTAATTGCCATTAATTTACTCCTATTGTGTTAAATATAAAAATTGAAGTCAGGAGTTGAGTTTGGAATGTGTGAGAGTAGATGAAGATCTCTGACCACCATCTCAACTCAAGTTTCTTAATCTCAAGACACCTGATATTGGTACACAATAGATAAACCATCAACTAAAACATTGTCAGATCATAGAAATAATTCAAGATATAAAGGGGGAAAAATGAAAATATTACCTTAAACAGAGTCAAATATGAAAAGGACTTCATCACAACCAAAAAAGAGAAAATGAAATGACACAAAATCACACATCAAAAGTCAATCATTTATATATTTATACTTTTTCTTTTTTAGATGTAAAATTATTAGAAAAGATTTAAAAACTAGCGATCTACATTGAAACTTATTTTTTGAATAATAGATACTGAAAAGAAACAAAAACATTAAATTAAACTGTAGAAACTATCAAATCTATTCTATACCATCAAATTGTTTATTAAACAAATTAAAAACTTTATAAACTTACAAACCAATATTTCAAATGAAAATAATGTAATCACGTACATTTACTAAATGTTATATGTTTTCATAAGTTAAATTGATAATAAATGTTAAGAGAAAATTAGTAATGGTGGGCTAATTCCACAGAATGTAGCCAAAATGCGTTTAGATGCCTACTTCTTATTATGTGTGTTAATTTAATCCTAAATTGTGATAAAACACTGAACAAAACCAACCTAACCTGGGGAGGAAACGCTTTATTTGACTTACAGTTCATACTCTATCACCCAGGGAAGTCAAGGCAGGAACTCAGAGCAGAAAACTGGAGGCAGAAACTGAAGCAGAGGCCATAAGGAACACTGTTTACTGGCTTGCTCCTCTGGCCTGTGCTCAGCCTGCTTTTTTATGCAACTCGGGACCATCTGCTAAAAGTTGACACAACTCACAGTGTATTGGATCTTCCCACATCACCCAACAAAGCAAAATGGGTCACTGACATGCCCACAGGTCAATCCAATAAAGCTGAGGTTCCCTTATCCCAACCGGGTCAAGTTGACAGTTGAAGTTGTCCAGCACGGTTGTGCACATAGTAGTAAGCATGACTATAAAAGCACAATAACTAAGGTAAAAATTGGCAAATTGGATTATTTCAATTTTAAAAACTCTTGTACAGCAAAGGAAACATCAGTGAAGACAAAACCTAGGAATGTGAGAAAATAGTTGCCAAACATTAGGTTTAAAATACACTCATAGCCAGAGTGAGAGTGTAGAAGAAGCACAAACACACACACACACACACACACACACACACACACACACACACACACCACATTCAGTTTAAAAAATGAGATAATGGCCTGAATGCATGCATGGAATATGAGTCTAAGGAAAATGACATCAGATAAAAATGAAACCTGTGATCACATGGGTATTGCAGCACTATGACAATAGCCAAATACGTAATCATACTAGGTGTACGTTGTTGGAGGAATGGATAAAGAAAATGTGGCCTATACACACACACACACACACACACACACACACACACACACACAGTAGACTATATTTGGCTGTACAAGAATAAGATTCTCTAAGTTGGTGCAACAAGAATGGGACTGGAGGATGTTAGTGAATTAAATGAGTGTAGAGAAGCAAACACCACACGTTCTTCTACAAAGACACTAAGTAAATGTTCCCATATAGGTAGAGAATGAGGTGCTCGTCAGAGTTTAGAAAGGCTGGAGAGAGGTGTGGAGAAGGAATGGTAACAGATGTAGTGGTAAAATTGCCTGAAAGGAAGAGCTTCAGGGCTGGAGAGATAGCTCAGTAGTTAAGAGCACTGGCTGCTCTTGCAGAGGACCCAGGTTTGAGTTCCAGAACCCCCCTGGTGACTAACAACTGTCCTAACTCCAGTTCCAGGGGATCCAATACCTTCTTCTCACCTCCATGGGCATTGCAGGACACAGATGCACTTACATACATGCAGGCCATACATTCATATACATAAAATAAAAAATAATATATTTTTTAAAAAGGAATATCTTCCAGGACTCTAGCTCAGTAGGATAACTGCAGTTGATCATTAATTGAATATTTCAAAATAGCAAGTACCAATACACATGATAAATACCCAAGGTGATAGATATACAAAGTATCCTGATTTGGTCATTATACATCATACACGAGTACTGAAATGTTGCACTATAATCAGTAAATATGTATGATTATTGTGTCAAAAATAAAAAAATACATTTAAAACAGCCAACAGCAAAAACAAGTAAGGCCAACATTTAAATGCAAAAAATATGATAAAACTTATTTTATTATATTGGAGTGGTAATCTTCACAGTTATGTCACCTGAACTATAAGACATGAAAAATAAATCACTGGAGTGATAAGCATCTGACTCAGAATCTAATCTTTGCCAGAGAATTGTCACAGGCATAAAAGGGAAAGTGACCAACTCCATCTTGAAAAGATGCTCAGTGCTAACCTGCTGGCACAGTCACTGATGTACAAAGCAGTCTGTATTTGTGTATGATTTTAACAACATGTAGTAGATCTGTCAAGAATACTTATGGAAAACAAACCTGGAATTGCATATTTTATGGCTTATGAAGAATGCCAAGTAATTTATATTATCTGAGGACAAAAGACATTCTCTAGCTAGGATAGTTCCTTTCTGTGTGTATTAAGGGGTCACATGCATACACTGGAGGTCACTAATTATTCTGGCTCAGTTGGCATACTAACGGGACAATGAAAGTTCTGGAGGTATCCAGCTGTGCAGGGGGTCCTAAGTATTTCATCTTCCTGAGATGCCTTTGTATATTATAAAAAAAAAATTGGCAAAGCTTGGTTGTATAAAATGTCAAGTTTTTGCTTATCTAATTTGGAAATCTAATCTTCCTCTTTGAGTTGCTATAGACTCCAAATGGTGTCAGAGAGGGTCTTCAAAGTGATGTTATCTCATGATAGTCAGCCATCACGGCCACCCATTGTGCACCAGTGTTTCAAATTGCTTTATTCATTCATCTCTCTGAATTTTCTCCTTTCCAAAGATGTTTTCGTTATCTTGTTAGCTCATGACCCCGTAAGGCCTATTTTATATATGACCTAGTGTTTTTAGGTTTCTTTATTCATAAAATTTGTAAGTTTTCCCATGAAACTTTACTCCAGAGCTGAATCTAGAGCATGTTAAAGCCCATAAGCTTCTTTAAATATGGTGGCATCTGCCTGAGACAAATTGCCATTCCCCACAGCCATGTTTACCGTGTGTGGTTGACGTCATGGTGAGCACAGCACATTTTGCTTCTATCCTAATTGCAGCTTATCACAGAAAACAGTGTGTTAACAGAGCACTTCAGGGAATGCTTACTAATCTCCAAAGGTCAGAACCTAAAATGAGATGCATTTGTCATCTCTAATTCTCCTCTGCTGTCAACCAGGAGCGGGGTGAGTGGCTCAGGAAACGGAACATTAGAAATCCAAATAAAAAGCTGCAGTTGAAAAGCTCAGAAAATGTCCAGGGAGGGAGAGATGTGCTTAGTCAGTGTCAAGGTCAAAAGAAGATTATGCTCAGGTCAGAAGCAATAGAAACACTTTAGTTTGGGATGCTTTGGAAAATTTTTCTTTATGTTATGGTAAATCTTTAATATATGCTAAACCAGCATTCTATCACGATGGAATTAGTAAATTATACTAGGTAATTGTCATCTAAAAGGCCTGCCTTAACTCTCTGTGAGGTTCAAACATACTGTCTTTGATTCTAAGATTAGCATTATATGTATACAGTTATGCATTAGAGGCTGTTTATCATCAGTCCAATAATAATTAACACGTACCCTGTGGAATGTGTGTTTCATAATCACTCTGTGTTTAAGCACCAAACTGTTAACTTCATGTTTACTTTCTGTAATGATTTTGTATTTTGTTGTTTGCCTGTCACGGTCTTAGTAATTTAACATTTTGAGGTGAAGAATTATGCATTAGTTTATTTCAAAACCTAAACACAAGAATGTGGAGACTGTTTTACTGGAAACATTGACCCAGCCAACCTCGAGAAGAAAGTGGCACTGAGTTCTCAGGAGACCTAGCACATGAGCTGTGTCTGACTTTGTTATTGTCCCTATAAGAGTGTTTCTGATTTTTTGGCTTGAATTGTTTTTATAAGATGAGATGCATGGAATACTGCTTTTTAACGATGTGTTCTTAGTACAGTGTAGTTAGTTAGTATGACCAAGTATTTGAAGAAAACATATTCTTTGTCAGAAATCCACTTCATGCTGAGCCAATGTTGAAGCATGTGAGGAATCTTCATGATGAAATTGATCATGTGAATAGACTGTTTACAAGTGAAATGGCATTAAACATAAATATAATTAAGTAGAAATTTTCCAGGATCAGTTTCCCGGCCACACGAGCCTCCTTTCGCGACTGTCGGTGTGGTCTTCTTTCCCCTCCTTTTTGGTCATTCCTGATCTTCTGCCTATACCTGGAGAAAGGCAGCATTGATTAATAGCTGAGGCTTTCTGGAAAGAGAGAGACTACTTCGGAAAGAGGAAGTGGTGACACTTGAACTTTGTTTGGGACTAGAGCCCTAAGTAGCAGGGAGCGTTATATGTATGCATACAATGCTCTTCCCCGCACTCTAGTGCAACGTTGTATCTAATCTCAGGCTGCATGATGTTGTAGAAGCCTAGTTCCTCTCCAGTCATAAACTACGCCCATTTTAGTACCATGACATGGCAAAGGCAGAAAAATACATGACTCGTCTGATGAAACCCATCTCTACACTTACATGCCCATCTGCCCCTTTGAATGTTTCAGAAAGAACAAATGACTGCACCTCAGTATCAGGCAGTAACCCTGGAGTTTGGGCCTAGATCTTTGTCTGATATCCCACAAGGAGGTGCTCACATTCACATCTTGTTAGCTCACCCCCAGAGTTCAAGTCTCATATCTCTTGCTTTTTCTGAAAAGGCATCCTAGTTTCCTATGCTCACATCACAATGTGTGCAATTTCTCATAACTCCTTGAACGTTTTGTTGGCATGTGTTCATTTGGTACTCATAATACTCTGGACGTGAATAGATATGTAAATTCTTGATTGATGTTGGTTTCCCTTATGAGAATTAATATTCTTTGAAAGTCACTACAGGGTCTGTTCACATTGTATACCTATGGCCTAGCAAATATTGACAAATACACAATCACTAAATAAATGAATGGAATTAAAGAAAGAATAGATGAACTGAGAATGGTGGCACATATTTTTAATCCCAGCATTTGGGAGTCAGAGACAAGTGGATCTTTGTGAGATTAAGGCCAGCATAGTCTACATAGTGAGTTCTAGGCTAGCTAGAACAGGGAGACCATGTCTCCAAAAACCAAAAAACAAATTGAAAGCATAGATATTATACAAATGATATGTGTATATATCATAGGATAAGTGGTGTAGTCATGGTTTATTTTTACAATTTCAGCTAACATGGACTTGATAAGTATACATTAGAGATTTGTCCAACTTTTATGTATTAATTTTGTGGCTAGTTATTAATCATTTCCTGTGTCTCAACCTCACCTAGGCCTTTGCAGTTCTTGATATAGCTTGTGGTTTTATGAATGAGGGAATCAGTGAAAAAGTATTCCTACAAACAGCATCCATTTAGTACTAAATAGCATATATAACTCATGAGGTAGGTTAAGGTGCAATGTAATGGAAAGATTTGAATTTAGGATTGAGACTAGTAAATTTGTGTAAGACTGAATTCTCGACAAGGAAGATCAGTTATTCTGGAGAAGATGTTATTGTCAGGGAGGCAGGGAAGAGTATTTCAGAACAACCTATCAGAACTTGTCAAAGTCAATGTTCTACTGAGGTAAAAATTTGCTTTCATATGGTATACTTGAGATATATCATTTTTGTTGTAATAACTTTATTAATGATAGCCACAGTCAATCAAGTTATCTATAAAAACACTTAGAATTAACTCTTTAATTATCCAGATATCTCTAAAGGACTCATATATAATACACAAAATGATAATTTCTTTGCTGTTTTTATTTCTCCAATTTGCTGATGACTCACATTGTAAATGTTTTACTCTTTTAGGGAGTCAGTGAATAATCATACAGAGAAGGTTGAGTTTTTAGGATTCAGTGTGGTTGCTGAGTTTTCTCAGATACTCTAGGGGTAGGCTTAGAAAAGAAAGCACAAATAGCTAGCTGTTGACTACTAAGCAGACGGCTTGAATTTATAGCTAAGCTTAATGAAACAGACTTTCCTAGTTCTGTCATAAAAAGTTGCTACATTAAAAACTTCCATTTCAACTAACGTATTATGACAGCATCACAGTATACACAGTGCATGTGAATGAGTGCAGCAGTTAAGAAATAAGCACATAAGATGCACTGACTCATGTCTGTGGAAATATTTAGGACGATGCAAACAGAGCATGCAAAACAAGTAGCAGACGTAATTCTCCCTTGAAACATAAGAATAGAGAAGTGCCATCTTTGTATATTATTTGAAATGCTTTATTCTAGTAATTGGGACACAAGAGAACAGAGAATAAGTACATTCAAATTATTAGCCAATGGTCACAATGGGGAGGAATGGAATTGGGTGACAGCAGAAACGTCCTGGTCAACTATGGCTATTGTTGAAAAGAGTATGCAAAAGTGAAAGTAAAATTTCTATCATGCCTGCTGCCCACATCTCCCCTGAGGACCAAATATTTTATCTCACAGTTGCTAGAAAGTGGTCTGACCTCTTCATTTTCAACTCTCCAGAGAGTTTGACTCAGCAGAAAGCAGGCACATGGTTCGAGGTCAAGCCCCAAGAGTTTGCATCCATCTTGCAGCCTGCCTCCGTGGCCTGCTCTTGCTTCAGATTTGATTGGAGAGAAGATGAGGCTGTCTTTCTAGCTAGTTGCATGCAAGACGTTCATTCAACTGACAAAATGTGAAATAAAATGCAGAGAGAAAGCACTGGTGAGTTTTCCGTGCTAGAGAATGTACATTTCTCATTTTTCCTCCTCCAGCTGAAGCACGGGGCAGTGAGATTAATTACTGTCCGTTTCAATGCCCCTCCTTCGTGGCACTACTTCTAAGAAAACGTTTTCCTTTTAAATTCTTCTTTTGGTTATATATCAAGAAAAAGACTCCTTAGGAAAAGAAGACAAAGACTGAACACCCAAGTCAGAGAGGGAAACAGACACGACAGATAATGTTTGTCAACATTTTTTTTTTTAAAGAAAAATAAAGATTGGAGAATGTAGAGCATAACGCAGTGTGTGCCTTAGCCAGATCATCTGCTATGAGGATTAAGGGAGGGGCTACTGTGGGCATGGCACTCCGCTCCAGCCAGGAGTGACACCTGCTTCCGCCCTCCGTTGGAATAGAACCTGCACCGAGATGATCCATCCGGAGATTACTCTTGACTGCAGTTGGGAACCACCCTATAGGGCGACTGGCTAACCAAACTCATAACATCCCTGCGGTTCCTTGAATAAAGGAGTTTGCCGCGGCTCCCCTTCTGCATGCTTCAATCCAGCTCCCAGGATCTGTGTGTTGGCTCTGAGCCTCTCACCCCTCACGGCGGAGACCCTGTGTCCCACTCCAGCCTGCATCAAGCAGAGGGATCCCAACAGAACAGTGACGTACAATGGTTTCTTGAAGACCTATTGTAGTTGTCATGTGATTTGTTTTCCTTTTGAAAAGAATATCTAAGGGGCTGAAGAGATGTCTAAGTGATTAAGGCACATAAAAATGAAATAAAATAAAAATAATTTATATATCAATCAATTATAAGGTTGATACTTCAGATGATCCTAGATTTACTCTAAAATATTTTTATTGCCTGATAATATATTAGGCTAAGATTGTCAATATGTGATCATATAAAATAGTTTTTAAAACAATACAGATTCTGTAATTTGTCTAGCTCTAGAATTTCATGTGTCATTAAGCAATAATGCATAATTGTCACTTTTGGAAGAACAGTTCCAAAGTAAAACAGTCCCCCCATTTCCCATTTTTTCTGTAACTACACTAGAAGTTACCCTATGTACCAGAATTAAGTACTAATGAAAGTCTCCCCTAAGATTTCCTTATCATCAAAAACTTACAGACCAAAATTCTGGGGTTTACTCTAAATTTATTCCCTTGCTGGTTCCCCCACTAAGTAGGAAGATGTCTGTTAACTTGCTAGAGGACTGTTCTATCAATACCGATGCTGTGATGATTGTCTGAAAAAACTAATTGCCCTGCATTAGGGACAAACATGAAGAGTCATGGAAAGTGAATAATACCAATAATGAAGAAATAGCTTGGTGGGAACACAATAAGTAAGAAAGGTAAGCTTCTTATAATTCTTACAGAAATGAGGGATTTAAGTTGCATGAAGTATTATACAGGCATTATCATTATCCTTTTATTATGTCACAACTATTTGCAGCAAAATTAGGTAATTTTGTAAAACATTCGTCCTGCAATCAATAATCTCTCAAAGCTATTTTCCTCTGAAGGTAGAAAATGTAGTCTCTTCTAGCTTTTTAAAATAACCAAATCTATATTGTATTTGTTCACCATATATATGAAACTTCTTTTTCAATTTTAAGATCCAGCTGCTTGCCACGGTCTGACATCTGTTTGGTCTTGTCCTCTTTGTTTCCAGATGCACAATGATTTTGTAGATAGTGGTGTGAACAAGGCTTCATGTACTGCCTGTAGGACCTTCATTTTTCTTAAAAGACAGGACCCTCACTTCAGCCATTAAAACCTCCTGATCAGCTCACCCCTCCCTAACTGAAAAGTCCCAAAAGTCATAAGGGCTATGTCAGCATCTCCTGTCACAAAAGCCATGTCAACAACTTGTGGTAGGTGAGATAATGTCTGGGATAATAACAGAAAAAACCCCTTTTCTAGTAAAAATAGACTTCTGGTTAAAACATTTGTCCAGTCAACATTTTGTAATGTGTCACAATGCTTGTGGCATAAGGTTGGACTATGTAAAAGTTGTGTTTTTGTAACCCTGGTCTGTGCCAATCTATACCTGTATGTCAATATATGATAATCTTGTGGTTTTTTGCTATAAAAGCTTGGTCCGAGCAGGGCCGGGGGGGCGCTTAGCTTCCCGAGGCTAAGTCACCCACTTGTACAAGTGCAATAAAATCCTAAAATCCTCATGCTGTTTGCATCTGACGGTCTGGATTCTTGGGACTGACACTCAGACAGCTTGAAGGGGTTCGAGTCCCCTAGGCTGAGAGTGGGAGTGGGGTGGGGCTCCCCGAGGTTGGGCTCTCAGGCAGCCCTGGGAGGGGTTCGAGTCCCCTGGGCTGAGAGTGAGAACCAACACTGCCCACAGTACCATAAAATATAAAAGCATTCTTGGTCAGCGTGCCAAAATGAAATCCCATACAGCATTACTAACTAGGAGCTAATTCCTGAAGATTTTTGTTTAGAAGCCAGATTTTAAAAATGGAGAAATGAGCCATATAAAATCCTGATCCTGTACTGTGCAAATACTGTCATTAACCTACTTGAAGCCATCTCAGGAGCACGGGGGAACAGGAGGAATGGTTTTGTGTCACCCTTTGGCCTTCCTTCCACTGACATTCAGAATACTTCTCCACACCTTTGTACGTGCTGCAGTGGTGACCTCCCAAGACACAGTGAGCTGCACTTTACTCTGCTCCCGCCAACCTTCTCAGTGTGTGACTGGATACAGACAAGTCTCTCTGTTGTAATTCCTTTTTTCTTCATGGAATTATCCTGCCTGTACACCAAATTTTCTGCATCATTTTGTTCCAGTGTTTCTTTTAGAGACAAGCCATCATTTTATTATTTTTCTGTGTTCCATCTCACTTATATGGTCAGTATAGTTTAATTTAATGATGTCATTTTCCTCCTCCATACTGTTTTTGAAGTGATAAAAATAATTCTCTTCCTCCTTTCTTATCCTAGAAGTTAGAGAACAAGTCTTCAGTTACTGAAGTTTAAATTTTACTAATGTGCTTTATTCTCCCACAGCTGAGATCCAAACCAGGGCTCACATATGCTTAGCATGTCTTCCTCCACTGAACCACACCCCAGTCCTAAGGTGCTTGTTTTTAATTTGATCCTTTGTGACTTATATTTATGAAAAGCACAGATACTAATCTTATTCATACTATAGCATGGCTATTATTCTTTCTACTTATCAGTACCCAAATAGAGTCGTCAGGAGTTTATGTTTGCTTTGCCCTAATATATTTTTCTCCCAATTGGAGTGAAAATATGACTTTCAGAAATCCCATAATAAAATATAGTTTTGTTTTTCTGAAATGAATTTTATTTGGTCCAAATTGCTGAAACATCTTTTTCCAAGCATTTATCTGTTGCTTCTCACCTTGCTTCACCTCAGAAGCAAAGCTGTTTTATTCGTTGTTGGCTGTTTGTCTTTGTGCTTTTGCTGTTGCTGTTGATAACACAGCTCTCAATATAATTTTTAAAAAATTTAGATTGTGTCTCTGTGTGTATGTGTGTGTGTGTGTGTGTGTGTGTGTGTGTACATGTGAGTTCAGGTGTCCACAGGGGCTATAAGGAAATGTTAGATCCCTTGGAGCTACAAGGAAATGTTAGATCCCTTGGAGCTAGAAATTCAGCTGTGGGTATTTGGAACCAAGACTGGGCTCTCTGCCAGAGCAGTAAAGACTCTTAACCCCATCACCCCATCTCTCCAGCCCCTCAGGCCAATGCGTTTTGAATGCTATTTGACCCTCAGAACCTTAGCTGCTGCTTAGAATATCACTTTTGTCTTTTTGATTTGAAGTTTTATTGTAACTTATTTATGTACTTCTTAACATTTTTCCTGCTTGACATTTACTCTATTTTACCTTTTGTGTGTGTGTGTGTGTGTGTGTGTGTGTGTGTGTGTGTTTGCATACATGGATGTGGAGGTTGAGGACAAATTGAAAAAGAAATCAGTTTTCTCCATGTGAGTTAGAGTTCCATGTGGACACTCAGTCTTCATGAACCATGTAGATTGTGGGGAGGAAACTCTGGGTGGCGAGAGCCCTTACCGGTTAAGCAATCTCCCTCGCCTTACTTAGGATTTTAAATTATTCATTTAATGGTTTATTTCAAGAGCATGTGATTAAAGGTTTCTCATCTCTTTTCAAGAAATCTTGGAGAAGTTTTTCTCTAATACAGATTTTCTACAGTGTCAGGATGTTTATTGAAAACTAATAATGTAAGCATAAAATTTAACAGTAGATACGTGATGAACACTGAAGAAACTTTCAAAAGAATTGTTAATACCTCAATAAAATGTTCTTTATATAACACACACACAAAGAGGAAAGACAGACATTCCAATTAAATATATATCTAGCAATTCAAGGAACCACGGCAACACTGAAACTTGAAAAGTGTATGTTAATGAGATTATGAACTCTTTTTAAAGAAAATTATTGTAATAATAATTTTGGGTTAAAATTTCTAAAACAGTAATATTGAAGTCCTTAATTGCCAATTTCCTTGGCTTTGACAAAGTCTGCTTGGCAAACCTTAAAGTTCCTGGTAGTATGCAACCTTTGAGAGCCCTTGAGTCACACCTCCAGATGATTAAAAATACATGGTTTGGTAAAATATTGATGGGACCTTTTGACTCACAAATTGAGTTATTTTCTAATGTTCAGTCTTCCCACTCTTATAAGGAACCTTTTGTAGTATTTTCAGACTTCTTCAGAGAAAAAGGCATTAAGAAAGAGAACATTCGGAGAATGCCTTTAGCCCAGACATATTTTTCACCCGTGAAATTGATCCTTAAACTCTGTTGTAAGTTATTTTATTTTATACCACACTGTTTTTCTTGTTCTGTGGATTGGGACTCGCCCTTTCTTTTGTAGACTTAACAGTCACCTTTATCTGGATAGGCAACTAATGAAATGGGTTTATAGAAACATGCTTTTTGTTTGCATGCTTTCTCCTTTATGCTTGTTTTGAATTGCTATATGCACACCATCAAAAATTAATCTGCTGAGTCCATTTAGCAATGTTCATACATATTAAATACTCCGAAATAAAATATTTTTAAAAAATAAAATAATTTTTAAAGGTGGTAAAAAAATAACCTGGTTGGACTTCACCATCTTCATATCAATGACATAGACACCAAAAATTCTGTTTAAAATTAAGAGTTTTTCTCAGGAATTCAAGGATGCTTAGAAATTTTTCGTACTGGTACTTCTGATAGGCACTGTGCAAAGGCATCCAGATCAAAACTGCTAAGCCAAGTGGAAAGACCTTTGAGAATTATGCAGGAGTCTGTGTAAAATCTGTGCCATTCCTGGCCTAGAATTTTCCTCTCACTGACACTTTGTACTTTCTCAGTCATTATCATTTGAGTTAATCTATTTTTATCTAATGGGATAATAGAGTTAAAATGTATTTTGTGACCTAATGTTTGAAAAAACAAAATGTGGGGTGAATATTGTCATCTATTATATCCAGCCATTTTAGGAATACAACCAGCAGAAATTCTCTTTTTATTAATATTTTATTGAATTTTTGCAAATTTTATACAATATGTTTTGATCATATTTAGATTCCCCTCCTACATCTTAACCTCCTTTTCTAATTTCCCATTAAATTTCCAGAAGAGGTATTTTTAATGGAAATATGCTTTACATTCTTTTGGAAACACAAATGCTTAACATGATAATTGCTCTTGCTCCTTTTATCTTAAAACTTTGTCAAAAAGTCTCAGAGACTACATAATTGTGATTAAAATGTCACATTCAGTTCCTATTGAAGCTGCTTATCATAAGGATGATTATTAAAGGTAACGTTATTCAAGTTAATTTAGTATTTCTGATTTTCTTTGTCTTGAGAACATCTTATCTTTGCTAGAAGTCAGTTCTTTCTTTTCAGCAAAGAAGACATGTTTTTATCCAATGTTATTCAAACTGTATTTTAGTTTTCTGAAATATGTTTGCTTCTTGGTTTTCTTTTTCCTTCTTTGATTCTTGATGTTTTCAGCTCAGATTTTATACAGAGAATTTTTTTCTCCAGCTCTCTTCTCTCTTTTCTATTTTCTCATATGCTGTAGCTTTTCTCTTCTTTCACAAAATAGTTACTGTGACAACAAACCAAAATATTTCTCACTATATTTTTAATTCTCCCTTATAACATTGAAATAGTAACCTGAGAAGTACCTTGTTACCTTCTGGAGTCATTTAAATCAAGAGTGAGAGGATCTAGTCTTAGAATTGGTCCTTATATTTTCTTTTGGAATTTCTCTTCCCACAAAGGCCACACTCTGTTTACTGAAACAGTACATTCAGCATAATATGAGAAAGAAATGAATAACTTTGTCTTGTCAGGGAAGGGTTTGCCTTGTCTGACCCCTAGTGATCCAGAACCACAGACAGATGTAATCAACCTATATTAACCTGCTGATTACAACATACTGTAGACAGTTCATTGCTTACAATGATCTGCTTTCATCATCATCATCATCATCATCATCACCATCATCATCATCACCATCATCATCACCATCATCATCACCATACACACACACGCACACACACACGCACACACACACGCATTATTCTAGGCTAGGGATATAAGAAGGGTCATGGGAAGGATAGAGGGAAAATTATTCAAGCCTATGTGTTTAGGTTATCTTGCATAAGTTTATTAAAAGAGGAGCCCAAGTTCTAGTAAGATTGTATACATTTATTTTCCTAAAGGGTAACTAAATTTAAAAATGGCGATTACACAGTAGAAAGGCAGATTCAATACATAGTGTTACATGATCCCAAAGTATAAGATTACTTTTGGTTACAAGGTTGGGAAGGGCAGAAGGCATTCCCAGAAAAGTCACTCCCACGTTTCATCACAGTCACAGAAACGCAGCTTCATTTATCCCACACACACTGCACATCATGCTTGCACCATGTTCATTACTTCAGAGCCACCATGTTCATTGAAGAAAATTTTGTACCATCCTTGTTTTTTGGAATTATTGTAGTGTTTCAACCCTGTCTCTTTCAGAGCTGGAACTGTTGTGTCGATATTCGTTTTCTGTACTTTGTTTAAGAGCAGAGATAGTTAATATTATTTCCATATTAAGAGTGTGTAGGCTGAACATGATGTTGCACGCATTTAATACAAGCAAGCACTTGAGAGACTGAAGGGAGTAGATCTTTGTGAGTTCAAGGCCAGCCTGGTCAACATAGTGAATTTCAGGCCAGCTGGGGCTACAGTGAGACCATTTCAAAAACAAAAACTAAAGCAAAAACAAAATAAAAAAAATCACTCCAAACTAAAAAGAGTATGTATATGTTATGCTTTCTTCTTACTCTGTTTCAGAAGTATGGGGAATATGACTGGCCTATATCCTAGTTGGGAATCTTAGGTCCAGGGTTCACTCATTCTACAATTTATTTGTACTGGACATAAATGAACCTTTTAGTGTATTCTGTTCCATTGATTTCTTTGAGTTTGTTCTCTCACTTGCCCTCACTCAATTTTTTGAACAGCTCTATGTACAATTCCCAATCATCACTAGAACATAGTTCACCTCTTGCAAAATAATGTTCATTTGATTTTGTATAATGTGTAGTTAACTTCACTTACAGTTTTAAGGTGAAGCTAGCAAGGTTTTATTGAGAAGTAGCTTATCAGTTTCTATCAGTATAGAGGAGATGGAGAAGGAACTATCATTTATCTTACTATTTCACATTTAATTAACTCATCAACAGTAGTCATTACTTTTTGTGCAGACAGCAAGACACTGAACAATTCATTTAAAGAAACAGTAAAATTATTTCACAGATATGTGAAAAATAACAATAACTTTTAGTCTATATACATGAACTAATGAATGAAGTGAGCACAAACACTCGCTATCAAAGAGTTGTTAGGATGAAGTTTATTATAAGGAGAAAGGCAACAAGCTTCCAGAATGGATGTATCATTGGACATCCCCAATCGAATGAATTAGAAGTCCTTTTACTCCATAGTTGTCACCAACACTCACTGTGGTATGGTTAACGTCTTGAGTTTTGCCACTCTAGTAGACTTCTAAAGCTATTTTCATTCTTATTTTATGTTCAGACCCTAATGAAATGCGACTTGGCTCATCTTCTGTTATTTTTGGTCACTGCAGTTTCTTTAAATCTGGCAAGATTTGAGCCTGTTTTTAAATCGGGTCACCTGCTTTCTTATTGTTAAGAGATAAGCTCTTTGTATACTTTGATCAGTGATCTTTTTATCAAATGCATCTCGTCTCTTGAAATATCTTCTTCCCATCTCTGTTTGCCCCTCAACTCTCTGGACGTTAGTTCGCACAGAGTAGAAATTTTCAATTTTATTCAAGTCTGACTTACCTGTGTTGAGTGTGCCTTTGATGGATTTACTAATGAAAAAGCCAAGGTCAGCTAGATTTTCATCAGTTTATCTAATAAGAGATGATTGTTTTCTCTTTTAAATTTCATAGCTAGGCCTGTGATTAATTTTGAGTTAATTTTGTGAAGGATATAAGGTGTGCCTCTAGACTTATTGTGGTTCTAATAGGAGTATTTTTTCCTTCATTTTCTTTGATTCTCTGATAAAAGATTATTTGATATTATTTCTATGAAACAATTTTATAGCTCTGTATTTTGTACCATTGATTCAGCTATTATTTCACAACTACCTCTCTCACATTATTCCTTGGTACTAAGTCTGATAGTCATGTCGCATCTGCCTTTTGCCTTTGCTTCCCTCCAATATTATCTGACTCTTCCGGGTCTTTCATCTCTCCATATCAACTTGGCAAATGTGGTTAAATCTTACAAAGAGCTTCCTGAATCACAGGAATTCATTGTGATTATTTAATTTTTTTATTTCTGTGTATGCATTTATGTATGTGCATCATTTGTGTTCCTGATGTCAGTGGAAGACAGAAGAAGGCATTGGATCCCTGAAACTGGAGTTACAGATGGTTTAGAGCTGCCAATTCAGTGCTGGGAGCTGAATGAGGATCTTGTGTAAGAGCAACAAGTGCTCTCAACCTCTGAATCATCTCTCCATCCCTCACTGTGAATATTTCAAATCTATAGAAAAAGTCGGGTAGAACCTGACAGTGTTGGAGCTCCCTGCCAGACATTCAGAACCACTCCACTTGATTCTTTGATTATTTTCTCAGTGTTGGAGCTTTTCTCGTATAGTCTCTGTACATATTTTGTTACTTTATTTTCATTTTGAGGGAATATACGTGGCACTTTTTCTCTTCATTATTAGTGTCTAATTTTGAGTTTCTTACTATTAAATATGATGTTAGCTAATAACCATTTCATAGATATTATTTATAAAGTTGAAGAACTTCAGTTATATTTCTAGTTTACTGATCATTTTTATCATGAGTGCATGTTAAATTTTTTCCTTCATCTTTTAATGTGATTGTGCATATTATCTTTCATTTTTAGTCTGTTGGCATGATATATTACATCAGTTGGTTTTATTTGTTGAACTTGTCCTGTCCAACTGAGATAAATCACATTGATGGTGTTTCTTAATTATTTTTATACTGTATTACTTACTTTGTAATGACAAAAGGAATGTATGGAAGGGTTTATTTTGACTCACTTTGAGGGTGCGGTTCATCATAGAGGAGAACGTGTGATGGTTACAGCTTCAGTCAGCGCAGGAGGAGTGTGAAGTAGAATCAGTGACAAGTCATCTATAAGTACCAAGGAGAGAGTGACGAAAGTTGGCTCTGTCCACTTTTTCCTTTCGATTCTTCCAGGAACCCAGACCATAGAACTCTGCTGACAACATTCAGGGTGGGTCTTACTCCTTCAGTTAAATCTGTCTGGAAAAGCCCTTAGAGACATACCTAGAGATTTGGCTCCTAGTTGATTATAAATCTTATGAAGTTGAGAATCAAGATTAATAATCCAATAAATCAAGTAAACATTGTTGAATTCAGTTTGTTAATAGTTTGTTGGGGATTTTAAAATTTATATTCATGGAATATAGTAGTATACTTTCTTGTAATTTGTTTTGGGTAGTTATTAGAATAATGCTGTGATCCTAAATTGGGTTAAGAACTGTTCCTCTGCTTCAACTTTCTGAGGGAAATTGTACATACTTCCCAGCACTATGAAAGATAACAACTCAGGATAAATGCTGTAAGGCAATATCAGCTTGATTTCTCTATGTCTTATGATTAATATAAGTAATGTCTTCAGCATTAAGGCCTGACCCTCAAGTTCTGGAGAGTAACCAAGAGCATTGGCAATAACTTATAATGTTTGGTGGTCTATGGTTCTCCACTAACCAACAAATCCAAAAGAGGTAACCTATTTCTGGCACTGGGTTTCTTATTTGTTAGCCTGTGTTATCTAATAAAGGTATTGTTCCCATTATAGGATAACCTCCGTTTAAAAAAAAAAATATATATATATATATATATATATATACACACATATATATATTAGAGGCTGGTGAGATGACTCATTGGGAAAAGGTGCTTTCCTCCAAGTCTGACAAGCTGAGTTTGATCACCAGGACCTACACAGTAGAAGAAGAAAACTGATTCCCACAAGTTGTCCTGTCATCATGACATACATGTAAGTATATACACACATAAATTCATGTAATAAAATGTCATACACAAGAATTAAAATATTACATTAGACTATATGCCTCAAGAAGAAATAATTGTAAACTAGTGAGAGAGCTTAGAAATGAGGAAAACCAAATGCCAAAGAAATACATAAAAAATCAACAACTTAATAACCAGGGAGACATGCTTAGTAGATTGGCAGTGACTTTTTGTGTAAATCTGACAAACTCATGTATTGTTGAAAACAAGGGAGATTTAAGACTTTCAGAAGTTGCATGGAATCTCACAAAACCCTTTTGTAAATCTCATTGACATTATTTCAGAGTTAGACATTTGTAAATACTGAATCACCTGCAATTCCACTACCTGGAATAGAGTTGAGGTATCTCTCACATGTGAACACTGAGACTTGTGTAAAGATGAACTTATGTAAGCACTTTGGCTTTAGTAGTGCAACAATACAAACAGCTCTCAAGTATGAACTTGAGTATTGGAGATGTTTTCAGTAAATCATTTGTGGTTTTTATATTTTGAGTTTAATATTTTCATGAACTGAAATTTCTGGTTTTCTCCATACCCCTCAATGCCTCTGATTCTATCTGTTTTCCACGTCTTCTTCCTGTTCTCACCATGGTGGCATACTTCATGTTTCTTTTTTGTATCATCCACCTTCCTATTCTCCACGTTACTACTGGCTCATCTCATCTATACTTTTAGCTGCAGAATCTATATCTATACAGATTGAAGCTATAGATGAAAGCTATAACTTCGGAAATTTTAATACATCATTTAAACCAAGGCTTGAGAGTGAAAGGCAGCTGTTCAAAGAGATCATGAAATTGGGAAGGTGTTTGTAGGCGCTTTGGGAAGAGTTTGATGGGAGAGATAGAGGGTGGTAATGAGGTGAATACAGTATTCATGAATGAAATTCTAAAAAAAATTAGAAATTGAAAAAAAGTAAAATGTAATTAAATAAATTAAATAAATAAGCAAGCATTGCACACACACACACACACACACACACACTAAAATGAAATAAATTAAAGTGCAGGTATCCTAAGCAAAGCCAGTGTCTTATAGAGAATTACCTAGAGTTACCGAGTCCTGCAGTTATATCAGATTTACACACCCTTTGCTTGACTTATCTCCTGAGTCGCACTGTCTCGCCCATTCTCACTTCTGTCCCAGAATCCACTTCTCACAAACACGGGGAAGTAGGCAGTTCAAAGTGTCTTTCACATTATGTTACCTGCTGAGCACTCTCCATTTCAATTTAAAAATAGATCTGAATATTTCCATTTATTTTCACCATGAATCCTCATTCTAAAGTTTCTTCTTTTCTTTATAGGTTATTGATCTGAGGTCATCAGATTGGTCTCTGCTTCTAGCCTTGCATGCTAAGCCAATCTCTAGGTGGCAGCTAGAAGTAAGAAGGGTATTTGGGATACAGATTTGCCTCAGTAGACCCCTCTCCCCTCTCTATCTATACAAATTTATTAAGTAAGCAAGCATTGCATACACACACACACACACAACCATCCTCTGTGTCTTATCATCCTCACAAAATGATAAGTAAAATAAAAGATGTGCAAGTCTGATATAAATGCAAGACATGTAGACATATAGACATATAGAGCATGGTAGTGCTCTATAAGCAAGAGCATGGCTTTGCCTAGGACATTTGCACTTTGTTTTATTTTATTACTTTATTTTATTTGTGTATGTGTGTGAATCAAATTTTGGGGAAGTTAGTAAATTAGATAGAAGAAGGTGATCTAAATATGATCAAAATATACTGCTTAAAGGACAAAATCTTTTTGAAACAAAAATTTACATTCTTTTCATTTATTGCCTTGATGCTAAGGTCAGAATTTTTAAGTCTTAACCTCCATATTTATTTCTTAGGATACATTCTCTCTATCTCTCTCATTCTCTCTGTCTGTCTCCTCTTTCTCACTCTCAGGTCATTAAGAACATCTTTATTGTTCTTTTATTCTCCTTTCTTCCTCTGCAGCTGCTAGTTCTTGGATATAGTAGCATTCCCTTCCTTTGGTGTCTGCTTTTGAATCACCTGTCATACTCCAGTCGCTTTCCTCATGAAGCTGTTCTTGACTCCCACCTCACCTTTTTCATGCTATTATAAACTAGTATCTCATACTGGGTGCCTTATGTATAATGAAAACATATTCTCCATTTTGAAGCCAAAAGGGTCAGATAGACTGCTTCATACCACTTACATGACAGGAGGGAAGACAGAACCCTCTGAGGAGTTTTTAAAAATTCACTGATTTGAGAATTTTAATCAGTGTATCTCGATCACATGCAGACTCCATCCCCTTTCTCCACTTCCACCCAAGACCCCATCCCCCAACTTTATGTTCTCTGTTATTATTTGTCTTTTTTAAAAGGCCTATCGAGACTAATCTGAGTTTCCAGAATGCTCTTGGGTATGGGTCTATCCCTTGGAGTCAACCTACCTGCTGTCAAACACCAGTAATCAAAACTGATTCTCCTCCTCCCAGCAGTTATCAAATGACAGGAGATCTGTAGCTAGGGTTAGGACTTCCCACCAGTCTCCCTCACCCACGCTGGGCCCCTCCCTTACTTTGGTCTGCACAGGTCTTGTGCATGCTGTCATCAGCACTATGGGTTCATATGTATAATTCCATGCGGTGACCAGATAACAGCTCCTTAGCTTCATCTGCCACCTCTCACTTTTTCAATCCTCCACTTCCTTTTCCATGTGTAGCATATGGTCATATTTCTCTGGGATGGATTGGGTCTCCTTTCCATTCCTCTTTGCCACACTCATCCTCATGCAATCCAATACTTCTTCAGGATCAGGTCTATAACAGTTTGTAGCTACTAACTACAGTAGACTAGTAAGATATGCTGTTAGGAAATCTTATTTTTCCTCATTTTCATTTTTTGTCACGTTTCTTTCATTCTTACTATTACAGACTCCGTTTTTTGTGCTCAAGGAAGACAATACCAGCTTAGCTCAGTGTGCCATCAACTAGAGTTGCCTCTTAGCTTACTGGTTTTTTTTTTTTTTTTTTTTTGTCTGAGAGATAGACCAGATACCTTCCTAGATTTTGGGGGACAGATTGAAAAACCTAAGGTTGATTTCATGATTCTTGGCAGTTTCGACACTGAAATAATCCTGCAGTACAGATTTATCCCTCCCACTAGGCTATTTCCATGGCATTCTCAGAAGACAGAGACCATGAAATTGCTGTCTCCTCTTAGTCTGTAGCTAGGAATCCCTCATCTCCAACCCATAGCGCTCTACTTGAAAGTACTGCAAAAGACAGAATGCAGAGGACCTCCCTCAGGTTTTATGACTTTTTGTTAACTATTTCATCTGAAATGTTTCAGAATATTTTTGATTGCATTCAATTGAACATACATTCCTGGACAAATTAGTTAATTTTTTTCTTAATTTATTTCAGTCTTGAAGAGATGCCAGAAAACGTCATAACTCAGGGCCTATGCACCACTGAACCCCGCTTTCTTTATTTTACAATGTTTATGTCCTTACATCACGCTATTTCTTATTCACAAGTATTTATGTTGAAGCTAAGGTGAAAAATATTCATTCTATTCTCTCCATTTCCACTACAGAATTAACAATCGGAGTCAAATCAATATATTTTATTTTAAAAATATTTTTATTGAATCATTGTGTCTTTCATACAGAGCATCTCAATCAGTCTTAATCATCTTTATACCCCTTGCCCACTGGAATGTCCCCCATAACTCTCCAACGGGAATTCATACATTCTTTCATCTCTGTTAAGGTCTATTCTGTCGAGCTAGTGTCCCCAAATGTTCGTCAGTGCAAGTTCATCCACTGAGGTCTAGTCAGCCTATCCAGAGTCCCTTACATTAAGAAGATTAGCTTATCCTCATCCAACAGTAATCAGTTGCCAATGCTGTCCATTTCCCCAGTTCATGCTTGATTTTCATCTGCTTGAGTTTGCAGACTCACTAGGCTATTACCATGACATTGGTCTTGAGCATGCGAGCACCATTGCGTCAGGTTCATAGGAGCAGGGACCCAGGAGCTTGTAGAGTTATCTTTCCATATAGTCAATATATTTTATTTTTAATTTAGTAAATATTTTAATAGATAATAACTGATTGTTATTGTTCAGGATATATACATATTTTAAGGAAAAGAAATTTCATGTTAGATATTCTATTTCTGTTAAGCAATAAAGAAATAAGGATTGGTAAGGGGCTCAGCATGCAAAGATGCTTAAGATGCTTTCTGCCAAGTCTGAAAGCCTGGGTTTGATCTCAGGGTCCAGCTTGGAAGTGAAGAATTGACTCCCACAAGTCTCTGACTTCACATGCACGTGAACACACAAAAACACACACATACAATAAATGGGAAAAGAAATATAGAAATAAGCAGTTAGAAAACCAACAAGTGATCAATATTAACTTCTTTGTACTTTGTTAAGAAATAAGGAAAGATTCCAGTTTAAATATAGTCAGATTATTAAGGTTAGTAGTATAATAGAAAGATTAATTTCAAAAATAAATTAGTTAATAGTGATCAATGTGTGATCAATGAAACTCTTATCAACATGAGTGCAAGAGTCACATAAAGGAGTTGTTGGAAATTAGTGTAATGAAAAGTGAAGTAAAAAGCAAGATAAGTTTTTTAGGATTTTTCTAGGTTTGCATTTAAATAGCATTTTCTTATTTTTAGTGATAAACTCAATGGAGAAAATCAAATATGAGAAAATTTCAAAATTACTTATTAATTAAACATTATTGTGGCAAAATTTTAGTTGAAGATGTACTAATTTAAAAGGTGTGATTGAGTTAGTTTCAACATATCTTTGTTATCTATCTGTCATCTATCTATCTATTGGGAGTGAGAATTAGAGGGAGACAATCACTATCACATACAAGACAGAGTTTTATCATACATTTACTCACTCCTTTCACAACAGTGTAGAACCTTTGTCTATCTTAATACTCTCATAAATATTCAGATTTTACAATTTTTCTCTGTTATTTTATGTGAACATAACCACACATATTATTTTTAAAATATTTACTATTGATTTTATTTTATGTGTATAAAAGTGTTGCTCACATGTATGTAAGTACATCTGTGTTGCAGTATGACAGAGGTCAGGAGAGGGTGTCAGATTCCCTTGGAACTGAAGCTACTGACAGCTGTTAGCTGCTATGTGGGTGCTGGGAACGTGGGTCCTCTGCAAGAGCAGCCAATGCTCCACACATATTGTTTTTTTAGAGTTGACCTTTTTGACTAATGGTTTTGAAACCCATTCATTTTGCTTGTATCATTGACTACCCTTTTTTTATGACAAGGTATTTTTCAGTTTTGTGGCTATATCATTATTTGCTTATCCACTTAACATTTACATTTTTATAGCTCAGATTTAATTACATTTTTATTAATACAAACCCCATAAAATCATAAGTATTAGTAGGAAACTATGTGACATTTATAAAAATGTGCATTGTATTTAAATCTTCTAACTTCTTTGAATACAGTAATCAATTGCTACCCATAATCTGGATTGAGTTCAGATCTTGACCCTTGGAAATGCTACTTCTGTAAACATTTGAGAACACACATTTTTGCCAATTGATATTTTCCTTTCTTGGATAAAAATCTCTCTATATATATTTGCTACCAGGAAGACTGGGTTCTACAATAAATATATACTGATAAATGCAACTGCCAATTTGATCCTAAGGATTTGTTTTTAACTATGTGTATGGATGTGAATATGAGTAGGACTACGTCTATGTGAGTACACTCACCCTCAGAGGTCAGAAGAGGGTCTCAGATCTCCTGGAGACAGAGTTACAGAGCATTGTGTGCTGCCAGCTTTGAGTGATGGGAATCAAAGTTGTATCCTCTGCAAGAGAAGTATGTGTTCTTAAGCAATGAGGCATCTTTCCACCCCATAAATTTATTATTTCTTTTATTTTTAAAATTTCATTTTTATTGACTTTTGCAATTTTCGTACCTTACAGTTTGAAGGTATTTAGATCCCTCCCCATCAGCAGCTCCCCTCAAAATTTGCTTTTAAAATCCCATTACTCTGCATATTTGTGTGTGCGTGTGTGCATGTTTATATGTGTGTCTAATGTGTATGTACATGTTTATATGTATATATGTATGGTGTGAGAATGTTTATATTTGTGTATAGTATGTGTACATGTTTATATGCGTATACGTTGTGTGTTCATATTTATATGTGTGTATGGTATGTGTGCACATTTATAAGTGAGTATGATGTGTGTGTACAGGTTTATATGTGGGTATGTGTATGCATATTTATATATGTCTATGATGTGTGTGTGCACATTTATATGTGTGATGTGTGTGTACATGTTTATATGTGAGTATGTGTGTGTACATGTTTATATGTGTGCGTGAATTGTCTTTGTACATGTTTATATGCGTGTATGGTGTATATGTGTGTGTGTTTATATGTGATGTGTGAGACTGTATATGGTTTGTGTGCATGTTTATATGGGTGTATGATGTGTGTGCATGTTTACATGTTGTATGATGTGTTTACATGTTTATACATATGCATGTTGTATGCATGTTTATATGTGTGTATGGTGTGTGTACATGTTTGTGTGTGTGTTCATGTTTATATGTGTGTATGGTGTATGGGCATGTTTATTTGTGTGTGTGATGTATGTGAATGTTTATATGTGTATATGGTGTGTGTGCATGTTTGTATGTGTGCATGATGTGTGTGCATGTTTATGTATGTGTATGGGGTGTGTGTACACATTTATATTTGTCTCACATGTGGTGCTGCACAGATGTGCATGCCCGAGGACCCCACTGCAGAGTGATTCACTCTGTCACACCATGTAGGTCTCAGAGACAGAAATCAACTTGCCAGGCTCCTGTGCGAACACTGCTGCCTGCTCAGCCAGCTTTCCCATCCTAATTGATTGTTCAGTGTACTGCATCTCTCCTCATTCTCACGAATAATGTGTGACTTCCACTTGCTTTGCCTGTTTACCAACACTTCATACTGTCAGCCTGCCAGGATTAACTATTTAGTTGTTAGGCTGTTAATATGGAAAACGTTTTAGATACTGTTGGTATCTTATTATGTATCATTTTGTATTAATTTCAGTAATGTTTATTTATGCCAAACACATTTTTGTATTCTTTTTAAATGTAGAACTTATTTCATCTATAATAAATACTAAGATCATATTCATACAAAAAAAATATTTAAATTGTGATTTGAGTCAACATTGGACTTTTACTTATTTTCTTTTTTCCTACTTTTCATTGTTTGAGAATTTCATATATCAAGATGATGTATTTTGACCAAAGCCACCTCGACTCCTTCCCCTCCAACTCCTTCCACACCCCCCCCCTTTTCTTCTCAACTTCAAGCATTCTTTTTGAAACCCACTGAGTTCACTTAATGGTACCAGTAAATGCATGGAGTAGGACCATCTACGGGAGAACGGCTAGATTCTCAGTACATGCATGGAGTAGGACCATCTATGGGAGCACAGATAGATTCTCAAGGACTTTATATGAAGTAAATTGATTCTCCTTCCTCCAGCAGCCATCAATTGCTAATGGTTTCTCAGTGAAAGGTGGGACTTTGTTAGCCCCTCCCCCATCCATATTGAGATTTTGTCTGTTTCGATTTTGTGCAGGTTTTGTGCCTGCAGTAACTCACAGCCACAGTGAGTTCACATGAGAAACGTCCCTGCCCTAAGCAGAAATCTATTTCACTATAGTCTTTTACTACTTATTTCTCTTTTAATCTTTCTGTTCCCTTTTATGATGATCCCTGAGCCTTGAGAGCCTTGTGATATAGATGTCCTCTTTAGGTCTGAATACACAAGTTTCATAGCCTCTACTCTGAGCAGTTGTGAGTTTATCTATCAATTGCAATTTAATGCAAAAAGCAATTTCTCTGCTGAGGGTGGAGAGATGCAGTAATCTATGAATATAAAGGTAAGTATTTAGGGTTCAGTTTAATAATATGCCCTTTTGGCTGATTAATGATAGTAAGTTCCCCCCAGCACCTATGACTTACTGAGCCGTGGATTCTTGCCATAGCTAACAGTATCAGAAAGAGGTTAGTTATTCCCAAAGCATTTGTGTCACGATTACACCAATGGGCAGATATTTCTAGGCTGGTTGTTATTGTAGCTTGCAGAGTTCACAGCTGAGTAAGACTGTGGATGACTTTCCTCCCCCAGTCACATGCATGAATGCTAAACAGTGCCAATGAAGCTTCCAGGTCAGTACCAGCTGGTTTTGTCCACATTCTATGACTCAAGTACATGATGACTTTAGTCATAGGGTTTTACCTTCAAGCTACAGAGGGTAAGCAAGAGTACTGGCAATAGCCTGTGTTGCATGAGGGTCTATCAGAGAGGGGGCACATTCCTGGCACCGGACTTTTTTGTTTACTAGCCTATGACATCTGAGAGAGGCATATCCAAATATACAGGCTGCTTAATTTTACCTTCTTAGCTAGTATTCACATTAATATATTTTCCTTGGCAATGTATTTGTTGAAATCTTCTGTCTATTTTTATTAAGTTTTCTGTCTTCAGAATGAATTTCAAAGTTCTTGCATATTCTAAATACATCATATTAAATGCATGTTCTCAAATGTGTTTTTCCTTTATTTAAATAAAAATCCATGAAATAGACACTTATCTCATAGTTGTCTTTTAAAATAAAAAGTATTTTAATTTTTAATAAAGCAATTTATCTAATTTGTGTTTTGTTTCTTTTACCAAATGTATTAAATAATTTCCTAATCAAAGCTCAAAAAGATTCACTCAGATATTTTGTTTTACAAGTCTTAGAATCATTGCCCTTGTATAATAGTTTAATTTAATTAGAGTCAATTCCTACATCTTAATTTAGAGCAATTCTATTGCTGTATTTTTACCTAGGGTACTTTGCCATCCTTTGTTTTGCTGCAACATTTTCTTTGACAGTTAAATATCCGTATATCCATTCTGGACATTCTCCTCGGTTCAGTACCCTTTCTCATAGTTACCTTCTGCTGTAGAATGTGCCGCATGGAGGGTTCTTCTGGGCTAACCATGCTGCGCCAGCAAGGACAGCTGCAGAAAACTGCTCCAGATTCTTAAGTTAGCTCTCAGCCCAGTCCATCCTCAGAAATGTCTCCTTCTTTCACTTTTCTTAGAATAATAGACTTTGACATGTGGCTATTTTCTAATGAATTAAATTTATTTTTTTTTCTTTTCAGTATTTGGATTGATTGCTTTTAATAAAAAATACAGAGGCTGAAGAGATGGCTCAGTGGTTAAGAGCACTGGTTGTTCTTGCAGAAGATTTGAAGTCCAGCACCCACAAGGGGGCTAAGGAGATCTGACTTCCAGGGGCATTGCACCACATGAATGCATTTACATACAAGCAGGCATAACACTCATACACATAAAAAATAAAATATAAGATGCTCTATACAAGACTTTATTCCCTCCCGTCGTCTCTTGTCAACTCATAATACAGATTATTTAATTTAATGCATTAATGCAGATTAATTTGATATGTTGATTATGAGCTTATATTCTAAAATGTAATAACTCATAAATGGAGATGCTGCTGCCAGATGAACCGAGTCCATTAATTTATAACACATTAATTTATCTATTCAGCTTTTCATGTATGACAGATATATTACGGATCATTCTCATTTTGATATTTAATGTGTTATCATTTTCATTGTATAGTAAAAGATGTATATTCACACTTCTTATTAATTGCCTACAATTGTTTAATATGTTTCTTCTGAGGAGTTGAGAAACTGCAAAATAGCAACTCATTATTCAGATAATAATGCATATCTATGAATTTCATTATTAATTTGCAATTTGTCCATTTCTGTTTTTCTTAACAGACAGCATTTTGACGAAGGAACTAAAAGCTTAACTTCTTACAGTTTTATATAGATAGCAACTCTTACTCTGTTTCATCATGTTCACATGGATTTTTATTATCTTTTCTCAATGCATAGAAACCAGTATATTCTATGCTTCTATTCACAAACAGAATTTAATCTGATCTCTAAGGTGCAAAATCCTTCCTGTCTTTATTTTTGAATCCATGAACATGAACAGAATTTCAGTTGTAGAAGTCACAATGGTTAGACTGTAATTGCAATTACATTTATAATAGCAATTATAATAGTAATGATTACTTTCAGAAAGAAACAGAAGAAGGTGAGGAATGTCTAGATCTCACTGAGTCAGGAGCAGTAAGAAGTTAAATTAGTATAAAACAGAAACTGAAATATTAAAAACAAAGACAAACTTGAATAAGCAAATTATATTCATGTTCATAAGATCAGAAATGGAAAGGTAATTACTATGAATGAATGTAAATTAAAGATGCATTAAACAAAAACTGTTTTACACAATCATAACCTGAGTGTTTACTCATATTATTTTTCCACCTTAATATCTTTTTTTCATCTATATTGCCACAGTTCTTAGCCATTGCAAGGCCTATTAAAGTATTTAATCCTTTGGAAGTGATTTCTGGAATTTAGTCATTCCTCTCTGCTCTTTAAAATTCCATCAGCAATGTTGATTATTTTGTGTTTAGTCTTCTGAACTAGATTCAGGAACTATCTTGGTAGGTCCATAAATTTCATATCTTTATGTTTTCCACAAGGCTCTTCATAGAGTAAGCACTATAATAATACGAATCACCATGACTGGCTTTCATTAAAATTTTATACATGCCAGGAAATGGTGGCGTGTTCTGCTGATTGCAGTAAATGAGCACTGTGAAGGAACACTTATTTTGTAAAATGAACAATAAAATTTAAATACTTGAATAACGTCCAGGAGTTCCTAGTTAAATTTATATACAGCAAGTATGTTTATGCAAACTAACAGACAAACTGCATGTGATGGAAGCTATGGTACCTATGCTTGCTATTCTGGCTGAGTTAGTAGGCTTGCATAGGTAGCCAGTCTCTAGGTATTCATGTTTATCAGCTGTCTGTCATTTTATAACTTGTATCAGAAAAGTTACGCCTCATACATTCCAAAAAGGATCTATGATTTGATTTAATGAACTTGGTGGTCATCTGGAGTTTGATCTTCACTACATCTTTTTCTGTTGCATGCTCTAGTTCCTTCATTTTATGCTAGCAGTTGAGCAAATTTTTTCCATCATCTGGCACAGATAAGCCAAAATTACCCATGAAGAGAAATCCTCACTGTCCTTTTGCTTGCAAGAGACTTCTGGGTGTCCCTGGGTCTTTAGGTGTCCCTGTTTGTATGTGCAGGTAATTCCCCCTTTTTAAAGACAGTCAGGCTTATATCACCAAACACAGATGTGAAACATGTCTAAAGACAGGTAATTAGAGGTTAACCTAGGCTAACATTCTTTTAGGCTGAAGTGAGATACCCTATGTAGCCACAGGCAGCTGAACAAAGGGCAGATGCTGTGAATGAGTGTACTTGACTGAATGAGCCTTAGTTCACTAAAACCAGCTTTTATCACTCAGACCAACAGGAGAGTAACTTAGAACTTTTTCCTTACTAATTAATGAATCTAAACGATGTTTTATCATCCATAAATTCTGCATTTCCATAGTATGCAGTTTCACCTTTTCAGTAGGTGAAACAATATGTTCTTTTTTCTTACATATTGAAATAGTACTGAAATCCAGCATCCTCATTCTTGGAAAAGGCTGGACTAGCATCATGTATATTTAGACTAGTTCCACTTGTTCTGTCCAGTTCTAGAAATATGCTCCCACAAACATCGAAAAGTACAGAATATATTTCTAGGAAATATCATTACATTGCTTTTTGTTGGAGGCCATGGGTTAGAGAATAGCCAGCTTATAGCCTGACTCCATCCTAGAGAAAAACAGCCCTGGGAAAAATACTCCCTGTAGCCACCAGCATGTATGATAAGCACATTCAGCCTTGGTGGCAGGGACTAGTTGCACTGAAAAGTCTTACACCCACCTCCTAATCTCACCCGAGATGAACTAGGAAGGCCTGAGAGAGGAGACACCTTCGTCACAGCACAGAGCCCTTGTTTCTCTTCTTAGTCCCATCTCTCCTAACAAACACATAGCTATTCATTCTCTCCTGGCAAACACATAGTTATTCATGATGGGCTCTGAAGGTCAGAGATAGTGTTTCCTAAGTATCGGTGCTGGCTCTGTTAGTTACCGCATTCCCGTGTAAGTGTGTGGATTTTTACCCCCACCTCCCCAAGCTTGTGTATTTAAACCCAGAAACAACAATAAACCTTGCGGCTTGACGAGAGACTTCCCAAGCCGTTGTTCTGCGTGTTTTGTGTGTTTGTTCCTTATCATTCCAGGTGTCTTTTGGGGTCCTTGCTCACCGTTGTTCTCCGCGGGCCGGGGCAGCTTTTGACATCTTGAGAATACAGGTCAGAGTATTATTGTATGGCAACACATCTATCTAAAGTCAGACCTTTATAGTATCCATTTATTTGCCTTGTTTTATAGTAACAATGATTTGTATACAAGATATTGCATTACAACTAATTAGTAACTTATTGGGCATAATTTTACATCAAATATATCCATAATTACTATAAATCAAAAGATTAATAGAGAATAATCCTTGTACATAAGAAATGTATAGTATAATGAAGATAGATATATAATTTGTTAATATAGCAATGATATGTATTTTTTACCGACATTCATTGTATATGGAATGAAAGGACAGAATAAATGTTTTGTTGAACATAAACTTCGACACGCTTTAATATTTTAATATTTCTAAGGTGTATTAGACTTTCACAGATGAGTACACTGCATTTATACCCTTCCCTCCGCCTTCCACCTCCTCTATAACCCCAACACTCCTCTCAAATTCACGACTTCTTCTTGTGTAACTATTATTATTATTACATAAATATCTTTACACAAATATATACATATATACACACTTTTATTTGCATGTACATACATATACATATACACATGCATGTATTTATATAACCTACTGAGTTCAGTTAGTGTTTCCAGTATGCACTTGTGTTTAGGGATGACAACTTAGGACTGAATAACGTGTCAGGGGAGGTGTACCTGGGGAAAACTGACCTTTCTTCAACACTCATTAATTTCCTGCAGCTCTTCATCTAGGACTCAGGCCTTGGAAAGTTTTCTCCATCCCCACTGATGTGACGTGCTGAGTAACTCACAGTAATCTTCACAAGTTTAGAAGACAGTATCTGGCTGCAGATGTCCTGGACCTCTGACTCAGAATCTTTCTATTCTCTCTTTTGTAATGTTCAGTGAGACCTAAGTGTAGGGATTGTGTGGTAGAGATACCACTTGAAACTAGATACTCCACAGTCACATATTCTCCGAATTTAATTTATGAGGTATGGATTTTTGCAGCAGCCTCTATCTGCTACAAAAAGAAGCTTCATTGATGTGAATGAGAATTACACTTCATTGTGTGTTTAAAGATGAGTATCGAACAAAACCCCAGTATCAGACATTGTAAACATCCCCTGGAATTGTTTGTTAAGAGAGTCCAAGAGACTTTCCCCAAAATATAGGTTATTGTCTCAGTCCTTGTTTTCCTCCAATAACTTGAAAGTAAGATCCTATTATTGAACACATCACACACTGGGAAATAGGACTTAGAGAAATCAAGTTGATACTGACCTGGAAACCGCTCCCTGAAGACTAGTTCTTATAGTACCAAAAGGTGCTATGCAAGCTGCCAAGGGAGGGGAGTAATCAGTAGTCCTAGCCACCAGTAAAGCCTGCAAACCACAGTGACTGATCTGTGAAGGTATTTTCAATGTACAACAATGAAACACGTATCTTGGGGTAACGAACAGATGTCTAATTCGCATTAATGTCTATTCAGTAAGATGGAATTCTTGCCTTCTATTGCAGATCTAGCCAAGATCCATGGCTGGGGACTTCATAGATCCTAGAGGAGAACATAATACTGTTATTTTCCTAAATAAATGTAGCTTCTCACTCTATTTAAATACTTATCCTTATATACACAGATATTTTGTATCTGAAATTAATATTTATAGAATTGATAGCTTACCCGTTTAGATTATTTTGCAGGAGTTGTCAGCAGACTTTTCTAATTTGGTAATCAAGTGTATTTGTGAAAAAATTACGATTGTTTTTAACTTTTTAGATGATGATTTGGTATTTTATAACTAGTGGTACTTTCTGTTTTAATGAATTCGTAATATTACCTTAGCACAACAGATGCAAAGATTATTGATCTTCCAATGCTGCCAGGTACAAATCAGTGTCATTGAGCTCTAATCTTCAATAACTCAGTTTTTAAATTATATGTAACACTGAATAATATTATGTTTTCCTTTCTTTTAATGGGGAGACTAGAGAATTATATTAATAAGTGATGGGTATTATTCCAGACGCTTTGGAATCTATTTATTATGATAATCATTTATTATAATTAAAATATATAGTAGCAGTGTTGGTAATTAAAACAGTACAAAGTTCCACAGGTACTATTTCCAGTTGGTTATAATTTTCAAATGCTTGATTTATTTATTAATGGAACCGTTTTATAGTAACAGAGGGCCTAATATGCCTATTCTAAAACATTAACATGGCCCAATTGAGATTGTATCGATTTTATTGTATTGAAATTACTGATTGCTGGTGATCACTGTCTCCGCTTTTGGCCTGTTGTCTCTAAGGTCTACGGTGTAGTGCCGTGTTTTAGGTGAGTGCAAATTAGGACCATAAACAATGCTCTGTTCTCACCTCTCTGAGTACTGCTGTCTTTGAATTCTTTCATTTTGTCTTCTACAGAACCCTCTCCTCCTTTGAGGTAGGAGTCGGCTCAGCCAGGCGAGCGGAGGAAGCCAGGCACTTGCGTCTTTTCCTCCACGTTCTCCCTCCCTTCCCACAGCCTATTGTAAAAGTTCCTCTGACCCAGCAGAAGTAGAACATACTTATTGCTTTTATAATAAATGATAAAGTTCCAAATATCCACTTAAAACCCACACAGTGGTATATGGGTTTAAGAAAAAAAACTATTTGGAAATATTTACTTATTTTAGTTAATACCTAATTTAATTATGTTTTAATAGGTTAAGGTTAAAATGTTGGTCCCAATACTTGTGTGACTTTGGGAAAATTTTCATTCTGTTCCTTATTTACTCATTTGAGAAACATGGGCTGATAGACACACCGCCTTTATTGAGTGTGTGTGATATACACACCAGTCAACAAATGAACACTTTGTAGAACTAGTCTTAGTTCAGGGAATTGTTAAATTCATTTTTCATTAGTAGTAGGATTCACTAAAAACGCAGAGGTAAGAGGCTCCTTAAATCTTTGTACAAAAGTGAACCTATTAGGACTTATGGTATTTATCTTCAAGATCAAAAGATAATAATATACTCTGTCTATCAGCATCCTGACGGCAGTCTTCTGGTCAACTTTGGGCTACATTCCATGTTTTTAAACAGGTCTGCTTTGCATGTGTCGTTCGTAACTGAGGGCTTTGCGGTATTGCAGGGCTGTTGCTTCTAATGATCAATCCAAAAGGCTCTCACCAAAATCATAGGTGCCACAGTAAGCTAGCCAGAGCCTTTACTGAAAGTCTGCAGGAACACTGGCACCACCGAGGTTTCCACGTTTTCTCTCTTGGAATCTTCTGTTTTCCACAGGGAGTCCATCAGTCTTGGCCAGAAAAGAAGAAACATGCTCTTTCTGCTCTGGCATAAAATCAGCAGAATAACGTTGGCATTAAAAAAAAATCTTATTTTCCAGCTTTCTCCCCACATGGCCACTGTAGACAGGAAGTGACTGGGTTGTGCAGTTAGAGGACCAGGCTGAGATTCTGGATCTGTATCATGATTTTTCCATTGCTCCTCATATTTGTGCACTAATTTCAACATGCTGACCCCATACTCAGTATTTCTTGGTGGAAGATTTGTCTATTGGAAATCTTAAATCTCTTCCTTTATAGAGTGTCAATATACATTTTGATCATAAGAACACCAGAGAGCACCCTTTCACCTTTAGTGTAGTTGAAATATCAGATTATATTCTATATCTGATAGATATTATGCGTGTTCTTATTGTATATGTACAAGAAAGTAAGAGAAGTAGTGAGAATGAATCATACTAAAGAAAGTAAGTAGGATGTCGCAATTACTTAGT
This sequence comes from Eospalax fontanierii, assembly GCA_035773235.1. Taxonomy (NCBI): domain Eukaryota; kingdom Metazoa; phylum Chordata; class Mammalia; order Rodentia; family Spalacidae; genus Eospalax; species Eospalax fontanierii. The sequence goes on from CM069527.1 coordinate 10,842,112, forward strand.
CTTGTGATTGAGTGACTGACAAAGTCAGTCGATGATATTACATGTTTCCACGGTGTATGCGATGTTTCAGTATATGTGTACAGTGTGTGATGATTAATCAGATTAAATATGTTTCCTCATTCATCATCTCTTTGTGGCAAAAAAGATTAATACCCATATTTCTTGCTTATTAACACAGAGAACACATGGGTATCAATACATTTTAAAAATATACAGTTGTAACAGGTAAAGTCTCCAAACCGAGTAACAGTATGGAAAAAAGAGTATTCAGTATCTACAGACAATTCATGAATACTTAAAACATGTTACTAAATGAACAGAGAGGAGTGGAAGAAATTCAGTGAGAAAGGGAAAATTAAAAATGTTTCTGGAAGAAATGAAAATGGAAACGTAACAACAAAACTTTCAAAGTAAGGGAAAAGATTACTGCCAGACAACGCTGTAGCAATAAACCCATGCAGGAAACGTGAAAAAGATCTCAAATATTAGAGGTGATTCATGTCTATAATCCCTGAAATTTGGGAGATTAGAGCAAGAGGATTGCAAGTTTTGATGCCATCTTTGGCTTTATAGTGAGGCACTCTCTGAAAACAGAAAGATAAGTAAGTATCCAAGAAAACATATTCTAAACAAATAGACAATGTTACCTCTCAAGGAGCTAGGAAAGTAAAAGCATACCAAACTGAAAATCAGAAACAGAGAAGAGGTAACACAGATCAATGCAGAAGTGAAAGCAATAGGTTTTATATTTTAAATCTTGGGTTTTGTGGTGTTTTCTTTTTCTTTTTTTTTCTTTTTATTTTGAAGAGGAGGAGTTTTAGAAGAAGAAATTGAACAAAGCACTGAATATTAGACTGAGCCAGCTCTGTGGGGAGCTGGAAGATAAGCAGTCAGAGAGAACAAATCCCTTAGGTAGAAATGGACTTTGACATTTTTCAGAGTAGAATTAATATTCAGCCCTCAGGTTTTCATAATAACAGCTGTGATGCGATGTAAAACATTTAAGTGAATGCCTGCAGCATCATCTATACTGCCTAGTAGACAGGAATGAAACAGACACAGCATGGTTAATTACCAATTTCTTTTAAAAACATCAATTATTTCTTATTCAAAAGAGGAAGTCACCAGAGCCACTCCACATTAACATAAGAAAATTCTGTCAGTGCATCAGGAATATGATGAAAACTGAAGAAAAGGAAAATGTGTAAAATCCATCCTCATTACTGCTGTGCATTAATTCCTTTTTCAATGACATTGGTAAAAGAGACTTTGCAGAACCCAAGCAGATAAATGATTCCATAGTTTGAGCTCTTTATCTTTAAACTACAGGATCATCTTTTCTGCCTCCATCTTGTCTTCAGCTTTGTATCTTATTTATTTGTTATTATGTACTCAGCTTCAGTTATTTCAGTGAAAAGCAATTCTTTAGGAAAGTATTTACTAGTGCAAGGTCAGCCTAGAGATTCACACACTGCAGTTCTACTCAGTCTCCAGGCCTACGGTCCCTTGTATACATGAATTTGCTAGGGCAGACCCATTACGAGGGCAGATCCAACTCCTCCTCAAATGGTTTGGCTTCCACTCTCCTCCCAATGTGACCCTGTTCATCCAATGAAATGTTTCATGAACATTAAACTCAAGAACTTCCACATTAATAAAGTTACATGCCCACATAAATTCTGTTGATATATGTATTAATATATATGAATTCCTTCATGATTATTTTAATTTCAGGCACTGAGGTTTGTTTTTCTTATTTGAAGAGCCTATGGTAATTATGTCTACTTAAAAGGTTAATGGACCTATTAACTTTACCTTTTTTGACTTGCTCAAAAGCAGTGATAATGTTCAAAGTCTCATAGGTGATGTGAATGACTGTAATGGGCCCAAAATGGAAATGTAGTTATTTAATAGTGATACACATTCCCGCAGTGTGCGTGTTGACACTAGTATCCTAGGTTCTTTGCACTAATTAATCTTAAAACAGATGTTCCCAAACTGATAAATTATAGTGTCAGGAAGCTCTTGCAAACAAACATGGCCATATGGACAGAAGCCCTGTAAGCAGCTTATATTTCCATAGAAATTACGCTGAACTTACCTGAGACTGGTTTTTATCTTACCAGTATCTAGACTTCTTTCTTATTCACTCAGGATGTTTTGAGGAATTTGCTATGGATGTGACACTGTGCATGCTTAGGAAAACATAGATGAACAAAGAAAGTTTCTTTCTTAAGAACCTTCAGTCTTAGTTGGGCATGGAAAAATAAGCAATTTCCTAAAAACATGATCGGGCTGGTGAGATGGCTCAGGGGTTTAAGTGCTTGCTAACAGAAACCTAGAGACCTGAGGTCAATCCTGGAACCCATATAAAAGGAGAGAGAAGGAACCAACTCCACACATTGTCCTCCGACTTCTGCATGTGCCATGGCACACTCATACTTTCCCCACAGCATGGACACACACACACACACACACACACACACACACACACACACACACACACATAATGACAAATAGCAGGACTGAAGGTAAGATTTGGTCAGGCACTTTGCAGAAAACAGAACTATTTAACCTAGACTGTGGATAAATGATTTCATTTGGGCCTGAAGGAAAAGTCCAAGCTCGGATTTGGTATCGAGGTCCACGAATTATGTAGCCCAGAACATATTCTATTTGCAGAGCCCAAGATCAAAATCTCTGCCTCTAAAACGGAAGCTGAGAAACTCACTGTATTAGCTCAAAATAGTCCACACCCAAGTTTATAAACAGGACGATATCGGAGGTTCTCAGCGGAGGCCCCTGCAGGGAGCAGGAGTTTGCGCTGGGAATTTGGACTCAGGGGCCTGTGCTGCTGTTATTTTTGTTTAGTGTGCAAACGAATGTGGAGGTGAATGGTCCTGGAGACGCCAACAAGATTCAGTCTTGATGGAAAGCGGCAGGGCATCTGGGCACCACTGGAGGACTTGGGGTGCTCCGTGGTGCCTGTTCATGGACCTGAGCCAGGTCACATGTCTGCAGCCTTTCCCATCAACTTGTTAGACGTTTTTTCAAAGCTACAACATGTGGCAACGATGGTGGCTAGGTACTAGTGCTGTACAAATCACAGATCAACAGATGGAAACGTATAGCTATCTTCTTTTGGTAATTCAAATTTATGAAGGAGAGCTTCTCAAGTGACTGACAGCTCCTGAAGTTGTTAAATCATCCGGTGGGTAGATGTCTAAAAATGGAGCCTCTAGATTACCTGCACAAATGTGAGTTAGAGAAAGGCCTAATTAATTAGAGGCTAATTAAAAATGAAAAGTTTTAACCCCTAAACTTATGCAGTGTGTCTCTCTGAACATTTACATATCTGAATATACATTCACATTGATATTTGAACCTATTTTTGTATATACTGATACTCTTGGACCAGTTGTAAAAGTTGCTTGCTATTAATAAAACTTTACTATCTTTCATTTTGTTTTTCTGAGAAATAGAAGGGGTGGTGATGTCTTTTACTTTAGTAATTTTATTATCCACAGAGTTGATTTAAATTTCCATACACTTAAAAATCATTCAAATACAACTTTTTTAAAAAATATTTTTTATTAAATTTTTGTGGATTCCATACATCTTAATCGCGTTGAGCCCCTGCTTCCTTTCTGTACTCCATAGTCCGCCCGCAGGACTTCATGAATTTGTCATATATGTCATAGTCTCTCAAGTCAAGTATGCCCAGATGTCCGCCTGTGTGCCTTCATCCACTGGAGCCCGTTCAGCCTGTCTAGCATCACTCTCTTTTTTTTTTTTTCACTAAGTGGTATTTGTTTCCTTGTCATGATATTTTAGTTAAATTACATAAATGATTAACTTTCAAAATGTCTTGGACAGGAGAAATTATACATTTGAAAATGCTCACGCTGTACCCTACAACTACTCTAAAGACGGAAACAGATTGAGTTCTCTGATTCATCCTTTTAATGCTATGTTTTGAATTTTCCACTTGCTTACCATTTTTATAAAGGGTAAATCCATGCTTATGTAGGATTTATTATTTCAGATGGATTCTCAAAGATCATTATGTCCCTACACGTCTTTTGGACACAAATATATAAAAGTTTAAAATAATTTTGTTTTACTCCATTAAATTTTCCAGTGTCAGTGTGAGGAAAATAAAATGACAGGCAAAGGTGTACCAAGCAGGAACCTTGCTTCTGCTCCTCACAGACATTCTCCTGTGGCAGTTCAGCTTCAGCTGGCGTCTGGCCCCTGGCTGGCTTCTATGCTTTTCCCACAGCATAGGTAGACATCATTGTCAGCATCTCCTTCAGCTCTGATCAATCAGTAATAAAGGTCAAGTGGCTTCATTCTTGGTTGCTAATATCCGAAATGTCTCCTAGAGCCATGCGTGGCCAAGTTTTCCACATCACCTCCAGCCTGCACCTGCTTTAACTCCCCAGGTCCAAACAGTGAGTGTAGAGCATGGAGAGTATTTCTGCTGGTCGTCTCTGTCTCCTATGTATTATAAAGGGAGATTTAAAGCTATCATGTACCCCCCACACCTCCTCTCCCCTCCCATCCCCTCCTCTCCCCTCCCCTGCCCCCGCCTCCCCTCCCCTTCTTTCTTTCTCTCCTCTGTCTTGACCATTCCTTGGTGTTTCATGCAAGGAACTTTCAGCCTTTCCATCACTGATTCCCATTTTCCACTGTACTAATTTATTTTCATTTTTTTGAAAATCTGCAAGTTGTCCTGCATCATATGCCAGAATTTAAAATTAATTAAATTTTTTTTCTTTTCAAATTGTGAGACTTTGCAACAATGTGTTTGTTTTGCATTGAATTGCCAAGTAAATGTCCTAAAAATGCTAACTTAATATAAAATAGTACTTAGTAAATTGATATGGATTTCTTTAAAGTTTTAAAAAGAGACACCTAATCAATATAAATTTGATTTTTAGCTAAATGTATGAATGACATTTAAGTGAAAGAATAGCTAAGTTAAACAACTTATATGTCAGCATACTTATTAGATGTGTCTGATCTTGTCCTAACGGTGTCTAAATAAATGACACAAAGGAAGCAAGTGCTGTGTGCACTGCTATCAACATTTTCACAAGACATTTTCACCAGTCTTTCCAGAGAGGCTAGCAATCACATTATGTGGGATAGGACAGACACGGAATCCTGTATGTATCCAGTGCTACATTTTAAATTTTATTATATACACCTGTGTAGATACCCTCATCATTCTAACTTACAGTGTACTTCAAGTTTTTGTTTTTTATTTACCAAGTTGAATATAAATAATTTTTCTTCCATTTTTATTTCTTACTTATGAAAGTACAATGTTTTGTATATTATGTAGGAACTTGGAGCTTTTCAGAAATACTGCCTCAAATAAATTTTATTGTACTGCCAGACAAGCATCAAATATGAATATGTCCAATTTGAAGTAAAATGATATATGTAAAGTAACAAGGCAATTCAAAGCAAGGTCACAATGAGATATCACTTTATACCCACTGAAATGGCTGTGATCAAAAAGAAAGGCAAAACATTGGCCTCTGCTGAAGAAATTGTAGTGAGAATACAGAAAAACTGGGACTTCTTACATTGCAGACAGGTTTGCAAAATGATACAGACACTTTTCAAAAATCATCATTCAGAGGATTCATAATTTATATACTCTCTCTATACAGCTTCTTTTAAAAACTTTGTGTTTACAGAGTACCTCAACACACACACACACACACACACACACACGTTTTGTGTCAGTTTGACAATTACATTGTAAATTCTGATATGACAATGTACTATTTATATCTTGAAAACAAATATCTTTGCATCTAGTCAGATCAGCCTGAAAACATATTCTAACTCACCGGAATGTTGCTGAGAGCAACAATTTCAAGTATAATAAGCTTATTACTACAGCAAAGACATCACTCCTTGAATAATTGTTTCATATCTTATTTCTTTGATTGAATTCCTATGGCTAAGGAGTTATCTGTATCTTGCAAATAGAAAAATAATTCATTGACATTAAAACGTAATCCAACAGGAAAGCAGAATTCCAATTTCATTGGGTTCTTTTTGTTTTTATTTAACTTCGTTTTGCTTTGATTTAGTTTTCAGAGAAGTATTTTACTTCTTTGAACAAAATTTCTAAAAAATTTATTATAAAAATAACAATCATTTTAGTGTTAAAATATGAAATGACCCACACAATAGTGATCATCTAAATACTCTGTATGTGTTTTCCAATACACATAACTACATTCATTTTTATGGTATATGTCTAAATAAGCGTCATTCATAATATTAAATTACATTGCATTTTAAAATCACATACTTTTGAATCATATTTTCAACAGGAAAGAAAGTCACTCTTTGGAGAACTGGTTGATTGAATTTATGGATTAGAACCTGGAACATCTGTTGAGCCAGAAGAGGAGAAGGCTTTGTGCTTGTGCCCAAAAGAAGGAAGACTCGGTATGGAAGGGTTGCTATTGTCCATTTAGAGAATTTGAAAATCATAAAAATTAATGAGTAATGAATTAAAATATCAACAAAATAATAATGTTAAAACACCTATAATCATGTTATATGAGAAAACATCTCAATAAACAAAAAATTATTGCTGACTAAAAGTTGCATTTGATTGAGATACTATTTGAAACATTATCAGTTTTTGGATGATATAATCCCCCTTTAAGGATGACTCTAACTTGTTTTCCTGTATTTTCTGAGAAACTTAAAATTAAAATACCACTTTAATTAAATATTTTTCTGGGAGAATGGTATTCACATAGGTAAATGTTACTCTTGATTTTCCTCTGGGTTATCTTTTCTATTATGGTCTATTTCTCAAAATTATTGCTCCATGAAGCGAATTTGGAAAGGTTACAGAAATGTCCACATTCTCCATCCCTGCATGTAACCTTTAATACCATGAGATGAAGAGTTGCCTAAAGTGTTCCGGACATTATTTTCTGGCAGCTGAGGAACCATTCCCCTGCTCTGTAGTTCTTCCATACACTGTGATGGGTATTTTCATAATAATGTGTGTCTGTTGTTCATGCCTTATAATAGTTTCCCAATTTATTTAACAGTATTTGTGTACCTTTATATGATTTTCAAAATGTAAATTCAAATTCATATTTTAATATTAATCCTGTTCCTATACCTGGATCTTAATATTTATTTGACTGAGACAGGAGGACTGCTAAGTTTGAGGCAAGTCTTGGCTACATGGTAAGTTCCAGGGTACCTTAGGCTACACCATGAGAGCCTATCTCAAAGCAACAAAACTGAAATATTAATGCATATTTATTAATAAATCAATTTACTCATATTTTTTGCATAACTATCTCAAAATTTTATGTTCCTTTTCCAGTATAAAATTGGTGGAGGTTTTGTATTCTTAATTTATAGAGACTATGCTGCTATTGTTTCATGTTGCATATTTTTGACATATATAAATAATTGTTTATGTAATTTATGCAGTATTATTTCAGTGAATTGATATTTTAATCAAGGTGTGCAAGTAAGAACAGAATGAACTCACAGGTTCCTTTATCATTTGGAGCAGTGGGGCCTTCTTCTAGTTTAAGAAGATAGTACCCAAATATTTATACTTTGCAACAAAAAATTAAATTTAGATATAATTACATAGCAATTATTATAAAATTCTGTAGTTATATATTACTATTATTAAGTAATTTTATCACTACATGGGCCAATATCATAGGACATTTAACACTCTTAGAAGTTTGGTACCTTATAAAATTGTTTGATGAACATAATATTTACAAAACTTTAGTAATTGGAACTGGGTTTTGTGGAAACCAGTTAGAAAAGAGAAGTACTTATGAATGTATATGTTATTATATTTGTATATATTATATTTTAGTTATTGTGAAAAGGACTTTTTACTAGAATTTAGAAAACTTTAGTTTTAGAACTAATTACAGGAATCCTACTAATTAGAACAGAGAAGAAAAAAGTCATCATTTTAAAGATACTAACCAAAGTTCAGAGAATGGAAAAAGACATTTTAGAATTATTTACATATGTGAATATGGAACGCTTATTGTTTTATGCCTTTAATTCCTAAAAATAATGCAGAATCACAGAGACAGGTGTATAACTATTACAGAATTTCAAATACATTTCTGAACAGCCATAGCACTCTGAATTCCTGTGGTGCATAGATGAGCTGTTCCACATTGTTCATATTATGGAAAATACTTTGTTTTTATATAGAAAGCTTTGATTCTTTTGACAGTTAGTTAATTTTAGCTTCTTATATGGGAAAGTTAATTAATCATTTTAAATATCTGTTCTCATGTTCATTATCTTTTCCTATCATTCTGTTATTGTCAGATAAGAGATAATTAATATAGTTGACATTTGACTGGAATAAAATATAGGATTTACTCAGTGGATTCCTAACGAATATTGGCCCTGAGCCTGAGATCCACATGAATTCTTTCTGTGTTTTCTGATTGGTAAACAGCTCTTTGCATCTAGATTAGAATCACTGAGATAGAATAGGGCATCAAGTCAGAAATGTATCAGACATAATCCATATTTGGTTGTAGGGGCTATTGGGTCATATATTTAATTTCTTTGAGTTATACTGCAAACTCCTGAATGAAAAAATTCCATGGCATGTGTGAGAAAATCCTGACATGAATGATGTGTTGTAATGATTACTCAAGTTATTGTGACATACAAACTTTGGAGGGTAGGAATAAAATTGAGGATCCAGCAATTATTGCAAAAGTACAGAAGATATATTGTATACTGTTTTTGAAATAAGAAAATGTCAAATATATAATGTATCAGATGGAATATATAATTAACTAATGGTCTCCAGAATTAGAGATATGCAAATTTAAGTCACAGTGAGATTCAATTACACCCTTGTTAAAACAGAAAAATATTTTGAGTTGCAAGGCAATTAGAATTCTGATATACTTCTGCCAAATAAACAGACAACTTACTTGGCAGGACTTGAATAGTTAGGGTACTAATGACACACGTAAGTAATCATTGGATTAAATCCGAAGATGGTGAACCAATGAGCTAATTTGGCTTACTTAAAGGAACATGAATGAGGGGTTAGTTAGAAGATTGTGAGCGATCTCCAAACATCCACATCAAAGAAAAATCTCACCCAGCATGGACAACAACTTCCTCATAGTTGCACAGATAAACACCCTACTCGGTTAAACTTTGACTCTTCTATGCCCTAGTACCGGAAGAGACTAAGAAACTTGGATCAGAATCACAGGCAGCTGGCAGAAGGGCTCAGGATAGAGCGGGTGGAATCTCAGGTAAAGGTCCCGATGCCCAGCTTCATTCTTTCCTCTCATGATGGAATATTAACTGCACTGATCTTGAGTATCTCTTGAGTGTAATTATGACTGTTCTGGTGAAGATGGTAATGACTCTAATGTTTGGAGGACAGCATTCCACAGCACCCCATCCAGATGTCTTGCATTTATTCTGCCCCTACTTCTGGGATAGTGCTTGAACCTTGGGTGGGGTGATATAAATGTCTGGTTTACTCCTCCATTAGTAGGTGAGCTTGGGCCACTATGCAACAGTCACATATCCTTCCCCAGCTTGACTAAGAGGGAGTTTTATAATCATCACTTCTTACAAAAAGAAGTTTCCCTAACCAAGCTGACAACAGCAATAATCTACTGACATAAACATAAATGTTTATAAGACAGTTTGAGATGAACATCACATCTTTTTCGCAAAATAAAGTATTTTCCCTACTAGGACCTATGACTTACTTTTCCAGCATGGGCTTTTAATCCAGCCTGTGGTGCATGAATTCTCTTCTGTGAAACAGTCTTCAAATCCTATTGGAAAGTAATGTCTCACTCATAACAATTATGTCATTATTGTGCCAGCAGACACATCTTTCCTGAGATGTTGATAGCTGAGCATGCTGGGTCTCAGCTAATGAGGATATTGGTGACCATTATCCCCCGGTAGCCTGGATAATGCCTATTGGCATTATGAGATATGGTTAGAAGGGGAAAAAGCTTCTAGCTCAGTCCCTTGATAACTCCATATCATGCAAGCAGAGTGTGGGACATCTTTAGGAATTGAATCTTACTATCTATTTCTCCTAGACATTCAACAACAGTAGTGATGGTCTGTATTGTTTGGGGGAAGTTTCTGTGGCTAACCTGGCCAACATCTCATAGTGAGGCAGCCTGCCCATAGCACCAGAATTTCATGCTCTCAGGAAATGTCTTCTACCAATACAGCATACATTTTTCAAACTCTTTAAACATTGTTTTGACGTTTAATGACATAGAATGTTGTAAGTTTTTTTTTCATCCATCTTGTTAGTTGTCTTCAGTGTCCAACTGTAAAACTCCCATTAATTTCACACCTGTGCACATTGTGTGACCTTAGTAAGCTAGTTTCCCATACTTACTCCTTTATGAGTGCTTGCATGTCCCTTAGATGCTTTTCTAAAACAAAACATGCAGACAGTGGCAATATATCACTTAGGTAATAAAAGCTTTTTACAAAAAGTGAGCAAGGTCTCTGAAGGCCCACTATATCCCACTCTAAGCAAGTTCCAGTTGATAGCAGGAGGCTGCAGCTAAGGTGATGCTACAGAAAAATATTAGCAAGTCAAATAGCATGAAAATATTCCATCACTTGCATCTATTATTCTCTCAAAAGTTCAATGTTAGGCTTAGCTGTGTGGCGGGGAGCATTACCGTAGGTAGTCCTCCACAATTCAGTCATCCTTTATGAGCTTTCTGCTTCCTTAGTTTGGAGTGCTAACATAAGAATGCTGCCCTCCCCAACCTAGCCACTCAGTGGGGCTGGTAGCACTGCCTGAACTGGTCTAGGGCCAAGGGGGACCAGGCTGTGCTTTAATCTGTTTTCTTCAGTTTGCTCTCCTAGGTCGTGACAGACTCCTAAGCCAGTGTCATGGCTACTCCTTCCCCATCAGCCACACTTGACTGCTGGAAGGGCTCCAGGAGAGGCAAATACTCTCTTCCTTCATGGAGAATACACAGAAGTTCTGGGAGGGTAATTGCTCACTCCCAGGACAAGTTCATTCTCTCTCTCTCTCTCTCTCTCTCTCTCTCTCTCTCTCTCTCTCTCTCTCTCTTCTATTGCTCTGTGTCCATATTTATCCACTAATGTCCATGTCTGTAAGGATGCAGGTATAACTGGCCCCAGGATTCACCCAAGATAAAATAGTCTGCATGTTAATGGGAAACTGATAGGTTCACAATTCAGTGGGAGGCATCTGGTCACCCTGTTTGTTCTTTTCCTGCATGGATGCATGGAACATTGGCCACTCTGTTAGGGAAGAAGATGTTGAGGTTCCCATCAGAAGCTGGTATAGTGGAGTTCACCAGTGTCTCCTGTTGCCCATCCCTTTGGTGAACAGCCATTCAGGTTTTAAAGCCTTCCAGAGGATTACAAGTACTTTCTGTCACTATTTACTCTGGAAATCTCAGTGCAAACCAAATCTTACCACATTTTCTTTAAGGTGCCTGGGTAGACCACTTCATCCTCTCAAGCCTTCCTTTATCCAATTTACCTACCAAATCAAAAGTCACGTGGAGGATGCCACTTGCCCATCTCTTTCTGGTAACTCCTCCGTTATTTTGGCAAACACACCATGTTGGCCCACAGCCAGCTGAACCAAAATTGTGTGTCTCAATGCACATGACAGGAGCAATGCAACCTCTGAGGTCCCTTCCTTGTGATCCTATTCCAAAGGGTGTGATTTTTCAGGGACTTCAACTCTACAGGTTCTGGTTCATCTTCTATTTTCTGTGTGTCCTTGCGCTTCCTTGGCACATCACACGCACCAAGGAGTCATGCCACTTCATACCACATAGGGAAGGACCACATATATGGATTGTCCACTTAACACCCCACTGTCAGGCAGCTTAACTTTGGTTACATGTCTCATCACCCATAGCACAAATACAACCCATTGTCCCAAACTCACACTTGGTTCTGTTGTGTCTTGGCTCAGGATCCAAGCATGGTGTGCAGTTTTCCTAGGTAAATATGAACAAACATCAACTAACCCTAGATAAGGCACCGAGGACAGACCAAAATAAAACTTCTGTTCACATATAGCTTGAAGAATCAGTTTATTGAGCTTTCTTTTAAGTAAGAAGGGATACCTAAATAGCCATACCATTAAAAATTCTCACCCAAGCATGGATAATACCTACCTCATAGCTGCATAGATGCAATTTCCTTTCTGTTAACCTTCATCTCTCTCTAAGTCTACATACTGGGTAGCACCTCCAGAGACCGCACTCAGCTAGGGAAAATTTATGTTTCTGTGAAGAAGATAATAGTTGGAATTTCAGGTGAGTTTCCAATAGCTTCTCCAGCCCCTTTTTCTATGATGGAGTGTCAGTAGATCTAATTTTGAGGGTCCTTTGAATGTTTTCACAGATGCTTCATTTAAATGATAATGGGTCTTATGCTCAAAATACATTTCATAATTATTTGTGATGGGAATGCAGCATGCCAAAGCTACTCTGAGAGAATTTGGACCATTTCTTATAAAGTTATACATAAATTTGGCCTATGACTCAGTGATGTAATGACTAGGTATAACCCTAGGGAAAGGTGGATTTATATTTATCCCAAAACTTATCCATGAATATTTATGGTAGATCTATTCATAGTGCTCCAAATAGAAAACACCTGTAATCGTCAAAACTGAGAGGACAAACTATTTATTATGCTTGCTTTGCTTCATGTTATGCTTGTAGGATTCCTTTAGTTACATTCTGGAGTATTGGTTTAGGAACCTTCTTAATCCTTTAGTTTGCTCTTATCTTGGAAAGTTTTTACTTGTCCTTCAATTCTGAAGGAAGTTTAAGAATATGCCCTAAAATTGTGTGTGTGTGTGTGTGTGTGTGTGTGTGTGTGTGTGTGTGTATGGCAGGTGTGGGGCTAGAGGAACTTAATTCCAACTGGACTTCATAGAATAGTTTCCATGTTTCATTTTTGACTGTGATTAGTGGATTTTAACACCATGTAAAAATGCTGTTGGAGTCTGAAGGATCTGCTTTCTCTGTAATTCCTGTAAGAACTGGCCTGTCTGTTAACTATGAAATCAATGAAAACATACTTATCAGGGCAGACAAAATAAATCTAGGTTCAGGCAGGTGTGTTGTAGACATCTTTATTTTTGTAAACTTCTTAGCTATGTGCAATGGGGAGAATAGAGTAGAAAACTATTGCAATCTCTTGTAGATGTAACATGCAGAGCTTTCATCTTATTTTTTTCTTGCTAATGCTCTAAACATAAATATCCCTCTCTAGTCTTAACTTATTGGGGTCAGTTAGGGCTAGATTCGGGAGTCATGAAGATCACTGAGATTCTCTCTCTTTTTACATGTATCCTTCCTTAGGGTATAATTCCACATTTGTTATTCTTCAATCTTTTGGTCATAAGATGAGTTATATGTGACATTAATCTGCCAGTTTGGATCAATCTCAAGTATGTATTTTATCTGAAAGTAGTCTAACTTTTGTTCTTTACACATAGATTCTTGACAATGACATGTTTTTGTCTCCTGGCATTTGTGCCACTGTTATCATTTACATCATTTTTATTTATATCATAAGATACATGTAAAGTATTTCCACAAGATGATTTGATGTACATTCTCCCTATGAAGTCAAATTGCTTTCTAAGAATATTTTAAGAACTCAAAAATTATTTTTAAAAGTTTTTAACATGTTTAATTATCATGTTATCAAGTTATGTCTAATTCATTCGTTGCTTTGTGTAGACTGCATTAACTTCTGACTGCTTTTCCAATATTTCTTGATGGCGATTGGTGGTGCTTGATCTTATCAGATAATACTCTGAATATACTCGTTTTTTCTGCCTTCAGAAATATGTTTTAAATGGGTTTGTAGTTCTTGGTTAACAGTTCCTTTTCTTTTATCTTTTCAAAGGAGTTCCATTCTTTGCATAGTTCTGGTATGACATCTGATTTCATCCTTTGTGTGTCTTTTGTTGGTTTGACTTCTCTTTAAGTTTTTAAGCTTCTTACTGATTTCCAAGAATCTTATTATGATAGTGTTAGCATCTAGGGAAGGCTTGTGGCCCCCTTAAAAGCAAAGTTCTATGTTAATGCACCCTCAAACTTTTCCCTTTGTTTTCAACTTGACATAATTTTAAGATTCAATTTTTTAGGGGTATGTGTGTGCCCCAGTGTATGTAGGTACACCATGTTCATAGAGTGCCCACGCAGATCAGAAGAGGGTACTCAATAACTGAAACTAAAGTTACAGGCATCTGTGGGCCATGTGGTGTAGGTTCCCGGGGTAGAACCCAGGCCCTCTTCAAGAGCACCAAGTGCTGTCAACCACTGAGTCTACAGTTTAAACTTTATTTTGGAAAAAGAAACTGATAGCAGCTAGAAATAATCCTACCTGCCATCTTCTTCACACAAACCGAACATGCCCAGATGTGTTCCTTTCAAACAGGTCCCTGCTTTTGTTTAAGCAAGACCAGGAATATGTCCTCCATCTTTCCTTTTTTGAGATGATTTTTAATTGGCATGCTTACAAATACACATATTAACCTGCTAGGCTTGAAAATGTACCCAATCTCAAGTACTTTCCTGTAAAGGGGTGTGTATGGGCTCTTTAAATAAAATCCCTCTGGTCTGTTTGGAGTGGGTGGGGCACTAATTTTTAACTAATTCCACACCTTCCTTACCTTCTGGATGCAATAACTTGACTCCATTCCATCTTCTAGATGTGGTTACTGACTGTTTCCACCCAGAGGAGAACCCACTGTGGTCAGATCACAATGTTTTAAGAACACGTATTACATATACATTAATCTTTTTGATCCAGTTCCTCAGTTCACTGGAGAACTGTTGTTTCTTTCTATTTGACCCTTTTCTCTCTTACTGATTCATTTTCAGTTTGTATTACTATTTTATTTTCTCTTATATTTTCTTCAGTGTTTTAATTGGTGCTAGCCTCATTTAGTGAACTCTTTCTAAGAAGCAGTATTTTTTATTTTCTGTAAGTTTATTTGCATCTTTAAAAATAAATTATATACCTCTCTTAATCAAGCTTACATTTCATTTTTTTCTTTTTATTCTCAAAGTTATAAGATTTCTAAGAACTTTTCAACATCCTTATTCAAGCTACTCTACAATATCTGATATTTTCAAAATCTGATTTCACTGGTTTATATTTTTCCTGCTTATGTTTCATATTTTCTGGACTATTAAATTTTTCTTACAAAGTTCCTGAGGATGCTAACTACTTTTTCTTTATAGATAACTGATGATTGTTTTAATATGAAATCAAAAGAATTGCGGTGTATTTGCTCACCTGAAGTCTTGATTTAAAATTTTGTGGTGGTGGATCCAGGACAACCTTTATGTTGGAACTATTTTTAGCACTGCTACAAAGATTAGCCCCTTCTGAAGAATCAGTCCAATAGCTGATGTACTGTGAGATCGTCTCCTCTATGATAATGTACGCAGTCACTTTGTACTCATAGACTAATAAATGCAGTAAAGGTTACTGCTCATTGAGGAAATTATTAGACATAGCAAAACTATGTCTAATCCTGTGTGGGCCATGACAGTAGTTCAGTCTGTTGATTTCTGGTGATTATGCTCCATGAGTATCCTCAGCAGGAGTTTCCAACTCCTGATGCACAGATTCAGCTACAGTCTGTGCGAATCTCCAGAGCTCCATCACTTTGTAGCTTATTAGCACTCTTCCTCACAATCTTCTTTATTTCCTGAAGTCCCGTCTCCCACGTTTGTTTCCTAACACCACTGGAACCTTTCAGCTTCATGTTCTTGGTATATAGCCATGGCATTTCTTCATGGCAACAAACTGCTGAAATCCTTTCCTTGGGAAATCCCAGTTTCTTGGAGCCTGTTACCCAATGCCTAAAACACCATTTTCTATACTTCCTGGCTTTGCTTACACAGTTTTTGCCATTTCTACAGTTTTCATTCATTAGCAGAGCTCTTACAGTAAGCTCAGAGTAATGTGAAATTAGAAAAGTAATGACATAATTTAAATAATATTTTATTATTTTTATTTTATGTGTATGATTATTTTGCCCATGCTGTAGTGTACCCATATTGTGCAATGCTCATAGAGTCAGAAGAGGGAATCAGACTCCCTGGAACGGGAGTTACAGAGGGTTGTTAGCTGTCATGCGGGTGCTGGGAAACAAACCTAAGTCCTCTTCAAGAGCAACAGGGACTCTTAACTGCTGAGTCATCTCTCCAGCTCCAATAACATAACTTTTGTAACAGGAACGAGTGAATATATACATAAACATAAATATATGAGCATATGTGGATAGGCAGGCAGAGAGAGAAAGAGAGAGAGAGAAGGGAGAGAGAACTCAGATCACTTAGAACCCTAGAAGAAGAGATTTTTTTTTCCTTTTCATGTCATTTTTAAAGTAATGATGCATTTTTGTCACTACAACAATCTCAGGGTGATTATATTTTGTTCTAATCAAGAACAATTCAACATAGCATGCTATCATAGCAAAATAGGTATTGATTTTGTATCTGGTATGTGGAAAGTCTACTGACAAGAATACTTGTTGACTAACACTAAGCCATGCTCACCATAAATTATGAATAGTTTGGACTATGTAAATATGAGACAATGAAAACCATCAAACCATCCTCTGAGCAGTAACCTTTACTGTATTTATTAGTTTAGGAGTACAATGAATGGAGAAAGTAGAAAAATATTTGAATATTCAACATAATATAAAAGAAATTAGACCACCATGATATCTACCTAAAACCAGAGAAGATAATCAAAATACAAATTTCATGGGATTTTAAAGAGTAATAGAAGAGAAAGGTGTTAGTTTCTTGGACTGCAGGGCTTGGAGCACTAGACTGGTAAGGAGGAGTTGTCCCAAGTTATTTTGTGATGAGTTCTATCACCATTTTCCTCTACAGCTGCATTTTGTGACATTCTGTTCTCTGCTTTGAGTATGGTCCTTCTCTTCTTCCTTCATTCTTAGGTGAAAAAAAATTAATCCCCAAAACAATCATCTCCATTTGGCAAACGCAGTGCTAAACAGAGAGACTCTGTATTCCTGTAACAAATGAGTATGTCTTGGGAGTTTCCAGAGGGAAGATTATTGTGCAACCTGTCTCCATTTAATCTATCACAAGATCCTTTCTATAGAATAATACTGGGAAATATCTTCCAAAGAGTAAGATTGGAGAAGAATTGTTCCATGTCATGCACTCATTTGGTTAAAATCTAAATACAACCAAAGACCTTGATTAGTGACCATGGGCTTCCATAACAACTACCATAGACCATCGGCTTCAGCAACAGAAATCTACTTCCTTCAGTCTGGAAGCTGGAGGTCAGTGTGCTCACCTGGTTGGGTTTTGGAAAGCCCCATCTCTTGACTTTCAGAAAGTCCTTCTGTGTGCTCATGTGACTTTTCTTCAGCATGTCATATATGAAGGGCATGGTCCTATTACTACACAAGTGATAGTCATACACAATTAGATTGTTATGTTTATATCAAATTATTTAAATCACACCCTAAACACTATCTCCAAATGTAGTTACAATGGTGATTAGGGCTTCAGTATATGAATTTGGGGAATTTACAATTAAGCCCATAAGGCATGTCATGAGAAGTACAATTTATGAATAAATAATCACGACTTGCAGTTTTGATCTTTCTCCTAAAATATAGTTAACTTGTATTACTTTTGCCACATTTTAATTATTAGTTTAATTTTCATGCTTTAAATTTTGTGAAGAAATTTTGAAATAAGCCAACAAGTGATTTTTTAGCAGAAGCAAAGTTACAAGATACAAGAGAAAAAAAAAATTAGAAAGCAAACTAGAATGGGAAGATGATATGAATGTTTTATAGGGTACCAGAGTATAAATAAAAAGATCTTATTAAAAGAATAAGACTGTTAGGCTACTTTGCCACAATGACTAATAATAAAACTGAGAGAAAAACATTAAAACAACAGGTTACTTTACGTAATATATAGGACGTCCATTTGGGCATTCACATACACAGTAACCCAGCCAAGACTTGGATCTAACAAATTGTAAATTAGATAACTGAGTGGGTAGTTACTGGAAGAAACTATAAGAAATATCATAATCAAAGCAAATAGCTTCCAAAATAATTTTTAGTGACACAGAAAATGTCTCACTAGCCAATTTAGAATTTTACATAGTAAAACTTAGTCTTATGGGAGTACTGTGTTTAGAATAACTATAGAAACTTGTAATCCACCCCTCAAATATTCAAGTGGTGAACTGTAAATGTTAATAATCTGCATACATTTACATGTTATTGGGTACATTAATGGACTTAATTATATTCCAGAGCTAAGTAATGACCCCATAAAGCAAGTGCCTTTTGGCTCACTATTATATAAAGTTTGCATATCTTGTTTAAAAGCTGAATAAAATAAACACTTGACTATGTAGAGATGCAAAGTTGTTAAAGGATATCAATTTAAGAAGTTAAACTCTGGTGAGTTTAAGATAAAACAAATCCTCATATAAGAAAACTATTCATCATGAATATTTACCAGTATTTAAAAGCTGAAATTCTTTTTTAAATTTAATTTAATTATTCTTTCTCATAATTTTATAACAGGACATGAAACTATCTGTGCTATTGGGGTTTATTTTTATATATTCAATGGATTTCCTGAAATCCTTGTACATTTTTAGCTCTACCATTACAAATTTATTTTTATTTTATTTTATATGTATGATTGTTTTGCTCACACATATGTATAGGCAACAATTGCATCCTTGGTACCCACAGAGGCTAGAAAGTGTCTGATCCCTTGGAAATAGGGTTAGAGTTGGTTGTATGTCTCCATGAGGGTGTTGGGGACTGAACCTGACTTTTCTATATGAGCTGCAAATGCTCTCTTCATCCCCAGCCTCTATCATTGTAAAGAATGTTTTTCTGACCTGTAAGAATCAAAGAATAATAGAGGTTAATCAGGTAGCTCGTTTCTTCCACTAGTGTTGAGTATCCTCAAGAAGGCTACAGTAGTCCTTCTTGCTCTTATGTCTTCCACCTTTCTTAATTTATGGGCACTTTCTGCACCTCCTAATGAGTAGAGTGCACCTGAATCTGGGCTGGCCTTGTGACATGTAAGGACACATTAAATATAGCAAAGAAAAATTTTGTGACTTCTAAGTCTAGTCTTAATAGGGCTTTTATCTTTCATCCTATTCCAAGTGGTCTTTTACTCTATTCATATTTCTTGAAAACAGAAAGAAAAGCGAGTCTCCAGAAACAGGTATTCCATCCTAAGTGTACTGGATAGTTGAACTGATGCACCTGATCGAGGGAGCCTCAACTGGGGAACTGCCTCCATTGGACTGGCCTGTGGTCATGTCTGCGAGGCATTTTCTTGATTGTTGAGTGGTGTGGGAGGGTCCAGCCCACTGTGGGCAGGCAGTCCTGTATTATATAAGAAAGCAGACTAAGTACAAGTCAGGGGAGCAAGCCAGTAAGCAGCATTCCTCCATGGCCTGTGCTCCAGCTCCTGCCCCTAGGTTCCTGCCATGAGCTCCTACCCTGGGCTCCCTCAGTGATGAACTGTGGCCCGGAATATGTAAGCCAAATACACTTTTTCCTCCCTAAGTTGGTATTGGTCAGAGTATTTTGTCACAGCAATTGAAGGCAAACTAGAACACTGGGGGGAAGGGTCACTTTGTTAAATAACAGTTGAGTTTGAGGCAGATGGTGTCGTCTTCATAAACAAGTCCAGGTAAACAGCTGACTCATTAGATCAAGAGCAAATAGAATGATTGTTTTAACACACAAGTATATTTTGGAACTATATGGTATGCAGTAGTCAATAAATGACACAGAAATCGATCCCTAACAGTATCACAAGAACCTAAAATATATGCCACTGGATTTGGGCTGAATAATCAGAAAAAGCAAAAATGTGGAGAGGAGTGAACAAATGGCTAACGTGGAAATGACTGGAAACGGTCGGTATTCCAAAAGGATAAACTGAGTTGGTTGGTGGTAAGAAATGTCACAAAAATAAGACTGGCTAGATGCTGGGAGTTTTAAAAATGTGTCCACCATGATGTTGGAATTAGATAATACAATATCTGGAATGCTGACAGTGCCAGTTGGTTCCTTGCTGCTAAGAATAATAAATAATAAGCAGACTGGAGAGTTCTCAGGACTACAGAATTGAGATACCTCACTTCCAGACTCCAGAGCCTTCACAATTTTCTCAAAGCAATCCTATTAAGATAAAGATAAAATCAAGGCTAGACTTATAAGAAAATTGATTTGGAGATGACGATTTGATAGACTTTCAGAGTCATGTTATCCAGAAGTCTTCCAAGAAGACTTAAAAGAATCTTTGACGTGTCTCCCCCACCCCAGCTTTGCCATACTCAAAGCAGATACAGAAAGATACATATCCTACACATCCTAGAAAGAATTTATTGAGTGCCCCATTTGATCATTGAGGTTAATGGAAAAACAAAACAATATTTCAAAGATAATTGTCTTTACCAAAATACTACCATCTGGAACTCTTTGTAACCTGAGATTGTTAACAATAGCACGCAGGCTATGAGCTGCCACCTTTTATATAGGTAGGAAGCAGGCTAATAAAGTCACCCAGTGTCAAAGTGATGTGTCATTGTGTTGAGTTCCGCGGGACTTGAACCCCCGTCACACAACCCGACGCCTTGCCCTGGGACTCGAACCCAATGGCACCAGGGCTTCAGGACTCCAACCCTCAACGGCCGCTTGCTCTGGGACTCGAACCCAAAGGCAGGGCCAAGAAAACCAAGGCCAGATGCAAAAGCAAGAGGTTTTATTGAACACTTGTACAAGTGGGCGCCCTGCTCCAGGACACAGGAAAAAAAAATGTGCGCCAGTAGCCTGCCTCTTTTATATCTCAAAAACATAGGCAGGGGCGGAGTCCCGTCACCACATCTCAGGAACTTGCCAGATCCTGTTACATTCCGAAAACTTACAGAGTTTCATACAAAAAAACAAGGAACAGAGACAAAAACAAGGAACAGGTGGTACCATTAATTTTACAATAACAGGAAACAGGGTGGTCACAAGGTCTCATAAACATGTTTTTGTACATTCTGTGGTTTGGGGTGCACCCAGTGATCTTTACTGCTCAAGCAAAACAATTCCTGAGCAAAACACTTCCTGAGCTAGCTTTTTACCGGGGCAACTAATGGTCTTAGTTTTTCAGTTAGTCTTTTAGACTCTATTTTACTTTTCAATTGCAAAGGAATAAGTTCTCAGTGCACTTACCAGAAGGTACAGGAGCAATGCAGTAAAGGAATAACTTCTAGACAGCAAAACTGGGCAGCAGCCACAAGATATTCCTCTCTGAAGATAAGTACCTGAATGGGTATGCCCAAATAAAAATTAATAGTTTTATGGTACGATAATTATTATGGTGATAAATATCATGAAATCATATATGTTGATGCAGTTTTATATGACTTGTTAGTGGAGTAATGTTCAGAAATTAACGTTTAAGACAGTCAAGGAAGCAAGAGAGGAGAGGAAAGAAATCAGTCATGTAAGTGTGGATGACCATGAGCTTTCACTGGCAGTTCACGGAGTGCGCATAGCATCACAGACTTTTCATGTCTTGAGGAAGTCTCTGTAAAAATGGTCAGTTATTAGAATTCAAGAAATATAACAACTGTAAAAGGAGGTTTGTTTTCAGGAAAGAGGATCTAATAAAGACACAGATATAGATTATGTTTTATAATTTATATTACCACATTATGAGCTTCTGTGTGTTGAGAACACAAAGTTAAGATCAGTCCCAGCAAGAAGAAACAGAAAAAAGTTCAGTTTAGTACAAGAAATTGAATTAGAACAGAATTTGCAAAAGCATTTAAAATTATAACCAAGATTCTGGCAGATGGGGCATTAAGTAGGAAAAGTATAAAAGACTATTTCACCAAATGTATGATGATCTGAAAACCAGGAAAAGTTCTATGAATAAGATCTTGTTTATATGACATTCCACAGAATCATCTGACTGCTCAGAGTTCAATTATGCTTGCAGAATGTGTGATCAATAATCAGAGCAAATGTTAGCCTCCAGGACTCAGAAAACATATTTGAATAAACTGTTTAATAAATATGCTGCTTTTACCCAGATTCATTGGTCCGAGTTGAGAAAGGAAAACAGTGGACTTAGGTCTGTACTAGAAAATTATGGCTATATTAAAATCTCTTCTGACTTTTATATTTACATAAAACAAAGATCATGCAAATAATGCTATTTATCCTTAGTGGAGTTGATTTCTTTTACAAAAACTTTATCTTAGGGGAAACTACTCAGGTGCCGCGCCTGCATGGCCCTGGATCCGAGTCTGCGAGGGACATCGGGATTAAAGAAGACACAGCACGCTCTTGGTCTGGATGGTAAAAGACTCTTTATTCCTTTTCTCTCTCCCCCTTATATACCCCCTAGCTTAAGAGGGAGAAAGTTGGCAGGAAGGAACTCAAGGATGAGGTCTGGGGTTCAAGATAGGGTCAGGGCATTCTCAGCCTGTGAGGCGGAACTTCCTGGGCTCAGTCTGGTAAACAACTCTGGGAGCTGAGGTGAACAAAGCAGGATGTTCACAAAACAAGTTCCTGCTCAGTAACAGAGGGGGGTTGTGTTGAGAGACCTTTTTCCCACAATTCCCCCCTTTGTTTTTATTATGAAAAGGTTCTGTCTTAGGTCATATGGTTGGCAAAAGCCCCTTACCCGTCTCTGGAGGGTCTCTTCTCCTGTCTTAGGTGGGGCCGCTTTCCACAGGTTGCCCGTCATCAAACCCTTCCATGTTTGAGCATTTAGAACCATATCTCATGATTCTCATTGGGGCAATGAGACAAGCTAAGTAACGCTTGTCTGTGCACGAGTTCTCTTTTTAGAAAACACGGAACAGATCCTACCCAGGACAACTAGACCAACTTCTGCCAGGAGGAGTCCCAAAATCCCCAAGGCTAGGGTCCCTGACCATCTTTGAATCCAGCCTCCTAAACTAGCCATGGAGTTCCACCAATCTTCCCTAATTACAGGTTCAACTTTAGTCCTATTAATAATCAACATATGATAAGCCAAAACAGTGGTAAAATTTACAAAGACATCATTCCTGCTCCCCCTTAAAAAGGCATTTAACCGTCCTAACTACAAACTAAGATTTTTCGATGTTATCAAGGTAATACAAGCCGAATGATAATACAAAGAACAATGCACTTATTGAACAATCCACAAGAAATCAACTTGCTCCTGCAACAAAATAGTCGGTTGATCAACATACCAAATTGTATATAAGTCATTCAAGAAATTTTGGGTAGCAAGTGCCTGTGACACAGTTTCAGACAGCTTGTCCGCCGTCGTGGCAGTGGAGGCGGAGGAAGCCAAGGCAATTCCGGCAGCAGCCGCAGCAGTCACAGAGGTGGCAATGGCCGCAACAACAGCTGCTGTTATTCCGAAATCTCTTCGCTGTCTATACAAAATAATTTCTTCTCCCTTCTTTTCAATAGGAGCCAACAGAAGAACCATTGCGGGAATTCAAACAAGTGTAGAATCATCCGTCAACAGCCAGCAATTGCTCAAGCTGCAACTACTAAAGGAACAATTAAATCCTTCCCCCGTTCCCCCTCAGTCCGATTCCAGGTAACAACACAAACAAACAAACAAAAATAACACCTTTGTAGAGCAAAGACCATCTTTTTTTTTTTTTTTTTCCCCCAGAACAAATGTTCTGAAATACTTTAACAGTATAAATACCCTGGTTAACAAAGTCCCCAGAACATTTCTGTTGCTAAGACTGCACTTCGCAAAAAATTTACATTTCACACCATCCAAGAAGCTCTGAGGATCAACAGTCAATGCCTTTAGCAAGACTTCAGTTACCATCCTCGTTTTTCCCAGTAATTACACAGGGTGGCATTAACTTACAAAATGATTCCTGCGACGGCCCACTAAAGTGAACTCTGCTAAATCTCCAATTCAAGGAAGGCATTTAGGACCCAGACATTTTTCCAACACAGCCTACAAGTCTCAACATACACCACCTACCTGAATGAATGAATTTTCAGCACTAATTTACGGGAGTTCTTTAAATCTTTCATTAAAGCATACACTGAATCCACACACGTACTAACGCACACCTAAATCACTGCACTAGCATCCACAAGGAAAAGGTAGACAGGGGCAGGGAATCCGGACCCTTATTTATAAGGAGTTTTTGAAGGTCTCGGCGGACCTCCTCCCAGTCCGGGACATTTAAGTCACCTGTAGATACAAACCAAGGGCTTGCCTTTTCAATGGAGTCTAAAAATTTATCAAGAGTTTTTGTCTTAACTGCTGTTTTTTGCTCCTCTAGGAGCCTTTTAAGATGATGCTATAGTTACACTTTACCTGGCTTATTGCCCATTTTATTTTATAGTAAATACCCCAATACGTCCCTGCCGGCCTAGGGACGACCCTGTCCGCTTACCCCTTCTTTCAGATCTCGGTGGGACCTCCAATTGCCACGCCTGCACGGCCCTGGATCCGAGTCTGCGAGGGACGTCGGGATTAAAGAAGATACAGCACACTCTTGATCTGGATGGTAAAAGACTCTTTATTCCTTTTCTCTCTCCCCCTTATATGCCCCCTAGCATAAGAGGGAGGAAGTAGGCAGGAAGGAACTCAAGGATGAGGTCTGGGGTTCAAGATAGGGTCAGGGCATTCTCTGCCTGTGAGGCGGAACTTCCTGGGCTCAGTCTGGTAAACAACTGTTGGAGCTGAGGTAAACAAAACAGGATGTTCACGAAACAAGTTCCTGCTCAGTAACAGAGGGGGGTTGTGTTGAGAGACCTTTTTCCCCACACTCAGGCAGGGGGATTTGAAGTCAGGTTT
Organism: Eospalax fontanierii; assembly: GCA_035773235.1. Taxonomy (NCBI): domain Eukaryota; kingdom Metazoa; phylum Chordata; class Mammalia; order Rodentia; family Spalacidae; genus Eospalax; species Eospalax fontanierii. The sequence goes on from CM069527.1 coordinate 10,867,074, forward strand.
ATATCCTGGGCCTAAGAGATGTTTGGAATATTTTTATTCTGTAAATTATATATAGCCTTGTGATATCTGTGGCTCTTCCACAGAGGATGCATGCTGTCTATTTAAAATGACTTGGATTCTCTCAGAGAAATGCTGTGTTATGGAATGGGTCAAATCTCTTGAGAAATCTCAAAGACTTCATGCTTCATCTAGAATTTGTCACAGTTCTTTAAAATGGAAACAGCTTAAAAGGAATGATCTGAATTTTGCTTTCTTCCATTGAGTTATTTCACGTCCTGATCTAAAAACCATCTGTATGTAAATTTTAACTCCTCTGGTTTTCATCGTTAACCAAGCACCATCTATATCACGCCACAGAACACATCTGATGTGACCTTAAAATAGAGTGTTAGTAATTTTAATTGACTCACTTTGACAGCATTCCCACCCACTTACTTGATTCCCTATGAAGACTCTGATGCTAATCAAGATGCAATTATCCAACATGGCAAGGGAAGTCTGTAATGTTTGATGATTAGTCAGAGAAAACTGGCATCAATTATAGAGACAATCATCTTGTCTTCACCGTGGAGAGATCTGAAGCAGAACAATTTGTTCTCACAGACATTATGGACACATGCTTCTTAGCTGTCAAACTTGCAGCTTGACAAATTGCAGTGTAGAGACAAATAGTAAGTTTCACAATGTTCAGTCATTTAAAAATCTTTATAAAGCATTCCCATGCTTATATAGACATTTTCTTAGTCATTTTGTTAACTGTTTTTTCACGTTCAGTATAAAATTTCTGTTAACTTATAAAAGTAGGGAGAAGTTACCACAATGTTAAACCCAGTGTTAAAATGCTTTGGGACTTTCAGTGGAAAGAGCATAGGATGAGAAAACTAGGAAGTTAAACTGTTAATGGACATAATCTGATCTTAGTAAAAGGACACGTAAATTCAATAATTCAATAAGCACTCAACATCCAGTGTCAAAGTGAAATAGAATGCAAATACTCACATAATTGATGAAGGTATGGGTGCTTTAGAATTATGGATCCTATTAGACTCTTGTTCTAGTTTGCTTCCTGCTGATGTGATAAACCCCATGACCAAAAATAGCTTGGGGAGGAAAGGGTTCATTTCATCTTATACTTTACAGCCCATTATCAAGGAAAGTCAGTGCAGGAACCCAAGGCTAGAACTTTTAGGCCAGACCACTGAGGAACACTGCCTACTGGCTTGCTTCTCCTGGCTTGCTCAGTCACCTTCTTATACAGTGGGCTCAGCCCTCCCATATCAATTAGCAATGAAGAACCTCCCAGCCGACATGCCCACAGACCAATAGATGGGCAAAGTTCCTCAGCTGAGATTCTGTCCTCCCAGGTGCGTCTAGATGTGTGTCAGGTTGTTAAGTATTAAGCAGCACATCCTGAAACGGTACCGAAATGTTCAAAGATTCCAGAAAATGTGAAACGATGGAAAATTATACTTATCCAGATCAGAGGGCCAGTCAAGTAGGATTGAGAAGAGATGCCTAGTAAATGTGTTGTGATTTTCATTAGTTTCTGTCCATGTCTTAGACTAACAGCTCTTTGTTCATCCTTACTTCACAGAACATACATGCATTTTTTAAAAAGAAGTACAAAAATTGAAAAGAGCTTTCAGTATTACTCTAGTTATAGTCACAGTTCTCAGAAACTAATATTTATCTTTCACAAATTCAAACATTAATACATAATAATTCAGTCAGATAAATGCATCTTTTATGTATTTCCTATAAATACTGTGTTTATTTAGTCAGACCTGGTTGCACATACCTTTAATCCCAGTACTCAGGAGGCAGAGGCAGCTTGATCTCTGTGAGGCCAACCTGGTCTATATAGTGAATTCCAGACAAACTGGGGTTATAGGGGACCCTGTCTCAAAATATATTTTAATTAAAATAAGAAAAGAACAATGGGTGCATGCATTCTTTTTTAAAGACTTATTTAGTTATTTATTCTTATTTAGGAGTCTGTTTGTGTGCCTGCATGGGTTGTGCCTATGTGGGCCAAGGTGTGCATTCTTGGAGCTAAAGTTACAAGTTGTGAGTCACATGACATGAATGCTGGGAATCAAACTCAGGTCCTCTGCAAGATCAGCAGTGCTTAACTGCTAAGCCATTCCTCCAGTCCCCAAGGAAGACACTCTTTCATCCAGGCCATCGATTTTTTTTTTTATCTTTTTTTTATGTATATTACCTGCATGTGTGTAAATGCATCCATGTTGTGCAATGCCCGTGGAGGTCAGAAGAGAGTTTCATTTGTATCCCTTGGAACTGGAGTTAGGATGTTTAGCTGCCATGTGAGTGCTGGAAATTAAACCCAGGTCCTGAGCAAGAGCAACCAGTGCTCCTTACCACCAAGTCATCACCCCTTCCGCCCCACCCGGTGATCAATATTAACTGCACTGGGAACAGGGCAAATCACCACATATACTCCCTGCTACCAATCACCCGGAAGCATCACTGCTGTGGCGCCTTATTATATGAGAGCAATCGGAATCTGCCTTTGAGCAAACAGGTAAGCCTCAAATTAAGTACATCTGGCAAACGCATTCATTCTTAATTCTTTGTTCCTTTTCATTGTTTTCTTTCCATGTAGAAAAAAAGTCATATACCATGACTTTAAAATAAATAATTTGGTCACTATTATATACAGTCAGTTGGTTCTTATTCTCAAGTTGACTTGGCAGGGTTTATGTTCTGCTTGCAAAATTAAAAGCTGGAAAAGAAATTCGCTCCCATTTGAAGAACTTAATAAAATCTTCAAAACCACAATTTTATTGACTTCATCGAAGAACTGAGGCCACAAGACAACCATAGAAACTGAATTCCAAAGAATGATGGATTTGCACATACAGAGCTAACAGAGCTATGTTGAGTGAAGGTACTCAGAAAGTATTATCTTTAAACAAAAGCAACCCTATTTTGAGATATGGGAATTTTCATAAAAATGATAAGAATAAGAACAACCATGGAATATTCCTTTAAGCTAAACCCTAATACTTTAATGGTAACACAAAACACAGATCATAAATGAGACAAGAAAGAGAGATGACTATATTAAAATCAAAAACAAAGAAAGCAGTCAAAATACAAACTCTGAGCATAGGTAGTTTTTGCAAGTTTACAAAAAGTTTTATTCATAATTTTTATAACATGGGCATGAATTTTAGGACAGAACTCTGACTGAATGGATGGGGCCACACCCCCTGCCGCTCTCTCTGGGTAAAGAGTTAAGAAGATATCTGTGCTATGACCTAACGACGGTCTGTGATACCCTGCTGTTATTGCCTGACCCCGTGCTCACTGTCACATAGACTGTGCTGAATTAAAACATACCTATAATGGAAAATTCCTGTCATCATTCAAAGGTTATAAAAGGTCAGATTTCTCCTTTGTTCGGGAGATGGATCCAAGGGTCCTCAGGAGAACTTTTGGGGAGACTGTTCCAAAGCTTCTCTCTGAAGAGGTTCCTGTGGCCTCCTGCGCTCCTGTCATTCATCTCTCTCTTTCTGTCTTTCTCTCTCTTTCTCACTTGTAATGAAGCCCCCCTCCAGGCTTTAAAGGGAAACCTCTCCTTCCCTTTGAGGCCCCATCGTGTTTAGATCTCCATATCTTGTAATGCTTCTATCCAGTGCTCTCCATTTCACTTCAAAACTCCATCACAGTATTAAGACCTTTCGTTCTAATAAACCTCTCTGAGGGAATTGGGTCAGTTTCCTTTCTGTGCTAACCACTACTGCTCACTTCCTTTTATTATTATTTTTCTCAATGTATATTTTTATTGAATTTTTGTGCAATTCATACAACATATCTTAATCATATTTAGATCCCCTCCCCCATCCGTAACTCACTCATAGCCCACCCTACAGGATTTCATGCATTCTCTCAAATATGTTAAGACCTACCAAGTCAAGTTTGTGTACCTAGATGTCCCTTTAGTACAAATTCATGCACTGGAGTCTAGTCAGCCTATCTAGAGTCACTCCCTTAAAGAAGATCAACAATTCCTCACCCTGAAATAGTTACCTGTCAACAGTTCCTCAGCAAAGGTTGGGTCCTCTTGGCATTTATCCAGTCCAGTGCTAAGCTTTTGTCTGAGTTTTCATGGGTCTTGTGCATGCTGGCACCCTTGCTTTAAGTTCGTGTGAGCAAGTTCCCAGAGGCCTGGAAGACTCTGCTTCCTTATGTTCATGCACTAACCCTGATTCTTACAATCTTCTTTTATTTTTAAAATAATAAGGACATATGTACTGAGGACATTCAACTAAAGTACTAGCTTTTACCCTTTGTGCTTTATTTAAGGCCCCACCTGTAATTGATGCTTACTGTTTAATCTTAAACTAAGAAAAGTTACATGAACAAAACAAGAAGATAGTAAAATAAATTTTGTCAGCTTAATTTTAGTTAGCGAGTATCTATAAATGATTCTACTTTCCTAATATCTATAATTCTTACTTTTGTTCTATCTCAAATTATTTAAATATGAACTTTCAGAACAATCAATTCTTTCATATATTACAACAGATATATACCACATGATAGGCATATTCAGTTTATTTGCCTGTTTATTTCTCCTATCAAAAAATCTTTAAATGTAGTTAAGTTAAAAATACCATGAAAGAATGTATGTGTGTGCTGATATATCTGTGGGGAACGTTTATTTATAAAAAATTAAATTCAATGAATTTAAAGAGAAATAATGATTCTATTATTGTCTGTCAAATTGTAGGAATGAAACTGTCAGTACACTGACTTTCTCTTCAGGCCTCTTCTCTATTTATTTAACTAGAAACATTGTAGAAAAGAATATGAAGGATGTCGATAGAATCATCTTCCCAAACAGGCACTGTCTGGTCTGGATAAGTTCTTTTAATTTACTTTTATTTATTTTATGTGTATGAGTATCTTGGCCACATGCATATATGTATATCATATGCATATATGGTACTTGCAGAAGCTAGAACAGGGGATTAGAACATCTGAAACTCTAGTTCCAAGCAATTGTGAGCCTCTCTGTGGGTGCCAGGAACTGAACCCAGGTCCTCTGCAAGAGCAGCAAGTACTCTTAACCACCGAGCCATCTCTCTAAAGTCTGAAGTTTGAAAAGTTATAATACACTGAGACATTCAAACCTGCACATGGAAAGCTTTGATAATCATGTAAGAAAGCCTTAGCTAACAGTCACAGAAATGAAACACACATACAGGAAGAGAGAATATTTCTGGATCTTTGGTTAATCAACCCCCAGACACATAGACCAAGCTGTCTTGTATCATTAATTGGTAAAGTGGCTGTAGATCACTACAAATGCATGACCTATCCAGTTATTAGAGAAGCAAGCCTATACATTATAAAACAACTACCAATAACTTTAAATGATAATATTAAAAGTTGTTATGTTTTGGAGTGGTTTATAAGAGAGTCTAAATATTCTCTAGATTGCTTTTCTCTAATCTAACAATAAATAAAATAAATAAATAGCCTAAATTAAAATAAGAACTTCTTTGGGAAGGTGATTCTACAGAGACCCTTCATATTCTTTTCTACAACATTTATTGAACTAGTAGTTTTATTTCTTAAAATTTGACAGATATTTCTCTTTAAATTCCTCAAATTCAGATTCTTACAAATAAACTATACTTGCACGTATAACAACAAACTCAGTATATCACAAACAATATAAACTATTAGTAGGCCATTTAAGAAACCTTAGAACAACTGTTTAATCTGAATCAGTTCTCTATCAGGAGAGAACTGTATGAAGAGATGAAGGCTTTGTCTATGTTAGCATAAACAACCTGCAATGTCACTCCTCCTAATAGCACCCATATTTAATCTAGCAAAATAAGTGTCAATAGGAAAGCTCCTTTATAGGATTTTCAGTATGATGGAATATCTTTTCTTTGGATAAGAAAATACCTTTTGTTGGTCAAATTTCATGGTTATGAAACTAAAGTTCACCAAAACCAATTCATTTAATTTAATTGGCAGTTTGAACTTTTTCTCCATCTGTAAGATGGCTCTCTTGGTTAATGCTGGTTTAAAAACAGATTCTGGGCAGGAACATTTTGATCTACATGCAGTTTCCTTACAGTCTTTGAATTAGGTATTAACATAATGTCAAGTGAATAAAATGATCAGTTATAGAAACTAAACCTCTTTAAATACGTGAATTACATAGTGTTCTCACTTTTAGTTCCATGCTTTACCTCTACTAAATGATCTCCAAAATGTAACAAAAGAAAATGATTAAAACCCCTCAAAGTATAAAGCAAAATAGAATCATTCTTAGTAAATCCTGAGGATTTCTTTTCTGCTAACTTTCCTTATATTTATCATTGAAAAAAGGTAAAAGTAGATATGATTTAGTTATGTTTTTTATATCCTAAAATGGAAGAATTTAATGACTTCTGTCTCCCACAGATGACCCCCTGGGAAACATGATTCTACCACGCTAACTTTAAGGAAAGTGTTGAAGTCTCTAATTTTGTACTTTCTCCATTCAGTAAACTGAACAATTGTAAAACTGCGCATGTAGGTGTGTCTTTTCAATGAGGAATCAACCATTAACAAATTCATCAACTCATTACTGATCATATTTTGTTGAAAACCTGCTATTGACAAAAATATAAATGGTATGCTAGGAACACTAGAATTCATTATCTAGCAGATAACCTTGTCATATAAATCAGCCATTGCAAAATCTAAAACTACCCTAAAGATAGATTTGAGATGTAAGAAAGTGACGGGAGGTAATGATAATGTGGAACCGGCTCACCTGTGTCCAGTAGGAAGAGAGGAGTCTCAGCAGATGTGTGAAGCCTGGTTCTCATGTGAAAAGAAATGTAAGGTTCGGAGTTATTCAGTATGGCTGGACTATTGTGAATGGTGGGAAACATGGCCATTTAGCATTTTCACCGGATTACTGAAAGCAAATACACAATTTCTGCTTTGACTATTAAAATAGTCTATGATAGATTGGAGAGATATAGTTCAGTGGCAATGCATTTTTCTAGCATGTACAGGGCTTTATGCTTAAGGCAGGGAAGAACCATAAATTCACATGATATAAAGAGTAAACATTTGAATCCTAGAACTGAGATATGATTGCCATTTAACTCACAGAGAGGATCACATTATTTGACTCAGAGAATAAGCTAGAATATTTACATTAAGAAATGAATTATTTTATACAACAGTTCTCAATCAAGTCCAGACCTTCTCCCCAATCCATGCCCCTCCAACACCCCCACCAGACCCCATGTAGTCTGCCACACACAGCACATCCCAAACAATCAAGTACCTGAACCCAGATATCCTTGAGTGCAAACCCATCCACTGGTGTCCAGTCAGCCCATCCAGAGGTCCCAAGTAAGGCTAGATTTGATTTATTACTGTTGTATAAAATTACAAAACCACAATTAAAAAAGAAAAGAAAAGGAAAGAGCCAAAGTGAAGTCAACTTGGGCAGCTTTGCCAAGAGCGCCTGCTGCACATCACTTGTGACATCTACTGAGCTGTCAAGATTCAGTCTGGAGACAAGAGTACCTGCCAGTGTTTCTAGTCCTAAGCCTCTTTTGGAACGTTTAACTTGAAAATGCTTGAGTGAACTGATGAAAAACAACCAGAATCAGAGCGCACCAGGAGCAAAGAGAGACTGCTAAGGCAGTTCAGGATGTGGAAGCCTTAGTGCGAGTGAGACATGGAAGCCTGAAGCACGATCATCCTACGGTGCCCAGCCCACACACCTCATTCCCCATGCTGCCTGTGTGAGTGGCAGCGCGGAAGAAGAGAAATGAGCTAGCCTCAACAAGTCCCACAGAGAGGCCGCTGTTCTCAGGGAAGGATTATGGGGCACTGGTGTAAACAGTCATATCCAGGGCAGACAAGAACACCTTGCCCAAGTGAGGGAAGCTCATTAAGAAGATTCTCCTAAAATGCACCAACCCAACTAAAACAGTTGTCAAAAAGAAAGCTAAAAATTAGAAGACAGACCCACCAACAGGTGTAAAAACCATGGAAAACACATAACATGTCCAAAATCCCACAATTCCTTAATAATTGAAATACTTGAAAAGATTTCAGAATCCTACTTTTAAAAAAAGTAAAGAAACTAGAGGATTCAAACAAATGGAATAAGAGTAAAGGAGTCAGTTCAAATCTAGATAAGAAAGTCAGAAAAGCTGACAGAGAGATCAATAATACAGAGGTGATATTGAGAAACAAAGAAGAAAAATATTCAACAAGGAAACAAATATTCTGGAAAATAACCAAACAGAAATGTGATAAATTAAAGAATCATTCATTCAAACAAACACACAACAAAAACATCAACATACAAGATCAAGAAGAACAATGGACATTGAGGATGGAGGACAAAGGTCAAGGTAATGTTACATTCAGATATCCATGAAAAGATGAGGCTAGTCAAAATGTCCAGGAACTCTGGGTTCTGATCAAGAACCCAAATCTAAAAATTCACATAGTACCCAGGGCTGAGAAAAAGAGAAAGGCACAGAGAATCTACTATAGGAGATTATAGCAAAAAAATCTCCCAAACTGAGAAAAATGGACATGTAAATATAAAAAGACATATAAGCCTCAAATAAACATGGCCACAGAAAAACCTCCTCAATGACATACCACAGCCAAGGTGTTGCAGATGTATATAAGCCAGCAATGTTAAAATCTACAAGTCAAAAATGCCACCTCACAAAGTCAAGCATTTAAAAATAACATGAGGTTTCTTTCAAGCAAACCAAAGGTCTGGAAAAAAGTAAAAGGATACACTTCCAGCCCTGAAAGTAAAAAAACTGTTAATTCTGCGTCTTTTAAAACTGATGGGTGACTTCCCATTCTAATATCTGACAAATATACTTCAAACTAAAATTAATCACAAGACAATGAGAGTCACTTAATTCTGAACAAAGGAACAATTAACCAAGAAGATATAACAATCATGAATATATAGACATCAAATTTGGATTCACCCAACTTCATAAAAACAATACTACAGGACTTTGAGGCACAGATTAATCCCAACTCACTAATAGTCGGGGACTTCAGTACTTCACTGCCTCCATTAGCTAGATCAACCTGAGAGAGAATAGATAGAGGGACATCTGAATTAAACAGTACCATATATCCAATGGATCTAATAGACATCTACCAAATATTCCAAACAAGCATCAAAGAATATACATTCTATTCAACACCCCATGGAACTTTCTCTAAAATCAATCTCATCCTGGGGCACAAAATAAACCTCAACAAATGCAAAAATACTGAAATAGTCCCATTCATTCTATCAGACTACAGTGTAATAAACTTAAAATTAGCACCAGAAGAAGCTGTAATAACTTCACAAACTCATGGAGACTAAATAACACACTCTTGAATGATGAATGGGTCAAAGGAGAAATTAAGAAAGAATACAAATATTCCTCAAATTAAACGAAAAGGACAATACAACACAACAACACCTCTGGTACACTTTAAAACCTGTCCTAAGAGAAAACTTTATAGCTCTATGTGCTTATATTAAAAACAAACAAACAGAAACAGCACAAGAAATGACTTAACATTGTAACTCAAGAATCTTTAGACAACAACAAATGAAACCCAACTCAGCAAACAAGAGAAATAACAAAAATGAGAGCAGAAATTGATGAAATAGAAACACATAAAACAGTGCAACGAATCAATGAATCCAAGGCCTGGTTCTTTGAAAGGATAAACAAGATAACAGACCCTTGACCCACTTAACCAAAAGAAAGAAAGAGCAATCCCAAATCAATAAAATCAGAGATGAAAGGGGAAGCATTACAATAGACAGCCAAAAGATCCAGAACATAACAATGGAATACTTTAAAAACTTATATGCTATTAAATTTGAAAACCTTGAAGAAATGGATGTATATTAAAATCATGGAAATCACCAAAGCTAAACTTAGAAGAGAGTGCATAACATATGAGGAAATTGAAACAATAATACAAAATCTCCAAACTAAAAAAAACAAAAAACAAAACAAAAACCCAGGCCCAGATGGATTAACAACAGAATTCTACCAAAAATTCAAAGAAGAATTATATCCAAAAATACTTAAATTATTCAAAAAGATAGAAGCAGAGGGAGAACTCCCAAATTTCTTCTATGATTCCAGTATCACCCAAATACCAAAACTAGGTAAAGATATAACCCAAAAAGAAAGCTATAGATCCATACTCTTAATGAAAATAGATGCAAAAATTCTCAACAAAATACTTATAAATTGCATACAGGAAACAGATCATCCACCATGATCAAATTGGTTTATGCCAGAGATGCAGAGGTGGTTAAATATATGTAAGTCAATAAACGTCACAAAGCATATAAATGGACTGGATGACAAAAATCACATGGTCATCTCAATAGATGACAAAATTCAACATGCATTTATATTAAAAATCATAGAGAGAATTGGCCTGGAGGGAATGAATCTCAGCATAATTAAAGCTACATACAAAAAACTCACAGCCAACATCATTCTAAATGGAGACAAAACTGGAAACATTCCCAGTAAAATCAAGAACGTCTAGGTTGTTCACTATCTCCACTCCTTTTTAATACAGTGCTTGAAACTCTTGCTGGAGCAACAAGATGAGAGAAGGAAGTTACAGGAGTACTCACTGGACAAGAAGACAAATTATCCATTTTTACAGATGCTATGATATTATACCTAAGAGATTCCAAAAATTCTACCAGAAAAGTCCTAGAAATGATTAACCCTTTCAGTAAAGTGGCAGGTTACAAAATTAATCTACAAAATCACTAGTATTTCTATATACCAATAAAGAGCAATTGGAAAAAAAGCACTTGAAAATCCTCCTATTCACAATAGCCTCAAAAAAATCTCTGAATAAGCCTGACCAAAGACTTTAAAGATCTCTACAATGAAAATTGTAGATCTTTAAATAAAGAGATTGATGAGAACATCAGAAGATGGAAGGACCTCCCATGTTCATGGATTGGAAGAATTAACATTGTGAAAATGAACATCCTACAAAAAAAGCAATATATAGTTTCAATGCAATCCCAATCAAAAAGTCCATGACATTCTTCACAGAATAAAAAAAAAATCTTAAAATTCATATGAAAGTACAAAAGACCACAGATAGCCAAAATAATCTTGAACACAAAGAGCAATGCAGGGGGGATTACTATACCAGATTTCAAACTATATTATAGGGCTATATTCATAAAAAACAGCATGGTACTGTCTCAAAAATAGACTTGTAGATGAATGCAAAGTAATTGAAGACTCAAACATGAATACCTGCAATTTCAGTCACCTATTTGGCAAAGGGGTCAAGAACACTTACTGCAGGAAAGATAGCATCTTCAGCAAATGATCCTGGCAAAACTGGATCTCCCTCTGTAGAAGAATGAAACTAGACCCTTATCTTTCACCTTGTACAAAAGTCAATTCCAAATGTATCAAAGACCTCAATGTGAAACCTGAAACTCTGAAACTGTTAAAAGAAAACATAGGCAGTACCCTATGTGTGTGTGTGTGTGTGTGTGTGTGTGTGTGTGTGTGTGTGTGTGTATGTGTGTGTGTGTGTGTATGAAAGGACTTTCTAATTAAGACATCAGTTGCTCAGGAAGTAAGGTCAATAATCAACAAGTGGGGCCTCATTAAACTAAAAAACTTCTGTACAACAACAACAACAACAAAATAAAACAACCAATGAAGTGAAGAGAAAACCAACAGAGTGTGAGGAAATCACCAATGACACATCTGTCAGAGATTTAACATCCAGAATATATAAAGAACTCAAAAAACAAAAATTAAGAAATCAAGTGACCCAATTAAAAGATGCCTAAGGGTCGGAACATAGAGTTCTGAACAGAAGAAATAAAGATGACTGAGAAACTTCTTAAAAAGTGTTCAACATTGTTAATAATTAGAGAAATGAAAATTAAAACCACTTTAAGATTTCATCTTCCCCCAGTCAGACTGGCTAAGATTAAGAGAACAAATGGTACCAAATGCTGGGGAGGATTTGTGGAAAGAGAAATGTTCATTTACTGCTCATGGGATTGTAAAGTCATGAAACGCCTATGGAAAGCACTGTTGAGAACTTTTTAAAAAGACTAAAGATGAATCTACCATTTGACCCTGTTATACCACATCTAGGCATAACCCCAAGGATTCATCCTATTGCAGAGATACTTGTACATCCATGTTTATTGCTGCTCTTTTTATAATAGCTAGGAGATGGAAACAACTTAAGTGTCCCTCAACTGATAAGATGAATGAAAATGTGTTGCATTTACACAATGGAGTTCCTCGTGGTGATAAATAGAGAAAAAAATCATGAAATTTGCAGGTAAATGTTTAGAATTAAAACTTTTAGGCTAAGTGAAATAACACAGACTCAGAAAAAAAGTTATATGTTCTCCTTCATTTGTGGACCCTAGCACAAAACCCTTATATGTGAGTATGTATCCTGATGTAACTGTAGGAACCAAGAAAATGGAAATGAACCAGACAAGTAAAGGAAAAGAAAGGAACCTGAGAGAGAAGAATAATGGGAGACAGGTGTTACTAAGGGAGAAATAGATAAACTGGGGGTGTTTACATGGGAGAGAGAGGAAGGGTTATAGAAGGAACTATGAAGATAAGGAGCTCAAAGAGGTGAGGCCATAGGAAACTGGTATTATCAAGGGAGAAATGAGGAAAATGGGGCCAATTTAAATTGGGAAGTCATGGAGGGAGAGTAAGACAAGGAGAGAAAGAGGAGAAGGATAAATGATGCCAGCGTGTATAAAACACCAGAGGGAATCATATTAGTTTAACAACCTAATGAAAAATTTCACATACCATATCTCTACATGAGTCCATGTGCATAGCTGAAAGCTACATAGCAAGAAACAGTGCCATACAGAAGAAACCTTCCTTTGAGTTTAAACTGGGGTGGTTTAAGAGACTCCCCAAATTAAACAGACTATTGCCACAGCCCTTGGTTGTCTCCTAGAACTTGAAGGTACCCTATTGCTAAAAACAAGACATTATTCAGAAATCAGATTAGAGCAATGGAGCTGGAACTGACCTAGAAGTCATTTTCCCTGAAGATTAGTTCTCAAAGCTCTGGAGAGAACTATGCAAGCAGCTAAGGGATAACATCAATCAACTGTCCAAACACTAGGTTCGTGATCAAATAACTACATCAAGGACCAATACAGCATATAACAGTGGTACAGTAATAGCACTCTTATCTTGGGAGTAATTAATGGCTACCAATTGGTCTTAGAGGCCACTCAATGGAAGGAAACTCATGTATGGTACTGTATTCATAGCCAATACACATGCTTGAAGAGGTTATAGGTCTTAGAGGAAACCCAAGGCTGTAATATCTCTAGGCTAAAGTAAATTTTTACTATGTACAAAATATGTGTCCTTATATTTACAGTCACATATCCCAGTCACCACTCATCAAAGAAGTTTCTTTTGCACTAGACAGAGAAAAAGGCCGATTACCACAGCTGGTCACACACAGACATTGTCTGTGAATTCCCCATGCCTAAGTTGCAAATGCAATGCAGCCTCTACACCCAAGGCTCAGGCAATATAAAAAAAAAAAGGTAAAGAGGACACTTATGTATCTCTCAGATCTCATAATACTAATGGTCACAAATGGCCAAAGTATTCAGATTAGGAGTCTGCAGAGTGTGCATCCCTGAACAGGACTCCTGTATTAAGTTTCACTTGCCCAAGGCTCAGGGACCATTTCAGAAGAGGGACAAAAGATCATAAGAGCCAATGAGGAGGTGTGTAAGCTATTTAAATAGAATCTTATAAGCTCCAGGACCCTGGTCATATGAACCTACAGCAATGGTGTCAGCATGCTCAAGACCCATGTAACTTCAATTAGACATAACCCAACATGGGGCTGGGAAAATGGGTAGCAGATACTAATCTTTGTTTAAGAAATACTGGCAACTGATTACTGTTGGGTGAGGATGAGCTAATATTAAAGCGAGGGACTCCAGATAGGCTGACTAGACCTCAGGGGATGTACTTGCACTGAGGAAACTTTGAAGACACTAAGTTGACAAAAATGGATCTTAACGCAGATGAAATAATGTATAGATTCCAGTTGGGGTCTATGGGGGGGTTGCTAGTGGGGAAGGGAGTATAAAGATATTATTATTGCTTGATATTCTGTATGAAATACACAATGGTTCAGTATAAAAATTTAAAAAGTAAAAAGTAAATTAATAAATTAACAATATATATTTAAAAAACAAAAAAATATAAAAAACAGTTCAAATGACAACCAATCCTGACTAAGATGTGCGGAAAGAGGAACTAATATTCACTACTAGTAGGAATAAAAATAGACCTAGTACTATTGAAAACAATAAGAAGTTTCTTCAAACCTAAAATTATCAAATATCCCAGGCGCACTACTTCTGATTATATACCTGATGGAGAGTCGTCAGCAAACCCAGAGATATTTGTGCATCCATAATTATTGAAGCACAGTTCAAAATAAAGAGGAAATGGAACCAGTCTAGAGAACCATCAACACATTAATGGACAATGTCAATGTGATATATAAACATTGAAATTTTATGCAACTGGGAGAATGACATCATTCAATCTCAGGGAAATTGATGAAACTGGAGGTAAGCAAAATGATTCAGATTCAGAAAGGCAAATATCATGTGTTTTCTCTTGCAGTTAGTGTCTCTCTGTGTGTGTGTGTGTGTGTGTGTGTGTGTGTGTGTGTAAGTAGAGAGGAACCTAAGACAAAGATGAAGAAATCTAAAGGGAGGAGGATAGGAGATTAAGAGTACAATGGATAGAGGCCTGTTCGGAGGAGGAAGGACATCTCAGTGAGGGCTGGGGAGCGGAAGGAAGATACATAATAACAAAGCACACTGGCCAGCATGGCTAAGAGTGCCATAGTGAAATCCATTGCTTTGTATGCTGACTGAAAAATTAGCTAAAATATGATTATACTAACGAGAATCTTCCCCTTGCCATGTAGAATCTTGCATCACAGCGTTTGGAGCTCTTGTCTCATACATAATAGTAATGTGGTCACATGACATGTATTTTATAATCAGTAATTATTTCATTAGTTCAAATAATTAAAAGAATATTTTAGACCAAGTTAAATTTTTCTATTAAACTTATTTTAACATTGGACAATATTAAGGTTTTCAGTGTAAGTGTACAGTGGAAATTATTGGTTCTGATACTTAAGGCAGACCAATGATTATATCATGTTGGCAAAAATATTTATAATTCCCTGACTAAAACTGTGTTTTGGCAGAGGTTTCGTCTCTGTCTACATCACCAACAGACTGCAGACAGGCTGAATCCAATCTTAATTCTCCCATGTCTAACCAATTAAGGCATCCAATTTCTTGGTTTGATTGTGCTTGCCGGGAATTGCAAAAATTCCTGGAAAAGTTTTAGAGAAAATACTTCAGTGGAATTCAGATGGAGTACCAGAGAAACCTTTTAAGCTCCATCTTTTTAACAAGCAAAGTATTACATTTTAAAAGAAATGTATCATGATATATCCTAGTTAGATAGTGTTTGTTGGCCTAATACTTTCTTTAAGGTTGGCACAGGAGGACTACAGGACTACTGAAGAATTACAGTAAGGATTCAAAAGCCTTGCTGCCCAGGTTCAAATACTGTTTGCAATTTGTTTGTTCAATGATCTTGAAGAAAATATTTAACTTAGTGTGCCTCTGTTTTCTGTGTATAAACTGGGGTTTGTGATATTCTGGTTTGTTGTGGATATTTAAAGCATAAACTATTTTTAGGATGTTTAGAATAGTGTTGGGAACATAGAACATATAAGAAAATTGTATTTCCTGTTTTGTTTAACAATAATAAAGCAAACAAAGTGATTTAAATAACGTTTATTCATAGCAGTTCATGTTCTTTGGGTTGGAAATTTGGGCACAGTTTAGCAGGCCTCTTATCAAGTCTACAATCGTGGTGGCAATTTTGTCTCTGGGTCTGCTTGGGAAAGGATGCTCTCTCAAGCTCATATGTTTGTTTTCAGAAATTATTTTCTGGGCTATGAGTCTTACGGAATGTTTATGACCTGTCATTCATCCCATAGTTAGCTTAAGGTTCTTACTATTTGAGGCTCCCTAATTTAACTGCTTGTGTTAATTTTGCTATCTTGAGAGAAGTCTAGGAGACGGTATTATAATACTCTACAGCATGACCTAGGAAGTGTCATCTCATAACTCTCACTGTGTTCTGTTGGATCAAAGCAAACCATAACTTTTAGATACACTCAGAGGGAAAAGATTACCAAGCTTGTTGTTTTGGTTTCCTTTCTGTTGTGATAAAACACCTGGACCAAAAGTGCCTTAGTGCAGAAAGGGCTGATTGGGCTTACAATTCCGAGTTACACCTTGTCACTGAGGGGAAACCAAGACAAGAGCTCAAATAGCTAGTCACATCCCATCCACAGTCAAGAGCAGAAAGGAATGGGTGGATCCATGCTGCCTCTTTTCATCTAGCTTTTTCCTGTCTTAAGTAGTTAAGAACCCCCTTTCTAGGGAGTAGTGCCACCCTGAATAGGCGGGATCCTCTTTCCTCAACTGACAGTAAAGAATTCCCTTCTGATACATCCACAGGGCAGCCTGATCTAGAGAATCCCTAAACTGAAGTTCTCTTCTCAGGGGATTCTAGGATGTAACAAACCAGCAACTAATAATGAAATATCATAGCTGTGTACCTGAGGAGACTAGGGTAGTGGGACTCCCTGTAGAGGACACTTTCCAGATACATTTGTTTTGAAAAAGTTGCCTCATATAGAATTTACTTAAAGAAAAAGACATACAAAATATTTACTTTTTCTTAGAATCTAGAAAGTTTAAATTATATATTGGTGGTTGCTGGAGCCAGCTTACAATTCTCATGAATGCAAACTGAATATCTCTGTAAAATTATACGTTCAGTGTCTTAATATCACTAGACTGACATTACAGTGTGGAGGTTTCTTTACAACCCACACTTGAAAATGCTATAGACTAGAGCTGTGTTTTCATCAGAGGGTCATCTCCTAACCAAAATTTTCACACTTTGTAGATAAGCTTCAAATTAATTTAACGAGGTTCTTTAATCATATTATCTAGTTTTACTCACTGCAAAATATCAATAATAATTCAGAAAAAAATAAGTATCATCCATCTGGCAAAGCCAAATTTACAAAACTATGTGCCTTAGGCAACATTTAAATGTAAACAAAGTTTAATATAGTTTACTTATATGTTCTAAAAATATAAATATTAATGACTTCTATATAACAGATCTTTTCAATTAAAACATTTTAAATTTCTTTGTATTTTATGTGTATGAGTGTTCTTACATGCATGCATGCAAGTGTACCGTGTTTGTGTAAATGCCTTGAGTAAGGAAGATGGTCTTGATTTCCTGTAACTGGAATTATTAACTGCGGATGCTGAGAGTCAAACCGTGATTCTCTGCAAGAGCAGCCTCTTCACCACCGTGCTCTTAACCACTGAATAATTTCTCCAGATCACATAGAGTATATCTCTTAACTTACTTCTAACTTTAAGATTCTAGGCTACATTTATCCTTAATAATAGAATATGTTTTTCTGAGATATGTTTCCTAAAAGTACTTTTTATCAAAATAGTGCCTTGTAAAGTGATAAGAATTCTTTAGGTCCAGTGGTTCTATTCTTTAAAATTTTTGTTAATTTATTATTATTTCATGTACTGTATGTGTACGTGTGTGCTCATGATAACTGTTTGTTGCCATATATGTCAGATTTTACTTGTGAAAGCCAGAAGACAACTTTGCTAAGTTAGTTCTCTCTTTCCTTGCTTACACTTGGGTTCTTGAAATTGAACATAGGACACGAGGCTTGCATAGCAGGGCCTTTATCTTCTGAGCTATCTTGCTGGCCCCTCTATTCTGTATATAAATCTTCAGTGAGAAAATATCACATATTATACATTTTTATAGCTTTCATCTACTTCATTTTGTGTGTGTGTGTCTCTGTGTGTGTGTTTGTGTGTGTACAAGTGTATTGCCTGCATGTGTATTTGAGCACCTGTGTCATGAAATGCAAACGGAGGTCAGAATAAGGTGTTGTATTATACTGAAACTGGAGTTATGGACGATTGCTGTCTGCCATGTGGGTGCCCGGAATCAAACCCGAGACCTGTGTAAGAACAACCTGAGTTCTTAACAGCTGAGGCATCTCTCTAGCCCTCTCTCCCCCAACATTTTAATATCATATAACAAAGGTATATTATGTGGATATATATCAATGTATAATCTAGTCAAAAGATAATCTTCCTTGATATTGTTATCATTAGCTCAATGTTGACTGCCTTAGCAATAAAAGTAATTATCATGTTAGTCTAGTGTTAACTGTAGCATAATAGTAATAACTGTTCATTAATTAGTTTATAATATTAACTTTATTCTTTATTTTCAGGTTATTTTGAATTTTTATATAATATAATATCATTTAATGGGCCAGGTCTTTTTGAAACTATGAGTTGGGATATAAATGAGTGAAAAGACTTTCTGCTGTATTTTGTACACTGGACAAAATTAAGTATATCTGTGCTGTAGGCAGCATGCATTTATTTATGGTTACTCTTCTTTCCATCCATTTTGTTCTTTGATATGGAATATTGAATACTCTCCCAAAAGCTATGAGCATATAAACCATTTTGCTAAGAAAAAAAATGATAACCTTCATCATTTATAGACATTCTTGTGAGCTGCCTTCACACAGAAGTTTAATGATCATCTGGGCTTGAATTCAAGAATAGATCTTAAATTGTCACAACAAATTGGAAAGCTTTCCTCCCTTACATCTGGAGCCCAAAATGTAATGAATAATCTTTAGTAAACAATACAGAACCCTGTAGCAGATAGCAACTGTGAAGGAACTTGGCTGTGAATTGTGATGTAGGATTGGGTAAGGGCTCCCCTGAGACTTGATGCTGAGAGAGAAGAAAGGAATATAATGCAGTTTCCAAATAGGGCTGTGACTCAGAATTAATGACAGCCCCACAAAAACATGAATAGCCCAGACACCTGCCACCTAAATCTTCAAGAGAAGTAGGAGAAATTCATTAAGAATATCCAAGAGAAAATTTAGAAAAGATACAGTTTTGAGTACTTCCCATTAATGGGAGCACAGCATATCTGCAAATTTTATTTATATGGCTAGCTGAAGAGAAAACAAAACATTTATTATTTGATAACAATGAAAAATCCCTTAAATTAGAAATTAAACTGAGGTTTTTGGCAGCTTATAAAATGTCATGATCATATGCATTGACATTACGTTACATAATTTCCCTTTAGAGATTTCTTTTATAATTTAATGCCAAGAAAATTTTTATTTCATAACAGGAATATGCATGACTTCTTTTGCAATGCAATTAAATGAATTTCTGTTTTTCATTATATTTCAATACTTATTATATATACAATTATATATTATATTAATATATATAAGCAATGCCTAATCATGATAGCTATCATCTCAGATAGCTGGTACAATTATTTTCCCATTGTTAGCATTCTTTTGCACTTGATTGTTTTAGCAACTACAGATTAAAATTGTCTTTATATGGGAGTTCTTTGCAGGTTTGAAAATAGATTAAATATATGTATAAAGGAATGGTAATGCATTTATTGAGCTAATAAACCCCAGTTTTCAGAATACTAGTTTTGCTTATGTCAGGAATACATCTGACAAAACATAGAACACGATAAGAACTTAAGAGGAAATCAATTTCTTGAAACTCACTTCAACAAACTCTCTCAAAAATGCTTGTGCCCTAAAACGTTCCAGACGCGTTCTTTAGATACCTGACAAATTGCTTATGGAATGATATGCACATCTCTCCACAGCAAGAAAGCCACCTAATTTGGTCCACACTAGAGGAGTTTTCCTAGCATTGAAAATTGGGAGTTGGAATAATGAACTTCAGAAATCCTCAGTTCTGTCTGAAAGCAACCAGTTTTAATTCACTATTCCTCTGGATAATCATTTTTGTTCTTGGAATTTTATTTTTCTGAATTTTATCTCATCCATGTTTATTTAATTTTTTGGCTGTGTCATGTTTATCAGGTTGAAAGAGGTCATCTCTTCATATCATGTACACTGAGTTTTAGCATATGACTAAGATAGTTCATTTTAAATATGTCAACGACTTATAAATTAAGAAGTTATATGTGGGAGATTTGTACAGAGATTTAAGTATAGTGGCTATTCAATACATTCTTACAGTATTAACTATATTATTAATATACAGAATAAGTCACAGTTTGATCCACTTGTTTTAAGATTTTCAAAAAATTTCATGCATGTATATTGTATTTATATTCTTTCCATGATTCCCAGTCTCCTTCCAAATCCTCACAAGTCCTTCCAACTCCCTCACAATTTCTTTTCCTCTTTTTGTATTATTATTGTTACATATACATAAGTGCATTTATAAATATGCATGTATATATGTATAGTACACTGAGTTGTGCTCATGCGTACCTATGTTTAGGGCTGTGTACTTGTGTACCTCTATGGGAGCTTGTCCCTGGGAAGAATATCTTACTACATCAGCATCCATTTCTTGGCAGAAGCTTTTTATCTTGAGGTGTGACGCCCCTGAAATTCCTTTCATCTAAGTTGGCATGTCAACTGGTTTTATCATCATGCAGATGTGGTTAGGTTACCATATTGAGAAGGTTTCATGAGTGTAGCTTTTTATCATGTCTAGAACGCATCAACCAGCAATGGGTTAATGTCCTGTCCCTCCAGCTCTTACAATCTTTCTGCTCCTTGATCTGTAGTGTTCCATGAGCCTTCAGTAGAGCTTGTATTGTAAATCTATTACTTGGACTAGACACCTCACAGTAACTTATTCCCTGTAGGGTCTGGCCCCCTGCATTCCCTTCTCTCTTAGTGCTAGGCTCTTGGCCAAGAGCTAGCCAGATCTTGTCAGTTGCAGTTCGGAAGTAAAGAACTTGACCTTTATTGATTTGACTGCAGACTTCCTCAGTTTACATCAGGTGTGCAGTCATGTGGCTGGATGTCTCCTGAGAACCTGAACTTTTAACCTCCTGCAAAGCCCCACCTCAGGGTATATAAGCCTTGCTGCCTCTTAATAAAGTCAGTCATTCTCCTTTTCTCATACTTAGTGTGTGTGTCTGTGTCTCTGTCTTATGTGTTCCATTCAATCCGCAGCCCTCTGCTGATCCGGACTCAGTTAACGAACGTAGCCAGGGTGCTACAATTCCCTGTATTTTACTCAGTTGGAGAATTTTGTAATAGTCTCAGTCTGTTGCAAAAAGAAGCTTCTGTGTTGAATGGTGAGAGCCGTACTTTTTGGCAATATAATGGTATGTTCCTAGAATATAATAAGAAATCACATTGGTCTATGAAAGTGACAGTAGTAGGCTCTTCTCTAGGGTCTATGACCTCTCCAGTCATGTGTATTTAGCTATGTTTACAGTATTAAGCATGGGTTCCCTCCTGTGACGTGAGTTGTGATTCCAAATAGACAGCTGTTGATTAACCCCAAGGCAAAAGTGCCACCACTTGCATCCATAGAGAGAATTTCTTGGGCCAGTCATTGCTATGGTTCATAGGTTTACATCTGGGTCAATCCATTGATTGGTTTTCTCCCTTGGCATCTTGCATAGTATTTTCTGATACTAGGAGAGCTAGTCTTCAGGGAAGAGGTTTCCAGGTCAGTTCCAGCTCAATAGATCTTGCGTGTGAAGTATGTAGTATCTTTGGCAACTTTACCTTCAAGTTCTGTAAAGCAGTTTCTGGAAATAGTCCATATCATTTTGAGTGTATCTTGAACTACCCTTACCAAGAACTCAAGGGAAGTTTGTCTTGCCTGTCATTGTGATTTTTGCTATATAGCTTTCAGCTATGCATATGCATACTCATATATATTTTTTGTATATTTTTCAGTTGACTTTTAGGAAATAATACATTTCCCTTTGCTTTTTCATACCACATAAGTATCATTTATCCCTCTTCTCTCTTTCCCTGTGAAGTCCACTTGTCCTCCCTCTGGGTAGAGTACCCCATTTCCACATTCTACCCTTAATAATTCCTATCTCCTACTATGCACCTCTCTTGAGCTCTCCAGCTTTCTGTCTTTCCCCATGTTTGCTGTTTGCTGTCTATTTTCCTGGTTCCTTCAAGATATATACTTGTAGTGCCCTGGCTACGTTCATTGACCGAGTTTGGATTGGCGGAGGGCTGCGGATTGAATGATGCACACATAAGACAGAGACACAGACACACACACTAGGTAGGAGGAAAGGAGAATGACTAACTGACTTTATTGAGAGGCAGCAAGCCTTATATACCCTGAGGCGGGGCTTTGCAGAAGGTTAAAAGTTCAGGTTCTCAGGAGACATCCAGCCACATGACTGCACACCTGATGTAAACTGAGGAAGTCTGCAGTCAAATCAATGAAGGTCAAGTTCTTTACTTCAGAACTGCAACTGACAAGATCTGGCTAGCTTTTTTATTCAAAAAGATAGAAGCAGAGGGAGAACTCCCAAATTTCTTCTATGATTCCAGTATCACCCAAATACCAAAACTAGGTAAAGATATAACCCAAAAAGAAAGCTATAGACCCTACATATACTCACATCTAAGGACTTAGAGCTAGGATTCACAAATAAGAGAGGATATGATTTGCTTGTTTATCTGGGTCTATGTTACCTCACTCGATATAAAAATTTTCCAATTTCATTCATTGACTTGAAAATTTTATGATTTCATTCTTTCACAACTGAATAGAACTCTACAGTGTAAATGTTCACGTTTTCATTATTGATTCATCGGTGAGGGACACTTAGGTTGTTTGCATTTCCTACCTTATGTGAAAAGAGAAGAAGTAGTAATAATAAATATGACTGAGAAAGTGTCTTTCTAGTAGAGAAGTGAGTCCTTTGAGCATACGCCAAGGATATGTATGGGTGGATTGTATGATAGATCTATTTTCATTGTACACAATAATTTCCATAGTTTCCATTTGCATCATTTTACAGTCCTATAAGCTGTGAGTGAGCGTTTCCTTGTCCTGTAACCCTCACCAACATTTGTTGTCAGTGATTTTCTTGATCTTAGTTATTCTTACTGGGGTCAGATGAAATTTTAAAGTAGTTTTAATTTGCATTTTGCTAATTACTATGGATGGTGAACACATTTTAGGGAATTTTTAGAAAATTTTATTTATTTTTTTGAGAACTCTATTTTCAGATCTTTAGCCCACTGTTTAGTTAGGTCATTAGTTTTCTTGATCTTTGTGTATTCCAAAAATTAATTCTTTATCAGATGTATAGCTGGCAAAGATTCTTTCCCATTCTATGAGCTTCCTTCCTCTTCACACAATGATTGGTTCCTTTGCTGGAAGAAGCTTTTAGTTTAATGAGGATCCATTTGTCAATCATTGGCTTTAATTCATGAGGAAAGAAGTCTGATGTGGAAGGTATTTTCCTGCACCTACATATTGTAAGGTACTGCTTATGTATTCTAGCGACAGTTTCAGTGTTAGAAGTTTCACACTGAGGATTTTGATAAATTTGATTTTCATGCTGGTAATAAATATGTATCTAATTTCATTTTTCTACACTTGGAGATTCAATTTTTCCCAGCACTATTGTTGAAGAGGCTGCCTTTCCTTGAGTAGTTTTTTGTTGTTGTTGTTTTGTTTTTTGGTCTTTTTGAGACAGGGGTCTTCCTATAGACTGAACTGGCCTAGAAATTGATATGTAGACCAGCCTTTCCTTGAACTCACACAGAGATCCGCCTACCTCTGCTGGGATTAAAGGCGTACAACAAAACGCCCTGCTCCTTTAGTATTTATTTTTGAGAATTTTTAAATAGCAGGTGACTGAAATGGAATGGATTTGCTTTCCTATATTGCTTCATTGACCTATACAACTTCTCTTCTGTCAGTATCATGCTGATTTTATCACTATACTACTTTAATATGTTTTGAAATCTACTAATGGCATTTCCTCCAGCATTATTCTGTTTGCTCAGGATTGCTTTAGGTATCTGGGGTCTTTTGTGTTTTTATATGAAATATAGAATGTTTTTCCTATTTCTGTGAAGGCTGTCATGGGGATTTTTGATCTGGATTGCACGGAATCTATAAATTGCTCTTGGTAGGATGGTCATTTTCACAATTTGAAGTCTACAAATCAATGAACAAGAAAGGTCTTTCCATCTTCTTGTGTCTACTTCAGTCTATTTCTTCACACATAAATTGTCTGCATTACAGAGATCTTCCATGTATTTGATTTGGTTTATCTTAGCTATATTTTAAAGCTATTTTAATGGGAACATTTGTATGATCACTTTCTATGATTGCTTGTTATGGGTATATAAAAAGGCTATTGATTTTTAAAGTTAATTTTCTATCCTGTCACTTTGCTGAAAGTATTAATCATGCCTTGAAGTTTGCTATAGAAATTTGGGGGATCTCTTTTGTATAATATCATATCATTTGCCAGTAGGGATAATTTTACTTCTTTTTTAATTACTATACATTTAATTTCCTTCTCTTTTCTTATTACTCTAGCAAGGCCTTGAAACACTACATTGAAAAGTAGGGATAAGGAACAGCCCTATCTCATTCTTGATTTTAATGTAAATATTTCTAGTTTTTCTCCATTTATAAGATGTTGGCTGTGGGTTTGTCATATGTATCCTTAATTATGTAATGCATATTTTCTCCAGTCCAGTTATCTCTAGGCTTTTTATCATGAAGGTGTACTGGACTTTTGCCAAAGGCATTTCCTGCATCTATTGAGATAATCATGTTATTTTTGTCCTTAAGTAAATTTATATTATTTATTATATTTATTGATTTATGTATATTGAACTCTCCATGAATATCTGGAATAAAGCCATCTTGATGATGATGGATGATCTTTTTGATATATGCCTATATGCAGTTGTAGTTTATTGATAATTTTTCATCTATATTCATTAAGGATATTGACCTACATGTAGTTTTCTTTTGTGTGTGTGTCTTTACCTGGTTTGGGTATTATTGTTATATTAGCTTGGTAGAAGGAGTCTTGGAGTTCTCCCTCTGTTTCTGTAAGCAGTATTGGTCATAGTTCTCTGAATGTGTGGTAAAACTCTGCTGTGAATCCAATTGGAACTGAGCTTTTTTGGTCAGAATTCTTGTATTTCTGTTTTGATCTCCTTGTTATGGTTCTATTTAAGTTGTTGATAACTACTTGGTTTAATTTTGGAGAATCCGTTGAAATTAGAAGTTTGTCCACTTATTTTATGTTTTCTACCTTAACAGAGTATAGCATTCAAATGTTCTGAATGACTTTGGTTTCTACTCTAATGTTTCCCCTTCAGCTCTAATTTTGTTTATTTTGGGTTCCTCTTTCTTGTTAGCTGAGCTAAGGATCTGCCTATCCATGTTATCTTTTCAAAGAATTACCTCTTAGATTCACTGATTTTTAGGTTGTTTTCTTTGTTTCTATTTCATTTTTTTCTGCTCTGATTTTTAGTATTTTTTCTCATCTACCTAGTTTGGGTTTGTTCTTTTCTTGTTTTTGCAGCTTGGTGAGCTGTATTATTATGTCACTTATTTGTACTCTTTCTGTTTTCTTTCTTTTTGTTTCTGTACCAACTGGCCTGGAACTCACTTTGAAGACCAGGCTGGCCTTGATTGCTCAGAGACCTGCCCACCTTTATCTCCCAGTACTGTGATTAAAAGCATGTGCCACCACACCAGGATTCTTTCTGAGTTTTGTAGTGTAGGTACTTAGAGCCATAATTTCCATTTTAAGATTGTTTTTAATATGTCTCAAAGATTTCATTTTGGTTTTCTTTTTTATTTATTTCCAAGGATATTTTTATTTTTTCTTGATTTCTTCTTGACCCATCCACCATTCAGTAATATGTTGCTTCCTCTCCATGAGTTCATAGAGTTATTAGAACTTCTTTTGCTGTTAATTTAAATATTATTGCATTGTATTTGGATAGACTTCCTAGACTTTTTTTCATTGTTTTCATATTTGTTGAGGTTTGATTTATATTCCCATATGTGATCCATTTTAGAAAAATTCCCATTGGCCACTGACTAGAATATGTATTCTTTAGTGCCTGGATGGAATATTCTATAGGTGACTGTTAGGTCCATTTGATGCCCAAACCATTTAATTCAGGTGTTTCTCTGTTTATTCTTTGTCCAAATGACCTATCTGTTGGAGAAGGTTGTATATTGAAATTATTACTATTACCTACTATTACTAATACTAATAATATTACCCACTATTACTCAGTTGAGGTTACTCTCTTTTTGAAGTTCAGGAGTGCTCTTTGTATGAAATTGGGTGTGCCAGAATTGGGTACACATTTATTTACAATTGTCTTTTTGGTTGATTGTTCTCTTGATCAGAATGAAGCGACCTTCTTTATCTCTTCTGATTAATTTTATTTTGAAGTTGTTTTTCAGATATTAGGATAGCAGCACTTGTACTTTTCTTTGTTCCATTGGCTTGAAATATATTTTCCATCTTTTCTTTTCAAGAGGATGCATATTCTTGAAGGTAAGATGAGTTTATTGTAGACAAAATAGTGGATTTTGGTTTCTTAATCCATTCAGGGAGTTTGTGTCTCTTGACTGGGGAGCTGAGGCCATTGATGTTTCACATTATTACTGAAAGATGTTTGCTGGCTAATGTCATTTTATTTTCTGCTTGTGTTCTTAGACTTATTTTGTCTGTTTGTAATTACAGCTTCATTTGTTTTCTTTGTGTAACCCCTCTCCCCTTAGGGACCTTATTCCTTTCTTCAGTCTGCTATATTGCTTATATTAATCTCTGTAGGGTTCATTTGGTGGACATGAAATCTTTCAGCCTATTTAGATCATGGAAGATGTTCCTTTCTCTTTCTTGTTCATCCTGATGTTTACAGAATATACACAGTCAGTGGAAAACCATGACTCTTCACTTAATCATGCATCTCCTGTGCAGCCCAGGCAATGACCTTGCTGACTGGAGAGTCCAGTGGGTTCTCTTGCGCTTTCTGCTCCACTGAACTCAGAAGATGGACCACTTATCAAGTCTTTTAAAATCACAACTATTTAAATGTTCTAAGAGATAATTTGCTCCTTTATTTGATGTGATAAAGCATAAATAGATGAACTTTAAATATCCTCAGTAGAGGCTTCTAATCTTTACAACTAGTAAAATGTTTCCATAGCTCACACTGAATTCACAGTGATAAACTCAATTCTTTTACTATTTCACCCCAATGTACTTATGTCACTTTGCTATTTGTTAAATTAGAGTGTAATTACTTTAAATGTGTATGAATTTTACTGTATCTCTGTGTTTTATCTCACTGTGAAGTGACATACTAAGAAAACTAATTATTCCATACCCAATGAATACATGTACTAAATGAGGCCAACTCTGATGAATTTTCTACATCACCTAGGAAAATCCTGTCCATCCACACATGAGTGGTAAGGATCATAATTCTTTAATCATAAGAGAGAGGAAACTAGAAAGTCACACAGCAGTTTTGAGAGAATTTTTAAAACTGTAAAATTACCTGGTTCCAAATGTTTCAGACTGAGATATGCTACCTGAATGAAAATAGTAAAAGTTAAAATGAAAATGCCACCAACAAACAAAATAATTTTCCATTACCGTAGAATAGTGATCTTCAGTAAAGTGTGATGCATTAAGAAAAATGGGTATGTGAAAGCATTTATGCTGAGAATTATTGATTTATGTCTGGCCTCAAGTAAGACTTTTTAAATGTAGGTGAGCAAATATCTGGAACATTTTAAAAACAGAGTATTAATGTGGTATGGTTTTATGTATACTATCTGATCTTTTAAAAAGATACTCCAGATTTTTCAAATAATGAAAAACTGAATAAATCACATTAATCATTGTTGAAATTTAGCTATATATGTTCTATAAAATGTTCTGAGTTACTATAAAACATGATCAGTCAAATGAATAAATCTGTCCCCCAGCAACTCCAACTCAAAGCTAAGAACAAGGTAGATGATAAATGAACCTTGTGCAAGCAAGATCTATTGGCATTGCTTAGTCAGAACATAACTTTGTCCAAGTCTCTAAGATGGTCTTCATTAATTATAATCACTTGAGCTGATTGCTCATTTTTGATGAGGGAAAAATGGGAATATTATTTCCTAAATAATTCAAGCACAAATAAAAATCTCTTCATCAAAACAATTATCTACTTTTGTTTCTTATTCATTTTACATTAACATTAGCCATGCATCTGATTATTGCAGAATGTGAACTAGTATCTGAGTCTCCCCTGAGAAAGACTCCATCTCACACTGGTGAATTATCCATATTTATTGAAAGTATTCATTAAAACTTCTAGTGGCATTTGGCTGTAGCAAGCAGTTCAACATACTACAGGAGAACGAATCCAAAACAGATAATATCATCATTTCAAAGTGATCGGGGTTAGCCATATGGTATTTCTAAGAGAACCCACGAAACAAATAGAAGGGAGACAAAACTTCCTCTTTCTACTCATTTCAAACGTGAATCAGAGTCTGATACTTGGAAGTACAGACACAAACATCTTAGCAGCTTAGATGTTCTTTGCTTATTACACCATAGAGCTTTGCTCCTTATATACTTTCGAGGACTGGTGATTATGAACTCTGGAGGGTTTGTCTTAGCACAGAGCGATTGTAATGTGTTATAAAATCATTACAAATCATAATTGAATCACTTAATTACTTAGAAGGTTAAAATCAATTAAAATTAATTTCTATTTGTCTAAGTAAAATCTATACACAGGCAGGATAAGTTAGTATGTAACGGAACATTGCTTGCCTTTTGAGATGATTTCCTAGCGTGTAGTGCAGCTTTCCCTGGTCAGTTTTTATTTCATCTTTTACCTTTGACTAACATCCAAAAGTTACTGGCTGATAATGGTATGCATAGAACATTCATTGGCTTTTCATCTACTACAAAAGTAACAGATTTCTATGGAGGACGTGACATTGTCATCTTTCAAAGAACTTGAGCCTTCTGGATACACTGTCCTTCACTGGGATAATAATAACAGTAATCAATAATGACTTAAACACTGTTATTAAATAAACAAGTCTTGTTGGGCGTACTTTGGAAAAGGAGGCAGGAGGATCTCTGTAGGCTAGCCTGGTCTACATAGCAAGTTATAGACTGACTGAGGCTACAAAGCTGTCTCAAGAAGTAAAGAAAAGAAAACAAAACATATAATAAGCCTTTCTTAAGGTAATAAGACTTCATCTTTTCAATTCACTTGATAAGAAAACATGACACACTGTCATACACAGGTTAGATCTGCTTCAGCTTTATGAAGCAGAGAAGACTGAAGGGGACTTGAACTGTTGCAGATAGAGATTCTCAGCTGCTGTTTGGAACAACTGATAGTTCCCCCTAATCATGTTTATTAGTCAAGTTCTTTACTGTCTGTATACATTTTCTAATCAAATACGTTTTTAATGACTATGTAAATGTACAGACTTAAAATGTTATATGAGCCTTCTCTATCATAAGCTTGCAATTTAGCCTCTATTAGTATTCATAGATGGGGTAATTCCTCCATTAAATTTTTCCCACATTCTCATGTCTTTTAAGAGTTTATAGGATCATGGTTTTAATTTTTTTCTAAAATGTCGCCACCCACTTTCACAAAGTTTGAATCACATTTCAAAGTAATTGTCTACTTCCCTTTTATGTCCATGGAACAAATGTACAAACTAAAAACTTACAGCTTGATATTTGTATGTTCTTGCTTGCTTCTTATTTAAAAAATTTAAAAGACAGACTGTTTCTAAATGCTTCTCTATCACCCTGGATGTTATTAAATTTCAAGTAAGGTTAATTAGATAGCTTAATTTCTGAAACTAAATCTGATGGGAAAATAATTAATTTTAACCTAGAAACAGAATGCTGACTTATTAATTAGTGGCTATACTAATTAATATATGGTTATATCCAGGGAAGAACTACAAAACAAATAAAACAACATGAAATAGTTTCAAATTTCATGAGTATATTTTTATTTTATTTATATATTTATTTTTAGTATAATTTAAAAATATTTTAATTCTTTGAGAATTTTACACAATATATTTTGCTTATATTCAGACCTCACCCACATCTCTATCCCACCTCACTACCTCTCACTTAATATCACTCTATTTTTCTTTACTGCTTGTCACTGTCAAATATTACTTGTATTAAAAAAATATTGAATTTTTGCAATTTTCATACAGTATAATTTGATGGAATTTAGATTGGCCCAATTTAATATATATCTTGGGCTATAGAGTCTGACTTGTGTCCCTAAATGTCCTTCAGTGTGAGTCCATCCACTGGAGCCTGGTTACCGTAGCAAGAGTTCCATCCCTTTAAGAGACAATCTCTCCTCCTCCTAGAAGCCATCAGTTGCCAAAAGATCCTTAGTTTGGGTTGATGTTTCTTTACAGTTTCCGTATATCTATGCTGGAATTTTGCCTGCTTTGAGCTTGCATGGGACAGGTGCATGCTGTCATGATCACTGTGAATTCATATATGTAATGGGCATATGCCCGAAAACTGTTTCCTTGTAGTTATTCACCACTCTAGTTGTTGCAATCTTTCCAGTCCCTCTTTTGCAATGATCCCTAAGCCTTGGAAGCAGATATTTGAACTAGGCGTTCAGTTCATGGATAAGCATGCTGCAGCCTTTCATTTCCTGCACATTAGCCAGGTATGAGTTTCTGGTGCATAAGTAAACTTATCTGGTGACAGTTGAAGAATGCATTCATCTTATGTGTAGAATTGGCATTAAAGATTTGTCACTTAAGACTGAGCATCTCACAGACACTTATTCTCTCTGTTTGACCAGAGAGTTGCAAAACGGTTGCAAATAAATCTCCAACTGTTGCAAAAAGAAGTTTCTTTTATGAGTGATCAGAGGCACACTTTTCTGTAAATAAGAGTACACATACTTAAATACAGTAAGAAGTTATAATGGTCTAGGGATTTAGCAACTGTAGATTTCTCTCTAGGATCTCTGATCTCCCCAGTCATGTGTATTTGGCTATGTTTACAGTAATGCACATGAGTTATCTCCAATTGAAAGGGCCTTAACTCTAATTTGACAGTTGTTGTTTGCTGTCAAGATAAAAATGCCACTGCTGAACCAATAACAGCAGTTTGTTGGACCAGCTATTGTTGTTTATTAAGCTTTACAGCTGGGTGGAACCATTGTTTGGTTTTCTCCTTGACACCCTGCATAATAATACCTCTAATGCCTCTAATACCATGAGAGCTACTAAATGATGTATTTTAACTGAAAATGATACTGAAGAGGTTCCCTGTTCAAAGACAATTACTGAGACACAGACAAGCCATTGTACTTGGTCAAAGGGGGCAAGGTTACATCTCAAATGGCAGTGGAATTTGAAGCTTTCTCAACATGGTACTTGTTCTCCAGGGATGCCAAACACAAGAGTGAATGGGTCATCAAGGCTAGAACTAAGGTTCCATAAAGCCATTATTGTGCAGCAGCATCTGAAGAAACCCATTGTGTGGAGGTCTGAAGTCCATAAGATGTCCACCAGAGAAATCTATAGCTATGCAAAGGAGCTATCAAAGAGTAAGCAGCAGAGTTGGCTGAGAGGACCTAACCAAGTATTTAGTGCCTGGATGATTCTATCATGAGCCCTTGATATTGGACATGGAACCCAAAGAAAAAGTGGAATAAAACAAGAATTGGGCTGCTAGCAATAATAAAGGACTAATGAACATCACAGTGGTTAAAAGTGACATCATAGGATGATTATAGAAACACAGGCACAAAGCAAGTAGTGGAAATGAGAAGAAACTTTATGCCCAGTACAGGAACCCAGTAATAGGCAGGGGGTTGATGACAGAGGTCAGATCTCAAGGTAAGATGGTTCCTTGTTGGGCTCTGGAAGTACTTAAATGTAGGTTTTATATGGTCTTACCAGAAGAGTAGACAGAGTTTTTGAAGAGTCTATTTGAGCTTCTCTTGGTGGAACAGTATTAAATCTGACTATAAATCTATGGTGACAGGACTTGCAGATTGATTGCAGCTGGAGACTTGAAGAAGAAAATGTCCAGATATCTTTGAGTGACTTTTAATATTTTGGATGCTTTTAGGATAAAAAATTTTCCAAGGTTAACGAGGTGGTGATCCTGAGAAAGTAGAGTCAGGCTGCGGCTGTTCTTACCCTTACACTCGGTGAAAGTACTGTCTGCCAGTGATATATTGGTATAAGCAACGAGCTTCTGGATATAGAAGAGGTCTTTCTGGGGGAAGGATCTACAGTAAAGAATTTCAAATAGGCTGGGATGGTCATCACCTTGGGTATAATACTAGTTTGTAAAAGCTAAACTAGGGGAAAAATAGGCTAAGACTGTTGAGTCTTGAATGTGAGCTTAATGAGAAAGCATTAAATAATTTGATTAACCTTTCTGACCTTTCTAGACATTTGAGCATAGTAGGCTAGGAGGAGATAATTCTGAGAACTTTGCTTCCTCTTAGGTAACATTAGAAATGAAAGACAGGTCAATATGAGACTCCAGGGACTAGAGGGACCCAAAGCCAGAAATATTATGTTCTAAGAGGACAGAAGTTACCTCTGAAGGCTTTTCCACCTGGTAAAGGTGTTCCCTAGAGCAAGCACATACTCAAGTCCCTTTCAGAGGGGATGTCAGTGAAAGTTTTTGCCTATCTTCCCCAAGCATTGTGCTCTTATACTTGACGGGCTGTACAAAGGGGAAGAAAATATGAAGCTTCCTTCAGGATTGGCCTCATAGTAGATAGGATAAGCGCCCAATATGGACCACAGAGTCTGAAGAATCTTGTGCTTGCGAAGGAAGCTCATATAGAATTTCAAAGGCTTTTTTCCTCCTAGTGTGGGCCCAGATGGAAAATCTCGGGGGCTCCTTTAATAGGGGCATTATGAGCAGTGAGGAGACAATTTTCTTTCCAGATGGCTACATGGGCCTAAATCATACAAAAAGGCAGAAATGGCATTAATGTTAATTCTCATTCCTATCCCAAGGTAGAAAGCTCCAGTGAGGGCAATTATTTTAGTTTTGTTGACTGATGTAGAATTACCCAGAAGGGGCCTAGAATCTTAAGCCTGCTAAGAATCTTACTGCTACATACCCTGAAAGCCTATGTCATGTCACCATAAATCTCGGTTCGGTTGGGAGCTAGTGTTTGAATCTGGAACTAATGTGGTAGGGTTTAAAGTCTGATAAGGTTTCAGAGTAATCTCTAGTGTTTGTGTGAGAAGAATCTTGACTTGATTTTATTTTCTGAGATCAAATGGAAAGCCTTTGAGTTAAAATATCTGGTAAGGTACACAGTCAGAATGAGGCTACTGGATGGAACTGGTAGAATTTTATTTTGTTGCATTAAGTTTTGTCATGTTTTCTCTCTAGGTGTTTAAAACTATATAGGTGATCAAATATTAACCTACTTTTATTATACACAGCTGAGGTCCTTTGATGTTGCTTTTAAGAATTCAGGAGAATTCTTTAGGCTCCTTTAACTTTTCTCTACCAATTTTGCCTTAGGCAGGGGTGGGTCAGGGTCTTCTGACTATGTGACTTCCCTTGGAACTATTCAGGATTTTTTCCATTATAATGACCCTCTTCTTTGCATAATGCATGCTGGTTAGAGTTCCACCTCTGAGGTCTTGATGGCTTCTCTGATTAATAAGACAGACATCTTACCAAAGCTATAGAATTCTGGGGCCTGGCTGGCCTGAGAGCAGAAGCCTAAATAGTGTTTAACATTTAAACAGTCTGAAAGACTCAGAAGAAATTACAAGCAATTATTGTGGAAAAACATATAATCTTTGCTTTTTAAGACGTTTTTTAACCCATTCCATTTTGAAGCTGAAAAATCTTCTTATGACAACCTACTGGTTTTGCTCAAATTTCTCTATTTTTAACACAATCTTTTGCTTTAGAAAAAAAAATTAAATTGCTATACTTAATATTTTCTTTTTCAAAAGTATTTGCTTTTTATCAGAAATGTGTTTCTGTACTTATAATAGTTTGTATTTCCTTAACACATTTGCTCTTTCCTTTCTGTCTTTCTTTTATGAAATTTCCAATGTTATTTAGGGTTCTTTCTTAAAGATACAAAATACTGGATATAGGCCACATCTGATAAGATTTTGTATTTTACAAAATTGATCTACTTGAAGGATGATGTTAAAGCTTAAATTGCCAGTTGTTATTTAAATCTTTTCAACAGCTAGCTTAATTCCTTAGTGACATTGTATAAGGTCACATATTATTTTTTTATCAAATATTTAAAATAATCCTCTGGAATGGCTTATTTCCTAAAAAAATTAAAAAGAACTTTGACTAAATTTACATTTACTCCTGCTTACTTGTAGGTAAGTTTGAATTAAAGCCGTTTTAGGAAGGAGATCATGTAAATGTATAAAAATACACCTAAAATAAATAACAGATGGATGAAATCATAGACAAAAGTGAGAAGCTGAACCAGTCTATACATAGGCCAATTCAAGAAAACAATTATGAAAATTATAACAAGAAACTCAAGGAACATATAAGATTACATTTAATGAGTATACTATTAGGAGAAACAAGGAACAAACTTACATTTCTTGAACATACAGCTTAATGTAAATATTGATGGGACCCAGTGAAGGTAAGAGATAAAAGTAAAGCTTGTTATGTCCACTTAAATAAGAAAACTGTTCAGTGTTAATAGGACATATTCCGGGAGAGAAGTAACTGCTTTTAACTGGACTCTAAGTTCATTGCACTAAGTTCCCATCCTGGTAAGGAAGGCGCCTTTAGAGTGAGAGAGTTCTCAGGGCAGACATAGGGAAAGAGAGGAGAGGTTGCAGAGGCTGAGTCTAGACCAGATCTGTTGAGTAGAGAAGTGAATGGTGACAGAGAACACAGAGGTTGGGCAAGGGCTCATGTGTGTTCAAAACTAGGGCCATCCAGGATGTCCTCTGGAGCCGAGATCAGGGATTAGTGTAAGAGTGTAAGAGAATCTGCTGAGGCACATGTGGCATCCCTCCCACAGCTGAGAGTTCTGTGACAAAATCAACAAATCAAGCACACAGAGTTTCAGATTCTTTTCCAAAATTATGACAGCATAGCTTTAGTGGCAGGATACAGTCGTAGCTTAATGTGCCATTATGTAGCCAACTTCTTGGTCTAGGAGTGGGCATAAAGTCTAAAATTGTTACAAAAGAAAACAAACATTCTTTTTCTTTTTGAGATTTTGGAAATCAAAATTAGAACAATTTTTGAGAATTCATACTGAGATGACTCAAAACGGATAGAATATATGAAATCCATACAAGTGCAATGATTAAAGTATCCTTTTAGTGCATTGGGCTTTTTGAGTCATAAAACCTGGTCTTACCACACTCACTTGACTGAGGCGTGTTCTGAAATGAGGTGCTCTCCAAGACCAAGGTCCTCCAAAAATCACATATGTGAAGCCAAGTTTCATTCCAAAGCCAAGTCTGTTCAGTTGGTCAGACCAGGTGGACCTTGAAGGGATGCTCACAGACTGTAACTGACCATAAATGAATATTGAAGGAAAAGAGAAGACCAACCTCAAGAAGGCAAGGGTGTAGTTACCCATAAGTCTCTTTTTGTTAAGGAAGTCTAACCCAGAAGGAAGGGGCAGGTACAAAGACCGTCAAACACATGTTCTATTCTCCACATTCTGAACAGTTGGGAAAAGTGATGGGCGAGGAAAAGAAGGGAGGGGGGAGCGGAATTCCTTACAGCACTGATGGAGTCCACTGTGCTGGTCAGGCTATCACTGTACGTGCGGTACACATTGAAAGTCAGAGACCTCACAAAAAGAAGAAACGTAGCCCTCTGTCCTTGAGGACTAGTAGAGAACAAACATTTACTGATTCCCGTCATTTCCACCAACCATCACCTTGACCAGCAGCCCTCAGTTACAATTGGAAAATAAGCCTTTCTACATGGGGCAAAGAATCAGATCTTGAAGGGTGATGGCGGTCCATGGTTGTGGCCTGGAGGCTTTCAGATCTCACTGGAGTACAACTCCAGCCAGAGATTTTCAGTTGGCTATGAGCTATTCACCTGGCCACCAAAAGTGCCAGAATGAGGAAAGGACAAATGAAGCAGTACAAGAATTCTCTGTGTATGTCCCTGAAAGATGAGCTCGGAGTCGGGGGTTGGGCATAACAGTATCAAACCAGAATTGTTGCAAAAGGTTTACTAAAGGGTAGATATTGTGGACTGACTCAGGCTACAGTTAAGGTCTGATGATCAGAAAAGGAGAAATTTTATCTTTTTATATTGAACTTTTTGTCTTTGTGAATGTTATAACCTACAGGAATCTTTAAAGGTGAAATAAATGCATTTTACATTTGGAGATGACTGGGAGCCTATGAGGTCTGGGGTAGAATGCTATGGTCTGAATGTGAAATGTCTCCCATTGGCTCCCGAGCTCTAACCTTGCGAACCAACCTGTGGTACAATTATTCTAGGTCCTGAAAGATTTAGGAAGTGGAACTTTGCTGGAGAAGGTGAGCCAGTGGGGCACAGACCTGGAGGTTTGACAGGCCACCGCCATTCCCCATCTTCTGTCTGCTTCCTACTGTAAGCACAAGTGACCCGCCGCTGCAGGCTCCAGACACCATACATCCGCAAGCTGCTATCCCCTTGAACTGTAAGCCAAAATAAGCTTTTTCTCCATTAAGTGAGTTTTTGTCAGTATTTGATAAGAGTAAAGAGAAAATCCTTGTAGTATTTGTACATAGTCTATTCACATGTTCTTGTATAGTGTAAATCATCTCTAAATGTTTATAATACATACTATAGTTAAATATCATGACAAAGAAGTCACTATTCTTATTTTATAGATTAATAAGAAAAAAATTGGTGAATTTTTTGCAATTTTTTATTTACTTTGATCTGTATTTGGTTGGAACATGGATCTCAAATCTATGGATATACCAAGAGATGACTGTATCTATCTATCTATTATCTATCTATCTATTATCTATCTATCTATTATCTATCTATCATCTATGATTATTTATATATTTTGATATTTAAATGTTTATATTTCATGAATACATACATGTGCATTTTATTTTTCAAAAATAATCCTCAAATGGTTCTGAGTCTAATATTTATCAAAAAAAATCTATGTAACTACCTTTGTAAAGTGGGGAACAAAAAATTAAGCCAGTTCATTTATATTTTATCAAAATCTTTCTTCTCTCCTTCTTTCCTTTTATCCTCCCTCCACCTCTCTTTCTCCTGATCTTCCTTGCTTCCTTTCTTTCTTCTTTCTTTTAAGACAGGGTCTCTCTATAGCCCCAACTGACCTGGAACAGACTATGTCAACAAGGTTGTTCTCCACCTCACAAAAACCCTCTGCCTCCTGGGTACAAAGATTGAGGGCATGTGCAACCACACCTGGATAAAAATCCCTATTTCTAATGTTCTCTGTAAACCTTTAAATTTCACTGTGAATCTCATTTTCTCCCCAAACATATGTGATGTACAAATTCCCTTAAAAAGACGGAACCAAAGGATATGAAGAGTTGAAGTGCAGAAGTCATTTTTAAAAAGTATATGCATTTATGAAGAGATTCAAAACAACAAACAAGACTCAGAGTAATGTAGAAGCTTTTGTTCTAGTCACTTTGATTTATGACCCTCCACACTTTCTTGAAATATAACACCATAAATCATTTTTGTCAGCCTTTGAGTCTACAAAATGGAACCAGAGAGCATACATTGTTTTGTGACATTTATTTTATAAACATTTTGAAATTGAACTTCGATATACCTGAAAATTCACATGTAACTATAAACATTAGTTTAGATTAGGAATATTCTTCACCCAATTTCTTCAAAGGCAAAATTTTAATGATATTTCAATATACTAAGTAGATTTTTGTCACAGTTACAATCTACATATATTATTTAGCTATCACACTCATGTTAGTGCACATGTCTATCTTCTCAGTTCTATCACACCTCCATGTAATCATCACCATATTTAATATATCGAGTAGTTTCAACCTTTTGAAGAGCTTCATGCTGTGAAATTTCTGGGATAGCTATACTCATTTTCCATAGCATTTCTCCCAAGCCTCTCCTGCCCTTAACTCTTGTGCAACTACAATTTTCCATCTTCATGGCATTTTTTTACATAAAGAATATTACATAAATGTAATCTTGTGGCATGAAACTTTTGATTAACTCATTTTTCTCATCATAATTACCTTGAGAATCCTCCAAGTTACTTTGTGTATTTGTAATTCATTCTCTTTTCTTTCTAAGCAGCATTCTCTGTTATATATTTTCCACACTTTACTTCAAATTTCATGCATTGAAAGCTATTTAGATTATTTCTGTTGTTGAGTTACTGTTTATATAATAGAAGTACTCTAAACCTTTATCCATATGTTCATTTTTATGTGTGTATAAGCTGGTTTTATTTGAGCTTCAGTGAAATGTGTTTTATTGATTTGTTTCTGTTTTATGTCATTCTTTACTACTTCATAGCTGTTTACACTGAGTCTGGGGCACTTTCACAGCCCATTACCCTCCCTTACCCTCCCACTTCCTCCTGAAGCATAATGCCCATCTTCTTACCAGTCATCCCCTGCTACTTTGACTTTTGACCTGTGGACCCTCAGTGAGGGCTGGGACCTCATGAGCCTTCTCTTGCAGGTATACATGTGTGCGGTGAGTTCATGAGTGCAATGGAGGTGTCATGTCAAGCAGACCTTGTTTTGCAGCTTCCCCAAGCTCTAGATCTTATATCCTTTCCACACTTCTGCTGTGCTCCCTGAGCCTTAGGAATGGTGCTCCAGGGCAGGTGTGATACAGATGTCACTGAGGGCTGAGTAGTCCACATCGATTTATTCAGTTAATAATCCAGTCTCTGGATTAACCACTTCACACTGCAAAACGAACATCTGTGATGGAGGCTGAGAGCATCACTGATCTATGGGGGCAAGCATAAGTACTTAGAACGCTTAGATCCTTATTAAGGCCACTTTGACTTATGATCCTTCCTACTTTCCTAAAATATAACATCATAATCATTTTGTTTTGGGGCCTCTGGTCCTCCCTCACAACAGTTTGTAGAGAGATGTTCCAGACCTGATCCTATAGTATTTGTTTAATAACACCTGGTTTCTGGGAGCAGCATTATCCACTAGAGTATCTTCTATCTTTTTAAACTATGTTTTTAGGTAGGCTTTCGATATATAGGGTTCCTTAGAGCTTTTCTATACATCCGTAGTTTTGGTTAACCCATCTCTGACCCTCTTCTCTCCCCTACCCTGCTCAGAACCCTTCCATCTCCGGTGTTCATCTCCTCTGCATGTGTTCTGCTGTCTCCCCACAACCACCTTGATGGACCTGTGGGATGCTTTTGTGAACTAGTGAACCTATTTTGGAGAGGTATACGGTTAAAAGGAATTACAGTATATTAAAACATCCTCAACTTAAAGCAAATAAACATCATGCAAATATTAATTGCTGCTACTCATCAGCAAGTTAATTATTTCTGACTGAAAGCCTAATTGCAGATAATGTTGTAATTAGCATTTATTTTAAAAACATTAACTTACACATAAAAGTAATTATAGTATGTTCAGCCTTATGATTTCATGTGTTACAAGCAATAAATTAAATTGTAATAATAACAAGATTTTTCTCTTAATGATTTAATTTCATGTCATTACTTTTATAGAATGTGAATAAAGAAATAACATTTCAAAAAAGGCCTAAAATTCTACTGAATTTAAAATAATAAAACACCTTTCATAAGACACACTGAGGTAATATTTAAGATCAAAATTTAAATACATAGTTTATAGGTTTTATAACATATTTACTGGTCTTTTTTGCAACAAGTTCATTTTGTAGCCCCAGCTGGCCTGGAGCTGGCTATCTAGAACAGGCTGGCCTCCATCTCACAGAGATCTGCCTTCTTCTGCCTCCTAAGTACTGGGATTAAAGGTGTGCACCACCATGCTCAGCTAGTTTATTTGGTTTTTCTTTTACAAATAGTTCATTTGAGGAATATGAAACCATTTTGTCAATATTAACTTTAATCAAAGAATACATATGCTTTGTTTGCTATAAAATAAATAGGCTTTGAAAAACCATTTTGACCAAAGTTTAGACCAAATTATGAAGTAGATACAAAAATATACATGTTCTTCAAGTTGTGAGATATCACGTAAGAAATTCTTGCATTGAATATATCCAGCTGCTGGGAAAAGTTTCCTTTGACCCCATCTCTCCTTGCTGTTTATCTATCACACAATAAAATCAGTTATTATAATATAGTGCCCTGATTATATTATATGATTACAACTATGACAAAATGCATGAACTCAGGTGGGGGACGTCATGGGGATGCAGATAAAGGAGGAGGTCGAAATTTGATTAAGATCTATTACATGAAACTCAAAAATATTTTTTTAAAGCAGAGGAATGGAATATAAAAGTAATATGGGACACCATGAAAATAATATCTACACATCATAGGCATAGAAGGAGAAGAATCTCAGGTCAATGGCATTGACCAGATCTTCAACAGGATTATAGAGGAAAACTTTCCTAAATTAAGGAAAAACATACCTATATAAATGTAAGAAGCACCCAGAACACCAATTATACCAACTCCCTATTGCATATCATAGTAAAACCATTAAATGTACAAATAGAAGATACTGGAAGCTGCAAGAGAAACAGTTACATATAAAGAGAAACCAGTCAGAATTACAGATAACTTTTTATAAACTATAAAGCCAGTAGAGCCTGGAGCAAAGTGTTCTAATTTTTAAATGAAAACAGGTATCAGCACAAACATTTCACCCAGAAAAACTGTCTATTGTTGTCAAAGGGGAAAGAAAAATCTTCCATGATACAAACACGCTGACAGGATTTATGCCCACTAAATTAGCCAAAGCAATTCTGAGCACAAAGAACAATGCTGGGCGGATTTGGATTATCATACCAAATCTCAAACTGTCAATATAAATAGAACTATTGTCATAAAAACAGCATGGTATTGGCTCAAAAACAGACTTGTACACAAACGGAAAAGAATAGAAAACCTGAGTACTTGCAATTTTAGACACCTGATATTTGACAAAGGTGCCAAGAACATACACTGGGGGAAAGACAGCATCTTCAACAAATATGTATGGGAAAAACTGGATTTCCACATGTAGAAAAATGAAATTAGAACCATATATATCACCCAGAACAAAAGTCAACTCCAAATGGATCAAAGCCCTCAATGTGAAGTCTGAAACAATGGAACTTACAGAAGAAAACATAGACAATATCCTACAAGATATGGATGCAGGAAAGGACTTTCTAAATAGGATATCAGTTCTTAGGAATTAAGGTCAATAATGGACAAGTGGGAACTCATTAACCTAAAAGTTTTCTTCAGTATAAAAAAAGAAAACAGAATTGAGTGAAAAAGAAGCCCACAGAGAAGAGAAAATTGTCACCTGCTACATATCTGACAGAGGATTAATATCCATGATATATAAAGAACTCATAAAACAAAGAATCAAGAAAAAAGACTCAATTAAAAGATAAGCTGTGAATGTGCTTGGAGAACTTTCAAAAGAAGAAATAAAAATGGCTAAGAAAAGGCTTTAAAATGTGTTCAAAATCCTAAGTAATTAAATAAATGCAAATAAAAACAAATTTAAAATTAGCTAAAAATTCATCATTCCCCAGTCCAACTGGCTAAGATCAAGAGAACAAATGTGGATGAAAGAAAAGAGGGACCCTCTCCCTGCTGGGGTAGTGCAAACTAGTGCAACCATTGTGGAAAGCAGTGTGTAGAATTTATAAAAGTGAAAGTAAATTTATCATAGGATGCAATTATGCTCCTCTTTGGCATATACCTAAAGGGCGCATCTTACTGCTGAGATACTTGCACAGCCATTTTGCTGCCCTTTTCACAGTAGCAAGAAATAAAGACAACCTAAATGCCCCTCAAATGATGAATGGCTCATGAAAATGTGGTACATTTACTCAATGGAGTTTACTCAGCAGTAAAGAAAAACAAAATCATGAAATTTTCAAGTAAACTGATGAAACTAGAAACTATTATAATAGGTGAAGTAACAGATTCAGAAAAACAAATGACATATATTCACTCTTATTTCTGAATTTCAGCTCCAAGTCCTTAGATGTGAGTAAATACCCTGATGTAACCATTGAAGTCAGAAAAATTGAAAGAAACTATGGGGGTGAAGGGGAAGAAGAAGGAGCCCTTTAGAGCAGAGAGGAGGGTGTCAAGAGACAGATGTTACCAAGGATAAATGCAGAAAACGGGATCGGCTAACTGGGAAGGGAGGAGGGATGATTTTACAATGGGTAAGGGAGAAGAAGGATCATGACAGAGGGGTGTAATAGTGGACAGGTATTGTCAGGGGAGAAATGGGGTACTTTAACTGGGGAGGAAGGAGAGAAGCTAATGCAGGGGAAGAGAAAGGAAGGATAGACAATTCTTAGGTGATATAAAAGAATCAGAAGGAAATATATTAGCTCAAAAGACTACTGAAAAATATAGATAACATATATAAATATATACATATGCACATATATTTGTACATACACATACGTACATGTATACATGAGTACATGTGAGTAGGAGGCTATATAATGAGAAACATCCCAGACAGGAGAAACCTGGGTTTTTAGTTGTTGTTCAGGATAGTTCAAGAGACTCCCCAAAATAACACAGGCTTTTGCTGTAGCCATTGATTACTTCCCAGAACTTGAAGGTAAGATCCTATTCCTGAAGCAGGTCATACTTAGGACATAGGGCTTGTAGTTATTGAGCTGGAACTGATCTGGAAGCCTCCTCTCTGAAGACTAGCTCTCGCAGTATCAGAGGATGTTATGCATGCTGCTAAATTGGAAAGTAATCCAGTTCAGTTCAATACAGTTCAATCCAACTGTAAATCCTAATAACTATAATTACTAGCTCAGAAAGCTATCTCTATCGGTGCAGTAGTGGCACTTTCATCTTGTGGTTAATCAACAACTATCTACTCATTAGGAGGGAACTCATGTGGTACTGCAAACATAGCTAAATACACATGGTTGAAGAGGTCATAGATACTAGAGAAATACATAGGTCTAGACAAATGTTCTTTCTACATACTAATTAGGTATCCTCACATGTACAGACAAGTATACCTCTCACCACTCATCAAAGAAACTCTTTGTAACAAATGAAGACTATTATTGAGTTCCACAGCTGATTTAACACAGAGAATGAGTGTCTGTGAAATACCCATCCCTAAGTGACACATTTACAATTGGACTTCTACAGTTAAGGTTCAAGGAACATAGCAAACCAAGGGGGCAGAGAGAATATTCA
The DNA here is from genome assembly GCA_035773235.1 of Eospalax fontanierii. Classification (NCBI taxonomy): domain Eukaryota; kingdom Metazoa; phylum Chordata; class Mammalia; order Rodentia; family Spalacidae; genus Eospalax; species Eospalax fontanierii. Next base: position 10,910,625 of record CM069527.1, read on the forward strand.
AGCACCTCTCAACTCCCACGAGCAAAGTTTCTTCATGCAACAAATAATTCCTACAGAATGCCACAACTGGTCAAAATGTATAGAATAAGAGACTGCAGAGTTGTGTCCCTGGATAAGACTCCTGTATTCAGCCTCAGCCACCCAGGGCTCAGGGACCATTGGGGATGAGGGTGTGGAAAGCATATGAGAGATCACCCCAAGGAACAGAGTTTTCCACAGAATGGAGAACTTGCTCGTGTGAGCTTACAGAAATGGTGGCAGCATGCTCGAGACCCATGCAAACTCAAACCAGACAAAAACCCAACATAGAGTGGGCACATGTTCAAGAAACCATAACCTTAGCTGAAGAACTATTGGCAGCCGATCACTGCTTGGTGAGGGAGAGCTGGACTTTAAGGGAGTGATGCTAGTTAGGCTGACCAGGCTCCAGTGGATGACGTCACACAGAGGGACATCTGGGGACACAAACTTGACTCAATATACCTTAGCATATATGACAGAATACATGAAACCTTGTGTGAAGGCTAAGGGGGTGTAGATAGGGGAAGGCATCTAAAAATGATTGAGATCTGTTTTATGACATGCATAAAAATTCAATGAAAATAGAAAAAAAAACCTTGCAAGGGTTTAACTCTTTACTTTTAAAAATTTTGTTTTTATAAAACACATATATATGTACTAAACCATTTCCTTTGGTCTCATCAATGTGCCTAATACTTATTTTTTTAGGCATGACACTGATTTTCTCCCTAATCTACTGTGATTTATTATTTTTAAATACAACCATTCCTTTTATAATTGGTACAGATAAGATTTTTGGACAATATTTACTTTTTTTTACAATTATTTCACATCAAAAAAGTAAAGACTGCAGTGTGGGACCCTGAAGTATACGCATGTATTGTGAGATTTGTGACAAAAATTAAAATGTTTGATATAAAGCTCAATTTAATTATGATATTCAGTTCTGTATTGGATAAGAAGATGAGCAGAAACAAGTAAAACTATTTCGTAAGAGTGTGTTATTTTAAGTTTTCACTTTCTTGTATATATACTTCTTGCAACCTCCCAAGCCCACCCCCACATTACTAAGGCATACTTCATAGTATGTTTGAAGGGCACTAGAGAGGCTTTCCTGAACTAATCAGCTGTCCAGTGCATACTGCAAAGGGAAAATGCCTGTGTGTCCCATGAAAAAACTTTAAAGAAATGAAATTCTAAATTCTAAAGAAATGAAAAGGCCCAGTGGAACCATGCTGTAGCCAAACAAGCCTCGATGATCTAGTTTCAAAGATGAGTTCAAAATTCACATAAACTACCAGTCTCTAATACTATCACAGAGCTCCCGAGACAGAACATCTCCTGCCCCCCTTTTGTTTCACATAACAAAATACTTGAGACTTTCATGTTTTCTGTTTTCCTTTTCTATTCTCAGAACTCTCACACCAATAACTTCTAAAAGAATATTCGGAATCACTGGGAACATCAAGCCTCTAACCTAGACTCGTGCTTTCCATAGAGTACGTGGCAAGACTGAATCTGGAGATGCCCAGGGATCACAGGGGAGGCACCAGTTCCAGGAAGGGGCTGTACAAAACCCAGGCTCTGGATTTACTTGCAGCTTGCTTCACAGCCACAGCTTGGTGATTCTTTCTGAAAGAATGCATTTGCTCAAGAACTTTTTATTCATGTCTTCAGATTAGAGTTTAATTAAGGAGTATAAACAGATGATTTTCCTGTGAATTTTATTAACTTAGGAAAAAGTCTTGTTCTTCATTGTTTTGAAAGCTGAAAAGTTTCTTCAATTGGCATGCTATTTACACAGATGTTTCAAGAATTATTTCAAGTAGTCTTTGAAGAAGTGTTTTATAATCATTTGCTTTATTGAGAAAGGTTTCGATTATTCAAATGTTTGCAGTGCCTCCTGCTAAACTTTGGATTATTCCAGTTCTCAGACATAAATAAAATGACAATGAACTTAGAGTTAACTACAATGCATGTCACTCCACAAAGGCCTTATGATTTTTAAAGTAGCTTAATTTGACTGAGTAACAGTTCATAAATATTTACCATCCAGTGACTGGAGAGACGGCTCAGTGATTAAGAGACTGGGAATTCTTGCAGCGACCCGGGTCCATCCCCAGGGTGCACATGGTAGCTGACAAGCATCTGCAATTCCAGCTCCAGGGGAATCCACACCCTCATCTGACCTCAGCTGGCATTGCACAACACAGGGGCCCTTGCATACATGCAAGCAATGCATTCACACATACCATTTAAAAAAGTTTAAAAATATTTGTCATCTAATTTATAGTTTACATTAGGAGAATGTAAACTACACGCATATTAAACAAAATAAAATTAATTGCATGAATGTGATTTGAATGGAAGCATAAATAACAGAAAGAACTGGGAACCTTTTAAAAGGTTTTTCTTGAGAAAGTGTGCTCTGTTAGGCATTTTGGGAATTCTGCACTGAGCAGTGGTGCTCCTGGTGCATCACGGAAGTACAGAAAGCTGGATGTCATCCTCAGAGGACGGGAAGACGCATTGGATAATTAAGAAGGCTTCACTGATCCTTCACCTCCTCTTCCACATCACAGAGCTTCAACACCCATCAGGAAACTGCACCTTTATTTCTCACGTCTGAGTTTGTAGACCGTAATTAGACACATATCTCTCTGGGGAATCCAAAGTAAAATTAGCATTGTTCCAGCTTTAAGCTCCACATGTATTTTTCTTTTGATGCCGAACATAATTCCACTCTGGAGTATCCTGACAGCCAGACCTATCCAGGACACAGACCACCCCTCAGAGTCTTGTAAAATTAATAAAATGTTCCTTTGCAAGATTATTCTTGCTTAACTGAGTGCTATGTCAAGTGCTTTGTATTTATTATCTCTACACTTAACTAAGAGTTAAATGCTAGGCAGTAAATCTAGGATTTTGGCATAGGTCTATTTTTGTACTTTTAGCTATTATTTGCAGTTGTCTGATTCATGAACATATAGTACTTATTGAGAAGTAATTTATTTAAGTACTTCTTGGTATTTGAATCAGTAGCTATTGTTGTAGAAAACAACACAGTCTGGCATGAAGACAAAAATAAATACCTTCCTGCAGTCATACATCCAATAAAAAAATGTATTAATCCATATGTTGCTTTCATGGCACAAATTGTTTTGGTTTCTTTTTCTCTTTATACATAATGTATATAGATGCAAATTTAACAGGTACATATGATAGAAAGTATAGCATATGCACCCACCCTCTCTTCTCCTCTTTTCCCTCTTTTACCTCTTCTCTGCCACAAATTTTGATTTTTAAATAAGATTCAAGAGTCAGAATTAGAGAAAATTAAAGCTACTGTTTAGAATGAATAGAAAATTAATTTAAATAACTTCCCTTGTGTAAGGTTCTGGATTTAAGAGACGCAGCAGACAAGAAGGGACCAGAGACTCCGCTGGGAGCTAACAGGACCCAGGTTTATTGAGAGAAGACCAGCTGGGACTAGCTTCTCCACACTCAGGAGTGGAGACATACTAGCCCCCCTGGGGGACTAGCCTCCCCGAAGAAATGGGGGAGGCTATCCCCCTCACCCCCGTCTTGGGGCTGGGTCTCCAGGGAACTGGGATGGAGGAGCTCCCTCAGGGGGAGTGCAAGAGACTAACTCCCTGGGAGAGCGAGGTCAGCCCCAAGCCCAAGTCCCAGTTCCAGTCCAAGACCAGTCCAAGTCCTAGTCCCAGTCCTAGTCCCAGTCCTTAAAGCCTCAAAGCCTTTAAAAAACCCTCAGCCTCCTCCTTGCTTTTAGGAGAGAGGGGGTGGGATTGCCATGACATCTGATTGATGTTTAAGGCAAGCTTCTGGCCAGGAAGTAGTCCCTTTTTACAGCTATTTGAATTTTTTGAGTCCCGAACCTTATCTGTTAAGGAAGCCTGATGTCCTTTGTGAATTTGGGGTCTGGAGTCTTATGTGAGCTATTTGTAGCTATTTGCAGGGCCTGGATTTCTGAGGAGAAGCTGTAAAAGTCGGTCTTTTCTCATGCATGTTTTGTAAACTCCGCCTCCAGGTTTCTTTCCATCTTCTTGAGTTTGAAACTGTTGGGGGTTTCAGTCACATCTTACACCTTGGAATATCAATCAATAATATAAATATAAATATAAAATACTATTCATCTAATTACTGAACTCTTAAATAATAGAAGAGAAATATCCAAAATCAAACTTCCAAATGATGAAACATAAAACCTGAAAGAGTGCTATAATTGTTGATCTCCCAATTTACATGCAATGGTAGAAACAAAAACCCTGGCATTCAAATTCAGATTCCATTGTTCAGTAATTTGCTTGTGTTGCAAGATAACAAAAGAAGTTTCTTAAACCTTGCTGTACTGCAGTTTGCTAGCTACCTTGAAGCTTGAGGTCAGCAACCAGTCAGAGAAAGAACTGCTCAAGTATTTGCACTATAAGTAACAGAAAACACATTTTTGATATTTCCTTTGACTCAGAAAACCTTATTTTTTTATCAAAAGTTATATGAATGCAATCATTGGCACATTTTTCATAAGATATTTTCCCATATACTACAAGTAAACTTGAACAAATAAGAAAACATGAAAAGCAGAAAGAACTGGAAGAGTAAATCACATTTCTCTATTATAAAACCAAACAGTTTGAGGAGAAAAGTCAAAAGAACTTTAAAAAATTGTTACTGGTGGACCAGGTGCGATGACACAGGCCATTCAATCCCATCTTCAGGAGGGAGAGGCAGGTGTATCTCTATGAGATCCAGGCCAACCAGGTCCAGGTCAGCTGTGGCTACAAGGAGACACTGTCTCAAAAAGACCCCTCCCAAACTGTCCCTGCATATTTTTGTTTGTCAAAGCAAAGTGTTTTCATAATGCCACTTTTGTTGATGTTCTTTGACCTTCAGCCCACCCTCTCTTTTTCCTTCTATTAACCTCCTCTTCTCTGCCACAAATTTTGATTTTTAAATAAGATTCAAGAGTCAGAATTAGAGAAAATTAAAGCTATTGTTTAGAATGAATAGAAAATTAATTAAAATAACTTCCCTTGGAATATCAATCAATAACTAGACATTAGCAACAGCATAAAAACTTAACTGATATAGAATTTAAAGAAAACAGTTAACCATCTCCTATCTTACAAAGCAATAAATACAAACATAAATAAATACATAAATAAACAAATGTAAAGCATCCTTAGTGACCATGAAGACTTCCTCACTAGGCAGCAACTACTCCATTGATGGGAAGAAATAGAAACTAATGCATTTTGTTTCTTATGAACAAAGAAATTATTTCAATGTCTGACTTCAAAACTTCTAGATCCCCAAAACACTGTACTTCCTTTTTTGAATTTTGATATCTTTATAATTTTAATCTATTCCAAGGTAAATATTTTTGTAGCTTTAAAACCCCTTGAAAACACTATTCAATTTCTTCTGCAGTTAATTCTATTAAACAACCACAATATTATAATGACTTGTATTTGAAGCATTGAAGTCTCTTTTAATGAAATCAGATGCTCTTGTTCTATTTTTCTTGTGTTTATTTAAAAAGTCAGGCTGCTTGTTTTAACTACATTCATCCTTATTTTACCCTTTTTTTGCCCAAACCCATTGAATTCTTTCTACCACATAGTTTCAACTCACATAGAGATCTTTTGTTCATGTTTATTCAGCTTCATGCTGTTCCTGGTCACCATTCCCCACTACTGATTCAGTCAACCTACTTTTAGAGCATCAAGCTTGTTTACTTGGGCAGAATATAGACACCAGAGTCCTGGGAAAGTAGAAATAATGTACAAATGAAACTCAAATGTGTTAAAAGGTCATAGAAATTTTACTTTAAAAAATACTCAGTTGCTATTCATTTTTCACTTTAAAAATGGAAAAATTTGCTTATCTCAAATGCTTTTGTGTATAAGTAGTCACAATTGTATTATCTTTTATTTTATGGGTGTATATGAGAGAGAGAGATCGAGAGAGAGTTCCATAATTCACAAAAGTATACATTGTTTCCTTTATTTTAGAGTGACAAAATGGAAGGTTAGAAGCATCACTGTCTTGACCGAGTTCATGAAGCTGCATCAGCCAGTGGCCCTCCCGACCCCACTCCCCCACCCCCGCAATCATCCGCTTCTCATAACCTTGAATGCACCTTTTGACTTGTCTTTCCATTTTTCTTTTCTCTACATAGATTTTGCTTTGAATACTACACTGAAATTAATCAGAATAACTAATTTTCTCAATGTTGTTAAGACAGTGCTTTGGATTGAGACTAGAATATTTTGACTAAAATCAGCATTAGATTAGTAGAAGAGAATTATTTGTTTGTTTGTTTATTTATTTATTATTTATTTATTTATGATATGAGTGTTTTGTCTGTATGTACATAAGTGTACCAATGTGATCAGGCCAGAAGAGGGTATTGGATCTCCTGGAACTGGAGTTATGGATGATTGTTAGCTGGTATGTGAGGCACTGGAACCTAACCCAACTTGCCAGTGTTCTTACCTCTGAGCCATCTCTCCAGCCCCTAAGGCAGAATTCTTTAGAAGTGGCAACTCTGAAAGAGGATTGAAAATGCAGAATTCAGTGCTGTGTGACATACTGTCTGGCAAAGTTTTAAGTTTTAAGACAGGGTCTCTCCCAGGGATTTAGAGATTACCAGTTTGACTAGGTTGATTGACCAGGGTTCCCAGAGATGTATCTGTCTCTATCTTCCAGCATCTAGGATTCCAAGTATGTGGTCACTTATAGCTGGCTTTATACCTGGGGGTGGGGGGTAAGGATTGAACTTAGGACCCAGGCTCTTGTGGTAAGTACTTTACTGACTGAGCTATTTCTCTGCCTACTCGTATTTATTCTTATCTATTCTGGATTGTCTTTATCTTTGGCATATCACTAATGTCTCTCTTTAAAATAAAATTTGGGTTCTAAAGAAATGAATCAGTGATTAAGAGCACTTACTAATCTTCCAGAGTACTCAGATTCAGTGCCTAGTACCCACATGACAACCAACAGCCATTCTTAACTCTGGTGTGGGGGGGCACTGATGCCCTCTTCTGGCTCCTTCCAGGCATTGTACATGATTAGAACACATACAGGCAGGAAAAGTACTCATATACATAAAGTAAAGATTATAAAAATGTTGTCTCTTGATCCCCTGCTGTGCATTAGGCACACAAGCATATATATTGCATCTGGCTAGAGTTAGCCATGCCTATCCCTGCTTTAAGATTATCTCCAGTCCTGCTGTTCCAGATCTCAGACCTTCTCTGCTAGCTAGCAAGAAACAGTCCATTCACTTCTCATCAGCTCTCCTTGGCCCTTGGCCCTGTCCTGCTTGGGCTGCAGAAAAGCCCCTGACTAGCTTGCATGAGTGACCAAAATCTCAAGGAACTCAAGTGTGGTACTGTAACCACACCCAAATACACACAGCTTAAGAGGTTATGGTTCCTAGGGAAAAAAAAAACCTTCTTTTGTCACATCCTTAGACAAACTATAATTTCTTACTTTATTCTAAATATGCATCCTCATACTTACAGACAAATGTACCTTTCACCCCTCATAAAAAGAATGCAAAAGATGGAGACAATTACAGAATTCCAGAACTTGTCAATCCAGAGAATAAGTGTCTGTGAGATGTCTAACACCAAGTTACACAGCTTTAATGCAAGCTCTACACACAGGATAAATACATCTCTCAACTTTCACCAGAGAGGTTTCCTTATGCACCAGATAGGGATTAATCATAGAAAGCCACAACTGGCCAATGTGAAGAGAACAGGAGGCCATAGAATGCTTATCCCTGAATAAGACACCAATTTCAAACTTCTGCTTCCCAAGGCTCAGATATCATTGCAAAAAAGGAGACAGAAAGATTGAAGAGCCAGAGGAGATGAATGACCACAAGGAAACTGTCTTTCAGAAAGCTGGTCAGTTGTGCATATGGACTCACAGCAATGATGACAGTGTGTGCAAGTCCCCCATGCAAGCTCAAACCAGACAAAATCCCAGCATAGACACGAGGAAGTAGTTAAGAAAATCCCAACCCAACCTAAGGAACTTTTGGCAATTGATGGTTGCTGGGAGTGGGAGAGACAGGAATGGACCTGGGAATGGACCTACACTGCATTTGGAGACACATATCAGACTGTATAGACTGTGTTTTATAAACATATGAGAATACATTAAATGAGTTGGGGGCAGAGGGGGAAGTTCAGATAAAGGAGACACTCTAAAATACTATCAAACTATATTGTGTGAAATGACAAAAATTCAATAAAAATTAACAATAAATGAAATATCAAAAATTTCCAAGTAACAGCAAATGAAGCAACACATTGATAAATCTCCCATGACTTTTAATGAAACCACAATAGAAATAGGAAATTATTTCAAATTGAATGGTAATAAAATTGAGGCACATATCAACTTCTGATAATTAAATAAAACAGTATTTAAGGGTAAATGTATGGATTCAAATATATTATTTATACTATAAAAGGTTGGATATCGATATGATTAATGAATATAAATTGATTAATGTTAAAATTATTAAGCACTGACTTTAAGGATTTACAAATTAAAGAGGAAAGTAAGTTAAAATGAAAGAGAAAAAAAGCAGACTAAGAACAGAAATCAATGAATTAGAAAACAATTGTAGAATAAAAATAAGGTCATAAATTGATTCATGAAGAGTGTAAATACGTTTGATATAAATAAATTACCCAAAAAACAATCTCATAATTCAAATGATCAGAAAATGTTACTTCTAGGAAAATGCTATAGAAAGGGAGTGTCTCTCCTGTCCTCCCTCTCTTCTTTCCTCTCCTCTCTTCCCCCACTGTCCCTCCTCTTCCTCCTTTCCCTCTGCTTCCCCTGCCTCTCTCCCTGTGCTTTCCCTCTCCCTCCCTCTCTCCTTTCCTTTCTCAGGTGCTGGTAACTGAACCTCAGCTCCTGGATATGCTAAGAATACGTGCTATCACTAGGCTGCACCTCCACTCAGCACATGAAAGCTGATTTCTCAGATACAGTGGAGTCACAGCTTACCAATTCTGGCTGGAAAAGAAAATTTTAATAGTTCTGTGTGGTATGTAAATTTACACTATAATCAAAACATTTACAAAAGCTAGATCAAAACAAGCTTGTCAAGGGTATGTCAAGATTTAATAACTACGTTATCTTAGCAGCACCCATGAAATCTCACCAATATGGTTCCCTAAAGAAGACCTGCATAATGACAACATGCCAATGTACATGTGGGACATTTTACAAGGTCTCAGTTCTAGATGAAGAGCTGTAGGCAATCAAGGGCTGCTCAGAGTGGGAGAATCAGTTTATTCCAGGGACAAGCTCCCTTACAGGTTATCTAAGACCAAATAGTCAGTCCTAAACACATGTAAACCTATGCTACAGTGGATGGACTCAGAACATTATATAGAGAGTTTTCTGTGTGTGTGTGTGTGTGTGTGTGTGTGTGTGTGTGTGTGTGTGTAACACTAATAATCAAGGAAGAGGTCACAAAGTTAAGAGGGATTGGAGATGTGGGAGGAGTTGGAGGGGGAAGGAAGGTGAAGGTATTTTAAATATAGTGCTCATTATGAATTTGTCAAAAAATTTAAAAATAAAAGGTTTAATACAAGTTAACAAAAAAACATACATGCAAAAGTCATATTAACTACAACTAAAATATTTCAGAAATTCACAGAAAGAACTAGATATCAAGTCTAAGTTTTATTTCTGAATTACAAGATTGATGTTAAAAAGGTTTATACATATAGTTCATAATATTAACCAAAGAATAAGACATTATGCTCACCTAAACAATGCACCAAGAGTATTTGAATATTTCAATATCTTTTAAAAAATATCAAATTGCAGGCTGGAGAACAAATAAAGTTGCTTGCTGCCAAGCCAGACACCTTGAGCTCGATCTCCAGGACCTACATGGTAGAAGGGAAAAATGATTCTACAAATTGTCTCTGGCCTTTCCATCACACACACACATACACACACACACACACACACACAGAGTTAAACATGATACATTTTTAAGTCCACCAAATTAAGAGTAGAATAAAATTTCTTTCTTTTAAATATCGAATATAATATTGCTAATATAGCACTATGCTGTTTAATGGATCTTTGGGATTTATACACTAGAGAGATGTCATGTCATAGTGGTACCTTAATAGAGACATCCTGACCTCTTGCCATTGGTTATAACCAGGAATGAGCCAGAACTGTTTGTGAGAACCTGTTCCTTTGATTTTTCTTGAAATTGTCCTCCAGGCCAGTTCTGGAACAAAAGACTTACTCTCATTTTATTGAAACAATAGATCCAGCACAAAATGTGAAAGAAATGCAGAACTTGTTTTACACCAGATTTTGTCCTTTCTGACCCCTACTGACCCAGAACAGAATATCAGTCTAATCCTACCTATTTTTCTCGGCACAGGTGGGATGATTCTAGAAGCAATCTTAAAGAAACAAACGTTCATTGTGTTAGATGGTGGCATACACGACTGAGAAAAATCAAGCCCTCAAAAAGGCCAGGCAGCTGCATGAGTACTGTGGGGCTGGCTTGGGACCAAGTGGTGGTGGTGATGGCAGAAGTGATGCTGATAAAGGCAGCTGTGGTAACGGAAAGACTCCTGTAGCTGGAGTTCATGCTTTGCTATTCTGCATGAATGATATATTCTGAGCAGAAGACTGAAAGAAGTGTGGAATTAAACAGAGAAAGTAAGAAAAAAAAAAAACCATACAGTTGTGCTTGTGTAGCTTGTTTCAGGAAGAGGGACTTGGCTAGTGTGTCTGGGGCAGAGAGGACATGCTTACATGCACACATGCTCACAGCAATCTTGTCTTCTGATGATCCTTTCCCTTTTGTTCAACATTTAATAATATTCTACTATTTTTTTCCACGGCATAATTGCTTGCGGTTATTGTCATTCCGCTGTTCTCATGGAACACTGTTAATGCTCAACCTCTCAATCTTCTGTTTCTAATGCTTTTGCATCAAGAATAAGATTATAGAACTAACATTTATGCGAGAGTGTTGCATTTTTAGTACTTAGCCCCTCAGCTTCAACACCTTAGCCAAATTTAAAGTCATTTAATTATATCAACTCCTAATAATCCCCCGCATAAAATGATGCGTTGCCTGGTACTTTTATCCAGTAGTCATTTAATTTTCAATAAATCCAGAAAAAGCCAACAAAAGTTCACAGGTCAATAACCAGCTTAATTCACATGTCTTATTTATGTGGAATAAACCGGATTTACATAAGCAAGTCAACTTTCCTAGCTTAGCATTATATTCCATTAAATGGAACATTGCATACTGAAATGAGAAGTTTTAAAATGGAATTTTTATAAATCTATGAAGACTGACATTATTTTTACTGTAACAGTCCCTTATGCCTAAGTTCATTTTAGCTTGATTTATTTTAATTCATCTTCACTTTAATTTCAGTGAAAATCAGGAGCTGAGACAATTTCAGTGTTCTTAGGTTGAAAATTACACTAATAAGAACACTGGAGGTCGCACGTTGTTCTTCATTCCTTTGCCTGATGTGAGGCATTTGTACAAGATCAAATTATGGGTCCATATTCTTCGTAGATAATTTGTGGCATGTCTTGCTTTTTTATTAAGGGGATAATGAATTTGCTTAGGTTAGCAATAACAAAGGACCTTTGAGTATTCAGATGTTGCTTTTATGCTTTCTTATTTTGAACTTTAAACACAGAAATTAAACAGAAATACTGCTTTGAGCTCTACTAATGTGGTAATGACTTTTACAATATGGACATACTCTGGAAACATGACTTTTACTAAACCTTGCAACCAAAACATAAATCTTAGCTTACTTATGATACTCACTGGGTCTCGATCTCTTCCTGTGACCTAAACTTAAGAGTTCACGATCCTTCCCTGTCCTTAACCCAGAATACTATGTGAATATGTCTGTATGTTTTGCATATTCATTGGAAGTTATGGAGATTAATCCATTTGTGATGAAAACATCAGGAATTAAATTAATACATCTATTTGTGGTTATGTGTGTTTTAGGTCAATAGGGGTAGGAAGGCATATAGTCCTCTTATAAGACACTTCCCATTTTATCTCTCCATTTCACGATACATATACTGTTACAATAAAAGAAAGTGTAAGCCTTGTTCAGGAGCATAGCTCCGAGAGTAATCTGAAGGAATAGGTGCTCAGAATAGTTTGTGCCCCTCTTAATAAAATGGAAGCTAAGAGTGAGGCTGTTTTTATTCATGAATCAGCATCATGTGACATTGTGTAGTGAACACCACATACTCAGTTACCAAGATGTAACTAAGTCTTTATCACCAGTGTTTATATTTCCAGATCTTGTTCTAAGCACCTATACACAATGAAACATTTGGAATATGCATTGCCTCGTCTGTGTTAAGTTCATATGTTACTGTGTATTGATATAGTATGAATATGAACTGGAAATTATTTCAGATTTCTGTTATTTTTAAGATTTCTTTATGCTATCCACATCTGCATGGAAGGTAGAAGTGAAAAGTTATTTTTAGCACATGCTATCATTAATTACATGAAATACATTCCTCAGTACGTGCTTATGCCTCATAAGAACATACATTGTTTCTATTCCCCAGTGTGTGCACAGCACCTAGCATGTGATCTAGCATGTCACGATGAATTTTTATGATGCTCTATGCTTGAAAGATTGCATAAAGGAAAAGTTGTTACAAGTATACTGACAGGGGAATATAGTTTTAATATCTGAAATGCCAAAGGTGATTTGGTGACTTGAGGACAAATTGCATCAATAGGGATACAGGACTTGATGGGCAGCACTGAAGCATCTATTGAAGTCTTATTTTTCTGCCTTATATCACAGTCTTCCAGAATCATCACTGGCTTACTGAATATCCTATTTGCTGAAGCATTATTATTACAGCTGTGTTGAGATTTCTCTGCTCTTGACTGACTTTTGTTTTAGATGGTATTCATGTCACTTTTACTTAGGATCTTGGTTCTCTGATCCATAGACAATTTCCATTCTTTGTTATTTGAAGAGCTATTTGGAAAACTAAACCCTTCTGAAAATAAAAGCAGTTAATGTATTATTCTTCCACAGATATAAACAACACTAATTAATCAATTGATGCACGCAGAGTAACTTGTATGTTGCTTAATGTGTTTCAATGTATTGTTTAGTGTCTTATCTCTTGTGCACTTGACCTTAAGATTGCTTTTCATTCTTGGAATTTCTCACATATCGAAATGAAATTATTCAGAGATTTAATTATAATACATTCAACCTCAAAAGAAAGTGCTCCCTATTTATCTTTTGGTCTTGATCTGGTATCCTCATAAATCACTGTTCCATAATTGTGTTTTCATATTTGTAAAGCTAAACTTGCATTCTTTTATTGTTGCCATCTGCATATATCCCAGACATCAACAGGCAGTGTCCTTTGTTCTCAGCCTTTAGGACACTCAGATATAATATTGTCATGACTTCCTAACGGCCACACAAAGCATTCAATCTGCCATGAACTTATTAACATTTAAGAAACTGCTTTATTTTATTTAATTTATTTTATTGTATGAGTGTTATGCATGCATGTGCTTAAGTGCACCCATGTGGTACAATGCCTGCAGAGGTCAGAAGACCTCTGTCAGATACCCTTGAACTGGAGTTAGGGACCATTTTTAGCACAATGTGGGTGCTGGGAACCGAACCCAGGTCCTCTGCAGGAGCCATCTTTCCAGCCCCAAGAAACTGTTTTGATTAGGTCATATGGATTGAGTTTGTGGCTCACTTGCACTGCACTCTCGATAAGCTACAGAGACTCTTGCTCATGATTCTTTAAAGCAACCGCATCAGAGCAAACAAACATGAGGACTACTTCTTAGCAGGTAGAGAGTCAATCCAAGTAAATTTACCTTTCACCTTTGAGGGGATAATTTCATACACTCTGGACTTCCCATAGATCCAGGAAATTCTGTATAGGAATAGGTTCCTTAAGACTTGTAGGATTTTTTCAACACCTCATTTAGGATATCTACATGTTTTTACCTCTAGATTATGTGGCAGGACATGTTTATGGCTGGGATAAACCAAAACTTAAGATATTGAATGAATGGATACTTCAAAATTAAAAATAATTGCTTTGCTGTCTCTCAAATTTCCTTTTTCTTCTCCCAACTTGATGAAAATTCATAGGAATGTTAGGGTCTTAAGTGTTGCCTTTTACACACTATCTTTTTGCTTACAATGGTCTTCCCTTGGACCTGTCTAATCTAATTTGATCTCTGATTTTATTCAAGTCACCTTATCCAGGAAACTTTGCCTATATAAAGCAGCACCCACCTTTCCTCTGGAACTGTCTGTCCACTGGGGGAAGAGTTGGTCTTCATATACAATATTATTAATTTGGGGAACATGCATGTAATTCCTTTTTCTCTACATTTTAATCGTTTTTGGTTTTTGTTGTTGGTTTTTTGTTGCCACCCGCAGTGGGCAGGGACTGTGTCTTCCCATCTCAACCATCAGTCAAGACAATATCTCAGAATCAGAAGCATGGCCATCTAATCTGGGCTTGATTGAGATTCCCTCAGATGACTCTAGGCTGTGACAATTTGTCAGCTGATGTTAGTTAGGATATCTGCCCTAATTTAAAAATCGAATTTAGAGCCCTAATCTAGGAGTAGATTATTTGGTTTCGGTCTTCTCCAGCTGATGCTAACCCTTTCCATAACAATGGTACTTTTGATTTGTTGAATAAAATGACTTAGAGACTGTGCTGTGCATTAGTCTCATCATCAGGTTATACTTAATACATACACATATACATATATATGTATGTATCTGTATCTCACTGGGTTCTATTCCTCATTGTGAGTAAATATCTTCATAAAAAATACCTTTTTCTTTTTTTCTTGTTCAGTGGCTGTGTTAGACTGACACTCTAATACTTGACAGTTGAGAGTTCTTTCAGTTGATTTTTCCCTTCTCTATTGTCGTAGCCAGTGTGATTTTTCTTCCTTCTGTTCTCTGGAACAGGTGAGGTACCTTGTATGCTCTCTCGGGAGGGTCTCATTTGTCCTGTCTTTGGAATGCAAGTTACTTCAGTTCTCAATGGCTCACCTCTCTGATGGGTAAGAAGAACTGTGAATTTTTTATTTTTCTGTTTTTTTTTTTCTCCTCAATATTATAGCAAGTGACATTTTTTCAGTCCTCTATATCCTAAACAAATACAGAAACTATTAATACATGAAATAAAATATGTAGAGTATAACTTTAACATCTAATCAGCAAACATATGATAACTTATAATGAAATCGGATTTAGAGTGTTCTGACTTTTCCTAACAAAGGAATGAGAGTGTTAAGGCTCAGAAAAAGCAGTATTGCATTTTAAGCCAATGGTGGGTCCAAGTTTGTTGCCAGTATTAGTGTCTACGTTGTTCTGTATACAGAGTTTGCATCTCCAAATAAATAGTAATAAAAGATACTGTATCTCAAAACATGTGGAAAAGAAGAATATGTGTATTAAATGCTCCTGTCCTGAATCTATGCCTTCATTATGGAGCATTGCTCATATGGTCAGTTTATATCGTGAGCTACAAGAGGACAAGTGTTTCACATCACTGCTCACGATACTCATGGCCGTGTCTTCAGAAAGCACTTTCATGCACTAATATAATCTAATAGACAATTGTATGTGGCACATTTTTAGTTTTTTGATGAGGAAATTTATTCTTCTCACTTGAATTCCAGACTCTTTGATTTTAGGATCATGAAAAATTGGGTAGAAAGTCTTCACTTTTTCTTTCATCAAAGTATATTATGAATTAGAATGGCAGCAATTAACCTGTATACTTTGTTCCTATAAAACACCAACCTTCTGAAAGTATACTCTTAATTGTTCCCTGCTCATCCCATGAGGAATATGCAGTCAGAGAATTTAAGAGGTGAAATTTGTGATGTAAATATTTAGGTGCCATCCGTCTTCCTCTAGAGGGTCCTTATGTTGTGTGAAAGCAGTGTCCCAAGAGGAAGTACTTCACATCAGGAAACATATTCATCAAATGCTCTTTCACCAGGTTGTTTTAATTGCATGAGGAAGATAAACACTTTAGTGGAATAAGAATAAATTAAGTTATTGATTGTGATATGTAAATATGAAATACATATTAAATTATAATTAGAGGAATTCACGATGAAGTATAATGGACTTTATGCCAGTGAAGGTTACCAGGCATGGAGATATTGGCAATTACCCTACAAGTTTGAGGAATGAATTCTAGAAAATGATATTATAATAACTTTAGAAGTGAAAACACGAAACTCAGATACTTGACACTTGCCTTTAAATTTGATACTTCTTTATAAGTTTGAGCTGTTTGTTCAGCATCTTTGAAATGGAGCTAAGCCCCATTTGGACTTCAAGAAACTAAAACTCAAAGTGGCCTCAGAAACTAGAAAGAATATGAGGCAACTAAATTTGGAGAGGTAGGGAATAAAAGTTAAACCAGAGAGAGAGGCCTCAGTATTTAGCATATCAGCATCTTGGGGCAAGACAGGGACATTCATTAGCTGGTGAGAATGCAGGCATCACCCCCAAGATGAAAGAACAGACTTGTACTCTGAGCTAATACCCACATGCCAGGGTTTTCCACTGGAGTCCAATTGGTTTAAGGCCACTGAAGCAAAGTCAGAACTCCTCTAGAAGACATCTGAACTGACTCACTCTTCACAGCAAGACACTTGTAATTGCAAATCCATGTCATTTATGTCTTCTCATCTTCGAATCTTATTAAGCTTAGTTGACTAGTCAATATATGGTTCACACTAGTTTATGTAACAAGGTAAACTCCTAACATTTTAGCTCAAATGAATGATTCTTATTATTTAAATGGGGGAAGGCAAGGAAGACAGGTGAGGGGAACAGGTTTAGGGACTGTATTTTTTGTTTCTCCTGTAAGAGTTTCTTTTAGTAACAGCATAATATTCATAGTTTCCTTTCATTCATGCATAGGTTTGGCCATCTTATTCCTTGATAAAGTGTGGTATATACTTTTCCATAAATATGTGTATTATTAACTAAGTGAACTGTATTATTCCTTCCAATTTGATCTCTTATACAGTGCTTAGATTATTTCTTGTATATCTTATATATGTTATCTAAAAAAATTAATCCAACAGAGGAAATGCAAACAAAAGGAGATTTTTTGTAATGCTGTGAAAGATAATGATCTCTTAGATCTGTCTAACATAGTCTTAATACCTATAACTGATTATATGTAATAACACACTGTAAATATCAAGATCTTCATGGAAATAACTGTAAATTTTCTAATAGTTGCTTCTTTTGGTTAGAACATCCTGGGAATAAAATAAATGCTACATTGCTATATTATAATTTTAACACATTGAATGATAATTTAAAAATATCATTTAACTATAGATTATCACGTTATAATTAATATTAAATTTTGCAAATAAATTTCAAGAGAAATAATTACAATCCACTGAGGTAATATAGGGACAAAACTAAGGTTAAACAGCGAGCAAAACCAGTGTGTAGGTATTTCTGAGGAAGATGAGAGAAAACTGAAATAAAATTAAATTATGATGAACCACTGAAGTCGGGAAAGGCACAGTTTAATATTATTTAGCCCATAACGATAAGAAAAGCTATAAATATACTTTTTCACTAAGGTATGTGAAAGTTCAATTTATTTTTAAATTTCCCAGGTCTTCATGCAGTGAATAGTTAGTGACCCTCTACTCATCATATCAAGCATTTAAGTGCCAGGATAAAACTGAACACACTGCCATTCTACCCTACACTCTAGGAAAAGAAGAAATATAACTTCAATTTCAAATTAAGGAAAGAAATGTAATTACTAGTAGGTTACGTGAAAAAAAGGAGCATGAATTAGCCGGAGGGGTCAGAAAATGAGGGCAACTGAAAGCTGGCGGAGGAGGAGTGAGCTAAGGTACAACATGGCTGACAGCTGGTGCAGGAGGAGTGAGCTAAGACACAACATGGCTGACAGATGGGTAGGAGGAGTGAGCTAAGACACAACATGGCTGACAACTGGCTAGGAGAAGTGAGCTAAGGTACAATGTGGCTGACATACATAAAAAGTCTCGACGTCCTTCCAGAAATTCAGGGTTGCTTTTACCAGCAATGGACGTGGTCATTGCTACATCTTGTCAGGCTTTCATTCCTTTTGTGTGTCACAAAGGGATTCATTTCTACTGCTTCGATTTTTGCATATAAGGACATTTGGAATGTTTTTTAAAGTCAGTAAACTGTAAGTTTCTAAAATTAGAGTACTGTCCAGGCATTGTGGCATACACCTGTAATTTATCAATGAAGAGTCAGAGGCAGAAGGACTGCTGGAAATTCAAGGCTAACTTGCCCTACACAGTGAATTCCAGATCAGCAAGCATCACACAGCAAGATCTCATCTCCTGCCAACTTCCTCCACTGGAAAAAAAAAAAAAAAAAAAAAAGCCCCAAATGCCAGAAGCTCTTTGGTGTAGGTGTTTGTTTTCTTTGCGTTTTTTTTTTTTTTTCTTTTGAAAATTTACAGAAACAAGAACTGAATTTTCAATGCTCACAACAGTTTACTAACAGACTGGTATATAATTTTATTCCTTTTTCTATAATTGTTGCATTCATTGATGCACAAAGTATTAAAGTAACAAATATCTTTGAGTTAATTATAGGCATTTATGTCTTTGTGATGATTAATGTGAAAAAAAATCAGCAATAATGTGCTCATAGACAAAAATATTGCATATAACACACATATATACACGCAAATACACATGTTGGCAAACACACCAAAACACATGCATATATACACACACACACACAAATACACATACACACATACATACACAGAGACACAGATATACATATATACAAACACATACATACACAGAAACACACATATCCACATATCCACACGTGCACATATGCTACATCACATTCGGAAACACACACAATCACACGTAGGTAAGTATATGCATAGGTGCACATACTCATGTATTTAGATAACATAATAATTCTTGAATATCATTAAATTATGGTTTCTGAACTCATTTTTGTCAAATCTGAAGGAATGTAATGTAGGCTATGAGTCTATAACATCCAGAATAAATGATAACATAGTATAGTTGACATTTTCCTAATGAAATTGAAAATACTGAAATAATATAACAAAAAAAGCAATATTATGGGTAGTGTTTCTCCTAGGATATACTGACCCAGAAACCTTAAACAATAATTAAAAGAAATACTCACTTGAAATGTGTGGTCTCAATTATACGTGGAATCTAAAGTGTTGAATTCATAGAATTAAACGGTACAATGATGATAACCAGAACTGGAAAAGAGGGCAGTTGAGGAAAGGAAGGTGTTGATCAAAGGCCAGAGGTTGAGCTGGAGTAATAAACTCACTGGGCTGAAGTCCAGATTGGCTGCTGTAATATATAATAATGTGATGTCAATTTCAAAATTGATGAGAGTGATTTCAAATGTTTTCACCACAAAAATAGCCATGTGCAGCTATGGATTTATTAATCATCCTGATTTAATCATACCACATTATAGCCATATAGAAAACATTATCCTGGGTTTCATAAATTGGCACGATTTTTAGGCAGTGAAAATTAAAATAAAAATAATAGAAACTAAACAGTTGAAAAGGCAGACAATAATAAGAACTCAAAGGATCCGCTCAATGACAGATATAATTTTTAAGAGTTCTTTAATTTAAATGAGAACATCAGAAATTAAGTACTTTTTTTCTATCTTCAAGACTATAAGGCTTACTTTAAAAACTTAAACTCTTATTTCTCTCTATAACTTAAAAATACTTTTGAAATAACATACATCATCAAAATGATTTCAGAACTGTGCAGTTCTTGTTCTTGGAAGGTCAAATTTGATCTTATAACCAATTATTAAATGTTAATATAATAAAGGAAAAGGTTGCTTCATCTATTGAAATTTCCACTGTTATCCATTTAAGGTCTTGTCTATTCCTTAATTCATTTCAGAGTAAAAGGAAAGGACAGAAGCAGAGTGACTCTGCTCAACTACGTCCTGTCTGAGCCCCAGTAGACGTGTTTACATTGGACGCTCCCAGAATTTATAGCACCAGGCCTAAGCTCTATTTGCCCTTATTAGTACTGAAATATTACTTTGTGATATCACAAAAGTATGACTCATAAAATCTGTAACCCTACCAGAGATGTTTCTCTTTATCTCTGGTCTCTCATGTAAAAATGCCTACTCAGCATCTCCTCTCACGTTTTTACTAGATTCTTCACAATTTCCACAATTTTCATCAATTATAACAATTAACGATGAAATTTTTGGATTTATTTTTCAGCCTTTAACTTAACTAACATTTAATGAGAGAGAAAATCTTATGGCTTAAAACCACATCCAGAATCTTTCGAATCCTTAAACACATTCGCCGCTGTAATCTGGGCTTGAGACACTCCTTTTCCTTCCTTTATATGCGTCCGTACCCATCCTTTTTCACTGTTTCCTTGATATGGTCTATTCTGAAGAACAAACATAGAAAATGCTTTTTGGAAACAGCAGCTTTCCCTGTGTCTCTGGCCTTCTGGAAACGCTTAAATTTTACGAAGACGGATAAGAAAAGGAAAGCTGAGTATGTGTATATTTGTTCTGAAATAAAACTAATAATGATAACTCTACCGGAAGCTCCTCCATGATTGTGTTTATGCTTGTTTCACGCATTCAGAAATGGAAGGATAGTTTAGTGATGGTCAACCTCTTAGGAGTGCAAATTTTAATGCCCCATTTGAAGAATAATGCACAGAGCAACAAGCCAGAAAATTTGTGCTTTTGCGGTCACAGAAGCCAATAGAGCCTGAAGTGCACTCTAGTTGGTAGATAAAGGCATTCTACTGACTAAGGACAAATCTCAGGAAGAGATGATATCCATGCTTGTCTAAACAGGAAACAAAATATGTGCCAGAGTTTTTTAATCATTATGTTAATCCAACTATGATATAATTTCATATAAAATATATTTCTACCCTTTAAGCAACTTTAATCCTTAGGATTAAAAAAAACCTTTCAAATAAAACCCCATCTTTTAGCATCCTGTAATATTAAATTCTCAATAATTATTCAATAACATCATTTACTGAAGTCACGAAACAAACTACTTAAGGAGAGTTGTAATAGAAAAGAGGATTTCATCTTATTTAACCACACATAGAATGAACTTTGAAAAAATTATTTTTCAGAGGAAAGAAATGATTTAAAATAGTACAAGATCAAGTGGCTATCAATAGAACAATATGCAGAAGTATCATTGGACTCCATAATCAGAAATGTTTGCGTGGCACAATTAACAAATACTGAAATTTGAACTGCTCAAATCAAGATGATCCATGGGAGAGAATTATTAACGGGCACAGGGGCTTTTGCAGTCTTAGTCCAGGAGAATCTTGGCTGTCAGAGGAAAATAGAGACACAGCTGTCTCTGTTTGTTTTGTTTATTACCTTCATAGATAATCATGCCAATTGCATAGTTATCTTTTAAACCTAAAGACTTGTCGCTTAACTCTTGTTCAAGCAACCTTTTATGTACTATGCCAACATGGCAATTTAAGTTATACTGAAGTTCTTGAGAAATATTCATAAATTAATTTGATATATCTTAATAAATTGGAAAGGGACTAGCTTAGGTAGTTTCTTCCAACTAGTCAATTATTAACTTAAACTCTTGTTAACCATAAATGATCTGTGAATTGAATCAGGCCTACTCAAATCCATGTGACTCTCCCTTGAAACATATTTGCACTGAGGGGAAAGAAGACTTCTCAAGGAGAGAAAAGTATGGAAGTATACAGACTTCAGTACGTAGTATCTATTATTCTGATGTGCAAACTCATATACCAACTTTTTATCTCCTTTATATAATAAGCCCCACCCACTTTGGAGTCGTAGGTCCTGTATGATCTCAGCTGTAGCCACTCTTGATTTCTTGACTTTCTTCATGAAAGGAGTCTCAAAATACAGGCCCTCCCCAGAACTTTGCGCTTGCTTTTGTCCTGTCTGGAAGACTATGCTCTCAGATCCTTATATGTCTATCCTTTCCCTTATGTGAACATTAGAACATTGCTTCTCTCTGTAGCCTTATTTAAAGTGACCTCTTAAATGTGCTTTAGTATGACTATTATTTTTTATTATTTTATATTGCATGCCTACCTGACTTTCATATGACCTTGTTCAAGAATATAAATTCAGGGCAGAAACTTCAATCGATACTGTATCCCAGACACTAAAAAATTCCAATGACATGCAGTTTAATATTTTTAATTGCTTGATAATTTAGGAATACGCTAGAAAAGCACAAAAGTACATTTGATTTTTATGTTTACTTTTCTCCCTACATACATCTAGAAGTAACCTGCTCCAGATTTTATATTCTGTGAGCTATAGGTTGAAATTTTCATTTCTTTATAACATTATATTTTGGAGACATGAGAAAGCTGTCAATTATTACTTCATTGCTATCTAAGCTATTGATATTATTTTTTGTTAAGGAATGAAGAGTACTATAACTTCTCAAATTGTCTTTGATAGTTTTGCAAACATGAAAATTTAAAATAACAGAAAAATATAATTTTTAGGCAAACACAGAGAAATATATAGACTATAAATGATTTTAGTAAACCAAACCATTTACTGGCAAGTATATCTTTAAATTGCTCTTATTAAGCATTTCATTGATCTTGTCAATAGAGTTGAAGTTTAGGTTGTTTTAGCCTGAGGACATTTTGATAGGCATTGTGGGGATAACAAGGGAGATGAAGGCCTTGTAATGAAATTATGAGCTTAAAATATACAGCAAGATGCTGAAATCCTGGTAATGCATAATACATAGAAATTAAATGAGCTACAATGGAGTCTGGTAATAAAAAGCCACTTTAGATCACAGTTGTTAAAAAGAAAGAAACTAGGACAGGGTTGAAGACTTCCTATCATTTCAGGAACATGATGGAGAGAAGTGTTGTGTGCTGTTTCTGGGAAGACATGAGTAAATGTTTAGGCCCCTCAGTTAGGACACTAACCATAGACCAAAGTCATGAATCTAACGATGGTCAGCATGGTGAACCAGTTATCTCAGTGGGACTACTCACAGAGCATGAGTACGTGGTCACTTAGGGAGCAAGGATGACTGAAAGGTAGCTGCACCACCAGAAAGCCACACAAATGTGAGTGACAACTCATGAGAGCTGCCTTCCTAGGGCTTCTTGCAGGCAACTTTGTTGGGTGGAAAGTCTCTTTTCCACAGGAATTATAACTCCTTATATAAATTCAGGGAGGAGGCTTGCAAATCTTGTACATTTCATAAACTTCCTGAGTCTGAAGGATCCTTCCTCCATGATAGAATGTTTCCATTCAGAAACGAGCAGTGATGTCAAAGTGAGGAAGACAGGTAAGGAGAATGATGCACCCTGTTTGATGTGTCAGCAAGAGTGCAGAGCCCCATAATTCAAGGCAACGTGCTTGGCCCATAAAAGGAAATAAGTGAACAGACGTAATTCAGGCTTTAGAAACTATTTTTATAAAATGCCCTAAGAATGAAAATATATCTTTTATTTTGAGTAGTAAGAAACATAGATATTCTTACAAAATTATGTTCACTTGGTTATTTTTCTCAGCATTGAATACAAATTCTCCCTAACAACAGCATCTCTGAATTAATAACAATACTTGATATTTCCTTACAAACTTTACAATGTCAGCTTAATAAAACATCTATATAAATGCTTAAAACTTACATCTATTAATTGGAATCTGAAAATACTTTTAAATATCCACATGAATGTGAATTATTTTCATGAAAATTTCCCATAGATAATATGTCTACAGTTAGAAAAATAAAAGTGTTGTAGGGAAAATTCTTGGCATAATAATCTATTCACAGATCAGAATTATCTGTTGGAGATTTACTGTGGTTCTCTGAGTTTTCACCAGCATCATAAAAAGTAAAATCTATACACACTATTTGCTGTAAAGCAAGATTTAAACAGGATCCTTAAGGTCTCACTATTTAGATGTCCTGCTCTGTTGGATTCATATGAACAGCTTGTGAAGACTGAAGCATAACTCATGGATCACTATAACTTTGCTATTTTGAATTTTACTAATGAGAATTTGTTTTCTAATTGATGATTTTAGTGGACAGACAATTGTTAGCCTACATCAAATAATGGGAAGCTGAAGATACTACCTATCAAGGGCGTAAGCCTGGCATTCCTGGTTAGAGCAGCATCGGATCTCCCTTGAGATGTGCTTTCTTAATGAGAATGCTTGTTCTTCCCAGGTTATAGTTTTTAACTGTACTATAAACTTTTTTCCAAACTGCTCTCTGCTAAATGCTGCAAAATTGCTATTGGCCAGAATGCTAGACAATACTCCATGATGATCCAAAGCTGGCCCTAGTAAAGTTCTGTTTTCCCCATTCTGGGAAACCAAAACCTAAACTTATCACAAACAATTCTGAAAAAAATACAAAGCTCTAAGAATGCCTATACCTACTGACTGCCTGATTTGCTTCAGTACTTTCTGCTTGACTAGCTCTTGTGCAATGTAAATTGTTAAAGGAACCCAGCAAACTGGTTACCTTGCACCTGGTTGTTGTGGTTAGATTTGCACCTATTTTGCTGACCATTGTATGAACTTGTACCTGCACTCAGCAGCCCCCACACCCACCCCAGGAACTAGCTAACCACAAACCCATAAAATATTCTTCAATTGTTTTATAATTAATGGCTTGCCATAACTAACTGCAGAGTCTTTCTTCTGCCCTTTTGCCTGCTTGCATATGCAGTTGTGTTGATCCCTGATTGGCTCATTTCAAAGTCACTGGAAACTCCCTCCAGAGTGCTATAAAAATCTTACTAAAGGTTTTTACATTTTGTTTCATCTCCCTGAGTACCTGAACCTAGAGGGAGCCCAGCTGTAAGATAAATTTTCATCTTGCCCCTCCATCAGTGTGGTGACCTTTATTTGAACATATAACACAGGAACAAATTTTAAAGTAAATTACGGCTATCAATATTAAAGCCTATCCAAATGTTCTGATGTCAGAGCTATCATGTGAGCTCACAGTTTCCTGTGTGATGATGATAAGTATTCTTGTAAAATAGAGGTTCAGCTCTAGATATAAAATCTAGAGAGGTTATTACAGGGCCATAGTGTCTTTGGGGAAGTATTTGTATATTAGGTTAGAAATGAAATAATTTTAAAAGCTATTACAAATAGCTTGCATTATATGTAAGAGCAGTATGTGAGTATATAGTGGTTAATGACGACTTTCTGCTGTAATTCGTGGACAGTTAGTATTACTGAGCAGTACAATTAAGTTGTTCCTGGGGGAGGGGGGTTGGCAGGAATCATTGGTGAGCAGTACAAAGGACATATATTTTTACAGAGAAAGAGAGCTGGTTTGTCAAAAGTATAAGCTGAAAACAGTTTATCATAATTCAAAATAGAAATAAACTAGTAATTCTGTGATGAATTGCAGTAGCCTAAGTGCTTAAAATTAATCTCTGCATCTACAGGTACAGTAGGAGCACATCCATAAACCCCAGAACTAGGGAGCTAAGGACAAAGATTAAAGGTTTGAGGTTGGACTGGGGTATATAGCAACTCTGAGGCCAATTTGGACTACAGAGTGTGACCCTGTTTGAAACAATAAACAAGAAGGAATCAAACTACAGGAAAAATCATAGTAAATTTGCCAGCAATTGGAGACCATTGCTACTATTTAGAGACAATAAAAAGGATATGGGTTGTATTTTTGGACATGAATCTGTAAGCAAAATGGAATACCAAGGGCTAAATGGGGTAGAGACTAGGGAGGCAAGGCAAAGAGACGGAGTGAGGAGAATGACAGATGGCGCTAAAGGTCTGGGTAAAAGGCCCTATGGGGGACTGGAGAGATGACTCAGCAGTTAAGATCACTGGCTGTTCTAGCAGAGGAGCCAGGTTTGACTCCCAGCACCCACATATCAGCTAACAACCATCCATAATTCCAGTTCCAGGGATCTGACACCCTCATCTGACTTCTGTGGGCATTGCACAACATGGGTGCACTTACACACATACAGGCAATACACTCACACACACACAATTTCAAAATAATAAAATATTTTTAAAAGATCATTTGGAAACCTATGAATAGAGAAGCTTCTTAAAATACACTATCTAAAAAAAAAAAAAACCTGTAAATGGAGTTACCCTATAATGGGAGCCGGGCAATAACCAGACACTATAGGCTACCAAACCTAAAGTCCATTGCCAGGCATGGACTTCATTTTTAAAATTTTTTATATTTTGTTTTTATGAGACAGGGTGCCCCTGAAACTCAGTATGTATACCAGGCTGACTTCAATCTCACAGAAATCTGCCTGCATCTGCATCTTGAGTTCTGAGATTAAAAGTTAGCATCAACATGCCCAACCTTCCTCCCTCGTTCGGAGTTGACGAAGAAGGTTCAATAGACAATCACAATACTGGCTACCGCTGTTGCTTTTAGTTACTAGCCGGAACTTGACAATGAGCCCCTATTGATGACAATAGTACTTATGCGAGTCCTATGACAAACAAGGAGAAATCAAGCTGTTCCTGATCTCGAAGCTTCATCTCTACAGACTAGCTTTCCTAGTTCTAGAAAGCTCTGTGATGCTACTGGATGAGAAAATAAGCATCAACCTTACCCAACTGTGAACCCTTATAGCTAAAGTAAAAACTGACCTGTCAAGGTATGTCCACTGCTACAACGGTGGCGTGAGTGTCATGGGAGTAAGCGATCCCTTTGTGATTAGATGCAAGGCCTGGTTCACATGACCGAGCTCATACTTGGCACTGTTACCAGGGGAACGCATCTGTAGGTAACAGGTCAAGGATCTAAGAGAGAATCTACTACTAGCATTCTGTTGAATAGGCATAATATTAATCAATTCCTGCAGACTTAATGATATACTCATAAATTAGTGCATCTCTCAAAATCAAATCAGAGAAGCTTCTTGTAACAGTCAACAACACGGAGACCCACAATTGGTTATTGTGCAGAGAATAAGAGACTGAAGAACGCTCAACCCTAAATGGGACACCTGTAGCAACCCTGTCCTCCCAAGGCCCAGGGATCATTGTGGAAGTGGGGAGGGTGGAAAGCTTATAAAGGTCAGAGGTAGTGGACAGCATGCAAAAACCTTTACAAACCTAATCCAGACAGGAGTCCAGCGCGATTCGGGGGGAGTTGAGCAAGAAGTCCCACACTAACTGAAGATATAATGTCAATACGTATGTAGCTTCTGTGAAAGGGAGAGTCAGCTTTCTTTTAGGGTGTGAGGGTGTAATGTCCGGTAGTTTGACCAGACTGCAAGGGATGTACTCACACCCAAGAGTATTTACAGAACACATATCAGGTCTAATAGGCCTTTAAAAATAGCAATAATAGATGACATGAGGGGGGACAAGTAAGGAGGAAAGAGATGAGGGAGGGGCTCTGAATATGATCAAAAGATATTTCATGAAATTCTCAAACAAGAAGTATATATTGCAATATTTTATTTATTATTTCTATTTTATGTGTATGTGTGCCTGTACCCATGTTCTGAAATGCACACAGAGGTCACATGAAGGTGTCAGATCCTCTGGAACTGGAGTTACAGATGGTTGTTAGCTGCCATGTGGGTGCTGGGAATTGAACCTGGGTCCTCTGCAACAGCATTCAGTCCTCAGTCCTTAACTGCTGAGTCATCTCTCCAGACCCAATAAAAATATTTTTTAACTAAATAACAATTTCAATGTCTTTATGTTTATTAAAGTAATGGAGAATTTAACTAAAAGATGTCCCCATAATAAATGTCTTTATTATGAATTTCCCAATCAGTTAACTAAAGTGATTCTACTTAAACTCTTTTTAGAAAATTAGATATCAAAACCTTACCAAGTCTATGTGATCAACCTTAAATCACATGGTGAACGACTCACAAGTATTGAAAAAAGCTATCTAAAGATCCAGATGTAGAAAAAATTAACAGTATATTAAATAATTTTTCTGATTCTTTAAATGAAATTTTTTGTACAAAATATTTAAGCAAATTTAGACCCCCTTCCCCATCTGCAGTTCTCTTAAAGTGCCCTGCCAGATTTCATGTGCTCTGTCATATATATTAAGACCTACTGAGTCTAATTTGTATCCCCACATGGCCTTCACTGTGGGTCCATCTACTGGAGCCAGGATAACCTATCTAGTGTCACACCCTTGAAAACTGACTTTCCCCTCTCCCAGAAGTTATTGGTTGCCAGGTATTTCTCAACTAAGTTTGAGGTTTCTTACCCACTTCTCCACTTCTAGGCTGGGATTTTGTCTTGAGCTTGCATGGGGATTGTCCATGCAGATATCATTGGCGTGACTTAATATGAGTAATTTTCCATCTGTCTGGAAAACTCTGTTTCCTTGTGGTCAACCATCACCTCTGGCTCTTACAAACTTCCAGTCCCTTCCAAAATGGTCTCTGGGCCTGGAGTGGCAGAGGTCTGATATAAATGTCCTATTCAGGAATAAACACTCTGAAGTCTCATTTTCTGTACTTTGGCCAGTTGTGGTTTTCTGAATTAATTACCACCTGCTGCATGAGGTAGCTTTGCTTCGCTGGTGAGAATTGAGAGCTGCATTAATATTCTTTTTCCCCCCCTTGTTCTGATATGTTTCCTGAGCCCTGGACATAAAGGTGCTTTGTAGATGTTTCTCTTAAGGGTGGGCACCTTATTTGTTTCACTTGACCAGATGTGGAGTTTCTTTGATGAGTTGTGAAAAGTAAACTTATCTGAAAATATAAGGATATGTATCTAGAATAGCAATAAATTACATTTTCTAGGGAAGTGACAGAAGCAGGTCTTTTTCTAGTGCCTATGCCATCTCTATGCATGTGTATTTGACGATGTTAACAGAATCATACATGGCTTCCCTCCCATTGAAGGGGTCTTAAGTCCAATTAGACTGTTGTTTATTGCCCCCAAGATAAAACAGCCACTATTGCACCAAAAGAGACTATTTGCTGGCCTGCTCATTGTTGTGACTTTATAGGTGGATGGAACTGACTGATTTTTCTCCTTTGGAAGTTTGTGTGGTATCCTCTGATATTATGAGAGATAGTCTTCAGAAGTCTTCCAGGTTAGTTCCAGCCTAATTGTTCCAAGTCCTCTGTCCAATATGTCCTGCCAACAGTAATAGGATTTTACCCTCAAGTTCTGGGAGGCAATGAAAGGTTGCGGCAACAGCATGTGTTATTTTGAAAGTCTCTTGGCTCCCCTGACCAATACATCAAAGGGTGCTTTCCCTTGCCTGACATGAGTATTTTGTTTCATAGCCTTCAGCTATACACATGCACTCATCACATATACTGTGCGTATGTTTTGTCAACAGGTTTTTGAACTAATAAATATCCCTTTTTTATACCACTTAAGTATTACTGTTCTGTCCTTTCTGTCCATGGTATGGACTTGTCTTCTCCCTCCTGTTAAATCAATCCAGTTTTTCCCACTTCCCCCTTGATAGCACCCACCACCCACTAGCCCCTCTCTCTCATTCTTCCCCTTCACTCCTATGGTTCTTTCCATTTTCCTCTCTCCCACAGTTAGATTTGGATATATTCAACATTTGGAAAATGAACATTATGTGCTGTAATAATGAACTGAGAAATAAAAAAGGAAGTAGCATAGAATAGCACCTGAAATTCTTTTCTGATTAAAAAATGTCAGCAAACAAAAAAACGGTTTTCCTTAAGTGTATAAATGACATCTACAGCTGCCGTTGCATTTAAGCATGCAGAATAGTTTGCCACATTAGTTCAAAAATAAAGAAAGGAAAATTTCCTTAACGATTTTTTGTTATATTGTTCCTAAGGTTCTAGATGGTATATCAGGTAACCAAAAGAAAAAGAAATCCATATTGGAAGATAAGAAGCAGAATTCTCTTTACTCGCAGATAACATGACACTCATGAAAACAATTTTAATGGATCCATAAAAAATCAACTAAAACCATTAAATAAGCCTACAAACTTTTCAGAATGAAAGTTCCATATGCAAAACTCAATTGCATTTCTGTATGCTAACAATTAATAAATTGAAAATAAAAGTACCACATGCAAATGCATCAAAATATAAAATAAATTTAGAATAACAATTAAATTACTTAAGCTTAATTAGAATTATGAACTTAAGCAATCTAATGAACTTGATTAAAAAAGAGAAACTATTACGGCTTCCTCAGAAGGAAAAGATACTTGCTGCCAAACCTGACAATTTGAGTTTGATCTCTGGGAATCACATGGTATAACGGGAGAACTGAAACCTACAAATTGACTTCTGAACTCCATGCCTGCTGTGGCACACACACACGCACATACACACACACACACACACACACACACACACACAGAGAGAGAGAGACAAACACATACATATAAATAAATACATGTAAATTGTAATAATAAGAAAGAAATGAAACTATGAGATAGTTTGAATTTATTAAGTGTCTTCACTTGGAATTTGGACATGTAAAACCATCTGTAATTCATGTCTTAAGTTGAAAGAAGATTAATTGCATAATACAATCGTAGTGAGCACTTAGCTTTTAGTTCAGCTATATGAAAAAGATACATTTCCATGGTTTATAGGAACTACAATATGTACATTATTTTTAAATCATTTCCTGTTCTAATTTTCTCAAATATATTGATCATAATGTAAAGGTAAGTTATCTCTGGCATATTGAGTGTTCTTTGCTTGTTTTGAGGAATATGGAGAAAAAGAGTGCTTATATATCACCGCTGTGCCAGTGGGGGCAATAAAGTATCTTTTATGAAGACATAAGTAAAATGTAGATTACAGAACTGGTTTTTGTCCTGGTTAACCTTGAGGGTCAACTGACTTGGTGTAGAGTCATCTGAGAGGAGATGATTCAATTGAAGATTTGAGTAGACAAGATTGACCTGTGGGCTTGTTGAAGGTATTGTCTAGATTGTTAACTGATGCAGGAGGAGCCATCCCCTGGAGGAGGCACCATCCCTCCATGTGACCCTATGATTATAAGAAAGCTATCTGAGCATGAACCTAGAGTGAGTGAGCAGAGTTAGTGAGCCAGAGAGTGAGCCACCGAGCACCGTTCCTGCATGGTTCTTGCTGATGTCCGTGCCCTGAGTCCCTGTCCTGACTTCCATCAGCATAAAGTGTGATCTGGAAGAATAAGGTTAAATAAACCCCTTTCTCTCCTGAGTTGCCTTGGTCATGGTTTTAGTTTGTCACAGCAACATAAAGGAAACTAGAAAATTCTATCAACAGGAATTGTTTTATTGTTCTTGCAATGACATTCATCTCTTTAAAATAATATTTGATTGACTCTTTGAGAAACTCAATGTATTTTAATCATATTCACACCCCCTCTCCCATCTCCTCTCAGATCCACCCTGACCTCCCTTATCATATACCTTTTTATTCCAAAAGGCATATTTTTGGTATTTCAGCTGTGCTTAGCAATCAATTTTTCTTTTTCGTTTTCCACTGATACCTTTCTTTGAATGAATAAATATATATTATTTATGTTTATTATATATATATATAAATAAACATCAAGGCATCCTTCATGACGGATGCAGAATTTATAGTTTCTGTTCAGAATAGAATGCATTATAGCATTCTAACTGTATCCTACAAGTAAATGATACTACTGTCCAGGGTGTCTGTTCTTCTTCAGGGCTCTGTTAAGAATCTGTGAAACAATAACCTTTCTATCCATGCAAGGAAGGCAAATGGTCTTTACCCTCTCTGGCCACCACTTATCTTCTCTCTTGTCAAACTGCACATTATAAACTGAGAAAAGAAGAGAAGAAACAGTTGCAATGAAAATTCATCTATAGTTCCACTAGTTTGCTTTTTAGAAAATATTATGCCTGTGGAGGTCAGAATAGGGCATCAGATGCCCTGGAACTAGAGTTATGGATGGCTGTTAGCCAACATGTTGGTGCTGGGAATTGAACCAAGGTCCTTTGCAAGGCAGTCGTGCTCTTGACCACTGAGCCATCTCTCCAGCCCCCGGAGCAGTTTTAAGCTAACAGAGTTGAGGTATTTCTTAATTCTCATGCACTCTCTGCACCTTCATGTGCATGAGCCTCCTCATCATTACATTTCACACAATGTATTTGCCAAAAACGATGAATCCATACAGAGGATTCTATATGCCTAAAGCCTCTAGTGCTCACCAGCTTGTACACTTGATGTATAGTGCTGTGCTTCATTATACTATTATACTAAACATGTTTCCTGCCTTAAATCATCTGTGTTCAATCCCCCAAAGACCAACAGCAATCTGGGAAACACTGATCTTTTCATTGTACATGTAGTTTGTTTTCTCCAGAATACTGTAATGTTGAAGTCAGATAATACATAGTCTTTCAAATTAGTTTGTTTCACTTAGTGAACATTTAATGTTCGCTCACACATCTCATGACCTGCTAGCTCATGTCTTCTGAGCACTGGATGGTATTCCATGTCTTATTCTCCTGTGGAAGGGCATCTTGGCAGGTACCAAGTTATGACTAAACCCACTTTGTGTTTGCAAAGTTTCTCAAAGGACATACATTTTAACTTCTTTGATAAATAACAAGGAGTGTTATTACTGGATCATATTAGAAAAGATTTTCTTTCTTAAAAAGCCATTAAACTGAGGTCCAAATTGGCAGACCCATCCTACCTTCCTGCCAATGGATTGATTTCCAGGCTTATAAGTGGTACTTTTAGTGATTTGAATTGAGCCATTCTAATAAACAACAATTCGCATTTTCTTAATGGCATATGATGTGAAACATCTTTCATGGGGTTATTTGCCCTGACTTTTCTTTGATGAGGTTTTAAGTTTTTTTTTTAACCCATGCTTCAAATGGATTTTTTTGATTTCTTGTTTACATTATTAAGCATTCTAAAATTATTGTGTGTCTTTGAAAATATTTTCTTCAGATCTGAATTTGTCTTCGTATTTATTGATGATGTCTTTCTTCACAGAGTACACACTTTGCTGTTTCTAGTCTTTTCTACTGTATCCTGATTTTCCAACCCTAAAATTTCTAAACACTAGTTTTAAGAAATGTGTGGGTTGGTAGGATACCTTGGTTAGTAGAGGGACTTGTGGTCTCGCCTCTGGACCCCAGTTTGATCTCAGGATCCTAAAAGGTGTCAGGAGAGATTAGACTCCTGACTTCAGTTTTCTGATTTCAACATGTGCACCAGGGCATGCATGACCACACACACACACACACACACACACACACACACACACACACACACACTTTCTCTCTGTTTCTGTCTCTCTCTGACTAAAATACAGAATAAATAAATGAAGAAATCTGTAAAAGGCACAAGTACAAGCAAACTGATCCCATCAGTTCCCACCTGCTTTGACTTTGCTCTCCGTGCCATATTCTATTCTACACCGTTTATACCTCCAGCTAAATAGTACCAGAATAATATTTCCCAGAACCAACAACATTTTTTCATTCGTGCTAATGCTAGGATTATAGAAAAAAGGAAAAGCCAGTCTGATTTGTTCTCTTCAGTACATACACGTATGCTAACACAAATATGTCACAAATCTGCTCACCGTGGATTGGGGCTTCTTGAGTTGAAAGCTTAAAGTCTGAAATGATGATACTTAAAGATGGACTTTGGAAGACAATTTTTCTTCAATGAGGTCATAAATGAAGACTCTGAGATGGGATTAACAAGCTATCATGTGATGTTGCAGGGAGGAATGTCTACATTCCAGGAAGAAAGCCCTAATAGGGCACTACTGAATTACCCAATAGTTTGATCCTGTTCTTTCAGCTGCCCGAACCAGAGGAAATGAACCTAAGCTCTCATCTGTGGCATTTTGTTTTAGGAGCTGGAATGGATTAAGATAGATTTTGGTAGCAAGAAGTAGTAAATGGAGTGCTGTTACATGATGAGAGATCCCAAAATGTGACAGCAGCTTTGGAATGGGTAATGAGTCAAGATAGGAAGAATCTTGTGGCATAGATAACATATCAACATTAAAAGTAAATCGGGCTACATCATATGAAATTATAAAAGAATTAATAAAAACCTTATATTGAATAAAAGTGATTCTCATGAAAAGTCAGCCGGAAATGAGGAATAATATTATTGAAAACCAGAGAAAAGGTGATCCATGATATATAGTGACAAAGGATCTTGCTAAACAATGATCTACTCTTTGGCAAAAGTGGAACCAATGAGTGATAAAATTGGATATTTTACTCAAGATAAATTGTCAAAAAGTAGCAGTGCCGTTCCTTCTGAATGGTTCTAGTAAAACAGGATAGGAGAGAGATGAATCAAACAAACAAACAGAAAACTAAGTTCGAGAAAAGAACCGACTTTTAGAAGTTTGAAAAGTTCTTAACCTCTACCTATTAAAAGATGACTAAGCTTGCTTTTATTTTATTTTTGTTTTTTGAGTTTGTTGTTCTTGCTTTTTCTTTTCTTTTGGAGACAGGGTCTCCCTGTAGCCCCAGCTGGCCTTGACCTCATTATGTATCCTACAGTATCCTGGACCTCACAGAGATCCCCTTGCCTCACCCTCTTGGACACTGGGATTAAAGTTGTGCTCCACTATGCCCAGCAACTAAGCTCATTAAGAGTACACTAAGATGTGACTGAGAACATTTGCTCAAAAGGATGAGTGTATGATGCTGATTTAATTAGCCATTTTAACCACAGTTAGGCATAAATATCGGATTAGGGATAGAAGGGAAAAAATAAAATAGGTGAAATGAAGGAAAGCCTAGGGATTCATATGATTCTGTAAGATTTAACTACAGTGCTATGCAATCGCAAATCCTCATAATTTTTGTTATTAGCGCTAAGACCAATTCTAGGCGTTGCACATGCTAAAGACATTTTCCTCCACTGAGATGCATCCTAAACTCCAATGAGGATTATTCTTCCATAGGTTAAGAATTTCATGGCTCTTACTCAAAGAGAATAGAGTTCAAAGAGAATTCAGAGATTATTAGAAGCCTTGCTTAGTTTTCTGGAGTCTGTGTTGTCTACAACCAAAGCCTTGTGAATTGTGAATGGGACCATCCAGAGCTTTGGGGATTGAATTTCATCCTAGAAGATCCATGGAGGTGAAACTTGTACCAGTGAGTCCACAAAGAAGGTCATTGATTCAAAGACAATTATACTCAAATGTTTTGAAATAACTGAATTTGTTTTGTACTTGGATGAGAAATGTTGTCCCCTTTTTCTTTTTTGGAAATGGCAGTGTCTAAGCCTAGTTAGTCACTGTCTGATTGTATGGGTTCACAAATAGGAAGGAAGTTTGCCTCAGAACAAAGCATACTGCAAATCTCAGTCATAACCAACTCATAATCTTTAGACAAGACTTTAGACATTAGACTTATGAGAGGATGCCAAAATATTGAAATGCAGTGGATGCACTTTGTATGTGAGAAAGGCAGAACTTAGAAGAGGGCACCAACAAATGCTTCAAATTCCTTCATAAAATTCCTATGTTGAAACCCTAAAGCCCATTGTGGTGGTATTTACTGACGAGCATTTGGGAAAACATTAGCTTTAGAAGAAGATTTCAGAATGATGCCTTCCTTAGTATCTCTGTAAAAGGAGGGATCTCAAATCTGAACTCTGTGTGTATGTGTGTGTGTGTGTGTGTGTGTGTGTGTGTGTGCGTGTGAGTGTTGTTCTTGTTGTATCTCTCATTGTCTGCGATTCGTGAAACAAAATCAACTAATTTCTTAAGCTGTGATTTAACTTCCAAAACTATGAGAAATAAGAGCCCTGCCTATGGGAATTTTTGTAATGACCCAAGATAAAGAAGACACTGTGATATAACTTTTCAAGAAATGTAAGACCATCACTCCAAAGTAATTCTTGTAATTCTTGATTGTGATAATCATTAATTTTAGTGTATTTAGTAAAAGAATAACCATACATATGATAATTTAGTCTATGTGCTTTAATTTCAATTTTACTTTAATAATTACTCAACTGCTAGTAAAATTAAAATTAATGATAGACTCATTAAAAATCTCTGCTTTCATTTTCACTTGAATTTAATATTTATATAAAATATACATCAAAATTCCCAAATATAATCCCAAAGGAATTTTAATTTCTCATATATGTATAGATCATGTGAATCGAATAATTAATGCAGTAATTATGATGTTAACAATGAATGAGTGAAATATATCAAAAGACTTCATTTGAATGGTATTGAGATATTTTCTAGTAAGGGCAATTAATAAGTGTGTTCATAATCTGTTCAATGAGTCATTAGTCCATTTGCAATACATTCAGGGTAAATGACGGCTTCAGAAAACAAGTATATAGAAAGATGTCAGCCACATTGATTAGGAAATGCAGGCATAGATATTCCCATAAAAGTCCTCAAAAGAAAGATCTAAGAGAATATTACTTAAAATTTAATTCTGTATTGGAATCCTACCAGCATTTAAAGATTACTTCAGAGTTTTGAGTCATTAATGTTAAACATGGATGAATGTGATCAAATTTGAGTTTGCACAATATTTATTCAATCATGAATGCGTCTCATTACATACGTGCATTACTGTAAGACAAACGAAGCAAATTTCCATCTAAAATTCTTCTACTACCTACAATATAAAGGTAGCATATTCCCTAGACAAACAAAATTTCCTACTGTGTTCTAAATTTCTACCCTTATATTTACAGACAAGGGTACCTCTCACAATTCATCGAAGAAGCTTGTTTTTGCAACAATGGAGACTATTAAATAGTTGCACAACTGGTCAAATGCAGAGAATAAGTGACTCTTAGGTGCCCAGCTCTAAGTGACACATCTAAAATGCAACATTTGCACCCAAGGCTTGGGGAGCATGGTGGAAGAAGTTGAAAGAACATAAGCAACGAGGACACAAAGCCCTCTGCTAACTAATGCACTCTGTACATGACACAGAAGTGGCCCCAATGAATCTACACAGTATGGTAGCCTAGTGAGAACTGCATAATGAAAAAAGCGGTTGACATGCCAAGGTGGATGGGGGAATGTCACTTGGTCCAACCACATGATGAAGAACTACAGTAGCTGGGTAATGGAAAAGGAGTATAATCTCTACAGGCCTCCAGTTTTATGCTGAAAGAGTTTTAGAAGATGGAGGCCAGGTTTGTGAAGTTTCACAGGGAACCAGAGATCAGCAGGGCTGTTTGTGTGATAGTTTGAATTGAGAATTTGTGGGTTCTGGTCAGCTAGGGCTAAAGAAATCAACTGTGATTAAGAAGAGACCAGAATCTGAAGTAAAACCTTTGTTTTAGTGGGACAACTGATGCTGTTTGGCTGAAAAATCAGCTTTAACAAGAGACCAGCATTGCTGAGGTGAAATCCTCTGGGAAGAATTTCCGGAGGGTCAGCACACAGAAGTTGTGATCCAGAAGGGGTCGAAGCCTCCATCACAAGCTGGAAGCAGGACCTGGCAATGTGTAAGAGTTTCATGACGGTTCTAGTGTTGAAAGTGTAAAGGGGTCACAGAAGTCAACGGAGCCTTGACACCCTGAGAAACCAAGAAGGCTACTGATGAAAGTGCGGCCTCAGTTGCAATGAGACCCCAGGACTGAAAGGTCATAAAGAGAACCTGGGGTTTTGCACTCTGAGAGGTCAGAAGAGCCCATTGGTGAAGGCGCAGTCTCAGGTTTAGTGAAGACCCCGTCTCAGT
The DNA here is from genome assembly GCA_035773235.1 of Eospalax fontanierii. Taxonomy (NCBI): domain Eukaryota; kingdom Metazoa; phylum Chordata; class Mammalia; order Rodentia; family Spalacidae; genus Eospalax; species Eospalax fontanierii. The sequence continues at coordinate 10,948,518 of CM069527.1, forward strand.
TTTAGTGAAGACCCCAGCTGTTTGGAGATGCCAGGACATGGGACATCCACCAAGAGCAGCAGCTGGTGAGAATGGAGCGGCCTGGGCTTGTGAGACGAGCTTTGTGTGATGTGAACAGCAGAGTAAAAGAAACGGAGCTGCCCAATCCCTTTGGAGCCCAGATTGTGAGCGAATCCCAGATATCCAGCCTTGAGCTACTTTGCTGGACTTTGGTTTTGTTTGAGTGTGCCTGATCCTTCCTTTTTGAAATAAAACGGTACTTAACTTGGTTTTTAGTTTGCAGAAGCCCTTGTCACATAAACTACTCCAGATTAAATCACATGATGTCAAAATTCCAACCACCTCCAAAAAGATACAAATGTCAGATGTTTTCCTTGGTTCAGATTCTCCAAACTTGTCCTCCAGGCCTTGGCCTGCCTTCCTGTTCTTGTTTGCGCTTACCTCACTTTATGATATTCCTCTTAATAAAGTTCTGCTTTGGGTTTTAGAGAAACATCTCTTTTCTCTTTAAAGAATCATCAAGTTGCCCCTGATGAGCTGTATTATCACTTTTTAAAGCTCTCCCACCTCAAGATGCAATTATGGCTCCTGTGGTCTTGGAGACCCCTCTTCTACTAAATCTCATTTCTGAAGGGTAATTTTGTGTCAGCTTCTTTCCCAAACCAACCATTTTCTAGTCCATCATTTCTAACACACTACATAGAAAAGACTCCTAACAAAGTGTTTGATGAATGGGTCAGATGAGAAGCTGAAACTCTTTATGTTTCTCCTATTTTAAGTTCTTGACATGAGTGAACATAAAATGAAAGACAAATCATTTATCTTGAAATTGTTCTTTTACATTACTAAAATTGAAATAAAAGATTTACCAAGATGTTTATGTGATTAAAATCAGTTAACTGTAATATTTGTAAAAGAAAAAATCCTGTAAAACATTTCAAGAAATTATCAGAAATGATAGGAGAGAAGTAAATACAAAAATTGGATATTAAATATAAACCACATAGTAAAATATCTGGTGACAAATAATGAATATTACATCAAATAAATAGTATGATATCTGAATCAAGAATGCTATTTTCTTTTTTTTTTTTGCTGCATTTCCAAACCTAATAAGTCATCATACTAAAATAAAACAAAAACAAAATTTCAAATGGACTAAGGACCTCTACACAAGACCTGAGAACTTGAACCTATTAGAGGAGGAAGAGAGAATATACTAGCCCTTCTAGGTAGAAAAAAAAGACTTTCTGAACAGCATCCAGATAACACAGGCATTAAAACCAACAGTTGTCAAATGGGATTTTATGAAACTAAATCTTTTCTACAGCAAAGCACACCATTGTTTGAGTGACTAGGCAGTCTACACATAACTATCATCTATAAATATGGCAAAGAGTTAGTATCTAGAATATGCAAAGAAATAAAAATTACTAAGCATAAAAAAACCAAACAACTACATTAAAAATTGGGCAAGGAACTAAACAGAGAGCTCTCAAAAGATGAAATGCAGATGACCTAGAAACAATTCCAAAAATGTTCAACATCTCTAGGTATAAGGGAAATGAAAGTTAAAACTGCTTTGAGGTTTCATCCTTCCTCAGTCAGACTGGATAAGATCCCCCAAACAAATGACGACAAATGCTGACAAGGATGTGGGGAAAGGGAGCACTTGCTCATTACTGGTGGGGGTGGAATCTGCTGCAGCCACTTGAAGTGAGTGTGGAGGTCCTTACAAAGCTAGTAACAGATCTAGGACGTGATCTAGCCATATTATTTGTGGGTCTATACTCAACGAATTCTATATCCTACTACAAATATTTCTGTTCATCTGTGCTCGTTGATGCTCCTGTCACAAAAGCCAGTAAATGGAAATAACCTCGATGTCCATCAAACGGAGTCAGGAAATTAGTACATGGAAATGCAGAATGTGTCATTGAATGGGAGATGGAACTCAGGGATGTCAAAGGGTAAAAAGGGATTAATGGAATAGGAATGGTTAAAGTGGGTAGAGAATGGGAGTTCTGTGTACAGGAGAAAGCATGTGGAGGGATAACTAACACTAGGGATCATTTGAACAGTTACAGGGAAACTTACTACTAGAAGTTTCTTAACATGTACATAGTTTAAATGGACATACTCTATAAGAGCGGGAACATGTTCCTGTCAGACAACACAGGCTAGAAAATAAAAAGCCCAGTACAAGGAGTGAGCGTCTTCTTTTAGAATAGTTGACCACAGGTGTCCCATAGAACCTCAAAAATACTGCCTATTGACATTGCTTTTAGTTATCCACCAGACTTGGTGGTTAGACCCTCTTGCTGAGAATACTGCTTATGTGAGTCATAGAACAAATGGAGATATCAAGCTAGTACTGACCTCAAAGTCTTATCTCTACTGCCCAGCATTCACAGCACTAAAAGGTGCCATGCATAATACCAGAGCAGGAAAGTAGTCATCAACTTTACCCAGTGAACCTTGGGAACCCCAATAATGACTGGCCTGGTAATAGATAACCACGGATTCAATAGTGGCATGATTTTTGTAGGAGTCACCAACCACTTTCTGATTTAATTTAAGACCTGCTTCACAAGATAAAGCCCACACCTGGCACTGTTTCCAGAATCAAGAACCTGTGGTTAGACAAGGTCACAGTCTGGAGGGCAGAACTCACTGCTATTATTTGGCTAAACTGGCATGTTATTAAACCAGTTTCTAATGATTTACTATACTCATTTATGTGTGCTTCTCTCAACTGTCCACCAGAGAAGCTTCTTATAGTAGATAGCAATTAACACAGAGACAAAACAGAGAATAAGAGACTGAGGCATGCTCATCCCTAAAGAGGATGCCTATATAACACTCTCTCCTTCCAATGCTTAGGGATGATCATGTGTGAGGGGCCAGAGAGAGTGCAAGAGAAAGAGGTGTTAGATAAATGGAAACAGTTTTCTGATCACAACAGGGCGGTGCACATACTAACCCCAATTACTTGTGAGAGCAGGCACAGTGGACCTGCGCGAGCTCAGGCAGACAAAGTCGTAGCATAGATGGACGAGGTGGGAAAGAAGCCTCAGCCTTGGGGGAGGAAGTAATGAAACTGAGTTGCTCTACATAGAGAATCAGTTTTCTTTAAGGATGTGACCCCAGGTAGACTGACCAAACTCCAGGGGATGGACATAGTCCAAGAGCATTTCGGGAACACAAATTAAACTTGAAAATCTTTTTAAAAAGAATAGAAGACATGAGTGGAGAGGAGCATATGGGATAGAGACAGAGAAGACAAACTGAATATAATCAAAATAAAGTTTATAAAATTTTCAATAAACCAATAAAAATATTAAAAATTTTAAATATAAAATTTGCATTTGGAAATGATATATGTTGTCATTACAGTGCTTTGTAATAATAATTGTTTTTGTGCAACACACAATGCAAAATTACTGATACAAGCTCTTGCTTCTAAAAGTTAATGCATTAATGTCAAGTGACATTTCTTCTCTGAGCATAGCATGGTGCCATCCACTTTGTCCCAAGAGCCATGGCAACTGTGGTTTGGAAGCCAGGTCTATGGTAATGAGAGGGGAGCTACTGACACTCCCTGGGAAGGACCATTACACTTTCACCCAGCGCAAGTGATCTTGGGAGATTCTATACTATATAGGAAGTAGAAGATTGATTGAAGTCAGGACTCCATGGTGCAGCTTCTGTGAGATAGCGATCCATGATGGACCTGGAATTTGCAATGATGCAGGTGTTTGGGGGCTCCCTTACTCCTGTAAGTAATGCCACCCATTAAATTCACTGCTCTCACGAGGCTGGATTTTGATAAAATCTTACTTTGGTCTGTCTTTGATACCCATATGGAGTGAATTTATTTGCATTTCCCTGGGAAAAGTTAAAAACAATGGCTACTTATTCTATTACATATAATGCGCCTGAAATATATAAGATGAGGAGTTGAAAAAGCCTTCTTTAATATAATGCTAAAATACCAAAACTTTGATCTTTCCTATGAAAAAATTACATCAAAATTAATAACTTACAAAAATGCATGCTTTCCTATGAAAGCATTAAACATCTACCCCTTAACTCCAATCAGATTATTATTCTTCCCTGTAGAAACTGTGCACATCTCTACTTATTGATGTCAGGTTTAGTGACATGATCAGCTTTAACCACAGCATATGTGTAATAGAAACATATTTCCCATCTAAGCACATCTGAACAAGAGTCACATGCAACACAAGGAGACTTCATTTTTATTCTAGATTCCAGAATAGGAAACATATACCAACATAGAAACATATGCCCATCAGAACTTCAGATGTCAGTCTGTAGTAATATGAGAAAAAAAAGTTATGTAACTCATTTTGGATTTGTTTGTTCCCTGACACCATATAACAAATGATTCTTGGCCATACTGATACAGAAAAATTGGAATGTCTTTGTGCTTGAAAGAAGATTTTCTTCTCATCTCAGGTAGGCTTTAACAAAAGTTAGGTTGCCAGATGTTCATGGTCACAGAAACTCCCACTGAGTTCTTGGCTTCCAGATTCTATTCTCTGAATTTGAATAATAAAATTCACAGATCACAGAGGCCTGAAGGGAAAGAAGACAGAGCTCAGAAATAGAGGGTCTTCAGAAATAGGGGACAATTTAACTACTAGTCTGGAGGATTTTTAAAGGACTTAGACACTGGGGGAGGAGGGGATGTGGTGAAGAGGATGAGTTGGTCAGTCCAGTTGGCCCAACCACAAGGAATTCAGGTTCCTTCTCTAAGTCTGGGACACATCTTCACATACAGTTTCCAGGCAAGGATGAGAAACAAGGAACCAGGCTCTCTCTTCTGGCATTTCTGGCCTCCAGCAAAGAGATTCTCAGAGCTGATCCTTTGGGATTCCTGCCCTGCCCAACTTGTTTCTCTTTCTTTTCACCAATTTGATATGGAAAAAAATTATTTCTACCCTCAGATGTGTCAAAACAAATTTATGGTATCTACCTTTAATGATCCAGAATCCTTTTGTTCCAATTACAGGCTTGATAACATGTCAGAATGTGAAGAAATAAAAGAAAAGCAAAAACTGAAAATGATTATTTTGCAAGTTTACAACTCTGATGTTGGATGAAATGATCTAGTGAAATTCTGACACACACACACTTTTCGTTCCATTTGAAAAGCCATTATTTGTCTTCATATACTTACCTTCCAACTAAAGTATCTGAAACGTTTGTAGTTGTAGCTAAAACCCTGACTTTGTCATGATTTAGTAGTTGGTGGAAATCATATCAGATTCATCACTTAGTATTTAGATTGCCTGGATTCTAACCGACTATGAAATTGCATCTGTACATTTATTACCAGGCTCTCAGCGGATGGTCATAGCAAACGTGCATATGGAGAGAGCCTGGAGAAATGCCACTCAGAGGAACCACACCCTCATGTGCTTACTGTCTCACTGAAGGTATGCTCTCCCAGACATAAATGTTGCAATTTAACTTGACCAACAATTTCCAAGCTCATTTATCTTGCAGTGCTTTTTAAATTTTTTTAATTTTATGTGTATGAGTATATTGCCTGCATGTGTGCAAGTGCACTTGTGCTGTGCAATGCTCTCAGAATCAGAAGGCCTTTGATTCCCCAGGAACTGGATTTATAGACAGTTATTAGCCACCATGTGGGTCCTGGTAATTGATCCCAGGTTCTTTCAATAGTAGCCAGTGCTCTTAACCACTGAACCATCTCTCCAGGCTTCTTCTTGTACTTTTTAACTGATAACCTCTATTCCCCTACTGAAATACTTTTCCTTTGCTGTGATTTAGGAAAAGTGCAATCAGATGATCTAATGAAATAAAATGAGGCCATGTTTGTTTAACTCCCCAAGGACTAGCTTCTTGGATTTAAGGATTATCTTTACACATAGACAAAACTTAATGTATATTTTGATAATATATCTTTTAGTAGTTAAAATGAGTAGAATTTTTATTACATCTTTGGCAATTTCTCTATAATGGATATAAAACCCAAATTACTTCTATAATTTAATATTTAAAAGAAGTATTGGGACAGGAGAGATGGCTCAGTGGTTAAGAGCACTGGCTGCTCTTGTGGAGGACCTGGGTTCACTTCCCAGCACTCGCATGGCAGCCAAGAGCTTAACTCCAGTTCCAGGGAATCCAACGCCCTTTTCTGACCCCTGGGTGACTACATGGTGCACTTATACATTTGCAGACAATACTCTCACACACATAAAATAAAAATAATACATTTTTAAAGAAAATATCTATTTGAGTTATATGTTTTAACACAATGAGAGGATTTGAATTTTAAAAATTGAACACCTAATTTAATATGCTATTTAAAATTATTCCATTGGTTAATACAATACATTCATTTCTCTAATTTTTAAAAATTTGTTTATTAAAATAGCTTCCCTTTTTATTGAATTTTTGTGAATTTTAAACAATCTAATTAGATGGTATTAGGATTCCCAATTTCCCCTTGTTACCCCCTCACAATTTAATGTACTCGCCTATGTGTATATAATAGATAGATAGATAGATAGATAGATAGATAGATAGATAGATAGATAGAAAGGCTTATAGAGTCTAATTTGTGTTTCCAAATGTCCTTTGGGATGGGTTGATCCACTGGATTCTGTTTAACCTAAGAACCCCATACTTTGAGAGGGGCTGTCTTTGTCCCACTCAGAAGTCATCTGTTGTCACAATTCCCTTATGTGGGGTTGGATCTTCTTACACACTTCTTCACTTCTATGCTGGGATTTTTTTTTTTCTGGTTTGAACTTAAATGGGACTCATGCATGCTGTCACTGCTGCTGAGAGTTCAGATAAGCACCTGACCAGCTCTCTGGAAAACTCTATTTCCTTGTGGTCACCCAACAGCTTTGGCACTTACAGTCTTTCCACCCCATCTTCCTCAATGATCCCTGAGCCTTAGCAGGCAGAAGTTTGATATAGGCGTACTACTTAGGGATAAGCATTCTGCAGCCTCTTGTTCTCTGCATGGTGACCACTTGTGGGTTTCTGTGTTAATCACCATCTGTTCCATAAAGAAACTTCTTGTGGTGGTTTGAATGAGAATGTCTCCCATAGGCTCTAAGTACTTGCACTTCTTGTCCCCAGTAGGTGACACTGTTTTGGGAGATCTTACAATGTGTGGCCACGCTGGAGAAAGCATGTTACTGTGGGTGGACTTAGGGAGTTCTTAAGCCTTGCTGGATCTCCAGCTGCTCTTTGCTTCCTGTGCCTACTTGAAGATGTGAGCATTTAGCTTCTCTTTCTACTCTAGACACCCTGGCAGCCATGATGGACAGCCATGCCTTCCTGTCATGATGGCTCTTGCTGCTTTGGAACCGTAAACTAAATAAACTCTTCCTTTTATAAGTTTCCTTGGTCAGTGTTTCTATCACAGCAGCAGAAATGTGACTAATACACTTCTCAAGTGAGATTGCATTAATGTGTGGTATGGCAGTTTGAATGAGAATGTCCCTCACAAGCTTCAAGTATTTGGACATTTTTGCCTTCAGTTGGTGTGTGGTTTTTGGACGGCCTTAGGAGGTGTGGCCATGCTGGTAGAAGCAAGTCATTGGGGCCAGGCTTTAGAGTTCTTAACCTTCATGAATTTCTAGGCACTTCTTGAAGTCATCATAGGCTAATGAAAAAGCAAATAAGCCAAACCTCAATGCCAAGGATGTTGAGGGGTTCCATTGACTCTGAAACAACACTGACCTTTATTAAACCCCTGCTTGAAGGATGAGGGCTTCACCTTCTCCTCTAGCCACCCTTTGCCACCTTGTCCCCCTGCCATGACAGACTCTACTCCCTGTGGAACTGTAAGCTAAATGAACACTCCCTTCTATAATTTGCTTTGTTCATTGTTTTTATCACGGCAACAGAAAAGTAACTAATATATACAGGTATAGCAATAAATCATTAAGAGTCAGTTTAATATGCTAACTTTTTAGTAGAAAACTAGTATTAGATTCTTCCCTATGCCCTGAGACATGTTTAGCCTCAGGTCATAAGCCCGATATCCTAGGAAACAGACCTTAAATCCAGTTAAAGAGTAATTGGTTATTGTGCTTTTCTGTTGTGATAGAAACACCAACCAATGGAACTTATAAAAGGAAGAGTTTATTTGAACTCATGGTTCCAGGGGAATTAGAGTCCATCATGATGGGGAGGCATGGCAGCAGAGGTAGCTGGATAAATGGAGGTACTCACTCACATCTTCAAGACCTCACAAAATAGCACCGCCAACTGCTTGGACCTATGGGGGGCATGCTCATTCAAACCGCCACAGTTATTTCCATATTTGTGCTACTATTGCAACAATGGACATATTTTGTCATTCCAATTGTTATTGTGGTTCAAGGAATTCACAGCTGGGTAAGGATGATGATTATTTGTTTGCTTCTGGTAGCTTACATAGCTCTTTCCAGCACTATGACTCTTGCCAGTCAGCTGAGATGCGATTCTGAAGTCAGCACCAACTGGATTTCTCCTTGTTTGTTCTGCAGCTTATGATGTAGTATCTTCAGCAATGGGGATTTACCATCCAGTTCTTGTGGGTAATCAGGTGCAGGGGTTTAAAAAAGGCCAGTGTTGTTTGAAAGTCAGTAGAACCCTCGTCAACAGTTAGAGAGAGAGAGAGAGAGAGAGAGAGAGAGAGAGAGAGAGAGAGTCTATCCCTGGCATTAAGGTTTGGCTTCTTTACTTTTTTCATTAGCCTCTGATGACTAGAACTGGCAATGCCCTTATTAGAGGATACTGTTTCTAATCTCTTTGTATAATGCATATGCATATACTTTAAGAAATGTCTGTAGTGCTAGATTTCCATATGGAGTTTTTGTAACTGTCCCTTCCTGTACTCCCTCCACTACCGTCCCCTCCGATTCCTTCCCCTGTTTAACCCTCACTAATGTTTCCTTTCCCGCTTCATATCACTACATCCTACCGCCCCTCCAAGAAAGCCTCCCCACGACTATTTATTAGCTTATTGACTGCTATGATTTTCTTTTTTAAAAAATATTTTAATCATTATTTTTATTTTACGTGTATGAGTATATTGCCTCCATCTGTGTAAGCACACCTACATCGTGCAGTGCTCACCAAGGTCAGAAGTGGTCATTGGTGTCCCTGGAACTGGAGTTAAAAAAAAAAAAAAAAAGGTTGTTAGATGCCATGTGGGTGCTGGGAAGAGCAGCCAGTGCTCTTAACACCTGAGTCATTTCTCTAGCCTCTGACTGTCAAAGTGAAAATTGCATAGCTCAGAATGCAAAGCTGGTGTTCAGGTGAGAGCGCATGTGAGGTTTGTCTTTCGGAGTTTAGCTTGCCTCACTCGGGATGGCTGTTTCCATCCATTGACCTCTGAATCTGTTCATTCCATTTGTAAGAGCTGAATAATAATCCATTACGTGTATGTACCAGACCGTCATCATCCATCAGCAGTTCATGTACATCTGGTTGTTTCTAATTTCTGACTAGTATAAGAAGGAAGGCGATGAACGTAGATGAACAGGCATTTCTGTAATAGTATATAGAGTCTTTTGGCATATGCTCAAGATTAGCGTGGCTGATCATATTGTAGGTCAATTTCAACTTTTTAAGGACTCTCCACACTGATTTCTGAGCAGCTGCACCCCTTCGTACCAGCTCTGCACTGGACAAGGGTCCCCCTTTCCACATCCCTGCCAGCTTCTGTCATTGGTTATTTGTTTGTAACTGACATTTTGAAAAGGATAAGATAAAATCTCAAGGAAATTTTAATCTACATTTGCCTGATGACTAAAAATGTTGAACAAATATTTTTAAAGTATTTTTCAGCCATTTGTGTTCATATTTAGAGAACTTCCTGTTAAGTTCCTTGTCCCAATTTTTATTGATTGTTTGTTTTTTGAAGTTTATGTTTCCATTCCATTTTGTTTTAGGTTTTTGTATATTCTAGATACTAACCTTCTGTCAGAGATACAGCTGATACTAACCTTCAGTCAGAGATGATACAGCTGATACTAACCTTCTGTCAGAGATTATACAGCTGATACTAACCTTCTGTCAGAGATGATACAGCTGATACTAACCTTCAGTCAGAGATGATACAACTGGTAAAGATTTTGTCCCACTTTTTAGCTTGCCTCTTCACTTGAATGATTGTGTCCTTTGATGAACAAGAACTTTTTAGTGTCATGTAGTCCCATTAGCCAATTACTGGACCTAATGCTGATGCTTTGGGAATCTTGTTCAGAAAGCCCTTTTCTGTGACTATAATTTTTAATGAATCCCAACATTCTCCTCTATCTGATTCAGGATATCCAGTCTTAAATTGAAGTGCTTTATCCATTTGGAATGGAGTTTTGCGTATGATGAGAGATAGAGATCTAGCTGTATTCTTCTACATGTGTTTATCCAGTTTGGGCAGCGCCATTTGTCTGTTGTTATCCCAGTACCATTCTATTTATTACTATAACTTTGTAGAATAATTTGAGATCAGGGATGGTAATGCCTCAAGCAGGTCTTCCATTGTTTAGGATTATATTGGTCATCCTGGTTTTTTATTTGTGTGTGTGTGTGTGTTTTTCCATATAAAATCTGAGATTTTTATTTCAATTTCTGTGGAGAGTTTTGTTGGGATTTTAATGGGTATCACATGGAATTTGTAGACTGCTTTTGGTAAGATGCTAATTTTCACAGTATGAGTCCTGTCAATCCTTGAGATGGGAGGTCTTTCTATCATCTGGTATCTTTTTCAGTTTCTTTCTTCAGTGTCTTAAAGATTTTATTGTACAGGTCTTTTGCTCATTTTGTTAGATTTATTCCAAGATATTTTTATAGATTTTGAGGTTATCATGAAGGGTATCATTTCATGTTGCCATCCATCTGCTTGGAGCCAGCCCAAGGGGAACACAGGATCTCTGCTGAGAGGGGTTGAGAGTTGTGGAGCCAAAACACAGACTCTGGAACCTGGGTGGAAGCAGGCAGATGTCAACCTGCTGCAAACTCGTTTATTCAAGGAAGTGCAGAGGGTTTTATGGGTTTGGTTAGCTAATCACCCTATGGGGTGGTTCCCAACCGTAGCCAATAGTAACCTGTCTGTGGGTAGATCATCTCAGTGCAGGTTCTCTCCAGACACGGGGCAGAAGCTGTTGTCAGCCTGGCTGGAGTGGAGCAGAAGGCCACATTCTCAGAAGCCATTTCTTTGTTTCTCATGGCAGGTGGCCTGGCTAAGGCCCATCCTTCATTATACCATACAATTTCACATATTTCTTTCTTAATATGTTTGTTTGTGCATAGCAAGGATGCTGATTTTGGATTGTTAATTTTACTTTGACTAATGTATTTATCTCTCAAAGTTTTCTAGTGGAGGTTTTAGGATCCCTTATGCATAGAATCATGTTATCTGCAGATATAGTCTGACTTCTTTCTTTCCAGTTTGTGTCCCCATATCTCCCTGTTTTTTTTATTCACTCTAGCTAAGACTTCAAGTGCTATTTTGAACAGAATGGAGAAAGTGGACATCCTTGTCTTGTTCCTGAATTTAATGGGAACACTTTCAGGTTTTCTCCGTTTAGTGTGATGGAGTCTTATGGCTTGTTGTGTATTGCCTGTATTATGTTGATAGATGTTCCTGTATCCTTAGGTTCTCCCTGATTTTTATCATGAATGCATATTAGATTTTGTCAAAGGACTTTCCTGCATCTAATGAGATGCTCCTGTGCTTTTGGCCTTGAGTCTGTTTGTGTGATAAATTACTTTTATTGATTTATGTGTGTTGAGCCATCCCTGCATCTCTGGGATGAAGCCAACTGGATCATGGTGGATAATCTTTTTGATGTGTTCTTGCATTCAATTTGCAAATATTTTATTGGGAATTTTTGTGTCTATGTTCATCAGAGAGATTGATACATAATTTTCTTTTTTGTTGTTCTAGTTTTGTAGAAGGAATTGGGACTATCCCTTTATTTCTCCATTTTAGGAATAATTTGAACAGTATCGATATTATTTCTTTGAAGATTTGATATAATTTTATGCTGTATCCTGGGTTCTTTTCGTTGGGATATTTTTATTTTATATCTCATTTGGTTGTCATGAGTCTTTTTAGATTATGTCATTTTGATTTAATTCTGGTAGGCTGAGTTTTTCCTGCATGTATATAAGAATACCCAGGTGTGCGATGCCTGTGGAAACCAGTAGGTGAAAATGGATCCTCTGGAACTCGAATTATGCATGGTTAAATACTATGTGGATGCTGGGAATCCAGCCTTGTTTTCTTACAGAACAACCAGTGTCCTTTTAACCACTGAGCCACCACTCCATCCTCCGGTTTGCTTACTTAATTTATATAATGTTTATACATTGGCTGTCTCATACCCTTTCACAAAGCAGCCAGGTAGTATATTAAACAATCTATTTTTGTAATATTTTCTAAATAATAATCACTGCCTTTATTTGTATTTTTATGTACTCAGTAAGTTTTTAAAGTGCCATCACATAAATTTACAATGAACTAGGGTTGTGGCATCAACAGATCTGAATTCTAGCTATGAACAATGTGGCCTCGAAAATTTAGCTTGAATGATTTTCCAGTTCTTCTTCTGTACAAAAGGGCCTAAGTGAAGCCTACTTCTTGGTAATGAGGATGGAAAAATATGGTGATGCAATGTATAAATATCAGTTACTTCTCTACATCTGTCCTGTCTTGATGCTTCCCTCCTAGGGAAACTTTCTTAGAAGCAGAAGACGTCCCACTCTCCCTTTCAGCCCTTTAGAGGACTATCTCAGACAGTGAAACTAACCTGATGGCACTGACTTCTTCAGCAATGACATTTTCTTTGGCCAACTAACACATACTTTCTTTTCCATTGTTTTATATTCATTTGGTAAAAGTCTTTGAATTCTCAAGCTTGGCATTCTGAAAGGAACTTTTTCAAGTATACAGTCATTAAAGGATTTTGCTGAAATGACATTTACTGTCTCTGGGAAGATCAAGAATGGAACCTAGGACCTCTGATGTCCACAATTTCTATAGATCTGAATGCCTTCTTTCAAGGAGAGATTTGTAGCTTGACTAAACTGAACTATAATGGGTCTCAAGGGAGTCACTGTTTATGATTCCTCCTAACTGTTCTCATATGCATCTGGCATATTTGGAAACATTTTAGAAATTTTTCCCTAAGTGTGTTATTACTTACTGAAGTGAAAATCTTGCCAATATAATCTCCTTGGTGGTTTCTTTGCCCCTGAGACTTGTGGTTGATGAGGCTGCATGTGGCAAAGACTATGTTCAACTTAAAAAGAATAGAGAATTTTAATGGTTAGGATAAATCTCTTGTCCTGAATATGTAAGTCCCTTGCTTGTATGTGTGGAAGCGGATAAAAACATGTTAGAAATTGAATGAATTGGACTCTGTTCTCTGCTGCTCACTGTGCATAACAATATGTATCATTTATCTTGGTTGTCCCTCACAACAAAGCAATATATCTAAGAGGCACCTGGCGATACACAAAGGAGGTGGATTTATGTTTAGATGCATTTAGAAATATTGACAATTAAAAGTTAAAATGAGGGAGCTGAAGAGATGGCTCAGTGGTTAAAAACACTGCTTGTTATTGCAGAAGACCCGGGTTCAAATCTCAGCATCGAAACTGTGGCTAACAACGGTCCATAATTCCAGTTTCAGGGAATCTAATGCCCTCTTTGGATCTCCATAGGCATTGCACAACACAGATGCAGGCAAAGCACTCATACACATAAAATAAATATAAGCAGAATATTTTTTAAATTCAAAATTAGGAAAATAAAGGGAGACAAAATGTCTTAAATGGTGACTATAAAATTGCTCTTCCTTATAAAATGTGTCATGAAAGTTTGGCATATTGCTATCACTTCAAAAATGTATAAAACTACAAAACTTTAGAGGATTGCCTTCAAAAGTAAAAGACAAAAATACTTATTAAACATATATTTGGGAAAAGCCTCTTACAAGAACACTGTTCAGAAAATAGACGTAATGCTGATGCATTCATGACCATCGGGAACTTCATAATATGAGACATGAGACAGGAAGATGAAAGTCTAATAATATAAGGTGGAGTGTGGTGAGTATCTGTCTCAAATATGAGCATGAAAAAGGTTGAAGAGGAGATAAAAATAGTGGTAAAGTCATTTTAATCTGCATTTTATGTCTTAAGTTTATTTGGTATACTTCATATCTGGAAATAGCCGACTACTTTCTGAGAGTAACAGGGGAATGAAATCGGTCCTCTGAACAGTCACTCTACATAGCACCAAATATGTGATTTGACTTTTGCAACAACCATTTAAAGAAGTTTTTACCAGCTACATTTTACAGATGAAGAAACAGATTCACTGTAAGCAGGTGGTGGCTGTCACCGAGGGGGACAGTCCAAAACAGAAACTTGGTTTCTTGGATTTGAAACTCCTCTCACTGTCTTTCATTTCTTAATAAAAATTTTTATTGAATTTTTGCAGACTTTATGCATTAAAATTTGAAGATATTTACATCCTCTTTCATCTGTACTCCCTCTTACCAGTGCTGTCCAAATTTGTATGCTCTGTGTTACATATATATGTATGTACAGACACACATACACACACATACATACAGTTATACATATATACATATATATGTATATATGTATATATGTATACAAGAGCTATAGACTCAGATTTGTTTCCCCAAACGCCCTTTGATTTGGGTCCATTCGCTGGACTCCGGTTAACCTATCTAGCATCACATCCTTACAGAAAACTGAATCTTCATCTCCTTTTGATTGTTAATAGTTTCTCAGCTATAGTAGCAGCATTTTATCCACTTCACACTTCTATTCTGGAATTTTGTCTGGCTTGAGCTTCTGTGGGTCTTGTGAATGTTGTCACTATTGCTGGAAGTTCATACAAGTAACTGCCCAGATGCTAAATGAACAGAGTATTAAGCCAATTCCTAATGACTTATTGTTGTACCCATACATTAATGCATCTCTCAGCGCTTACCAAAGTAGCTTCCTCGTGCAGAAGATGGTGATTAATACAGAAACCTAACACTGGTCAACATGTAAAAATAGGTCACCTATATCAAGCCTCTGTATCCCAAGGCTTAGTGATCATTATAGAAGAGGAGGCAAATAGACTGTAAAAGCCAAACGGGATGGATGACCATAAGGAAAGATACCTTACATTTTAATAAAAAATTCCGTTTAGAAACCAATAGAACAATCATATGCTTTTTATAAAAATCAAGCATCAGTTTCTGTAAAAGGAGCTTACAGTTAAAGTGAAGAAAGCATTCACTGGATGAAACATCAGTTCGTAACTATAGGTGTTTTGATTAACTCTAAAAATGGTATGTGAAATTTTATAACATAAAAATGAGGCCTGGAGAGATGACTCAGGAGTTTTTTTAAAACTGGAACTTTCATTCTAATGTACCATGAGCATATTCTGGTGAACACAACTGTACATACTTAAATTGTTGGCATTTAAGAGAAAAAAAAAGATTTAGTGAAGGAAACTTTTCTTCAAAATATTGAATAGTGAAAAATGGCTCACAGGTTAAGTGCACTGACTCCTCTTGCAGAGGACTGGGTTCAGCTCCTAACATCCACATCACGGCTAACCACAGTCAATAATTCCTGTTTTATGAGATCCTATGCCTTTTTCTGACCTCTGAGGGCACTGCACATATGCAGTACAGTTACATACATACAGGTAAAGTGCATTCATATACATAAAAAATAAAATAAAATTTGAATAGTAATTAAAATTAAGCTGGTAATCAGCCATCTTTGAGAATGGTTAAGAAAAGCTTTGGGAGGGTGAAGAGATGACTCAACGGTTCCGAGCACTGGCTGCTCTTGAAGAAGACCCAGGTTTGATTCCCAGTACCCACATGGTGTGCCTAACAACTGTTTATAACTCCAGTTTTGGGGGATTCCATACCTTCTTCTAACCTACATGGGCACTGTACCTACCTACATGTAGGCAATACACTCGTACACATAAAATTTAATATAATACATTAAAAAATTTTAAAGAAAATATTTAGGGTGTTCAATCAGATATCTGTGTTCACAATTAGATACTGAAGGATCTCATCTCCAAAGACAGTAGAGGTAGATGTATAAAGCCTAGGATACTTATAAATCCTCATGGACAGGGAGAGAACAGTCTGCTCAGTATTCTTTTCTTTTATTATGACTTCTCTCTGTCTCCTAGTGAGAACTTCCAGTAAATATAGAAAACCTCTTCCTACAGCTTTTAGCACATAAAGAGAACATGCAACAAAAACCAGACAACCACAAATTTCATTTTGTGAGCAATACCATTTTGGAACCAGTAGTGCATTTGAGCAGGAGCTCTCTTTTAGAATATATTGGGGACGATCTCAATAGCACCCACTCAATCGATGCTGAGACGCCATTGGCATTCTGTGAAATCCAGCCAAAGTGAGAACAGTGCTCAGTGACAGAACTCTGAGCTAGCCTCTGATCTTCTGCATGAGGACCTGTGAGTTGGCCCCAGCTGACCCCTCAGAACAGCCTATAAGATGTGATAAGCATCAAAATCTATGAATCTTGGTTTCAGGAGAGGAGCATGAGAAGGCATCCTTTCTTGCTTATTTTTCGGTTTGTAGATTACTTGGGAACCAAAGCCACCATAAACTGCGCCCAAGAAAACATGCTTTCCTATGTAAATATGTATATTTTTCAAGCATAATATTGTGAAAACATGCAGAAAATTTCATGCCCAGCCTTTCATTATATTCTGTAAGCAAAATGGTTTTTGCCTCAGCTTGACTCAACTTAAGATGATTATGTTCTTCACTTTAGGTATCTATTTAGTTAGTGCTTACTTTAGAAATCTTTGATTGTATTTTTTTTTCATTGCATCTTTAAGATGTCAGTCTTGTGAAATTGACCCTCCTAGTTGGCTCCTGACAACCCTGGAATGTCTGGGATTCTCATAGAGCTTAGTTTCATGTCTTTGAAATGTATTATCAAAGAACATGGAACCCCTATCTTCCAGTATCTGTGGAAAAGAAGTAACGACACCTAATCTTTATTCTTCCTCCTCCTCCTCCTCCTGCTCTTCCTCATCTGTCTCCTTCTCCTGTACTTCGATAAATCTCTGTTATAATTCTTCAACCATATTCAATGTACATATCAATGAGCTTCAGTGTGATATCCTGTACCTGCCTCTACCCTCTTCCCTTCCTTGCCTGCCACCCTCAGACTCTCTCCTCTCCTCCCCTTGTAGTCCTTCTAGTTTCTCGTCATCCTTAGCTTTTATTTGTTTCCCGATATGAGAGCACACAGGCGGGCCTCTTTTTCTATGTCACTGCCTAGATAACTTCCCATAACATGATAATTGTCAGCTCTATCGGTTTCCTTGTGAATCACACGATTTTGTGCTTCTTTTTGGATAAGTAAAGCATTGTGTATGTGTATCATCCTGTTTTCAGTCCATTAATCTGTAGAATGGCCATTAAGGCTAATTTCATAGTTTGTATATTGTTTTTATTTCCTTCTGTGTACCTACAAGAGGCGTAGCTTTAAAGGTGGTCATTGGTTTTTAATTTCTGAGGAGCAGCTTCCATAGTGTTTTTTATACTGAGTTGGTCGATCTGCATTCCTACCACCACAAAATGAAGTTTTATTGTTTCCCTATATTCTTGCTCTTAACCTCTTGCAGAGGATCCAGGTTTGATTTTCAGCACCCATGTGCTGGCTAACAACCATCTCTAACTATAGTTCCCAGGGAATCCAATGCCCACTTCTGAGTGCTGCAGCTACTGCATGATGTGGGTGCACCTACCTATATGCAGGCAATGCACTCATACACACAAAATAAAATATAATAAATAAAATATCTTTTAAAAGAATTAATAAAAATAGCAGAATATAAACTAAAAGATGACGTACCCCACATTTTAACCCACATTATTTCCCGAAGATATGAGAAATAGTAAGATACTCATTGTTGTCAGGGGGTGGAGAGGTGGCTTCAGTGGTAAAGTGATTGCTCTTGCAGAGGACCCAGGTTTATTTTCCAGGACCTAAATCACAGCTAACAACTGTTCAAAACTCACTTCCATGGAATCCAACATATTCTTCTGTCTGCCACAGATATTGCATACGTGGGTGCACATATAGACAAAGTGTTCACATAAAAAAATTTTCAAAAGAAAGAGATTCAGTGACTTAGATCAGTATGTCCACAAATCTACTCTGTAACACTAGTTCTAGAAATACTCCAGAAAAATACACTTCTCTTGCTTAATGATTTCTAAAATGGTATATGTTACATTATCAATATGATTCAAATCGATTACTCATGGATTATGAAGTCTGAGCATTTTTGTAGTATCTATGAGAATGTTCTTGAAAATTCCAAGTGTATATTCTAAGTTAATTTTCTAACTGGCTTTTGATATTTTTATTGATCATTCAATGCACACAGTAAAATATGGGTCCACATATCATGTCAGGTAAATCAAGATACTAAATGAATGGCTTTGTTTTGTTGTTTTTGAGATAGGGTCTCCCTGTGACCCCAACATGCTTTGTAGACCAGGCTGGCCTCCATCTTACACAGAGTCACCTGACTCTGCCTCATGAACACTGGAATTAAAGGTGTGCCACAGCATACCAGGGTAGAGGACTTGTGTGTTTTGATGCATATTAATTATTCCTGGTATCAGGTTTTATTGTGCCCGTTCATGCTTAACTATGATGAACTTTGGTCATCAAAGATACTTAACTCCAATATTCTCTTTTTGGCTCTGTTCCCTCTCCCACTCTTCCCAAATAGTTGCTTTCTGCTTTCATGTTTTGTCTTGTTTTGTTTTTATTTTTCTAGATTCAGCATTTGAGAAAAAGTTTAAGATATTTGTTGTCCAGAGTCTGACTCATTTTTGTAGCTCTGAGCATCCGATTCGGGTATCAAAAAGTACGGAGCAGTCATTCTACAGTAGCATTTGGATTTCATACTTGATCCTTCAGGGTGCAGGAGCACATCAACTTCCCAATAGGAAGCATATTAACACCTGTTAATATTTGTTTGATCTTTAGTTGGGTGTTTAAAGATAAATTCTTCATTTGTCTGCTATTTAAAGACTTTTTATCAACTCCCCATTGCTCCTCAAGCAAAATCTATTATTTAAACAGCACTCAAAACCTCACCTTCTCTTCCTTCCTGCTATTCCATCTACCCATTCTCCTCGTGGCCCTCCAAGACGAACTCCTCAAAAATGCTACCTTTTTCTTTTTGGTGATGTAATTATTGCTTCCTGTGTCTATGATGACCTTCCAGTCTCATCCATTCCCCATACACACTACTGATTCTTTAAGATTCAGCAAAACACTACAGTATTTATGACGAAAGTGCCATTCCCAGTCATATCAACCCTCTGGTGTTGGAGAGGCCTCTTGCACAGACTCGGAAGCAAAAACAATTTTTGTAGATTCTTTGGAGCCTGGGCTTATGACTAGAAGGATGTTAGAATATATCACTAGTGTCCAAATGTCATTGCCTCAGGAAAAGTCTAAATTGTCTTTCCTGTGCTTCTTGGCAAAATTCAGTGAAGCATTGCCTTTTCCTGGGGAAATCTTAGCAGTGTTTGTGGTACAGATCTTGGCTTCCAAGCCATCAGAGGTATGGCACATCCGATTGTGTGTGGATGACAGGGACAGTTCTTCACTGCAGCAAGTGTCAGTTCCTGTTTATCTCTGAAATGAGAAGAGGCAACTTAGTCTGGTTGGAACCACTATTGCCAGAATTCCCAACTAGTCAGGAAGGTTTCTTACTTTGCATACGTGTGTTTGTGGTGGAGAGGGAGTGCACATGGATGCGTGTTTTATGCCTGTGGAGGTAAACAGGTCAACCAAGAGTGTTGTTTTTCAAGTGTCATCCATTTATTTTTGATACTAGCTCCTATCTCATTCATAGTGGGTAAAAATGGAGGTTTACAGATACAGGAGGAGATCTAAATATGATCAAAATATATTATAAGAAAACCCAACTCCATCTGTGGAACTACTACCGATACCTGCTGAAAGGAAGAGTCAGTCTCATTTAAGGGTGAGACTCTTAATTAGCTGACCAGGCTCCAGTGAATCAACCCACCCACACAAAGGGTATTTGGGGACACAAACCTGACTGTATAGGTCTTAATATATGAGTGTGTGCATAAAATAAATAAATAGAATTACTAATTACTATTTTCATATCTATTTCCTATAAAGACATTTTTATTATTTCTTCAAAAGGAAAATAAATTGTTTCATGTCCTATCTGCCTATTTTAGAGTTCAACTAATTGCCTTATGACACAGTCCTCTATTGGGCTTTTACAACTCATGCATCTAGGTAAGTTGACCAGACTCCCAAGGATAAACCCACACCCAAGAGCACTTGGGAAATACAGGCTAGACTCAGTAAGTCTTAAAAAAAGACAAGTGCTGAAGATAATGCTCAGCAGTTAAGAGTACTGACTGCTTTTGCAGAAGACCTGGGTTCAATTCCCAGCACACACTGGCGGCTAACAACTGTCCATAAGTCTACTTCCAGGGGATACAATGCCTTCTTCTTACCTCCGTGGGCATTGCACAACACACTGTTGCACTTACACACGTGCAGGCAATGCACTCATACATGTAAAAAATTAAAATAAATAAATGAAAAATAAAAAAGACCAATAATAATAGAGGACATGGTGTGGGGGCAAGGTAGTGAGGCAGAGGCACAGAGGGGGTGGAGTATGATACAAACATTGTGTGAAATTCTCAAAGTTAAAAGTAACTTTTTAAAGTCACACATTTAAATAATTTTTTCTTATGGTTAGGATTAAAAAATCCTTATCTACTCAGTGTCTACATTCTTAGCATAATTATTTTTACAATAAAATCTATTTGCCAACAATGATCAGGAAAATATATTCAACATACTGTTCATATTCATGTTAATATAGAGAGTTGTATGTATACTTTACTTGGAATTTAATACATAATATAAAAGACATAAAGTTTTGTCATGTAAAATTTCTACATTGAACTGAGATGCAGTTTTTTCATGCAGTATGCAGGAGAATCTTCTTTGGACATTCTTTATGCCCCAGTGAACATCTTTCTTCTTCTGTTACCATATTTAGCTATGAATCTATTTTCTGATAGTGCATCTAATATTTGAGGGTTACTATATTCTGATCTTCTGTTAGTTAGATAATTTGTATCTGAAAAATGACGTGTTTCTATCTAGGAGCAAAAGCAAGCCTTTATTTGTTCTTTGATCTTTTAATATTATATTTCCACCTCTCGATGTACCAAAAAGTTCTTCTGAGCTCAGTGCTAGCTTATGATTTGAAAGTACAATTTTCAAAAGCATTCTATGTAGTTGTTTAATATTAATATTAACTTCTATACAATGAATTTTCAGAATACTAACATTAAAACGTTCACTTTAAAATCAGAGTCTGTACCTAATTTTGTTATTAGTATAACCACTTTATACCCATTTGGCTCATTACTTTGCTTTAAATTTTTAGCATTTATTAATATGTGTATGTGTCTTATATATGTGTGACAGCACAAATGCCATATAGTGGGTGTCAGAGGGAAATTTATAGGAGTCAGTTTTCTCCTTCTACAATGTGGGCCCAGGGATGGAATTCAAGGCCTCAAGCTTGGTGCAAACCCCATTGCCTGCTGAGTCATTTTGTTGGCCCTTGTTTTAATTTTAAATATCATTTTATTAGGTAGATTCTTAAAATTTTTCTTTTCTTTATTAACCCATTAATAAAGAACTCTTGACTTTTTTCTCTCTTTTTTTTGGTTTTAACGAGTTAAGTTTGATCTTGTTTTATTATTTGGTTTCTTTAACATATCTTTGCTTTCAAATATTCTAGTGATCGTAATATATGTTAGCAGTGTTTCTTAACATTTAAATTAGAATTACCACTGGCACTGGGTTTTTAATTATTAGTGCCAAGATGAACTGTTAGAGGTGCTCACTTTTCCAAACTCAGGTAGGATTTTTCAAGTTATTCTAATGTGGTACCAGGACAGCAATTCATGTTAATAACAAGAAATACTTCTCAGGTAAGTTAACAGTTTTGATTATTTAGTAGGATATAGTTCCATAAATTTTATTCATTAGTATTTTTCAACTACTAGCTTCATTTTTCTTTAAATTATGTGTCTATGTGTGGATGTGCATGAGATTATGTGCACCATGAGTGTACAAATGCCTAAGAGAACAGAGAGCTTCAAATCCTCTGGAATGGAATTTATAGGTAGTTGTAAGCTGCTTGATGTGAGTCTGGGAATTGAACCTGAGTCCTCTCAAAGAGCAGTAAGCAATCTTAACTGCTGAGTCTTCTCTCCAGTTCCCCCCACCACTGTTTTGAATTGTACATTAACTTGTCCATTTCCTTCTCTTTTGAAAAATCACATATTGTGTGGTCCAGGTCTTTTTGCTATTTTTGAAAATAAATGATAACATATTATCATAAAATATAATTTACATTTTAATTATTTTAAAATTATGAAAGTTTAAAGGAGGATAAATATGGTCCTAATTATAGAGTATTCTCGATTTCAATATATTTTTATTTAATTTTTGTGCATTTCATACAATGCATCTTAATCATATTTAGAACTCCTCTATCTGTACCCCTGTTTAGTCCCCCCACCTGATTTCATGCATTCTGTCATATATGTTAAAACCTATGGTGTCAAGGTGCGGTCCTTTGGTATGCGTTCAGTCACTGGAGCCTGGTCAGCCTATCAGTGATTGACTGCCAATAAATCTTCAGTTAAAGTAAGGTGTTCTTACCATTTCCCAGGTTCTTATGTTGGGTTTTTGCCTGGTTTGAGTTTGCACGGGTCTTGTGCATGCTGTCACCATTGCTGTAAATTCATATGAGCAAGTTTCCAGCCACCTGGAAAGCTCTATTTCCTTGCGATCATCCACTGCTCCTGGCTCTTACAATCCTTCGGCCCACTCTTCTACAATGGCTCCTGAGCTGTAGGTGGGTGAGGTTTAATATAGGAGTCCTATTCAAAGACACAGACTGTGCAGTCTCTCATTCTCTACATTTAGGCCAGTTGTGGCATCCTGTATCAATTTCCCTTTGCTACATAAGAGGCTTCCCCCGTTACAGTTGAGATATGCATATGCATTATTCTCTCTACCCCCTGTTACACTATATTAATGAGCTTTATGTAGGGTCTGGCCCCCCTGCAGCCCTTCTCTCTTAGTGCTAGGCTCTAGGCCAAGAGCTAGCAGGATGTTGTCAGTTGCAGTTCCGAAGTAAACAACTTGACCTTTACAGACTTCCTCAGTTTACATCAGGTGTGTGTCATGTAGCTAGATGTCTCCTGAGAACCTGAACTTTTAACCTCCTGTAAAGCCCTACCCTCAGGGTATATAAGGCTTGCTGCCTCTTAATAAAGTCAGTCATTCTCCTTTTCTCCTACCTAGTGTGTGTGTGTCTCTCTCTCTCTCTGTCTTATGTGTGGGTCATTCAATCCGCAGCCCTCCGCTGATCCGGACTCCGTCTGATGAACGAAGATAGGACTTTACACCTTAGGTATAGAGATGTGTCACTTAGGACTGGGTATCCCACAGACACTTATTCTCTGTGTTTGACGAGTTGTAGAACTCTAGAAATGTTGTAAAAATAATTGTCTTTGATGAGTAGTGAGAGATATAATTTTCTGTAAATATAAGGATAGATATTTATCATGTAGTAAGAAATTATGTTTGTCTAGGGATGTGACAGGTATGGGGTTTTCTCTAGGATCTAGGACCTAATCAGCTATTTGTATTTGGCTGTCTGTAGTACCATGCATATGTTCCCTCTCATTGAGCAGGCTTTATGTCCAATTAGACAGCTGTTGATCACCTCCAAGATAATAGTACAACTACTGCACTGAAAAGAAACAAAACCACAAACTGATCCAATTATCTTTATATGATGTGAATCGACATAAAGTATAATTTTTATGCTATTTGTATAAAGTACAAAAGAATGGTTAATATTTATAATAAAATTATGTGGGAATGAAGTTTCTGGGAATTATTCTTATTAAAATTTAAACTTTTACCTAACCTTGTAAACACATCAATCATATACTTTGAGATCATTTAATGTTATGCATTCAAATTGCCTTCTTACTGTGTAACCAGTTTGTTTAAATTTAACTAGCCTTGAAGAAAACAATATAAAACAATCTTACTAGACCATGGCTCACTGTGTAATCAAGTTTTACAAGCTAAAATGAGCCTATAGCTTTAATCTTAAGTTCCAGTTTCTTCCTTGTGACCCTCCTTGCTCCTGACACAGAATATGTGTGTGTATCTGTGTATGATACAATAATTAGATCTAATATTATCATCTAATATCACCAAAAGCAATGACATTGGAAATAAATTACTCATGATAAATGTGGCAAGTAGTAATGGAGGCATGGGTTGATAACACCTGTTTGTGGGTTTTATGCAATTCTTTGTTAGTAGGGGTTAGAAAAACAAATTTTTCCCTTATAAAACTCCTCAAGATTTGTGTATTAAATATATACAGATTTTTGTATTGTGAATCCTGTCACAACAACATAGTCTAATAAAATAAAAAGACAAAAATACATTTTGCATTTTAAAGAGACATTATGATTTATGATTCTAATAATATGGCCTTTAGTACCAAAGAATGATGGATTGAAGCCTCAACTCCCTGTTCATTATCTGTGTAATGTTATATAATACTTCTTTGTCACTCACTTTGGGTTTTTTAAATTTTTTTTGCTCAAAGTGGTTAAATGTAATAGGCAGATCAAAGTTGTAAAAAGTTATGACTTAATGAATGGAAATCTCAGCATAGTACCATAGTTAACATTCACTACATGCTAACTAAATGTTGGTATCTTCTTCAACTGTTCTAGATTTTCAACAGTTAATAAATATATTGTGTGAAGTTCCTATTAAAAATATATACAAATCAGGTCTAGAGAGATTGCACAATCAGTCAAGTTCATACTGTGCCAAGCACAAGAACCAAAACTCAAATACACAACACTCACATAAAATGCTGGGTGTGCTGTGGTTATAAAATTCTAGCTCTGGAGAGGCTAAGACAGCAAGATCCCTGGAGTTACTGACTAAATGATCTTGTTGATTCATTGAGCTGATGAATACTATTCCAGATTCAGTTTCAAAAAATAATGTGGACAGTGACAGAGGAAGGCCTCAACATTGACCTCTAGTCTCCATACAAACAGGTTCACATACCTGTGTAACACACATGTGCACACATACATGAATATAATCACATACCACACCACATCACATAGACACATATACACATGTGTGTTGATACAGAGCACATAGATGCATATCAACATAGTCTCTTGACCAATCAAAATAAACTGTATGTCCCATTTACTGCTGTCTTGCTGTTAACCATATGATGTATAAAATAAAAAAGTTAGCTTTAAGATTAGATTTAAAATGGTATTAGGGAGTTTCATATATGCATCGGTTAAGTGGTTTTTCGCTTCCTTTCATTCTGTATATTTTCAAATATTTAGTTATATTTAAAATTATTATTATTATAAAATATGATAGTAAATTATTATGTTATATTTAAATGCATGTACATATTGTGTAATGTTTACATCATGGTGATATATTCACAAAGATCTGTCATTTTTTTATGGGGAACATTCAAATTATATCCCTAGGGTTTTGAAATACATAGTACATTGTTATTTTCCATAGTCACCCTAATGTGAAGTTGGAGAATGGAACTTCCTGTGTCTATCTTAATATAAATTAGTGCCACACTGGTCAGTGTCTCCCTATCCTCCCTGTCTATTTCTCCTAGGGCTCTAGAAATAATCTTTTCCTCTGAAATTATATGAAGATTTTTTAAAAAATCTTCATATAAGTAATTTTATCTGGCACTTGTCTTTCTGAGTCTGACTTATTTCATTTATGTAAGAGTCTCCAGCTACATCCATATTCTCACAAATGACAGGCGCTCATTTTAATGGTTTATTGGTATTTCATTGTGTACATGTACCACACTTTCTTATCTGTGTATCAGTTAGTGGACAATTTGATTAGCTCTGGTTTTGACACTGAGTTTTACAATGAACAGGGAGGTGTAAATGTCTCTTGGAAATGTTGATCTCCTCCCATGAATATATACATAATAGTAGTATTGGTGACCCATACGCTCATCTTAGTTTTTAAATTTTTGGTGAACATTCATAAAGTTTTCCTTACTAATTTACATTTCCACCAAGAATGTGGAAGACCTCCCTGCCTTAGATACTTTTTATTATGTGGTAACATAATAGAAACCAACTTGAGAAGGAAAAAGTTTATTTTATCTTACATGTTCCAGGTCACAATTTATCTTGGGCAGGAGCTCAGTACAGAAACCTGGACATAAGAACTAAAGCACAGAACAGGGAGGAACACAGTGTACTGCCTTATTTCATGGGCTCATGCTAAATTGCTTTCTTTTACAACCCAGGACCATCTGCTCAGGGGTGACACTACCCTACACTGGGTTGGGCCCTCTGACATCACTCAGCAAAAAAGAAAATGCTCCATAGACTTGCCCACAGTCCAGTCTAATAGAGGGAATTCCACAATTGAACTTCTGTCTTCCTGGGTGTGCTAAGCTGATAACTAAAGCTGTCCAGTACACCCCCTTTCTCCACATTGTCACCAGCACTTGTGATCTTCAGTCTTTTTAATAACCTCCATTCTTACTTGGATGAAGTGAAAGATTAGATATTTGTACACATTATTTTGATAAATGTCTATTTCAGAGTGTTTCCTATCTTAAAATCAGGTCCCTGAGGGTTTATTTTTGTCTTCTGATAGTCTTTGAGGACAATATATAGTCTGTGTACTTGTTTTTATATGTTCCTTTGTCTTATCTCCTTTCTTATTAAATGTACATATAAATAAACACTGTTTTTGACTTTCTGCAAAAGCAAAACACAAAATCCAACCTTGGGAAAAATTATCATATTATCTATAAGAGAAATAAATCTTCAAAGAAATAAATAACTTAATAATATAAACTACTTGGTGTCATATTATGGTATAATAGAATCAACTAGAGCAGGGAACAAATTAACATAGTTTAAAAATTAGTTTCTGAGCTAAGACAGAGAACTGAGGAAATTATAATTTAAATTATTAAGTATAGTAAAAGAAATGTCATTTTATATGGCAAGGCTATACCTTTCATAATTTAAAATACCTATATTCAGATTAATATTTCACATTGATTTATTAACATAATAGACAAATTTCATTATCTAATTTCTGAATTGTGCTGAACTTGCTCCATCAGTGTACAATAAGATGAGCAGATATAATTTATATGATTTATTCAGATGTCAGTCCTTGAGATGCTCAGCTGATTATAAAGTCTATTGTGAATCCTCAGAGGCTATGTTGACTATAACAATCTTGCTGCTTGGGTTATTTTCCCTGAAAATTAATATATTAACATTTTATGCAAATACAATTTAATGAAAGTATATGTTGAAGAATTTAGGTAATCTCTCAACAGTTTTGTCTTGTCTAAATATTTTTAAGTAGAAAAATCTAAGTTAAATAAACAAGATCCCTTGTCTTTTGAATTTTATATATGCTTTGTTTGTGCATGAGTGTGTGTGTGTGTGTGTGTGTTTTGTTTTTTTGCTTCTTAAACAGGGTCTCCCTAGTCCCAGCCCACCTGAAAGTCATAATGTGAACCAGACCAAATTGACTTGGATTTCACAGAAATCCTACTGTTTCTGCCTCTGCCTCCTGGACTGGGATTAAAGATAGGCACCACCATGCTCAGCGTTTAAGACTGGCCCCAGAGTCTCACATACGCCATAGTTAATGGTTTACTTTGTCGATTTGATCAGACTGAGATGGTCCTAAGACATTAGTAAAATGTATCTGTGATTTTGCAGACATTTCCAGTGAGAGATAATGAAAAAAGGAAGACCCATCTTGAGTGTAATTATCAGCATCCCACAGGCTGGAGTAGGCTAGGGGCCAAAAGGAAGAAAGGCCGCATGGGAAGAAAACCCACAGCACAGGCATTCTCCCGCTTCCTGCTCTCGAAGACCAGAGGACTCTGTCCTGATGCTCTGTCTCACCGCAGGCCCTTAGACAGTGGAGCCAAGGACTGTGGATGTAAATCTCTGAAATTTGGAGCCAAAATAAACTCCTTTTTTTCTGTTGTTTGTACTTTTGAAACAGGGTCTGCCTGTAGCCCCAGCTAGTTAGAACTTGCTCTGTAGACCAGGCCGGCCTTGAACTCACAGAGATCCTCCAGGCTCTGCCTTCCCATTGCCAGAATTAAAGGCCTGCACCACCAGGCTCAATTATTCTTTGGTTTTTAAAGATTTATTTTTATTTTATATGTACAAGTGTTTCTTGAATTATGTATGTTCATAAATATGCAGGTTTGGGGCCCCGAGGAAGCCAGGAGAGACCATTGGATTCCCTGGAATGGGAGGGTGTTATAAATGATTTTAAGTTGCTATCTGGGTGCTGGGAACCGAACCCAGTTCCTCTGAATGCAGTCTGTGCTCTTAACCTCTGAGTCACCTTTCCAGCCCAGAAAATATTATCTTAATTCATTTGAACTTAAATGCATTTTTCAATTCAATAAATATTCATGTTTTACAAAATGAAAGTTCATTACCCAAATATATCATTGGAATTGTAAGCTTTGACTTCGATACACGTGTGACACCTTTTAAAAGTGGGCCACGTTTAACATAGAGATTAATTTTGAATTTCAACCTACCACCACCAATAAAAATACACAGTCCTTGAATGTTAATAAATGACGGGTAAATGAGGATCTCTGTAACCTGTGGAAGAGTCACAGGGGATAGGACAAGAAATGCACTAGTTATGTACCCTCAAAACTTATTGCAGGAATTAAAGAAAATGTTGCAAGTACACACAGGGAAGAATTACTGAGGATCACGACTTATATAGAGAAATTACAGTCACATACGTTAACACTTTAGTGTTGAAGATAATTATCCTCTTGTTCATTATAGGGGTAGAGAAGACGGACCTAAAGCAGCCACAATGATTCATGCTATGACATGGAACCAAGGGTCGGGACGGTCCAATCAGCTCCCTGGTCATTGGCCTACTTTGTTTGACTGTTCAAGGAAGAGAAAGTTCAAAACGCACACCCCAAAGACAAGATTTTAGACAGTTTACCCTTTTTATCATTTATGTGGAACTTAAATCCTTTCTTTGTAATGGTAAATTTTTCTACTATTCTGTTTCTGTATCCTCAAAGCATTTTTCAAGAAGTCCTGAGCTGTTCTTTCATCAGCCTGGCAGTGAAGGTGTTCTGCTTGGTGCTGCCACACAAAATTCATGCAACACTTATTTGACATTTATTAAAGATGACAAACTGTTAGAATTTGGTTTTCTTTCTTCTGCTACGTTCTTAGCAGATATTGCTGTTTCTGAACAGAATGGTTATAAACCCAGACTGTGATTGGAAGTAGCAAGAGACAACTGCTAAATAATCCTTGCACACATCACCTGACCTTGAATATTTATTGAATAATGGCATTGCTCACGCCATAGAATGAGATTTCAATAAAAAAAATTCCTACATTTTTGAATAAAGAAGTTACCTCGTTTGCTAATGATGATAAAATAAACGTGATATCTCAAGTCTCAGTGGGAAATATTACTGAGAAATATAAAATAAAGCATTATTTCTTAGTGAAAAGTTGATATGGGATAAGGCTGTGTTCATGAGTGTTTAGTGATTAAATTTTGAAGCTGAGTAGATGTCATCTGCATAGCTTACAGACTTGGTTAAGAGACACAGAGGCAGGTACTTTCATTAAATTTCTTATGTTCAGGAAACATAGCATGAAAGTATAAAGGTTATTAAAGGACTGGTCAAGTAGTGTTTGCTTTGTGGAATAATCATATCTTAAGAAAATGTAGACACTGGGTATGGTGACACAAGCCTTGAATCTCAGCAGTCAAGAGGCAGAGCCATGTAGATCTCTGTGAGATCAAGGCCAGCCTGGTCTGCATAGTGAGTTCCAGGCCTGCTGGGGCTACAGGGAGACCCTGTCTCCAAAAACCAAAACAAACCCAAAACCCAACAACAAAAAGAAAATGTAGAGAGAAATGAACTCGGAAGAAAAATAAAGAAATGAGTCAGGCATGGTGGTTGATACCTGCAGTCCCAGGATCTGAGAGGCAGAAGCCAGTTGATCTCTGTGAGTTCAGGGCATGGCCTATAGAGCACATTCTGGGTCACCAGGACTGCATAGTGAGACCCTGTCTCAAAGAAAATCCCTAAAATCTAAATTAATGAAACAAACACACAAAAGCAACAAACAAACAAAAAACAGAAACAAAAGAATAGAGGTTAGAAGCTGTTGTGTGGTGAGAGACAGCTATCTTGGGAGTAACACAATAAGTGAGTCAGTAGAACACAACTGTGTCTAAACTCATTGGTTAGTAATGTATTCTAACCTACGCAAGATTTCTGTAATTTATTCCTACCCAAGTGTTCCTATAAATGTACTTCTGCAGGGCACAGTTGTACAAGTCTGTAGCCCTAGCACTCTTTGAAGCTAACTTAGGTCACATAGTAAATTAGCTGCTAGCCTGAACCTCATAGTGAAACAGCCTGTGCTACTCAAGTTTTAATCTCTGGGATAAATACCTGAGAAAGAAATCTTAACAGAAGGATGTATTTTGACTTATGGTTCCAAAAGGCTAAATCTAAAGTTCGTTGGCTTTATGGCTTTCTGTCTGAAAGAAGGATCATGTTAGAAAATTCTTACAGATCAGAGTTGCTCACTTCATGATATCCAGAAAGCAGAGAGGGAAAGACAAGAAAGGCTCAGGGTAGGACATAGTCTCTACAAATACAACCTTCAGTGACCTATTTCCTCTAGGTAGGTTCTACCAACTAAAGTCTTCAGCACCTGTCAAATAGCTTCACCAAGACTTCAATAGGTGTCCCTGTGGAGATATTACATACTCAAATCCTCAAAGGTGGGGGAGGGGTGTGTTTTTGGTTGGATAGTCTGGGAGCGTTGTCTATATGGCAGTTTGTTTTACTTTGTCCTTTATGTCTATCATCATGTCACCAATGATAATATACTATGTCAGCCTGTCTCTCAATAGTTTACATTTCTATGGCTACTGTAGCTCCAATCTCCATCTTAGTTTCCTTGTGATCCCTACCTCCTATAATATTTCTGCCCCCTCTTCCTCAATGGTGAATTAGCCAGGGGTGGGTGAGATTTAATATAGGAGTCCTACAGATTCTTATAGTTACAGACAAGTATAACATTCACCACTTATCAAAGCAGCTTCTTTTCACAAGAGCTAGAGACTATTACAGAGTTCCACAAGTGGTCCCACATAGCGACTGTGAAATGTCCATCCCTAAATGAAGTCTGCAATGGAACCTCATCTTAGTTTTTATTGGTTTGGGTTACTTCTGAACTCTATTTCCTTTGCACTTTAATTTCCTTTTCTCGTCTACCATTTCACCATCTAATTTTTGGCCTATTTAAAAATATGATTCGAAAGGGGCACTGCCACATCGAGTTGCATTTCCTAATGCACGAGCATTATTTCCCCATTCATTCACTTAGACCTTCATTTCTTTTTTAGACTTTTGTATTGATTCTGCATAGTTATTGGTAGATATCCCTGTTTCTGTTTCATTTTTGCTGATATCATAAATACTATATATTGTGAATGTGTATTAAAATGTTTTCTAGCATTGATTTTGGGATATTTCTCTGACTCAGTAATTCTAATTGTATTACATAGATACTCAATTCTATTGCTGTGAAGAACAGCAATTTTATGCCTTTTCTAATTCCTACATCATTGGATTTTTTTGTTCCTAATATACTTAGCCATAGGCTTTTGTGAGATCCTCGTGTCTCATAAAAAATGAGACAATACTGATTATAAGGAGGAAAATATAACAGTTTACATGATCTAATGAGAGGTCTCAGGCAGTAATTTCTCTATAGTAACAGTGAGACCAAGTCAGAAGGACAGCCCACACAAAGGTGAGATTTTAGCAGTATCTTTCGGAATGAGCGGACACACATTTTTCTCACAATTTTAAGTTAATGCACTCAACATTTTTCCAGGCTTCTCTCTTTGTTGTACTTTGGCTGCTTTATGATTTTGTCTCTTCAAGTTCTTTAAATCTTTTCTTAAGTTCCTTTTGTGCCACTAAGCCCAGTCATTGTTTTATTCTTCCTAATCTACAGTTTAAGTATGGTTGTTTTTATGCCCTCCATGACTCTTGAACATGCTCAGGTTTTCCCTTTTTTTATAGAGAATATGGAATAGAAGTTATGATAACTTCTCTAGCCCTTGCCTAATTCTACACCTATTAACTAGTCCTTTAGTAATTTTAATGTCTGTGCTATTTTTGACCAATTTCTTTTAATTAACTCTTCTGATTATAGCTGTATTTTCTAGTCTTTTTCATGCATAGTTATTTTGGCTATAAAAGAGACTGGGAGAAATTTGCTTTCTTGGCTTATTTAGGCTATTAGAAAATACAATATAACAAACATTTATTTCAGAGTTCTGAGGCTGAGACTCACAAGTTAAATATTTGTTTGGTTTGGAATTTTTGTTCTGATTTTGAGACAAGGATGCATATAGGCAAGGCTGGCTCTGAACTATTTTGATCACTCTGTCTCTGCCTCCTAAATGCTGAGATTTTAAGTGGGTGTACCATGCTCAGCTCCAAGCTAAATGCTCCAGCAGATTTAGTGTCTGAGGGGAATCCACTCTCTGGTTCATAGGTGGCTGTCTTCTGTGTATCTGCATAGGGAGGTATCAAGGGAGCTCCCCTAAGTTTCTTTTATAAGAGTACTAATCTCAATCACTTTCCCAAATACTTGTCTCTAAGCACTTAGGTCTTTGATAGTATCTTGCAACATATGAATTTTATGGAGTAGATTCTATAGCATTAGCTTACTGAAACATATACACATTTGATTCCTTGAAATAATCTTGAGCTTTGATCTAAAATGAAATTATTACTGGAAAAGACTTTTCTTTTTTCAAGGTCTGTTAAAGCAGCATCTGCCTAGACCAAAATTCCTTCCGTTACTGAGGCAGTTCTCTTCTGAGTACACTACTTCAGGTATTAGGAAGATTGTTTTATTCACTCTAGATAATGGAAACACAAGTGGTAACTGGGCCTGAATGAACCCTGAGCATTATTCCACCAACTCCTTTAAAAATCGCACTGATATGTAGTGTGTGTGTGTGTGTGTGTGTGTGTGTGTGTGTGTGTGCGCGTGCACGTGTTTATGCATACTCTGGTTTGTCCATTCTCTCCTTCTACCATGAGCTCCAGGGATTGAATTCAGGGCATTAGGCTTGGCCACAAGCACCTTTACCTGATGAGCCAGCTTGCCAGCCCTCTACTACTACTTTCTTATGACAATTTCCTGCCATAAACAGCTAATTTACACAAATAGGCTCATCATTAATACATCAAAGACACTTGTGAAACCCTTTGCATATCTTTAAAAGTGCTCCCTCTCTCTCCCTTTCTCTCCCTCTCCTCCCCCCTTCTCTCTCTTTTGTACAGTGCAGTTCTGGCACTGCAAATCCTAGGACACGTGAACCTCCTGATCTTCAGGTTTTTTTACTCAAACTCTAGAAGACTGCTGGCAGCTGGAAAATACCTCAGTGGTGGGGAGTTTGCTTAGTATATATGCAAGACCCAGAGTAACTCAAAAGCACCTACCATATACCAGAAAGGAAGACTGTGAAATACTATTTGAGTAGCCCAAAACTAGCAGATCTCAGGAGCTCACTGGTGACAAGGATGAACTTTTCATTTCTTCTCTCTCTTGCTATTATGGAATCCTCATTGTGCAAAGTAATATTTTATCCATTTATATGACTTCTTAGCTTTGTATGATGGGAACACAAACTGGTACCTGTTGTTATAAATTTATGTTGATATCACCCTCAATGCTTAACACACTTAAGGACAGTCAGTAAAAAATGTATTTTGAGCTATGCTAATTTAGCATAGTTTAAAACTATAATGTAGTTGACAAATATTGGAATCACTTGAGTCTTCGTATAATGTAATCACTTTGAGCCTTTGTCCAATCAGCTGTGAAATAACATAAAAAGATAAAATAGCCTAGTTGTGGGGCTGTCACACATGCAGTGGCTTTCTGGATATTAGTTTGGAGAAATAAAACCTTTGAATGATATGATCATAATTCCTCAGTCTTCTAAAGCAGTTTGGATTCTCTTTTATCTTGGGAAATAAACTGTGGTGTCAGGATGACTTAGGAGAAGTAGAAGTTAAAGGAAGGGTAAAAAAGTTAGTAAAGCCCAAAAGGCTCAGAAAACACTGAGCAGTGAGAAGCTCCTTCCTTTCAGAACAGAACAAGAAAAATGGAAAATAACTGCTGCTAAGATTAGAATGAGATGAAGGAGCCTGCACTTATGTGATGAGAGGAGTGTGTGACTGAGTACAAAGCTAATATTTTACTCAGAGAGCCATGGAGAGCAAAATGGGTACTCATGAAGGGAAGCAACTGAACTAAGGTTGAAGTCACCATTTAATTTATAAGTACAATTAATTCTTGATTACCCGGTGTCTTGTTAGTATAATTAAGTTTCTCAGTTTGGGTTGTTGAGCACTGCCAGAGAAAATTACACAATCACACAATTGTTGGAATTAGTCTCACAAAAGTTTATGTTCCCTAACTTCAGCCGCATCATGGGGAACGCATTCAGCACTGCATGGCAATATTTCACACAGGCCTGGTCAGCAAGCGTCTTTCTGCTGTCTCAAAACAACCCTCAGCAGCAAGCTGACAGGCTTTATGTGGAAATTATAGAGCTCCGTTTTTGCTTCACAAAACCCTCAGTTCAGGTAAAATAAAAATTGATTTAAAATAATATGCACAGACATCAACTAAGCAAACTACCAGTCATAACAGTTTTAATGATCATTTCCAATATATACTTTGTGAAGAAAACGATTCCCCGAGGTGTAACATATGGACAGAAATATTACTTGTCTTCTTAGATTTTAAGTGAAATGTTTATGTCTATTATGTATAATAAAAAGAATTAGAAATAAAATGACAAAATCAACTTTGTGACACACTATTTGAAATAAGGTTTGCGACCTTCACATCTAGCTATAGAGACTTTTACGTACTGTACAGCCAGTGACATACTTTACTGATGAGTATGAGTAACTGCAAAATCAGTGTATCCTCCACAATGCCAATATTAAAATTATTTTAAAATATTTCAGACTTTCTTTAGTATCTTAAAGTTTTCACTATAGAGGTCTTTCATTTCCATGGTTAGGTTTATTCCTAAATAGTGTGTGTGTGTGTGTGTGTGTGTGTGTGTGTGTATGTGTTATGAATGAGACTGAGTCCCTGATTTCTTATTTTGGTATATTAGTCATTGGTATATAAGAAAGCTACTGATTTTTGTGTGTTAGTTCTGTATTCTGTCACTTTGGTCAAGGTATTTGTCAGCACTAAATGTCTTCTAGTGGTCTTTAGGATATCTTATGTATAGGTTTATATCATCTACAAATGGAATGCTACAACTTCTTTTCCAAATGTATCCCTTGTTGAATTCTGTTGTCTTATGTCTCCAGCATTGAAGATGAGTAGAGCATGTGACACACTTGTTTTCTTCTTGATCTTAGCTTTGGGTTATTCTCTGTCTAGCATGATATTGGCTACATTTTATTGTACTTAACCTTTATTATATTACGGCGTGCTTTGTTCACACTTCTCCATGATATTTATCATGAAAAAGGATGTTGGATTTTTTTCAAAGGTCTGTTGAGATAGCATGTGATTTGTGTGATGAGTTACATTTATTAATTTATGAATGTTGTGCCACCCTTGTACCACTGGAATGAAACTTGATCGGGATGAATATTTTTGATGTGCCCTTGAATGTGGTTTGCCAGCATTTTATTGTAAACGTTGGCATCTGTGTTCATCTCGCCCTTGTTAGAATGGCAGTCATTGAGAATGCCAAGAGTAACGTATGCCAGCACAGGTGTAGGGACTGTTGATGGGAGTGTAAACTAGTGCAGCCACTTTGTAAATCAGTCTGGAGGGTTTTCAAATAACTAGAAATAAAACTACATGATGACCTAGCTATCCAACTTCTGTGCATATACTCAAGGGACTGTATTACACTACAGAGAAACATGCACATCTATGTTGATAGTTAGGAAACAGAGTAGCCTGGATGTCCATCAGCTGATGAGTAGATAATGACAAGATGTTGCAAAAGCACAATGGAATTTCATTTGTATATAATGAACCTGAAATTATGAAATTTTTAGGTACATGGATAAAACTAAAAATAATGATACTGATAACCAATAGAGGCAGCCCAGGCCCAGAAGGAAATATTGCATATTCCTTCTCATATTAAGATGCTAGCTTGGACTTTTTTGCTCTGTTTGTTTAATGGAGTATCTGTAGAAGCCAGGAAGCTAGGGTGTGTGTGTGTTTGTATGGAGGTGGTTCTTAAGGGAGTGGGGATTGAGAATATAGATAAAAGGAAAGTGAAGGGGAATCATGAGGGTGGAAAGGTTCAGGCAGGTAGGAAGGTGAAGGCATTAGCAAGATGGGTGCAGAAGTAAAAGGATTAACCAAAGTGAAGAGTACATGGGAAAGTCATTCAGAAACACACTGTATTCCAGCCTAAGTGAAAGGCGTGACCCTGCATGGGTAGATAACAATGCTATAGAAGCAGTGGGTTACTAAACAAATTTCTCAGTCCCAAGTATGGTATATCTCTCTAGGAATTCGTCAGGAAAGCTCCCAGAGGACCCCCAAACTATACAGGCTGTTGTAAATCCTCTTGATTGCTCACCAGAACTAGAGGATAAGACCGTACTGATGAAAATACAACACATCTCAGTTGCAAAATATAAAAAAAAAAATTGGAAGTGAGCTGAAAACTTCCTCCTTGCTTGCTAGCTTTCAATGTGCTAGAAAATGCTATAGGCTGCTGGGGAGAAAAGACATCAATGATGATATCCAGCCGTGAACCCTATGACCCAAAAATCCAACCTACCTGGCAAGGGGTACTCACCTGTACAAAAGTAATGTGACAGTTCTGGATACAATGAATTGCCCACTGATTGAACTGGTTGCCCACTCCATGGGAGGGAACTCATTCATGCCTGACATTATAAGCCTGCTAACAACACATGCCTGGAGAGGTTGTATGTCTAATAGGAGAGACTGCTACTATAGTTTAACTAAATTAACATAGCAGCAAACTACCTTATAAACATCTATGTATATACCGATAAGCTACTCCGAGCCTTGACCAGAGAAATCTCTCTGTTCAGTCATCAGCAATGATTTTGTAGAGACTCATGGCAGCTTATGTAGTTAAGAATACGTGACAGTTTAGAGGCTCCAACCTAAACAGGGCATTTGAACCATCCTTGCTTCTAGGGCTCAAGGAGCACTGTGGAAAATGGAGGAGGTAAAAGTATTCAAGAGCTGGGTGAAAGGCTCTGCTGTGCCATCCTCCAGACTCCATACAACCACTGAACCATGAGTCTACATCAACTGAAGTCACCTGTGCCGAGTCCACGTAAGACCTGCCCAGTTAATGATCAGTCACGAAAGAGGAGGTCAAGGGACTGTATTCATTATTGCTGAAGTATTGGCTATTGATAGATTCTGGTAAAGAGTGAAGCATTGTCTTCAGACTTGTATCCATTGCTGAGTCCATCAGGTTCCTTTGCATGGTTGCCAACTCATAATCAGACAGACGGCCCTGCTTAAACCCAGTGAGTCACAAGACTAAATGAATAAACATGAATGTGAGAAAGATATTTGTAGGAAAGAAGGGGGCTAAATGTGTGGAGTGAGAATGCCCAGTATTCACTATGTACATGTATAACACTGTCACAGGACAATTTTTTAAAAATAAAATCAAAATTAAAAGTTCATGTTTTAGCTAGGCACTGTGGTTCCAAGACTCAGGAGATGGAGACAGATAAATGAGGAGTTCAAGTTCAGTATCATCCATGTTGCAAGTGTGAGACAAGTCTGGATTACATGAGACCCTGTCTTCGAAAAGAAACCCCCCCTAAAAATAGTTCATTTTTAATCTTTCAAAGATGAAAATAGGATATGTAGTCATTCAAATACAGTTTCAGTCCACTGCTGGACACTATATGTAGTGAGTCATTGCAATGTTTTCATTAAGAACACAGCAATGTCCAGTCCTCAGGACAGTGGGCAAGGGTTCCCTTTCCTCTGTGATTTTGGTTTTTACCTTTTGACTATCTTCCCATAAGGAGTAAGATAGATTTTCCTAGAACCAAAACTGAGTGACTATAGTATATGGGGATACAGATTCAAAACTGAGTGACTATAGTTTGGGAATACAGATTTGGTTACTCCAAACTCTGTGTTCCGACGTGGTAGCAGTTTGATCATGTTTTTTACAGTAATAGATCAAAGAAAGTCATAAATCAAGGCATTTGTCAAATACATTTTTTAAATTTTTATTAAATTTTTGATATTTTCATAAAATATAATTTGATGATATTTAAATCTCCTCCCCTATGTTCACCTTTCCTTACTGCCCCTCTGCCCAGTTTATTGTATTCTATTATTTATATAAAGACTATAGAGTGGAATTTATATCTCCAAATGCCCTTTAATGTGGATCCATTCAATGGAGTTCCATCTGTGAAAAACCCGTCTTCCCCCTTCCCAGCGGTCATGAGTTCCCCAAAGTTTCTTGCATTGGGATGGGATTTCTTACCAACTTCCCCACATCTATGCTAGGATTTTGTCTGTCTGGTTTGAGCTTGCATGGGACTTGTGCATGCTGCCACCATTAATGTGAGTTCATATGAGTAACTGAACAACCGTTTGGAAAACTCTGCTTCCTTGTAGTAAACATCACCTCTGGCTCTGACAATCTTTCTGTCCTCTCTTCGACAGATGTTCACCAGTGGAGTAGCGGCATAAATATTATGGGAATAACCAATCCCCCTCTCACTAGACATAAGTGCCACTTGATTAGATGAAGCCCCTAAATGACATTGATATCAGGTTTAGGAACTTGAGACTAGACAGGTCACAAGACACAGGGGAAAGCCTAATACTAGTTTTATACTAAATAGTTATTGTGTTAAACTGACTCTTATGACTTATTGTCATGTTTATAGATTAACGCATCTCTCATCTCTCACCAGAGGAGTTTCCTCAGGCAGCAGATTGTTATTAACAAAAAAAGCCACAACTGTCTTTTGGCTCCTTCTTTTGCAATGGTCCCTGAGCCTGGGGTGAATGAAAATTAATATAGGAGTTTGGTCCAGGGACCAATACTCTGCAGACTCCTAATCCCCATTCTTTGGCCATTTGTGACCTCTTGTGTTACTAGCCCCTTGTTGCATGAGGGACCTTGTCTTATGAATTCTCTCATGGTGAGGCCCAGCATTCAACCCCCTCCCCCACCCCTACATCTGATTGAGCAGACAGAAAATGGTGTCTTAGAGAAATTAATTTATTCTGGGTTATTCATCCCTGAGGAGAAAGAAGGGGATTTTGTATGGCGAAGCCTGTATTTTCATTGTAAGTCCCCTGAATCTCTGGCACACGCACCCAAGATGAAGGCCCTGGTGTTTCCCCGCACCTCTCCTTCCCAGCTTTCCCTGTGTTTCAACAAGACCTCCCCCCTTAAGTCATTGTTTAGTGGGCTGTCAATCACATTTGGAGGCCTGTCCCTTGAACCAGAGAGGAAACTGTAGAGTTATCCAACAGAGCTTCATTAATGAGAGTTGAGAGATTCATTAGTGTTCTCTTTACCCCTTGTTCTATGTTGCATGAGCCTTAGGTGTAGAGGTTGCATTGTAGATGCACTGCTTAGACACAGACAATTCACAGACACTGCTCATATGAACCTACAACAATGGAGTCAGCATGCTCAAGATCCTTGCAAACACAGATAAAAATCCAGCATGAAACTGGGGAAATGGGTAGCAAACCCCAGTCTTTGATGAGGAAATATTGGCAACTGATTACTGTTGGGTAAGGAAGAATTAATCTTCTTAAAGCAAGGGACTCTGGATAGGCTGACTAACCAGCCTGACTGTAGTGGATGAACTTGTACTGAGGAACGTTTGAGGACACTTACTTGACACAATAGATCTTAATACAGATGAAAGAATGAATGGATTCCAATTGGGGGCTATGGTAACTGGCAGTGGAGAAAGTGGTATAAAGATGATTAAGATTGATTAAGAAATTCTGTCTGAAATACACAATGATTTAATTTTAAAAATTAGTTTTAAAGCCACAACTGGCCAGTGAGCAGGGAACAAGAGGCTGCAGAGTGCTTATCCCAAACAGGATACTTGTTCTCGTCTTTTTGATAAGAGCTATGTTAACAAGCATGGGGGATTAACTAATGCTATTAATTTACATTTCTCTGATGATTAATGATCTTGGCTTTTCAAAACTATATGTGGCTTTTTGCATGTCTTCTATTGAAAAGTGAAGTATCCTCAAATGTTCCTCAGGGCAAGTCCATCTGTTATAGTCAGGCTGGATAGTCAACCTATCCAGAGTCCCTTGTTTTTAGAAGATTAACTCTTCCTCACCCAACAGTAATCAGTTGCCAATATTTCTTCAGCAAAGATGGGGTCTGCTACCCATTTCCCTAGTTCAATGCTGGGTTTTTGTCTATTCAGATAATTATCCCATTTTAAAATAAAGTTTAACTGTATTTTGATCAGTTGGTGCTATACCATCTTCCCTACTAGTAACTGGCCCTGTTGTTGGCTGAAGACATTTGTGTAAATGGCCAAAGTCACAACTCTTCTACTATAAGCTCCAACCTCATATCAGTTACTGGTGATTCTTCAAAATACTATAAGCACATCCATTTTCTGATCTTGAAAGAGACAGAACTAAAGGATTGAATAAGCCCCATATTGTTTGCGTTATTTAACATGAATACAGCACCATCATATCTATATCAATTTATCTTACTCAACTTTAAAATAGAAACAGTATCTGAAAATCTTCCTGAATTCTAATAAGCTCTCTTTAAACAGTACATCTTGAACATCATCCATTGTAACAGTTCCTTTACATCTTGATTGTTGGGCTTAGCATTCACACAACAAGACTATTATTTATTTGTTTGTTTATTTTTCTGGATGGTTTTACTTGTCAACTTGACACACTTGGTTGAAGGAACCTGTGACCATGTCTGTGGGGTATTTTCT
This sequence comes from Eospalax fontanierii, assembly GCA_035773235.1. Classification (NCBI taxonomy): domain Eukaryota; kingdom Metazoa; phylum Chordata; class Mammalia; order Rodentia; family Spalacidae; genus Eospalax; species Eospalax fontanierii. Next base: position 10,989,913 of record CM069527.1, read on the forward strand.
TAATTGTTGAGTGATGTGGGAAGGTTCACCCTACCATGGGGTGGTACCACCCCATAAAAGGTTGCTTTCTATTGTATAAAAAGAATCAAGCCTGTAAGCAGTGTTCCTCCATTGCCTGTGCTTCATGAACCTCCATGTTCTTGCCTTGAGTTCCTATCTTGGGCTCCCTCAATGATGAAATGTGGCCTGTGAGATGTAAGTCAAATGAATCCTTTCTTCCCCCAAGTTGGTTTTGTCACAGTAATTGAAAGCAAACTATTTATTTATTTATTCCATATTTCTGACATATAGATTGATACCATGGACTTAGAATTAAAATATTTAAAAGTATTCTCCAATATGCTATGGACATGAACGTCACATTTTAAAAATGTATTCTTCATTTTAAACCAAGCCCGTAAGTGCCAGCCTATAATTTTGGGAGGTGGAGACAGATGTACAAGTCAAGGCCAGCCAGGAACAAGTGTGAGTTCAACTCTAACCTAGTTTATTTATCTTAGTGGGACTCTGTTTCAAATAAAAAGTAGAAACAAGGCTGGAATATCATTCATTGGTAGACTGCTTTCAGAGCATGTGCAATCCTTTCAGTTAAATCCATACTAATCACAAAACAAACAAAAACCTATTTTACCTCTAAGGATTTTTATTAATATGAATATGTATTGAATAGTCAAAATAAGCTAAATATCTCATCAAACTATAATGTATACATTAATTTTTCCACTAAAATAAACAATAGAGAACAACTGTAATAATCTAGAAATAAAATAAGCCATTCCCAACATCTTTACATTCCAGAGTATATATGTTTCAGATATGTTAAATTAGTCATTTCTCCAGATAAATAGAGTCAACAGGTAAAGAACAGGAAGAGAAAAAGATAGAGGGAGTTACAGTCTCAGAAAGAAAGAGGCAAAGAGAAAGAGACAAGAATTCTAATCTGTGTACATACCTACATAGTTATAAAGAGATTTATTGGGAAGAAGTCACTTAGGTGATTGTGAAGGGCGATCATGCCAAGATCCGCTCCCTGCAATCTGGTGGCCCAGCAATGTCACTGTTCTAGTTCCCATCTCATTCTGAATCCCAGTCAGAGAGCAGATGAGCACAGATGGGGTATGATGTCCTGGCTAAAGCAGTGAGGAAAGAAGAACTAGTGAGATCCTCCTTCTGACTTTTGTTCTTTTCAGGCCCTATAGGGATAGGATGATGCTCAGCTACTTTGCATAAATAATCCACTCATTCAAATTCCAGTCTCATACAAAACCCTTTATAGCCCAGTAAAATATAATTGTTAACCTTTGCACTCTGTGGGTAACTCACTGTAATTGACACCGATTTAACTACCAAGGTATATTATTGACATTGCATTATTATGCTTTTTTCAATGACATTGCTATAAGGAAAATGCCTCTTGGGATAGGCAATTTCCTTTTTTAGCGAATTCTTTACAAACATATTTTCTTTTGAAAAACTATTTAGCATGATTGTCTAAGACTAGGAGATTTGTATGGATTTATCTGCTGAAAAAGGAAATTAATGACAGGACAGGATTTAAAGATTAAGCATGCTCTCTCTCTTTCTTAAATGAAGCTTATTGGTACTTAGAAAGCAAATATTCATTTTCATATGGATTTTAAAAACATCCTTAGTGGTTTTCTAGGAGCTTAAATGTACTTACTCTACACAGAGTATGATGTTCCTCCTAGAAGCCATAGGTTGCCAGATAAAAACCTGAGTAAAGGTGTGAGATACCTTGCTTCGATTTATTGATCGGGTGGGAGATTCGTTCCTTAGATAACCTACCCAAAACATTATAAGCTATTGCCATGGCTCTTGGTTGCTCATTGGAGCTTGCCGGTGAGACCCTATTGCTGAAGATGCTACATACTTTGACCAGAGGACTTGGAGAAACCAAGCTAGCACTAATGTGGAAGCTTCCTCCCTACTAGGTAGCTTTTATAGTATCAGAAGCTGCTATGCCAGCTGTTGGGGGGAGGAGTCAACATCTGTAGCTTAAATTCCTTCTGGGAGGTCTAAACAGCATCCACCCCCTCCTCCCTTGATTTCAACAAGCTGAGACATGATTTTGCAAAGGTCTGGAAAACCAGTGAAGTTACTAGGTTTGCAGAGTAATGGGTGAGGGTTTACTTACAAGAGTGTGGGTGCCACCCTCCTAAGGCCACACTGGAAGATCTTCATCCAAACATGGTTGGTGACTTCTCCACAGCTGCACAAACTGGAGAGAGACCCTGTCCTCCACTTCATCAGGTTATATGACCTTACTGCCTCCCCGTCAGGCAACTTGGGCTGACTGGTTGGTTGAGATGTGTGGCTGACTCTTCTTACCCATTCTTTCTTGTAGAGGGTAACAATCAACAAACTTAATTGCAATGATTCCAGGCAAGCGGATACAATCAAGTTTGGGAAGATGGCATCTGTCCATGTTCTATCTGTCAGAGGACAGTCCTGCATAACAGCATCCTACTCCTTACCCAGCTGTGAACCTTAAGGACATGCCTGGCAAGAGATGCCCACGGGTACAAGAGTGTCATGAATTTTATGCTGGGTAACTCAACACTTTTCAAATTAAATTTAAGGCCCATACCCCAGGAAAAAATTCATGCCTGCTGCTGAAAATCTAAGAACCTGTGGCTAAGAAGCTCACAAGCCCTAGGAGTGAATCTACTATTATTTTATTAAATGGACATGTAAAAATATAACTCTGTGTCCATATATTAGTGTAGCGCTCCTCCTCATCAGAGATGCATTTTTGTGCAATGAATTGTCGTTAATACAAAGACTCACAACTGGTCCAAGTAGAGAGAACAAGTGTCTGTGTAGTACTCCACCATAAATGAAGCATCTATGTTATAATGCCTCCCACGAGGACTCAGAGAGCATGTCAGTAGAAGGGACAAGAAGATTTTAAGAGCAGAGGTCAGGTAGGACTGTAGTGAGACACAGTCTTCCAGACATTACATGGCTGTTGAACACATGAACTCTTGGAAGCTGTGTTTGCCGGCACAAGTCCTGCACAAGATCAGTTCCGGCATGTATTGGGAGAAGCACATGAACCCTCACTCCTCAGTGGCTTCGAGGAAAGGGAGAATAAGTTTTCTTTAGGGATGTGAGATCTGATAAGTTTGACCATGCTCCAGGGAGTGGCCTTATATCAATGTGTATATGGGAAGATTTAAGGATCAGTTAGTAAAACCCAGACAGGGGTCCAGAATGAACAGAGTAGGTGGGTGTGGTGTTCACCCCTGGCTGAGGAGCCACTGGCAATTGAAGCTGCTAGGGGAGTTGGAATCCGTTTCCTGTAAGAGTGTAGCCTGGTAGGTAAACCATGCTCCAGTGGACGGCCCCACACCCAAGAGCATACAGGCAGCAAAATTGGATCTGACAGGTTCAAAACACAATAAAGAAGATGCAAAGTGGGATGGCTGAGAGTGGAGGTGGACGTGGGAGGAGCTGGGGCAGGAGGAATGAATGTGATCAATACACGTTGTATGAAATTCTTTCAGAACTAATACAGAATTTTTATTGAATTTTTGAGGATTTCATGAAATAGAATTTAATGTTATTTAGATTTCATCCCCTCTCTGAACCTTCTCTCACTTCCCCCAACCCAATTTAATGTTCTCATATATAGAGATAGATAGATAGATAGATAGATAGATGCATGGATAGATAGATAGATAGATAGATGATAGATAGCCTGTAGAGAGTTTGATTTGTATCCTTGTCCTTCAGTGTGGGTTTGTTCACTGGGCCCACCAAGAGTCTCATCCCTGTAAGACATTGTCATTGCTCCTCCCAGAAGCTATCAATTGCCAAAAGTTCCTTAGAACTAATACAATTTTTGAAAGTTTACTCAGCAGTTCCTTAGATGCTTTAACACTTTACCAAATAATCCATTATTTAGTTTGTACTTATGTATCTAGTAAAAACACACGACTATCCAAAGATTGTTACATCAGATTTATAGCAAACCTACTTATGATGGCCTAAACTGGCCACAACTCTGAAGTCTTTAATAAAGTTTAAGCCAATGATATACCAGATATTATACTCACAAAAAATCACTTTGTTTACTATTACATTCACCATGCAGTATTTGCTCAGGAGTATGTATATCTTTATTTTAACTTTTGCCTCTTGTATAAATGATCAGTCTAGAAGCTTATCCCAGTTGGATTCTGGCTTGAGAATTTAACACAAATGATCCTAGGAACGATTACAGAAGTGTTCTACCTCCCTGTGAGAAAGTGATTAATCAAAGAGAATATCTCTGTTAAAATTCAGTCAAAGATACATTTGAAATGATTTTATTTCACCTAAGTTATATTTCAATTTAATTGATGTTTAAAAGCTCAATGCATATATGGATGGTATGTTTTTTAAAAACACACAAGCAATTTTCAATGTGCTGTCATATAACCAGATCTGAATACATTTTGAAAGATTTTCACAAAAGATATAATATTGAATTGTGAACCAAAAATATTCTTGTTAAAATATTGAATATTAATTTTAAATTTAAAATGACAATTACTGTTTAACTAAAGCTTGTTTCATATTCATTTAAAAAACTCATTTAAGGGGAAGGAGAGATGACTCAGTAGTTAAGAGTCTTCTTGCAGAGGACTGGGGTTTGGTTCCCAGAACCCACCTCATGGCTAACAACAGTCCATAGCTCCATTTTCAGGGGATCCAATGCACTCTTCTGACTTCAGTGGGCACTGCACAATATAGGTATGAGGCTAATGTACTTATTTATATATGCATACACACAACATTTTAAAAATAAATAAAATATTTCTTAAAAATTAATTTAATACTAATTTTTAAAAGTTAAAATACTTTAAAGCATAAATTAAAAATAATTAAGTTAACATTTTCTTACTAAAAGAAGGATTGCTTTTTATTTCAGTTATTTAATTTTGAAGTGATTTTAAATTTCCTGAAAAGCTGTAAATTGAGCACATGTAATTCTATAATATATTACATACCAATACTGATTTGTCAAAACCAACAAATCAACACTAATATAATATTAACTAAACTAGAGGTTTTATTTGGATTCCAATAATTCTCCATTCATCCTTTTTATGTCTGAAAATTCAGTCCAAGATACTAAGTTGCATTTATTTATACTTCCTGTTTCCTTCCCCTCCTTTGATCTATGAAGCTTTGGTTTATTCTTGTTTATACCTCTTAAATTCTGTTTGCTTTTCTTTGATGAGACAGTCTCTCCCTGTGACCCAGGATGGCCTGCAACTCACTATGCAGTCAAGACTGAGTTTGAACTACTGGTAGTAGTCTTTCTTCAGCCTTCAAGGTGTTGGAATTTCAGGTATGAGTTCACTGTGCCCAATTAATGTTTAAACTGTGCATCCAACTATAGAATTTCCATTTGTTCGCTCTGTTTTCTCCTAATTATATTGAGTTATAATGCTTCTAGAAATCCTGTCACCATACTGATGTGTCCTTCTCACTCCATCATAACGTGAGATGTGTAGTAACATGATTGATTACTGCGGATGTTAGCTTTGATTGGGGTATTCCTGATATGCTCCTCTATGTAGATGCTAGCTTTCTTCCTCCAATCTCTACACTATAGATTGATTGACAGAGACTGTCTCTATTAAAGGATAAAGTAATTAAAATCCATTTCCAAAAGGGGAGAATGCCTAAGCTAGACAGAAGCTAAGACTGCATCAATAAATATATTGTAGGAGTTTCTTTGACATTAAAAACTGTCCTGTGTTGTCGTCAATGATCACCCACCAGAGTGGAATGCTTAGCATCTATCACCTTGCTACTGTGGTGTTATAATGATTCCCTATTGTTATATATCTTTTGATTTGGAAGGGCAGTTGTCCCCTTTATTGATTTGTTTCATTGTATTTGTTAACATTCATGGATATTTATTTGACTTTTGGTTATACTTCAGTGTGGAGTTTTTCTTTTTCTTTCTTGTCTCTCTGTTCTACTTAGCTTAAATAGTTTTGTGTTTGGCCTCTAGAGACCTCTGGTGTCTTTTTGAAGTACCCTTAATTTTCTGTTGTGCTTTCTTACCTTCTAAAACTATAAGACATTCTGGCTTTATTTCTCATTCTCCTTGCCTACCTATTCAAATCAGACATTTCTTCAGGGGCCTTGGTTGCCTTCAAGAAAGCATGCTATCTAGAACCAACAACTCAGTGCTCTCCTCGTTACTGGAGTATCACTTCTTCTAGGGCCTCTCAGAGAAAATGTGTATCTGTTTCTTAATCCATGCACACCATGCTGCAGTATCTACTTCTGTATCTATTTATAAGCATGTTAAAGTAAACATCAGTTCACAGTAATATCTCTGACTCTAATTCAGCATGACAGAGTCCCTCATAGCCTTCCTTTGGATACTTTGTAAATTGTTTCTCTGTCAGTGGAAACATGCCTTTCATAATCTACAACGCATGTGTTTCTATGTTCTGTTCTAGCAACTATGCAGCTTACAAGTTGCTCAACCCTCCCCTTACAGAGAAAATTATCATGAAAGCACAGAGAAAATTATCATGAAAGCACAGAGAAAATTATCATGAAAGCACAGAGAAAATTATCATGAAAGCACAGAGAAAATTATCATGAAAGCACAGAGAAAATTATCATGAAAGCACAGAGAAAAGCAGAGCCATTGCAGTGCTTATAAATTATCATGAAAGCACAGTACACAGAGAAAAGCAGAGCCATTGCAGTGCTTAGACGTGGCGCTCTTTTACAGAGTAATTCAGCCAGCTCCTCTCTTCCTCATTTCTTCAGTAAAATATCGTATTTTTGTGAAACAAATAGACTGACGATGAATAGTCCACAGTGCCCTCTGGATTTTACCTTAGGCTTGTTGTTATACTTTGAAGTGAATGTAAATCAAGTTTGTCATTGTAGGGACCCTTTCTCTGAGATTTAACATCATCATAGTCTAAGACAGAACAGGTCATCCTCTAAAAATCCCCTTGTGCAGAGCTGTTGTTGTCATCAACATCTCATACTAAACACATTACTGGGAACAGTTCGTCTGGCTTCCATATCTGTAACCTTGAATTTCTTCTCAGGGTCAGAGAAGTAAAACCAAACATTTGTCCTGAATATTCCTTGTGCTGGGTTTGGTTCACTTAGTAAAATGCATTAAAGTTTCATGCTCATGGTGACAAATCAATAATTCATTTCTATTGATTGGGTATATGTGACAGGAAAGCCCAAAGGAGACTATGTGTTGGGGTGGGGGTTGGCTGGAACAGTGCAAGGAGTGGTCAGGGGATGGCAGGAAAGATCAGGGAGGAGATTCATCAGAATACAAATTTTGTTTTAAAATGCCATAATGAAGCCTAATATTCTATATGCTAACAAAATTTAAAAAAATAAAAAAATCCATTGAAGACATGTTCCACATTTTAATATGCTGATAAACACATATTTTCTTATATTTGACTAGAATTAATAAAATTGACAGGTTTTTTTTTAATAAGGACAAGCTTATATGTAATCCACTTAACTTAGGCAGATAGCTGGAACTGCTATATCTTATATTAAGAGTTCCTACTACTTTCCAAGAAACTGACAAATTATTTCCCATCATGGCTGAAACATTTGGAACTCTTAGTAACTGACAGGAAACTTTCTGGTGCTCCCTTTTAAGTAACATTTTTTTCAGGAGCTGGTTTTATTTCATGCTAATTATTTCCTTGTTTTAGCTAGTCTAGCAGGAGTACAGTGATAGGTCTATTAATTTTCTCCAGTACTTTTTAACAGCTGGATTTATTTCGTGCCATTTTTTCCTTGTTTTAGCTACTGTAGCATGTATACAGTGACATGTCCTTGTGGCATTAATGACTAAGGATGATGAAGTAAGGTTTTCCTATTTACTTGCTATCTTTGTGTCTTCTTCACAGAAATATCTGTGTTCAGAACTTTTCTACATTTTTCAAAAATTTGTTCTGCTTTTATCCTTAATTTTGAGATTTAGATTTTCCATATATGGTCTGGAAACCATATTTAGAAGTCATATATAAGACTTAAAAATGTTGAAAACACACTTTCTCTTCATGATTTAACTTTTCATTCTCCTAACAGTGTGTCAAAGAGCAAAAGTTGGAGCTGGAGAAATGACTCAGCAGTTAGGAGCACTGGCTGCTCTTTCAGAGAACCTGGGTTCAAGTCCCAACACTCACATGGCGGCTAACAGCTGTCCGTAGTGCCAGTTTCAAGGCTTCTGATACTCTCTTCCAGCCTCCGTGAACATTGCAAGCATGGGTGGACTGACTTACATGCAGGTAAAACATATATACATTTAAAATAAATAAAAGAACAAAAGCTTATATCTGATAACATCAAACTTACCAAATTATTTTTAATTCATTCTAATTTTTATGTTATAGCTAAACATGTCATTATCAAATAAAAGGACACACAGATCCTTTCCCTTAGATATTTTATAATTTTACATTTTGCCTTTCAGTCTGTGATAAAATTTGGGCTAATGTTTGTCTAATGTCTGAGATAGATGTCAAGCTTAATTTGTTAGTGTATGACTGACCAAGTATTTCAGTGTGGTAGGCTCAATATTGTCTATTTCTTCCTGGAAATGGCTTCAAATCTCTGTCCAGAAGGACTCTAATGTTTGTGTAGGGTCACTTATGTTAATTAGGAAGTATAGTTAATAGATTGTTTGGGTCATCTGTATCTCTACTCATTTACTACCCACTTTATCGATTACCAAAAAAAAGATGCACTCAAATATACAAAACAGTTGTGAATTGTTCTATTTCTTCCTCAGTATCTGTTGTACTTAGCATGTGAGATATCCCTCATAGGCTCAAGTGTTTGAATACTTGGAAGCCAGGTGTTTGAAGCCAGGCTAAGGAACATTTTGAAGGTGAAGACTTGTGGGAAGTGCTGAGTCACTGGGGGAGTCCTTGAGGTTTTATAGCCTAGACCCACTTGCTGTTTACACTCTGCTTCCTGATTGCACATACAACGTGACCAACCATCCTTCTACACTTGCACCTGCCTTCCTGGTCTGCTACAATGTCTTCCCACCATGATGGGATGCATCCTCTAGCCTAAAAATCAGAATAAATCATTCCTCCTATTAATTCCTTCTTACCAAGTATTTGACCACAGTAACGCAAAATGTAGTTATGCAATATCAGTTTTGCTTCTGCTGCAAATACAAACACATTTGGCATTGATGATTTTTAAAATGTGTTCTTTTAAATGCCATGTTCTTTTTACTTTCAGAAGTTCTGATGCTTATTCTACATGAAATTAATATTACTACTCCAGCTTTGATTTGTCTACTACATTGTCTTTAACTGACATCTAAGAAAATAAAAATTGTGTCTACTGCAGTACCATATAATGTTTTGCTATGTACAGGCACTTTGTAAATGAGTTTTAACAAAACTGTATTCCCCAAATCTGATAAGTCATTTGTGGTGAAAATATTCAAAATATTATAGCCATCCAAAACTCAGTATCTATTTATTAAATGCCTATATTTCTCTTTCCTTGCCTCTTGCTTTCCTCTATTAACAACTCATAGAAAACTTGAAGGATTTAATGAAAGCAAGTTCTAAGGTGGTTCTAGTTGTACAATAGATATTCTTTCTGCAGTGATTCTGCAGTTGAAAGTAGGGCAAAATTGATGTTAGAGCAACATTGAAGACCCATTAAGGAAAAGCCATTTCATTCTAGTCAAAGAAATTAAACTTCTGGGCTGAGTGTGTAATGGCCTAGGAAATGGGATAAAGACTTTCATTTTGCTATTTGTCCAGACTTAAAGTCCATCTGTGCTTGACCTTTGCCCAACCCCTCCTATCTGCACAGTTCCCAGAACTGGCCCAGCCACAACCTGGGGGATGTTCTAATCTGGGAGGGACATGTGCACATAGCTAACTGCCTGGCCTGCTTTTGTTAGGAATGTGCCTGTGCAGGAAATTTAAACTTTGTGAAATTCCTAATTCTTATCAGAAACGCTTTAAAGTTTCTTTCCAAGCTCCATCCGGCTGCGCCTGCCCCGTAGTCAGGCAGCCCAGCAGGCCATGATAAAGTGCTTTGCCACTTCATCCAAGTGGTGTTGGCGTTTTTATTTCAGCCCATAACGAGTGGAGACCTTCCAGTTTGGCAGGCCGATAACCTGGACAAGGGACCACCCTTCAGGAAGGTGGGTTCACCTTAAGCCATGTTAAGAGATAGGAGGAACTAAGTAGCCTTTTAATGGGTGAATTTACTCTTCCTTCCCAATATTTCCACCCTTTAGCCCAGTAGCTTACAGAACCATAGTCATGAAACTTCGTAAGACTGCCTGCTATTCTGAATTACTCAGAAGAGTTAACTTTCCTTCCCTTTTCTTTATGGGTTTTCTGAGCATGCTTCCCTAGCACTGTGAGTTTCCCCCCTCCCCACCTGGTGGCTGCTGCTACCATCTGGCTGACCTCCAGGGTTGTAGGCTTACCTCTGACATGACCTCTTATTCTCTTCTACATTCTCTCCTCTGGCCAGCTGCAGAGATGTATAGCATTCATGTCCTGGGCATTTCTTTTGAACTCTTAAATTATCTAAAATTATTTCAGCTTTTTTGTGTGTGTTCACTAAGAATGCCAAGAAGATCCTCCAATTTTCTTTGTAACTTGTGGCGACAGTCGATTAGCTCAGATTGTCCAGTAGCATTGGTATTTTATGAAAAATTATAACTCTAAACCCATAAGATTCTACTCGTTAACAATAGCACTTTCAAAGAGCTCTTAAATGTAAGTTGTTCTTCTTAGTTTCCTGAACATGGAGACAGTTATAATGCAAATGTATCCAACAAAGGTATCTAGAACACTTTATCCAGGCCTTCAAAAGCCATGAAGATGTGTATGTAATGTCTCACTCAGATTGTTTCCCCTGAAGATTTGCTTCTTTGATCATTGACTACACACCAGCTACATGCTTATTTCCACGGGCTGGAGTTCTCTACTTCAAAGCTACTACAGGCCCGGACTGGTCGAGGCAGCCCCGGAACAACAGCAGCCCGCACCCACCCTCTGCCACCCTCCACTGGAGCCCTGGGGTCTCTTTCCCCATTCCTTCTCCTCCACCCACCGTGCCCTCCCCATCAGCCTGCTGGGGAGGGGAGGGCTCACCTTCTTGCCTGCAGCCTCCCAGTGGCTCCTCTTTTACCCTCAGTTACCCCCCACCTCCAGTTTTTGGCTTTCACTCCCACCAGTGACCAAAGACTTGAGCACTGAAAGTACAGCTCCCGGGTAACTGCTACATGTGGACATCAGAGTGACTGAAGTTAGATTAAATGTCACTCTCACAATCTTATTCATGGAAAGGAGGTTGACAATATCATCAGAAAGAAAGGAGACTGTTAGATTGCAGGAGGAGAGCAGTGCATGTGTCAACATCCAGGAAGGAAACTGTCCCTAGAGAATCATCCCTTTGGCTGGACCCACTAAAGCCATCTTCAAAGCCTTTCCTATGATGACTGGAAAACTGGAAGAGGATATTAGAAGCTCTATGACCAGATAGCACAGCTGCTAGTAGACCCCGGAGTAACTTACCACTGTTGTCCTGTCTAGTCACTGTGACTCTCTCATTGGAAATGGTAGTTGCAAGATCAAGGAAACAATAGAGAGTACAGGGACTCAGGCCCGAGTGGCAGGGGATGTGTTCTGCAACTCAGCAGAAAAGCCTGTCACTCGTGCCGGCATTCCACAATCTATCCCTGAGTGTGTCAAACACATCTGCGTGGTTATGTTGTAGCCCCGATCCTCCTCCCCTGAAGGGCATGACCATCATGCATAGGCCCAAGCCCTCATTTCCCCTGACATCTTTAGTCATTGTCAGGCCGTTCCACAGTCAGATTGAACAAGATGCACCAGCTGTCAATGCAACAGTCTCATTTTCTCATGGGGCATGGCATCACCAGATTCAGTGCAAATTTGAATGCATCTGCTCAGACATGAACTCACCATTCCTAAAGAGGTGATTGGCTGCATAATCCAATCAGGGTGCAAAAATCAATGAGATCTTCCAGATATCTGGGCACAGATCAAAATTGCGAGCCTAGTGGAAGGAACTACTGATAGGCAGGTTACCATCACATATTGAACAACGGTCTGGCTCAATATCTAATCAATGTGTTGGCTTTCTGTGGAAATGGGTGGCACAGGGAACAGCTAGAATAATGCAGATTCACCCATAATCCCTTCACCACCACCCAGGATCCATCTGTGTAGTTTCTAAATAGTCAGCGATTCCAAGTTTTAAACAGTTTGTAAAATTTCAGTTTCTACACATTCTATCATCCACTTGTGATATTTTAATTCGTTGAATTCTTTTCTCCATTAGGCTGTCCATAAGTTAGGTTTATAAGCACATACTTTTTCTTTTTTTGATACTTTTTACAAATATTTTATTTATTATATTTATTTTATGTGTATGAGTGTTTTACCTGAACATAGTTAACTGCACCCGTGTCCTGTAATGCCATTTGGAGCTTAGAAGAGAGCTTTAGATCCCTTGGAACTTGAATTACAGATGATTGTTACTCTCCATGTGGGTGCTGGGAATCAAACCCAGGTCTTCTGCAAGAGCATCAAGTACTCTTAAGGGCTAAACTGTCTCTCCAGCCCCATGTTTTTTGTTTTGCTTTGACTCATGAATTTTTGTTTGCCATGGAAATGTAGGGGTGGAATATCAACATCGTTCAGTTTAGTCTTGTAGTGTCAGGAGTTTTTTAAATAATTAAAAGATGGGATGGAGCATTTTCTTTGTGAATAGAGGAAAAAATTAAAAGTTACTATAGCATAGGCCTAGAGAACAGAGCTCCACTCCCAAGGCCGCCACTGTGTCAGTGAAATTCTCAGGTTCACATTTGCTTTGTTTATCTTCCATTCTCCATTTTCCTCATCTTTCTTCCTGTCTTCGGCTCTGTAGTTCGTTGCTCCACATCTTCATTCTGTTTTAAAATGAATCCAGCGACAGACTGTGAATTCTCAGAGGAGCTAAAAACGAAAATTAATACATGTGTCTGAATTATTTGATAAGACAAGCAAACGAACACGAACCCAATATGACAGGCTATTAGGGGATTTTTCAGGTTTATATGAGAGATTATCACAGTGAAAGTAGTGTTTTAGGTGGATTAGCCTGGTATCATAGTGTGATATAGGGAAGGTGAAACTGTTCAGAGAGATCTGCTAAGGCAGGTGTCATGAACCCCACAATGAACAATGAAGGTAGCAACAAAACTGATGAGCAAGAAAATGCTATTAAGATAAGAACATGAAAAGGACAAAAATACTATCCTAAGAACTGCGTTTCAGAATAAGGCAGCATGAAATTACATGAACGATATGTTTTCCACAATTCTTTCAACTGTACTTATTCTTTCTTTTGTGATGACAGAAGACATGCTGATATCATGCTATCTGTGTTGGATAGCTTTAGTTGTCAACTTCACACACCTGGGTTGACACACCTGCCTCAACTGGGGAATTACCTCCATTGAACTGGCCTGTGGTCATGTCTGTAGGTGTTTTCTTGATTGATAAAGCTGTGGGAGGCCCCAACCCATTCTGGGAAGATTTTCTGTTTTGTATAAGAAAAGAGTCTGAGCATGGGCCAGGGGAGCAAGCCAGCACGCAGCATTCCTCCATGGCCTGTACTTGAGCTCCTGCTTCCAGGTTCCTGAGTTCCTTTCTTAGGCTCCCTCAGTGATGAATTGTGACCTAGGATATGTAAGGTAAAATAAACCCTTTCCTCCCCAACTTGGTTTTGGTCAAAGTGTTTTGTCACAGTAATGGAGAAGCAAGCTAGGATACTTTCTTTACATTGTCTTTAATATAGTATAGTAACAATCATTTTGTCAAAGCTTTATGGCATCATTTTTAGTGACTGAATTCATCTCCAGATTTAGAAATCTGAAGTAATTTGAATACAGCTTTGAAGAATAAGTAATAGTGACATTCAATATACATTTTGTATTTCTTCTGAATTCCATAAGGCCTAATATGAATTTGTTAGCCTGAACTATGAGCTCCAACCTGAAAAAAATTAAATATGAGTAATGCTATGGGACACAATAAAGCTTATACATACTATACACATATTACATATAAATGAAAGGACTACTGTTAAATCATATGGCATCTTGATATAAATGCAATGCTGTGAATTATATATTGGTAAAATTTACCAGGAAGCAAATATATTTATTGTTCCTACCTACACCAAAATAGACTTCAGAATTAAACCACAGACATTACTGTAATTATCCTGGCATAAATGAATTTATTTTTACTTTTTTGTTGGGTCAAACTTTAAGTTTGTTTTAGTTATTTCGGGAAATCCATGCTGCTCTCCATAGTGCTGGATTATATTCTCACACCACAGTGAAGGAGAAGTATGATACCCTGAAAGCTGAGGCAGCTGGAGACCAGCTTCTCAGCAGATTGGCACCCTTTGGATGCCTTTCCAGAGACCTGGCAGACCTGCTTCCCCGAATTGCCTCCCCTGTTGTGATGCAACCCGGACTCCAGCTACCTTCCAAGATGATGTAATCCCAACCCTGAAGGACAGAACATCAAATCTCCGTGTCTGTGAGAAAGGCCCTCCTCCAGACCAGTTATTCTTTGCCTAATGAACTTGCTTGTATAGGTCGGTTCCTTTGTTTTTGTTGTGCCCAAGCCACAGAGTCCCCTCAGAGACCACCACATAGGCCAGATCTGATGCAAGCACACAAGGATCTTTATTTGCAAGCTTGAGCTCGGTCCACAGCCCAACACACCGACGCAGAGAGTGGAGGGGTAGTGGAGGAGGGGGGTTGATTCTTTTATTGGTCTAGGACTAAGGGAGGAGGGGCAAAGGCTGGGATAAGGCTGGGATTGGTGAAAGCGCAAAAGCTGCTTAATTTATTGTTTATAAGAACTACTCATATTATAATTGAGTCTGGACAGCCACAATTTAGGAATGTGCTGACCAGATTAAATTTACAAGGTCTTTGGTCTTGTTTATGTCTCTGCTTTTAGCCTTGGTTACCTTGACCGGACTCTGTGCTCTTTCTTTAAGTCATAAACAGGGTGTTTTTGTAAGACCACCTGTCATCTGAAGGCCCATCCTTGTGAATGTTTGGATGTGTGGGGTGGGGGTGACTCCATGTGGTTTTTCTTGGAATTGAGAAGCTAGGCTGTTGTTTCTCTCATCAAAATGGAGTTCACTGCTGAGTTTACTAGGTTCATTCAATCATTCAGTCTTCTCAGTTTTCCCACTTTCTATTTCCTTACACTTGATGCTGAACCCAGGCGAGTTCCAGGCAGGAGGACCTCCCCTGGCCAAGCCTCCCCCTCCCCCCCTTTTCTACCATTTCCACTTCTGGGATTCAGGACTTGATACATTCCTAGAGCCACTAAAGTTTCAGTGAAGTGACCTAGAACTTAGTTGCCCAACAAGGGACAAGAAAATAGTTCTTTCCTCATTGTTCCTTAGGTAAGAAGGCAGTGCCAGCTGAGGCCCCTGTTGACTGGTGCAGGACATCTGTTACCAAACACTCCCCATCTTTCAATTGCTGACCTTGCCTCTCTGACCCCATTGGGGGGTGCCCCGGTGCATAGCTTGAGATCATCCCTCCAGGCTGTCTTTCCTACATTTAGCAGGATTTTCTGAAAAACTGCCAAGCTTATCTTCCGTCTGGGACATAGACTGGAAAGAAGGGGACATGAACTCTAATGGGAGTTTCTATTCCCACCACCTTCCAGACAGCCTGGGGAAATCTTCATTCTGTCTTCAGACCCCCCAGATGAGAAGTCCCATGTTAGGCAATCAGTGCCAGCACAGCAAGCTCATGAGTAATCAGAGACAACCTCTCAGGGGCAAGCAAAGCTCCCCCCAAACTGTGCCTAATTGGCAAAACCAAATTGTTAACACAAGAGAAAGAACCGTATACTTTCCTGTCTCCTGGTGGGGATGATAAATACCTTACTGAGGTCACATATGACAAAATAAGAGAGATACCCCAGTGATGAACATGCTCTGTTTTCTTGTGGGCCTCACAGAGGTGATTATTAAATTTGCTGGGCTGGATCCCAGCATGCCAAAGTCGAGGACAATTGTCTTTCCACTTTCAGTTATTAGCAAGTTGACCCTTGACATCTGGAAAAAACTCCAAAAACTTGAACTCATCCCTCAAACCCTGTAACAAAGCTCCTGAACTCAGCCTCATGGTCTTTAATAAATAAAAGGAGATGAAGAAGGAAAAAGAGAGGCATCTCAAAAAGTTCAATACCAACAGCAGCTTCTGCTATGCAATCTCAGATGAGCAGAGCTGAAACCAACTGGAAAAACCCCCATCCCCACCTGGTCCTGTCTCTTTTGGGGTAGGGACAGGCACTAGGCAAAAGCATGCCCTAACCCTCTGTTTCTCTCCAAGCCTTGGTTTCCTTGTGGATAATGGGGACATTGATAAATGGACCCCCCTCAGGGGCGTCATCCTCCCCCTCAGTTCAGTCCTCTTCAACCCCAAAAAGACCTTTCCCTTATACCTACTGGAATGAGGAAGTTTGGGTTCTTCAGTCCCTGCCTAGAAGAGTGAGTCCCTGGAACACAGGATTGTTAGGAGAGTGTCCCAGCATCCTGTTTCCTTTATGGTTGCCTTGAGGCTAATCCATCTACACCTGGGTTCTTCAGTATCCTAGAAGACAAATTCCCCGAATTTAGGATTATTGTTTATGGTTGGCACTGGAGATAGTATATTCCTCTTAAATGAATTTGCCAACCTCCTCTCCAGACTGCCACCACCGTGGTGTTCAGTCAGAGGCGCCACAGTAACCCCGCGAACTCCCAAGTTGTCTGCACTTCTGCCTCTGTAACTATCGTCCCCTTGTTCTCAGTGCTTCCCTCCTATCTCTCCTCCCCTTCTGGGACATGACCTCTTAAGTAGACTAGGGACAACCTTCTTCAGTCCCCAGTATCCAGTATCAGACTAATTTCACCTTCATGACCTTCCTACTCTTAAACCTTCCAAACTCTGTGCTCACCAACCTGCCCAATTGTCCAGGCATCAATTCTCCAATACCAGCTATAGACCACTGTTCATTTCAATCCACCTCTTCCTCATTTTCACATCTTTTAGGGACCCTCTTGAGGTCATGTAGTCCCTCAGTGTGCTCTCACACTTACAGGATTTATGGCCTTAAACCCATC
This sequence comes from Eospalax fontanierii, assembly GCA_035773235.1. Lineage (NCBI taxonomy): Eukaryota > Metazoa > Chordata > Mammalia > Rodentia > Spalacidae > Eospalax > Eospalax fontanierii. The sequence goes on from CM069527.1 coordinate 11,007,148, forward strand.
ATAGATCAGCTACTCTGATCCTGATCCTGTCTACTTGTTCCAAGTCGCTCTGGTCATAATACCCCCGTTCTTTATATAATATAATCAAGTGGTAAATTCTTGTTTGAAGACTTGCAAAAAATTAACATGCCCGGTAAAGCAGCTATCCTGTCGTCCCTAACCCCCCAGACTCTTATCTTCTATTCACCGTTATACCACATGCTTCACAACATCCATCTTAAGGACACTCTCTTTACTATTTCTCTCCCTAGACTCCTTCAAGGTTTTTCTACAGCACTTGCAGAAGACATAAAGCGATATTCCTTCCCAAGGCCTTTTCATTCTTCTGATGACTTCTTTTCATTAGTGGAGAAGCTTGACCCCAGGGAGCCCTCCTAAAGTTTATGTCCACCCAGATCTCCTTCTCCTTCTCCCTCTGCCTCATCTTTGTATTATGAGGAACCTCTCCCATATCTTGGTGGTAGTAATCTCCCACAGACCCTCCTTACTTGGTCTACTCATCTCTGTACTGGAGAGGCTTCCAGAAGGAAACCATATGCTTCCTCTCATTAACATCCTGTCTTCCCTTTTGTTTTCTGCCAACCCTAATTGAACCTCCTGTGGTTGAGCATGTGCTAGATCATTGGCTACAAGATGGCTCTTCCGACCCTCTGAACATTTGGACACAAACTAATGCCATGTTATACGTGTCATCTATAAAAACAAGACCCATCTTTCATGGAAAATGGTCCCAATCCAATGATCCCAGACCTAGCTTTAAAGGCACTGAAGGAGCTATAGACCCATCTAGGCAGCTCATTCCCACTCTGGAATCCCCATCACAGGTCCTATAGCCCAGAGTTCCTCATAGGAATGAGAACTCTCTATCTCTCACCTTCCCCTCCCTGGAGACACAGCACTGTGGCTCATTCAATATTCAAATCCGCACAGCCATCATTAAAATCTCTTCACAGTCCCAGGAAGAAGATGCTATTGGGCTCTAATCATGGTTTTCACCCTACCCTGTCATGCACACACTAATCTCTGGCCTCACTTCCCAGATTCCTCCAGCATGGCCTCGACCTTCTGCCAGGAGCACTCCACTTTTGATTCACTTCCACTATTTGATAAAACACCTGCTTCTGCTTTCATCAACAACCACTGGGTCCTTAATCAAACTGACTTCCTTAAAATGGCTTCCGTGTGACTTTTCCTCTATGAGCCTGTCAAAATATTGGTCATGGAACACCCCCTCTGGTCCAGTTCCTCAGTCATCCTTCCCTCTCTAACCATGGCCTTCTTAGCCACTACCTTTAGTTCTTAGAAACGGGAACTCCACACAGGTAGAATCCAATTACTCATTGGCATAGACTTTGGGAGATGCTTGGTGCTCAGACAGGGTGTTTTCTTTCCCTGTGGAGTCTTCCAGAGGTTCTCGATTGTGTCACAATGATTTCTCAAGCTGCTACTTGGGTTGACATAAAATCCATCCTCATTTTAAAGGGTACGCATGACCAATGACCCTCTCTGCCCCTCAGCCAGCAGGAAGCAGTCAGATATGACTGCACTGGCCCTATTCCCATGGCCCCATTCTCATTTACATCCTTTTAGATTCAAGAATGATGGAGAAATATCAGGCCCTAAACACAGAAATGACTGGACACCAGAATTTCATATGATTGCCATGCTTTCGCCACGTTTCCAGAGACTAGAGCCTCACATGACTGCCACCTTCTGGCTGCCTTCTCCATTACAACTCATCAAGCTCCTACCACTACCTTCCCCTGACATGGCACAATCCAACCACAGGGCACTTCCTGAAGGAAAAGAGAACAAAAATCTAAGACCCCTTGTCTGTAAGAGAGACTCTCCTTCTTCAGACCCTGGGCCCGGAGGTGCCTTGTCAGGTTACTACTCTCTGACCAGTAATCCTGCTTGTCTGCTGAGGTGAGTTCCTTCATCTCCTCTACCATCTCATATTTCATTACAAGCAAGGTATAAACATCTTCCTTTTGCTGCATCCTTATCAACATTGGCTATTTGTTTTCTTATTTTTCATTAGTTCTTTGAGAATTTCATTTAATGAATTTTTTATCATATTCACCCCATCCTGTTTCAGCCCCCTTTGCCATCCGAACAACTTTGTATCCTCTTCTTTTCCTGAGACCCATCAAGTTCCGTTTGTGCTTCCCACATACTTTTGGGTGTGTGGCCATCCACCCTAGCATGGTCATCTTCCAAGGGAAACAGCCTTAAAGAAAACTGACACTCCCTCTCCCAGGAGTTAACAATTGCCAGTAGATCCTCAGCTAAGGCTGGGACTTCATGCCTACCCTCCATGCTAGGATTTTGTCTGGCTTGAACTTCTGCCGATCTTGTGCATGCTGTCATAACTGTGGTCAGTTGATACACACAACCATGTTGTTTTGTCCAGAAAACACTGTTTACTCATGGTCATTCACAGTGACTTTTACAATCACCTGTCTCATCTTCTACAACAATCCCTGAGTCTTGGGTGTGTGTGAAATAGATATCCCATTTATGGCTTAACATTCTTCAGTCTCTGCCCCTTGACCAGTTGTGGGTCTCTGTGTTAATGGCCATTCGCTGCAAAAAGAAACTTCTCTGGTAAGAGTTGAGAGATGTTTTTATCCATGGATATAAAAATAGGCATTAGGAGTATGTGCAATACAATGTCCATTCAGCAGAACAATAGTAGTAAGCTGTCACCTAGGGCCTATGATATGCCTAGCCACAGGTTCTTTGTCCTGATAATGGTGCCAGGTGTGGTTTTCATCTTTGGAGAGGCCTTTAATTTAATCACAAAGTAGTTGATAACTCCCATGACAGTCATGCCATTGTTACACCAGAGGGAATGACTCACCAGGCCCATTGCTGTTATAACTTTAAGAGTTCGAAGCTGGATAAGATTAATGATTACTTTTCTCCTCCAATAGCATGATAGCACTTTCTACCACTAGGAAAGCTAGCCAGTAAAGACAAAGCTTGCCGGTCAATGAAAGCTTGATTAGTCCATATTTTATGACTTATGTCCTGGTGTCTTCAGGAAGAGTGTCTTACCATCAAGGTCAGGGTGGGACCAAGAGCTGTCAATAGGCTATATAATGTTTGAGGGTCTATGGGAGCTCACTAGCCAACAAGTCCAAAAAAAGTAACCCATTCCTAGCATTAGGCTTATGGTGTTAGCTTGTAGTTTCTAATAGAAGTTCACTTACCCCATTAGAGGGTAACTCCATTTAAACTCCTTGTGTGTGTGTGTGTGTGTGTGTGTGTGTGTGTGTGTGTGTATTTTAGGAAGGTTCTGCAATAGAAGGTTTTCATATGACTTTTCAAAAAGTCCATTAATGTTAGTTACCCTGAGTCCTTCCTCTCCTTGGCCCTCCATCCCCGACTTCATTCAACACTGCCTGTTTCTTTATTCTCCTTACTGCTTATACCACTGAATTCTATCTTCTTTCCCATATAGTCCCCCATCTCCCATGACTCCTTACTAATTTCTTGACTTCTAGGGTATTCCAAGTGAAACGTACATATCTTATTATTTAAGACAAGCATCTACAAAAACCAAACATGGGGGTCTAGGCTATCTCACTCAGAATGATCATTTCCAGCTCCATCCATTTTCCTGGGAATCAGGAAAGAACTTTCTTAACAAGATCCCAATAACATAGGCATAATCGTCAACAGTTGATAAATGGGTTCTCAGGAAATTAAAGATTTCTGTGTAACAAAGACACAATATTTGAGTGAACAGGAAGCCTACAGAATAGGAAAAAATGTTTACTAGCTATATATTTGACACATTGTAGCTATAACTTAATTAAGAAATAGCCTCTTAGCATCCATTTTAAGGCCAAGAGTGAACCCGAACTACTGAGCTCCTACTCCTTCAGATGTCTCTCAGAACTGTGCTCACTAGCAAGGACTTTGCTCATCCTTTACTGAAACATCTCCAGCATGGAGTGGGTTAAAGTCAGTCCCACTGTTATCCATCAGGGCATCTTGCCTTTGGATTCCTGTGCCTAGAATATCACACACACTCAATTTCTCTCATGATTTGCAATAAGAAAAGCACACTCTTTTTAGCACTTTGACATAGGAAACATGCACAATACATCCATACATACACAATATTGGGTGGAAGGTAAGGAGGATTTTTCAAGGCTTAAGGTTGTAAGAGGAACACATGGCTCAGTGTTTTTGTTTACATTATACACAGAAACATTTTAGTTGCAAGAGTAGGTAAAAGTCTTTAATCCATTATTATGTGCATATTGTAAGTGGACACTAAATACACTATCTCATATCTCTATCTATATCTCAAAGGCCTAAACATCAAGAAAACAAAAAATAACCTAATTAAAAAAATAACAACAGGGCATGGAACTTAGCAGAGTTCTCAAAAAATGGAATACAAATGACTATAATTTTTTTTAATGTCCAACATCCTTAGCCATCATAGAAATGAAATTAAAACTGTCTTGAGTTTCATATTACTTCAGTCAGAACAGTCAAGACCAAAAATATATTAAGACATGGATGTGGGGAAAATGAAAAGTCATTGCTGGTGGGAGTACATACTCGTATAACCACTGTGGAAATCAGTGTGGAGTTTCCTCAGAAACCTAGAAACAGATCCAGGTATACATACACTCTTGGGCATATGTTTGTCTCCTACTACAGAGAGATATCTGCTCCTTCCAGTTTATGGCTGCTTGATTCATAATGGCCATGGAAATGGAAATAACCGAGATGTCTATCAACTGATGGACGGCTAGTGAAAATCTGACACATTTTCCCAATGGACTTCAGCTGTTACAATAAATGAAATTAAGAAATGAATATAATCTAAAAAGACACTTTAGGTATCAGGTTTTCAAAGTAATTTCCCCAGAAATCTCATGGGAGAAGAACATTAGACAGAAAGAACAGACTCTTTACTCCTGAAACTCTTTTCTCTAGGAAAGATATTTGCAATATTATAGACCCAAATATTGGTAAATGAGTGGCTGAACCACACCTTGACCAGAAATGCTTGTGAATATCCCTGGTCCTCTATTTAAACTTAATCTCACTTCAGAATGCCCAAAGACAGATTTTAGAAGGTCACTAGATCTTTTTGTTCCTCTTTTAAATATGACCACATTGAATAAATCTTTTTGCATTTTTAAGTATCAATTTGGCTTTTTGTAAGAGAGTTTTTTATTTTAAATATTTTATTTATTACTTTTATCTTATACATATGAGTGTATTGCCTGCATGTTTATAAGCGCACCTGTGTCATGCAATGCCCAAGGAGGTCAGAAGAGGAACTGGATCCCTCAGAGCTAGAGTTATGGGTGGGCTATTAGCTGCCACGAGGGTACTGGGAATCAAACCCATGATCTCTGCAAGGGCAGTCAATGCTCTTAAACACTGAGCCCCCGAATTTTATTTTGACTTTTTTTTTTTATGTGTATGAGTGTTTTGCCTACATGAAAGTGAACCTGTGTCATGCAATGCCCAAGGAGGTCAAAAGAGGGTGTTGGATTTTCCTGGAACTTGAGTTACAGATGGTTGTTAGCTGCTATGTGGGTGCTGGAAATCAAATCCATCTCCTCTGTAAGAGCAACCAGTGTTCTTCACCACCAAGATGTCTCTCTAGCCCTAATTTGGCTTTTTAAATTGGCTCCTTGAGAATGAGTATCCAAAACTTGAGGTTTAGAATGTGACCACTACATTTGATATTATCCAAACAATATCCAATGTCATATTTTAAAAATAAATTCTCAGTAGAGAATGTTAGATTAGAAATATTTTTAATATGTAATATGGTTTAATCTTTGAAATAGTGAAATGCCGAGGTAAATAATGATTTATGCATTTTATCAGTAGCATAAGAAATTATTGTTAAATCACATAAAAAACAAGTCACACTAGCTCACAGTTTTGTAGGGTTTGCGTGTAGGTTTTTCATTATTTTGTTTGTATTTTTGATGAATCTTCTTATGTTTCCCATGCTCGCCTTGAACTCATGATTTAAAATGATCCTTCTCCCTCAACTTGTATGGTACTGGTATATGCATGTGTTAGGAGGCCCAATTCTATGTGTTGTTTTATGATTAAAATGTGTTTTACTTTATAAAATTTAGATTCAAATGATGGAGATTAATTATGAATTATAATAAATTCATAATTCAGAATACAAATTCAAGCCATTAACTATTTTAATCTTCCAACACTTGGTTTAATAATATATGTGGGTACATGTGATTGTATGAGTAGATTTCAAACTATTTTAATAAGTGAAAATGTGTGTACTAGAGAAGAGAGAGGAATGTGTTTTGGAGACAGAATGGCTGTGGTGTAAATAAAAAGCAACATCTTCCTTCCTTCTGTTTTGCGCCTGTGCTTTGGAGCTTCTGGTTCTTATCTAAGTTTTCTTAACTGTCAGTTTCTTATCAACTGTCTTGCATTGACCAAACTATAGTCAGGTTTCTCCCTTCCCTTCAGCCCCCTAAATTATTGATTTCTCTGAGTTTAAATAAACACCAAAATCCAGAACATACTTTCTTAGAAGCTCAGACAAGATGAGCTCACTTCAGAAACATCGTTTCCTGTGAGACCTCCAGCCTGCTGGCATCCTGCACACTTACTTTATTATCTTTTAATCAGTGTGACAAATCCCTACAAGGAAGCATTTATTATTCATTGTCTCAATGTGTCAGTCCATCATTCCATCATGATGAGGTGGGAATGGTGGAGTAGAGAAGCTCACACTAGGGCAGCCAGGAAACAGAGATAAGCTTCCAGGAAGAGGCTAGGGCAAAACACCCAAAACACCGCCTTGAGGAGGAGAACCCAGGGGTGCAGTGGGGACTGAGGTGTGTGTAGAAATAGTCCATTCACAAATATGTAAAGCCTGATCAATGGTGGATCCTGCATTCCACGTCATCAGAGACAATCCAAGCCCTGAGTTTTATTAAGAGGTAGGAAAAGTCTATACTTTAGTGCACAATATTTTATGGATAATATATCATTGGTTTCTTAAAAATTACTATTTCAAATAAATCTGTACAAAATTAAACCTAAAATAATTATATTTTAGCTATGTTTAAATTGATTAGAATTATATTTAATAAAGTAGAACAAAATAAGAAATTTAAAATGGAATAAATAATTCAGAACTCAATTATTTACATAAAATTATATGAAAATACGCATTCTATAAAACTATATGGTAAAAACTATATGGTGCTTACCTTTTAATTTTATTGAGTTTTTGTGATTTTTATACAGTATAATTTGATGGTATTTAGCTCCCCTCCCCCATCCACAGCTTCTCCCACTGCAACCCTGCCCAATTCAATGTACTCCACTGTATATACAGTGCAACATATAAAGTCTGATGTATCCCCATGTGTCCTTCAGCATGGTTCTATCCACTAGAGCCTAGTCAACCTATCAAGAGTCCCATCCTTGTAAGAGACTGTCTCTTCCCCTACCAAAAGTTTCCAGTTCTCCAAAATTCCTTAGGTTGGGCTGGCATTTCTTACTCAGTAAACCATATCTACCCTAAGATATTGTCTGTTTTGTACTTGCATGAGATTAGTGTGTGCTGTCACTATAGCTGTGAGTGCATATATGTAATTAACCAGCTCTCTGGAAAGTTCTGCTTCCTTGTGATCATCTACCACCTCTGGCTCTTACAACCCTTCTACCCTCTTTTCTGCAATGATTCCTGAGGCTTGGGAGGCAAAAGTTTGAAACAGATGTCCTATTCAAGGATGAGCACTCTGTAGCCTCTTGTTCTCTGCACATTGGCCAGTTGTGGGTTTCTGTGTTAATCACTATCTGCTACATGAGGAAACCTCTCTGGTGAGAGTTGAAAATGTATTCATTTTGTGTGTAGAGGTTGCATTAAAAATATGTCACTTAGGGCTAAATATCTTACAGACAATAGTTCTCTACATTTAACTAGCTGCATTAGTCTCAATTTGTTGCTTAAAAAAGTTTCTGTAATGAGGGGTGAGAGGTAAATTTGTCTGTACATATGACAATGCATATTTAGAATACAGTAAGAAATTATGTTGGTCTAGGGATGTTGCAAAAGTAGATTTTTCTCTAGGATCCAGGACCTCTTTGGTAAAGTGTGTTTGAACATGTTTACAGTGCCATATATGAGTTCTCTCCCATTAAATGGCCTTATTTAAAATTATACAGCTTTTGATTGCCCCCAAGATAAAAGTGCCCCTGCTGAAGCAATATAAATGCTTTGCTGATCTTATTTCCTACACACAAAACAATTATGTTTCTGAGTATATATTGTCACATGTATTTGGCAAATAGTATGAATTTATTTTTGAAGGGCTATCATTACTAGCTGGATCTAACTTTATAAAAATGAAATATACTGAATATGTCAGAGAATCTTTCCTAAATGTGTCCATCTAGTTATGATGCAAGTATATTGCAGTACTTAATTACAATCATATCGTCTTTCAGAAAGACAAAAGATAAACAACTCAGTTCTGTCACATAATAGTCACTGTAATACTATTGATGTAATTTCAATGATAGTAGTTTTAGAAATGTAGTTCATAATCCTTGGTAATTTACTGAATTACATATGCTTTTTATACAACACAAAATCCCTCATGAAAATCTTTCTGTAATGCATACTTCATCTTAAATCAGATTCTTATATCGCATGCATAAAATAATAAATGAATTTATTTTATATTTGTAGTATAGAGAAGCTAAAGTGAATATAGTCAAAATAATCTGTTTGGATTGATCTAATTTTCTGTATGCATAAGTTTATAAACACCTTTATAGACACTATAATATGTGTCTATTAGATATAATTTTGATACTCATCATCAATTTTGTTTTTTTCAAATAAATTTTAATTCCATTGCTCTGCAACATTATGTATATTTAACTTTCATCCTGATTACCTTCTTTATAGTATTGTCTCTCAGAAAAACTTCAGAGTGAATATTGTCAAAAGCATGCTATTATTTGATTAATTTATTACTTTAAAAATATTTTTATGTGCATATGAGTTTCATCTTCATGTGTGCAAATATATTCATGTCCTAAAATGTCTATGTATATCAGAAGAAGGTGTTGGATACCCTAGAACTTGAGTTATGGATGACTGTTAGGTGGCATTTGGGTGCTGGGAATCAACTTCAGGTGCTCTGTAAGAGCAGACAGTGCTCTTGACTGCTAAGCTATCTCTTCATCCTCTTAATTTTTTCTTCTAAAACATGATTTATTTTATGTATAACAGTGATTACATTACTTTGTAAACATTACATTATTTTGTGTAACATTATCAGTAATATCACCTATAATTTTTGTCAGGTTTTGCACCAAAACATTTATTTCATAACTGAATGCTGAAGTCCTCAAGATGACATAGATGCTGCTCTCTTGGTTTTAGGTGTTGTTCCTTCATAGAATCCACATCAAATGTTTGTCCATTGAATTTTCTAACTTATCATAAAATTGCAGGATACTTTTCCAGACAGCTAGTCATTTATTCATATGAACTCACAGCAAAGGAGACTGCAGGCACAAGTCTCATACAAGCTCAAAACAGAAAAAATTCTCAGCATAGACATGAAGAAGTGAATAAGAATCTCCAGCTACCCCTAAGAAAATCGTGTCAACAGATGGCTGGTGGGAAGGGCAGAGACAGCTTCTTTCAAGCATGGGACTATTGGTAACAAGCTTCAGTGGGTGGATCCACACTGAAGGACATTTGGAGAAACAAATTAGACTCTATAAGACTATAACAGAGTCATATATATATATATATATATATACATATATATATATATATGCATATATTAAAATTGGGCCAAGGACAGTTAAGGGAGATCTGGATAGGGGAGGGAATCTAAATACTATCAAATTATATTGTAAAAAAATCACAAAAATTTAATAAAAAAGAAAAACCCGTTCCAGGACACTACAAGTAACATAATTAGCATATATACCTTACCATCTTAATTTGACAGTGGGTAACAGGTTGCTCTATTTCATTTCTATTTTTGTCAGTGCATATTCTTCTTTTATCAGAAAAATGTAAAAACTAATTTAAAGTCAGATATCTCACTCTAAAACATTTCAGTATCTACTAAAGCTACATTATATTTCATATTATCAGGTGCATTAACTTTTTTTAAAGTCATCTAACACATGGCTCATAGCCAAATCTCTATACTTACCCCAATTATCCTTTAGAGGTTTATCACATGAACTAGAATCCAAACAAGGCTGACATATTAAATTAGGTTATGTTCTCTTTAGAGTTACCTGAAAACTTAAAATCAAACCAACATAGGAAATCCAGAATCATGTGTATGGAAATGTTTTATTTCTAACCAAAGTCAAAGTAGAAGAGCATGAAACGGTTTTGGTGTTCTTTTTTAAATTCCCATAAGTGGCTCTGGGTCAATTGGAGTGTTGTATGTAAAAGTGAATCATCACTTGTATCTCACAATGCTCACTAAAATCAATTCAAAATGGACCATAATCATAAATAGAACAGTAAGCACGAAAACTCTAGAACAAAATCCACAGGAAAAATTCTCCATAGAACAAGATTTTATATCAAAACTCCCGAAACAATACTGCTACCATAAAAGCAAACATTAATAAACATGTCACATTACTATTAACGACTTTTATTTATTGAACTAATCTAAAAAGAGACGGCAAAGCAAGTCACTGAGTCAATAGTAAATATGAATTTGCACTACAATAAATAAATACGGTATTTTTCATAATATACTAGCTACCAGCATTGACTTCACCAGCTGCTGGAACAGTGACAGGTGTCACTACACAGCTCAGTTTCCCCTTTGGACACTGCCCTCAACTAAAAAGAGCAGTCTCAGATAAGGTCAGATCTCTTCTGAGTGCAGCATGTCCCTAACGACTTGAAAATGGAATGGAGTATTGATTTGTCTATGAACATGCTTACTATCACTCATGGTTCAGAGGTCCCTAACAGTCAGTGGAGCCTTTGCTGTGACTTTACCTTAGCTAAACCTCTCCAATCCTACTTCATCTATTCTGAGGGTCTAGATTCTGCAATGACTCCACCATAAACTTTCTGCCTGAATAAGTCCATTTCAGAATCTGTTCTCTAGGTAATCAGAATTTTTGGCAATAATAAAGGACTTAAAGATTTTTAGAAAAAAAAAAACCTTTCAAATAAATAAGAAAAACATAGGACACATTCGTGTAGAAAAACAGGCAATGAATTTGAAAAAATATATAATACTTCATAAAAAGACATATTGAAATGGTCATAGAAAGTAGCAAGGTTTTTCAACAGAGAAATGCAAACTGAAACATATTCTGAAAGACACATCAACATGTTTGATATGAGAAGGGCAGGAACTGGAACTGTGTGGAAGAACTGCAGTTCCATACACTGATGAGGAGAGGGCACAGTGGTAGAATATTTTGGAAGATTATTTGTTATCATCTTCTAAAGGTGTAACCAAACATCTCTTCCTTTAGAATACACTGAATTGGATTACATATACAGAAAGAAAATCATCAGTGAGACTCATGCCCATAGCAACACAAAAAACAACAGCAAACTCATTAACATGTATAAGAAGTTGGTGAAAAATGAGTTATTTTCATGGAATAAGATACTATAAAGCAAGAATAAATACTGGGACAGCGTTATATGTAGAGAAATAAATTAATTCATAAAATAAAACATTTTATGTTTACAATGATGTAGAATTCAAAAGCATGCAGAGCTAACCAGTAAGCGAATTTGTCTGTTGGGTAACCTAATGTACTTAGAAGAAAATCAGCTCTCCAACTTTCAGAAGAGGTAGAATTAATCTTAAACTTGGGGAGGCCAAGACGATCCTCCATTGAACAGCATTCCTTTAGGGAAGGGTGAGGATATCGCGCAACCCTGCCATGGAGTCACCTTCACAGTCGATGTGAGTGGCATTCCATTCATAAATGTAATGGGAATCCAGGAAAGGAAAGAGCCTTGGGCTTGGCTGGAAATTTATCTGTGTGTCCTGAAGAGCTGATAGGGCCAGGAGGAAAGAAAGCTGAACAGTGAGATTGCATTCTGAGTGTATTCCTCACACAAAATAGAGAGGGAACAGCAGAACAACGGACTCTCAAGGATCCAAGGTGCTTAAACACAATTTCTTGCCAAGTGAATGGCTGCCTTCCACAATATGTAGATTCAGAGGGAACTCCTGAATAAACAATGGAGGGCTAAAACCAAAAGTTTAAGAAATGAAGCATACATATTGGCAGTCACATACTAATGAAGAGAAAGACTGCATAGAATAAGTTCAAGAAATACTCTAAATCGCCTACAAAACTAAAAAGTATGAAGACAGAAAGGCTATGCTATTTAAGTGTATTACATTAAATGAAAATTAAAATGTTTACAGAGAAAATTGTGTTACCCATAAACATTGCCTTAATATAACAGTGAGATCAAGCTCAATTTCTCAAAAAATTAACTTATTTAAAACCCATCAGAGAGCAGAGGTTTCAAAGTAATAAACTAAATTTCAGAAGATAACATCCCATTCAGCTGCAGTGGAGAAACAGCTGGTTTCTTTGGTGGAGCAGGGAAGGAGAGGGCTACCGCAAACGCAGAAAATATGACAGGAAATGAAGGTTCAGTGAATTTTTGAAACAGTTGAGTGTGAATTCCCTTGTGAGTTAAAATACTCCTGGGTATTATAGAGACTAAGAAAATCTACACCCACACTTAAAATGTTGGGATGGGAAGAATTCAAAGGAAGAGTTCCTGTGAAGTACAGTGTATCAGGTATGACATAGAGGTTGCGTCAGGAAATTAAATGAGTTTGCACTGTTTCAGGGTGTAGAACAATTCAGAAAATATTCCTCTTAGGCCCAGACAACAAACATCTTAGGTTACTCATGTGAGGGCAGAGTAAGAACAGGTAAGAACTGCATAATTCTAGGTTTCAACTGATTCTCAGGCACCCATCATCTGCAATAAGGATTTACCTTATTGTGATGTTTGGATGAATATTGTTTGGCTCAGTCTCTGTAGAATCAACGATGTTTAGCAAACCTTTCCCAATTCCCTCCATCTTACATGATATCTCACATACCCACTACATATGTGAGATCGATAATCAACCCTTAATGCATGTTGTGAAAATTTTTAGAAAACTGAAAATATTTTCATGTAACACCTGAAATAGCAGGCAAGGTTCAAATAAAACCAATTGTTTATCATTTCATGCAAAATATAGTCTCACACTAAGATACAAAATACTGGGGCTTCTGTAATCCCATTTTTTCTCTAATTATTCGGTTACCCTCAAATGTTGGCTGGTGATGTGATGTGTGTTTATTTCTGGGAATTCTTGCTAGTGAAAAATACTGACACATTTAATTTCAAATGCTTGATGCTTGTTGCATCTTTAAGGGCAGCTATCTGGTAAATTCATAAATAACTGGGATGAGGACTTTGCAGAGCTCCCTGTACACCCTATAGTCAATTCAAATACCAACTTCCAATAGAAAAAGGGCAAGAAACCTTGAAGTGCCAATTCTGGCAAAGACACACAGGGTGTGTTAAATAGGAAGGTAAGTCATGAGATTTGAAACAAATTTTTGAATACTCAAACAGACTCTGGCTAGAGGAAGCTTATGGTCTTACCATGAAACAGTTTGAAATCTGTATAAACTGAATAGAGTTAAAAGAAAGATACAGCCCAAACCATATTAACTTGCAGATTAGGTTGACTCAAATCTGAATTTTAATAGTCTAAAAGTATAATAAGCATGTTGATTCCAAGGTATAGATATGGTTTTTCTCAGCCCCTACTGTTTTCCTATACATGGCCCCTCCTCCATCTAATATTCAAATGAAAAGTGCAACATACACATAAAAGAAAAAAGTTAAAGACGTTTTCATTGTTAGCAGAGTCAACATAACAAGGTTGACAAGTAATACAAATTTAGGCCTAGACTAGAACTTTAAAGTAACGAGGGAAAAAGTTGTGCAATATAGTCAGGAGAGTTTGACTATCAGTAATAAAGACTGGAATATTCAATGGAATATAAATAATTGATAAATATAAAATAATTAAACTTTATGGTGTGTTAATAGAAATTATCAGATGTAATGAGAAGGAATAGTGCCTAAAAGAAAAAGAAAAATGTGTTGAAGATATATAAAGTGATATCAAATTGTCTGACATGGGTTATTGATTCAAAACAAAGAGAAGAAATATTTGAGGAAAAAAATTAATGCATAAATAAAATATATTAACCCATATATCCATGCAGACAGATGTACAGAAAATTATATGTAGCAGAGTGAAATAAAACTGCTGAAAAAAGATAAAGTAAAATCATTGAGAATAGTCAAAAATGGAAATAATACTGTGTTATGGTAGAGGTAAGAAGATAACAGAGCAGAAGATAACAAATAGTTTTCAAAAGTATGTGAGATTAAATAAAGACTAAGAAGATATTTGAAAACATTAAAATGCTGCAAAGGGATAAAAGAATACATTTGGAAGAAGAAAATTGTCAGCTAGAAATTAAGTTTTGTATGAAAAACTGAAGAATATTAGAATAAATATTCCCATGAATATAGAGGTTATTAAAACAGTCTCTTAAAATACTGATGACTTTGTAGAAAAGAGGAGGAAAGAATGCAGGAACCAGTGGGCGGGGAAGAGTGATGTGAATTCCTGCTTCTGGATGTGACATAGTTATTCTCCACATCAACCCACAACAGCTGTGGTTCCCTGCATACTATCAAGTCAACCAAAATTCTAACATGATCAGGAAGGGCCCCATGAGGGTCCACCAGTGTTGAAGAAGCTATAGGCAACTGATTCATCCTCCTTTAGGGATGTCACTGCTGGTAGGTTGCTCATGACCCAGAGGATGGCTGCACACTAGGTGCATATGGGAATCACTAATTGGACTCTAGGACTTATTATTGATAATAATAACAAACAGAACATGAAGTTGGGAGGTAGAGAGGGTGGTGGGCAGCAGAGGGAGTTGGAAGGAGATAATGCTGTATAGATATGATTAATAGACTTTGTATAAATGTATGAAAATTTCAACGAATATAAAATGTTATTAAAAATAAGCAAAAGAGAAAGAATTTCATGCTGTTGCACAGAAATGAATTATATATCAACAGTAGCACAGAGTAGGAGGATGATGACTTAGGAACCAGTACCAACCAAGTGATGCACTTGACTTTATTGTACATCACTCCTGTCATTAGAACACATATTTTCCCCCAAGAACACATGAAGCATCTGGGGACTTGACATCTAATCACAGGTTTTATGTTTCTCCCTTTCAAATATTTTACTTTTAAACAATACTAAGTATGCAATATTTTGAGATTCACCCAGCATTGTACTTTTTTTCCAGTATTTTACATTCCATTTACTCCTGGAGGTATTAATGTAATGAAGGGTCATTCTGGAGCATTTATCATTTTGTAAATCTTGTCAGATGCAAGTTTATTATTGCTAAATCAAGGTTTATATGAGCATAGGACAACCTAGACACATATAACCTCAGAAACACACAAGATACTTTCAATGAATG
Source organism: Eospalax fontanierii (assembly GCA_035773235.1). Lineage (NCBI taxonomy): Eukaryota > Metazoa > Chordata > Mammalia > Rodentia > Spalacidae > Eospalax > Eospalax fontanierii. The sequence goes on from CM069527.1 coordinate 11,022,760, forward strand.
TGGAAGAGGTATGTCCTTTACTGGACACAGGAGCAGAAGACAAGCTCTAGGAAACCATCCAGCACACGATTTCCAAGGTTTGTGCCCTCTTTTTCTTCCCCCAGGCTTCCCTCTCACGACCTTGGGAGTTTAAGGAGGTCAGTCACTCCCTGCAGTTCCCACTTCTCATTTTTAACTTATATATCATATATTTTTTCAAGACTAATAGGTTCATGAGTTAAGTGTTTGGGATTTTCATTTGAAGCTTCATTAGATCACAACTTGAGAACCTGTGTTTGATATTTAGTATGTTAACTGTCAAAATTCAAAATTCAGCTATTGGCACTCTGGAGCTGGAATTATAGGCAGTTTTGAGCTGCCAGACTTGTGTGCTAGAATTGAACTGACATCCTCTGGAAGAAACAATACTTCCTCTTTCCTGCTGAACTGTCTCTGCAGCTCCCTGCTATCTGTGTTTAAAGAACTAACAACATTGTTCTTCTGAAACGCGGGTACACATTTTTGTTTTTCCTTGGTGGAATGAACAGAATGTGCCTATGAAATAACACAGATTTCTGCTAGTTACATGTTTTATCCTTCAAGGCTGGCCTTATTTTTCTGCCAGGCAGGTGAAATCCTGAGCATTCAATGCCAAATCATCCTTCAGACCATGGAAAAGATTTTTATTGATGTCCATGGGGAGAATTTTTATCAGTGAGAGTGAGAAGTAGAAACTAACCTAAAACTCTGCACATGGGAAATGTGGACAAACTGTTGTGGAAGAAATGCTCTGGTGTTATGTATCATTTTGACCCATGACGTTCTTATTTAGAGATGCACTTTTATATAATTATGTGGGGCTTTTCTCAGAATATTCATTGATAAAAAGCATATAACCATTCAAAATACTAATGTTTTTTAAAATTACAATTAAATGTCACTGTTTTTTAACTTGAATTAGACATCCTGAGTTTGCAATCACTGAGCAACTCAGAGTGGACTCACTGATGGCCTTCGTTTGTTAAGGAGGATTTGTACTAATTCAGACCATTTACCAACTATGATGATGGTTCAGGCGTCCAGTAGTGTGGCTTATACACAAGTTGAAGCAAGAAGACCTCCGTATTAATTATAAATTTCATCTAGTAGTCCAAAGAATCTCAGAATCAAAACTTTAAAGTAATAATCTAGAGACACTTAGTTCCTCAGATGGCAAAAGAATAGATTGTGTTTGGCACAGAGAAGCTGGCTTTGTAGCCCCTAACATCCATGCAAATTTCAAGAGGCAACCAAGATGAGACAGAAAGGAACAACATCGTGGGGCCTGGTATATCTGCACCTTATGTAACAGCAGTCAGCAAATCTGGATTCTTTTTCAACTTATCCAAAGATGAACAGATACAAAAACATTTTTGTTTTAATTTAACTTATAAAGTTTTTGATGACTGCATTTATGTACGGAATTGTGGGTCATTTTCACACACTCTATTATCATCTCTCATCTCCCTCTGAACATTTTCTCCAAAAAATACCCTCCTACTATATTGGGTTGTTTTTTTTTAAGAGTTATTGAGTTTCTTTGCAGTTGATGTGTGAACATGACGGGGGGAGGCAATCTACTGAGGCATGAGTGATTGTGGCAATGCTGAAGAACCTTCTCTTTGTAGCTGTGTATATGGTATTCTCAGTTTAGGGATCAAAGGGCAAAGTTTTTCTCTGATAACATAATGGTGGCTCTTACTTTTACTTCCCCATTTAATGCTAGAAATGCTGTTTAATGAAGAGTGTGCAAAGAAAGTACTTGGTCAAGAGCATAGTACCAAGAGAATTCTGAAGGAACACGTTCTCAGCAGTTTTGGTCAGTTCTTATCCTTAAAATTGCTGCTAAGAGTTAGGCAATATTTTTCAAGCATTGCTGGTACATGACTTAGAAATACTGCATGTATGTATGCACATACTTGCTAAATATACATATATGTTTTATATTTAAGTTTAATTCTGTGTGTATTTATGATTTACAGAGTGGAATAAACGTAAAGGTAAAAAGAGATAAAAATGAGCAGGAGTATTCTACTCTGAGCAGAACTGTGGAGGGATGGTGGATTTGGCACCTGCATTCCACCAGTATGATTGAAGCAATAAATATTACACAATTTACATCTCTTTCAGCTGCTGAATGGTCCATTTTTCTCACCTTCATTTTTCTATGCCATTTCTTTATCCCTTGAAAAAGCTCTCTCATAGACTGTCTGGACGTAACAGAACTCCACAGTAGCTCTTAAGATCACCTACTATATATATCGCACAAACTACATGCACAGTACAAGTATGTCATCCACAGTTTGAGTACTGGGGCAGAAAGGGTTTTAAAGTCTAGAATTGTTCCATATTGCTCAGAAAAAAAGATATCTTATTTATCCTAAGAATTAATTAATTTACTTATGGATTTCTTTTCTGGCAAGTGAGATGGATCAGCAAGTAAAGGCATTTCCTACACAAGCCAGGCAACCTGAGTTCTACTCCTGGAACCCATGCAGAGGTGGGAGCAGAAAATCACAAAGTTGTTTAATCCTCACATAGGTGCCAGGGCCTGAGTGGTGTGTACTAGCACCCATGTGCACATCTTGTGTACATACCTCCACTAACAAATTAAAGCTTTTAAGAAGAGTTTTCTTTCAAGACTTCCTATGTTTAATCAGTTCACAATGTTTTTCTGCCTCAGATTTCATGAGGTACTGCCAAACTATTCCACAACTTAATATATCTTGTAGCTAAAATAATTTTTAAAACATTCAGGATCCTTAAATTGAATAACTTATATAAAACTTAATAAAGTAGACAGGGATTAAATGTAAAAGAAGTGTTCCTTAACTTAATGCAAAAAATGTATGCATTCCTCTACATTGCCCTCTGTCCCTATTTGCTGGACATGATTGGGTTTTGCACATATAAATTCAGAGTTTGTAGGTGGTCCTACAACTCTGCTCACACAAACAGTAACAAGTGTATTCAGTCAGTTTAAAAACAAACCACATGAAGTTGGGAGGGAAAAGTGATTTCGGAGAAAGGGGAGGAACTGGAGTGAAAGGAGCGAGAGTGCATTTGATCAAAACACATTCCATGCAGATATGAAATTCTCAGTAAAAAATTTAAAATTTAAAAAATGAAAGAAAGCACAAACCATCCAGAATATTTGTTGTAGTATGAATGCTTCTGCACGTCCCAATTCATATGATAAAATCCTAATATGTTGTGAGATTAAAAGGTGGGACTTTTTGGAAGAAATTAGATCCCATATGCTGAATAGAAGGACTGTACTTGAAAAGAGGCCCAAAGACTTCATTCCCTCTTTTGACCTAGTATAAGGCATAGTGAAAAGAAACACTGAGAAGATGTACCCTCTTCAGGGACTGAATCTTAGCACACCTTGCAACCTCAAGAACTATAAGAAACAAGTTTCTGTTATATAGAAGGCACCAGTTTGTGATAGTTAGGTATGAATTACTGATTATGGCAGATGGTATCAAATAAAGGACTATAGTGAAACGTGTTCTGGTTAATAAAAGCATGCTCCTATATTTTCACATTGTGTTCTTCCTCTATCCAGCTTTGTAAGTAGTGTTTGTTATGTGTACTTGAGTGTGATCTACCATTGAAAACATCTGTGGACTGTGCAATGTCATAATCTAAACAAGTCTCATCTTTGCTATTCTCTCCTTCCACTCAGTCCACTTTCCTGCAGAACTGTTCGTCACTTATGTATACACACATTTCAATTCTTACTTGCTTGTGAAGCACTCAGTCTGCTGTCTAAAGAAGTTGATGATGCAATTACCTCAACTACCTACATCTGCTGTGGTCCATTCCCATTTATTATGATCTGTTTTAAAGCCATATTCCCTTTTGTTTTAAATTTAAAATTACTAGATGTGTGACAAAGTGAGGTTAAATGAACTTTATTTTCTATATCTGTGTTAAAGCACAGTGGGTTTTGTACTGTGGAAGTTTGTATTTCATGGCTGTCCCACCACTGTCTGCTAGAAATAACACTGGCCCTGGACCCCAATGCTAAGTCATACCTTGGTGGTACGGACAACAGCACTTGCTGGTGGCTGCTGTCCAGACACTCTTCTGAGCCTGACCTTGCTTGTAGCTCTCATCTGTAGGTATCTCTGGACTCCAGGTTCTGACATCTGATACTAGTGGTTGTCTCTGCTGCCCATCCTTTCCGCAAGTATTTCCACATTGTTCTTCTTTCGTCTCTGAAATGGGAATTTCTCACTCTGCTCTTCCTTGGCTTTGGTCTCGCTCTCATTCCAACCTTTTCTTTTTCTTTCTTCAACCTTAACATTATGCTCTCATTAGATGAAATTTGCCAAACAGGCTATAGTAAGGAAAGTATTCAGAAAGTATTATTCAGAATGTCCCTCAAATATTCCTTTTATTTTATGTTAAGGACAGTATTCAGAAAGTATTATTCAGAATGTCCCTCAAATATTCCTTTTATTTTATATTCGTATATATGTATTGTATGCCTCTGTGTCCGTATGTGTACCATGTACATGCAGGAACCTGAAGAGTCCAGAGAGGGTGTCAGTTCCCCTAGAACTGGAGTTCCATGTAGTGTCGAGCCACCTGATACAGGTGCCCAGAACCAAACTTGCATTGTCTTTAAAGAGAAGCAGGTGCCCTTATCCACTGAATGATCTCCCTAGCCTGTATCCCTTTCAAAAGGCATACACACACATACACATACCCACACACATACACACACATACACACATACACACACATACACACTCATACATACACACACATACACACATGCACACACATACATACACACAGTTTGGTGACCTTTGCAATACTGTCTTCCTAGCACTTTTCTATTCCACATTATAATTCATTTGTATGTTTGGGGAGTGGGGTGGTACTTGGAGGTAAGCACAGAAGATTGTGGATTCTTTTACGATTCAGGCATCTTTGATTTGACAATCTTTATAACAATATATATATATATATATATATATATACACGTTTTAATACATACATGTGTAACTAAGATACAGTTTGTCTGGGGGATATGACTCAGTAGTAGAACATTCTCATACAAATACAACAAAAAGTCAAAGTTTGCTATTTAAGGTAGTAGTGGACTATTATGATGAGATGTTTTCCACTCAGGGAGAGTACAGGATGCCCAAAACACATCTGAATGAAGTAAGTTCCAACTCAAAAATGTACAATCTTATGAACTCAAACAATCACTCGTGATATGCACACAGCCTTGTTTTATAAATGGTATATGAAAATTCTATTAATGCATATTCCTGATGATTCTATTCACTAAATTCTTTGTCACTAAGAGGTGGACTTTTTGTTTCTTCTGACAGTCTACAAAGAACAAAACCTATTGTTCCAGAACTTCTACTCAGTTTAGTTTTTCCTCCTCAGCTTGGTGTTGGAGTTATCACTTGTACTACAAATGTGATTCTCCTCCATACTGGACAAAATTTTATAAAAGAAGTCTGGGAAGTGACTCAACTCTGATAACCTCTGTATGTTTGCATGTGATTGTAGGCTCCTTGCACGTTGCCAGGAAAATTCCAGATAATGCTTCTTGTGAGAGCAGAGCATCAAAATCAGGAGAGCTTGTCTTTTATTTCATGTATTCGTAATGAATTGATCTGTTTCTTAATATCACTGTGGAGATATATGAAAATGTAGGCTTTTTCAATTCCCGGGCTTTCATAACTTTTAAATTGAATATGGCAAGACAGTTTCCCATCATCTTGTATTATAACTTTAAAATGATAGAAATTTGATTAGTCATCTTTACAGGTATGTGGAGAAGTTTTACTCATAAAACTATATCCAGGAAGAAATGGCCAAGGTAAGAGACAGCTTTTAGCAGCACAGGGTCTGTCAGCGTCTGAAGCTTGCACTCTACTGCAGCCTCTCTATTTCCACCCTCACGTTTCGAACTATGGGCTCTTTGAGCATTCATCAGTGTTTTTCCAATCAAGGAGATAAATTTTCCTTTTGTTTTACACTTGGATGATGTGGGCTGTGCTTTAATCACAGGCATCTAGAGATGAACAATGACTGAGGTGGTTTGCTGATAATCTCCTAGATTGCACTATGTGCAGGTTGTTTTAACCTTCAACACTTCAGACAATGAATCTCATAAATAATTAGACCATTACACAAAATGGTAATCTGTGGGATTACAAATCATTTTTCAAATCAAAATTGATTTCTGTAATGACAAAGTAAGTCCTCTCATGCTTTTATATATTGGTATGTTCAAAGTGTCAGTTGCCAAAGGTATGTACACCTTAATTTTCCAACTAGATTATAAAGAAAAATATCTGTTCTACTTTGATAATAGTTGACCTTAAAGATTTAACTGGGCATGGTACAAAGGACCTTCAGGCTCCTTTTGTTCCTCTTTTTGTTCCTGTAGCTCCAGGTAGCCTGGAACTTACTATGTACTCCAGGTTGATCTCACAGAGATCTCTCTGCCTCTGCCTCTCTACTAAAGGTGTGCACCACCATGCTTGGCCCTTACATTTTCTGATGCATATGCCAGAAAAAGATCATGCTGCTTACACTTGGTGTCTGTCTTTATTGGCAGATGCCCATGAAACTAGCGGTGATTAGGTTATTAAACACCTTGTAGCTTATTCCAGAATTTAAAAATTGGCCAAGAAATCATTCAGGCAAGGGTTCTCAAAGAGACCTTAAGTTTTATAACACTGACTTATGCAGACTCACATTTTTTCTTATGTTCTTTACTTGTTTCTTTATAACGTTTGTACAGTCAGTGAAGTGCAAAGCCTGTACATTCTTTTCTCTCCTCCATTTTTAAATTTTTAATGTTTACCTTGCTAAAGGATAAGACAAGAGTGAACAGGGCCAAAATTGTTGCACAGATTATCATGTTTGGTGAAGGCAATTCCAAGAGCTGAAAGAGGGGTCAGCAATAGAAAGGAGGGATGGAAAGATTCTGAATTTTAGGAAGAATCAGAGTCTATCATCAGACATGTGCTTATGTTAGTCTGAAAGTTTTTATTTCATTCTCAAGAAAATTCCATATTTTATACTAATTCTTCTTTTTCCACAAAATGATTTTGAAGAATGAGTGTACTTAGAGTACTTAGAGGATCAGATAGAGACAGACAGACAGACAGACAGACACACACACACAGTTTAAGCTTGAGAAGGGAAGGAAGCGTAGTAAACATGGACTGAACAGCTGAGCTCCCAGATCTCCCTGGTTTTTTTTTTTTCCTTTTAAAGGAAGAAATCTGGCTTTGATGGTACGTATAGTTAGTGACCTATAAACTTGTTTTCTTTTCAGAATGATCTGAAATTCGGAAGGAAAACAGTAGAGTCCTAGGAAATCCATGTGCCAGTCCTTTCCTGCTTTGTTCAAAGCTCTAAGGGAGAAACTTTAGACCAAGCTCGTTGTTCAAGAGCAGGTAGATTTGTAAGCCAAGGTTGAAAATAAATATAAAGGTCTACAACTGTAGCTTTCCTATTCTTTTACAGGCAACTTCAGTTTTTTTTTTTTTTCATGTTTCACTAGAGTTCTTCCCACTAGGCACGTGAGCATTTCAAAACACTGTGCTGGAAGTGATTGCATGAGTACTTCCTAATCTTCATAGCCAAAGTGTTCAATCCATTTTTCTTCATCTCTAACCCTTATAAGAGCAGAAATCTAGAAAACAGAGTACCTTATCTCCTTTCATTAAAGTAAAGGGCTCCTTCCACATGATCTTTATGATATAATTAGGAACACTGATCCCCTGCCAACATTTGTAGTTCATTGATAATATGTTTGGACGGTATATTCTCATATAATAATAAATATAATGACATACAAATAGGAACTATCTGTCTGAAAACAAAATGAAATAATAATAAGGGCAATGACAACAAAGATAACAAAATTTTAATTCTTTCACTGTGTTTTGGTTTCAGTATTTATTATATGCATTGAACTTGTGTGCTGTTATGTGAGCAAATACTTATACAACATTGATAAACTCTTGAAGACTCTAAACTAAAAATGCAACCAGTTGAAAAGTAATGAAATAGTTAACAGCAACATTAAAAATGAAAAAAAAATTAAGCATGCCTCATCAGTTGCTCACTATTTCCCAGTACTAACATTGCAAGACAAAACCGTTAGTACATGGACCTTTGAGGAAACAATTAAACTACACTCAGACATAGCAGCATCCTTGAAACCTTCACTGCATTGGATCCCATCCATCCCCCTGGTTACATCTTACTTCTTTTGAAAATGATTAAGGGTTTTTGGTCCTTTGGTTTTCCTTTTTAAACTGAAGAGTTGTCTGTGGTAGATTTGAAGCTGTCACTTGAAGAGAGAAGAATTAGATTGCAAGAAAGGTAAATATATGCAGTCTTGAAATCAATAGCATCACACTGAGATGGAATTTTATAAATCCCTTTGCTAGATCAAAGGCAAAGATCTAAACGTTTGGTCACATCGTTTTGTGTAAGGAACAACCACAATGAGAAAAGTAAAGCTGTCAGGGGGTGGATGTGATTAAGATACATTTTTCAAAGGGGAAAAGATGGAAAAGAAAATCAAGAGTTTTGCTCCTGGCCCAAGAATCAGAAGAAAATGAAAAGAAAAGTGATGTGCAGATTTTAAAATAATTCTCACTTTAATTTCTGTTCTTAAGACATTAGTTTAAAAGAAAAAAATTGTAGAGAAATGAATACCTTTATGGCAGAAAGCAGTTTTACACCTGCTCAAAACTGCCTGAACATCCCGATTCTGGGAAAAGCATTGCTAGTTCAGCTGGTCAGGTCAGACGATACTGAAGTTCCTCTGTTCCTTCCAATTGCTTACTTAAGGTGAAATATTTTTCAAAAATAGCCTTTAACTGCCCAAGCGTGTGCCAGAGGCATTGCTGCACCTGAGGATGACTTGGCGGTGGGCCCAGGGCTGTGGACTGGCCCACCAGAGCTGGAGTTGGGGCTTTGGAGATGGTATCAGAGCATCTAAACCAATTCTGGTACTGTGGAACCCAGGCTGTTGAGAGTGACTGGAGCAGTGGAGACCAGTTCACAAGTTAACACATGTCAGGCATGAATCAGCTTCAAATGCCAAGAAGGACGGCAGAAGCCAGAGCATTGGAAAACAGTGACACAGAGCAGGAAAGGCAGGGAATAACTGCAACTTTCATCTGCCTTGCTAAGGTTATGAAGATGAACAGGAAGGCGAGACGAGATTGGTTCCCAGCGGACTGAACAGTTGTTTCCAAAGCAGACTAAAGCAGAAACATAGATAGCTCGTTTACATTTTCAAGGACGATAAACTTTGAATCAGATTAGATTTTTTGTTCTTAGTTTGTTTTTAAACATGTTACCTCCATATGTCAATTGTACAGTTTTTTTCTACGTTAGATAAATGTACTCAGACATTTCCCCCTTCCGTTAGATGTTTTGTTCATTTCTTCTTCAGCTAACCAGAATATAAGTGCAGAGGAAGACATACTGGATTCAAAGACATTTTATTTTCTCTATTCATCCTTTTAAAAGTCTCTCTCAGTCGTCATATTCCCGTGGCATCTTTCCTAACAGGTCTGCTCTTCGAAGAGCTTATTTCCAGGAGTGGACTTGATTGGTATATACAGCGATGAAAAGTTCAACCTGTCTTGATTTAGGGACCGGAGAGATGGCTCAGTTAGAGCACTGACTGTTCTTGAAGAAGACCCTGGTTCAGAGTTCAACAATACAGATTAGATTGACCTGTGTGATGATGTGTCAACCTCCACCTCACAGCCTGGGATAACAGAAACAGCAGCACTGAACCACCCCGACCTGTTCGACAGGAGCCTGTCTCCCAAGCCAAACAGGAAGACCCCTAAAATTCTGGACACCTGCAGTGGCCTGCAGAATAGACGAGCTGTCTGTGTAGGCAGCTTCTCTTGGAGGACCACAGACCAGCCGCTGATCCAGGTTATTCACTCCGTAAGAGGTTATGATGTTGTGGAGTTGAAACTGGCAGAGAACCCAGCCAATGACCCATCCGAAGGATATGCTGAAGGGGTGGTAGCCTCGGAAAATTCTGTCCACAAATTGGGAAAAGTCCTTAACACAGAAAAAGGGGAACGTGAAGCCGGCCACACGTCAGGACCTATCACACTTTGAGGCGCAGGCTGGGAAACGTGAGTGCGTCTGAGTCCCAAGAGGGGTAATGCTGCCACAGGCCCACTCCTCATTGTGCTGATGGACGGGCCGCTCCCTCAGAGAGCCTTGTGCCCTCATCTGCGCAGTGTATAAGCCCCCCAGCGTGTCAGCCTACTTCAATTCACTCTCCTTCTGCGCTTCCCTGATGGGTTTCCCTCCGCTCCTGTTCCACCCGCACCTCCACTCTCCTCAAACTCTGATGTCCTCCTCCTCCTGGCATTCACTCCCTCCTCAGTTACCCCTCATCTGCCTATGCTTCCCCCTGGGACCATCCCACCAGCCCTTCACCTCAATCCGGCCTTCTTCCCACCACCAAAACGCTACAGTGGGGCCTCCACCAGACGTTTACATTAAGGCCTCTACACCCTATAATCGCCGCGGTGCCCGAGATTTGGACCCTCTGCCCTCTACAGTGTGTGAAACTGAATTTGAGGAGATAATGAAGCGAAAACAGCAGTTTCCAGCAGTGCCATTTCCAAGCCGTATCTGGAGCCGGTGCAGGGGTTTGATTACAGTGACAGCATATTGACGCTGCTCAAAGTCATTGCAGTCATCAAACAGTCCCGGGTCGCCAGCGATGCGATGAGCCCTGCCAAGTCCCCATCTCTTCTCTTAAGGACTGCCCTCACGGTGTCTACAGTGAGGGTGCCAGCGGGAGCTCTTCCAGGAACAGTCATCAATCAGTCCCTGGAGAGGGGCCCCTGCCGGTTCCAGAAGAGCAGCAGGGGCTCGGGGACCTGCTCATAATGAACATCTGTATGACGATTATTTCCGGGAGAGGAACCGGAAGCAAGAGAGACACTGGGATAGAGAGCGGGACCATCACCACCAAGAAGGGAGTTTGGGTGGAAGCATTTTTTTTTTTTAAGTGGACTTGCATCCCCTCTCCCTGATCAGGACTAAAAGACAGAGCCGCTCCGTCCTTTACCCTTCTTCCAAACCTGCAACGTCCTCCAGACATCCAAGCAATACCCTCTGCCCTACAGGAATGAAGATGGCTTGGCCGCCCTCCCAGTCCTTGGCCCCCTGTTTGTCATGGGGAAGGAATCTAAAGACTTCATGGGGTGGGGGATGGAGGCAAACAGGAAGCAGCAGCGTGTCCAGCCCCTAATCGCCACAGAAAACGATGCTTTGTCTAGGGAAACCTGAGTTTCTGATTCTCCAGAGGCAGTGCAGTGTGAGATTAACAGGAAAACGTCCTTCCTAAAGAAAATGGGTCCTCCTTGTGGGATCTTAGGAGACTGACTGGGTGTGCCAAAATCACCCCTAGTGCCCTCAGCACTGGGTTTGATGGGACCAGGAGCGTCCAAAATTTTGGTTAACTCCCCTACTTTCCCAGTACTTTGAGGAGGGGACCAAGAGAACAGAAACTACCTTTTGACAAGCTGCTGTTCTTGATTTTCTCTTCTCACGTACTGACGGGTTATTTTCCTGGCTTCAGAGGACTTGTGACTCCTTGCTCCTGATCTCTCAGGTGGACTCGCCCTTCCGAAGCAGATCCAGCAGGTTGCTTTCCGCCGGAAGCCTGGCCCACCCTGTAACTACCGCCCACTGCTTCCTTCTTGCCCTAATCAGATCTTGAGTGTCCCCTTTCCCTGAGGCTTCTCCATTGAACATGGAGTCCCAAGAAGGCCGCTTCCTTGTTTTAGAGGAAGGCACTGCCTTTGGGAGATAGGGACATCCTAAGCTCTCAGCAGTGAAGAACCCTAGTGGAGCACCAGCAGCGAAGGGAAGGAGGCAGTCTGAGCAGTGTAGAGCCTATTTTTACACGAGCTCTTCTTTTTTCAAGTTTGATGTAAGCATGGGCTTGCGTCCCCAAGGTACGTACTTTGATTTATTGTGAGATAACCTTGGATTAGTAATCAGAGAATGTCACAAATTTGGTGTTTTTCCACTCGGAATATTGACGTAATACTCCCCCTTGCTCTACCTGTAGGTGTTTCCTGCCTTTGACAAAAAGCGAAGAACTGACTTGAATGACCTTGGCTCAGAGTCTAAGGACCAGCACACTGGGGGGGATCACTTTCTATAGGCAAATAGAATTGCTTTTCTCAGCATCCAAATCGCAATAGGTTGCTGCTAATGGTGATAGCAAAATAGTCCTGGAGTACCATCAAGTGATGCTACTTCTGCATGCATCTGCCAGGGATTAGAGATGAGACTTCAACTGTGAGGCATGGGGTCACTGAATACCCTTCTGGCTCAGAGGGGAGAGACTAGGCTGGATTGAACTCATCCTCTGTTCCTAGCACCTTTCTGATAGACCCCTCAGTGACTGAGAGAGCCCCCCAGGGTTGGAAAGATGCATTCCCTTGGGACAGAGGCTGCAGGATGTAGCGATTTTCCCATCCCTCAGGCTGATCCCTATCTCCACTTCAGAACATAGCACCCTGCCCAGTCGGCCAAGTGTTAAGTGATGTGCTTATTCTTCAGAGCAGCTCTGGGTGCCCTTATAAAATGTAGAAACAAAAGCACATAAGGTAACAGTTAAGGAAAAACAATATATAGAATGTCAGAAAAGCCGTTTACCTGGGGAATTATTTTTTCCCTATTTCTTGTTTTGATTTTACTAAATGACACAATTTTAGTTTCATTTCCTGATAGCAAAAGGGAAAAAAAATCGAAACCTCATAAGCCAAGGCATCATCTCCCTGTTTGTCTTTCTGATAGGTTGAAAATTGTGTGATAAACTCGGCGATGATGTCAAAAAAACAACTGTTCCCGTGTGTATGTATCTATATGTGTCATGTGTCTGTTGTGTGTCTGTGTGATTGTGTGTGGTCTATGTGTGGGTGTCTGCATCTATATGTGTGTGTGTGTATGTGACTGCTAATGTATGTCTGTGTGTGTGTGTGTGTGTGTGTGTGTGTGTGTGTGTGTGTACACGGGTACATGTGCTATGTGAGTGGAGAGGTCCTCACCTTCCACCTGTCTGAAACAGCGTTTCCTTTGGCTCTTCACATTGTATGTCAGGTTAGCTGGACCCATGCGCTTCAGGAGACGTCCTGCCTCTGTCTTCCATCTTGCTGTAGGTTACAGAAGCATCCTAACTAATGTGGGTTCTGAAGATCCGGACCCAGGTTCTCATGCTTCCCGACAAGTGCTTTATCCATTGACCTGTTTCTCCAGCCATATTCAGCTCTACTTCAAGTGATATATGCGACCTTAGAATGAACAAATATCACATCATTCCTCTGTCCCTCAAAAGAAAACCACTTCAATAGTAGAAGAAAAAAAATGTATGAATTGATTGGTGATTTTTTTCTGGTGTTTCTTCCCAAGACAATGGAAAAGCAGTGATTTTAATCAGGAATGTATACTGAGTAAAAATTACCTCAAAATATTAAAAAAATTCATTCATTGAATTCCTGAACTTATACAAAATGAATACATAGATTATCAATATAATTTACATTTTTATTATAATTTTCAATAAACTTGGCCAAAAATACGTGGTGTCATATTTTCAGCTACAGATTTGTGAATTTGAGTCATTAATGTGGTTTTCTTTTTTAAAAGTTTATTCCGTAAGCGTATTCTGCTCATAAGACAGATGTGGTGAGTTTTGTATTTATTTCTACATAGTAAAAGAAAAAGAATGTTTTTCAGTGTTGGGAAACTGGCACCACCCTCTACCAATGTGAATGACCAAAGAGAGTTAAAAATCTCATTTATAAAGGCATTTTGCTAAGTACTTGTCTGAAATTGTATCATAAAACTAAAATCAAGTGTATTTTATGCAATACTAAGTAGTTAGAATAAAAGAAAACTATTTATAATGATGTTAGAAATATTATTATCAAGCAAAGACTCTAACAAAATGAAAAAACTGTATGAAAATAAAATTTGAAGTCTAAATACAAAAATCGGGATGCTCTTAATAAAGAGGTATGTCACAGTCTCAGAAATATATGACAACTATGACAGTAATCACAATACTATCCCACATACTACATGTAGTTTTGATTCCTAACAATTAAGTAGCAGAAAGAGTCAAAACAAATAGTAATTTAGTAAAAAGTTTTATAAGGGGTGCCCGTAGCAGGAGGTTTGAAAGAATGGAAAGTGAACCATGTAGCATTAACACAGAGCAGAAAATTCATCAATGGAGAAATGAAGTGAAGAAAGTATTCATGACCACAGGACACATATAGCAAAACAGATCACTGAAAAAGTGAGGAACTGTGGTGAGCTCTAGAAAATGATCTTTAATATGGTAAAAATCTCAATAAAAGACTCATATAAAATTTAAATCCAGATAAAGAATTTTATTTGTCCTTAATAAAACTTTAAAAATTCCAATTGAAAATTTAGGTACATAGATTTGGTGCTTGGTTGTGGATTGGGTAGTATTTTCTTAACTGGATCTATTTAGTATTGTCTAAAAGCAACACTTACTATATTCAAATTACATATACTTTCTATATCAATATTTTCACCAAAAATACTTTAAGTTTTACAAATGGGAGTACATAGTAAAATTCCCCATACTCTCAATAGTAATGGAAGAGTTATGAAAAGTCACTAAGAAATGGGAAAGTGATTCAATTGATGAAGAAACACAAGAATGAAATTATCAGACAATTTTATACTCATTCTGATACAAACTACCCAGTCCCAAATACTACAGGCTACATGGCTAAAGAGAATTTCTTATACACAAGAGCATAAATAAATACAAAACATTTTCAGTAGTTGACATTGTGATATAATGTCACACATTCCATTTTTACATGGGAATAATTCTCTATTATGAGATAAAGTCTTGCTTATATGGAACAGTTTGTATATAGAATATTGTTCAAGGAATATTGGCCATATTAGAAAAATATTGTAAATAATCCAAATATCCATAACAAGGAAAGTATAAATAGGTTATGTAATTTTAGCATATTGGAATATCACGAAATGATCACAATGAACAAACTAGGATAATATGCATGTCTCTTAGCATAATATCACTGCCAAAATTACAACCCTGCTATATTATAAAGTATAAGGGATTTTAATTTTTAAAATGACTAAAATCTGAAATATTTGCATACCCAGAACAATATAAAGAAGAAAGAATGAGAATGATGGACACAAGAATGAGGGGGGATAGAACCTCCCAGCAGTTAGTAGAGCAGAGCAGTGGGGTGAGCAGCTCTATATGGAGATGAAGGTTAAGTTGTTGTCCGATGACTTGGTTGCCTGGGATGAGTGAAAAACTTCTCTAAATATATCATAAGTTAAAGCACGCCAGATTTGGATAAGCAATGAGAATAAACTAAGTTGTGTGACTAACCCAGTTTTATGCTTGGGAGAGAACTGTTGGAGGCAATTTTAATTAAGCATGGTTTGATACAGAGAATGAGTGCATTAACTAGTTAGTGAGTGAGACAAGGGCCTTTGTTATGTATAGCCACCTGTACTCTAAAGCATATAATACAGTAAAAGTTTGGCATGCATTCTCTGTACTGGGATTCATGAATTTGTATCTCTACTTTTGAGCACTCTAACTTTATGCTTATTCTCTAGCAGAAGCCCTAGGAAAGGATTATATTAGCTCTAGCAAAATTCTGTGATATTGGACAGATTCTTATCATTCCAAGAAAGTTTTCTTCTGGCTGGCTGATCTCTGAGCTATATGTAGACCATCCACTTATGACCATGCTACCCTAGTAGTCCAGTACTGTTTGAAAGCTCAATAGGCTGTAAGCAATAAGCATTTTAGATGCAAGAATGTGATTTGTTCACAGGTTTGTCTTATTCCATGCTTATTTAATTGCTGTCCCAGTACTTTTGGAAGAATGGAAATTTAAGTAATGTATTCCAAGTAAACTTTGTGACTTTAGGAAATACCATTTCAATAACTGAATCATTGATTTCTAGTGGTGATTTATTACATTAGCCAAAGCATCATAAAATGAGCGTTTTGATGAAGCAATAAAGCAGAATGGTATCTGGGAACTACCAGAGGGGTAGTTCTATCGAGAGAATGAGTCTTTATATGCTGTGTAAATTCAGTGTTCTCACAGACACTGGAGAATGCAATACAATCCAGTTTCTGAAGAGTAGCCTAGAGAACCATTTCTCAGTTCAAACTCCATTTATTAGACCTCTCCTTAATCAACCCGGTTACTGTTCCCATTCCCCTTCAAAATGGCATTCTCTATCACTCAAATGCAGCGACCCTCACATTGTCTTGGGTCACTCCCAGCTTGGCCACTCTGGCTTGGCAGCATTTCCCCTGACGGACAAGAAATGGGGCTTTTGAAGAAACGATACAGAGAAACAGCACAGCAGTGAATGGTCCATAAATACCCAGGCTGGAGCAGAAAAGAAAGGGCTCTGAGTGATAGGGCTGTGAAGAGGACACCATGAATCTCTCAGATAAAAATACGGGAAAGGTGAGCAAGATATGATACAAAGCAATACTATCCCAGCCTACAGCCATCGGACAACGAAAAAAATAGATGCTGGCTAGCCCGTGGGATGATCACCCCTCTGGTTCTACTGTTATTTTTCAATGACATTTAACCCTGGCACAGATATATATATATATATGTTTTTCATCCTATTTCCTGTGCCCACTTTATTCAAGTCTAAAATGGGAGTTTGGAACCAGAATGTGCATTTTAGAAACACAGTTAAGAAAACAGATTACAAAGACTTTAAGATTTCATACATAGGGCAGTTACCAATGGGTAACTTATTAAGAATATTCCCAAAGGTACCAGAAAAGCAAAACATGTCTCCAGAGTTCACCCTCGTTCACACCTTTGTTTCTAAGATGCTTTACAAATCCTCTGGAAACATAGCCTACATATATATCTAATATTTAACTAAGAAAAACAAAAGGCAAAGCAAATAAAAACAAGGGTAAGCGGTGCTATCGAAACGCAGGTAAAGAAAGCCTCTCTCAGAGCAGGAGCACAGAGATGAAAATTCTGAGGAACCCAAAAGAGGTCAGCACTAAATAATAAATGAGCAACACCTGAGAGAGGCAGACAGGCTTAGAAAAAAATATCCTATAAACACCAATTTTGAACACAAAACCTGAAAAGATGGAGGAATCTAGCCTTTGGTAGGCAAAGGCAATTATCCCAGCAACGAAGAAGATTCAGATAAGCACCCATGTTTAAAAAGTGATTGTGGCCAGTAGTGAGAATTTTAATAAAAATGTAAATCATAACCTTCAAAAAATGGAACTACATTTCTTTCAAATAATCGTCAAAATCTTACTGAAATGATCTTAGTCCACAGAGAGAGAACCAGAATTAAGTTTTTAGTGTAAAGATTAGATTTATATTTTTAAGGCTCAATTTGGTATAAAGTAGCTAAGTGACAAATACCAATGATATAAAGAATTGAAATGAACCCAGGTTTAGACATGAGTTTATGCATTTTATACAGAAAAAGACTTAGCTAAAAATAATTGAGGCCCAATAAACAATGTGTTAATTTTTTAAATGCATCAAATATATACTTAAATATTTTAAATGATCAAAGATCAGGAAAATAACCTTAGTAGCAATATCAATATTAGGCAATATAATTATATTTTAGTGTTGCCACGAATAGGCAACACTTAAGGGTTAATATATGTATTCCCACAAGATAAAATATCTATGATCCTGTGATTAATGAAAAGGTTTTATATAAATGATAATGAAAGGAATACTAGTATGATACTTAAAACTGAATAGAATAGCATACTTAATCCGACATATTCTTTTTAGCATCCAGTGCTCTAGAGATGAAAATATTCACCTTAGGTTTGTTAATGATAATGTGTAATATAACACTAATTGACTTCTTCAGACAGGTGCCTTATGAAACAAAACAAAGTTCTTTCTTTAAATCACGTGATTAAACTTGTTAAGGTGTGAAGCATCTCTGTGGTTCATTAATAATGAATGTGGGCTATTAATTATGTGAGACTTTTAATTTATTTTATTACACAATCTTTATAAGGAAGACTAAGCATCAGCTAGTGTTAAAGCTCAAACAGCTCAGGGCAGTGTACTTACCTAACACAAATGATTTCATTGGTTTAATGACACTATTCTAAATAAAAGAAGGGATTAAGGAATAAGCAAAAACACAAAATAAAATAATTTATCAATGATTAAATAAAATACACTTAAAATATAAATAATAAACAATAAATAAATGTTTTCAACTGCTACTTTATAATAAAACTAATCATTGATATTTAAAAAAGCAACCCTTGCACTTTCTGATAATAAACCATGTCAGAAAGTGATGGCGCACTTTATTTCATGTATGATAAAAATTAAAAACTTTGAATTTACTCTTCTTTCAAACTTGTAAAGCTACAATTCAAAATAGAATTTTTCATAAATTTTTAAAGATTACATCAGTGTATACATTTTGAAGTGTGCACCTGAGTTTCACAAATTTCCAAGGACAAACATTATGAGGATCAAGGATAAATTAGAACTTAATGCATAATTAGCTTTATCCAATGAGATTTTGTCACGTATTAAAAACAAGAGTTGATCCATCTAATCTATTACATCTTTGTATCTGAAATGCATTCAGCTCATGATTAAAGCGGATATCACTCTCTCTTGCCTGTAGGACAATTAGTTTTTTCATCGTAAATGTTAACTCACATATTTCCTCCATGGTGAAGGTGTCTAGGACTGGTTTATCTTTCTTACATTCTCCCCTGCATCAAGAACACTGTCTACATTCATCTCTTAGAGCATTATATGTTACTGTGTTCATCTCCATGCCTCTTTCTCTGGGCGGCTGGAGAGTCTTTGCACATGTAATTTTGTACAGCGAGTAGAAAGATAAATGATATGTTTTGCTGTTATGATCTGGCAAATAATTTGTTCAGAGACCAGGCAGACTCACCTGTTTTGCTGGCTTTCTGATTACATGGATTCTTACTTTCTGCCTGAACAGAAACTGAAAGTGACTTACCTCTGTCCAATCATAAGACATATATTTCTTACTTCGATCCTTCATGTGCTTTGCTATCATTCAAATACATCGCCCTCATGAAGCACTTTTGATTATCTGAGTAGCTTTATTGCATCTGCTGTAATGTGTTTACTCCCCCATCTCTTTATAATATTTAAAACTATGCTCATATGAGTTTCCTTTCCTACTAAAATTGATGTCTCAGAAGTGATTTGTTACTATTAGAATTTTAAGCAACCTAAGTAACTTGTGGCAACTGAGGGCTGCTGGGAGAGGGAGAGACAGAATCTTACAGGGGTGGACCCTTTATTGGTTGACTGAGTGCTAGTCGGTGAACCAACGGTGGGAGATATAGGGAGACACCAATCAGACTCTACAGGCCATATTGTATATATAGTGTATACATTGAACTGAGCATGGAGATAGTGGGACGAAGTAGGGATGGGGAAGAAGATTTAAACGTCATCAAATTATATAGTATGAAACTGTGATCGCCTCTCATCAATTAAATTCAGACCCTAGTGCTGAAGACTGAACACACTTTGGACACAAGATTTTGCGCAAATAAAGCTGCAACTGGAATTCACTTCCCCTGAAGGCTAGCTCTCAGGGCTCTGGAGAGCATGATCCTAAGGCCCAACACCTGCTCCATGATCAAATAACCACATCAATGAGCAGCACAGCATATGACCCTGGTAGAGTAATGGTATGTTGATCTTGGGGACAATCAATGGCTGCCTAATTGGATTTAAAGCCCACTCAATGGGAGTAAATCCATGTGTGGTATTGTAATCATAGCCAAATACACATGACTAAAGAGGTCATAGATCTTAGAGAAATCCCCAAGTCTGTCACATCCTGAGGTAAATGTAACTTCGTACTAAGTGAAAAATATGTATCCTTAAATTTACAGTCAAGTATCCCAGTCACCACACATCAAAGAAGCTTCTTTTGCACCAGATGGAGATGGAGACTGCTACATACAGACATTGTCTGTGAATTGTTCAAGCCTAAGTGGCACATCTACAATGCAACCTCTAACCTCATGCAACATAGAACAAGGGGTAAAGAGGACATTAATAACTCTGTCAACTCTAATTAATGAAGCTCCTTCATGCAACAGAGGGCCAGTGACACAAAAGGTTACAAATGGCCAAAGAGTGAAGTTTAGGAGTGTGCTGAGTGTAGGTCCCTGGACCAAATTCCTATATTAAGTTTCACTCACCCAGGGCTCAGAAACCATTGAGGAAGAGGGCACAGAAAGATTATAAGAGCCAGGGAGGAGGTGTATGACTGTAGGCAAATAGAATCCTGGCACCTGATCATACGAACCCATAGCAATGGTGTTGGTATGCTCAAACTCCAGTGTATTAGTTACTTCTCTGTTGCTGTGACAGAAACACTGACCAAGAAAACTTATAAAAGATAGGTTTATTTAGTTTACGGTTCCAAAGGGGCAAGAGTTCATCATGGTGGGGAGGTATGCTGGCAGAGGGGGCTAGAGTAAACACAGAAGCTAAGCACTCACATCATCAAGCAGGTCACATCACAGGAAGCATAGCATGACTGGAGATCCAGCAAGGCTTAAGAACTCTCTGAAGCCACCCAGGTGACATGCTTCCTCTAGCATGGTCACAACCTCGATGACCTCCCAAAACAGCCCCATCAACTGGGGACAAAAAGTCTGAATACTTAGAGCCTATGGGGGGCATTCTCATTCAATCCACCATACCCTTGCAAACTCAAGCAGACAAAAACCCAGCATAGAACTGTGGAAATAGGCAGCAGACCCCAATCTTAGCTGAAGAACTATTGGCAGCTGATACTGCTGAGTGAGGGAGAACTGATCTTTAAAGGAGTGACTCCAGATAGGCTGCGTAGACCCCAGCGAATGAAGTTGCACTGAGGAACATTTGAGTACAAATACTTGATGGGATCAGCCTCAATATATATGTCAGAATGCACGAAACCCAATGGGAAGGGATTCTGGGGGATGTGGAAGAGGTGTAATGATGATAAAGATATTTTGTATAAAATGCACAAAAATTCAATAAAGTATGCATTGAAAAAAATGTAAAAATAAAGTTATTCCTGAGGTAAAAATCAAGTTAAAACTCCTGTGACTGATTTTCAGCGCATTTTGTGAGTAACTGATACTCATTAGCTATTGCAATTTAGTATTCAATAGGAAAAACTTTATTTTATTTAAGATGCCTACTGCACACCGTAGTTACTATAAAAGTCTTTCCAAGTTTAAACATAGAGATCAACCTTAAATTTCAAAATAAAATTATGGAGAATTCAGTCCAGCAACTGCTTGATTTTCCACGCAAGACATTACTTTTGCCAAATGTTTTATTTTAAACAGCACAAAGCTAAGACGACATGGAACTTTATTCCATACTTAATGTAAATGGATATTTATTCTCCAAATCTACAATGAAAATGTTAAAATATGAAAAATTTAAAAGTCACATAAAAGTAAATAATGGACAAAAAGATCATGTGCTTTGTCAGGAGGCATACAGGCAGAGAATCAGATCTTAGAGTCTATGAGAGAATAAGGTCAAACCTTTGATTTATAAATGACGACAGTTTGAGAAAGTCGAAATTGAGAATTTTTCAGAAGACTCTGAGTATAAACAAAAACTACTAAAGGTTTATTAAATTAAAAAAAATTATATATGAGTTCTGGAATTAATCAAAAGTTTTCATATTTTGAATATTTTATTGAACTTTTACAATTTTCATACAATATATTTGATTATATTTAGATCCCCACCCCTACCTGCACGTCCACTTGTTACCATCTATTTACTATATTCTCGTATACGTGTACTTAAGGCCTATAGAGTTTAACTGGTGGTCTCAAATGTTCTTCAGTGTCAGCCCATCCACTGGAGCCTGGTTACCTACCAAGAGTCCACACCCTTGAAAGAGACTGACTCTCACCCTCCCGTTAGCCATCGCTTGCCAGTAATTCCTCAGGTAGACTGGGGTTTCTTCCCCCGACCCTCATAGCTGCACTACAAGTTTGTCTGGTTTGGTTGCACATGGGGCTTGGACACACTGCCACCACTGCTGTAAGGTTATGTGAGGAACCGTTTAGCTTTCTGGAAAACTCTCCCTGTGGTCATCCACCACCTCTGGATCTTGCATTATTTACACCCCCTCTTCCACAATAATCCCTCAGCCTTGGGAGGCAGAAGTTTGATATATGGGGCTTATTCATGGATAAGCACTCCACAGTATTTTATTCTCTGCATGTAGGCCAGTTGTGGGTTTCTGTGTTAATCACCATCTGCTACATAAGGAAGCTTCTCTGGTGAGAGTTGAAAATGCATTAAACTACAAGTACAACAGTAAGTCTTTAGGAGTCAGCTTAATAGTATATCAATATCACATTCCCCTCAGGTTCCTAGACTTGATATGAATTTCAGGTATGGGCTTCGTCCTAGGAAGCAGCCCTTAAACCCAATTTGAAAGTGGTGATTACTCCCAAAATATTTGTGCCACTATTGCCACCAGCGGGCATATCTTGCCAGTGATTGTTGTAGTTCATAGGATTCAGTCAATGAAGATCAGACTATTTCTTCCTTCTGATAGCACACATAGCACCTTCCAGCACTATGAAAGCTAACCAGTAAAGATGACATTTGGAGACAGTGCCAGTTTGATTTTTCCTCATTTTTTCTACAGTTCATGTATGTAGTATCTTCAGCAATAGGTCACACCATCAAGTTCCAGTGGGTAACCAAGGGAAGAGGCAACGGCAAGTATTGTTTGAGGGTCTATGGGAGCTCCAGTGAACAGCTTCAAAAGAGGAACACCATTCCTATCCCTGGGCTCTTATCGCATTAATCTATGTTGTCTGGTAGTGGCAATGTGCCCCTTTTAATCTCTTTTTATGTGTATATGTATATCCTTTAAGACACTCTATAAAGGTAGGTGTTCACGGGGCTTTTTCTAAAGGTCTTCAGTGTTGGTTTTCCCTTCCCATACGCCCTCCTCTGTCCTGTCTTTCCATTTCCATCCCATGACACCCTTCCTACACTAGTATTCTCATCTCTTTCTACATATCATTGCACACTACCATTCCTCCCAGCGAGCTCCCCCCTCACAGTCATTGATTAGTTTCTTGACCTCTCTGGAGTTTCAAATTGAAATATGCAGATCTAGGATTTCAAAGCTAGCATTCAGTTTTGAGAGCAAAGATGTGACATTTGGGTCACCTCACTCAGCACGAGTGTCTCCAGTTTCATCCATTTATCTGTGAATTTCATAATTTCAGTTTTTAAAGAGTTGAATAATAATTCCATTGTGTATATGTACTGTACCATCATTATCCATTCTTCAGTTGAAGGAAATCTAGGTTGTTTCCTTTTTCTGGCTATTATGAAAATGGCATCAATAAACACATATGAACAGGTATTTCTGTGGTATGGCATACAGTCTTTTATGTATGCCCGGGAGTGGTATGGCTGAATAACATGGTAGATCACTTCAAGCTTTTTGAGGAAACTCCAGACTGACTTCGGCAGTGACTGCACCAGTTTGCACTCCCACCAGCAGTGAATAAGAGTTCCTCTTTCTCCACATCTTCACCAGCATTTGTTTGGGGCATCTTAGTACTCTGTGTGGAACAAGATGAAACCTCACATTGGTCTTAACTTGTATTCCCCTGATGACTAAAGATGCCAAACCTTTTTTTTAAAGACAATCTCCCTGAAGTCCCACTGAGCCTGAACTCACTATGTGAGCAGGATGGCTTCAGTCTCACAGAGATCTGCCTGCCTCTGCTGGGATTAAAGGCATGCACCATCACTCCTGGATAGATGTTGAATATTTTTAGAGTATTTCTCAGTCATTTGCATTACAACTTTGGAAAAGTTCAGCTTCTTGCCCAATTTGTACTTTGCTTGTTTAGTTTTTGATGTTTATGTTGTTTTTTTTTTCAGTTTTTTTTATGTTTTAGATACTAACCCTCTCAATGAGGTACAGACGGTAAAGATTTTTTTTCCTACTCTGTAAGTTGGTTGGGTTGTAGGATTCCCATTCAGAAAGTGCTTTCCTGAGCTTATATGTTCCAGTGTATTCCCTACTTTCTCCTCTATCTGATTCAGTGTTTTGGGTCTTATGTTGAAGTTCTTGATCCATTTGGAGTTGCGTTTTGTGCATGGTGAGAGATAAGGATCTGGTTTCATTGTTCTACATGACGCTGTTCTATTTTACCAGCACAATTTGTTAAACATCCTGTCTTTTCACCAGAATGTATCTGTAACTCCTTTGTCAAAAATCAGGTGACTGTAAATTGGGTCCCAATTTTATTCCACCGATCGATATGCTTGTTTTCATGCCAGTACCGTGCTGTTTATTTGACTATAGCTCTGCAGTGTAATTTGCGATCAGGGACGGGAATGCCTCTACTACGTTTTTTGTTGCTCAGAATTATTTTGGTCATTTTTTCAATTCCTTTGAAGAATTCTGTTGTACTGCATTTGTCAATTGCTTTTCCAACCAATCTATGAGCATGGGATGTCTTCAGTTTCTTTCTTCAATGTCTTAAAGTTTTTATTATATAAATCCTCACTTCCTTTGTGAGATCTATTCCAGGATGTTTTATGATTTTTAAGGCTATTGTGAATGAGACTATCTCCCTGATTTTTCATATGACTCTTCCCAAAGGCCGTTAGTGTTACTTATCCTAACCCATACGCCCCTCAGCCCCGCCCTCTCATTCCTTGCCCCCTCTAACCTTTCCTAGGCCGTTATTCCACTTTTCCACTTTATATCACTGTATTTTCTCTCCCCTTCCATGAAGCCTCCCCCATGGCTGTTTACTATTTTCCAGACTTCTGTGGATTTTCCAACGAAAATATACATGTCTAAGTGTTTATTGATAACATCCTCATATGAAAAAAGAAACAGTTTTCCAGACAATTGGGCAGTTACTTACATGAACTTACATGAACGCTGACAGCATGCACAAGACTCATGTAAGCTCAAGCCTAATGGAATCCTAGCATGAAAGTCCTGTAGGAGGCCCTACCCCTAGCTGTGAAACTATTGGCAAAGTGGCTGCTGGGAGAAGGACAGTCAACTTAGCTTTCTTTAAGGGTCTGACAAGGGGTAAGTTGACCAGGTTCCTATGGATAGACAGACCTGCACTAAAGGCACACAGGTTTGATTTAAGAAGCCATATATATATATATATATATATATATATATATATATGGAAAGAGAGACAGAAAGAGAAAAGATGAAATCACATTGGGAACTGAGTAGTACAGATAAAGGAGGGCATTTAAATATGATCAAAGCTTGAAATTCACAAAAATTCAATAAAAATCAAAAGAATCCAAGATAGTTAAGTTCTTAAATTACGGATGTCTAATAATCCCTTTTACTAAGTGGAATTTTTTTCTCTTGTCCATATCTATATAATCAGTAACAACAATATTCATTTGCATTAAAGTAGCTTTTTCTTGACTTCTAAACCTCACTGATGTGATTTTCATAAATTGCATAAAATAAAACACAGAACTATTTCAGTATGCAATTATTTCTAGTAGATGCCTCCTAATACTACAAATTAATTTTGTTGTAATTGTTATCACTGTGTTGCTTGCATACAATGGATTTACTAGGTATGATAGGATTAACAGTTTTCCAGAGCTTGTGTGGCCTTACCTGAAGTCCATGTAGAGTTATAATCATCTTAATATTTTTTTCAGAAAAAAAACTTCTCCAGGGTGTACTATGTTGCATAAGCTTTTACTATCCATTTATCTTTGCATAGAAGCAGATGCTAAACAATTACCCAAACGGAACATTGGTCCTATTCTTCTTGTGAGTAAACTGGTGTGGTTGTCAGTTTAACAAAAGTATTGGCTAGCCTCCAGCTTTCTCAAGTGACCACTAATCAAAATTCTGACCAAATGAATACTAAAGGGTGTGGGTGTCTGCTGTGTAAGAGCATCTGTCCAGCCAGCAGTCACTTCTCCATATCCCAGGCTCAGCTGAGAGAAGTGGTACTTAAAGTGGAGGGCTTGAAATATTTCCATTTGTGCTATGCAGATCAGCACAAAAGCAGGAGATGAGGGCGAGGGCAAGGCTGGCATTTACCAGTCACTTGACTCATTGCTTACACTAATTTCACTTTGACCATGTCACAAGCCCATGCTCAGGGGCAGAGTAAGAAAGATTCCCTTGAAATGAGTATTTAAATTTGTTACATGAATATTGTCCATGATTTTGGTTAATATTTTTCTCATGAAAATTTCTGGGATAAATTCCCTTGATTCTTAGGAACAAAAATAGTATTTTTGGAGTGTTTTATTTTTATCTCATAGACATTATGGGACATATCTTGAATAGGTTTCACCTGTTTTCAATTGCCCCAGCAACTATAAGAGCCTCATTGTTAACTCATACACCAAAGGGCATGTGTCATTGTGGTATGATCCTATGCATCACTCTGGACATCATTTTATATAAATATCATTTTTTAAAATTCTTAGCTCAAATTTATGCTCTCTTTTGGGTTATTCACCCTTTGAAGATGACATTTTTCTTGAAAATATGCACTGACTGTAAATAAAATCAAGCACCATAATGATCTTATTTATAGTTCACCAAGTGATTTAACCAAAAAGTTTCCATCAGTCGAAGCTTTCTACGTTCATCCACTGCAATAGCTATGCATTTCTCAATACCATGGCATGTCATCAGCTACCCTGTGTCGTTTTATGACAGGTCTGCTAGAATGTGAAAAGATTCATCGTCAGACATCACCTAGAAATTGGAGGTTCACTCAATATGTTCATGCTAATGCTGTGAGGTGAAAAGAAGAACCTCTTGTAGCCAGAAATATAGGCTTCTAAGAAATCTTAGTGAGCTAATCACTTCACGTGTAGTTAAAAACTGTATATAAAGTAGCTGAACCGAAAATAAAAGCAAAGCTCTCCAGGGAGTGGTTACCAGTGTTGAGCATTACTCAACACTAGGCCTAATTAAATCCTGACAATGTGTTCAAAAAATCTGGTTTTAAATTACACATGCTATCAGGATAGCAACGTTATGATGATAATACAATCTTCAAGCTTAATATAGAGAAAAAAAAAGATATTCAAAGAGTATCTGCCATTTTTAGATTTATAGAAGTTGAAGTGATTCAGTGGAAGAAATATCTACAGGGGCTGACCAGGTGAAGAGATAATGAAACTTGGCAAAGTCTGGCAGTGGTTAGGTTGGAATTGTGCAAGTTCTCTTTCTCTTCAGAGATGAATCCTGTCTGGAGATAAGCACTCTGACATTCTGTTACCCTACCAGATATTTCCATGATGTTCACAGATGTCAAATACATTTAAAATTATTTTAAAACTTAAAATGCCATGCAGGCCAAAGAAACAGCTTGTCAGTTTATGAATTTTCACTTAAAACGTATATAAATACTTCAAAAGACAGCTTGTGTTTTTAAAATAAAGCCTAGAACATTTTGAAAATAGTACTTGGGTTTAAATTGCACAGCAAACCATGAAGAGCTTGAAATATTTCCATTTGTGTAACCATACATAGACTCAATAATTTAGTACTTATATTAACCTTTGCAATGTTGCAGCAAAGACTGAATAGCAAGGACTCATAGTATTGAAATTTTTTATGATAATTATAATGATACAGGAAGTTATGTTACAGAAGACATTTAACCACATTTGGTTCATTTTAAAGAGTAGCCCATAAATATCAGATAATGACAAGTATTTCTCTTGACTAGTTTGGCTGCAACACTCAACAAAAGCAGAACAGTAATTAGTAGGTGAGAGCAGAGAAGTGTGTGGTGTCATCTTTGAATGTATTTGGTTATGTCTGACTGTGAAATGTAACTCAAAATAGACTGATGAATATTTATAGATCTCATTTGACCATTTTGATTTTGTCCAAAACCAAGTTACATTTTATTTGCTTATTTACTCAGAACCTGATAAATATCTTGAACATTATTTGGATGTCTTTTGTTGGAAAATAAGATTTTGAAAATAGTCTTCTTTATCATTTACTTTTTTCACCTATGTCGTTTTAAGAATAATAATTGAAAAGATGTGAATACTGCATCTTAGTAAAATATGTTGTAAATTAATAAGAACATTTATTTTAAATGACAAAAGTGTTTAGAAAGTAATGTGAAACTAGGTACAAAGCAAATATACTCATTCACTCATACATATGTGCAAAAAAGAAATGGAAAAAGTAATATACAGGCAGTGAGTACACATGTACGACAACACATACCTTGAATTCTATTCTCACCCAAAGCCTTTTTATATATTAGCTCCAAACTTGCTAATAGCCAAGACTAATGGTGGATAAGGATTAAAGGAGTATCTCTAAATAAGATGAAACCAATGCCCTAGCTTGAGTTTTGATACTAACAGAAGTTTCAAATTTTGAAAGAATTGACACTATAATGCATTTTCTTTATAATAAATGTGAAGGAGAACAATAGAGAATTGTCAGTTATATTCATCAATAGTGTTCGATAACCCTATATCAGAGTAAAAATCACCGAGTAATCAATACATTATATACAGTATATTAATGTACTTTTAATACAATCTATTTTGAAATTTACAACCTACAGTCTCAACCTTTCACCCTGTCATTCATTTACTGTGTGTTGTACGATAGTTATTCACTGTATATTGTATGACTTGTATTCAGTGTGCCTTGTAGACTGTTAACTGTCTCTGGCCTCTTCCCAGCAGATGACATAGATCCATTCTTCTAGCTGTGACAAAACAAAATGTGCTTAGACAGTACCAAATGCCTCTGTAGAAGAGAGAAAAGTTACTTGATCGAGAAGCAGCGCTTGAGGATTAGAGAATGATTACAAGTCTTGCATAAACAGCCTTCTTTCCCAGTGAAGTCCTGCAAGCCAGAAAGGGACTGTCAGGTGAAACTTAGGCTGTCTTTGAGGTATTTGCTAGGGAGAATGACAGCAATGAGTTCAACTATTTAGACTTTTCAAATTAGCGACACTGCTGACGGCTGAGATGGAACATCTAGCTATTGACCCAAAGCTCACATTATCTTCTGTTTTTCTGGGCACACAATAGGCAATTTGTATCTCCCTTGGAGGTAAATTTGGCTGTATTACCAACTTCTATCCCACTAAATGTTTCTGGCAAATGCTTAAAGAAACAATCTTGACTCTTGTTTTCTTACTTTTATTTTTGCTTACAGAATATTATTGCCACCTGGGGAATAAGTCCATGTAATGATGAGTCTTGTTTCCTGAAAGGCAAGTGTAAAAAGAAAACTGCTACAGATGCCTGTGCCGGCTTTTTGTTCCAAATGAGAAACACGTCATTGTTCTGCGTAAGCACATTTGAAGCTGTGCATCAGTGCTTTAACTTATACTAAATAAGACAAAAAATATTGGTAATCTTTTGTTAGATAAATGAAACCAAGTACATACTTTTCCATGTCATTTTCCCTGTTCTTGTACATTCGTTTATTGCATGGATATACGTATGGATTATGTGAAGTGAATTTCATAAACATCATTTTATCTTCAAGTATATTATTTTGTAATGAATATGGCAAAACTAGACAAAACATGAACTCAATGGAATAAAATAATAAACTAAGAAACAGTATATCCATCACAATGATTCTAGAGAACCGTACAATAATGATTTCCATTACATTAATCCTCTAAGTACAGACATAGATGAAACTGAAACAAGTACATTCTAACTGTCAGGTCTCATCTTCATGAGGCATTCATAAATTAATCCTTCAGGCCATGTCAGATACTGGTTGCCATTTTTCATTGACCAAATGCTTGTTATATTTTTACCTTTCTCTTGAAATTATGCAAAAGACATAAAATCTCTGTACACAAGGTCATATGTACCTTACTTTGTCTAATATCATCGAGCATATTATTACTGATTCAGTAATTGAGCAATAAACTCTACTTTAAGTACAATATTAATTTCCCATACTTTGCACTTACTGTAATCTAAGAATTAACTTGTGCATAATAGGATTGTGGTCACATCTTTATAAAAAGTACTTTTTCCATAGCATTACTCATACGACTAACTATGAAAATCACTTTAAATAGTGTCCATTGAATGTATAGGCATCACTGATACTGTGTCTGTGGGATCAGACCAAATTAACTCCTACATAGGTCAAACAGTATTACACTGACACATTGTAAATGAATCTGACTTAGTCTTATGAAAGTTGTGTATGCAATCAGAAGTACATTGATCTGGTTTCAAAATATATTTTGGCACATAGCCTTTCTGAACCTATTCTCTCTCTCTCTCTCTCTCTCTCTCTATATATATATATATGTATATATATATATTTCTTTTCAAAAATATAACATTCAATAGTGACTCATTATTAAGTAGCTTTATAATTTTGTGAAATTTCCATATCAACATAATAATAATAATATTTATAAAATGCTTTTCAAAATATCTTTATATTTAAATTGGGAATCTTTCAACTAAAGAACCTTTTATTATACTTCCGATTTAAGAGAAGCAAACTCAGTTTTATAAAATTGATTTCCAAAGACTTCCAAGTTAGCTTTCAACCAACATTAAAATTTGTTTAATTATATACAAAGTAAAATTTCATAAGACGGTTTAGAACCAAAAGGTGTTTTTAAACAATCTACTTTTCAACATTTTATGTATTATTTATATGTGCATCAGTGTATTGCCTGCATATACGTAGGTCTATTCCTGTCCTGTGATGCCTATGGAGATCAGAAGGACATTGGAACTGGAGTTATGGACAGCCGTTATCTGCCATGTAGGTGCTGGGAATCAAACCAGGGTCCTCTGTAAGAGCAGCCAGTGCTCTTAATTGCTGAACCATCTCTCCAGCCCCTAAAACAACTTCTTAATATTGTGAACATTTAACCAAATACTCATAATTTTTCTTCCTACATATGGACAGCATTATCTACATAAATTAAAGTATTAAATTTTCCATTTTTTGTGTGTGTGTTTATGTGTACATGAACATGTGTCACTGGACATGTGTGGAGATCAGAGTACAACTTGGAGAGTCAGTTCTCTCCATCCAGCATGTGTGTGACAGGAATCAAACTCAGGTGTTCATACTTGATGTCAAACGCCATTACCTAGTGAGCCAACTGGACAGGCCCCCAGCCTTTAAATGTTTAAGTCATTTATATATGATATATATCAACGTATTTGGGATTTTGTTTCAGTCAGTGGTTTATATAATATTAAATTCATAGCACATTGTTACAGTTTTGTTGTAAGACACCTAATAATCATGAATTCACAATGCTTAAAAAATGACACAAATTAGAATTTTACTTCTTGTTTTTCATTCCAAGATAACTTAGAAAAAGATGGTGGTTGAATATGGTAAATATTTGGTGTCACAGAGGGGCCAGGATATTGAGAATTAAGGGATGAGATTTAGGATTTAAGATTTGTAGTCTAAATACGCATGCTGTTGGAATGAGCATGTCTTTTTCTAAAGAAAGCACTATCCCTTCCTGTATTTGAGAGATAGAGTTAAGTAGAAGAATACATTTCAATACCAATTACTTCTATGTTAGAGAACACATTTACACATAAATACCAAGCCTAGAGCAACCTTGAAAGGGAATATACTTTTAAAAATCGAATTAAAGCTCTGCCAGATATGCACACCAATGTTGAGCAGCTCAGTGAGAAAATAAACTTTAGAAAGGGAACAACAAAGTGCTTCCTTTGCTCAGCTTCCTGCGGCCACCTCTGATGCAGCATGGCTGTTCAAACAGAAGCAGACTCATTTGACATGATTGCCATGACCACATGAGCTAGAGACGGGCAAACTAATGACTTAGGAAATCTAAGAAGATTGGAACGTGGCACTTTGGGAAGCACATTTCCCAGTGTCCCTGTAGCTGTATTTTACAAAGTCTGTCCTAATCGGTTCTAGTCAACTGTAGAGTTTTCTTGCTTGACAAACAAAATTTTAGGTATTCAACTACATTTGAATTTCTGAAAAACCTTCACCAGCTTTTAATATAAATACCTTATGCAATATTTAATCTAGCTATTTTTGAAATTAAAAGTTATTAGATGTCTTCTATTTTACCTATAACTCGATGGTATTCTTTTTAATAGCATAAATAGAAACAAAGGAGCAAAAAGCACATTAATGTGGTGCATGCCTTCAGGCTATGCGATGCTGTCCCACTGAGCAAAAGCTTGTAGTCACATAAAACAAGAGAGTGATGACTGACTAAAATCACTGAGTAGGTCTTGGAAGGAGCTCTGCTGTGAACAGTTTGCCCTGCAAGTATGTGAGCCTGAATTCCGTCCCCAGAAGCCACTTAAAAAGCTGGACCTAGTGCCATATGCTGTTAATCACAGCACTAGGAAGGCAGAGACAGGCTCCTGTCCAACCAGCCTAGCCTAACTGGAAAATCCCTGGCCAGAGTGAGTGACCCTGTCTCTGAAAGCAAGGTGCACTGCATCTAAGGAATAAAACCAAGAGTTGACCTCTGGTACACACACACGCGCATATACACACGCACACACACAATGATTCATGAAAATAGAATCCCACAGTTCTAAGGGAGGACACAGATTGGAATCTCTGACATGATCTGCCAGGGCTCAGGCAGATCATACTGGGCCTTTACTGCTTCTTGTTTATTTTCTCATTTTGAGAGTTTAATTTACTCCAGTATATTGCTCCAAAACATTATACCTAATATTATTTAACACTAGTAGGTCTAATGTGACTTGCCTCTGTACATAAAACATTTTAAAAACAATGTGTTATGCTTTAGAACATTTACAGTGCAGTTTCTTAGAAATCATGAGATTTGAAGTTTTAACTTTAATTGTAAAGGTTTGCTATTGATTCCAGGCCCTAAATACCACTGTTAACATAGATGTACATGCAAGGCTAGATAGGAGGTGATCTAATTAAAGGTGATTATGTATGTGAAGTCTTATATGTAAATGCAAACTATAAATTTCTAGTCATTGTAACATTGATATTTATGTACTATGTTATTCATGACTTGTAGAATTTTCATCTGATGTGCTTGTGAGGGCACATCCTCCTGGACATTGTTGCTGACCTTGTATTTCTTTTCAACCTCCCATCACACATCATTCATTATTTATTCCGCTAGCCCTCATGTTTGTCTTATGTATGTTGTCATGCATCTCAGTAGACCAAAACATGTCACTCATATTAAATTGTAGTTGACTATGCTAAAGCTAAACATACAAGAGAACAATTGCATTTACCCACTGGGAAAATGTGCATGAGAACAGGGTAAATATTCAGAAGAATAAGGCTGCTCTGCTCTGCTCCTGTCAGAATCGCTGTATTTTAGAATACTACAAATAAATTCAATCATTCTTGCCCACAAGAATGCAACAACTGTTGAATGGTACCTTTCTTGGATTAAATTTACATGATGAAAGCTAAATATAAAAACATTATCTATCAGACATTCTAATTTTAGGAAGTAGACCCCCTACTGGAAATGGAAAGACTGAAGATCTGAAAACGTAAAACTCTGTCCATTGGAAAGTCAACATCCCCCAGCTAGTGGATATTTCTTGCTTCTTGGTGCTCTGGTTGCTTCCAATTGACTGTTTTTCTAGGCTTTATTTTGTGCATTTCGCAGTAGGGTTTACTGTAAATAACTTAGTCTTCCATTGATTAAAGAGAACCAGTATGAGAATCTATGATTTTTTAAAATTAACATCGTCAAAATTCACAACTGAAAAACTGTCCCCTCTCCTTTTCTCAAAACTTCACCAATGTTTTCCTTATTTGAATATCTTTGTATTAGATTATAACCATGCATATTTATTTTTTCAGAGGATCTGCAGTTCATATTATGCCCTTTTTGCCTTTTTTAAGGGTGTTTCTGTTTTATATTTTCAGGGTTTTTTTTTTTTATCTTGTTCATAACATCCTTCTTCTCTACTAGGTTTTTCTTTTGAAAGCAAGACCTCTATTTTATTGAATATAGATTACCAGATTTCTAGAAACAATAAAAAACAATAAAAATGTTCCCTAGAATCTGGGAGTATGTAGCAAGTCATCCTCACCATGCGATCATCAGAAAATTACTTCTAATTTCTCTGAGCTAACACTTGCCACATCTTTAACAAGGAGAAATTTCATGAAAACCTTTCAAGTTAAGTAAGATAATCTATTTCATTAAAATATGTTTTAACTATATCAAAACTGTTCTGTTATGTAGTAGACATATGGACAGGAAGCTAAGGCATCCTGGCCACCAGCAGCATGGGTATTGGTTACAATGCTGTGAGCTGAAGCTGCCTGGCAGTTGGGTTGGCCACAGTGGAATGCCCCAGCCTCATTACATTGTATCTTTGCAATCCTTACCGACTAACTGGAAGCAACTAACTGGAAAACTGGAAAATTTGTTATTTGTCATGGACTCTGGTATATCCCTACTTTCTCCTAAAGAACTTTTTCTAAAATTGTTCTGTTTTTGAGTGTCTGTGTGTGCCTGTGTGTGAGTTTGTGCTTCTGTGTGCAGTGCCTGTAGAAAGCGGAACAGGGTATCAGATCCCCTTGAGCTGGAGTTATAGGAGGTGGTGCTCCTTCCTGGAGTCAGGGTGAGCAATCAAATTCAGCTCATCTACAAGAACTGCAAGTACTATTAATCGTTGAGTCATCTCTCCACCCTCCCCAAGGAATCTTTAGCAATCTAATTTCTGTGTCTGCATTTTCAAGAAATGTCAAAGACTACAAACTATCAATTTTTGGAGTTTGTGTAATGCTAAAAAAAATAATCTACTAGAAATTATGCTAAGGTAGAAGGAATGATATAATAGAAACATGTTTTTTTTAGGAACACCCACAAATCTTTGCCTTTTCTCCCTTCAAAACTGTAGGTGTTTCTTGTGAAGCTGACATCAAACTTCTGAACTTCAAATATGTGTTTGTTCTTATTTTAATTTGTATAAATAGTATACATGAGATAACAGTTTAATAAAGAAACAGCTGAAGGAATATTGCAATATGCTCTCACCTTTGGCTTACATACTCATAAGCTTGAATTCTGACTTACAAGTAGACTAATGGTGTATGACTACGACTACTTCTATATCAGTTCTGAAGGTGCTTTGTCTAGGTTCTTAAAATTTCTTCGTATTGTTTCTTAGTATTTTGATGTTTAAGTTATTTATGGGACTGTTGGGATGGCTTAGCAGTTAAGCTACACTTGCAGAGGATCCAGGTTCTGTAGGTGGTAATAACAGTCCATAATTCCAATCTGAGGGATCTGATGTGCTCTTCTAACCTCCATGGGAATTTCATGACACAGACGCACTTATGCACACACACCAGGAATACACTCATACACATGAAGATAAAATAAAAATAATATAGTAAAAATTTATTTAATTCAAAACATAGGGTAGAATGAATCTAGCTTTAAATTCAGGACTCATTATATGTTATAGATGACAAAACTTGGGCCATGGACACAGGTCCCCTGGAATTTCAACAGGAATATAGTTCTTGTATCATACCTTAAATAATGAATACAAATAATTAAGTACAATTAATAATGTTTAATTTTAAACACTAGTATTATTAAAGTTAATTAACAGATGATGAAGACCTTTGACATCAGGACCCTATAAGAAGAATTGCCAACAGTATGTCTCTAAGCTGTTGAGACAGAACACCAAGAGTAATTTGAATTCTCATTCCAGTGAGAAAGACTTCTGAGATTTGGGTTTCTCTTGTAGCCATAATCCGTCATGACTCTTCCTTGTCCTTGACCCATAATAATGTAGTGTGTGTCTGTGTGTTGTGAAAAATCCAAGTGCTGCAAGCAACAAATACACACTGGTAAAATTGAAGAAAATGACAGAGATCAATACACACCTTTGACTAATAACTCTGACAATCAATGATCTCTTCCCTCATCAAAAAACACAGATTAGCAGATTAAATTGGAAAAAATGCTTGTGGAGTGCTCAGTCATAAAAGGCACATCTATATCACACCCCAAACCTCCAACGGCCAGGAGCATTGTGGAAGCAGGGCAGAAAGACTGTAAGGGTCATGAGTCAGGGAGGACCAGAGTGAAATACTTTCTTCTGCTCACAACAAGATGCTGGACTCAAAACTCAAAGTTAGTGAACATCCAGGCATGAATGTGGGAGGGCCTCCTTAGCTAAAGAGATAGTAACAGTTGATGGCCTGTAAGGGAGGGAGAGTAGGCTTCCTTTAAAGATGTGGCCTCTGGTAAGTAGACCATGCTCCAGTGGATGGCCCCACAGCACTGTGCATACAGGCAGGACAAGTTGCACTTAGTGGGTCATTAAAAAAAAAAAAAAACAACGAGGCTTTGTGTAATTCCAGTTCTAAGGGGCCCAACTCCCTCTTCTGGCCTCCTTAAAAATGGTATACATGTAGTACACATATATACACCCAGGCAAAATCATTCATATAAATAAAATAAAAATAAATAAATCTGGAGTTTGAGAAATACTGCAATGACTAAGAGCCCCGGCTGCTCTTCTAGAGTACCTAGGTTCAGTCCCCAGAACCTACATAGTGACTAACAACCATCTATAACTCAAATTTCAGCACATCTGAAACCCTCTTCTGGTCTCTGTGGACATTGCATGACATAGATGCATGTCATACAGGTAGGCAAAACACTCACATATACATAAAATAAATCTTAAAAAAATAATTATTTGGTATACATATAATATTACCACCTGTTAAAGACAAAAAGATTTTTAAATGAAACTCAGTTCAACAATTTAGGTACTTATTTTTAATATCAAACATTCCTTAGCCTGAACTGAGGTGTGTTCAGCAATGCTGACACTGAGTGGCTTAACAGTGTATGATGCACTGTCTGCAAACTGTGTGATGATGACAAGACTTCAGCAGTCATGCAGAACAGCACAGGCGATTTCCACCAGAAACACTTCAAATTTATTACACAGTCAATATCAACCTTTCATCGGGACTGCAAAGATGACTCAACAGTTAAGAACACAGGCTGCTTTTGTAGAAGACCCAGGTTTGATTCCCAGGACTCACATGGTGGCTAACAACATTTCAAAACTCCAGTTCCAGGAGCC
Source organism: Eospalax fontanierii (assembly GCA_035773235.1). Classification (NCBI taxonomy): domain Eukaryota; kingdom Metazoa; phylum Chordata; class Mammalia; order Rodentia; family Spalacidae; genus Eospalax; species Eospalax fontanierii. Next base: position 11,060,073 of record CM069527.1, read on the forward strand.
TGGATGTCTTTTCCTGACCTCTGTGGGTATTGCACAACATGTGTGCACATACACACTTGCAGGCAATACACTCATCCACCTAAAATAAAAATAATAAATAAAATATCTTTTAAAAAGAAAGAAAACTTTATGTTATCAATTTTTTTCATGAAATCCACATCAGTTACCCCATATAGAGTCTGGACCCACAGTTTAAGGAGTTAGGCTCTGGAATATGTGGATTGGCAAAGAACCACATTTTACTGCTCAGAAATAAGCACAAATCATATCTACTCCCTTTGATGAATAAGACAGTCTAGAGACCTTCGTTGTGCTAGTACAGTGGGCAGTCGGACTTGTGACTTGGCTATTTAAGACTATCCTGGTTTCAGAAAAAGGAAAAAGGTTACATCACAGTTACCCTGAGTTCTAAGCCTTATGCTGTAGTGGGAAGACATGGCCAGAAGCCCAAATGAGAATACGTGTAATCTGCAGGAAATGTGAGAACTGCCAACACACACACACACACACACACACACACACACACACACACTCGCATTTGTACAAGCCATGATACTGAAAATGGTATTTCTCTGAGTGCAGTGGAGATATATAGAGCCTCCTGGCTTCTCTGTACTAAGACATGCTTCCTTCTGATTAATTACAGGTTTCCAGGTTGGGTTTATTTGCTGGTCTCTAACAGATATCCTAGAAAACCATTTTGAATATTTTAAAAGCCTGACATAATCTATGAATATCTGAACAAATTATAGGGAAGACTATAACATCAAGTCAGATAAAAAAAAAGAGCAGACCATTTGGGGAGCTTGTGGGAGTGGAGTCTGTGCTCATTTGCCTTGCCAGTTAATGACAGCAGCAAGCCAGGGCTTCTTGGTCCAGGCCTAGGGATCCCATCTCCCAGAAGCAGAGTTATAAACTCCCTATCATTCTCAGTAATAACAGTAGTAAGTGGTTGAGAGATTGCCACTTAATCTGTCAGCAATCACCACCTGTTATTTACCTTGTTCTGAAAAAACACTCTAATCCTTGTCTTTAGAGGCCTCTGGGGATGGTTTACAGTGACTGGATTGCCAAATTTAGTCTGTCAGTAAAAGGGCCTAGACACCTGGAAGATGTAGGCTGCAGAGCACAAAGAAGGACTCCCGTGAGATAGCATCCTCCTTGCAAAGTTGGAATTATAATGCATCTGAGATGAGAATATGTGTTTTCTGTTGGTATGATGGCATAATCATCACCTGTAATTTACATTTCATCATTGTGTGATTTGTTACTAGGTTCTTCTTTAAAATAGTTTCCTATGTGCACTATGCTATTTAAACTCATCTTTTGCGCTGGATAGTATATTTCAAACCACGTACTCCAAAATCATTGAAAAAAACTCTCTAGATGCTTGTTTCAGAAGTCTCCACAAATTGAATAAAATGTGTCCCAAAGTGTTATATATTATATTCTCAAATCCTTTCAGTCAAGAGACCCATATCAAGAAGGCAAATTACTTTGCTGAGGCAAATTCCCTGACGTAACTCTAAACATAAACTTAATGCCTCCAGACACAGTCCTCCAGCACTCCAGTTTTTATGACTGGTTTTAAAGGCTCCCCTTTATCTCAGTAAAGAAGAAACAAAAGTTGTTTTAGCAAAATGCATATATCTGCAAGAAATTCTTGGCACATATCTGTTTTATTACCTCCTGGCCTCATCTTTAACGGTTCCAGTTAACTCTACCCACTGACTTAGCTGCAATTCCACAGCATGGTTTTTTTTTTTTACTTTAATTCACTGTGTACACCGAAAATTGGCAAAATGCACACTTTAACCTTAGCCACTTAGAAAAGAGTTTGTAGAGGTGGTAAAAGACATTCTTTCAAAAGAAAATAGGCATTTAAAAGACTATACTAAAGGTAGCTTTATGTACAGGAGATGGAGTGGCCCATGGGTTCTGCATGGTATGAAGTATCTCAATTATACTTGAAACTCAGACTATCAATGGCCAATGGATATAAGTATTTGGCCCTAAAAGGCTTGTTGCCAAGACACTGTCCTGTGTTGTAACCTGGTTGCTATCAGCAGAGGTCCAATCTCTACTATTCCTTATTTCGTTGTTTTTCTCAGGTCTGTCTACTCACTTTAAAGAGGTATTTATTTTACATGAGGTAGGCATATTTATCTTACAAAAGGCATAAGACATAAACAAACTGAAGAGAGTAAATGTGCCAGCAACTTTTCCATCGGAAGACAATCACCAGCTCTTGGAATAATACCATTTTATTCATAAATATGGATTTTAAACAAAATTATGACACCTGATACATTTTATTTTTATCAGCAATATGTTATAAAAATATTTTACATTATAAATTGAAGTATTAATATGTTTTACAGGTAGGTCATAAATATTTTCTTTTTTTATGCACTTATAATATTTTCAAGTTATTTTATCAATGCTATTAAACAAATAGAATATAATTTTATCATCCACTCAGTTTTAGCAAGTTTCCAGAATGTGGTGATTTTTTTAAATATTTTAATATTTTTGAATCAGTATGTAGACCAAACTCCAAACTGGCTTTCATCTCACAGAGATCCACTTGCCTCTGCCTCTCGAGTGCTGAGTTTAAAGGTATACACCAGCATGCCTGGCTTTAATATGATCTTAAGGAAATGAATCATAAGTGATTGTACACTTCAACTTTATACAACCTATAAAAGTAAAAATCTTGAATAAAATTAAATTTTTAAAAATAACATTATTTCTTTACTTTGATCATACTCTTGTTGTAAAATTGATACTATTCCTTGACTGAGCTGAAATTTCCATAAAAATCATTTAATTAAGATTGTGGCAGCAGTCAAAAATGTATACATTTTTCTTTGATGTTGAAACCTATATTTAACTCTTAATTAAGAGTATCCCTTTCTCAAATCTCATTGTTCCTACTGCTGTCATAGGTAGCTGCTCATTTGCATATACATATTTTCTAATGTCTAACATATTGCATTTGTATCTCTGATCTGTGTGTTAAAATTTGTCTTGTTGAATTTTTTCACAGTTGCTCTTTTATAATACTATACTGGGTGCACTTACAAGTTTTACTGTTTTACACTTTATGGCATAAGCTCTACTAGGAAAAATTATCATAAAACTCATTTCAAACCAGCATATTTGGAAAAATGTTCAAAGTAGAAACCAGTGTTCATTTCTCACTATTTTAAGAATTCATATCTGGCTAAACAAGGAAATAAAAAGCATAGGTCACATAACTAAGCATATTTTATCTTTTACATATTCTATTTATGAGTACCATATTTTTCATATAAGGATGTTTGCTATCTTAAGTGTCTGAACCATATAATAGGAAAAATCCATTTGATTAGAGGGGTGTGTGTGCTCAATTGAATCATGTAGCTAAGTGGGATAGAAACTTTTATCTCCAGCTCTCTCACCTCCAATTTAAACTCCTAAGCTTCACCCTTAGCAGAAGATAGCTTTAAAATAAACCTGTCTCTTGAATTGAAAAATTGCTACATTCAAGAACTGTTTAATTAGGCACAATCATCATGAACTCATAAGACACTGCTAAAAATAAATGGAACCCTTAGTCTGATAGAGTGTCCAGTATATTTGGATAGCATCCTAATTCTAAATATGAATTCTTCACATATTCATGATAGGAAATCACCATAGAGCCTTATCTTTTATTTGCTTACTGAATGGGAAAAGGCTCAAAATTTCTCCACAGTCTTGGAGCCAATATTAATTTGAAGTGGTTTCTACTACCAAGGCCACCTTAGAATTGAAGGAACATGATTACCTGAAAACCAGCATGTGCTTAGAAGAGACACATTGGTGCATGAGTATAACCCCAAACATGTTCTGTAAAGCACCTTATCCTTATTAAAAGCCTTGACTGTGGAGATGATGTAGGAAAGGATGATAAAACTGAGCACTGTGGAGGGGACAAGTCAGTAGAGAACAAAGAATTCAGAGAAGACGATGTTAATAAAGGCTTTTTGCACACTCTTGCATGCATGTAGTTCTTCCTCTCCATTTTCATTTTAAACAGTCAGTATGGACACTAATAAGAAGCTTTTTCCTTAACTGTATACTCCTACGACTGCTGAAAGTATATGCAAAACAGAATAACAAAATCCTATCATACGAAAAATATTTTTAAAATATCTGATTGAGTTGATGAAACTGCAAGAAATGCTGAAGAACAGAACCCATGAAAATTCAATAGAAAGTTAATCAAAGCAGTACCAAGGCTCCAGATTTAACATGATGAAAATTTTATCACGAAAGAGCACAGACTGGGTTTCCCCAAAGATTTTAGCCAAATCAAGGACTTCATCATAACATATGTCTCAATAGCACTGCCTGATTCAGTCAATGATAAACTAACCAACCTCACACTTAAAGGACATAATAATTTGTCTGAGATCTAGTTCTGGCAGAGCATGACCAATGAGGGTAGTGAGAATCTTAACATGGACAATACAAATTTGACTTCATTTCTATTAGGGATTATAATTTATTGCATGTATATTAAAAACAAACCCAAACTATATCACCAAAGTAAAAACAAGAGGATTATTTTGATTGGTCTGTGTTGGTATTGTTCGTAACAGTTGGAAGATAAAAACTGCAGTTGTATATGTAGAAATAGATGCTAACCCATAAAGTGTTTTCAATACATTGAATTATAAGAAACATGAACTCAAAACAGTACAGTTAATTGACCTTTGAGAAAAGTGTGAAGAACATATTATGAGTGTGTGATGAATGGTGATTTCTTTTACAATGGTATAGGAAAACCAGGTATCCAGTGTGGAAAATCTAAAATTGGTCCTTTACCTTCCACCACTTAGAAAAATCAACTCAAAGTGAAGACTTGAATAAACATTTTAAACTATAAAACTTCTAGATTCAAGTAGAGGAAAAACCCTTGCTGACATTTGTTGTCACAGTAATTTCTTTGAGATGACACACATACACAAAATCAAGCCACAGAGGATGGTGTAATGGCTTAATCAACTAGTTCTTGCCTAGCATTCATGAAACCTTGTGTTCTGTCCCCAAAACTACATGAATCGTGTATTATGGTGCATGTCTATATGCTTAGCTCTTGGGAGGCAGAGCTAGAAGCAGGAATGTCAGAAATTCAAGGTCATTCTTGGCTACACAGCAAGTTAAAGGCCAGCCTGGGATACACAAGATCCTACTTCAAAACAGATATGCAACTGATAAAAAAATATACAGATAAGTATAACAGGAAAAGCTGTCTGCAAAGCTAAGGGAGTCAACAGAATGAAAGACAATTAAGCAAATGGCAGAAGACAGAAACCTCATATATATAAGTCAATTTACAAAAAGATCTTAGCTCAGTCACCAAGCAAACAAACCCAAACTCCATAAATCGAAAAATGACAAAGGATTTAAACAGACATTTCTCTAAAAAAGACATACAAATTCTCAACAGATACATGAAATGATGCCAAGACCATGAATAAGATTTCTCTTTGGGAGAGGCAGACCAACTTAACCTGCCTCTCTCCCCCTGCCTTGCAACCCAAAAAAGTCTCCCCAGGCCTTGCAACAAACACATAAATTTCTCCACTCACAGTTAAACAGATTCTAGCTAGTTCACTTGGGCTTACTAACAGAGCAATGGGTAAGGGGTTACTTACAGAACACGGGTGCCCACCCTCTCATCCCCTCCGCAAGTTACATTAGTAAACCCACGTGGCTGGGATCTTGCAACTTCCCCGTGAACAGATCCAAATGGAGCATAGGAGAGGGGAGAAAAAAGGGACGGCGTCCTGGTGCCCGCAGTTTAAATACTTTTAGCCCCTCCTCTTCTCACATCCAAGGCCAATAGACAGGATGGGTGGGGCATAGGACTTTCACAGTTCCTCGTCTTTCTGCTCAAGGTGGTCCTGGGTGATATCACTCTGGGAGGGGTGTTTGTCCACCTTTTCCCTTGGAGAATCAATCCACTCTGCACCAGGTAAAACAAATCTAAATTAATGAGATTTTACTTCACCTCGGTTCAAATAAATACTACATTAATGACAAAGACAAGTTACAGAGAAATTGAATTATTTTTATCCTGTTTGCGAGAAAAAAACATAAACTGGGATTTAAAAAAAGAACTGTTGGAAAAACACAGGGAAGCTTTTCCAGACATTAACAACATTACCATATGATCCAAAATCCCACTGCTGTGTTTGTATTCAAAATAATTGAAATTAATATGTTAAAATATACCCTACATTCTCATGTTCACTGAAGACTTCTTCATAGAATATAGCAAAGACAGGGAACCGAGACTGGCATATCTCAACATAATAGATGAAGAAAATGTGGGGTACCGGGTGTATGTGTGTGCGTGTGCGTGCGTGTGTGTGTCCGTGTGTGCATGTGTGTGTGTGTGCATGCGTGTGTGCGTGTGTGTGTTTTAAAAAGGGGAAAATACTTTTGTTTATATTTTGTTTTTGAGACAAGGTCTTTCTCAGTAGCTCAACTCAAAATTTAGTACAGACTGCCCTTGACCTTGTGAGTAATTCTCAGATCTCAAACTTGTGAGTTCTGGGATGATAGGTCTGGCTAAATATTACTATTTTAACAATATACATGAATCTGTGTGATATTATGCTAAGTGAAATAAGCCAGTCATAGAATGAAAACTTCCCACAATTCCACTTTAAATATGAGATATTTAAAACACTCAACATAACAGAAGTAGAAATCAGGACGATGAGTTCCAGGAGCTGGGTTTGGGAAAAATGTACAGTTGTTATTCAACATGTATAAAAGGGCACCTACTTTAGGACAATAATTTCTAATCTTCTGTTCCATGTAGTGCCTATATTTATCAATACATTATTGCATGTGTCAAAGTTTACTTATAGGCTAGACTTCATTTGTAAAGTTCTTAACACAAAAAAGTCATACACATAAGGATGTTACACAGGAAAGTTTATGAGGTATTAGATATATTTACTACTCTTATTTTGGTAATGAAATCATAAATGCATACTTCAAAATTCACCAAATTTATATATACAGTTTTCTCTATCCTGCTTACTTTTCTTCCTGTGGAGATACAAGAGACAAGGGGGCAAGGAAACCAGGATCAATTAAAATGAGGAATGTAAGGAAATCCAATGTTGAAACCTACTATCCTGTAACTAAATTAGTTAGAAGTATAATTTAATAAGAGTTAGAAGGTGCCCTGCATGGATAAATAATGCTGCTCTTAGTAGCTATGAATTCCTAAAGAAAAATCTATGTATCTGGTATGGGATATGAGTTATCAGAGAGGCCACAGAGATCAAACTGATAGAGGGTAACTGAAGATTCTACTGGTGAAGACTTCACAGAACTTGGTTGCAAGACAAAGAAAAATCTAATTTGAACTGAACTGGAATTTTTCTCTCTGCCTGCTAGTTTTCACGATATCAGAAGGTGTGATGCAAACTTCTGGGAGAAGAAAGACCTCAGTGGACTTACCCAGTTATAAATTCAATAAATTATATTACCAACCTGCAAGGCAAGCGAGTCCACTTGTGCGATAGTGGCACAGCTGTTATAGTGCTATCCAGTTGCTCTCTTATTGGTTGTGAAACCTCAGCAATAATATGGAATACATGTTTGGTACTGTAAACCAAACAAAACTAATCAAAAGATGTGACTTGGGAAGTTGTAAGAATTAGGGGAGAACTTACTACTACTGTGTAGCTAAACTGGCACAGCGTCAAGCTGCCTTCTAAATGTCTATGCTCATGTCCATAGACAAGCTAATCTCAACCATAATCAGAGAATCTCTCGTTGTTGGACTGAAGAGCAGTGAATGCAATGATTCAGTGCTACTGATGGAGCTTTGAAAAGCGGATAGTTAAGTTTTCAGCTGCCATAAATAAGGCAGTTACTCCAACCTCTCTAAGACTCAGGGATCATGGTAGAGGAGGAAGTAGAAAAAACGGAAGATCTAGAAGATAAGAAGAACTAAGAAATCCTATCTTCTTCAGTCTGTGCAATCATTACTTTAACAATTATGGTTACATGCACTGAGCTAGCATAATACTGGACTTAGCTCTGTCAACCATCAGTTATTCATGGGGGAGGTGATCTTAGGCCTGCACCCCTACCTGCTGAACTATTGGCTACTGGAATATTCTGGGGGAGGGGCAGCCATTGTCTTAAAAAACATTCTCAAGGTTAGACCAACATATTCTAATGGATGCTTCTAAAACCATGGTCATATTGATGGCTAAGCCTTAGCTTACTGGGTTACAAATTTTAAAAAAATTTAAAAACACATGAGTTTGGGAAAGGGATTTGCAGGGAGAAGTGAGGACTGGAAGGGAAGAATGAGGGACGAGCAATTAGAATGCATGCTAGATGTGGATGGAATTATCCCAGAAAAATTTAACTAATAAACTGAAAAGTCAACTCATTACAAACAACAAAAAAATGTGTGCAGGTTTTTACATCAAACATACCTGACTTAAGCTGTTCAAATTGCTAAGCATATGAAGAAAGGCAGCTCAGTGACACATAGTAGCAAAAGCAATGATTGGATTTACATGTAGCAAGCTGAGGTATTGAAAGGATGGATTATAAAATGCAACTTTAATGATGCTCAAAACAATAGCTGGAGTCTTAATGAATGAACAACATAAAATAAACTAATACAATTTGAATAAGAATTCAGGAGAATTTTTAAAACAGTAATTATGTTGGAGAGTCAATGAACTAAGGAATTCAGAGGATAAAAAATTCAACAAGAGTTCTTAAATTGGTTGACAACCCTGAAAAAATTATCAAGAAAGGGAGAAAGAGTTGAGATGTAAATTCAGAGAGTAATGGATCTAAGACACAGTATAAACCATTTCAATGAGTGTAATCACTTTACCAAAGGATAACAAAAAGAGCATAGCATAGGCACTATTCAAAACAGCAACACCTGATAAATGCTTAAAATTCTTGAAAGGTTCCCACGTATATATTTGTTAAGCCTGATAAAATACCAAGGGATATGTTAAGAAACAAAATGTTACACAGTTTAAGGCAAAACTGCCAACACTCTGTACTATAGACAGAAGACATTAATGCTCTCAGATATAAAAGATAATGTGCAAAATGACAATGAAGTTACAAAGTTTTCGAAAATTGAACATACTGGAATGATGGAATCATCATTTTGAGCATAACTTTCTGTTTAGAAGTGTGTTTCTAGTGAAAAATATTCTAGAATTGACTGCTAAACATACATATTTTTCAGACAAGCAAATGTGAAGGAGTTAATAATAACATACCTGAGCTATAAGTTCATAATTTCACTCAAGAATATACAAAAAATCATTTGATAAAGTGAGTCTGAGTTACAGAGGAAATGGGAACCAATAGGCAAGAAATCGTAGGCATATATCCAAGCAAATGGACTACAAACGACATGAAAAAATTAAAAGACAAAAAAATGAAACATTAAAAAAAACAATAGATGGAACTCAACCATGAATGAAAGTATGCTAAAACTCAGAGTTAAGGCTTCATTATAGAGTCTTATGCATTGTTAGAGAAATGAAAATATAACCGTTTTACATACCTGAGAAAACAGCCTGGCTCCTAACCTTAGTTTCTAAGGATGGGCCTAAACTCAGAGGGCACCTGCTTCCCCAGGTGTCTCCTGAAACTCCCACTGAAACAGGACTCACCCGTACTTTTATTCTGAGTCATTTCTCCAGCATCAGTTTGGGGAAACCACAAGCTTTGGATGATGAGGAATTGGGGTCAGGTGTCCAAATCACCAGAGCCCATAATTCATTGAATTGCAGTGGGTTTTCTGGTTGCAAGGTTAATTAAAAGTCATTAGTCCAGAGTCTGTCCATTTATAAAATCCATTCCCACAATGAACCAACTCAGAGATGGCTCAGTATTTGGTGGCCAACATAAATCAAAATGCATATTTAAAACCCAGCAACATCAACTAAAGTGATAGATTTTCTACTTCCTAACCAACATAGGGAAGATTTAGGGAAAAAAAAAAAAAAAAAACACTGAAAAGAGTTCTTTCTCATCTTCTAAATAGTAAAGGCAAACAGGAACCTAAAAATAATAAAAAAAAATCTCCACAAAATATGATTTTGAGTGAAAATACTGTTAATGGTGATTTTTGGTCTCCTATTTTCTGCATTTTGTCAATTTTCTTTCCTTATTCTATCAGTTATGCCTGGTGGTATAACAGTACAAGAAAGTGCTCCTAAAGAGCATACTTTTACCCTAACCAAGTTTGCAGAAATTCTTTCACAGCTCACAAATATGTAGAGTGAGCTTTTATTGAAGTCCTGTATTGGATTAGATAAGTTTTCTTCTTCTACAGTTTTTAAAACTAATGTATTTTTTTTCAACTTGTTTACTGTATTTACTCACATCTGTTTATTTAGTGAGTTATATTGTACCAAGGATATTAAAAATATGGAAACTGCAAATACCAAAAGAAATTTCAAGTCTTTGTTATATCTGCATTACTGATGCCAAGCATAAAAGATCTAAAATATACAAAATCAACAGTATATTGTAGGGTTAAATTTTATGTCACGAAATGAAATTTAACAACAGGCAACAAAACTAAGTTGGTATATTAGGGAATGTAGACTCAAAAATCTCTAATATTCTTTTTTCTTGAGTTGCTTTATTTTTATGATAATGTATAATAAGAATAATTTAGGTCATTATTAATATATATCTTTAAAAAGTATTGTAACTACTCTAGGAATAAAAATAATAATTTTAAAATAAGATCACTTCTTTATACTTATTAATGTAATAATTCTGAATGTTTTATAGTTAAGTTGTATTCAAAGCTTAATGTGGGCCATGTTCTGAACTAAGAAACATTTTATAGTATCTCATTGAGAATTTATAATACTTCTGTGATATTTATGGTATTTTATCCTCTCAGAAAAAAGATCATAAAAGTTGGATTCACTAACTTCCCCAGATGGCTGAGGCCTAATTTTTCATCTATGTGATTAACTTTTATTGTAATCTGTAATGAACAATTCACACTCACATGCAGAGGCATTCACATGCACTACACACCCACACAAACTGGGTCTTTGTAACACACGTGTGCATTTACTCACATAGCGCATCTCCATAGACCAAAATTTTCTATTCTTTTAGTTAAATATTAATTTAAATAGTGTAGAGTCACTTAACCCAAATTTTATTCTGGAGTCAACACAATGGCTAAGGGGCTAAAGAAGCTTGCAGACAAGACTGACAGCTTCAGTTTGATCCTTAGAGCCTAAGTGGTGGAAAGAACCAACACTGGAACTTGTCTCCTGACCTCTACAGGTATCAGGACACCCCTCCAGACACACACACACACATACACACATAATGTATCACTGTAAAAAGTAGTTATTTTAAAGTAGTGAATGAATCCCGACTTAAATATAGAACTAGAAGTTGAGATCTGGCAGATAAAGAAACATTTTTATTAAGAGTTATTCTTAAATCATATAATTTCAGGAAACCAAGGAAACATTTGCACAAGGATTATACTATTCTGTATCTGAAATCAGAACTAGAAAAATCTTACCCTTTCCTAGAAGAATTCTACCCTAGAGGTTTATGCAATGAAGCATTTAAAGTCATTATCACTCTAATTCTCTAAGTAAACACTCTTCAAATACCATCAGAGTGCAGTCTCTCATGCATATGGCACTGTAGACTCCAGAGTCTTTCAAAATTTGCTTTACATGGCACTATTGCACATAAAATTTAACCTGAGGAAAATATTATGAACAATTTCTTCCATATAAAATTTGTGATTTTCTTTTCTGTACAGCTTCGTTATTACAAATTCTTCTACACAGTGAAAACAAAACAAAACAAAACAAAAAGCACACATTATTCTTTAGGCAATGTCTACAGCTCTTCAATTATCACTGATCTTAATTCATGGATGGATTCATTAAGCAGGGCAGAATTTACATTAATGTGGCCCAGGTTTATGTTATCCTGCAGAACATTTTCTTATTATAGTAACTTCTGCAGTTTTACATTTTGGTCACACTTCGAAAGCAGATTTCTCTGTTTATTATATAGTTTACCCATTTCCCATGACGTTTACTCCCTTATATTTTACTTATGTTCAAATCTGGAAAAATATCATGGATAAGTCTCACATACATTTTGAAATCAATGTAAAATAAATACATGAAAAATTGACAGACTAATCTGTAAAGACTGTTTGTGTCCTCTGGAATTGATTTTATTCTATCATGCTTGAGCACGTAACAAGATAATGGAAGCCATTATTTCATTTAGTATAAAATAAAGGTAATTTAAAATAGCTGTACCACAAAAGAATAGAAAAAAATGACTTGCTTTAGTCATATTATTATGTGGTATAAAACTTTTTCATCATAAGAATGTTTTACACTGATCACAAAATTTTATTTGCTTACTAATGAGGTGTCTACCATAAATGGACTCAAGCATTCAAGCTCTTGAACTGATGTTGCTGTTTCGGGAGCATCATAGAATCTCTAGGAGGTGCAGAGTTTCTGGAGGAAGCATGTTATTGCAGTGGTCTTTGAGACTTCTGAACTCTGTCCCATTTTGAGTTTGTCGCTACTTCTTGTGCCTGCTTTGAGATGTGAGCCTTCAGCTTTCTGCTCTGGCTGTTTTTGTCATGCTTCCTCACCACAGTGGATTCTTAGTTTTGGGAACAATAACCCAATAAACTCTTCATTCTATAAGTTGTCTTAGTCATGGTGTTTTATTACAGCAACAGAAAACTAATATAAGTAACTGAATGCATTTAGGTAATATCAATACCCCTGGTTCCCAGTTGTATCTACTCCTTTTCAAAAAGTAGAAAAATATATTATTGAAATGTGGACTACTTATATGAGCATGTATTTAAAACCAAATTTAAACAAAAACATACAAATGTCTTCCAAAAAAGGTCACACTTCATTGCCTAAGAAAATATAGTATTTTTATATTATATTTATAAAACAAGAACAGATCTATAGAAATGGCAGAACACTAATTTTAAAAATTATTCTGAATTAATTTACATGGATAAAATATGACCATGTTAACTGTACAATTGAATGGTTTTTAGCAAATGTATATATCTGAGAAGTTATTGATAAAGTCGAGTTTTAGAGCATTTCTGTTACCTAAAATGGCTATTAGTGCCCATGGCTAGTCATCCTCACTCCTGTCCCCACATAGCACTAGATTGCCACTACCTACTATTTATCTGTAAAATTTTCCTTTTTGGGGATTTGTACTCTGAATGAGACAATACAGCATGAGCTCCTTTCTGATAACATTACTACACATGTTCAAAGTTAATTGATACTGTATTTGTATTATACCAGTTCTTCATTCTTTGTTAATTGGTTATCCAATTACATGGATTTGCCTTGTTTTATCTTTGCACCAACTGACTGAAATTTTAATTCTCATTAGTTACTTTTCTCATTGCAGACAAAATCAACTTAAAGAAGCAAGGATTGATTTTTGCTCACAGTTTGAGTGACTTTTCAGCATGGTGGAAGAATACACGGTAGGAGCATGAAGCAGCGGTGACAGCCGTCTACAGTCAGAGAGCAGACGAAGACAAAGCTCGGTCAGCGCACTGGCACCTTTATATTCAGTTTGAGACATCGACCCATGGAATATACTGCCCATATTGATGGATCTTTCTATCTCAACACAATGTAGAAATTTTCTCACAGATACACCCAGAGGTTTCATCTCCTAGATAATCTAGTTTCCTGTGAAGTTGGCAATCAATATTAATGACCACAAGGCCATCCTTTGTCAACTTGACACCCAAACATATCACGTTTAACTCATATTTTGCCACCAACTGATGAATCTAGCTGGTGAAAATGAAAATTCACTGGAAAACAAGAGACATAACTGAAAATGCTGCAGAAGGAGTCCTCTTCTCAAAAACAGCTGTCTGCCCAGAAGTACTTCCTCAGGTACACCATGCAGAGGGCACTTCAGCTATCCAAGGGGGCAGACTGTATTTCAAGTTGACAGAGGGACTTGACGGCTTGGTCCACATGGTATTTATTTGACAAACATGAAAGATATACAAAATTCCATAGCAGTCAACTATGCACCATAATGTTGAGTAGTATCCCTGCAAGAAGTCCGTGACAGGTCATTGTGTGAAACTGAGAAAGGAACATCAAAGTTACAGGAGAGACTCCCGAACACTGAAGATAACAGAACCATGAGACATCTGCAAAAGAAAACTGCAGGCATAGAGTGGAGCTGGATCTAAAGAGAGTCATCGGCAGAAATGGAGGGGCCAGGAGACCCAAGTCCTTTGGAAACTGAGTAATTCTATGATAGGCCCCAGATGCTGCACATGGCAATACAGGATGGGTGTTTATTCTGCTGGATTTAGGCATTGCTTTAATCTGACCTTTGATTGTAATGCCCATATTCCTCCTTTTTGGAAAAGGAGTACTTAGTCTTTACAGTCCATATTAAAATAATGCAACCCTGTTTTGATTTTAATGATACACACGGCTAAGGTATTTCCTTGTCTCAGAAGAAACTTGAACTTTGGGTGTTTAAACTATATTGGAAGTGTTAAAACCAATAGAGACTTATAAAGTTTGACTGAATGAATTTTACATTATGAGATGACTATGAACCTATGAGGACAAAGGGTTGAAACTTTTGGCTTAAAAGTGATATATTTGGGTGTCAAGTTGACAGGTGTGGGTTTTTGATAGCTAACATTTATTGTAAACTTGACCAGTCTAGAAGAACCTAGGAAACAAACCGCTCAGTATATCTTTAAGCGAGTTTGTATATTGGGTTAGTTGAGGTAGAAAGACCCACTCAAATGTGAACAACACTCTTCCATTGATGGGAACCAAGACTGAATAAAAAAAGAAATAAAATTGATAACCACCACTCATTTCTCTGTTTTCTCATCGCATACTTTTCCTTCCTTCCTGATATTGTTCTGAAGTTTCAGAGACAAATTTAAAGGCATCTCCTAGAAGATCTCTATGTTCCCAAGACAAAGGAGATCTTCAGTCATTATCATATCACTCTGTTAGGATTTTTGTATATTTATATATATATAATAAATAGACACACAAACATATATGTATATCTTTTAAAAATAACTCTTCGGGTGTTTTGTTTCTTTGTTCTTCTGGAATGTGGGCTCTATGAGTGAAGGAGTTCTTTTTGCCTCTCTCTTTCTTGTGAGCATATTCTTCCTGTTAAATTGACAGTAAATACTAAAAGGAACCAAAGAAAAGATCATTTTGTATTATCTGTGAGAATGAATAATGGCACGTTGGTTGTTTCTTCTTTGTACCAACCTAAATCAGGCTGAATATTACTAAGAATATAATGTTAATACTTCTTTTATCAGTTTTCTTGGAAACACAAATTCTACTGGTTAAATAATCTTCAATTGTCACAAATCATTGCTGATGGAGCTGCTATGAAGCTCTCATATTTACTGAAAAAAGCCTTTTTACCAGGAAAGAGACATACTTCTAGCCAGGCAGTTCAATTATTTAACATCTTTTTGTGCTTTTCTCTTGTTTCCAATGGTTTAATGCACATTTAAGTACATCCTACCCATTAGATGGGTAATATTTAGGAGACAAAGTATTTAAAGCAAGAACTCAACTTTAGTGGTAAAATATTTAAAAGGCAGATATTTTAAAAATTAGAATCATTTGAATATTAAAAGAAATAATAATCATCAAGAATGATCCATGTTATAGTTTTACTTCTAGAAAGTTTGTTTTACATTAACACTACTTTAAACTCCTTTATATTAACTCCGCCATATTACCAATAACTGTAATTCTGAAACCACTGTCATTTCTATTTTAGAGATAAAGAATCAAAAACACGGAAAAAAGCTAAAACTCTACAGTGTTGCACATTAACAGATGTCCCAGAGGATCTGACAGGATCTTTGGTCCAAAACTCTCCATAAACCTCGGCACAATAGACGAGACATGATGGATCCCGTTCCTCCCATTGCACGTTTATACCTGTGTCATGAGGTCCTGCCCATGATAGTCAATACTGCTGTTCATTTGACCTAATTTTATTTAGTTTTTAGTCTTTATTTTTTTATTTATGCACGTGTGGTGGTGTTTGTATGTGGTATATGTACACATAGGCATATATGTCTACATGAACCTGGGTGTGTGCGAAGACTACTTTTGCTTGTCCACTTGATATGCTGTACAATCACCTGGGAAAGGAAGAAGAGAAGTGGCTAGATGAGATTGGCCTGTGGGCATTCCTATGAGGGACTTTCATAATTGTGTTCATTGAAGTGAGAAGGATCATTCTGAATGTGGACTGCACCATTTAGGAGCTAGGCTCTGGACTGAATGAAAAGGAGAAACTGACCAAAACACTGCTGCATGATCAATTCATTGCTTTCTGCTCTTGACCGTGTATGCGATATGACCAGTTGCTTCAAGTTCCTGCTTCCCCATAATGATGGGCTGTAATCTGCAACTATGAGCCAACGAATCTCTTTCTCTTTAAGTTGCTTTTGTCAGGATATTTTCTCACAGAAACAGGAAAGGAAACCAAGACAGGCATGTGGAGTCTGGAGGTTCACATCAAATGTGTTTTCTCAGCCACTCCCTACCTTTGTGCTTTTGAGATAGGCTCTGTCAGTGAACATGAAGCTCCTTGATTCAGCTAGACTGGTTGGTCAATAGCTTTCATAAATCTGCCTATCTTCATCCCCACCCCCAGCGTATAATTACAGAAGCATGCTGACACACCTGTGTTCTGGGGATATGAACTTAGGTCCTTGAATGTGAATGGTAGATACTTTACTGTAACTCTGGCCTAAAATTTTACTGTCCTATTCACATATTTAAAATATATATGCATTATGACTTTCAACATATTTTAAAATTGATTCATTGAAGAAAAATCAAAACTCATGCTAATTTAATGTGATAGTTGCAATTCATAAAAGGGTAGGAGGATTGAAGCTATATGTAGAAAAAGATTGAACAGAATAGTAAAAACATCGAATTCCCTGATATGTTAGATAGTAGCAACACCCCATTTCTGCTAGTTCAGGTGGAATATTAGAATGAATACAGAGCAAAAAATAACTTTTTCTAAGGAATTGTCCACATAGGGTAATATGACTATAAAGAGCTGGCATCTATATCTTTTACTGAAAATTTGAGTAGTATATCTTGGAAAACAAGGTTGGCAACATAATTAAAATAAAAATGAGTGTCATCACATCCATTCTTATCCGGAAAACATATGAATAAGTGATTTGTATATATATACATATACTTTCATTCTTATTTATACGTATTAATTATTTAACATTTTAGTGATCTAAGAAGGGAAAATTAAGAAACTATAATTGTATTTAATTATGAAACATTCAAAATAATAGCAAATCTTTGGCTTTTAAACATTAGGTTAAATTAAGCATATGGACATTTATTCTGTCACTACTGAGACTCCTTTAAATTTATTTCTAGTAGAAAATGTATAAAAGCACAAAAATCAAGAAAAATAAACCTATCATTGAGAGACATTTTAACATATTTTTAGGAAGTAAAATGTTCTTGGAAGATGTTACTGATTTAACTTAGGAAGATTTGGCGATCCCACATTTAATCAAGGAGCTTGAGGGCAGAAAAGGACACATTATATTCAAGAATGACATCACTAAGTACTGTGAATTATCACATAGAATGTGAAGTATTAAGATGTGCAGAACATCTATGCATAGAATAGATGACCCTTCTTGCATGGGCGAGATATCAGCATTTAACGATGTACTGTTATGGTAAAATTTATTGAATATTATCACGCTCTAGATGCCATCATAAATGAGCTGGCTTAATTTTCAAGAGAGGACTGAATTAAGAATTCCAGTTTTTTGAAAATAAAGAGGCACTAGTGGAGATCTCTAGACCCACATCGACGGTCCATTGCCTGAGCCCCACATCGACAGTCCATGCTATAAGGCACCAGACTGGATTTGCTGCCTCTCCTTCCTACAAAACATAAAATCAGTTATCAAATTTTTTGATACATTAAAAACATGACATCCAAGGCACAAGGGAAGGTGGAAGGATGCAAGTGATTGAAAACTGAAATTACAGACAGAGTGACCCACAAGCTTCCTTACCCGTGACCAGACAGGGAAACTTGGACAAGAGAGAAGGAATTAAATTAGGTGACTCGTTTAAAAATATTAGGAAGGTCAATTCCACCGAACTGCTTATGGGCTGGATATGTTATTTGAAAGAAATAATGAAAGTAAGGATAAATTCTAGATATCAAAACTAAAATGGGGCTGTGACGAAGTTGTCTGCCCGGAAGGCAGAGGGAACTGACTCCCCGAGGGATGCATCTGCTGGAAGTCACACCCCAGGGCAGGCAGGATGGATCACCACCAGCTGTGGACTGGCTGCCTCCAGGGCTTCACAATGAAGAACGCTCAGAATCATCTGCTATAGTGCAGTCATCTACTTCAAACAGCATCACCGACAAATCTGCTTCTTAGGCACCAGCAGTGGAAACAGTCTTCTCCACCTTCAGGGAGCATCATTGTGAAGTACCATGGCATTTACTTTCAACTGACTTGCATTTTTCTTATCTTTCTATATCACTGACACCGTAACTGGAAAGAATGGCGCTATCTGCAGATTTGGCCATTCGTTGACCAAATGATTATTTTACTGACTATTTCAATGGACAATATTTGCTTTAGTGGATATTTCTTGTACTTGGCCTGTTTCTTTTCTTCAGAGGAATTGTTAATTATCTAGAAGTCAGAAACATGTTTTAAAGAATGGCAGCGGCTCATAGAACAAAATACTTCTTCTTACTATAGAGGCTGCATTAACACACCATTCCTATCTTATACCAAACTGAAATTTCCACATCATCTGTAACACTGCGACTTTAATAGAAAAGAAGATGACTAAAAGAGGAAGGAAAATTAGTAAAAGGTGGAGCTTCAAAATTACATGGCAGGTTTATACTTTTAAAAGCCATTTCTATTAATTTCTTAATTATTTTATTTCATTTATTTTTCACATTTGCATATGTATCCATTTTAAAATTCACATATACTTGAAAGGAACTGTAAAGTTGTAGTGGTAAAGTCCAGTCAGATTTGGTTAATCAGTGTTTGGTATAATTGATAGAGTCCAATGATAAACAGTTTCCATCATGTAAGTCTTCTGACTTGACTATTAATAGATAAAAAATTATATTACTAATCTTATCAAATGTTTTACTTTCTGACTCATATTTAATAATTCTACACATGAAATATTCTTCATTCTATATGAAATTGATTAAAATCTACAGTGTGATTATTTGAAAGAGTTTGTTAAAATTTCGATTATGGTATTATTCAGGAATTTCTTGTTTAATCTTATGCGTGAGTGTTAAGCCTACATGGATGTAAGTTCACTGGTGTTGTGCAATGCCTGAGGAGGACATAAGAGGGTATTAGAGTCCCTGGAACTGGAGTTACAGACAGTTCTTAATTGCCATGTGAGTGCTGGGATCCAAACCCAGGTTGGTCCTCTGCAAGAACAGCCAGTGCTCTTAACTGCTGAGCCATCTGTCTAACCCCAGAAAAGTTCTTTAATTAAACATGCATAAGTTGCTTTTTACATTCTTTTCTTAGAACTTGTGTTCAATAATTTGAAATTAAGTAAACTATATATAGAGAGAAACTGTTAAAGATGAGTGATTTAGGATAACTTAAAGAAAATGTGAGTATTCCAGATGTCCTTTATAAGAACAAGATTTAAGGGACGATACCAGTTTTAGGAATTTTCAAATGATAAGCTTGGATTTGGGGATTGCCTACCCATCCCAGAGTCTTACAAGAAGGCATTATATCACATTTATATTTATTTCATTTAAGACCATTTAAAAATTAATTTACTAGATAAGTTATCTTCATTTACATGTGTCCTTTGAAAAGCCAATAAAATTATCTTTCAATATCACTGTAATAATTTTCTTTAAATGTTTAGTTGGTTAAGCTTAGCAAATAAAATCTTGTTCTATTATTAGCACCTTGCTTTTTGACTGTAAGATTAACTTTAAAAAAAGTATAATCTGAATTGAGATACTCTAAGTGCCTGTTTACATGTTACATGGACATGTCCGTGGAATATCAGGGTGTATAGTTTGTATATGCCGAGAGTATACACCCATTGCTCAACTGGAATCTGCTTTTACAATATAAGCTACCACACTTCTTGGCATCCTGAAAATCATTTTGTGTCTCATCTGTTTATCTTTTCCTTTTTATCTTCGCTTTTGAAAGCCAACGGCAACATTAAAGATGATGGAAATTACGTGACTATTTAAATGTGGACATCATTTACTATAGTTATGTAGAACACATAAAATTGATTGTTGACACTGACTACAACTAAAAAGTACACTAACCAGGGTCATTTTTCTATTATTAAGAAAGGTAGTTTTTTTTTATTTTAAAAAATCAAAATGGTTAAAAGTATATACTACTTATCAAATGGAAAGACTTTTCATTTGTGTGAAGACTTTTACACATACCTAACAAACAATAACAAAAATAAATGCAATAGAAGGGTCTCTTCACACTGAACAGACTTACACAATGCTAAACACCATGAGTAAATAATCTATGAACAGTCTCATCTTTCTAAAAAAATGATAACAACAAAGAGGCAAGATATTATGAAAAGAAACAAAAACATGGCTATATTTATTAAAATATTACAACTCTCAGTATGATGTGAAAATGAATATGTTTTTACTCCAGTGTTTTTTGAAGTAAACAAATGACCCACTCTTGGGCTGAGAGATGAGTGAGTAGTATAGTAAAGGGAATAAGGGCAGGATAACTAACACTAAAGGCATTTTGAAAAGCTCCTTAAAATATATACATATGTGAAGAGATTAAATGGAGTTACTTTATAATGGGAACACAATACTCCCACTAGGTACCTCACGCTAGAAAATAAAAGAATGGGTTACCTCCCTTCAAGTTGTTGGTCAATGGATCTCATAGACTCCTCAGATCTTACAGGCTATTGCCATGACACTTGTTTACTCTCCAAAACTTGGCAGTGAACCCTTATTGCTGAAGACAACACATACTTGAGTCATAGAATACGGAAAAATCAAGCAGGAACTGACCTAGAAGTTTCATCTCTACTAGCTAGTTTTCAGAGTGCCGGATGGTGCTATGCATGCTATCACGGGGGGAAAGAAATGATTAGTCTCACTCAGCTGTAAACCTGAGAGCTATAATAATTATTGACCTGGCAAGATATGCTCTGTAGTACAATAGAGACATGAATGTTATGGGAGCAACCTAACTCTAATTGGATTTAAGACTCACTTCATGAGGTGGAACATATACCCAGCACCATTATCATGGCCAAGTATCTGTGACTATACAGGTCATGGGCCTCCAAAATAGAGCCTGCTACTAATATTCTACTAAGTAGACACAGGATTAGATGACTCTTATTGATTTATTATTATATCCATAGAATAGTACATTTTTCAACTCTCATCGGAGAAGTTTCTTCCTGCCATAAAAGGCATTTATCACAGAGAACAATTAATCAATGCACTGCAGAGATTAAGAGACCAAACTGTGCTTAGTCCTAACTGGGACACGTATATCACACCCTCTCCTCCAAAGTCTTAAATATCATATATAATAGGAGGTCTGAAAGAAAGGGCTATAGATCTCTGTAGAGATTTCCACTTGGAGAAATTGAGTTTGAGGGTAGAAAAGGACAAAGTTTTTATTACTTGGTTTTTAAAACTAACTATACATATCACTTTAAAATGAAGATAAATTAAGATCTTAAATGCTAGCCAGATTATTATGAAACTAGTAAAAATATACATATGAACACATATATCATCATTTTAAGTAAGGTCATAAATATGAAGACTTTTAGAAGGCTGTTTAACTCCATCTTGATAAAATGGCAAAGCATATTCCTGAACTAATTCAGCTAGAACACTCCTTAGATGAATATAGCTACATAATCCTGATTATGGATTCATCAATATTAAGAAACTTATAGCTAGACCATCTGTAATAATAAAAATAAGAAAAAAATACTAATTCTTATATTTAAATCAATCATTTAATGCATTCTTCTCTGAAATTTTCTAAAGATGTTTAAGATTTCAAAATATTTACTTTAAAAGAATTTAATAATAGAGTGTTGGCATTATTTAAGAAGAATTAGTTTTTCAGTGTCTTTTCATAAGAGGATTTAAATGGTTCACTGATTCAACTTTAGTTAATATACTTTTATTACATACAAATACTTGGAAAGATTCACTTCCTAGGATTTTGTTAGAATTAATTTTATAGCCTTTATCATGCTGAGTCCCCAAGCTCAGGATTTTTGCTTTTATTAAACAGAACATTTGATCCTTCTGTGTGGAAGTCTAAAAGCCCACTTTTGACTTTGTCTCATGTGACTCTGACTATAGTCATTCTAGCCACATAGCCTCAGCCTACTTAACCACCTATCTTTGAGTTGTATACAATTGCTCTGAACTGTAAGTAACAATTTCTTTAAAAAGGGTTTAGCCTCCAGGTTTAAATGACTTTGGATCTCTATAATTTTAGAGCACCAACAAAGTCTTTATGTACATTAAACTTTTTCCTTAATAAAAGAGTGGCACCTGTACCACCACCAAAAATATAGTGCTGAATTGCAATTAAACAGCTTCAGAGGCACTGCGCTGTCTATGAGTTAGGAATATTACGATGGTAAAATTCTAATCACACCGTCTATGTTTACTAGAACCACAAAGTAGTCTAGAAAATAAAATTAGGAAATCTACAAGAAAAATATATTCAAATTTGGACAGATTTGGACATATTGGTGATAGCATTTTTCTACAAGTCTAATGATCAAATTCAAAAGATAATTATGACAAATAAACAAAAAAGCCAGCACCAAAAAAGCTAAAACTTGATTTTGATCTGACATCACAAGAAAAGTTTTGAAAAATCTCAAATGATTTTCTGGTTTGCTCTTGTAGAAGATGGTTCTGGAACTGTGGGTCACCACTCCATAAGGGATCCTGTAACTAAATCTGGGGATGGCAAGAAATTTGGCAATAGTAACTGGTTTCTGAATGCCCAGTGATCAAGCATTCACTAAACGTGAGTTGTTCTGGAAGCAGTGCTCCATTCTGTATAAGAAGGCTTCACTGTAGCTTTGCTTTTGAACCCCATTACAGATGGCACATACCAAGGCACTGGACAATGTCAAGAAAAGAACGCTGCCCACAAGCAGATTCAAAACTGTTCTATGCAATGAATTTAGTATTTTAGTGTACATGCAAAGTTTTCAGCTCTTACAAAAAGAGCTGAAGTGTTTTAATTATGGCAAACTAATACTTCTAACATTTTCCTACCATTGTCCTCAGTACATATCAAATTGGCACATCTTCAGACTGGATTGTGCTAGAGGTTTGGATTTTTAAATTGCTTTTTGAGGGGCCTGGAGAGATGGCCCTGTGGTTAAGAGCACTGGCTGTTTTTTGCAGAGGATCCAGGTTTAATTCCCAGCATCCACATGTTTTCTCACAACTTCCTGTTAACTCCAGTTCTTGGAGATCCAATTCCCTCTTTTGACTTCTGTGGGCATTGTACTCTGCAGGTAAAACACTCATACAATAAATAAATAAATAAATACATTTTAATTGCTATTTGAGTTGTTGGCTTTGTGCCCTTAAACAAAGCATTAAACTAATTTCGGCTTGAGGTTAGTACAGAATTTCTATATACTTCTAAAATGATCCTAAATATACTTCTTCCATTTTATACTATGTATTTAGGCAAAAGAGGCATTCTCCATATTGATGAATAAAACATCAAATGCTAATCAATTCTGAAAAATGTTGAAGTTGCTCTGGGTCTATAGTAAGAAATATTCAATGAAGTTTTACTTCCTTATCTAAAAGTAAATGAGAGCATCTATCTCACCTTTATTGGTATGCAAATTTGATTTCATCTTTAGAAAATAATATCATAATATTATCACCAAAGAATTTTTTAAATAAGTTTGTTATTTATTATCAGAAATTATTTATATACCTTTGTTATATACTTGTATATCTGTGGTCGTGTAAAATCAACTTGGGAAAAAGAGAATCACGAGCAGAAGAAAACCAAGAAGTCCTGCCATAGACTATTGTCTCCTTAGAAAAGACTCTTTAGTTATTGCACTTGTTTTTTTTTTATATTTTTGAGAATTTCATGTTATTTACTTTTAATATTATTTTTGCTTTATGCATGTGAGTTCATTGTCTGCAGGCAGCTATGCGCAGCTATGTCTTGCAATGCCTAAGGAAGTCAGAAGTGGGCTGTGGGTCCCCTGGAACTGGAGTTACAAATGGTTGTTAACCTCCATGTGGATGCTGAGAATTGAACCTGGGTCCTCTGCTTTTAATCACTGAGCCATCTCATAAAATTTATTTTGGCCATATTCAGACACCTCTCCATCTCCTCTCAAATCCAACCCCACCTTACTACCTGCCCCCAATTTTGTGACCTCTGTATTATCTTATTTAAAGGACTATGGTGTCTAATTTTTCTTCCCCAAATGCTGCTGTGTGTGAGTCAATTAGAGTCTGGTCAACCTAAGATACATCATACTCTTGAAGAAAGCTGATGCTACCTTCTCCCAGAAGTTATCAATAACCAACAGATCCTTAGCTAGGTCTGGGGTTTCAGGCACATCTCCCTCATTCTATGCTAAGCTTTATTTTCTGGCTTGGGTACAGGTCTTGTGCATGCTATCACAAACACTGTGTTCATATCTCTAATGGGCCTGTGGTGTCCACATGATACAGATTCTTTGTACTCATCTACCACCTCTGGCTCTTATAATCTTTCTGCCCCTTCCTGCAAAATGACCTCTCAGACTCAGGAAGAGAGGGTGTGATTTAAGGTTTCCAATTTCAGACTGAATACTCCATAGTCTCGCTCCAATTCTGTTGCTAATTCCTTTAGATCCCAGATATAATTGCTAGAATTTTTATTTTCTTCATAATTACTCAGAAAGTCAATTCTTTTTTTATTTATTTGAAACTAAAGTGGCCTAATTGATCACAACTTAATTTAAAATATATTTCCTTACAAAGTTCAATCATAATGAAATCCATATTAAAATGTTCTAAGTAGCACAAAAAATCCATAACCACAAACAATGCACTTGCACACACAGGCACACACACAAACACACACAGTGATCATAAAAGCACAGTATGAAAATATCTTCTTAAAGCTGATATTCTGCTGTCGAAAAGTTAGTTTGTTGGAATACAGACAGTATGCTTTATGGCTCTTGAATTCTCTCAAACAATAGTGCAAATATCAGAAAAGTAATTATCAGCATAATTCTCAGATTCAAGAACATGTAACTCAAAATGTTAATAATAAGCACCCTCTATTTAGCCAAACCATGGTTTGGTTCGGCTTTTTACAATGCTTCCAGTCTTCAACTTTAGTTAATAATGTCAGCTTTCTATTTTAAGTATTGTGAAATTTCAGCTTTCTTTCTGCTAACCACACACTGTCTAGTTTTATATTTCCTAGAAATCCAATATATTAAATAAATCTCCGTACATTCATGGTTTTTAGAGAAACAGCAAGTTCTTTAAAAGTCAAGCTAAATAGCCAACAATAGTGGTTATTTCTGTTCTCCACGGAATTCCACCTTGTTAAGAAGCACATGGCTTAGATGAAAGGCCATTAGACAGAAAATGAGAACATCAAGCTTAGCTGTTTGACCTCAGAAAAGTCTGAACTGTCTCTGAGCCAACATTTCATGATTTGTAAACTGAAACAATCATTAGGTAAACTTTCAGTTCCCAAACTAGATTTTTAGGTTACAAACTATTGTACGACTGTATGCTGGAACAGATGTTCTTACATTCTACTCGTGTGAATATGAATCGCTACACTAACGTGAAAATCAGTTTGGCATTACCTCATAAAGTTAAAGAATCACAGGCACTAAGCTTATAGTCTAGGAAAAGTCTTCTAAGTATGAATCAGGAGCTTTATAAAGTAATGCTCATAGCATGTCGTATCACTAAACTAGAAACAAATCAGTTTTCCATAAAAAAGAGTAAACAATTATTATAGAGGCCTGAACACATTACATTATAAACAAATCACCTAAAATCATAATACTGGAAAGACACTTGAAATATTTTCATGTATTTCTAAAGATAGAAAAGGTAATAACTTACTTAGGGCACATTTATATGATAACATATAATCAATATCAAGAAATTAAATTAAAAAATCCAAAATTTTAACTTGGGAGGCCATCAATGTCATTGCCAGTCTTTAGGGCAGTTCAAACTTCTCTTTCCTAAGCTGGAGATCAGGTTCAGGCACAAGCATTCTATCATTAAAATTATAGCTTAATATTACATATACATTTTTGCCCCATAATCATGTAGGAATAATTTCAAAAGATTAAAAAATTAATACTTCAAATATGGCCACACATTGTTCTTTATGTTGATCAAATATGTTTCTGAACACGTGATCAGTATGCATTTGCAGAATCATGATTATCCCTGAAAAAGCTAATGACATCATCTCTCATCTCTGTTTTGTTCATATGCAAAAAGCTCCACATGACCTTCCCATGGCCTTATTTTTGTATTTGGCCTCAGGATGATCAGCATGACTCTAAATCTTACCAGTGTTTTCAGTGCTTCTAATACCATATTCATAATAATTAATCATCCCTGCTTGTTTAACTAAAATGCTTATCTGCTAGTGACAGCAATGGCAGTTGGGGTAATTGATATTCCCACCTGAGCTATTGCTCAGATAATCCCTTCTGACCTTCTGCACTGTCAGCTTGCTCCTCTTTCCACATGTTAACAAGGCTCTTGTTTATTTCTAAATTTAAATTCTTTGTTTTTAAAATATTTGGTTCTAACCATGAAAGAGCTTTTATGATTTGGTAGTGAATTTTTTCAAAAAGTCACTTCAGGAATAGGAAGATGTTGGTACTTACCATAAGCAAAGACCTTCGCTAGAAATGGAGTTAGGAACTCCCCAAACACCACTTCTTTACATCACTGTTCCTCCTATGAGATGCACAGGTAGCTATCAACACCCATTCAGAAGTGTCAGCACATACACCACATAAAGCATGCAGCAAAAATAGAAAAGCCAGCAATTAATTATGAGCTCCAGAAAACTCTACAGATGAGAAATCTTGTCTTCCAGATTCCCTGTCAGACTTACACTTTGTAAGAATAAAGGTCATTAATGACTGAAGAAGTCTTGTTCTTACATATAAATAAGAAACCACCATGAGCTACATTGACATTAACAACAGATAGAAAATAAAAATAAAAGATTAGGAAAGAATAGAAAGCATGGATTTTCTCAGATTTAGGATTATGACAAAACTGTATCATTAAGTTCTTATTAAAATAGGTATTTTGCATTTCAGGGAGGAAACCATTTGAGTGCCTCCTGTGATGGAGCATAAAAAAGCCAGTGTGACATGTCCAGAGCAGAGTGACTCTGAGGGGTCTGAGTAGTGCCTCTGGCCTAAAGAACAAGGTGAAATGAAAGGGGAGATGGGAACCAGGCAGAGTAATAAGAGAGGTCATTCAAAAGTTGCCCTTAGAAAAAGCCAGAAAAGTGTGAAAATCCTCAGATTGGTCCTTGTCTCCTGATCTGCCTGCCTCAGACCTGCCTACTGTTTGAGAAGTATACTATACACCACTCATCACAGAAACTTGTTTTTGCAGTGTCCGGAGACTATTACAGAGTTTCACAACCTGTCACACACAGAATTTATGTCTGAGAGATATCCAGCCCTAAGTAATACATCTACAGTGGAACCTCTGCACATAAGGCTCATGGAACAGGGGAGAGAGAATACTAACATCTTTCAACCCTCACCCACAAAGCTTCCTTATAAAACAAAGTGTGATGCACATAGAAGGTCACAATTGGCTAAGTTTTAGAGAACAAGAGACTTCAGAGTGCATGTCCCTGGATAGGATTCCTATATTACACCTCATTCACCCATGGCTCAGGGACCATTGCAGAAGAGAGGGCAGAGCAATCATAAGAGCCAGCATTGGTGCATGAACATAAGGAAACAGAGGCTTTTAGTCCTCTGAGAATGTGCTCATACAAACTTGCAGCAACAGTGACAACATACCCACGCTGCATTTCAGATTAAATCAGACAAAACCCTGGCATGCAATGAGGGAAATGAGCAGCAAGCCCCAACCTAGCTGAAGAACCATTGGCAGCTGATAACCGCTGGGTGAGGGAGAGTTGGTCTTCTTTAAGGGAGAAACTCTAGATAGGTTGGCTGGATGAACTTTCACTGAGGGCCATCTGGGAACACAAACTTGACTTGATAGGCCTTAACATATAAGACAGAATGCACGAAATCTAGTGGGTCAATGGGGGCACATGAATAAAGGGAGGAGGTCTAAATTGGATTAGGATATAGTATATGAAATGCAGAAAAACTCAGTAACATATTAAAAACAATAAGAAAGAAAACTGCTTTACTTGAGAAAGATAACTGAAACCTAAGCAATAAGATGTGAAATATGTCTGCCTTTTCTGCCTTTTGATAACATTTGTGGAAAGAGAGACAAAATTAAGGAAATCACTTTACTTGGGATATAACATTTGCTCTGAAGTACATCTCAAAGAAACAAAAGGGCCAGGGTTGAACAGAGGCGGGTAAAAGCAGGGTGTCCCAGGCTCTTATGGGAGAATGTGGAAGGACAGGTCTGTGTCTTAATCTAGAAATACACCAAGGCTGTGCGCTTCTACACAGGGACACAGTGTAGGCAGGTGTTCAGTCTTTACTGCTTTCTGGAACCACAGGACTCAGACAAACCTCTACAATTCCCAGGAAGATGATTAAATAGGCAGTGTTAAAATCAACTAAATCCTAACCATTAAATTATATATATATATATATATATATATATATATATATGTATGCCACTCATGCTCTGTTCCCACTGGTCACTACTGTGCAGACTGCCTTTGTGTCTGTGCTTGAGTACTCAAGTGGAGCTCATGTCCAACACATGTGGTTTCTAATATTTGGGTCTCAAAATATGTAGGATAGAGCCAAGAAGCCCTCAACTACATGTAGCATATATCTAACTAAATGTCTGCTGTTCACCACTACATTGTTTAGGTTGTTGATTGAAATAAGGTTTAGGTTGTTGTTTTTAAGTTAAAACCTCTGTATGCTATCATAGTATTACTTATTGTAGGGTCTGGCCCCCCTGCAGCCCTTCTCTCTTAGTGCTAGGCTCTAGGCCAAGAGCCAGCAGGATGTTGTCAGTTTCAGTTCCGAAATAAACAACTTGACCTTTACAGACTTCCTCAGTTTAGATCAGGTGTGTGTCATGTGGCTAGATGTCTCCTGAGAACCTGAACTTTTAACCTCCTGTAAAGCCCCGCCCTCAGTGTATATAAGGCCTGCTGCCTCTGAATAAAGTCAGTCATTCTCCTTTCCTCCTACCTAGTGTGTGTGTGTCTCTCTCTCTGTCTTATATGTGTCTTTCAATCTGCAGCCCTCCACCGATCTGGACTCGGTGAACGAACGTAGCCAGGACTCTACAAAAGAATATTCAGTAAACAATGAGGGAATTTTCCTTAATTCAACCAAGAACTGAGAGTCATATAGAAAGTTAATTTCGAAGAAAAGGCAGAAAGACACACACAGTCTCCTCCCCCTCTTCTCTACCTGTGTGTGTGTGTGTGTGTATTTATACATGTGTGTGCACGTGTGTGCCTGTATGCATGTTTATGGAATTAGCTCATGGAAACCAAGAGGTTACCAACTCTAAAATGTGCAGACTGACCCTAAACAAAAGAGCTGGGAAAATTCAGGTTGCAGTTAAAATCCAAAGCCCACACAACGATCCTAGGATAAAACCTGACCACCCACCTGGCCTCATTTCGCAGTCAACTTGACACACACTGAAGCTCCATGAGAGCAGGGACCTGGGGCCAGAGAACTGGGGCTAAGTCTGACCAGTCTGGTTCTTTCCCCTAGGATGGAGCCAGTTTCCTTTATACTGGGGGTCCAGTGCCCAGAACAAGCTTCTTTATGTTGGGGCTCAGTCTCAGAACCAACATCGTTGACAAGCGTGCTCTGTTCCTGCCCTCGGCTTCTGACCTACCTGGCTGCTCTGCTCCATTGCCATGCTTCCCCACATGGTTCTCTTCTATGTGACTGAGGCCGGCTGAGAGAAAACCCTTAGATCATGTTGGCTCAGGAATGACTGATACCATCTTTAGGTAAATGAATCAGATACCCCAGTGAGTATTGTTTTTTACTTTCCTGTAAAAAGAAGAACAGGCCATTGCTGGGTGTTAAAGCCCGTGTGACCTCCAGGTCTAGCTGACTGGGCTCAGCCCAGGCCAGCATGCTGGTGTGGTCCCCACAACTTGTTTGCTGCATTTCGAGTGCTCCATCACCCAAAAGCAGTAGCCTTGAGTCTGGGACTCAAGACAAATGACCATGACCAGACCTCAGAGGAGAACACCCTCTGAGAGTGATTCAACCTACTGGCTGGTCTCTACTCAATACAAGATCCACATCTGGGGGGAATTTCAGTGTTAGAGAGCTTGCCATTCACACATGGGGTTGGGTTTGAATCCCAGCACTGTAAGAATTCACAAAGACTTGTCTTACAGTGGCACAGGACATAGTGCTGTCCACAGCATGATGTACATTTCAGTGACACAGCTGTCATTGCTATGGCCTCAAAGATTCCTAGAAATGACCTGCATTCCAGCACCTGTCTCATCAGGAGGCCTCTATCAGACTTGGAGGCTTGGCATTGCATTTCAGCAGGACAGGGCAGCAGGATTCTGCTGTCAACCCACTCTGGCCTTGTCCTGCTGGCTCACAGGGCTGCAATGGGTTGACCCTGATGGCGATCTGCTTATGTGTCCTGCCTGCCTCCACCCAGTAGTGTGTGTCCACAGTCCCCTGGCATCTTAGGACCTACCTGACAGTGCTGGTCAGGGACAGCTGAGAACTTTTCTCGGGGTGGGGGAGATGATACCAGCATGAGATATCTGAAGATATCATAATGAGGGCGGTTGACCCCTGTCCCAGAATTCCACTCTTTTCTAAGGTTATGTCTAATCAACTGTGGCCCAAAATATCAAATGGAAAATTGAAAAAGCAAATAGATTTTTGTTTTAGAGGCTTTTAAAAAATTTATATTTTAGAAAAAGGTTCTCTGTGTAGCCCCAGCTATATAGAGTAAGCTAGCCTCCAAGTTATAGAGATTCACCTGCCTGTCTCCCAAGTGCTAAGACGGTGTGTCCCACTGCTCCTGGGCAGGGTTTTTTTTTTTTTTTTTTCCTTTTGAGACAGGGTCTCCCTGCAGCCACAGCTAGCCTGGAACTCACAATTTAAACCAGGCTAGCCTTTATCTCACAGTGATTTGCCTGCCTCAGCCTCTCAGGTGCTAGAATTAAAGGCTTATCCCACCATACCTGGACAATATTTATTTTTTAAAATTCAGGTCTCATGTAGTTCAGGCTGGCCTCCAACTATGCATTGGAAGACGACTTTCAGCCTCCAATCCTGCCTCGGTCACCTGTGTGCTAAGATTGCAGATGTTTGACAGCAAGCCCTGTTTATGTGTTCCCGGGGACTGAACACGGGGCATTCTGCATGCTAGGCAAGCACTGCTGTTGTGAGTAGCACAATGAAATTTCATTTAGGGATGGTGGTCATCCATTCCCCAGCCCTTCACCAGTGTACCCACTCAGTATAGACTGCCTGCTCAGTTATGGGTCGCCCTCTCGACCATTGGATCAGCTGCCATAGTAACAGGGTTGTGTTCAAGTCATCCTCTATTCTGCTCAATAACGACTCAAAAATATAAGAACAGCGATAACGGCAATTTTAATATGTACAAAAGAAGCTGTAAACTGCTTCCTCTAACCGAAAACATGCGTCGACAGAGTCATCTGCCCTGCCTCATAATGTGTCTTCCACAGATGCGGGAAATCCGCATTCTGACAGGCATCCCGCCCGCCGAGCCCATGCAAGTCTCTCAGGAACTGAAGTCAGATGGCAGTTCACAAATGAAGTGGGTCTCCTCCCACTTTCCCAGCCAGGTGTACCTGACTTTGAGATTACGGGAAGTATGTGTGTACACTGTGTACCCTCTGGGCCACCAGCGGTAGCACCTTGTGAGTACGTGTTCGGACTCCTTAGCTTCGGCCACTGAATCCGAATGAGGACTTCGGGGAACCAGCCTCTGTGCACTCATCCATGACTGCGAGGTGCGGGTTCCAACGCTGTCCAGGTGAGACAGCTCTGATGACCAGGTTCAGGGAACTCCTCCATCAGGCTTTTCCTATAGAGATTGAAGAAAGGGCTGTTCATGACAGTCAGCCATTCTCTTTTCATTTTTCCCTAAACCGAAATGATGACGAAAAAGGTCTAGGGCTCAGGGACCTGCCTGATCGTGAGGGCTAAGATGCATCCCGGGTGGCAGGTTCCACTCTGGCCAGGTGGCCCTGGGAGCCTCGGCCTGGCCTCCTCCTTCCCTGGGGGATCACAGTGTCACACTCAACCTGAGGTATCACAGTCTCAGGAAGCTAGTGCTGACGAGCATGACTGCTAACTTGACTCCCAGAGAGAGGCTGCCAGCCTGGACGGAGGCACGGAGGCCAGATCGTCACACTGCAGTGGCCATGCCTCCTTCCACACACACCGCCTTCCTTCTCTCCTCCTATCCGCTTCTTTCCTGTCCATTTTCCCCCCTTTCCATCCCTTCAGCCCCCGGTCCTTATTCCTTACCTTTGTGCCTTTTACCTCCTTCTTTCCGCTCTTCCCTCCCTTCTTCCTTAGGAGTGAGGGATGGTTCCCATCTTTATGTTACCAGTGGCCTGGGATAGGGGCTGTAGTTGCTTTCCTCACGTGGTCCTCTCCAGAGGCAGGCACAGGCTCTGTCCACTTGTCCAGGGTGAGCTGCAGCAGGTTCCTAACCTCAGTAGGTCACTGCAGTGTTTGTGAGGGGAGAGGGGCAACACTGCCCTGTCCTCACTGTGAAAATACAAATGGGGCTGAAGTGGCTACTTTCCACAGTCAGACCCTACTGTGGTGCTGCCCGCAGGGGATCTTCTCCCAACTCCCCAGAACCCCGGGAGGAACGTGAGATCCAGGAGGAGAAACGGTTAGACCATCCTCTCTCATGTTCTTGTCTTGTAGACCCATATGAGGGCCCTCGGGTTCTAGGGCCCCAGGAAATCACTTACCAGTGTCTTCAGCGAAAGAACCCTCTCCACCGTTGCTTGGCAGTTCATGCAGCCAGGTCAAGAAGGTCTTGGCTGCATGGTGTAAAGATATGACCAAGCAGTCTAGGCAACAAGGAACAAGCTCATTTTAGCTGGTATTCAGAGGCTAAGGAGAAGCATGTACAAAGCCTGCATCCTTCCTTTGTGACCTCCTCTGGGTTACACACTAGCAGGGTTTGCTCAGGATCCTCCATCTACAGGAATGGGTGGAGACATGCTACTTGCCAGCAGCCCACAGGCCCTCCCAAGCCACACATCTGTAAGACTGTCAGTAAAGGTTTGCTTGGTGGGCAAGGTCAATCTTGAGGACTGAGGCAGGCTGACCTCATGTTTCCCTTCTCTACATTTGGGTCCATGTCAAGGCCTGACCAGACCCCCAAACACCCATTCTTCTACAGGCTGGAGCTTAGTGGACTCAATGTCACCATCAGCCTCTCCATTACCAGTCAGTTGGGACCCCACTTACTCAGGGAGCTGTTCTCCATCTGCAAGGTATCCAGGGGAGTACTGCAGACACCTTACCCAGCAGGGACCACACAACACCACTCACTGACAGCTGAAGCCAAATGCTGTTCAAAGATTGCCTCAAGTCTACTGTCAAAGGTGGGCAGCTCTGTGCCCCAGGACGGCAGGGCCTTCTTACCATTTCCATACTGTGTCAGCAGTCTACGAACACGAAACGTGAAAAATCTCTCTCATTGGGGTAGGAGGTCGGAGAAGCAGGGGCTGGGAGGAGAGCACACTTTGTGGGACTGGACAAAGGACACTGTGGAGAAAAACAGGGATGCTAGAAGGGGGCCCAAGGGTGGGTCAGGCTGGGAGAAAGGAGTTAAAGAGGAGGGAGGGGATCATCCACAGAACAGGATGTCCGCATTACTCCTTCTGCCTAACTCTGATGTTCCAGCCCGTCACAGGGAATTTCCTAGACGGCATCCCACTGGTGGAACCTGACACAGGCTGAGCCTCCACCACTCACAGGCCTCCTCTCCTCCTGGCTGTCCGTGCCTAGCACCCTCCCACACTACTTTTCAGGGAAGTTTGACTCCTCCTCTCCCACAGCCCCTGCCCGGCCCAGCACACTCATCCCTTTATCCACACAGCAGTGACTGGACTCTGCAGGATGCCTTCTCCCCCCACATGGCCTTCTCCTCCATGCCCGTTCCCCTTCTTCCTAATTCTCCCTCCTGCCTCTTCCCAGATTCCCTTTCTGCTTGTCTTCCTCACCTTGGCCTTACCCACTTTCCACACCTCTGTGCAGCAGTTGGTCATGTAGAAAGGTGGAAAGAATGTGGGGATCAAGCTGTTGAGGAGCCTGAACCCTGTGGGGTACTCAGTGATGTGTCCAAAAAGGTCACAAGTGGACCCTGTGGGTGCAGCTCCTACAATCACTGTAGAGCTGGGGGCTGGATCTTCATCAGGGGGAGATAATCTGGGCACCCTCTCTCTCCAACAGGTGCAGTGGACACGGTGAGATGAAGGAGAGGGGACGGGATCTTATCAGATCAGATCCAGCAGGTGGTGGAGGGCTAGAGGGACAGTGCCCGGATTCCCATTGTTGTCCGATGGGTGTGTGGGCACACGGCCCCCTGGAGTTCCGGCCTGGCTCCCTCCTTTAGTTGACAATCCTTGCCAGGCCGGTCCCAGCCCCGTGGTTAGGAACCACGGAGCTGGGCCTGCTGTTGCTCATCACTGAAAAGGAGAAAGACACATGGAAGGGACTCTGTTAACAAATTTGCAATGCACAGCACTTAGCACTGTGCCACACTGCTGTGTCACAGCTCACCACCTGACTCCTCCCTCCCTCCCTTCCCAACCTCTAGTCCTGGTTCTCTGCTGTCTACTTCTGCCTCAGCTTTCCTAGAATCCACAGAGAATGGAGGCTGCAGGATTTGTCCTTACAGCTGACATACGCCTTAAATTTCACAGCGCATAAACGGGTACAATTCCCAGTGCAAAAGGAGATTAAAAAGCCAAGATAAAATAAAGTGCAAAAGTGCATCGTGGTAGCTGCCCAGGCTGGCTTTCCTGTGGGAATCTGCTGTCCTCTACTTTCACTGTGGCCTTACCTCACGGATTCCCGCCTCCTCCTGGAGACGGGCAGGCAGCAGCAGCAGCACAGCCGTTGAATAGTGTTCACTACTCCTCTTTTAAATCGTTTCCAGCCTCTGGACCTGTTGGACCTGATGGCTGTGGGTGCAAGTTGGTCATCATGCAAGAGTGACCCAGGTGATGATTCTACGGGAGGTAAAGATATGGTGTTTAGATCTTGGCCTATGGGTGCACCCTGGGAAAGCTCACCATCCGGGACCCGCCCAGGACATTGTCTTGTTCTGCAGGTGCACCCTGGGGCGGCTCACCATCCGGGACCGGCCCAGGGGATGGACTCTGGGCGGAAGCATCCTTCAGGATATTGTCTTGTTCTGCATGTGCACCCTGGGGCGGCTCACCATCCGGGACCGGCCCAGGGGATGGACTCTGGGCGGAAGCATCCCTCAGGACATTGTCTTGTTCTGCACGTGCACCCTGGGGCGGCTCACCATCCGGGACCGGCCCAGGGGATGGACTCTGGGCGGAAGCATCCCTCAGGACATTGTCTTGTTCTGCAAGTGCACCCTGAGGCGGCTCGCCATCAGGGACCGGCCCAGGGGATGGACTCTGGGCGGAAGCATTGTCTTGTTCTGCATGTGCACCCTGGGGCGGCTCACCACCCGGGACCGGCCCAGGGGATGGACTCTGGGCGGAAGCATCCCTCAGGACATTGTCTTGTTCTGCAAGTGCACCCTGAGGCGGCTCGCCATCAGGGACCGGCCCAGGGCATGGACTCTGGGCGGAAGCATTGTCTTGTTCTGCATGTGCACCCTGGGGCGGCTCACCATCCGGGACCGGCCCAGGAGATGGACTCTGGGCGGAAGCATCCCTCAGGACATTGTCTTGTTCTGCAAGTGCACCCTGGGGCGGCTCACCATCCGGAACCGGCCCAGGAGATGGACTCTGGGCGGAAGCATCCCTCAGGACATTGTCTTGTTCTGCAAGTGCACCCTGGGGCGGCTCACCATCCGGAACCGGCCCAGGAGATGGACTCTGGGCGGAAGCATCCCTCAGGACATTGTCTTGTTCTGCATGTGCACCCTGGGGCAGCTCACCATCCGGGACTGGTCCAGGGAATGGACTTTGGGCAAATAAGCCCTTGCTGATATCATAGGATACCATATCATATGATACCATAGGCATATCATAGGATGATTCAATGGCAGAGTCTCCAGCAATGTGCTCGTCCAGCCCTGTGGCTGCCATCTGCTGGGACAGGTCACCAGTTAGTATTGGTCTAGGAGATGTTTTCTGGACACAGCAGGCCCTGATGTTGTGTTCTGTGTCCATGCTTTTCTTCTCTTTTTCTGCGCTCAGGGAGGATGGATCGGACGGAAATTCACCTGATGACTTGCTTCCAGTGTCATTCTCCAAACTCTCACTGCTGGTGTCAATGGGCAGAGCACCACCCTGCGGGGCTGGGCTTCCAGCGGAATCTGTGCTCGGTAACCAGCAAAGTCTGGGGTACGCACTGTAGCTTCTCCATCCCTTCCCCTTCTCTCTGTGCCACTTCTGCGGCCTGGTGGGAGGGCCAGGTTCACTCTTTCTCCTCAGCCGGTCAGGGCTTGTGGGGCTGATTTGGAAGCACGGTTGCATAAACGTTCCAGGCGGTGGACAGCTGTCCCCACAGCTGAGTCGGTATTTCAGGATGTTGAAGGTCCCCATGGTTGCATTATACATTTTATTTCCCACTGAGTGGATGATGTCTTTTAAAGTATAACCCATCAATATCATGGCCTCCACGACTTTTGGGAAGGATTGTCTGGGTTCTATTTCCATGGAGCAAGGTGGGGACAATTGTTTGTATTGATACATCCATGGGTGTTTTAGCAGCTGTCCCACTGTTATCCTGCGTGCAGGGTTGATGGTCAGTAAACAGTGAATCACGTCTTGAACATTCATTGATAGATGACGTGGAATGTGCAAACTTTTTCTCAGAATTAATTCGGTCATACCAGGAATGGTGGAGTGAACAAATGGTTGATATCCTGCCAACATGGCATATAGAACCACGCCGACAGCCCACATGTCGGTTTCTAACGAATTACAGGGTTCCCCCATTAAAATCTCTGGAGCCATGTACAACATAGTACCACAGTCCTGCAGTAACCTCCGCTGAGTGGTGACTACCGTGGATAGACCAAAGTCGCACAGCTTTACCTTCCCTTTCTTACCAATGAGGATGTTTTCCAATTTCACATCCCTGTGCGCAATATCTCTTTGGTGAAGATAATCAATGGCTAATGCCACCTGATAGAACATGGGGCCCGCCTCTGCCTCTTTAAGGGAGCCTTTGGTCAATAAGTAGTCTAACAAATCCCCGCCGGGTGCGTATTCTGTAACCAGCCAAGTTTTCAATGGAGTATCAATCACATGAAATAATTTGATAATATGGACGTGATGGCACAATTTCATGAGTGCAACTTCGGTCGCGATGTTGCAGACCTTAGTTTTCTCCTTGTAAATAATTTTGATGGCGACCTTCGTATTTGTCGGAAGGTGACGGCCGAGGTGCACTTCTGAGAAGGCTCCATCACCCAGAGGCTTTAACATATCGTAGTTCTTGCTAATGATGTCATGAAACGTGTGGTCCATGATCTCCTCTTCCATTATAATTGGGGGGTACAATACCACCACCAAATGCAAAATTAAGAAAATAAGAATTAGAAGTCAGTCTAAGAAGTTTATAACTATAAATACCTACATCATGAAATTAAAGATTTCTAAAAGTACCTAATGACGTACATCGAGGTCATCGAACCATAAGGCCAAACCAAACCCTAAAGCACTAGGTGACAAAATATAATAAAGATCTGGAGGAGCTGAGGACCTGGAGAGATAGTTCAGCACTCAAGAGCACTGACTGCTCTTGGAGAGGCCCTAGGTTTGGTTGTG
Organism: Eospalax fontanierii; assembly: GCA_035773235.1. NCBI lineage: Eukaryota > Metazoa > Chordata > Mammalia > Rodentia > Spalacidae > Eospalax > Eospalax fontanierii. Next base: position 11,098,504 of record CM069527.1, read on the forward strand.
AGTACCCACCTGGCACCTCACAACGATCTATAACTACAGTTCCAGGGCTTTGACATCCACCTCTGCCTCCAGCACCATTGCAGGCGAGGGTGCATCTTCATACACGCAGGGAGAACACTCATACACATGAAATGCAAATACTGTATAATTTAAAACGTCAGAGCTGAACTAAATTATGTAGAAACTAAAAAAGCGTGTTACAAAAATCAAAGAAACAAAGGAATGGTTATTTGAAAGGATAAACAAAACTGACAAAAAATCCTAATCCAAATTAACAAAGAGCAATAAGACACAAAGTAAAAGTACAGACAAAAGGGTGTGGTGCTTTAACAGTTATCACTACAGTTCATATCATCATTAGCAAATGTTTCGAAAGCTTTTACTCCAGTGGGGAAACCTGAAAGAAATGATAAACTTTTCATTGCAATATGATGGTATAACACACTTAAAGAAGCCTGGCGTGATGGCACTTTTAATCCCTGAACTCAGAAGGCAGAGGCAGGCAGATCTCTGTGAGATGGAGGCCAACCTGGTCTGCATGATGAGTTGTAGGCAGATTGAAATCATAACAAAATATCTACCAAGTAAAAGAGGACCAACAGATTCCTGATGAATTGTATGGGCCATTAAAGATGAATGAACCCTAATACTCCTGAAATCAGTCCATCAAAAGAGGTAGAAAATTTCCAAACTCTTTCAACAAAGCTAGTAGCATCCTGACACCAAGGCTGTATAAGGACACAATGAAAAGAGAATAATATAAATCTGTTTTCTTCATGAACAGAAGTGTGAAAACCCTTAGTGGGAGTACTCGATACTTCACACCAAATTCCAGAACACAAAAGATGATGGTTTGGGATCAAGGTAGGTTAACCAAGGATAGTCCTGCAGACCCAAATTGACAGCACAGCATATAACCGGAATCAAGAGAAGAGCCCCACACTTAGTCATAAAGAATCATGAAAATTTCTCATTTGGAGGAGAATAGATAGTACTGGAAATCATTTTATTTGTAACAAGCCAGTTCTACAGCCACGTTCTCTCCATCTAGTGATGTGGAAAGGTGGGGGGATTAATGTAAAAGGAGAGTGTAATGCAGCAGAAGTATTTAAAAAATCAAAAAGTGGTAAAAACTCGTAAGCAAAGAGAACTGAAAAAAATTGAAATGAACAAATAAAAATGAAAAGAGAAGCATCAATTAAACCACAAAGGAAAACCATTAAATAGACAAATAAATACAAAAACAAAACCACATAACATCCAAAAAAAACAGACAGAGAAACAGACTCAGTATGTTAAGGTAAAAAAGATGATCAATGGGTCAATAATATCCAAGGTGGAAGTACAACCACTTTCCAGCTAACCAACAGCTTTGTAACAGTATAAGGACAAAACACAGCTCCAGTCAGTGCCTTGTAGACCATTGTCTAAAATCCTCACAATGCCTCATTTTGAGGTCACATCAAGAAATGGTCACACCCATCCTAACCAAGCACAACCCAAAGAGGTTTCTCTCACTTTCTGTCCTCAATAATGTGATAGTTACTTCTCTAAGGGCTCTGAACAAATACCTGCCAAGGACCAACTTAAGGGAGGGAGAGTGTAATTGCCTCAGGCTTTCAGAGGACAGGGAAGGAAGGCACAGAGTTCAGAGGAGTTGGTGGCTTGGGAAGGTGGTGCTTGAGGCTCACCTGGTATTGGCGGATCTCTGTTCCCATCAGTGACCCAATTTCTCCAGCTAGTCCCCACCCCCACCCCCAATGTTCCCATTACTTGCCACAACTGCATTGCCTTCTGGAGACCTGAGTCAGTGTGGGACATTCCACATCTGACCCTTAACAGGAACCTTTTCCACTTTAAAAATAATAAAAGCAGTAGTGACTATGCTGATGCTCGCTAGGAAATAAAGCTTTCTGAGTCTACAGACACTGGCATTTGCTAATTAAGTGTGAATATAGCGTGCTTCCATGGCCTTTTCTTTTGCACCTTAAGCGTTTTTGGTCCAATATTAATGTAATAACTTTAGTTTTACAGACCTCATCTCTACACTCAGGGTGATTAGTTCTCATTAAACCCAGATCAATGTGTGTGAAAGGATGGGAGCCCTGCACTGAACTCAAAGTTGTATACCGTTATCTGCTGCCCAAGACATTCCAGGGAGTATTAGGTCTCATAAGCAACATGGTCACAGGGGCCCATTTAATGTCAAAGGGGCACTTAGGCACTTGGAAGGGCTGGGGAAAGTGAATGTGATCAAAGTTCATTATACATACATGGAAATTACCTAATGAACTTCCTTTTGAATAGTTCATGTATATTAACAATGTCTTACAATAAAGCAAAGGGGAAGGTGGAAAAGAAAAATGATTAATACAAAACTTGATACAAAAGAAACTGAAGAAAAAGTACAAATCAAGAAACAGACTCACTGTGGAAGTTCAAATTGATCACCAATATCCAATTCAATAGATCAATGGTATCCAAGTCCAATAGTCCAGTATCCGAGTTCAAGAGTCCAGTATCTGATTTCAAGGGGTCAATATCCAATACAAAAGATCAACGGTATCCAAATCCAATAGTCCAGTATCCGAGTTCAAGAGTCCAATATCTGATTGCAAGAAGTCAATATCCAACTCAAAAGATCAATGGTATCCAAATCCAGTAGTCCAGTATCCAAGTCCGAGAGTCCAATATCTGATTCGAAGGGGTCAATATCTGAGTCCAAGAAAGTATCCGAAGACGAGGTCCAACTAGCACCCAGCTAACCAACAGCTTTGCTGCAGTATGAGGACCTCACTCGGCTTCAAACCTTGTATAGCAAGGTTTACCTCATAATGCCTCCTTGTGAGGTCATAGAATTCTGGGGGCTCAACTCAAAGTTCTCTTACTTTCTTGTCTCCAAGATTATACAAGATTTTTCTCCATGGCTATGACCAGACACTGAATAAGAAACAGCTTGAAGGAGAGAAAGGGTTAGTTTTGGTTCAGGCTTTTGGGGAACTGGTAAGGCACCATGGCTAGAGGAGTTGATGGTCTGGGAAAGTGGCCTGTGTTACCTGGCTTTCTTAGTCCCCTTTGACCCACTTTCTCCAGCTAGTCCTCTCCTCCCAAGGGTCCTACGGGTTCTCTAAACATCACTAATTTCAGGACATCAAGTGTTCAACACTTTAAATTGTTACATTTCACATCCACATCTTAACAGTGACCTTTCCACATTAATCTCAGTAAAAACGGTAACAATAACAACCACAGACTCAAGAAACAGTGATTCCCTCAGTATGGACACTGAAAATCATTGTCTTTTTTCAGTTTTCAAATTACATTTGTTTATTTGGGGAGGGGACATGTGGCATGCTGTATTTGTAGGGGTCAAAGGACAACTTGGGGAGTCAGTTCTCTTCTTCCACCCTATGGTTTCTGAGGATGAATCCATGTGGTGAGGCTTGGTGATAGATACCTTCACCTGCTAAACCATCTCGCTCGTGCAATTACATCTCATTTCTTTCAGAATTATGGGTGTCCGGAGGAAAGCAAACCCTCACTGACCCTGTGGAGCAGTAAGAAAGTGCCCTGTCTCCCGAGATACACTGCAGGGACTGTGATGAACATCATGGGCCTGTGAAGAGTTTCATCATAGCCTGCTCAAGAAAAACCGTCAATTCAGAATCCTGTAGACAACAAAACCATCTTTCTCATGAGCATGAGAAACAGAGTCAGACCTTCTTGTCCCCCGAACACTACCATGCCACCATTTAATATATGTATTTATATGTTTCTAAATTGTAATTTATGTGAATGAGTGTATTGCCTGCATGTATACAAGCTCATCTGTATTGTGCAATGTCAACGGAGGTCAGAACAGGGTGTCATATCTTCTGGAACTCAAGTTATGGATAAATGTTAGCCCCCATGTGTGTGCTGGGAATCGAATCTGGGTCTTCTGCAAGAGCAACCAGTGCTCTTAACAGCTGAGCCAGATCTTCAGCCCATGCTTCCTGCATTTTGATGAGCCTCCCTTCTTGCTTTCCTTGATTAATTACTTTGGTTTTCCTCTCATAAGTGTCCTATAACCAGTTTTGGGATTTTAAAATTGTTTTTAGCCTTATTTATAGTTTTGGCAATCTAGGGAATTTCCGCTATCTCCTCATGACTCTCAGCTGCCTGGGAATGTGGGTGAACTGAGGAAGGTGAGCACCACCCCAGAGGACTGACATGGGGATGCTAGAACTTCTAGGGAAAAGCTGATAGGCTGTGTGGATAGATGGGCCGATGATAGACAATACAATGTAGATTGATGATAACTGTATATATATGTTGAACATAGACCAATGAGAGACAGAATATAGAGATGACAGAAGATATATGGATAGACAATAGACCAAATAGAAAATGATACATGGTTAGATAAATGAGAGGGATTTACACTGTTCTGATGTATTATAAAATTCTGTAAGTTGTGTGAGTAAAAAGCTTGAATAATTCTAATTATATTTACAGTTACTGTACCAATCAAATGTAGCAGAGGTCTAGAAAGAAAATGGGTTAAAACTTTATATTAATAAAAATGTCTATATTTCATTTCTGTAATTAATGTTTGCTGAGGACCAAACAATAGCTTAAAATAACTCTGCAGCTTGCAGAATATCCTGTGGAGACAGTTTCACTAAGCTAAGAAGAAATAGTTCCTAAAAAGGTTGATTTTTAGACATTGACCACCAGAAACATGCTGACTGCTAGGCTGGAGTGAATCAGTTATGTAATATAAAGCTGTTAAAAAAAAGATATGTTGTAAGAGATAAGGTTGAAGAAAAACAACTTGTGACTCTGATCCCCCTCCCCAACTTCCTCTGTAAAGCTTTCATTGTGGTTCAGTGTTTCAAAATTCCTTGGTATAAAAGATTGTGGCTTTTTAATAAAGTTGGCTTGGCTTGATCAGAAAATACCTAAGACTTGCTAGCCGTCTCTCTCCTCCGCCTTCTGTCTCTATTCTTTCTCAGGTACCTGAGATTCGTGCCCCTAGCTGTTGCCCAGCAGGCCGGGGCAACTGTTTATTTATTTTATTAGAAAAGAAGGTTTCTGTCTGTGGGCATGATTTAAGAAAATGCCCAGTTTTACTGATGTAACAGTAAAATTCTAGGATTGACTACTGGTCCTGAGCTGCAGCTTCATTTCTTTGTGGTTTTCTTGCTGGTCTACATCAGCACATAATGAGCTGTGGCACCATCAGTTTTTAAAATGTGATGGCCTCAGGGAGAATGCTGTTAGTAGTTTACACAACTCCCTGAAAATGATTCCAGGGAGGCTTAGCATAGCAAGGAAAAGAAAAGGCAAAAGAACATCAGTTTAATGATTTCATACAGAAAAATAGTCCATATTCACAAAAGTGCAATATAAAACATAAATACCATCATGTCTGGGATGCCAGCAAAGGAATATTTAATTATGGCTTAAAATGGTGGTATGCCTTTTTAGCACATGACATTTCGAGTTTTACAAAGACTATTTACATTAATTTGATTCTATTTGAATTTAAAAAATTGTAAGTTGGAAGTCAGATACTTTTTGCAATTTCCTGCACTTTAATGTGATTTCATTGCTATATTTTTCTAAGAAAAGACCTGAAATTAAAAATTCATTAAAGTAAAGGAATTTCTTTTCTGCCTGTATTTTATGAGAATGTCATTGAATAGTAAATACCAAAATATTTACTTAATAGCAGGGTTATGAATTTGTGATGTTTCTTTGCTTTTAACGTTTCTGAGATCTGCAGATATTTTGATATTTTGTGTAGTTTGGGTGGAAACAAAAATTATGATTATAGCTGGGCAGCCGAGTATTTTATTTCTTTGATTTCAGCTTTTAAAACTCATGAAATATAAAATTTTATTTACCTATAAAGTTATATACTTAAATTTAATAATTTGTACTGTGTTAGAAGAATCCCTAGATATTTGTGTTGCAACATAAATTTTCAGTTTGCAAAACTCAAGCTTGCTACTGAATTTATGCCATACAAAGACCCAGACCCTCAAATTTCCTAATATGCATTCACATGTATTTGTGCATCTGTGCATATGCTGGGAATCAAACCCGAGTCCTCTGGAAGAAGAGCAAGTGTTCTTAACCACTGTGCCGCCTCTCCAGGCACTAGGGAAAAAAATTAAACTATTTTACTAATTCTGATATCTGAAAACAATCAGGTGTTGTTTCAAATCATTAATTAATTAAAAAAAACATACTATTTTGAGCTATTTATGAGATGGATTATGGATTGGAACTGCTAGAAATGCATGGTATTATACTCAGATAAAGCAAATGACAAGGCCTAATGAATAATAAAGAGAAACCAAAGTCTGGTCAGAGCTTGTGCATGCATATAATTCCAGCACTTGGGAAATGGAGGCAGGAGGAACAGGAATTCAAGGTTATCCTTAGCTGCATTGTAAATCTGAGGCTAGTCTGAGCTACATGAGACCATAGTCAGTAACACAACAGAAAACAAAGCAAAACAAGACAAAACAAAACACATCAGAGATCCAATTGTTTCTTTATTAATGTTAGTGATAGTATCAATGAGAGTGACTAAGATGATCATGTTCAAAGTTATAACACATACATATATATTTGTAAAACTCACCTATGATATACTTTATTTCTTTTCCATTAATAATTTCGCATATTGTGCCTGTTTTTGTTTATTTGTTTTGATTTGATTTTGCTGATGTTATTTTGAATAAAGGACTCAAGTAGCCCAGGCTGTCCTCAGACTTGCTATGTAGATGAGCCTGACCTTGAACTCATCCAAACTCCTGTTCTACCTCCCAAGAATTGTGACTGCAGATATGTACCAACATTCTTGGCATATGTCCAGGTTTTAATATGTTAATTTTTAATATATTTCAATATTAATTTTATTTGACACATAATTATATATGCTTATTGAGAGTTATTTTAAACATTATTTTCACAAAGAACAATTTTATTATCAATTTATTTAAAAGAAAGAAATTATTCTATTTATGCTACCATGAGATTATTTTTGTTGTAATAATTAGTAATTCATATCTACTACACAATTCATTTTGTTTTAGCTAGAATTTTCACATGCCTTCCAAGAGACTGACTGAGGAACTGGGTACTAAGGAAAGATGGATATAAGCAGCCTATAAACTTCAGAAGTATACCATGGCCCTCACTGAGGACAGATGAACCTCAAAGTCAAATGTGAATTCCACATGCGTTCATTGATTTTCCTATAGTTGCTGAGCACAGCACAGAGACCTGGGAGACATGCATGATTGAAAACATGAGCATTTCCTGCCCTTCCAAGTCACTTAATGGCTGGTAGAAGCAGAAGCTATTAAGGTAATGATAGTAGAGAGACATGTATAAACAGAAAAGAGAAACCGGCAGGTATGGAAATGTGAATGCTACTATGAGACCTTGCGATGAGGACTCAGTTGAGACAGACTCCTAGTCAGGAAAATGAGAAAAAAATCTCAGCAGAGATTTGAAAAAATGAATTAAATAATTAATCGTGAGGGAAAACACTCCAGGCTAAGAAAAATGAAGTGCTGTGTTTTAAGAACTTTAGCAATGTTATAGGTCAGACATGAAAAGCCCTCAGAGAAGTCTCAGGTATTAAAGGCTTGTCCCATCTGGTGGTGCTGCTTAGAGAGGGGATGGGAATTCTAGGATGTGGTGATTATGTGCTTGAGGAAGTAAGTCATTGGACTATCACTTTGAAGGTTATATTTTGCCCTGGTTCCCCCCCGCCCCACTCTGTGCTTCCTGTCAACCATGAAGTGAGTAGCTTTTATCACCTGATGGTCCTGTTTACCTAGAATTCACAGAGCCAGAAACCGGCATGAACCCTCTAATGCTATGAGCCAGAATACATGCTTTCTCTTTTAAGTTGTTTTTGTTGCATAATGAAAACCTGTCTAACAGGATAGAATTGGACAGAGAAATGGTCATTCTGGCAAGAGTCCAGACACCCGTGGGGAAAAGTCACAAAAATTAGGGAACATTATACTAAGTTAAATACTGCAAAAAGCTAGAAAATAATGAGAATACTGGATGAATATATAACTAAGAGCACTGCACTCCAGTGTAAAGTGAGAGAAATAAGGGAACAAAACATCTAAAGTGGGATTATTTGAAATAATGTGTTAAGACACAGAAGGAAGGTTGGTGGGTGAACAGCAGTGAGAGTTTAAGGAAGCCTTTCTTCCCCTTTGCTGTCCCTTTCCCCTCTTTTAAAAGGGAATTTTCTTCTGTCCACTAGTATATTAGAATCCTTAACTCATTATTTAATTAATTTTTTGCTCTTTTTGAGACAGTTTCCCCGTAGTCCAAGCTATGAACTCGCTATGTGACCAGACTGGCCCTGAACTCACAGAGATCCATCAGACTCTGCCTCCAGCGTGCTGGGATTAAAGGCATGTACCAACATGAATGGCTATTTTTTAAAAATATATTATGAAAGGAATAACAAATACATAGCCTTTAAGAAAAGAGAATTTATCTCGTAAGGCCGTTAAGAGGTTGGGTCAATAAAATCATGTATATTCCATAAAAGAATAGACAGAGACTGTTTTTACATTGAAGTTATTGTGCAGATAAACATTTCGTTTTGGTTTTATGTATGTTGTCAGGAACATATTGTCATTCCAGGTGCCCTCCCTTTATTATCTCAGAAGCAGGTGGTTCAAGTTATGAGCTAAAAGTCAGGATTGTGGGAAATCAATACCTAAGGACTGTAAGAACATTTTTAGGTTGAAATACTGTGTCTACAAATGTAGCAGTCAGGTTGATCAGTATTCAGAAAAAGTTACTGAATATCATGGGGACCAGTTTTAATTTCTTGACCAGGAATTATTTATGTATTCAAGCTGGTCTTTTTCTTGACTGTTTCTGATGATGATCTCAATTGCTTGGCTTCAGATATCTAGAAAGCATGTTTCTAAATATATTTTGTATGTTTCAAAAATATATTGAGATAAAGCTTCTAGATCAGTAGCAGCTTCATTTCTGCTTGTTTGTTCAATGGCTCAGATGGTGTTTTCAGCAATAGGGTCTCACCATTAATTTCTGGTGTGTACCAAGTGCAGTGGCAATATCCAGTATTGTTTGAGAGTTCATGGGAAGCCCCTGGTCAACAACTCTGAAAGAGAAAGTCCATTTATGGCATTGGACTTCTCATTTGCTAGCCTGTGTGTCTACCTTGGCCATGGAACACTTACTATAGAGTAACTACATTTAAACTATTTGTATTATAATATGTATTATATTGAAAGAAACTTCTACAGTAGGTTTCTATATGACTCCTTGAAAAGGCATTTCCTACTCTTCCAGAAGACCTAAGTTCAGTTCCAAGCACCCAATGTCAGGCAGCTGTTAACCACCTGTAACTCCAGATCTAGGGGATTCAATGCCCTCTCTGGACCTTCACAGGCACTCACATACATGTGGCACACATATACAAACACACATGTATATACACATACTAAAACATTAATCATTAATCTTTAAAATTAAAATGAAATATGCATTAAATAATTATGAGTGAAAACAGTGTATTTCATTAACTGTGCTGGAGTGCTCTCAGTGAATGCTCTGCTTACATGTTTTAATTTGGTGAGTAGAGACACCCTAAGTAGAAATTTATGTATCAATTTCAGGAAGGATTATTCTTTCATTACATGAAAAGATATACATACACAAACATACACATACAAACATAAAAACACATATACATAGAAGCATGTACACACATATACACATATACACACAAGCACAGATACCCACGCAGACACACAAACTTACACATACATACATACATACATACACACAATCATATATTCACACACACACATACAAACATATACATACATACCGCCCCATACAGTCAACAATCAAAAACACTCCAGAAACTTCATTTGACTATAATCAGATCTTCAATAGTTTTTTCTAAAAAGGGTAGTTTCAAGATAGTAAATATGTGATTTGTGGTTTATAATAATATAACATTAATATGTACTGTTTCCAACATTTTAGTATAATAATTGAATAGTTGATAAGCAAATGTTTATTGCTTAGATATCTTCTTTGTCTCACAGAGGCCATTTCCTTAAATACGTTTCAACTTTCAAGAGTTACAGAATAAGAATCTTTTGTCTGAGTCTTATAATTCAAACTACTTCATTCTGATGTTTAATGACAGTTTGCTGTGTCTGAAAGGTCTGGTTATCCTGCCAAACATCTCCCTAGAGGGACACCTGCTAAAAAAGTCTCACACTTCTGCTAGGCAGCTGCAGGAATGCTTAACTGAGAGAGAAAGCCATTTCTGTCAGTTCCAAGGAGTTAGTCTTTGAGTTCTTCCTGCCACTTGCTGTTAGGGATGGAGCTCAAAGAGTACAGAAGATTCCAGAAGATGAATGTCATCACTGAAAAAAAATGCTCCTTATTTTCCTTCACGTCTAGATATGTTTTCTACATCAGTCTCAAGTGTTCATATTAAGGAATCATTACATGGTTGTAGTCATGAGGTTTGCTTAATGCTTGCTCCAGAAATTATATCTTGTAATATGAAATAGTGTAGTTCTGTTTCCACAGGCCATGCATCAAATATAATTTTAGTTATGTTTTGATATATTTAGATTCATGTATGAATATGTAAAAGTTTTTTATATTTCCTTCTTAATAAAAGTTTCATTTGAAAGGTATGAGTATGTTCACTAAAAAAAATAAGTCAGTATGCTCAGTGATGAAATATTATTTTTATTTTCATGAAGATTCAAGTGCAGGACCCATGCTCAAAGGCATTCCCTTTATAGCCTAAGTCTGAACCTTGTTATTTGAGGAAGGCATGTTCCATGTTACAGAAAACTTTCGAGAGTTGAACTTCATCTTATGACTGGCTGTGTACAATAGTAAATCAAAGAATTTGTTTATACATTGTAGCTTTTAATTGACCACATTCTGAACTATAGAGGAACGTGTTCCCAAGCTCAAACCAAAACATCCTATGCAGGCAGTAATGTTTGGGAAATGTTGATTACAAAGATAGAAGAGAAAAAGAAAAAGAAAAAAAAACTAGTCCATGATGAGGGAAGAAAGGGGGATGGCGAGCTCTCAGAAGCCTTAAAGGATTTCTAAAATATGTCACATTTCTTCCAGATTCCCCCAAATGCCAATATCAGACTGTTTTAATGATGAACCAGAACACAATTACAGTTACTAAGCCTTCAGCAAGAATGTGCCTCCATGCAGAGGTTTTCTGGTTTTCATTCTAAATCTCTAGCTCTGGGTAATCCTAAGAAATTTGCTGTGGTGCTGGTGTATGTGGCACTTACAGAAGGAATGCTCTGCCAGAAATAGCAAGTGGAAGTAAACCACCACATCACCAAAGCTCTGGACAAATCAATGTTTTGATACTAAAACAGGAAGGAGGCACAGAGTTGCTCAGCAGCACTTTCTTTCCAAATTCACACTAGTCCTCCCATATTTGCTGAGCCAGGGAACCTATGTCTAGGAAAGATACACCAAGTGAGAAAGCTGAAAACGGCCTTTCAAAGATTTTGAATCATGTCGATTGACTCACTCATTTGAAACTGTGATTCTAAGGTTTCCTTTGAGTATGTGTATGTGAAGGGTGGTTGGGTCAACTGCTAAGCACTGTTATGTTTGGTCAAAACACCAAGATGTGTCTTTTTAGGACACATTCATACCATGTAGAGCAATTCTACTATCAAGGCTGATCAACTGTCAAGAGATGGTCATTAAACTCACAGACCAAATCTGAAAACATTTGTAAGTATTTAACTGTTCCTGAATTGCTTTCACAGCTAGCTAAATTATTTTCTCCAAGTAGTAATTGTTTCAATGATCCCAAGACATTAAAAACTATTAAAGTCTAATGACCCAAGTTTTGTTGTCCCTATGAAGGTGGAAACTTTTTTGATGCTCTAGTTTTTTCGGTATTAGAGAAGAGGCTATTGGCTTTACAAATGCACAGTTGTATCTTTAAATACAGCATAAATCAAATAAAACCAGTAACACTAGATCTGAAAGGCCATTGTTCATTTTCCTGAAAATCCTTTATGAGTTCAAGATAGTCATTTTCGTATTCAAAACAAGGTGGAGTGTCACCCATTGCCAGTTTTGTGGGTTTTGTGGTTTCTTTTGCTAAGACTTGCAGCCTGCCCTGGGCTGTAGACTCTGGATCTTCGCCTCAGGAAGGTCTTCATCTTAATAGAGAAAATGTGTTATTCACTGAATATTACTTTATGATTTGAAAATAATCATTTCTCATCTTACTGCAAATATTACACAGGCTTTCTTCATTTCATTTTATCCAATTGAGCATTTTCCTATTCATTCTGTGAGAAAAGCACTATTATAAATGCTGTTTAGCATTAAGGTAAAAGGAAGCAGCAGGAAATTGCCTGCAGAAAGATCATTATTTAGGTAATGATAACTACAGTAAGAAGTCATTTACTTGCTGTTTCATCTAGGCCTGATTGTGTTGGATATTTTCATTTTTCACTGGATTGTTGATTCAATGTAAACACTGTCTGAACTACAAAGGAAAGTCACATGAGAAAATAGTAAAATAAACCTCTTATTAATCTCAGTAGGACTCATGACAAAAGGAGAAAAAATATAAAGTAAGTCATATATTTCTGATTTGTCCTGTAAAAATAAACATAAAAATAAGTGTTCACTAATTTATTCATGCTGATGAGATGACCTTTTAAATTATAAATTAGCAAGTAAGTCACATCAGGCTTTTCCTAAATCTACTAAATATTCAAATATTTTAAAATGTATTTCTTATTTTATGTATACAAGTGTTTTGCCTGCATATACATAAGTGCTCCCTCGTTGGGCAAGGTCCATAGAGCCAGAGAGGGTTTTGAATTCCCTGGAACTGGAATTACTGGACTGGAGTTATATCCTGTGGATGCTGAGAACTGAACCCAGATCCTCTGCAAGAGCAGCCAGTGCTCTAAACTACTAATCTATCTCTCCAGCCCCATCCCATATATAGAGAGAGATATATGATATATATGTATATATAATGATATATACATCATGTATATATATATATCACCTCTGATATGAAATATGAATAGCTAACAAATATCGGTAACTCCAGTTGTAGGGGCTCCAACTCTCTCTGTTGATCTCTGCAGACACTGCATGACATGAATGCACTTACATACATGCAGGCAATACACTCACACACATAAAATGTTAAAAATAGTAAAATATATATTTTAAAGTAAATTAAATGGAAATTAAAAATAATACAGAAATTTGGAATATTTTTAAGTATTCCAAGGCTGCTGAACTTGAATGCTTAGAATACTGTCTTAAATTTGTACAATGTTTTCCTATAATTTTTAAAATATTTTATTATTTTTATTTTTTGTGTATGAGTATAGTATATGGCCTGCATGTGTGTAAGTGACCTGTACTGGGCAATGCCCATGGAGATCAGAAGAGGACATTGGCTCCCCTGGAACGGGAGTTATGGATGATTGTTAGCCACCATGTAGGTGCTGAGAATCAAATCCAGTTCTTCTGTAAGAGGAGCCAGTACTCTTAACCACTGAGCCATCTCTCTAGTCCCGCATCAGTTGTTTAACTTTGGAAAAAAATGATAATAGAAAATTTTAAACAGATTCTTTTTATCATGTGACAGTTGCCATGTGAAAAACTGATTACACTAAGATTAAAAGAAAATAATACTATTTAAGATTAGGTGGAAAATGTGTTTTAATAAGGAAATGAAGTAATTTTAATATAAGAAAAACATTACATTAACTCTAATCCAACTTAGTTTTCTAGTTATTGGTTAAAATATACTGTTTTGTTTTAAAAAAATAGAAGCAAGAAGTTAAAGAATTAAAATTTTAAAGAACTGAAAGTTTTGTAGAATTGAAAATTGAGACTGGGTGCAGCCATGCATGTTTTGGAAGGTACGGTTTATCATAATTAAGAACAACTGAATATTGTTAATTTTGGAAACAAATTTTAAAAGGCATTGTTTTAAAAAATTAGATTCATTTCTAATAGCACATCTATTACAACAACATGAAAATTTCTAACATATGTTGCTTAAATTTGTTGCTTTAGTTCAATCATGAAAATAAATTATAGCAACTGCTGTCTTTTAGCAAGCAAACCTCAACAAAACCTAACAAACCTAACAAAAGGAAATAAAGTGAAGACTTCTGAGCTGGGTAGACCCTCAATCAAACTGTAATGACACTTGGCCTAGCAGAGAACCCACTTTTAATGGCCTTAAGAACTTGGTCCAACAGAGACATCAGGAACACTTTGGGGAAGATCCCACTATGCCTGTATGGAACTGTAATTCTGATGGAATTCCTGAGCTGGAAATACTACCAGTGCAGACACTGATTAAAACAGAGAGGGTAATTCATCCAAATGTCCCAAAGGTCACTCTGTATTTAAGTGTTTACAATAAATAACTCCTTAAGACCTATTTTTTCCGTATTTTCTTTCTTTTAAAAAAATATTCTTTGAGAATTTCATATAGGTTCACAATACATTATCATCTCTGCCCACATGTCCACCTCCAACTTCTCCCCGGTTCCCTAAGGGCACCTTCCCAGCTTTATGTCCACCCCACTGTGTTCAATTAGTGCTGCCTGCATATACATGGCAGTGTATACATGCCTGCATATACATGGCGGCGTAGGCAACTATAACCAAAATGGCTCTCTCTCCTTCAGCCACCATCTTCTTTAGTTAGGGGTAGAATCCTGTGAGCTGCTTCTGCTTGCATGCTGGAATTTTGACTGGTTTCATCTTGTGCAGGTCTTGTACATTGCCCCATTTAAAACTAAGCACTCACGAGTTACTTATTCTCAACACTTTAACTAGTTGTGATTCTTTGCATCAATTGTTGCCTACTGCAGAAAGCTACCTAACCAAGATTGAGAGCAGCTTTGGTCTATAAGTATAAACATAATATTTAGAAGGCAGCTTGACAACATGACCACTTAGCAAAATAACAATAGTAGGTTCTATCACGAAGTCTACGGTTTCCACAGCTATGGGTTTTTCAACTGGTTAATAGTAGCAGGTATGTTCTTTTGTTTTGTTTTGTTTTTTTCCTTGTGGAACAGATCTCAAATTCAATCAGAAATCATCTGTTTATACTGATGATTTCCCTACTATTATTGTACCAATGGACATATCTTTTATGGCAGGTTGGTATCACAGCATGTTGGGTCCAGTGACAGATAAATTAATTTATGTTTTTTTCTCCCCCAGCAGCATGCACAAGCACCTTCTGGCACTATAAAAGTCAGTCCACAGGGAGGAAGTCTACAAGTCAGTTAGGGATTGATTTCTCTGTCTCCTGCCAAGTGTGTGGTGCTTCAGCAATAGACTTTTACAATTTAGTTATGGTGGGTAACTAAAAGCAATGGCTATATCCGGTGCTGTTTTGGAGACTTCTGAGCTACCCTGAATAACAACATATAAGGAGGTATGTCAAGCTGCTTGAACCTTAGCCAGAGAAGTTTCTCTCTGCATATGAGCAGCAATGCATATATTCATAACTTCTCAAACTATCAAGAATAAATGACTGTAGAGTGCCCAGCTATCAACAGAACATGTACATCAATCTTTCTACTCCAGAGGTCAGGGAACACTCTGTGGGAGGGGATGGTCAACATGTAAGAGTCAAATGATGAAGAGGAATATGGTGGAACTCTGTCTTCTGGACATGGCATATCCATTGCACTCATGGACTCACAGCTAAGGTACCTTAAACAAGACCTATAGAAGTTTGCATCCATGAACATTCCTTCACTGATGAGGGAATAATGCATGAGGTCTCACCTTTAAGTGAGGAATTATTAACAAGTAATAGCTGATGAGGAAGGAAGAATCATTTTTCTTCCAAGGTCAATGCCCACAATCCAGTACATATCAATGTGCATGCCAAGAAATCTAATTAAACTCAGTAGGTTATGAAAAGAAGGAGGAGGACGAGGAGGAGGAGGAGGAGGACGAGGAGGAGGAGGAGGAGGAGGAGAAGGAGGAGGAGGAGGAAGAGATGAAACCTATGAAGGAGACTTGTTGGGAGAAGAGAGTTTTCAAAAGAAGTGGGAAGGAAATTGAAAGGGGACTAGAAGGGGACATGAATATGTTCAAAACATTATATACATATAAAAAGTAAAGATAAGTGAGTCAACTGGGAAAAACACCAATTAAGCACTTTTCTAGAAGGGGGAAGAGCAGAAGACAAGGATGAAAAACAAAACAAGCTTTCAAAATGTGCTTTATCTAAGAGTTATTAATTTGGTGATTAAAATAAATCTTAGAAATGTATTACTCTATCCCCCTTCCATTTAATGAGTATAGGAAATAGAAAACATTAGGCTACCAGAAAACAGTGTTGAAGATTTCAGTAATGAAACAATTTTTAAAAATAACATCAAAAGAAAATCATTAAGACAGAAACATCAGTGACTCAATAAAATGGACACAGTGATATTGATCACTGTGAGTTAGCCTACTGTAAGGAGGCACATGAGTGTCCACATGTTTGTGTGTATAAGTGTGATGGGTGTGAAATTAGTGTGGAAAATATGCTCCAATGAGATAGAATGGATTCACACATTTTGTGAGGAGAACGTCCATGTTTTTCATCACCGTTTGTTGAAGTATCTTCAATGATATCCACTATTTTCTTATTGGAGTTTAGTTTATCATTACATGGATCTGTTCCTGAATCCTCTGCCCCTTTGAACTAATTTGTTGGTCTCTTCTGTTGCTGGCAGAATATTGTTTGCTTCCTGTAGATCCAGTAATTCTTGAAGTAAGATAGCATCAGTCTTCTGGCTTGTAAGTAATTGCTTCGGGAAGAATAGACCACATTGGGAGAATTGGCACTTTGATGATACTAATCTTGTCTGATTGTGGAGCATGTATCTGTTTATTTACTCAGCATTTCTTTCATTGGTTTTTGTCCTTTTCTCCATGTGAATATTGCACATGTCTTTATACCTAAGTTTTTCCTCTCTGAGAAGTGAAAATGTAAAATGATGGTTTTAAATTCAAATTTCACTATTCATTGTTGATAAACTGAAAATAATTGGCATGTATTCAGCTTGCACCATGCAAGCTGTTATAACCACTTAAGGGTTCCCTCTCATTGAGTCCTATGACTATGACAACTGTGCATAAAGAGAAATTTATTTTATTTCTTCTTTCATAATCGTATACCTCATCACATTGTCAAGGTATGTCCATGGATGACCAACACAGTATAGGAAATATTACTAGACTTGTTTTAAAAGGGGAAGAAAACATGAAATTCATATACCATTTATTCATGTTTGGGAAGGGCAGTATAGACCAAAATTTTTTTAATAATAAAACCATGGTTACAGAAGTTATTGATTTTTACCACTTACCGCTTTATGCTCCCTTTCTAATGCTCTATCTGTTTTCCTGCTCTAATGATCTTCATAGTTGTTATCCATGAACAAAGCAAGATAGTATTTTATAATCTGAAGCTTGAAACACGAGTTTGTAGGCAGAGGCAAGAGGTTTGCTGAAAGCCATTTGGATGTGGTTTTTCATTGTTCTCATTTTGCAGGAGCAACTCATTGCCAGGGAAAAGTTATCCTACCCAAGGTCATAAATCTTGTGCAGATACTAGACATTTCTCCCTGACAGTTCAGTCAGGCCTATGGAGAAGAACAAATTTCCACTTAAGTTTATCTCTTGACTTATCCACCTTCCCCTCTGGGGTGCATTAACTGTTTAAAAAATCTCGCATTAAACTCATGGCAATTGTTCTTTTCAATGCACCTCTTTCTCCTGTGAATCAGCAGTCTGAAAGATGAAACCTCTAAATCTTAAAGGGATGAAAGCGAAACATCCAATTTATCTTGGGTATCTTACTATTTCCCTTTGGTCTCATGAAAGCAAGGAGATTTGTGAAAATTATAACAAGTACTGCTTTTAATACTGTACTAGAGTAAAATTAAACTCGGTGTTTCTAGCATGTGATGGAAGCAGCAGTAGTCCTCCTTTTGCCTTTTCATAACAATGCAAAAACAAACTAAATACACAACATCAGCACACACACAAATCCAACCAGAAAATTAAATGATAAGCATTGTTCGATCTACACTTTAGGCAAAAGTCAGTAAGACTTGTCTAGACACTGCTTCTTTACCTATAACACACTAGCCTCCACAGTTTAACAGACTTAATCAAAATCACACAAGTAGTGGGAAAGCCTAGTCCAGAACTAAGTCCTTTCTATTCTTATTCTGTCTAACTGGACCTGGAACCACATAAGCCTGGAAACAGCTCGATGGATTTATGAAACTAAAACATGTCTCCACCCTACATAGCAATATGGTATAAGAAAAAGAAAATCTTGGAAAACAGTCATGATTACACTGAAGGTGAAAAGCACAGCAAGCTTGATCCCTGAAAAATTTTATACGTTCAGTTCTTCTCATCTGATAAGCCAAGATTAACAGAAGCATCTGTGCTCACATTCCCGGTAAAAGTGAGGGTGTGAGAGCCTGTGTGGTAGACACATTACAAGTGAGACCTCAGTGCTCAGAAACAGGTTTTCTCTGTTCTGTGGGGATTATCAAGAACATGTCAGCTGCCTGAAATCCCTACATGATTGTTCAAAACCACAAAATAACCCTATGTGCCATAATTTGACTAGAACTTAGCAAAAATCTGCCCATGATTATTAACAGAGAAGTGTGAGTAGTCAACGAAATGGGTGAAAAAACAATGATTTTCACAATAGCAGTTTTAGATTTCAATTAATTTAGTATTTCTTTAAAGGCAAGCATTTCAGAGAAACCATTATCACCATTTACATAAGACGATCAATTATTTGCTAAAATTAGGTTTAAAATCCCAGTAACATTTGCTTTCCTAATGGGAAGCTATTGAAGCCCAGTATCTGTATTACTGGATTCCACTTTTCTTTATGAAACTTTTCATAGCTTGCTGATAATTTACACCTGTTCTAGGACTGAATGTTGCATCCACACTCTGATCCAGTCTGAGGAAAGATGCAATAGTTAAGCTAAAGTAGGAAAATGTGGTATTTTAATGGAAAGAAAAGGCCATTTGCCTTTCATTTTTGTAGATATAGAACTATGAATGAGCTATCAAATTTCTATTTTTCAGGTCAAAGTTAAAAAATAGGGCCCAGGGGCTGAAATGATGGTTCAGTGGTTAAGAGCACTAGCTGTTGCAGAAGACCTGTCTTAGGTGTCCAGCATCCACATGGTGGCTAACAATGGTCCTTAATTCCTGTTCCCAGGTATCAATACCCTCCTCTGACCTCCATGGGTACTGCACTCATGGGTACACTTATATAGACACAGGCACAACACTCATACACATAAAGTAAAAATCAATCAAAAGCAACTTTAAAAACAGGACCCGGTGTCATCTAATCCATACCAAGTATGAGGAATAACAGTAGGTTGAAAAGAAGGAAACTTTGAATCATGTGTGTCTATAATGAAAATGAAATGTACACTTCCATTTTATTCTGCTATAAACCAAATGTTATGCACTCTTATGCACACAGTATAATGTCAGGCCTGCAATCTGGAGGTACACCATTTCCGTGAAAAGAGAACTCATTGAAGCAAGTGTCAGTACCCAGTTCTGTTTCCAGATAAATTTTTATGTTTGGTTATGCACTTAGTTCCAGTGTCAACATCAAATGCTAGCCAGTCTTAAAGTATTTGGATATACTTTGTCTATTCTGTTTTTCCTTTTCTTTTTATTGTTTTACTCAAATTCATGGGAAAAAAATGGAATCCTGAAGAAGTCAATTTCTAGAAAGTCATAAAACTCATTATCAAATTCATTTTTACTGAACCTCAATTATCACTTACTGTGTTAATATTTTTTATCTTTAATGTCTATGAACTATTGCCTTGGGAATTCATAATGGGCAGTCACAGTGGTTTCTACAATTGATTTTTGGCTTTCACCTTGATCTGGACAGCCTTAGTAGCTTTTGCTGTGGTGCAAGCTTATTTTGAATGAATTTCCCTTAAAATAGGAAATGAACTAATGCCTGAGAAAAACACATAAACAAAGAAAATAACAGAATTCCACTCCTCATAAATAAATCAATAGTCTGACATGTGGAAAACATACACATAATTACTTGCTTATATATTACATGTCACAGGAAAATAAGGAAACAACCTAAACACTAGAGATTTAATTAACTGTGCAGTCTTCTTTTGCAATGCAACCAGGAAACTAGTTGGAAATCATATAATAGATTTTTAAATAAAACAATATTTTCCTAAGTTATTAACTGACAAATTATGGAAAAAAAGATACACAACTGAAACTAATTTAGAAACATATCCTTTAGTGGTATATTAATAGTGTTTGGTTTTACCTTTGAGCAAGTGTGTGTGTGTGTGTGTGTGTGTGTGTGTGTGTGTGATGACTTTTGTGTTCTGTGTTTCATTTTCTAGGTTTCTTCAATACATATATATAATTTCTTTAAACATAAGCAACTTAAATAAATAGATTTGTCTGGAACTGTAGCTCAGTGTTTGAGTACATTAGCATGCATACAGCCTTGGCTTCAATTCTAACATTAAAAGGAAAACCACATGAAAATATTGAGACAGTGATTACAATTGTGATGTCACTGTGTTTATTCTCTAACATCTCCTTGTGTCTAAATATCAAGCATAGGAGCCAGTGAAATGGCTCTGGAGGTAAAGTCTCTTGCTGCCAGGCCTGATGACTTCAGTTTTATCCAGGGACCCACACGGTAGGAGCAGAGAAACAACTCCCACAAGTTGTCTTTGGATCTCTACATTGATGCTATGCACATGTGTGCTCCCAGGTGCAAATACACACACACATTTTATATATATACATATATACGCATATACGTATATACATTATCTATACATACATACATATTATATACGTAATATAATTTTAAAATATTTTTACACAGTAAAATATGAGTCACAGCCATGGGAAATTAACATATTATTAAAGAGATACACCAACTTAAAAACAGTGTTTTATTAAAATGTACATTTCTGCATTTTCCTTAAGAACTTAATTCTGGCATTTTCTCAGTGCTGGGGATCCCACCCAGGACCTTACGCACACTAGGTAAGCACTCGTCTATAGAGAAGCACCACTGCCCTTTAATTCTGACTTGCTTTTAAGGCATTCCAGGTGAATCTTTTGTATCTGCTTCCGAATTAACATTTGGAGTGATGCTGGATTGATGATGCTGATCTGGGTCATGGATACACAGAGTTTGATAAAGCTAAGTGTTCAAGGAAATCAAAATGCTTGGAACTGTGTCCATATTGTAATGTCAGAAAATGAAAAGTTCAGGAGTGCATGAACTTTATAGCTCTAATTTTTTTAAGTTTCTTGTGTTTATTTTATGTGTATGAGTGTGTTGCCTGCATGTATGTAAGTGAATGTGTATCATGCAATGCCCATGGAGGCCAAAGAAGACATCAGATGCCCTGGAACTGGAGTTGTGGATGGTTGTTAGTAATTGTGTGAGTGTTGGGAATTGAACTCAGGTCCTCTGCAGAATAGCCAGTGCTCTTAAGTATTGAGCACTGAGCCATGTCTCCAGCCCCTATAGCTCTAAGTTTTAATGGGATTTTATATACTTGCTTATTGTGACTCTTAATTTATAGTCAGAATTTCTATTTGTTATTTTTATTTATGTGTATGAGTGTATTGCCTGCATGTATGTGAGTGGACCCATGTCTTGCAATACCCAAGGTCAGAAGAAGGCATTAGATCTCCTGGAACTCGGATTACAGGTGATTGTTAGCTGCCATGTGGGTGGTGGGAATCAAGAGCAAGAGCAGTAGGTGCTCTTAACCACTGATCCATCATTCTTCATAATATTTATTTGTCATTTAATAAAGTTACAAATTATTCTTGTTTGATGTGATTTTAATCTTTTATATATCAGAGTATTTTTAATCTATTTCTCCTTAATTTATTGATAATGATTTTCTTTGATTCACTGCTTTGTTGTCTCAATATTTCATTACAAAAAGCTTGTTACTTTTAATTCCAGAGAGATCTTGATGTCTATGACAGAAGATTGTCTTAGAATGTTTGGTTGAATAACAGATACAAATATTTGCTCTTAAGTTCTCTTTAGTGTATCAAATATCCCATGACCAAATTGAACATTCCATTTTAATATTTCCTTCTTTCAAAGGAAGTTACTTATATTGGTCACTAAGGATTACAATGTTTTAAGCATTGTTCTGTTATCTGTGAACATATATTGCACTGTGATAAACAGTAATCTAATGAACTGTGACCATGTTAACATTTTATGTCTATGTTATCATTATAATTATTGATATTTATGGAGTGAAAATTATTATCAATATTTCATATCTAATCTTTAAAGCACAGAAAAAGCCAGAGTTCATTTGAAAATCATATTTGTTTAACTAGTAACCACGTTTTCATTGTGTAATGTTTTTTGGTGCATCACCTCATTTCGTCAGAGAATTTGTAGCAACACCCTAGGGGATGGTAATCTGATGGCACTATTTCAAGGCCTTGTTTATAAACCCATTATTAAACACACTCTTGGGGGAAAACAGATAAAATAAGAAAACATTTTTCTAAATGTCAAGACTAATTGAATCCATTTTACTCTAACTTATTCACTAGCTGTTAGGAACCTTTTCTTTCCTCATGTGTGGTCCCATTTCCTCTTGTTCTGCTTATAAATTTCTTCTGGCTCTTCACTCCCTACACTGTCTTCCCAGAAAGGAAACTCTGGGCATTTCCCATAGATAAAGCTTCATCTGTTATTTCTGTATAGAAAGACATACCGTGAGCACAACAGTGTACCATACTTTTGAAGTAGAAAATACTGTCATTCAAAAACAGTGTTATTTACCTCATTGATTTCTAGTCTCAATAATATTTACACTTTAAATTAAATATTTGCATGTATGTATCTATAAACACATTGACACAAATTAATACATACATAAACATATACATACACATATACATAAAAAAGTAGCCTCACCAATAGCAACAGTAATTGACATGAAGAAACTTCAAAATTCACATAATCATGGTTGGGAAACATCCCTTTCATGCCTTCCATATACACACGGCTTCCTTATAGTTCAGAAATCCGTTCAACATGCCTCTTCTAGCTTACAAGGAGACAGACAGTACTGGTGTCTTCATTGCTAAATGCAATTGCTTTTATGCTTTAACTGGGACTTCAGACTGATTCTAGAATTAAATGTCAGGTAAACTGGAATCCCAAGCAGCATGTAAGCAAACTTTCCTTATATATAACAAAACTGGAAAAGAACAAATCTATATATGTGGGAACATGCCAGTAATTCCGGAATTTAAGATATAACTTGAAGTAGTCTGATTTGAGGTAATTTGACTCCTCCGTCTTTTTACTGGAAACAAAATAGTCATTCAATTAGATGTCCACCTTGTTTCTTTAAAAAAAAAACCATGCAGGTACCTGAAAAATGACCTGTTTTTGCATTCATGACTGTTAACTGTGCTCTGAACACTGGCCATCTGAGGTATACATGGGTTAAAAAAGCTGAAGGAAGAAAATCCACTTAGATAAGAATCTCCTCTTGCATAGCATAAAAAACTATACCACAGCCACGGATTCTCAGGCAAGAATAGCTTTTCTCCTGAAGATGTTTGACATTTTCTATAAATACTTTCATTGCTAGGGTTGGGACTCTAGAGCATAGAAAACACTTGCTTCTAGTAAGGGTGATGTTGAAACACACTGCAGCCCCCTCTCCTTAAACAAGTAAGGAATTATCTACTCCAAAACGGTTGCCAGATCAAAGGTGGGAAAATATATTTTAAAAATATTTTATTTATTATTTTAATTTTATGTGTATAAGTGTATTGCCTGCATAAGTGAACCCCGCACCCCGATTGTGCAATGCCCATGGAGGTCAGAAGAAAGAATTGGATCCCCTGGAACTGGGGTTACAGACAGTTGTTAGCTTCCATGTGAGTGCTTGTAGGTCCTCTGCAAGAGCAACTGGTACTCTTAACCATTGAGCCATCTCTCCAGTCTCCTAAGGTGGGATAATACTTTAAGACAAGACCTGTGATTCAATTCTTATTAACAGAGATGGAGAAAAATGCAGGTACAATTAAAAAAAAAAGAGGTGACATCATTTTACCACAAGTAGTAATAAGATGTCCTATCATAGTATCTCCCTGTGCATTATGAGATGCCTTTGCGATCAACTGTTGATCTGCATAATAACACTAGAGTTCTTCACTGATGCTCAAGTCATTTAAATATAAAGTCCTAATCACAAACCAATAATTATATATTATTATAAAATGGTATGTAATTTTAAAATAGATTTTATTTATTATTTTAATTTTATGTGCATGAGTGTTTTGCCTGCATGTGTATAAGTGCGCCATGTGAGTACAATAGCCACAAAGGTCAGAAGAGAACATTGGATCCCCTGGAACTGGAGTTATGGACAGTTGTTACTCACCATGTCAGTGCTGGGAATCAAATCAAGGTCCTTTGGAAGAACAGAAAGTGTTCTTAACCACTCAGTCTTCTCTCTAGCCTGGTATACAATGTTAAATACACAAAAAATACATTTATTTGAGAATAAACAAAGAACAGAGAATTTTTGGAGACATTTTCTTCCACTTCTAGCTTCTTTGACATGTTTTCCTTTTTCAGAAATCACAGTAAATTTGTTCCATATTTTGCAAACCTTAAGCGAACCATGAACTATATTATACAATGTATCTCATCAGAAAAAATCATTGTTTCATTAAATACAAATGACAGATTATGAGCAGTGGATTCAGAAGTGATGAAGTCACCCATAAGATGGATTTTCCTATAAAAGTTCAAAGAAAGTGCCAGGGAGATTGCTCAGGGTACATAGATGTGAGGCCCTGAGCTCAGATGCTCAGAGCCCATGTTAGTGGTGGATACAACAGTTATAGTAATGTCCGTCTTAATCCCAGCACTCACCATAAGATGAGAAGAGACAGGAGAATTTCTGGAAGTTTGTGGACCAGAGAGCCTGGAATACTAATCCATGGGCAAGAATAAATCCTGTACCAGTCTCAAACAAAGAGGAAGCTGAGAGCTGAAGCTGAGATTGTCTTCAATCAGTGTACACCATGGCACACATGTACCAACAGTCACACACACACACACACACACACACAAAACACATACACAAAGATAAAAAAAATGTTGAAGGATAACTATGACATCTGCTTTCTTTTTGGGAAGTGGTATGCCTTTTTCTAGACAAACACTTGGGAAATGTTTACCAATAGCTCGGCTGTTGACTTATGGGTGGAGAAAATGAACTCAAGATGACATAAGAGATGTGAGAGTGATGGATGAAAGCTGTTCATGAAGCCCTAGCAACTAAGAACTGAGGAACTGAGAGAAGCATGCAGTCTTGCTGGATATCATGACGATGCAATGGAGAGGAGACTGGCCTTTAGAGAGAGTGCTGTTTCCCATGTTGGAGATCACCCCACTCACCCCCACACTGATAAGGTCAATTCCATACTGAAGGATACATATAGTAATGGTCTCAATATTTCTGCATCCTTCAAAATTTATTTCTACTGTTCTTAATTGGCATTGAAATCTGCCTTATTGCTTTCAACTGTGAATCTTGAGGAATGAAAAATAGAAAACTTTGCCCAAGGTTAGGATTTATCTACAGTCCCAGCCTTTAATTTTCAGTGAGACTCAGCATAAATTTAGAAATTGGGCAAAGCAGCATATTTTCTTCTGTGTGTCTACAATGTTGTATTCTTAGTAGTGGATAATCAATGCCATTGTCTCTTCTTTATTAATTTTTATCAAAGTAAAACTAAAGACCAAATGTTTGTCTATAGTACATAGCAGAATGAACATAATCTCACATGCGTTATAAGCAGAGCAATGGTTACTTCCGCAGTTTTCAAAAGTTTGAGATTTAGTGTGTGATTTTGCAAATCATGAAATGTTTGCTCTACATCAGATGTTACTAAACATTTAATTTGTAAAGCACAGTGTGAATTGTACAAATACACAAACTTGCATTCCAATGCTAACCTCCCAAGCATGGTGGTATGTATGTGCATTCCATTCAAGCATTCAGAGGCTACAACATGAGGATCATTTGTCTGAGGCCAGCTTGGGCTACATAGTGAATTCCAGGAAATTCTGAGATATGTAAGAGCACCGTGTTTTAAACAACACGAGCTGGAACACAGCTCAAAAGCAGAGCACTTACTTACCTAGCATGGGCAAAGAAGGCCCTGCATTCAACTCTCAACACTATGAAAAAGATGAGAAAAGGGTTAGGAGGAGAGGGAGTGGAGGAAAGGGAAGAGAAGAAGAGAGACAGAGAAAGAGAGAGAGGGAACACTATCTCCCACATAAATGTTGGTAGAATACAACAAATATCAGAGAAAACTACACAATTAAATATGTTAACTTGCCCTAAAAAATTAGCTACTTAAACTAATTTCCTAAGCCTCCATTCCACTAATTTAATTCTACTCTCTTAAAATTTTATTAATGCCAAACTTACAATATTGATGCTGTACACTGTCCAATTTATCAGAATAATCTGTTCCCAAACACTAGAGAAAACGGCCTAGCATAGAAGAATGTAACCTTTAATAAATATGTACCCATAAATAAACATGTACCCATTTTAAACCTGAGTAAAATATTCAAGCAAAATTACATTCTAATGGCTTCAATCCTCTGCAAAAGAAGATATATTTGTTAAATTATTAAAGTATAAATTTTGCACACATTGAAGTATAATCTAGATTGGCATGAATTATATTGATAACTTTGTTTTCAGCTAAATTGACCTCAAGAACAAAAATATAAACAACTCACACTTTTTTGTATCTCAGGACAAAGTATCCTTACAAATAAATACTATTCAAAATATTACTTCCACAATGTTCATGCCACTTTTACACCAGAAGGCATATCTTGCTAGCCCAGTTGCTGCTGACACCCTCAGGATTCCCAGCTGGGTAAGAGTGATGACTCATTTTGTCTTCCAGCAGCAAGCCTGGCACCTTCCAGCACTATGAAAGCTAGCCAGTAGACAGGAAGTTTTGAAGTCAGCACCAGCTTGCTTTTCCTTGTTTGTTCCACAGCTCATACGTAGGACTCTTTGTAGGTTAACTAGGAACCCCCACTGAAAGGCATCTGGGGAGACAAATTTGATTCTATATCTTTATACATACATATGTATATAAATATTTATATAGAATAAATAAATATATAATAAAAGACATGAAATTGGGAGGGAGATTCTATAGGGGAGGGGATCTAAATAAGATCAAAATTCTCAAAAATTCAATAATTCAATACAAAATAAAAATACATTACTTGTAAAAATTTACCTATACTTCTAAGAACATGAAGACTCTCGGGATATGGATCTCCTTCACCAACATTAAGTATATATTATGTTGAATATATATGGATGTATACAAAGGTGTCATGCAACATTATGGTGATGCCTGAAGAGTAGCCTGACCCTTAGCATCCATTTCAATTGAGACTGAGACCGCAAGGGAAGAGAGGAACAAATATTTTCATTGGATTATACCTCTTCTGACTCCTAATGATCTAGAAAAGCAAACAACGGCAAATAGGTGCTGTCAGTCTAACTGATTCCACCTGTTGTTTACAGGACATGTGAAGTTATTTTCAATGACTATTCCCAGCTTTCTTTCCTCATTTCTACATTTTTACAACATATACACTGTTGCATAGAAAAGCAGTTTTCTCTCTGTCTGCTATGAAGGATGGACTTCCAAATATGACTGACAGCCAACTAACCAATGACTTAAGGGGGGAGGGTTTAACGGAAATACAGGGAAGGCTGGGAAGGAGAGAGGCAGGTGAAATGCTAGGTCTCCATCTTGGGCGCACATTCCAGAGTTCCAGGGGGACCCGTGATCAAAATGTAGGCTCTGCCATAGGACATCTCCTTCTCCCTCTATCTGGGATGAACTCCTTGTAAGTAACGTGGAATAAACTAATCTCGGTAAAGAACATTCTTTGTCCGTTCAGTTGGTTCAAACCTGGGGGTGAGGTGAGGATGAATGCCAGGCCTCACCATTCAAAATATCTGAGTTTTACTCTATTTGCAAGCTAATAATTTACCATTTGTAGTTTTGTGAATGACAACACAGGACAATTGTGTCTGATTTGGCTGTTAAGGAATGCAGTGGTCTGCATGTTCACATTAGGATAGGTATTCCATGTTGAGCTGGAAAGAAGTTAGACCTTTAATGGCATAATACATTTCTAGGAAATGTGTCTAAAGGAGACTTATAGTTTTCTACACATAATTGCTTCTTTTTAAAGAAAAATAAGAAAAAAACATCCTTTAGAATTTCATGATCTGTTTGGTAGTTGTGACTGTTAATTGTTATTGTTGACATGATCTGGAATTACCTGGGAGACAAACCTCCAGGCACACCTCTGAAAGATTATTTAGCCTCTGTGTATGCTTAGAAGAAGTTATGTTGATTAAACTGATGGCTTTGGAAAGATCTACACTAAAAATGCATGCCACTATTCCCAGGTCTTGGGTCTCGATCTGTGTACAAAAGACAATGCATAGTTTCCTTGCTCTCTGCTTCCTGATTGTGGATATGAGATGAACAGCTGTTCCCAGTGCCTGGTACTTTGACTTTCCTGCTATGGTGGACTATATCTTTTAACTGTAAACTGAAATAAGCCCTTTCTTCTCTGAGTTGCTTTTGTCAGGGTATTTTATCATAGCAACAAGAAAGAAATAATATTATAGGAAGCGAGCCAGTGCTCAGTATTTTTACATGGTTATGTAAGTGAAGATGAGCTGAGCGTCTTCAAGGAGAAATATGTAAGGGACGAAAATGGATTTCCTTATACTGATCTTTTAAGGTCCTATTATTGTTCCTTACCTGAAAAGGTTTTTTAATTTTTATTTTATGTGTATGAATGCTGTGCACATATGTCTGCAAGTGCCACATGTGTATCCAGCACCCACAGAGATCAGAAGAGTGAATCAGATCCCCTGGAACTGGAGTTATGGTGGGTGGGTTACTAGCTGCCATATGGGTGTTGAGAATGGAACCCTGGTTCTCTGCAAGAGCCATCACTGTGCCTCGCTACTTAGCCACCTCTCCAGTCCTCCTTCCCCTAAAATGTTGTGAGACCTCTCCTTCCTTGCTATCCCAAGGACCATGGGCATAGCTCTACCTGAACTCTGAGTCCCACCCCACAGGAAGACAGGCAGTCCTAGATCCTTTCCAAAACTCCTCCTCCTTCCCACTGCTGACTTGACCATGGGTGACTCATTAGAAATCTCAGATCTCAAAATCCAGTTAGATAGGAAGCTCCAGACCTTGTCCAGACATCAACCCTTCTCACTATGGCACTACAAATACCACATGTGAGTGGCTCCCTGTGAACGTCAACACCAAGTAGGTACTCCAAAATCCCTTTCCCCTTCCAGGCCTCAACTCCCAGAGCTTGTCTCCACCCACCTTTGTACCAACAACCTCATCTACCACAGTGCCCAGTGTAAAAGGGGTCCTGAAACCTTGAACTCAGGTAGATATCTTAAACTTGGCCTCCACCCCACCCACCTCCGTCTGAAGTTGGTGTGACATCCTCCTGGTGCCCATGGAGCACTTGCTTATTCACACTATGAATCAAACTTCTGCCACCCAAGCACCTCCTGTAGAGCCTGTGAGACCTCCGTCTACAGACTTCTGAAGATTGGCAGTTAATGCATCTCTCATTTCCCACCACACAAGCATCTTCTTTCAGCAGACTGTGATTAACATTGAGACACACATGTAATCAACATGGACTGAATAAAAGACTGTGAAAAGCTTAGACATAAATGGGACACCTATATTAAACCCTCTCCTCCAAAGTCCCAAGAATCAATGAAGAAGATTGGGCGAAAAAAAATTGTAAGAGCCAGAGGTTGTGGATGAATACAAAGAAAGGGCGTTCTCCAGTCATAGCAGGGCAGTTGCACATAGGATTCCACAGGGCTGTGACAGCATGCAGAAGACCTGAGCAAACTCCAGCCAAGGAAAAGCCATCATGGGCAAGGTGGGCAAGATGCCCCAGCCCTGTGTGAGGAACTATTGGCAAGAAATAGCTTCTGGTAGAGGGAGATACAAGTTTTCCAAGAATGTGGCATGGGGTAGGTTGGCCATGCTCCAAGGCATGGACTCATACCCAAGAGAATTTGAGGAACACAAATTGTACTTTGTAGGCCTTCAAACTCATAATAAAGGACATGAAGTCAGGGCTTTATTTAGTAAGGCAGGGGAGATGGAGGAGGAGGTCCGGATATGACCAAAACACATTGTCATAAACTCTTAAAAAAATCGATAAAAATTATTTTTTAGGATTTAAAAAGTAAAAGTGATTATTTAGTTGCGTTTCCCCAAATCTTGTTTTTAAGAGAACAATGACTTGAAAGTTGTACAAATGACAAAATGAAATTTTGGATTTGAATTAAATTATTATACATGAAAAGGAAAAAGAAATGGCATAAAAGACATGATCTTCACACCTATCCTCTTTGCCCTCTGCATCATGGGGCTGAGTTGTATTTCTCAGGGGAGGTACGCTTGTTGGAGACTTGTTTAATGACTTTAGTCATTGCCAGATTCTCATGTGCTGCTAATGGCTGCACCACCATTTGATTGACATTAATATCCATATGACAGGAATCACAAGCTATACCTCAGAGAGCTTGCTGTGGGTCAGATTCTGCAGCAATTGCTTCCTACATTTATGTGACTTTCACAGTAAAGTGAGAGATATGAATTACTGATATTTGCAGAAGGGATGAGTGACAGTCAACAGATGGAGGTTCATCAACAAAAGCCCAGAGAACATGAATCCTGGAAACCCGACTACAGAACTATATTTGTACTTACTGTGCTAAGTCTTTCATGATGAAGTTATTGCTTATTTGAGTATTCTGAGAAACTCTCGACCAAATTTATCTTCAAAAGCCTTAAAAGTAACTATATATGTAATGATATGCTATGGTTGGAATGTATGCTTCCCCCTAAAATTCAAAAATGACTTTAATGTTGAAGCTGATGGTAGGAAGTGGGTCTTTGAAAAAATGATCAAGTCATGAGTTGGCCTCTTTAGCTTCCTTTCTCTTCTGACATGTGAGGACACAGGGATTTAACTGAGACACTGCTTTGGAAACAGTTTCCTCATCAGACACTAAATCTCTTGGTATGTGAACCTTGACTTCCCATCCTCCAGAAATATTTTATTCATAATTACCTTTTAAGCTATCTTTGCAGTAAGTGAGAACAGGAGGTTGAGATGCATACTGTCATTGAGATTCATAATATTAGCGATTTTATCATTGTATTTCAGTAAATTATATGAATCTATGTGAAAAAGACATTTACTTGATTAAGTAAAAGCTTCAAAAAATTATAAAATATTTTACAGGAAGTAAAGGAGAAAAAATATAATTATTCAGGCAAAGGTAAATATAAAGTATGTGTTAAAATATTATATTAGAGTAATAATCCTTTCATAATTTATTTATTTATTTAATATGTATGAGCCATCTCTCCAGCCCCCATTCTTCCTAACTGAAAATCAAGAGGTAATCCAAAAATTAATGAAGGGCTTCAAAAATATCCTGTGTAGATATAGGCACTACCAAAAATACTGAAAGTTTGAGAAATAATAGGAACAAAATAATTGTTTCATAATTACAAAACTTGTAAAAGCATTTTCAAAATTTTATATAATTATTTGTATCTCTCTGATTTATAAAATTTTAGCAAATAGGGGAAGTAAGAGGAACCAGATTACCCTCTGGCCTGAAAAAAAAAACTTAATAAAAATAAGATGAAATTTACAAGGTTGTAAACAGGTATATCAAACCTTTCCTCCTTTAAGCAGATTGCTCCCAGATATTTTGTTACAAAAATGAAAACTTAAGTAATACAGAAAATTGGTCACAAAACCTGGGTCACTGCTCTAATTACACCTGATAGAGTGTGGAGCCCATTGGAACTGGTTCATAGCAGCAAAACTAAAAAAAAGATGCTATGTCAGGCTTAATGAGCAATTCACAGAAGTTCAAAAGGTCAGGATGCTGAAAGGAATGCACTCCAAGAGAGAAGTATCATGGGCTTCAGCCTGTGAGACCATTGTGGCAGGACTGCTCAATCACATCCATTGCGGAGTTCACATGAGCCACCTTGTGGACTAGGGTGCTTGACCTGATGCTATATTAATCAGCTATTTTCCCCTTTGAGTTTAGGCCTGGCTTTGTTTCAGTGCTTCAATTCACCTATACCTCACTTTAGAATGGGAATCTTTACCCCTGTCATACTGTTTATATATAATATATAACTTTTATATATAAAAATTATATGTATAATTTTAAAAATATATTTTCAGTGGCTCACATCTCAAAGTTGCCTTAAGTATCAGAAGAAAATTTAGATTTCCACTTTTATTAATAATGTTGCATGTATTAACAACACAGGGACTCTTGAAGATACACTAAATGTATTTTGTACCATAAGATGGACATAAGCTTTGGGGGGCCAAAGGTAGGTGCTATGATTTGGATATGATATATTTCTTGAGAAAGTTCAGATGTTGGCTATTTGATCTCCAACTGTTAGAAACATTGAGAGATGACTGAATCCTGAGATTGCTGACCTCATCAGTGAAGTTCCTAGCTGAGTGAACTGTCTGAGCAGAGGAAGTGGGCTATTAAGTTTATGCCTTTAAAGGGCCTATCTCCTCTCCAGATAATTCCTCTCTGGCTCCTTGCTTTCTGAGTTGAGCTGGGCAGCCACCTCTAGGCCTCTACCACATTTCCTGCAGAAAGAAAGAAAGAAGAAAGAAAGAAAGAAAGAAAGAAAGAAAGAAAGAAAGAAAGAAAGAAAGAAAGAAAGAAAGAAAGAGAAAGAGAGAGAGAGAGAAAGAAAGAAAGAGAGAGAGAGAAAGAAAGAAAGGAAAGAAAGAGAGAAAGAGAGAAAGAAAGAGAGAAAGAGAGAGAGAGAGAAAGAAAGGAAGAAAGAGAGAGAGAGAGAGAGAGAGAAAGAAAGAAAGGAAGGAAGGAAGGAAGGAAAAGAAAAGGAGTCAGATAACATTTCATTATAAAAACATAAGCTAAATAAATTGTTACTGTCTTAAGCTGATTTCTCAGGTGTGTTGTCACAGTGATGGAAAGCAGACAACCATCAGGAAAAATTCACATCAAGAAATGATAGTTCACTGCTTCCTATGAAAATATAAACTCTAAAAGCTCCATTCACAAGAACTGTCAAGACAACCTTAAAGTATATGGTAATCAAATTGCTTACTGCAGGTGATAAATACAGACATCACAGCCAGTAGGAGTGGGTGTGCAGAGGAGACAGTACAGACAGAAGAATCAAGATAAAGGTGAAATCACTTTCACAGAGGCCTCAATGTGAAGGTGAAAGGCAGTGCGTGGTCTTGAAAATACTCAGAGAAACCAATCAGTGCAGCTCCTTCCTCACTACCAGTGATGCCTGTGGCGAATGGTTCAGTGTGGACCACTCTCCCAACAAACAGCATGAAATTGGTGAAACTGAGCACCACAGTCTGGAGAGATGAGACAAACCAATCTCTGTGGTTAACAGAATCAGCTATTAAGCCAAGATAATTTCCAGAACATCAACCTTGTCTGCTTTTGGAATGAAACAGTCTGTTGGGATGTCTCCACAGAGGAAAACTGTTAAAATAGTCACAAATGAACAGTTCATTTATAAATCGCTCCCCCTTTAGAACACTAAACATTCTCATAAGAAGCCAACATTTGCAAAAATACTGAGTTAAGCAGTTGCAATGTTTGTAGAATGAGAAAAATTGGTAGGCAAGAATCATTTTTCCAAAATGCCCTTTGGGGTGGGTTCATCCACTGAAACTACTAAGACACTCAACCTGAAATGAGACTGAATCTCCCCCTCTCAGCTTCTATAGGCACACTCATGCAGGCACACACACGCACACACACACACATACATTAGAGTGCAGAAATTTGGTGGAGCGTTAGAGAGAGGGGTGCAGATATGGGAGGGGATCTAAATATGATCAAAATATATCATATGAAAAATCAGAAAAAAACATAAATAAAATTTTAAAAGAGAGGAAAAAATTGTTTTCCTCCATATCTCAACAATGCAATATTGACATGATGACCAAGTTAAATGCAAACATTCATTCATGGAAAAGTACCTGACCATGCTAAAAACAGAAGAAATATAAAGTATACAGTTGATGGGGCTAGAGAGATGACTCAGAGGTTAAGATCACAGACTGCTCCTGAAGAGGACTCAGGTTTGGTTCCCAGCACCCATATAGCAACTAAAAACTGTCTGTAACTTCAGTTCTCAGGGATCTGATGCCCTCTTCTGGCCTCCACGGGCACTGTACACTAAGGTACACTTACACACATACAGGCAAAAAACCTATACACATTTTAAAAAGTAGAAATAAAATTAATTTAAACTATCCAGAAAACCATGTTTTCAAACATGGATGTCAGTATAACAGTTATTTTAAAAGGACACAGTCACTTAAAAAATGTAATAGAGTGAGCTAAGTGCAAGGCTCAGTGGGTAAAGTAATGGATATGCAAGCAGATAGACCTGAATTTGGATCCTTAGCAGCCACGGAGAAATCCAGGCAATGTGGCACACACCTGTAATTTTACTGCTGGAATGCAGAGACAGAAGGTTAGCTGTAGCTCTTTAGTCAGCTACTCTTGCCGAAATGCTGACTACAAGGTTCTGAGAGAGACTCTTTCTTAAAAATAAGGTGGCAGGACTGGAGATATGACTGCTTTCGCAGCAGACCCAGGTTCGGCTCTCAGCATCCACATGGTGACTAAAAATCATTGATAACTCCCATTCTGGGGGAATCTGTCACCCTTTTCCGGCATTTACGGGCACTGCATTGCAAAGATGCACTCACACCCATGACGGCATGGAAATAAATAGAGGACTTGGAGAGTTGGTTCAGTGTTTAAAAGAACTGGCTGCTCTTGGAGAGGATTCGGGCTCAGTTCCCAGCATCCTCATGGCAGCTAACAACTGTTGGTAACTCTGGATTGTGCGCTTACATACATGTAGGCAATATACTCACACACATAAAAAAATAAAAATTTTTAAAGTAAATAAAAATAAATAATAAAAATTAAACAAAATCAAGTTGGAGAGAGAGAGGAAGATACCTGATTTTGACATTTTCCCTCTACACATGTGTATATTCATACATGAAACAAAAAATGGAAAAATTGCATTCACAGTACTTAGAAATATAATTAAATCTAATAAATATAAAGAATTCAGAGTATAACTTTCAAAACACTTTTAAGAGACTTAAACTAAATTTAACAAATTTAGAATTGTATGTAAGATATATAGTATCAAAAAGTGACCTACTTTTATTTATTTATTTATTTTGGCTTTTTGAGACAGGGTCTCCCTGTAACCTCAACTGGCCTGGAACTCACTATGAAGACAGGCTGGCCTTGAACTCACAGAGATTTGTCTGCCTGCCTCTGCCTCCTGAATGGAATGCTGGAATTAAACCCATGGGCCACCATTCCCAGCTAAAAAAGTCACCAGCTTATTTTTTTTTAATTATAAAATTAAGGCATCCCAACCCAAATGCTAATAAATCTTTTGGAGATATTTGTTCAAATGGCTGTTTTCCATGAATTAAGTAACCTGACTGTAAGGCTGGCTTGGGAATATTAACAAGGGACAGAAACCAAGCAAAGCCTGGAGAGAAATGCACAGTTGGTAATAAGAGTCTGATTTTATCCAATATTTAAATATGTGTGTGTGGGGCTATTAAGAGCAGGCATTGCTTTTGCAGAAGACTCTAGTTGGGTTCCCAGAATCCAGGACAGGTGGCTCACAACCATCTGAAACTCCAGCCCCAGAGGGTTTGATACCCAACTCCCACCTCCACAGGTACCTGTCCTCACATGTATGTACATGCACATACACACAAGTTATTTTATTGAGTTTTGTGCATTTCATATAATAGATCTTAATCAAATTTAAATTCCCCTTTCTTCTGTGCCTCCCGCCTCTGGATTACATGCATTTTGTTATACATGTTAAGTTCCTTTAAAAATACTTAAAACCCTTAAAAACTCTTGAAAAATACTTAAACATACTACAGCATTTGAATTCAAGACAATTTTATGGAGATATATAGAGACAGAGAATAAGCAAATATCAACATATTAAAGTACACATATTTGAATTAGACCATCCTCTGGCTTATGTAAAAACAATAAATAAAATGAAAAAAATAAAACAACAAATCTAAGTTTATTCAAACATGTGCATTATGAAAACATAATTTATAATATCAACAAAATGAAGTAGACATTGATAATTCTGCTAAAATTCTCTCTGCTAAAACCAAGCAAGAACCCACATATTCTGTTTATTATAATAAAGAGCTAACTTGAATCTAGACAGAATAGCAGTCCCTACTTCTAACCACGAATCCCAGACTTGTTTCTCCTCCCTGTTTCCACACAGTTTTGGAAAATTAAGTCACAAATATTGAGAGTGTGGGAGAGAAAAGAACATTGATAGCTGATCTACTTATGCCTCCTCTTTCTATTCCTGCATTCCACCATTAGAGTCTGACTACTTCTATCTCTTACAGTATGTCAAGGGAACCCATGACGCTGCTGTTCTTTCTTTCTGAAGTAGTATTCAGTCTCTCCTCTTTCACAGACAAAAGCTTCTAGGTTGAAGCTGAGGTGGAATGCACCATTTGTGTTAAAATTTTTACTTGCTTTGCACTCATTTTGAAAAAATTTAGAGTATTAATAGTACAAATCTCATCAAGAAGAAACAGAACACTGTCTTTACTTGGCATAAGAATTGCAGTGATAACAAGACAGAGACAGGAGCAAGGTTTGTCTTTCTGCGTCTTGCTCTCAAAAGCGTGATCGATCTTTGATTGCTAGGGTAATGGTCTATTACTTGTAACTACTAAGAAAGTTACCATGGTAACTCCTGCTTAAGAACAATTGAGTTGCTTCTGTTCTGCAGAATTACCTTTCTAATAAATGTAGAAGTTGTTTGGTGTTTTTTTTGCAGGTTCATCTGAACATTGTTATTTACAACTTTTTAAAATGAAGAGTATATCAGACCTAATGAGTACATTAAACAATAGGTCTTTAATGATTAAAATCCATAGTATAAAAATAAAACTAATTTAAGGAATTGAGGTTGATTCTATCCTGTAGGAATTGATAG
This sequence comes from Eospalax fontanierii, assembly GCA_035773235.1. Taxonomy (NCBI): domain Eukaryota; kingdom Metazoa; phylum Chordata; class Mammalia; order Rodentia; family Spalacidae; genus Eospalax; species Eospalax fontanierii. Next base: position 11,135,950 of record CM069527.1, read on the forward strand.
ACTATTACATGTTCTGTGTGTTTTGTTATTCTTTAGACGTTTCAGAAAATGCAGCAAGTGCTGAGAGCCTGGTAAAGAGATGAATTCCTTTCCGGTGTGATCATATGAATCATGATGCCTCTTCATTCTAGTGGCTGCTCATGAAATACACCACCTGGTGCCTATTACAATAAGGTCTGCATTCTGCATGAATTTTCTTACATTCACATTATTTTTCTAGAAAGAGAAATGTATATTTACTGTTGAGGGTAACCTACATTCTAGTTTTCTTTCTACTGCTGTGATCATATACATTCATGCCAAAAGACACTTAGGGGAGTGTTAGTAATAAATTTAGGATCACACAAAACCACCATGCCAACTGAGAGTGTCTCAGCAAGGCAAGCTTTACTTCTCATCACAAGTGTACAAATCTCCTAAGAACAATGGAGTAAGCACACCTTGTTAAGACTGCCTTCCCTTTATCCTGGAAGGAAGAGAATATGACTCTTCTTATTGGTCCAGGTGCAGTCACACAATCTAAACCCAAAGTGGCTAATTATGAAATAGAAGGCATTTAAATTAAAATCCTTTGGCATTTGGGAGTGCGAGGCTTTGGCATGTAGCCAGAGTATAAACAAAAGGAAGTAGTGGGGGTTGTGAATAAGTTAACAAGATGTATTAGGTCAAGGGAGCAGGGAGCTAAAGATTTTCCATAATGTAATGACTTAGAAAAGGGAGACAGGAAATGAATGCTACTGTAACAACGTAAATACTGGAGCACTGAAGAGAAGATAAGCATATAGTTTCAGAATGTACTTGACAGAAAATATTTCATTTCTTACAAGAGGATTTATTGATCTTACACTTCCAAGTCACAGTCCATTGAGGGGAAGTCAAGGCAGAAACCCAAGACATGAACCCAAATTAGAAACTAAGGTATGGGTGGGTCTCCATCTCCAGCACAGCTGTTGTGCTCCAGCCATCCCAGAGAATGGAGGATGATTGAACATGTCCTCAGGTGGCTCAGAGTGCAGAGGGAGAGATTCTCAGGATACTGCATCAGTAGGCAGTTCAGTTATTGAAACCAAGGCAGGAGTTTATATAGGGAGGCCCTTCTGGCCGTTACAGAAGGTGAGAAAGTTAAAGGTGGGGTCTATAGGTAAAGATGGGAAGGTTGTAGGACTGATGTGGGAATTAGGAACGAGGAAATGAAACCCCCAAACCTGGTTCTGGTCTGGGGTGATCTTTGTGGGACTAAAAGGTAAAGCAACTGTCGAGGCTTGCAGTGGCTTCCTGGGACCTAGGTTATTGAATTAGGCAGAGCAGGCCAGACCCCTACTGTCCCTTGGCTGGCTCAATACCTTTTACAGTAGACCCAGACCCCACATATCCCCCTTTGTTTTTTTTATGTAACAGGAGGTATATAAGGGCCCCAGTAAAGGGAGGAGCCAGGCCATGAGTGGATTGGCCAACCAGGGGGGATAATGGGTTTTAAGTACATTCTTGGGTTTATGAAAGGTCTTTCAACAGATAAATGAGAGAATTTATAGTCTCAGTTAGCTATTTGTTCTCTAACATTCTCCTTTTGAAGAGATAACCCTAAAATCTTTCAGGAATTTGTTAAGAGCTCCCAAATACTTTGGACATATTTGGCCTTTGATATAAAACAGGCTGCTAAAGGGCACAAGGACAGTTTTTGGACTTTGGAGTCTTTTAATCCTAAACTGCCTAGCTGAATTCTACCTCCTAGTCTCATCATATCACCCTCTGAATAGGTCACCCTAATTGCCAATAGGGAATCGGGGCACTGACCTTTCTTGGTTTCCTCAAGCTGAACAGGATCATAGGTTGTGGCAATTAGGGTACCCCTTCAGTGAGTCTATCTAAAAGACCCCTAAATTGCATAACTGTTAGAAAGTTCTTGACTGGTCCCTGGAAGATGAAATAAAATAGAACAGGGAAGAGTTCAAATGTCCAATGTAAAGTCCATTAGAATTTCTTGCTTAAGGACTTTCAAAGGTTTCCATCTTTTGGGTTCCTCTCTGTTTTACTTTTTGACTGCCAAGGCTGAACTTGAGAGTCTTGAAATCAGGATTTGTTTTCAGGCACCTTGATAGCTTCCTGGAGTGGCTAGAATCAGGGTGATTTCCCTCCCAAATGGCTTCTAGACAGGAAAAGAAAAGAAATTAATCATTTAATTTTGGGGTTAGAACAATGGTGGGCTTGCCTTTCTTGGCTGCAGGTATGCACTGCAGTGTTGAGGTAGGCCAAGATTTGGAGTGTTACATCTGAGTGGCATTTTCTTGTTAAGAACAAAATCATTAGTGGATAAATTGTGTAAATAACATCTTATATAAACTTAAATCTAATGTCTGGGAAGTGTAATTCCTTATAATCTCAAAGAAGCATACTAATCGCTTTAAAATTTTTGGTTATACTTTCCTTTTAGAAACTTTTGGTGGTTTAAGATCATACAATTTGGCCCAAATAAACCAACTTAAATTTACTCTTAAGGTCAGTTGAGTATCTGTTCCTGAGGGGAGATCACGTGGGCTTGAGAGGAGCTCCTGGCTCCCTAAGCCTTTGTTTTACCAGTTCCACCTGTGTGAAGATAAGTCAGAAAGTCTTGCTAGACTGTAACTTCTCTTCGAAGCAATCGATGAAACGTTTTCCTGTGCTGGCCATCTTCTTTGCACACTGGACACTGGTTTGAGTCCTTCTAGTGGGGCCTCCATGACCTCCCTGAACAGGAGGACAGGTGACACATCATAGTTACAGGACATTTTGAGAGATGCCCCATAGTCCCCTGGAACTTAGTTGACCTTGGAGGGCAAGAAACAAAAAATGTTCCCTGTAACTCCTTCTGACCACATTACTATAGGCCTTTAAATATGGTTGTTAAACACCCAAGAAGGTTAGTTCCACCAATCTGGTACTTTAATTACTGTATGTTATATAGCTAAAGCTTGGGCAAAGCAAACATTTTTTAATAAGCCTTGACTAGACATATATTTTGTTCCTTAAAGTATATGACTAAACTATTTCTTTAGAAACTTTAAGACTATTTAGACATTATTTATCTAATGTTTCCTATATTAAACATATAAACTCAGATCTTCAATCACTTGTAAAGACTTTCTTAATTTTCTTTTTTATTCTGGAAATATCTAGTCATTATGATCTTATACATCAACTCTTCACTTTCTCATTTTCTTTACTTAAGAAAATGAGACATATATATCATGAGACATAATAATACTAAGAAAATTCTCTTCCTGGGTATACTAAGCAATGTTTATTCCCTTTTTAAGGCTCTAGTATCAAACCAATGTTTCATCATATTAAAGTTCACCCTGGGGAATGAATGACTTTACTCATACAGATGGGTGAGGAAATGCTAACAGGTATACAGGTGACATGACAGAAATAAATATGTAAATTTACTGTAAAGTCTTTATTTAGCATGGATGTTGACTTTTCTATAACCTCATGGATCAAGTTGTTTCTTTTAGCCTTCCCCAAATTTCCTCCCCAAATGCAGACCATTTGTGATTATGGAAAAATTACATACAGCTGGCTGGGAAGAGTAGCTGGATACTCAGGTGAGGGTCCAATGACCCTGCTTACTCCTCCTTCAGTGGAAGAATACAACCATTAACAAACGCAACTGTGATGAACTTCTGTAAGTAGGCACAGCTGAAGTCATGAGCATGGCAGTTACTCAAGCCAGAAGAGTGCTCTGCAGCATCATCTTAATAAAGAACATGAGATGTAAATTACACACACATAAGATAATGTACATTTTACTTTATAAGTTCCTAGCAAAACCTTACAAAAAACACAAAAACCGTTAAAATTCTTTTTACTTTATCTATTTTAGAGAGTTGGTCTACCAAAACCTTGCTTTAGGTCTTGAGGGAGTTGTAAACATTAGGTAGAAAGAAGCAACTGGTACATAGAAATACATTATCAAATTGAAATTTAGAATCTTCAGCATAATCACTAACTGAGTACTTTTAGACAAAGAGTGCTGTCTATCTTTTCCAAGGACTGTGAATTGTCTTCTTTTCTATACATTTGCATTAGTCGGTATTAGTGACCTTTTGATTGTTGTGAGAAAATAGAGAATTTCATGAGTTACTTTTGCTATAGCTATTTTATATCATAAGATGACCAATAATAACCTTTATTGAAATTAGTTTATCCCTTAATTAATCTAAATAGCACAATGGCTTTACTCAGAGGTTGTTTAGTTCTCCTTTTCTTGTCAGAGAGTCAGGGGGCCAGCCTGAAACTGGACAAAAGTCATTGCACAGGAGAACTATTAAGTTTAGTCACTACTAGCATAAATGAAAACATCTGTTCTTCTTATAACTTGTATACATTTATCTAGGCAGGCGAGTCTTTTCATCTGCTGGGTCCTTTATCTAGAACAGAGTTTGATTAAGAAGATTTACTATTAAGAGATTATTTTACTTAATATTTTAAACTTTATAAAGCCAGGGGTGTTTGGTGAGCACCCAAGTTCAAGCAAGACTAGTCTGACAGAAGTTTTAGCCTTCACCATTGTCAGACCTGAGATCCTCTCTGGCTATACTTGATGTGACTGGAGGCATGAAAACTTACACCCATAATTAATTAGTTTGTCTATTCATGTTAACAACAACTTGAAAGTTTTAGTAAGTACTCTTTATTTATAATACTTTTTTAAAGTTATGACTTATTTGTACAATCTTTTTTCTTAACTAAACAGGAGGCAAGACTATTATCTCACAGGATTGTTTCTTTTAAAGTGAGCTTTCAGTCTGTCTGAATCAGAAAAACCATATTATAATTTACCATACATAATTTTGAACTAAATACCCATAATAAGGAACACAGAAAACGATACCTAAAGGAACTTGGAAAGAGTTGATACAAAAATGTTTTTCTTTTTTAGTCTGTGCAGAACATTGTAACTAGAAAGTTAAAAGCAGTGATACTCAGGACATGGTCAGGAACAAAGGCAACTAAGCATTGGAGAAGGAAATACTCTATTTCAGAAAAAAAAAAACAAGGTTTGGATCACAATGCAAAGGGCAGAAATTAAAACCAGTGAAGGCTGCATCTCACATCTCCCATCCAAACAAGCTATTCCTCTTTACTTCCCATTGCTGTAGCTATGTCCTAGTAGCAGATTTTCCTTGTAAAGTTTGGCATTGGAGTACTGCAAAATCACATGAGCTTCCTAGGGTTAGCCATCACAAAACATCAGCTCACTTTTTACCTAGCTAGTCTTGTAGGCCTATGGCTAGAAAAACTTTTTATGTTTTCTTTAGAAACTGACAAAAACATTACATAAAACAATGTAAGATTTTAAATAGTTACTTTTAGAAATCAGCAAATGTACAATATAAAGATGTTAAAAATCCAAAGTAATTTCCTGTAAAAACAGATAAAGATGTTATATAAACAAATATCAGAATTTAAAATAGTTTCTTGTAAAAACCAATAAATGTATAAGACAATGTAAAAATAGTCATTTTAAAAACCAGTAAATACCATACTAAAAGTTAAAATTAAAAATAATTTTCATTAGAAACAGACCAAAATGACATTAAAATGCTGATATTGTCTCTTCCTAATTTGACATAAAAATGTATTAACCTTGTGACAAAAGACCATGTGAGAATCTCTTGCTTTTCCATGATCCCATCAAGAATCTAAAATGAAAGCCAAAGTAAAACATAAATTGCAAAATGATTAGGACATATGATTAAATGTTTGTGGTCCAGGGAATTCCCAGATTATCATGATCTCCTAGAGCTCTGTAGAACCAGTAAATTCCTGGGTGTGGCTATTTTGAATTATGCCATGCAGTTGGATTAAGTTGGCGGCCAGGTCAAGCAGGTCAACCCCATTTTGAAAATTTTTGTCCAAGGTGGTAGTCAAGCTATGTGCCTGTCACCATATTGATGAAATGACACACATAAGATATGGAGAACAGAACACATGGTTGCCTCTCTCCCAGTAAGGTCACCAGCAATGATGGTGAACAAGTATATAATAAAAAACCCTTCTATTTTTAAAAGGCACCCAGTTAAATGTTCTATTCAGCATGGTGTGTAACTCTCCTGTTCACTAAAACTTAAAATGCTTACATCTAGTTAGAAAGGCAGCTGTCTTGGGACCATAGTGACTGAGGTCCAAAGTTCAGGCCTCTAACTGCTCTTTTCCCCCATCCATGAAGAGAGCCATGGTAAAAAAAAAGCCTAAGGAAAAAAATAGCTTTTAAACCCTTCCTCCTCCTCCTCCTCTTCTTCTTCTTTTTCCTCTTCCTCTTCTTGTTCTTCATCTTTTCTTCCTCCTCCTCCTCCTCTTCTTCTTCTCTTTTCTCTGTAGAGAGGTATTTACCTTTTCAGATAAAGACCTAGATAAAGGCATTTAGAAAAGTTAGTATACATTTAAAAAGTAGTGACATTTTGACATTTTCAGACTCACTCTGGCCCATGAGGAAGGGAGCACTATACTTAAAACGAAATCAAAACAGACACAGACAAGTAACACAATTAGGCCTTTGCTGAGTCTAGATCTTGTCGGAGGCCATAGTCAGAGAATGTAGCTTGATTCCATCTTAGAGAAAAACAGCCCTGGGAAAAATCCTCCCTGTAGCCACCAGCATATATGATAAGCACATTCAGCCTTGGTGGCAGGGACTAGTTGCACACCCACCTCTGTAGGGCCCTGGCTACATTTGTTGGACGAGTCCGGATGGGCGGAGGGCTGGGGATTGAATGACGTACATATAAGACAGAGAGAGACACACACACTAGGTAGGAGGAAAGGAGAATGACTGACTTTATTCAGAGGCATCAAGCCTTATATACCCTGAGGGCGGGGCTTTACAGGAGGTTAAAAGTTCAGGTTCTCAGGAAACATCTAGCCACATGACACACACCTGATGTAAACTGAGGAAGTCTGTAAAGGTCAAGTTGTTTACTTCGGAACTGCAACTGACAACATCCTGCTAGCTCTTGGCCGAGAGCCTAGCACTAAGAGAGAAGGGCTGCAGGGGGGCCAGACCCTACAGTACCAGTTACTTCTCTCAACTTAGTGTTTCCACTTCCTCAAGACAGAAAGTGTTGGTAGGCCATGCTGTGAACTAATGAAGTGAAAAGATTATAATAGTTTTTTTTTTTTTTTATAAAATTTACCTGGAAACTTACAAAGTGCAGTGTGTACATGGGTGATATTCAGTCATTACATTATCTTATGTGTGTGATTTGCATTCCATGCTCTATTAGTAAGGTTATGCTACATAGCATCTTAGTCAAATAACTGCCATCTTCATGACTTAACTAGCAAAAGATCATCACAATAGGGTTTGTTGACTGTTGTGTTCCTTCATTAAAGGAGGGATAAGCAGGGTCATTGGACCCTCACCTCAGTATCCAGCCACTCTTCCCAGAATTGTATGCATTTCTGCCCTCATCACAAATGGTCTCTGGGATTTGGGGAGGAAATCTAGGGAAGGCTAGGAAGACAGGATTTGACCCATGAGGCTATAGAAAATCAACATCTAAGCTGAAAAAAGACTTTGCAGTGAGGCTATTCTTAGGTCACCCATATACCTGTCGGTAACACTTCACCTATCTCTATAAGTAAAGTTATTGGTGCCCCAGGGTGAACTTTAATTATGTATAAAGACTGTGGTGACTGAATATTTCCAAAACAGTAAAAAAAAATTATGTAAGTGATTAAAGGTTTTGTTAGATGTGACTGAAGGAAGTCCCCCCCCACTCAGTAGTTCCAGGACAGACACCTTGGCAACTCCAGCCAGACTCCCAGAACCCACAGAGATCTGAGAAAGGAACTTACTTTCACAGCTTCTTGAAGGGATAAGATTCCCTACCCTGAATGCACAAATAACCATAAAAAACAGATTCTTTCCTGGCCAAAAGTTTACCTTAAACATCAATCAGATGTCATGGGAACCCCCTCCCCATAAAAAGGCCTACTGACCAGCTCAGCAGAGCTTCTCTCTCTCCTGAAGAGTTAGCCTCTGGCATTCTCCCCGAGGGAGCGTCTCCTCCCAATCTGGTGTCAGGCACACAGGCTTGTTCCCTAGCCGGAGCCCCCAAGATGAGGGGGGCTAGCCTCCCCAGGAACATGGGGGAGTACTTTCTCCACTCTTGAGACAAAGCTAGTCCTGGCTAGTCTTCTCTCTTTCCCCCACTTCCCCACACTGGAAGCCTGTCCAGTTCCCGCCCTTAATAAACTGGTCCTGTTAACTCACTTGTGGACTCTCTGCTCCATTTTATGCTAAATAGATGGGCCAAAAACCTAGTATGCTGATGAAGTGATGAATTTTCCCTGCCTATAATCCCACCTCCAGGTGCTGTGTTCTCTAATCCTCAGCCACATACTCCAGTCACTGGCCCAGTTGAATAAATTCGGCTGATTTAAACTCAGAATAAGTCTGGCGGTCCTTCTCTGATGGTCCGGAACTCTGTGACACTCCTGATGTGGCTCCTGTTGCAAGGGTCATTCCATATAGGAACCTCAAAAAGAGAAGCCCACTATTAATGTCTTGATTTTATCCTTGCATAACATACTCTAGATTGCTGAGCTCCAAAACTGTAAGACAATAAATTCATCTTGCTTTACACACCTAAGTCTGTGGGAACTTGTTCCAGCAGTCAATAAGCAAATACACTAACTTTAAATTCAGGATCATTATCTATTTTGTGCTGTGTTATTTACTTACTATGAGTACTTGTTTGAGTTAGTGGTTTTGCCTTTTTTTGAACAATGTAAGGATCTTAAAATATCTTAACTTTTAATCATCCTCTTCCATGTTACTGGCACCAAGTACATAAATCACACCTGTTTATCAGTTCTCTTAGTGATTAGTATTTTGGGTGCTTAAATTATCAAAGCATATTTATAACCAGTAATATACTTAGCAATTTCTTAGTATGTAATTTTTGTCTAGTGTTAATTTCCCTCTGTTCAGTTTATTTTTCTGAATGAATTATATTAGTAATTTTGTTTTGCGCATTCTCTACTATTTTTATTTTAAATGTCTTTATATTACTTTAAATCTTATATGATTTGACCCTTCATCCTCAGCACACTAGTTTTTTGTCATTCGACTTTATGATTATTGCTGAAAAGTTTACTATTGTTTGACAATTCTCACTTTAAAAGGCATTGTGCAGTTAGAGACCTGGCTCAGCCATTAAGAGCACTGGCTACCCTAGCAGAGGACTTGGGTTTGATTCCCAGCTCCCACATGGTGGCTAACAACTGTCCTTCACTCCAGTTACAGGTGATTTGACCACCTCTTCTGACCACCACAGGCATTGCATGACATGGATGTGTTAAAGTGGCAATAACCCAAAAAAATGAACTGAGATAGAATAAACTATCTCCAGGGTATCTGTTGAGAAAACCCACCTCTCCATCTTCACCAGTCAATCATTGCTCCTAGGACCACCCTAGAGAGAGGTAGGTTTACTTAAGTAGTTATGCTAAATAGATGGGCGGAATACTTGGTATGTTAATGAAGTAGTGAGTTTGTATATCTCCCTTCCCACACCAGAGAGTGCAGGACAGGTCCAGGTAAATAACGTTGGCTGATTCAGAACATCTGGAGTCTGAGTGGTCCTTCCCAGAGTCCTGAACGTCACAGCAGATGCACTTACACACATGCAGGCAACATACTCATACACATAAATAAAAATAATTAGATATTGAAAACAAGGCATTCTTCCTTTCTCTATAGTTATGGTGTACATCAGTGTGACGCCATTTTGACTTATTTGGAATTTGTGATTTCTTTTCTTTCAGTCCGAAGTAGTTATACTTTCCTTTTAATTCACACTTCTTAAAGAAATTTTCAATAGTGTCTCTTATTTTTTGTTTTATTCTTCAGAAATCTCAATCTGTTCAGCATATTTCTACTTTTTAACACTCATTTTAGTCTTACCTTTGTATTTCCATCTGTTAATCTCAAATTTTTATTATATGCAAGTCTTCAGTTTGATTATACAGTTCACTAATTTTCTTGTTAGTTACACCTCACTTTCTCTTTAACCTAACCACATTAAAAATTCATTTCAAAGAAATGATAAATATTTGAGGAGACAGATAAACTGAACCTGACTTAAATATTATGTGATGCACAGATTTATCAAACCATCATATGGTGTCCATAAATAGGTATAATTCCATGTCATTTAAAATGCATATGACATAAAAGTTTTAAATTTTTAATTAAAAGATAAGCTGACAACCACATGAGGCGATTTCCTGAACCAAGTAACTTACAAAGCCAGAAGGAAATCAAACTCTGAAGAACCATCTTCAATGACATATCAAGGACATTACTTTGAACTAGTCTCTTCTTTATTGGGCCCCTTTCTGGTCTCTTCAGTGTTATGATAATTTTATTCCCATTATGTGTGTAGTAACCCTTTGTTGAATAACTCTGGCATCTAAATCTGGTCTTTTCCTACAGTGTTCCAGAAACAAACACAGAAAAGAGAAACATAAATTCACCTATGAGGTTCTGTAGATACACATTTTAGGACATAATTTCCACTGCAGGTGGCTTCGGTGTTTTCACACAGTAGCAGAGTAAATTTTCTAAGACATTATTTTCATTTCTAAAACTATAGATTATTTAATTTTTTTATTGAGTGTAATTGGTTACGGTTTTATAACTTTAATATTCATATACATAATTAACATAATTACTTACCATTCCTATAAATTTTGGAGATTAATTTATGTTATTTCAAGTTTAAATGTGTATTTGAAGACTCCTCGTTTATATGTGTATTAGATTTCCAACTGCCAAACATTACAAGGGTACTACTTATTAGCTATGGTCTAATTTTATATTAATTCTTCATTTTTAGATTTGACTGATAATATAGCAATTATTGGATACCTTGCCTATAAATTCTACTGTCTTTAACCTTAATATTTCCCTTCACTCCTCATGTGTAATGAATTAATGTAGGTGGGACACAAAAACAGTCCTAGACTCACCTACTGAAATGAGAAGAAGATTATAACACGGTCTAAAGTCACTTTTTTATCAGGGATTGAGCTGAAATGTTATGCTGGACTTCAGTGATGCTCAGATCAACACTCCACTGACTCATCCAGAATTTGCTCTTCTTTCTTTCTTTTACCTTCTTGAGTGGAGCTGCAGAAGAAGCCCTCTGATGGAGAGGCACATCTTTGACTTCATGGACATTAAACCCTAACCCAGTGTTAACCCAAGTGCCATGAACTTCTGTACTCCAAGTACACAATGTCTGTGACAAATCATTTCACTGCAGTATGTGTATAATATACATGTCAGACAGATTTGTGAGAGAATTTGATCACCTTGAATACTTTAATTCTTGGTATTAAACTTGGTTAATATTTTTAAGTATTTTATTTATTGCTTTTGTTTTATGTGTATGAGTGTATTGCCTGCTTGTCTGTAAGTGTTCCATGCCAAGCAGTACTTACAGAGGTCAGAAGATGGTGTAAGATCCTCTGGAACTGGAGTTACTGACGGTTGTTAGCTGCCTTGTGGGTACTGGGACCTGAACCAGAGTCCTTGACAAGAGCAGTGAGTACTCTTAAGAGCCATTTTTCTCAGCCCTTGGCTTACATTTTAAATAGAAACCATGGCATAATTAAATCACAAGCAATTTATCAAAAATAGTGAAACAGCAAATACTTTTTTTGTAGCTGTGAATCTCTGAAATGTGAAATTTAGACAATGAAACAGTGAAAAGCATAGAGGAAAGCAAATACCAAATACCTTGACCGACCTGGATATGACTAGCTTCAGGGCTGTATCTACATGAAAGTAGAGATTACTGAAATAAAGTTTCTTGTCCAAGCTCTGCATAACAAACTAATTTTTTTCTGGGAGTGGGAGAGGGTTCGAAGTGGTTTGGGGAGAAGGACTGTGGGAGCAATCAAAATGGCTGAACTGTTTCAGCCCCAATCACATGTCTGTATGTAGAGTTTGGCATTTTGATGAGAAATTTGCATTCCTCTGTGTATAACAGTGTACTCTGGGAACTGGGGATTGGAAAATAAGAACCTCTAAGCTTCTCACGAGCAGATTTTCAGAAGAAATGTCAGGCAAAATAAAATAATGAACATGAGTAGTTCACTGCCTCGTAAGTCCAGAAACTCAGAAATTCAGTTTAATGGATAGCATATGGTCCAATCCAAGTGAAAAAGTCTAATTCAAACCACAACAACTATGGTAATACTATGTACTTACATGTTAACAATTTTAACAGAATACAGACTTTATTTGCTATGAGGTCATGCATGGGATCCATCTATTCTCAGCCTACTGTTCATGATATTTAGATTGTTATTTGAATACTGAGTGAACTAAACTTCCTGATCTTTTTTTCTCTTTTCTAGAAATTTCAAATTTTCCTGAATATTGTCCAAAACCAAGACTTGCAGGAGAGTGAAACCTGTGATTTGTGTCTGTGGGCTAGGGTGGCACAAACATGTCAATTGCATGACCTGTGCTCCAGTTTCATTCTGTTGCTGTGATAAAACACTGACCCAAAGCAATTTAGGGCAGGAAAGGGTTTATTTGGCCTCTACTTGCAGTTATCAGTTCAGCACTGAGGGAAATCAGAGCAGGAAGACAAGGCAGGGACGTGGAGAAAGGAACCAGAGAGAACCCACTGGCTGGCTGGCTTCTTCACAGGCGTGGGCTTGGCTGGTTTTCCACACAGCCCAGGAACCCCCTAGCACTACAACCCACGGTGGGATGGGCCCTCCTGCATCAACAGAAATGCTCACAGGTCTATATGATCCAAGCAATTCTTCAGTGGAGGCTTCCCTCTCAGATGGCACTGGCTGTGTCACATTGCCAGGAAAAGCTAACCAGCACACCCAGTGATTGTGGAGTTTTGGGTGTTGCTCTTTATTACGTGGTTCAGCTTGCTGTGTAATTAATTAGGATACCGGCTTAGAGACAAGAGCAATTTACATAAGGAAACTGTGGACTAACAAGGTTTTAGAAATCAAAGTGAGTAAGCAAAAGAATAGGTGTGTTTTGAACATATGGAACCGTGAAAGGGTGTGAAGGTTGGTGAAGGGTAAGGTTAAGCGAATTGCAGAAAACCAGAGTATCAAAGGCGTTCTTTATGGGGTATTATGAAATACAGAAACTCAAGAGTGAATCCCTGTTTCCAAAAAAGAAAACACTCAAGTCCCAGTGTATCAGAATTATCAAACCATCCTCAGAAATATGAGTCACTATTTGGAATGTTAGGCATAACTACAAGCTGTGTCTCTTGTACCACTGAGCAATCATTCTACCTCATAGAATTGCCTTGTCTCCATGGTAACAAAACTGCTGGCTTCCTATTCTATAAAATGCAAAATTTCATCTCAGTTCATCTGTTAAGCAATGTTTTCTGTTTGACTTGTTGGTTGATTTGGTCTGGTTTCACATCTTATGATTGAGCTTACTTTGCTATGTGTGTGGTTCTTCCTGCTTATTTATTTTTATTTTGTATTTTTGTACATTCCATGGAAAAGCTCAACATTGATGACTCTATCACTTAATTTTAGGGATCAGTCTTAAGAGACATTGACTTATGATAAAGAAAACTGTTTTAAATTTTTATTTAAAAAATTATTTTTCACTGCTGAGTAAATAAAGTATGTCTTTATGCAAACCTCCACTCTTTTTGAGTGTTCAAGCTTTTTTCTTAATTTCTTCTACTGCTGTAAACCACAATTGCTTCCATTAAAAGGAAATAGTATAATAAAAAAATTATGACAATAGAAAATATTTCTTCAATGCACTTAGGAAGAAGTCAAATGAAACAAAATACTGTCTTTTATTTTGTTCTGTTTTTTAAGAAAATGTAGTCTGGATTTAATTTACTGTGGCTATGACAGAGTGACTTGGTATAGATTACTCAGTGTTAAGTCATAGAGATAAATAAGACCTGGTCATCTGGGCCTTCTTTATTCTCAGACTCTTGGGCTCTCAGAAAGACTGGCACAGGTTTCTTTGTTTAGTATTTAATTTGTCTGCTTCATGGTTCAACTCTTTGAAGAGTGACTCAAATTATGTAACTTTGTCTCTGAAATTCTGTTCTCAAAGAGCTCATTGATAATGAGAAAGAATAAAATTTATATTTAAAACCGATGACTCAGAGGCTCTTTCTCACCCTTCTGACCTGACCAGACCAGACACTATGTATACGTCACTAGTGCTGTTTAAACTGAGTAGAACATGCAACGTATGTTGGACTAGGAAAGGTTTGAGAATATCTCCTAAATTCCTACATTTCTCTTACTGAAATCCCTGCTATTAGAAACAGACCCGTGTATCTTTGTGCCTCTTCCTCCTCACTCCCCCGTTGTTCTAAAGAAGAGACAGCCCTGTCTTCACGACATCTGGCCTTTCTCAGAAGCCTTTTCTGTTTCAAACTTAAAGATTTTACTAAGATTATATTCCAGGCCCATTCAGACGTCAGGAACTATCCAGTTCTGGCATAGAGTCTGAGCTCTGGGCTTGCTTTATTTTTCCTCATGTCCTCTGTAGAATACTCCTACTCAATTAGAATTAACGTGTTTCCTCTTAACCTCAGCTACGATCATTATACCTAAGCATAGTACAGCCTCCTTCAGTATCCATCCTCAATAAACACTGCCTCTGTGTGTTCTTGATCATCATGTCCACTGAATATCGGTGCATTTATGAACCTCAGCTATTTACGCTCTTAGAGATAGTAAATTTGAAACAGTAAAGCCTATACTATATTGCACATATCAACTTAATAAAAACTTAAAGGGGCAAATTTACCAAATGATAATAAGCAGACGAATATCCTTAAACTAAATGAAATTTTTACTTAAGTCACTGTGTTGGGGAATATTTAAGCAGCATTAAAAAATAATAAAATTAATAGCCTTTGACTCTATAATCTCAATTTAGAAAGGAGAATTTATTAAGATGATATTCATAGTATCACATGCCTTTTGGCAGGAACTTTTATTTTCTAACACATAAAGAATGAATGAGTACATACTACAGAATTCAGAGATCAAGCCTTGTACAACCTGACATCAGGAAGAGTGTCAAATATCAGACGAGGAGGACTGGCGATCAAAGGTACGAAGGGAATATAAATCTAAGAAGTAATCCCAAGAGGTTTAGGGAATGGTCTAGTGATTAGGGATATTGTTGACTCAAAAATTTATAATTTAGGTAGTATGAAAAAAAATTAATCTCTCCCCAAAGTAAAAGTGACTTAGGCTTGTTCTACATTTAGAACTTTGCTCTTACCAAGTTGGTTTCCTACTGCTTCTGCGGAAGATGGCCAGGTGTCAGAGGCTGTCTCACCTCCCTAGCTGTTTGTTGCTTTCCCATCAACAAAAGGCATTCCTCTAACAATATCTGCTGTCCTGTCACATTTCCAGTTTGACTGACACCTCAGAGATGCCTCTCAGGAACACCACTGTCATTAAACTAGCTACACAAACTCAATAATTTACATTCCAAATCTTTGACTTCATCCCACCTGTAAGAACTCCTTTGCCATTCAAGGAAATATATTCATAGATTTTAGGTTTTAGGGAGGAATGGATATACACACACACATACACACACAGGCATGGAGGGAGAGGAGAACATGTTTTTAACACTGGCTGAGAGAAAATACAGAGAATACAAGAGAGACTAAAATACAGTAGAATGGTAGAATGAAAATAAAATCCCAAAGTGAGCAAAACTAGGGAAAAAAAGACACGACTATATAAACCTATTGAACAAAAAAGCAGAATGAACTTAGGAAGCACAAGCTTCAATCTGAAATTAAACATCACAATGAAATACAAAGAACACAATGACAGATACACAGCAGTGTTTTGTGCTGTAAAACCTAGGCAACTAAATTAAATAATAACTACAAGACAACACGACAAGCCAATGCAAAGACATACAGGGGATTTAGAGTTGTCTATATAGAAGTGCTGAACAAATTAATAACAGAATAAATGAATTAAAAACAGAATACGGCCTAAATTCAGTAATTGCTACATAAAGATAAGCGCAAAAGATGCAAAGATGTGATTAATTAAAAATGAGAGATTTTTTTTTTAAAAGAAGGCCAAATGATGCAACAGAGTCATAATTATTGTTCTGGAGCGGTGACAATCAACCTGGCAAGACAGAATTTGATAAAACACCCAAGGAGGAGCTGATGTCATGAGTGGAAAAGGTAGACAGTCGTCGTTGAAGGGAAAGTGATGGAGGGGGTTTGCAGACATTGAAATCCTCAGCCACCTTATTGTTTTTAAAAGATAAAACAAAATTCTTCAAGCACACTGGGAGAGCTGCAAGCAATCAATAGGTGACAGACATGAAGCTGTCCCTATGATTATATAAAGCAGTATTTATTGATGAAAAATAATAAGTGTTGAAAATAAGAAGGTGTCATTCTGAAATTGTATCTGTGCAACTCTTATCATGTACAAAAGCAACTGAAACACACGGCTAAAAGTGTCAAATACGTGTTGCAAAACTCTTCTTACTAAAAGTCAGTTAACTCCGTAATACAGTCAACTCTTACATGAATGGAGCCATCATACAAAAAGATAAGTGAAACGTCAGTGTTGGGAGATAACTGACAGAAAATACCTGGAGGTAGAGACATGATGAGGTGGCAACTGACTGATCTGATGATACCACTTCCTGTGAAGAAATTCTGCACAGTCTAAGAACAGGTTCTGTTTCACCAGAGGTTGTGCAGTGTCTGAATTTCAGGCTCACTCTAGATTTCTCGTTTCTGCGCCATCTTTCTTCCAGTCCTCAAAACTCACTTTACTCCCTGAATATCATTATTACTGCACTTACTATAATGTGTTGCTGGTTGTGCAAATTAGAATTTTCAGGCGTGAGATCCTAATGTATACAGCTTTTTTTTTTTTTTTTTTAAACCTGATCTTCCTTGGTATCATTTCCCGTGTTGTTTTTCAAGCAAAAAGGGGACATGTGGTATCAAAAACTTTAAACCTAACAGAATTCTCTATATTATTTATTTATACTCCTTTAATTTCCTTCTCTCATTTATTGCTTTAGCAAGAGTTTTAAGCACCATATTGAAAAGATGTGAAGATAAGTGGACAGCCTGTCTGCTTCCAGAGTTTAATGGGAATGCTTCCAGTTTTTCTCCATTTAGAATGATGTTGTTTGTGGGTTTGTTGTAAATAGCTTTAATTATGTTGTAGTATGTTCCCTACAGTCCAGTTCCCTCTAGAACATTTAACATGAATGCATGTTCGATTTACTGAATGGCCTTTTTTGCATCTATTGAGATGACCCTATGATTTTTGTCTTTAAGTGAGTTTACATGGTTGACTCATGTAAACACTTATTGACTCATGTATATCGAACAATCCCTGCATCTCTGGAATAAAGCCAACTTGATCATGGTGGATGATGTTTTTGACATGTGTCTGTGGTTTGAGAGTATTTTGTTCAGATTCTTTGCATCTACTTTCATTAATAATATGAGTTTATAGTTTTCGTTTTTGTTGTATCTTTATCTGGTTTGGGTATTAGACTGATACTGACTTCATAGAAATAGTTTGGGAGTTCTCCATCTGTTTCTATCTTCTTGAATGATTTAAGAATTATTGGTTGTAGATTTTCTTTGGATGTCTGGTTCGAATGGTAGAACTCTGATGTGAATCCACCTGGGCCTGGGCTTTGTTTGTTGTTGTTGGGAGGTTTTGTATTGCTGTTTCAGTTTCCTTATTTGTTATGGGTCTGTTTAAGCTGTTGATCTCTTCTTGGTTTAACTTTGGTGGTTTCCATGATTTAGAAATGCATCCATTTTTTTAGATTTTCAAATTTAGGAGAGTATAGTTTCTTAAAGTAGTCCCTCCTAGTGTTCCCGATTTTCTTTTGGGTGTCATCTCTGATTTTGTTAGTTTGAATTTCTTTTCTTTCTTTCTTTTGGTTATTTGTTATTTCTTCTCATGTGCTATGCTTCGATTTGATTTGTTCTGGCCTTTCCAGAGTCTTGGTTATACTAGTAAGTCATTTACTTATATTCGTTTTGATTTTTTAATATAAGCACTAACAGCTATAAAGTCCTCTCTTTGGAGTATGCAGAGGCTTGTTGTGTCGTATTGTCACTTTCATTTAATTCTGGGAATACTTTTATTTCTTTCTTACTTTCTTCTTTGACTGTTCATCGTTCAGGAGTTTGTTGTTTAATCTTCATTAGTTCATGTGGCTACTGGAGCCTCTTCTGTCATTGACTATAAGCTTCATTGCACTGTGGTCTGATAGAATTCATGGAATTATTTCAATTTTTGTATTTCTTGAGTTTTTTTTTTAATGCCCCAGTATGTGGTCAATTTTAGAGAAACTTGTATGGGCTGCAAAATATTTTTTTTTTGGTTCTTGGGTGGAAGATTCTTTAGATGTCTGTTAGGTTTATTTGACATAGGATGTCACTTAATTCTGATGTCTCTCTGTTTATTCTGTGTCCAGTTGACCTGTCTATTGTAGATAATGGGGTACTGAAGTCACCTGCTATTACTGAGTTAGGTTAATCTATGTTTTATAGTCCTATAGTACTGTTTTTATGAAATTGTGTGTACCAGAATTTGGGACATATATGTTCATAAGTACAATATTTTCTTTTCAATCGTTCCTTTGATTAGAATGAAGTGACTCTCCTAATCACTTCTGATTAGTTTTAATTTGAAGTCTTATTTTGTCAGCTATTAGAATGGCAATACCTGCTTGTTTCCTAGTGCCATTTGTTTGGAATACCTTTTTTTCATTCTTTCAACTAAGGTATTGTCTATCCTTGAAAGTGAGATGAGTTTCTTGAAGGTGACAAAAGGATGGGTTTTGTTTTTAAATCCATTACACTAGCCCGTGTCTTCTGACTGGGGAGCTGAGGACATAGATACTTAGTTATGATTGAAAGATATGTACTGGTTACTGTAAATGTAATTTGTTTGTGTTCTTGGTCCTCTTTCATGTTTCTGTATTTATATCTTCCTTTGTTTTCTTTCTGTAACTTCTTGGGTATAGTTATTCCTGTCTTCAGTCCTTCGTATTGCTTCAAGTATTCTCTGTAGAGCTGGTTTCGTGGGCATGAATTCTTTCAGCCTTTTCATGTCATGGAAAAAATTTCTTTCCTCTTTTACTATGATGGTTATTCTGTGTAAAGTATTCTGAGTTGGCATCTATAGTCAAGTAGAACTGAGAATACTTTGGTCCAGATTCTTCTAGCTTTCATAGCTTGCATTGAAGAGTCAGTAGTAATTCTGACCAGTTTTCCTTTAAATATAACTTGTCGGTTTTTTTTTTTTTTTCTATCTGTTTCCATTACCCTCTCTTTGTTCTGTACATTTAGTGCTTTTATTAGCTATGGGACATTTCTTATCTGGTCTTGTCTACTTGGTCTATGTGCTTCTTGTATCTGGGCATGTCTTCCCTTAATTTGCAGAAATTTCTTCTACAATCCCGTTGAAGCTGGTCAATGCCATTGAACTGAGATTCTTCTCCTCCTTCCCGTCTGCCTATGAGTCATAGATTTGTTCTGTTCGTGGTGTCCCACATTTCCTCCATATTCTATTTCTGTGTCTTTAATTTTTTTCATAGACTTGTGAGCAGTCTTCTACTTCAACTTTGTTGCCCAGTCCTGATACTTTGTTTCTTTCATTCATTCTGTTTATGAGGATTTCTCCTGTCATTTTACATAGACTCATTGGGATTTTCAATCCCATCTTCATTTTGGCTTAGATTTTCTTTACTATTTCTCTTTTTCGAATTCATTTTTCAAGTCCTGAATTGTTTTTGTTATTTTATTCAGCTGCATGTTTATATTTTCTTGAGCTTCCAACACAAGTTTATCCCTGTCCTCTCTGAGATTTTTTTGTGTTCTTTCAGTTCTTTGATCATGTTTATCATTGTTCTTTTAAATTCTGATGTTCCTCTGGGTGATTCTCATTGTAGTAAACTTCTGTAGTACTGGTGAATTTTGTTGGGGACATACTCTCTTGGTTTCTCCTAGTATTTGTATTTTTTCATTGTTTTGGTATATGGCTATCTTTTGTTGGTTGTATGTCTGATAGGAAATTCTATTCCACCTTTGTTTAGTTGAAGTTTACTTTTGTTTATATTGTTTATTCAGTTTGGTTGCTTTTTTGCTCCCGTATGAAAAGTTAGTTGGTATGTGTTTCAGATTCTATCAGGGTAGTAGGCTGGTCTGTTGCAGGCAAATCAGGAGGAGGACCAAGGACACGGTTGGGATGGGGATAGCCTGGGAAGGTTCTAGTAAACTAGGTAGGGTAGGTATGGGCTCTGAAACTGGAGAATGTAGCTAGCCTGGGTGCAGGGGATCAAGATCCAGAGATCAGGATCTAAGTAAGGAGACCAGTCTAGAAATCTGACACATGAAGAGCAGGAGTGGGCCCTGACCCAAGGCTAGAAGGGGACAGACTGAAGGAAGTCAGTGGAGCTGCTCAGGTGCAGGGGAATCAAGGTGCATTGCTGGGGTCTGCCTTACCAGAATAGGAGACATGTCTGTGGCAAAAAGTTCAGGAAACCAGATACAAGTGGGGTTGGGGAGAGCCTGTGGAGGATCTAGGCAGAGCAGGTGTGAGCCCTGGAGCTGGAGAATGCAGCAATTAGGTCTAGACTAAGAGGATAGTCCAGAGATTTGAAGCAGAATGAGCAGGAGCAGGCCTGAGCCCAAGGCTAGAAAGGGGATAGAGTGCAGTGCAGGAGAGAGTGGAGCTGCTCAGTGTGTTGGGGAACCAAGGCACAGTGGGCCGGGTCTGACTTACCTGGGTACTCTGCAGGTCTGTGGCAGGCTGATCAGGAAGGGGAAACAGGGCAAGATGGGGTGGGGACAGCCTGTGGAGGGCCTAACAAACTAAACTGGAGGACTAGCTAGTCTGGCCTAGAAGACTAGTCTAGAGGGCTGAAGCAGAAGAGCAAGAGCGGGCCCAAGAATAGAAGGGGGCACATAGAAGGATCATGGGTTTCTTTGTGGCATCTCCATGCATGTATGTCACTGACCTTGGCTTATATTTTGCCTTTATGACTCCTCCTTGTCCCTTCACCCTCTCTTTCCCCTCCTTCCACAGGTGTTTAAAAAACACATTCTTTAATTTTATTTTATGTTTATGAGTGTTTTATCTGCTTGTATGTAAGTGTGCCCGTGTCGTGTAGTGCTTGTAGAGGTCAGAAAAGGGCACTGGATGCTTTGGAACTGGAATATTACGGTTGTTAACTACCATGTGGGTGCTAAGAAACAAATCTGGGCCCTCTGCAAGAGCAGACAGGGCTCTTAACTGATGAATCACCTCTCCATCTCTTTCCCCAGGTTTGAATGTACATAATTCATATAAGAACAACAATTAGTGGTCAGTATAAGGGCAAATAATGTAATCTGGATAAAATATTTTGAAACTTTTGTATAATTCGTTTAGCATTTCTTTCTACAAGCACTTCTTCTCTAAAGTACCTTTGCTTAATAGTCCTTATGAATGCTTTTATCTTACTTTCTTATTAAGCTAACATGGAATTTATGTGATAATTAGGTTATAATTATGTGGCTATCAACAAAAACACAGATCATATTCAGTAATGTGACTGACCTACTCTATTGGGTATGGAGATAGGTCTTAAATATGTAAATACTCAGAGGAGTCCCCAGAGCAGATTCAGCTAAGTTTCAATTACTTTCTCTTTCATCCAAGGCTCATTTCTGGGTTCTTGTCCAAAGACAACTCCTTTTGGTGGGCGTGTCCCATCCCCCAGTCCTTAGGTAAGCTCTGTCTGTCAGGAATTTCAAATTTCCCATCCTTACTTTACCACTCAGGTCCCTGCTTTCACACGAGTGAACCAACCCCACATATGCATCTTACCTTGTCCAGTCCAAAGGGAGGAAGCCTGTTCTACCTCCTACCCTATAGAATATAAAAATCCCAGACTCCAGGTCAGGTAGACAGTACTCCAACTCTGCATCCCCTTGCTTGTGGAGAGTCTTTTTGCTGTTTGGAGTGATACTTTGTCTTAATAAACCTCGGCTGTGCCCTTACTGAAAACTTGCAATTCCTTAGCTGGCAAAGACACAGACCAGATAAAAGACCATAGGGGAATCAGGTAAACTACAGGAATTTGTGATATGTCTATGGATATAATTCTATAATTCAGGACTGTTCAATGACATACTCAGTTCATAAGACCTTATTACAGGCCAAGTAGCCAGTTCTCAAGACAGAAGCAATTTTATGTCATAGTAGGAAAAGCAGGTAAAGTGATACAAAAATTTCCAAACATCATATTTAAAGCATTAAATAGGGGTTACTGAATATCTAGTGGACAGTCATTCCATGGCACAAACTCTTCTAAATACACAACCATGGCTGTGTAGTAAAAATTGTCCTGAATCAATGACAAGTTGTTTTCTCTCCAATTTTTAATAGGAAAAAAGTCACTAAGCAAGAAAATGTCTACCAGTAAGTAGAGTTTATAAGGGCAGAGTCTATGGGTTGCCTTTTTGTTTAAAATATTTATTTGAAAATTTTGTGCACACACAATGAATTTTGATCATGTGTTGTTGTTATTGATGACACCCTGAATCCAATTAGTACTTCCATATGTACATAGTAACAGTGCCGTCCACTGAGGCGAGGACACCCAGCAGTCACATGTAGGAGAGCAACAATTAGTACTTCCATATGTACATAGTAACTGTGCCATCCACTGAGGCGAGGACACCCAGCAGTCACGTGTAGGAGAGCAACTCTCCCTAAACTGTAAATTGCTGGTCACAGAAAAAAGTCATAGATTCTGTAATTGCTAAATAAACATATCTATAAATTTATAAATCATAAAGATAAATTCAGGTAGTCTAAATTGACATTTTCCTTGGCTTTAATGATATTATAAGGATATTATATATATTTAACTTATGTTGGAGGAGAAACGATACATTTTGTTTCATGATAGAACATACATAGAATATTTTAGTTTAACATTTATAGGGATTTGTTTCATTTTTTTCACAACAGTGAACACTAGTCATAGTTTTTAAATAGGAAAGATTAAAGAAAACAGCTGATTAAGCAAGCTTCCTAAGTCACATGACTAATGAGTGTAGAAAAGTCCTTCTGCTAAATTACATGTCATGAAGCTGAAGATGTCTTAACTTGACCTGAGAAAAAACTGATTCTATTTAGAATGCTTCCTAATAGCATACTGTTAGCTTACTAGAGTTGCTTAATATATTAGTGAAAAATTTAACTTAATTAAGCAGCACTGGGATTTTTAATACTGTTAGCCTTTTGACACTCTCAAACAGCAAATTTGTAGTGGTCAAAGGTACTGACTAGAGCAGTTCTTGCTTGTGCCAGCTTTCAAGAGGAAGCTTATAATGCACTTCACACCCTCCAGTAACATCCAGTTCATACCAATTCTGCATGCTCAAGTCAAACTGTCCGTTCTTAGTGTGTGGATAAGAACAAGGAAAAAACAGAAAGTGAAAAGACTTCAGTGCATTTCCCTTCTCTGGTCTGTCTTCTTGGCCTTTACCTATGAAAATCATGAAAGGACAGAATAAATGTCAGAGAACAGGATAAGCCAGAGTAATGTGGGAAAGCCCCAATGCCCCCAAAGCTTTGCCCCAGGCTACTCTAACATCTCTCCGTGACTAGAATGATTGTGCTTGAAGGAAAGAGACAAGCAGAGTCAGTTCCTATATGACATGTCTTGAGCCAGATTTACAAATGTAAGGCAAAGTGGTTTTGATTCTTGGCTCAGAAGAAATATGTGAAGGTCAGACTTGGTACCTACTTGGAGGCTGAGCATAAGATGGAACTAGGTACTAGTTCTTTATCTTATAATAATTTAAAGAACCTATTTATTTTTATTTTTTGTGTATGAGTGTTATGCCTGTATGTATGTAACTGAATCCGAGTTGTGCAGTGCTTGTGAAGGCCAGAAGAGGGAATTGGATCCTGTGGAACTGGAGATATGGATGATTGTTAGCCACCATGTGGGCGCTGGGAACCAAACCCAGGTCTCTTGAAAGAGTGCTCTTAGCTTATGATCCACCTCTCCAGCCCTCAGTTTCTTCATCTTAAACTCTTAATCTGTAATAGCCTTAGGGAATTCAGGATTGAATTATAAAGATCTAGAGTATTCTGAAGCTCAGTAAATAAAATTTAACAGTGGATTATATGATGACTGCTCACATGAAGTACGGGAATAAAATTATGACTCCAAGTTAAATTAAAATGTCAGGTTTTAGAACACAAAATTTGTTAAAGCCAAACTGAAGACATTTGAAATAGCTAATTTAGTTTTAACCTTTATTCTACTCAAATATTTTCCCATTCTGCTTCATTTTAATGCTGGAAATAAGTTTATTGGATTTTTTTTCTTTGTTCTCTTTCATTAGCTCCAAATCGTAGGTGTTGTTTGCCTCTTTTTGATGTTAGGAAAGAATTGTTTCTTTAAAGTATGCCTGAAAATTGGTATTATGCTGCTTGAAGAGCAAACTTCTATTTTCATCACTAAAAGGCACTTTAAAATGGGTGTTCTAACAAATTAAATGCAGAAGGTGTGTTTATTTCCTGTAATCACTGTCTTTTACTACCTGTGGTGATAAAAAATATCTCTTCTTGTGGTCATAAAATGGTATTTAACATTTCATTGTATTGATTGCATGACATTAAGTAAGAAGAAGCAGTGTTCTGCAGGTTTTTAACAATCTAACACTGTCATAGGTTAAAGCAGTTACTCACCTTCAGTTAGATTCGAAATGCAAATATATTTTAATTAATTATTTATTTACTTACTTAGAAACATGGTCTCACTGTGTCACTCTGGCTGGCTTTAAACTCAAAGAAATCTGTGGGCCACCTCTGCATCTGGAGTGCTGGGATTAAAGGATGTGTCACCACACCCAGAGTAAATGTTCCTTAACTGGTCTGCCTTCCCTGAAATACTGAGAATCTGTCAGTGGAAAGACTTCTCAAGCTAAGGGTTACCTACTTTCTTCCCCACCCTATCCATGGAGGTGTAGTGAAACTTCTTAATTTACAAATCGATATCACAGTCATTAGCTCTATTCATTTAAGGAGGATCTATCTATTTCTAGTGCCACCGATATAATTAGAAATTTATTATATAATTAGTCTAGCAGACAGCACATTTAAAATCTGTTTCTCTATGAACAGAACTCTGAAAGTTACCAACATGCCTCAGTGTGGCCACGTGCTAGATAGTGCAAGTAGTATTGATTCCCCCAAAGATTTTAAATACCCTGTGTGAGGACTCTATTACTTGGTGGTGGGATATGAGATTGTTTCCCTCCAATAGGCCTCCTAAAATAGAGCTTCTGTCCAAAAGAATTACCTCAATCACTGAAATACCTCTTTTGACTTTTTTTTTTTTTTAACCAACAGCAATATCCAGTTCAAGCAGGAAATGACAGAGAATAAGAAGCCATCACTAGTTCCCATGGAGTTAACATACTACACTTACTACAGTGTGTTTGCCTATGCTGGACTGCGTGTGTGTTCTCATCCCTCTTCCCTTCATTGGTTGTTATTCTTGGTTGCAGTGTGATCACCTGGGAACCCTGACAAATACTGATACTTTGTTACAACCCACTCCACTTCTTTTGCCTCCACCGCTGCCAAGATTCCTCTGGAACTGGCCTGGCATGTAGCCTGAGCCTAGCGATCTGTGAAGGCTCCTCAAGTGATTCTAATATATATTGGAGGCTAGTGCCTCATTTAGATTTTTCTTCTAACCTTACTAGACCAGATGTCAGGATTTATCCAAAGATCAGAAACACCTGAATCATTAGTGGCACATGGGACAAAAAGAAAATTCTGAGCC
This sequence comes from Eospalax fontanierii, assembly GCA_035773235.1. Lineage (NCBI taxonomy): Eukaryota > Metazoa > Chordata > Mammalia > Rodentia > Spalacidae > Eospalax > Eospalax fontanierii. The sequence goes on from CM069527.1 coordinate 11,161,862, forward strand.
CCCTATTCAAACATTGTGAAGGATTAATTAAGGCAACTATGGAAACTGTAAACATGGGATGGTATGCACCAGTGAGATGCTCAGTGATAACAGCATGTGGGATCCAGTGGTGATTGTCTTTTTAAAGATTTGCTTATTTTTATTTCATGCATATGTTTTGCCTGTATATAATGTATGTGTGTCGTGTGTATGCAGTGTCCACAGAAGTCAGAAGATGACATCAAATCCTTGGAACTGGAGTTAAGCCAGTTATATATCTCCATGCTAGTGTTGGGAACCAAACACAGGTTCTTTGTAAGAGAGGCTGGTGCTCTTAAATTGAGTCACCTTTCTAGCCATGCAGAGGTAACCCACTTATGGGTTATTTTTGTTTTACATAATTTCCTATCTCCCTACTCAGTGTCATTAGTCTAGTTACTGATCCTTCAGATTGCCTTATTCAACCTTTTCATTGTCTTCTTGGTTTTCCTGAGAATTTTTTTTATGAGTTTAAGTCATGGATTGGTAAGTTTGAGGGAACATATATTCTAAGATTTACCTATACTACAAGACTTTTTAACCCAGGAAATATTTCACAATTTTCATTTTCTCCATGTTAACATAACCTTTCTATGCAAGCAACAAAATAGCTGTAAAATGAAAATTGACCACGACATAAAGCATTAGAAAATAGCCTAAAGCCATTGCTGAGCAAGACTCATTCCTAAATCAAACATGCCTCTTAGCTTGCAATAAAAATAAGTGAGTGCAGTCAGTCGGTCGTGGTGGCGCATGTCTTTAATCACAGCACTCGGGAGGCAGAGAGAGGCGGATCTTTCAGAGTTCAAGGCCAGCCTGGTCTGCATAGTGAGTTCTAGGCCAGCTGGCGCTATAGGGAGACCCTATCTCAAAAAGACCAAAAAAAAAAAAAAAAAAGAAAAAAAAAAAGAAAGAAAGAAAAGTAGATGCACACACACACTCATGCATTTCATTTCTACCTGACTTTCTGGGTTTTGTTTCTCCCTGATACTATGTCTAGTGCAATAACAGCCTCTCTTGTCAGCAATTGCAAAGTCTTTAAAAGGGGACCACTACATAGCACAAGATTCATCTCTGGAAATATATTTGGGTCTCACAGAAACATAGTCCATAATAATTATACTCCAAGATGAAAGCACATTTAACACTTGGGCCAATATTGCAATTGTGTTTAGGTCTCAGCCTTTCCTTTGCCTCAGATAAGATGGAGCTGTACGCACCTCTGGCAGCTCCCCCGCGTCTCATAGTCAGTTGACCTTGTGGTGTGAGGATTTAAAACATGGGGAGTCAGGACGGAGCCCACATTGCTGTGATGTACTGTTGTGCCAAGTAAAGTGGGTGAAAGGCAGCTGAGGGAGGATCTCAGCAAGGCTTTAATCCTCCCTAGACTGGAGCAGAAGTTTATGTGACAAGCAGATGTGGAATCCCTGAGAGAATTCAGCTGCCACGGGCTCAAGAACAGACTGAAAAAGAAAAAGAAATTCCTGTAATAGATGCAGGGCGTCCCATAGGTTGCTGTGGTTCTTGTTGATCTAGGGCCATCTTTACTGTTACAACTTGATGAAATACCTCCTTCCTTGTGTTTAAAGCATGTTCTTATCATTCAGAACTAGGTTCAACTCAAAATGGCTAAGGAAAGGTTTTCCAGTTGTCCTTCTTTCCTTTCCTGAAATTTTTGTTTCTACTCTTACTCTACAATTAGGATTTAGAGAGAGATAGACAGCTAGATGATAGCCTGCTCCTAGAAATGTCATGGTGCAAGCAATTTCAGTTGTGCTGATCCTAATAGCTCTGCATGGAGCGATGTGAACCTGCCCTCCACACTCAGTAAAATTGAAAACGGCTGAATATATTTGAGAGTTAAAAGCATTTTTAAAAAAAAATCTGATTTAAGCATTATTTTAAGTAAGCTCAATACTTGTGAACCACTCTAAAAAGCTGAAAAGTATCCAGAAAGAGGCAAACAGAAGTTAGGTACACAGAAACTGTTGTGCTTTGTGAGGTAAACATAAATAAGAACAGATGGTCCAAATCTCAAAGGCTATTTTTCCTTCTCATGTAGTAGATACATGCTTTAAATATCTCTACAGGCCCACAGTGTCAAAGAACTATGTTTCGTTGGAAAAGGAAGGCAGACAGTGGGATGAGAATTCAGCATGAACTATTAGGCAACTCAGTGCTTTCACTAAGACACAAACTGTCTTGTAATAAAAGTTTATTCCCCACAATAAAAGCTAAAGTTAGAAGTCAATCCATGTTTTCTTCTTAATTTTACCATGATGAATTTTGTGACATGAGGTCTAAATTCTAATAAAAAAAAATGCTACTTTTAGAAAAAAGAACCTACTAATCAACCCAAGATTTTTTTGTTCTTGCTTTTCTCTTTGGTTTGTTTGCTTTATTGTGTTATATTCTGAGACAGGGTACGTTGCCCCATTGACCTTAAACTCCAGAACCTCCTGCTTCAGAGCTCAAAGTGCTGTGATTACAGACATACCCCCTCATGCCTGTGGCTAATTTACTATTTTAAAACACCTGTATCTGTATCATATATTTAATGAAGATGTCCCAAGTGATTTTTTTCCATTTATGGTATTCCCTGTAATTCATTTCAGTCTCTTTGTCTTTTTGTTAGCTCACTTTTTCTAATCAGCAACTTTATCCCTTGAATATTACTGTATTTCCTTTGTGTCTCCATTCTCTGATTTCTCAGGAACAGCACGAGAAATCCACTTCTCCTACATCAGACCCACATGGAAGGGGGAAAAAAGTGTTTATGACTAGTTTGGAGTTATTCAAGCTTTAAAATTAATTCATAATTCAGGTTCACCTGTGGAAGTCATTGAACGCAGTCCTTCATGTTTTACTGATTTCAGGGCATTCTGATGGCAATACTCAGTTTTACCTTCTCTGGGGCAGGTGTGGAGCATTAGGAGCAAAGGTTTGTCAGAACTTTCCAGGAAATAGCATATAATAAATGTAGGACTATGTGGCTGTGTAATTGAATCTGGATGGGTCAAAACCTCCAGCACAAATTCTAAGTAAAAGGACATATGGAGAATCAAATTACATGCTATTTAAATCACTTAAGAATTAAATACTTTTCAGGATTGGAGAGATGGCTCAGCTGTTAAGAACACTGCCTTCTCTTGCAGAATACCCAGGTTCAAATCCCAGCACCCACATGGCAGCTAACAATTGTCTGTAACTCCAGTTCCAAGGGATCTGACACCCTCCTTTGTCCTCCATAGGCAGTGCATGACACAGGTGCACTTAACACACATGCAGGCCTAACACTCATACACATGAAATAAAAATGAATAAAACAAATAAAATTAATTTTTTAAAAGGAGTTAATAAATACTCTTACTTAAGGAAAAAAAATGTTTTCAGTAGCTTAATAAAAGAGTCCCTCATGAACACAATAGAAAGTGATCATTAAAAAATATTTACCTTGTAGTTAGAGAGATAGCCCAGTGGTTAGGAACACTCGCTACTCTTGTAGAGGATCTGAGTTCAGTTTCCAGTGCCCACAGTTAGTGGCTCACTACCACCTGTACCACCAGATCCAAGGGATGTGATATACACACAGACATACGCTTATATATATCTATATAATCTTATATATATATATTAAAAATAAATCATTTAAAAATGTGCCTTCAAGACCCATGCTAGCCCAGGCTAACTCAATCAGACAAAAAGCAGCAGAGAAGTGGGGAGAAGGACAGGAGGCCCCAATCTTGACTGATGACTGCTGGATGAGGGGGAGCTGATCTTCTTTAAGAGAGTGGCTCTAGATAGGTGGACTAGATGCCCGTGAATGAACTTGTACCAAGGGACATCTGGAGACACAAATTTGACTGGATAGGTCTTAAAATATATGACAGAATGCATGAAATCTGTCGGGGGGGGGTTAAGTGGGGGATGATTAACATGTATTGTTTGAAATACAGAAGAGAATACTCAATACAAATATACATGGAAAAAAGTGTCTTATTTGTTTTAATTGAAAATAATCTGCTGATGTTTGCTCTCTGTTCCCCACTGGGTTTTTCAGCTAGCTATATCACAATGTGTTCACCTCTACCAGCTTACCACGATGCAATAAAATGTAAGAGTTTATAATTTAAATACAAAAGCTTTGAGACCTTGAAACATTGGTTGTGGAGATAGAAGTATCCTGGGTTGTTGTTTAGAAGCACATATTGCTGTCCTTCACACAGCACGGTGAAACCATGGTGTTCCTTTCTCCGAGGTGTTTTAAGTGACTCCTCCCAAAACTCTTCTCAGGTTATCTGGAAAATCACCGTGGAGATGTTAGGTCAATCTATCACTTTAGTCTCAGTTTGGTGAGATTTAGTGACTATTAATCTTCAGTATTACCTAAAAATCTGTGCAGTACAGGATCTATTGAAGAAATGAGAAAAAGTGGCCACTACCTCTATCTATGGAAGGCACATAAATATGTACAGAGAGGAGATGGAAGCATCCAATTAATTATGCATGGTCAGATGAGTGGATTTTAAATCCCAAACTCTGTAAATGCAGAAGAACATTGTTCAACCAGGAAATGAAGGAGATTCTTGCACATGCTACGTGTATGAACCCCGTGGAGCTTATAAGAAAAGTCTGTACTTTATACAGACTGCATCTGTGCTGATTCAAACTGTACCAGTCATCCAAAATGAGCAGCTGCAGCATAGTAGGTATATTTGAGTAGTCCACACTTCATTTGCCTAAGTTAGTAATAAACATAGTAACTATGTAAGAAATCTGTGAATTCTGATAGCAGAAAGAGAATCACCTGGCAACTAAAATAGATAAATCCAAGTTAGATTTGCTGAGGAAATTAGATTATACATGAATTTACATGAACATATGCATACATATATTTACAACTTTGCCATTAAAATGCTTACAAGAGGTGTAAATAAAGCTTGAATTTCTGTGACTCATAAACTCTATGCTTCTAAAAGAAGAGTCATTCAGCATGGAATTTTAGGAATCCAATAAATAAACTCGGAAAGGTGATGTGTACCTGTAAATCCTATTCCCAGAAGGATGAGGTGGGATGACTGTTTCCACTTCAAGGCTAGCCTGGGCTACATAGTGAGACACTGTCTCAGACAAGTGAAAGCAAGAAATGCAGTAAATAAATACATTATTAGATTTGTCATTAGATTAACAGTATCTAGCAGATGGCTCAGAAGGCAAAACTTTCATTAACTGCTTCATTTTTAATCTTTCATGTATCTAACATATAAATAGAAAAAATGTCATTCAGAAAAGAAAGTAATAATGTGAATTTTATTTGAGGAGAGATTGAAATAAAAATGAGAAATACAGAATAAAAATATAAAGTCTGGCTGATGCTCTGGAATTAAATGTAAAATAACTGGATATTTCTCATATAGTGAAAAGTTTCTGAAAAAGCCATGAATTGTCTCATAATTTATAAAACATAACCAGGGACATTTTTACTGAATAGCATGCTACATTCATATTTAGTTAATTCTCGAAGAACTTGGACACTTTTAAGTATGAAATATTCTGACTAAAATATAAGCGACATTACGTAATATTACCAAAGCATTTCACCTCAGAAGCTAGAATTGCCTTAGAGACATATATTCTCTCAAATATACTGTCAGGGAAGAAATCAATGCTAAACGGGAAGAACTGGGGCTACAGAGATGGACGCAGACTGCTGGGTCAGGAAGTTCAGGGATGCCATTGTCCTTGAGGCCATGTGCAATCTTCATGACCTGTACATTTGAGACAGATGACCCCAGCTAGTACTGAGATAAAGCTGACTCCATGTGAGCTGGAGCCAGAAAAGTAATCAGAGATTAAAAAGTTAATTTATTCCCTTTAGTTCAAATCAAAATTAACATTGATTCACAGCCTTGAATGTACTCACATTCAGTTGATGGTCAAGTGTTTTATATGTCTGCTAAGCATGTTTTAATCTACCTAGGCCAATGAGATAAATTAGCACCAAACACAACAAACTGCAAGTGGGAGCACAAACTCCCTTATTCACTATCCCTTGGGCCCCACCACTAGCCCTGGGATTGTGATTTTTACATGGCCATGTGGAGTTGACTGCAGGAGCTTCTACAACTGATAGAATGTAGAAGAAAACTTGCTTTCTAAGAAGAAAATGTAGAGATGAAATAGTACTTGTGAATCTGCAGATATATGCACCATGTAGAAACTTTTACAGATCTCTAAATTCTCTGGACATCAATCTGTTCATCTCTAATTAAAGGTGTGAGCAATACAACTCACATGAAGCCTATTTTATTTTTAGAAGTTTGTTTTAATTTTAAAATGCTTTTATCTCTTGACTCTTCCTATGGGTTTGAGTCTTGTGAGAGCCTATACTGTTTTCCTTAGCCTCTCACTTGGGAGAAACTCTGCCCTCAGTTAGGCAGATAGAACTCTGAATTAGATATGATACCTGCAAACCCATGTTTACCGCAATAGTTTACAACCTTAGCAATAATTTTATCAAATCATTTCAAATGCCTGTCATTCTGCAGCTATCTGCAGAAAGGCAGACCATGGGCATTCCAGAGTTTTTCAACTGCATTATTTTTGCTTTGTTCCATGTTAGGATTACCAAATTAAAGCTAGTGTTTGCACTCACTTTAAACCATTGCTTATTGGTTTCTTATTTGTTTATAAGATTCTAGTGGCCATTCATTGGAATAAAGAATAAAGACATTTCTATGTTCATAAAGAAAATTGCATCCTTTTCACAACCTTTTTTCTAAACATACAGCTCCCATTTTAAGAATCATGTACTTTTGACACATTTAAACTCTGCTCCTATAGCTATAGTAAGTTCTTTTTAAACGGAGATGTCATTCTACTCAAACAAAGTCAAATACCTACTCAATCTCTTAGATGAGGGCAAGTCAGTTGTAGTTGAGTCACTGACCCTTTAAGAAGTACTCATTACTTCTTAAATAACCTCACCTTGTGCGGAAATATCCAAAAGCTGCATGCATGTCAACAAAGTGTTAAATTTCCAGGACTGAAGAGTTTAAGAAGTTCTGGAGTTGGACATGGTGGTTCATGCCTTTAATACCAGCACTCAAGAGGTGGAGGCAGGTGGATATTTGTGAGCTGGGAGGGCAGCCTGGTCTACACAACAAGTTCTAGGCCAGATAGGGGTACATAGTGATACGTTTCTCAAAAAATAAACACAAAATAGATAAATAAAAAAGAAACAAGAACAAAAAGTTTTGGTGTGTTGGAGCTTTAAAGATGGCCCATGGTTAAGAGCACTGGCTGCTCATGTGAAGGAACTGGATTCAAGTCCCAGCAGCCACCTGGCAGCTAACAACTGTCTGTAACTCCAGTTCCAAGGGATTGAATGCCTTCTTCTGGCCTCCATGGGCATTACATGCATGTGTTACACCTATGCTTATGTAGACAAAACATTCAAACACATAAAATAATAATATGCATTTTTTTTTAAGTTCTCATGTTCTGGGACTGGAAAGATGGCTGAGCAGGACTGCTCTTGCCAAGAACCCAGGTTCAGTCCCCAACACCCATATGACACCTAACCATCTTTAACTCAAGTTCCAGGGGATCTAGTGCTCTCTTAGGACCTCTAAAGGCTTTGTAGAACACAGGTGAACTCACATACATGCAGGCAGAACACTCATACACATAAAATGAAAATAAAAATAAGATATATTTTAAAAATTCTTGTGTCCTATTACACTGTCAGTTGACTGTAGGTAAGGATAAGGTACTGTGTATTAAAAAAGCTAGAAAAAAGAAATTTGAATCATTTCATCATGAAGAAATAAATGGTTGAAAACAGATAAATTGTAACCTGATTCAAACATCACACAATCTATACATGTGGTTAAAAAATATGTACAACTTTTATGTTTCTATATATCAGAGAAAAATGAGGCTTAAAAGCTTTATAAGATGGGGAAATGCTATCAAAACAGAAATATCTTGCAATTTTAGTAATGATATTTAACATTAGTCCGTTCTGCATTGCTAAGTTCCTCTCAGACTCCTGTCTCGTGATTTCCCTGCCTCCACCACCCAAGTCTTGGCCTTCAAAGGAACACCAGCTTAACGTGACTGTTTTAGCCACACCAGAAACACTGTTAGTAAATGTGGATCTGACGCAGTATTGTTGCCTGTAATTCTCTGTACTGCGCCATGAAGATGAATCACTTCTGAAGCACATACTTTTGACACTTTGACTGTAATACTCTCATGTAGACACAATTTTTTCCTTTAGTATTCTAGTTGGTTTATGCTATGAGATAATTAGAGGTAAAGGTTTTCACCCAAGAATTCAGTAAAATAGTATGATTTGAATTTTGAAAACACAAATCTTCCAATTAAGAGTGATATTTTTCCAAACAACATTTCAGCAAGGTGACCAAAGGGCAGTTTGACCTGAATGATCTATGTCTAGAAATAAAAGAACTGTGTAACAGGCAAATTCTTTTAGTAGATCTCCATTTTCTGGAATTTCTTTCAGACTAGTTATTCACCAGGCTTAAGAACATAACTATCTATAAAAGTGCTCGCTTTAGTGCAGATAGAACTGCAAAAATAATAAACCTAAAAGAGCAAAGGAGGAAACGTTGGAAAATGGAACAAAGAACAGAGACAAAGACACAACACCTCTCTGTGCACACAGTCACATTAAGAAAACTATGAATCTGAGCATGTGTTTTTACAATTAAGTCAGTTTTCACAGTTATAGTGTTTGTTATTATGTGTTTAAAATGACTGTGTTTAATATATTTTTAAGTTCCCTTATTTCCCAGTGAATGCAAAATACATTAGTATTATGTGAGTGACACCAATGTGTTTGAAAATGAAGACAGATCTTTTAAAGCAAAAGCAATTCAGCACCCTCACCGGCACAGAAGTACAAGTTTTATGGCCATACCAATATTTGAACAATACTGCAAATGAAAGAGCATTTGAGTTATTGCATCTGTCTGTAGCCTTAGCATTTTTTATTAACTTCCAAATGCATAATAGCGACATTTCAGAAAGATTACCATACTTAGAGACAGATGTTAAGAGGGAAGTTATTCTCTGAGCCCAGCACTACAGCTATCATGATAATAAAAATTTCTTGTCCATGGCTGCACTGAGCTGGCTCAAGGATCTCACAACTTCGACTTCACAGACACAAGGATGCAGACATGGAAACCCTGAAATTTATAATTCTGTTTCTGGGCAGTGATTTTCTTCTATAGATTAAAGGAAGATTTTAGAGTATGTGTATTCATTTATCACTAAGAACTAAGTATATTCCTTCTTATTCAAATATGTGCTATTTTCTTGGACAAGATCATCTTTGCTTATATGTATGTGACTTGATTTTGAGGTCAGTTATGGTACATACACACTTTTATATTTTTTTGTGTTATCAATACCTGTTGAGAACAAAATCTGTCTTTTCTATGTTTTCCTTTATATGAGATAAAGGAAAGCAATGAATAATGCTGTCAAGACTCACATAGCGGACGTGTCTTCATTGTGCCTCAAACATCATGTTCCTGACCAGCTTTTTCTTTGATCTACTTTCCTAGTGAGGTCGTGGGCCTCTAGGATGGGAAAAAAGGAACATAATAATCCAATTTTGAAGGTCTTTTCATGGCTTTCTTCTATCAATAATAGGCAGAAATGTTTGCATTATTTTGTGAATTTTTTGTTCCCAACAGTAAGTTTCTATTTCCCTAAAATGTAGCCCATTTTCCCTGGCATGCAGTGGGTCACTCTGTACCAGTCATAACCCAAAGATCAGAGGAAGCTGGGGTACTCTCTCTTATTCTAGCTTATCAATAATTTGAGATTCAGACCCAACACCTGTTATAGAAGGGGCACATAAAGATTTTTAGACCAATAGACAAAGGGAGGGAGGAGACTTCATCAGGTAGGACATCCTAAATCCAAGTGAAAATCCAAAGCCCCTTAGGGTTGATGATCTCTGTGAGTGCCTTCTTTAATTAAGAAATCTGTAAGTCTGACCAAAATATTTTCACTTTGCATGGATCATTTTCTTGTCTTTTCTAACTAATTCATTTTTTAACTGAGGGAGAAGAACACACTCACCTATCTTCTGGACATGCAGGTGTCTCGGTCCAAGCTGGAAGTTTGCGCAGTGATGTTCCAGTATCCTTGCTGTCTATCACCAAGCTCATAAATTAATGTTTCACGGTACATCTATATGATTTTATGACTTTATCATTAATGACAAATTATATCTGTATTCTAGTGAGAAAACAAATTCTAGAAGGAAAAGATTCTTGGATCTAAAAAAACACAAAAAGCAAGCTATCAGCCACCCTTTCACATTATCTGGGTAATCCATGAATATGTCCTTTCATGCACAGTTTTTCTTAGAATCTCACAGTCTGTGCACTTTGTAATGAGAAATTGAGTCTGCTTGAAAGGATGAGATGGTGAGATGGTGACTCAGTCCTCTGTGTGTGGTAACAGCAAGATGGTGCTAAATAGCATCAGAAAGTATAGCAAAGAGACAGGAGCTGCAGAGTATCAACTGGCTTCCAGCTATTCAGGGCGAAAGCAGCTGAAAGGGATCTGGGTCTACATAGAGCAGGAAATCTAAGGAACCCAGTGTTATAAGATCTGTATTCCACATATTGCTTAAATCATGTACTTCTTAAAAGCCTCTTCTTATCAAGATTACTCTTGGTATGTTTATGGACATAATTTTCCTATATTTTTATAATATACTATATTGGATGAAGAGGGGAGAAACTCATACAAGGTAATGAAAATTTTTCTGCTGTTGGTTCACACCCACTGAGTAGTACCATAAACCTACCTGCATTACCATAGAAAAGATAATTGTGTTCACTTGAAAAAAATACAGTGAGACATTACACTGTATTATAGAAATTTTACCTGCAGTTTCAGGGTTTTGTAACTTTTTAAATGTGTGTGTGTGTGTGTGTGTGTGTGTGTGTGCTATGCATATGAGTTTATGGTGTGCATGCCTATGTACATTTTACATGTAAAGGCCACCGCAAGATGCCAGATGTATTTCTCTATCTGTCTTTTTGCTCTGAGACAGAATCTCTCACTGAATCTTTTACGTAGGTGTTAGCAATTATAACTGGAGGCCGTAGGTTCTATTGTGTACAAAGAAGTGCTGTTATGGCATGATCTCCCAGTCACTGGTTTAAGTTCTGTAAAACAACAATCTTCCCACTAGAACATTCTTTATTATTAAAGAATTTTTAAAAATGAAAACCTAAAATCCTATTGAGCAACATGTCTGAAAGTTCTTCTATGGAGCATCTATAATCTGCAGAAGACATTTTCTCTTTTCTTTTCCCTTATCACCTTTGCCTTTTGTGTCTCCTGGGCTATTTGGTTACATTTATAATATTAATGGAAAATCATTTTTTATAAAGGAGAGCAAAGAATATTTCCTATTGCACAATAATGAGATCTAAGGTGAGAGAAAAAAAGGATTTCTGAATTACGAATGAAGCAATGTAGAATTCAAAACACATCTGTAGAACCACATACCATATTCTGTAAGCTTGATGTCCACAATAAGGTTTATAGTCTGTGGGGATTAATTTTAAATTCAAAATTGAACATCTACTTTATAGTTATTCACTGTTTTAGATTGTAGTGAAAAGCTTCTTTTATGAATATAAAAATGAACATTCAGCTTATCAAATGAAAAAATAAATATTCTTTGATTTCTTTTCTAGAACTCAAGGGATTTTTTTTCTTGCTGGTAGAATAAAAGGTATCTTCAAGGGAATTGTATTCAAAATATACAAATCAAAGAATCATGAAAATGTAAAGTTTTCTAAATGTCCAAATACCTTATCCAACATGAAGAATCTAATTGAGAATTTTATTTCTATTTAATTAACATAAATAAGTGTTTCATGATTTTTTTTTATCTGACTGGCAAGATGGACCACACATTCCACCACCTCACCTTCCTGCTTGGGTCAGCACAAGAAACAGGGCTTTTTGGTGCTCTGTACTAAGGGAGAAGATACAAAAATCAGCTACTGCTCCCAACCAACCAGTGACCTAAGTTGTACATGAGGGAGGGACTAAGGTGTGAGCGGAGCAAGTCTGAAAGGAGCTAGTCGGGTCCCTTCACCATCTTAGGTAAGTCGTGAGAGTTAGATTTGTTTATAAATATATAATTGCTCTCTAAGTAAACCCAAATAAACTCTGGTTTCCCAAATGGTAATTTGGCAAAATCATACATACTTTGTTTGCTTTGTTGTTCTGGACCTAGAGAGGAGGGTCGGGCTGGACAATGTTGTGCCTCACAGGAAAAATATAGATATATTAGAACAATAAGTTGATATTGAGTCTATTTAAATAATATACATAAGTTAATATTCATTTATAATGTTAATTTATAATCTGAAATGTTTAGTGTCACTCCTGTTCAAATTAATGAGATTCAGGACATATAAGAAACATTCTACATAGAGGTCACTAACCATAGAAAAGCTCCGTACAGAAAAGTGCCTCACTCTGGTGAATGACACCACAAAGTACAGATATTTAAGTAAAATCTGTCACACTGGGCTTTATCAGACCTTTGAAGACACATCCTTCAAAAGAAGACTATATTCTGAAAGAAATAATTCTTGAAAAAAGTCATTTTGTAAGCTGTTCGGTTGACCAATGATAAAATTCTGGTTTAATAAAATATTAAGCTATTGATAATTATATGCTGTAATCACATTTGCTAAACCAGGTTAAAGAAAATAGTCTTTACAGCTTAGGAAGGACTTGGCTTCCTTAGCATTCTACCATATAAAAATTTCAAATGATAATGTTTTAATCTTTTGAAAGCTCCATTTTACTACATTTTTGTAATGCATTTTAACAAGACATTTTTATGAAGGTAATAATGAGAGTTAATGTCACAAATTATTACTTTTTAATTAAAATTTTGTGAATTTCATACACTATATTTTGATTATATTTAGAAACTCCCCCTAACTGCACCTCTTTATAGCATCCCTGCTGGGTTTTATGTATTCTGTCATACATGTTAATGCCTCCTGACCCAAGTTTGTGTACCTAAATGTCCTTCAGTGTGCATCCATCCACTGGAACCAGGTTAACCTATCTACTGTCTCATCTTTAAAGAAAACCAACTCTATTTCCTAGGAGTTATTAGTTGAAAATAGTTCCTCAGATAAGTTCGAAGTTTCTTATCCACTTCCCCATTTCTCTGCTGGGTTTTTCTCTGGCTTGAAACTTGTGTGGTCTCGTGAATGCTTTTACGATTGTTGTTACTTTATATGAGTAACTCCCCAGCTGTCTGGAATACTCTGTTCCCTTATGGTCATCAATTATCTCTGGCTTTTACAGTCTTTCCACCTCCTGTTCCACAATGGTCTCTGAGCAGTTCATGGCAGAGTTTTGATATAGGTGTCTTATTCAGGAATAAGTTCTCAGTAGTGCCTTATTTCCATGTTTTCTTCACTTGTGCTTTCTGAGATTATAACCATCTTTTACATGAAGATGCTTTGCCAGTGAGAATTGAGAGACACATTAATATTCTTTGTGACTGCTATTCCACTACGTTCCCTGAGCCTTGGGTGTAGAGGTTGCATTGTATATGTGATATTTAAAACTGGTTACATCACAGACACTTATTCTTTGTGTTTGACCAGTTGTGGAGCTTTATAATAGTCTCCATCTGTTTCAAAGAGGCTTTTCTGATAAATTCTGAGAACTAGACTTGTCTATAAATATATTTAGCATATACTGCTAATTACAGTGTAATTTAGCAGAAATTACATTGGTGTAGGGGTGTGATAGAAGTAGGTTTTTCTCGAAGATCTATGAGATCTCTAGGCATGTGTATTTGGTTATGTACCACACATGAGTTCCATCCCATTTGACATGCCTTGAGTCCAATTAGCTATTGGTTGCCACTACTGCCCCAGTGTGATCATTGTTGCGATTCATAGACTTTACAGCTAGACAGAATAATTCATTGGTTTTCTTCCTGGGGAGTTTGCATAGCATCTTCTGATAATACGGGGGCTGGTCCTCAGGGAGGAGGCTTCTAGATCCGTTCTGGATCAGTTTTTCTAAGTTCTGTGTCTGAACTATGTCCTGTACCCAGCAATAGGGTCTTACCTTCAAGTTCTGGGAGGCAATCAAAGGATGTAGCATTAGCATGCATTGTTTTGCCTGAAGTTTTGCCTGCTTGCCACTGTGTATTTGGTTATGTAGCCTTCAACCATATACATGTTCTCAAAAAAATTTATATTATATATACATATATTACATTCTTTAGTAAGTTTTTGAACTAATACATTTCCTTCTTGTTTTTCACATCACGTAAGTTTTACTACCTCTCTTCTCTCCCCATGTATAACCTCTCTATTACCTTAGTAGTTAAAGTGTTCCTCATTTTCTTTATTTCTGACTTGATAACACCTGGCTCCTATAATACCCTCTCTCCAGCTCCTTATTTACCTTTACCACTACGGTTTCTTTCCATTTTCCTGGATCCTGTGATTACAGCAGGATACATACTCATAAGTAAGGATTCAGAACTAAGATCCACAAATGAGAGAGAACATAAATTGCTTAATTTTCTGAGAATGTGTTATTTCACTTAGTATAACAGTTTCTAACACTTTTCATTTTCATGCAGGTTTGAATTTTCTTTATCACTGAGCAGAACTCTGTGGTGCAGATGTACTACATTATCACTATCCATTCATCAGTTGAAGGAGACTTACATTGTTTCCATTTCCTCGCTATTTTGAAAAACGCTGCAACAATCATTGCTGAGCAAGTATCTCTGTAGAAGGATTCAACTTTTGGGTATAATTTGATCTTACTTTTAGTTTTTAAGCAGTTCTCCAATATAATTTCCACAGTGGTTACACCACTTTGCAATACAAAGCAGTGAATGAAAGATCTCATTTTCCTATGTCCTCGCCAGCATTTAGTGTCATTTGTTCTCTTGATCTTAATCATTCTGACTTGGATAAGATGAAATCATAAATTAGTCTTGATTTATATTTCACAAATTGCAAAAGATGTTCAATACTTTTCAAGGTATTAAGGTATTTCTTAGCCATTTATATTTCTTCTTTTGAGAGTCCCCTGTTCCATAGCCCATTTTTAAGTAGGTCATTTGTTTTCTTGGTTCTTTGTTTTTTGAGTACTTTATGTGCTCTGGATATTAATCTTTTCCTGTCAGATAAATATTGAAGTTTTTCTCTCACTCTGTGGGCTTGTTCTTCATTTGGTTAATTATTTCCTTTGATGTACAGAAGCTTTTTTGATTAATGAGGTCCCATTTGTTAATTGTTGACCTTATTTACTGCACAACTGAAATCCAGTTTAGAAAGTCTCTTCCTGCATCTATGTCTTGTAGGGTGCTGCCTATGTCTTTTTCTAATAGTTTCAACACTTTAAATTTCATATTGAGATCTTTGATCCATGTAGAGCTGACTTTTGTGCAGGCTGACAGATAGAGATCTAACTTCATTTTTATGCTCCTGGAGAGTCAATTTTCCCTGAACCATTTGTTGAAGTTGCCATCTTTCCTCCACTGTGTGTTTTTGGCACTTTTGTCAAATATTATGTGTCTGAAACTGTGTGCACCTGTGTTTGGTCTTCTTTTTTTGCTCCATCTGTATGTCTGTTTCTGTGATATTATCATGCTGTTTTATGGATACAGATCTGTAATCTAGTTTGAAATCTGGTATGGTAATCCCTTCAGCATTGCTCTTTTTGCTCAAGATTGTTTTGGATATTCAGGATCTTTTGTGATTCATATGAATTTTAGGATTTTTTTTCTATTTTTGTGAAAACTGTCAAAGGGATTTTGATTAGGGATGCATTAAATCTATAAATTGCTATTGGTAGGATGGACATTTTCACAATATTGATTCTACCAATACTGATCACAGGATGTTCTTCCATCTCCTGATGTCTTCCTCAATCTCTTCAAAGTTTTAAAGTGCTTATTGTAGAGATGTTTAATATCTTTGCTTAGGTTTATTCCCAAATAGGTTTTAAGGCTATTGTGACTTAAGTTTTCACAAACTCCGTCTCGCTCATTGCTTCTTATTATTGTATGGAAAGGGCTGTTGACTTTTATATGCTGATTTCGTATCCAGTTACCTCGATGAAAGTGTTGATCTTTTCTGCAAGTATTCTGGTGGAAATACGGGGAACTCTTATATGTATGATATAATATCATCTGCCTATAGGGGTCGTTTGACCTCTGAGGATTAGTACACCTTTAATTTCCTTCTTTTGTCTTTTTTGTTCTAGAGTTCCAAGTCCCTGAATCTTATTTTGAACAATACATATTTGTTATTCTAGAGATTTATTTACAGCCAATTATCTAATTTAAATATCATAATACAGCGGTTCAGAAAAGCAAAGACCTGTCTGAGGACACTCAGTTCACCACAAATTCACAATTCATGTACTGGTCTGAATTTTCCTATTTTTCTGTAGTGTTTTGATCATTCTAGTTTTCTTAAATAAGAAATATGTCAATTAGATGGTTTCTACTCTATGCTCTGAGTCTCTTACCTAAAACTTATGAAGCGAGAGGTTTACTAAAAATTCAAACAGAAAAAGTGAGGAGCCAAAAGGAAGCAACATCTGTGAATCTGGACACAGATCTTTCACCCCACATTGGATAGTTAAGAAAACACCTTTTCTCCTAACAGAAGACAGTCAAAATGTTCTTTTCTCAAGAAGCTAATGTAAGGTAGAATTGAGAAGTGCATGGCTGCCACTCAGGATGTAGGACCTGTGTTGATAAGGAGATTCATTCGAGAAGATTCTATCTCTCGAAATCTGAAATGCAGCATTGTTATTTTGCTTATTCTGACAGCACTGGCAGCCACAGCTGTCCCTGTCAATTATTACACTGGATAAGTCCTCTCAGAGATATCTGATTAACCCCAGAGAAAAACCCAAAACCAATAGTTGGGTACCTGTCAATGAAAAATATCAGTTCCTGTCTTACTGACTTCTAGGACAGTCTATAAATCCACAAATTACAATAGTGAATGGAATCTTCTAATCTGCTGCTTCAGTGTCCTATGCATTTTTCTAACAAGAGAAAGAGAGGAATTTGCAGACTCATAGAAAGCAATGGCCAGGAAAAAAAAAAACTTAAATGGGTCACCAGCTTGTTAAAAATAAGGAAACATATCTATAAATTTAACAGATATATGAAGCAGACTGAGAAAGCAGCTGAGTTTGTAGAGGTCCCACCTACTATGTGTGAAGCCCTAGGCTTGATTGCCTAGCATTACTTATTGTCTTTAATATGAGAATTTCAACTTATAATGCTAGGGTGTACACATCTGTAATCTAGTGCTCAGGAGGTGAGACCGGAGGATCAGGGTTTCAAGGTATTCATTGTGGGAAGAACAATGAAAATGAAACAAAGATAACAAGGAAATGTATCATAGAGTTATAAGCAAAGGAGATAATATATAAAACCAGAGTTTTTTCTCTAAAGGAAAATCAAAGTAAGTTGCATATACCTTCCTCCCACCCAAAAATACTAATTTTCAAGAAAAAATACAAAACTTGAGTAAATACACTGAAAAGTATATTATGTACAAGATAAAATTAATGCAGAATAGTCCACATTAAAATCAATGCTTTAAAAAAGTAAGAGAAATCTAAATGTCCAGAATTCATTGGATAGTTCGAAAAACAGTTGTCCTTTAAATGGATAAGATAGGATGCTTTCAGTTTTTTAGAGTATATAATAATAGCACGAACACATGTAGGGAAAGATGACAACCAAGTTGTCTGCAGTCAGCTACCTGTCCTTGGTTATACAGGCGTCAGAGTCATGAAAATCTAAGATTGTTTTCCTGAGTCTTGTCAGAAAATCCAGTAAAGAATAAACGTCACCCAATTAAGATTTTCTGGAAAATATGGTCAATGATTGAGAATGATCCTGACATTTGTACAGAAATGAGTCTAAAAATGTGCATATTAGAATAACAGATCAGAATCCAAATAGGATATGCAATTATGGATACAGATGGAATCAGCACTTTAGACAAGGAAAGGAAGTTTGTTTGTGGGACTAAAAATATGTTATTTAAATATTGTCAATGCATAATATATAGAAAATATATGAAGAACTACAAAAGTTAAACACCAAAAATTCTAAGCAATAAATGGGCCAATAAATTGAACAACTGCAGAAGTTCTCAAAAACAGAAATTCAAAGGAACAAGAAATATCTGAAAAGGTGTTCAACATTCTAATCATCGAAGATATGAAAACATGTCAACCCATCATAGTCAGAAAGGCTATCATCAAGAAAACAAATGACAAAAAATGGCAACGATGTGGAGGAGCCCATATTAAGTGCTGGTGTGAACTGGCATAGCCACTGTGGAAATAAGTCTGGAGGTCCCTCAGAAATCTAAAATTAGAACTACAAGATGACCCAGTTATAGTTCCCCTTAGAGTACATCTGAAGGACTGTCAATCAATAGATCTGAGATACTTGCACACCCATGTTTATAGCTGTGCTATTCACAACAGCCCAGAAATGGAACCATCCTAGATGTCCATCAACAGAAGAAGGGATAAACAAAAATTGAATGTATGTATAATGGAATTTTATTCAGCCATTAAAGAAAAATGAAATCATTATGTTAGCAAGAAAATGTTTGGAAGTGGAGATCCTTTTGTTAAACAAAATAATCTAGTCTCAGAAAGAAAATCTACATTGTACATACAAAAGAAAACATTTTTCCGTTCTTCTGTTGAAGATGGAGCTTTACCAAAGTTGGAAGCCTTCAGGCAGTGACCACCTTTTCCAAGAAGAGGATGTGGAAACTCTTCTTGATTTTCTTTTACTTCCTGCACCCATATGGAAGTGGCTTGCCTTCCTACATAACACTCGAATATAATGTATTATTTTCACTGAAGACTGAAAGTAAAGCAGTAAGACTATCCAGTCACCAGGGGAGCTGGTCCTCTCCTTCCGCAGTGTGGGTTCCTGGACTGAACTCAGGCTGTCAGGCCTGGCAGCAAGCACCTTTGACTATTGTACTTTTTGCCTTTGTATGCTAATTCTTCAGTTATTTTGTAGCAGTGTCATAAAGCTCACCTTTCACAGGCCATTGTGACCAATTAGGAACTGTAACAAAACTCTAGTCTCAGTCTTTTCAAATCATAGGAAAAGCTAAGAAGTGGCATTGTAGGATCTGCCTCAGTTTCTCCTTGGGAAATTTATGGGGGGACCTAAGACCTTGCTACAGAGTGTACACACAGTGCTTGGCTTTGGGATTTAACTAGCATTACAGAACAACAGACTTATCTCATAACCTCTAGAGGAAGGACTAGGTAACAATCCTGATGCATTGGCCCACTGCCTTAGTCATTTGTAACATCTTTAGTCCTGCCTCTCCAGGTACTATGGCTTAGAAAACCTTTTTTTAAAGGATTCTTTTGCATGAAACAAAACCAAACGCTTCCTTTCTACCCATTATTCAGATGGTATTTAAGTAAGCCTAACTGTATACTCAATTCCAGGTGCTATTCTGTCATGTAAACCATAATATCCCTACATGAGCCTTCACATTAAGATAGAACAGGACTTCATTACTAGTTTTACTATTATCAGTTCATATACAAAGTAATGGTTTTCATTATGGCATATCACACACATATACGCCACTATGGCTCCTCCTTTTCCATCCCCTTTGCCCATCGCCTTTCTCCACCCCACTGGCTCGCTTCTCCCTAAGTGGGTCTCCATTCTTCTTTCATGTCAATGATTTTTGTTATTCTCTCTCTTTTCTTATCACCTTTCCATGAAGATTTAGTCTTCCTTCCTCATGATCCCTACCTTCTTGCCGCCCCCCCATAGTGCACATGTGCATAGACACAGTCTTCAGTGAAAATAGTACATTATGTTAGTAAAATGAGGTAGAGTCTTACTGCAATAGGAGGTGAAAAGGCAGTAATTATAATCGACCAAGTCTCCTCTGCTGCCCCTTTTAAGTTTTGAACACTATGTCAGCCCACATAGAGACACAAGACATTGCTTCCTGACAGAAAGAAAGACTAACACTGTCATGGTTATTTTCATCTGCCAGACTTAATACCTAGAAGAAACCCTTCATTTCCTCCTGACTGATGATGAATGTAATTCCACCACCTTTTCAATCAGTTCCTTTCTAGGCTTATCTATATTACTTATCTTCATATGATGGAAGAAAGGCCAAAAGAAGGAAGATCCTGAAACATGATGAGGAAAGATGTCAGCATGCATACCTACTAATCA
Source organism: Eospalax fontanierii (assembly GCA_035773235.1). NCBI lineage: Eukaryota > Metazoa > Chordata > Mammalia > Rodentia > Spalacidae > Eospalax > Eospalax fontanierii. The sequence goes on from CM069527.1 coordinate 11,182,227, forward strand.
GAGCAACTACACAAAAGTGAAGTTAGGTTTTATAAGGTAGACCTCACATTGTCTACTATAATAAATCATTCTTCTTCCAAAGGCAATTCTAAATAACTGCTCAAGCCTGTGTACTAAGTGGTGTATATTAGTCAATATGTATTTTTTTATTTTCTGAAACAGAGCTGATATTAAGAAAATGTTTCAAGGTAAACTTAAGCAAGGGCATTAGTGAAGGTGGTGGGGGCATGCTTAGGAAGGGGAGTACATACACCAAAGAGCACAGGGCAGGGCTAATGAATACAGTATTATGCTTGTCCTAACTAGAAGTGTGAAACCATATTGGTTGTAGCATCTAATATGAAACCCTATTGCAATTTTCATTTTGTTTTGATATTTTGAGACAGGGATCCACTATACACTCAATCTGACATTGAACTCTTCATCCTCCTGCCTCAGCCTCCTGAATACAAGGCTTATAGCCATGTGCTTCCATACCTGGCTCAGCTCCTAATAAAGGCTTTGACATATTTTATCCTAAAAAATAGTTTTGGAAGAGGTCCTTTGCTTTAAAATCCTATGTACATATTTTTAAATATAATGTCAAAGCTGATAGGCAATGAGTAACAAGCCTCATTTTATTGGTTGTTTTTGACATTTCTAACGGAAAATTTACGAGACAGAGCAAGAAATAAATCTGAGTTCTGACATATGAGTGGGAGGCAGTGGTTTTTAGGGGACAGTTAAGGAAACTGAGTAGTGAGCAGGGACCAATATTCAGAAGGAACTAGTCTGAAAAGATATTCCTCTTCTCAAAGCAACAGTTCCTTTTCCAATATTATTGTGAAAATAAATGAAAAAATTTCAAGACCAGTGAATAAGGAAAGTTTGGGTAAAGATTAATCCTTCCAGTGAAATATAAATATCATTGTCATATATTTTAAAATTTTATAAATCCTATTTTTCCTCATAACGATTTGATCAGAAGTATTTATTTTAAGGTCATTATCAATGTTACACACTCAGGTAACATTTTCATGACAAGCATAGAAAATAAACCTCAATATTCTCTGTTGGTGCTCTCTTGTCAGTAAGTTCTTTCCCATTATGATGAAAATTAATGTGTCTAAAATCTGCAATACTATTTCATTTGGAAAGGGGCCTCCACTGCAAGTAATGAAGATGGCGTGCTTATATAGCCTGTTTTTATAAAGTAAGATGAAGATTTAGAATTGAGATGTTTTATAGATTTTTATCCAATACACAGTTTAAGATACAAGTGATGTCATTAAATTTATCAGATTAAACCAGAAGGATAAATGCCTGTATTTAAAAGGGCCTTGAGCTAGCTTCCAAAAGGCGCCATATAAGGTTGAGTAAACTGCAGGTAAATCTCAGATCTGAGCTAACATCCAACCCGGGCACTATGCAAAACACCCAATCCAGAGACAGTGTTATGTGGGAAAACAAATAACAACAAATGTCTCAAACTTATAAACCACGTCACAGGCACTTATGCTGAACTATGAAAATAACACTACCCTACCCTCCCGTCCCCAATCCCCCAGCCTTTATAAGCAGTACACTAACTGTGCCTTAGGGGTGGGCTCCAAATCCTACGGAGAAACTCGCCACCATCATTATTCTTAATAACGAACATTCTGAAAGTCGTTCTCGCCTTTCATCTTCACATCGCCTTAGTCAATCTCAGTCTAACAAAACTGAAAAGGAAATTCTTAAGTGCTCGATATTTTAAAAAGAAATGCTCCGTAAAACTATCATTTTTCTGATAAAACAATCTGTTGAAATTTATTCCACCACTTCTTGCTATTTTTTTCCTTTCCTTCTGATTTCCATAGAAACAGAAGTATCTCACGCTACATCGATCTTCTCGGCGTGGTTTGCTCGCTTGCTGACTTCGATTTCCATCTGCTTAAACGGGTGTCAGAAAATTTAAAGAAAAGAGAAATGGAAGCTCTAGATTTTTTATTTTCTTTAAATTGACAGCCAGTATTCACATGTATTTATGGTGCATAGTGTGGTGTTTCATATGTGTAGATCCTCTCCTCAGGGTAATGAGCATATCACCACACCAAGTATTGATTGCTTCTTTGCTGTGAGGTTTGCCGTTCTCCGACAGTTATTTGGGTGTGAACATTATTATTAACTATAGCTATATTAACTACATTAACTATAACTCTGGCTATGCAATAGAAAAGCAAAGTTTCTTCCTCCTATCCAACTGTAACCTTTTGGCTATTGGTCAATATTTCCCCGTCCTGGACCCCTGCTTGCTGTTTATGATCTCCTCAGTAGAACATGACAGCCTCGTGATTCTGTGAATTTCTATCAAGAACAACAACAACAAAAATCGTATCTGTGTTCATAGAGGTACGATTTTCATTCAGTTCATTTGAGATGACTCAAGATATCTGGGCAAGATATTTAAATTTAATGACAGTTAATAAAGGGCTGTGAAATACTTCACAATTTAAATTCTCTCATTTTCTCCTCTGTAAATAGTAAATAATTTGGGACTGCTCTTCTCAAATGTGTCCTCAGAAACCTAATAATAAGGCAATGGGAAAATTTTTAACGATGCTGATAATAATGCTTAAATACAATTATTTTATTGTTGCTGGTGTACAACTGGAACCATCAGAGCCACTCTACTTTCCCTATTTCATAAACAAAAGAGAGACTCAAAAGCAGTTTCCTTCCTAAAGTATTTGATATGTCATTGAAACACACATGAAGCTTCTTTGCTACTAAAGACAGTGTCTGTGTCATCTGTCAATTCAAAAGTATCCTGTCTCAGGAGGTGATAAATATTATATTTTTAAATGCTTTCTTTAAATTTTCCACTAAAAAGTACATAAAATTCATATTAAAACTGAAGTTAAAAATGGAATCTTTTAGAAAGTACTGGCTCAATGTTACTAGAAAAAATAAATGAAAAACAAAAATTTCTGACAATAAAAAACATATTAGAGTAGTTTGAAAGTTTGCCAATTACAAGTTCATACTTATCTCTGACATAGAAACAATTCTCAAATTGTTTGAAAATGAGATTCTGAAACAATTTTTTCCTCTGGATATTTGTGAAACCTAAAAATGTCACTGGAGATATAGAAAGAAAACTGAAGGGTCTCAGTCCTAATAGATCAGTACTTTAAAAGGTGTCATCAAAGAAAAGGACCTATACACCAGACTTTACTTTGCAATATTACAAAGGCATTAGTACCTATGAGGAGACAGATTAATGTATTAATGCTAAGTTTCAGAAAGTTATATGAGAAGTACATTTCTCTTGGACTGATCTCTGGGGTTATCACTGTTTCTTTCAGTGTTATCTGTCTGTTACCTATGATACAGCATGGGAGAAGTTTCACTGAGTCCCTCTTTCATGCAACTTGAAACATTTTATTGCGGCAGATTTCAAAACTATGCATTTTATTTATTTTTAATAATTTATTTTTTATGTGCATAAGTATATTGCCTGCACATATGTAAGTGCATCTATGTTGTGCAATGCCCACAGAAGTCAGAAGAGGTCATCAGATCCCCTGAAACTGGAGTGGGTTAACTTAAAGCTGAAAATTGATCCTGTGAGGGTTAATAATGTGATCTACAGAGTAATAGGCACTGATTTTGGATTACATAAACTTCCTTATCTCTCACTTAAGCTGACATCTTATAAAACCCTTCATGCAGACTTGGGCTGTATGTGAGATGACCTTACCAGAGATAATAACAATTGTGTGACTTTTGATATGTATATGGTTTGAGTAATATTCACTTGGTAGGAATACTTGAAGCTGTATCTTCATGATTCATTACAGGTCCTTATATCGAAGATCAGGAAGGTGTCCTCATTAGGATGAAGAGTAATTGAAATATTAAGAAAATTCTCAAAGATGGAATATCCTCCTATCCCAGAGAGCCCCTGCTGGCATCAAAGGAAAGATTTAAAGAAAGGGGAAAAATAGTAAAAGTGAAAAGTAGAAGAAAAGAATATATACAGTGAAAAGACTTTCCTTGTAATGAATTTGCAATCACAAAGGTTTGGGGTTGGGAGGTAGGAATGGATAAAAACTCTCAAGATCTGGAAAGAGTTAGGTCAGCAGGTGTTGGGGAGCCCTGTGCTCCGGGCCAGCCTGAGGGGACAAAGGGTCTCTGCCATGGGGGAAGGTTGAGTAGTCATGGAATCAAAGCACACAGACTCTGGGGACTGAGTGAGAAGCAGGTGGTAGGCGAGCAGCTGCAAACTCATTTATTCAAGGAGGTGAAAGGGGGTCTTATAGTTCTGGTTAACCAATCGCCTTTTGGGGTGGAGTCCTGACTGCAGCCAATAGTAATCTGTCCCCAGGTAGATCATCTAGGTGCAGGTTCTTTCCAGATGCTAGGCAGAGTGCCACACCCTCGGGAGCCATTCCTCATAGCAGGTGACCTGCCTAAGGCCCATCCTGCACTGTGCACTACAAGCAGGTGGAAGAAGAGGTGCATGGAAGTGCTTTCCATGGAGTGGGTAAATGGATGAATGTAAAATATGACACGTTTCCATAATTGCAAATGTTTCACACAAACATTGCTCAATTTTTTCAATCCTTTAAATCAATCAGAAAAAGCAAAACCCTTTTAAAAAGAACTTCACTGCAAAATACAGTCATGATTCTATTGTTGATAATTTATGAAAGTAAATAATTACTAATGAATCATAAATCTCTCTGTGTATCTCTCACACAAACATGCATAATTGAGTATTTTGATCTCATGGCTATTAGTAGAATTTTTAAGCATCTATAGAAATATAAGCATTTTAAGAGTTGATTATAAATTTCTCTGATTGTTGTGAACTGTCACATGGCATGCATAAAAATTACACTGATCTTATGGAAGTTGCAGTGTTAGTTTTGATGATGCTCCTATCAAACAGATTTTAAAATAAGATAGTTTTATGTAAATAGGATTGCTCACTGTCAATGGAGTCACGGTTTTGGCTTTCTGATATTTCTTACAAATAACCAGATTTTCTGAGATCTCAATTCACTTCCTAGAGCTGGATGCTGCTGTTGATAAACACAAATAATAAGCCTGGAAATATCAAGCAAATTCCGAGAAATGAGGAGCAAGTGCCACAGATGAAAAACTTTAAAATTACTTTAGTAGTCCTTGGTGTTACATTTCCTAAGGAAAATGGTCTTGCTTTTCCATAAAACATTAGCAAGGCACACATATCCAAATCCAGTGCCTCTGATCAAATCAATTTTCTTAAAGCATATATTACATAAGTTGCCTTTCCAAATTCTGCATCTTTTTGTAATTCAGCACAAATTTCTAGAAATGTTATTCAAATGTCAATTCATAGAAATCATGATACAAATAATTCCTTTTTAGTTTTCATTAGGATTATAAATTTTTAAGTAACAAGGAGACTGTTTTCCAGTTTTGTTAGCTTTGGTTTATTATTGCAGCACTGGGGACCTATCTTGTATTCTTACCCAAGCTAAGAAATTACTTACAATATTCTCCAGCAAAGTTTTCAAGTAGCATTTGCTTTTTGTTTCCTATAATGTTATTATTCAGGATGCATGAACCTCATTGAAACTATTCTAGGCTAATGTAGTGGTTCCTGTTGTTTCTAGTATTTTCTGAGAGATATACTTAATGGCTATATCTATCTTGAAGACATTTATTTCAAGTCAGAAAGTGAGGTGCAAATGACAAGAAAATAATGAATTCTTATCTAGTCTGAACCCTTTTTCAGACTCATGTAGACAAAATCATCAGAAGGAGAGGTGTTATTATGCTTTAGGACCTGATGTTGAAGCTTGCTTAGATATTTCTCCTTAAAAAATTAAAAATTTTCCAGTGATGTGTTTTATAAGAATGACAGAGTAGCCAATTTCTAACTCTTAACACTAGCAAGTTGAAGGAGAAAAAGCGAATTTTTATCAAGAAATAACCTTGCATTGTAGGTTCATGAGCATTTCTCCTGCTAACCTTAGCACCGCTTGCTTTCAAAAATAATTTAAAATCTGTGATGATCATAGTATTAAGAACAGAAGGACTGTGATAGTATTACTCTATCATGAAAAATGTCAGCAATTGGATCTGAAATATTAATATCAAAATGTATTTAGTGTCATTTATTTCCTTAATTTTTAATTTAATTTTGTAATTTATATGTTAGAATACTTTCTAAAATATTCGAGGAATTGCTTTTGCTTGTTTCAAATAGGTAATTGACCCTTCAAAAATCATAACTGATTTATTTGCATGAATAAAATACAATGTAATATAATATAATAATCTATAGTTAAGATAACCTTAAACATTCTCAATGGGAAATAGTGTTTTGTTTAGGATATATTGTATTTTCATTAATGAATTTGGATTTTACTTTGGTTGTAATGTCAAAGAAAACATTTGTTTGTATATATTTGGTTTTCTATGAAATGTAGATCTTTATAAAGAACTATTCTATTATCTTCATAAGTTATCAGATATTTGAATGGTAATCATTTAATACATTAATTACATTTTATTTACTATAAAACAGGTGACTAGAATCCTGAGATACATGCCAAGTGTATGTGCAAAGCTCTTATATGACAAAGTACATTGATTGGGATCATCAGTTACTCAAGGATTTACTGAAAAGAGTTAATGTTCTTCATAAAATCTCTTGATAGATCTTTTTGAGGTAAGTAAAAATATATTGCTCCTTGGAGAAAAAGTCTAATGTCTGTATAATTTGAAGCACAAATGCAAAAGTTCTAAGGAAATTTATTTTTGTTGCAAATAATATATATATCAGACAAAAATCCTGGATCTTTTGCCTGGTCTTCCTTAGGTATAAAGGAAGACATTTAAGAAACTCAGTTTTTACCTAATTGTCTAATTGAATAAAGGAGTGTGAGAAAGAAGTATAAATAATGTTACTTACATTCTTTCTCTCTCTCTCACATACACACACAGAAGAAAGAACCCACAAGAAATAAGAGACCACATTTCTAGCATTAAGAAAATAAAATGAAATGGAATTCATTCATTCAATACTCCCGTATTCATCCAGAAAATGCACACTTGCTAAAAGCCACATGTCTTGTGATTCATTAATGAGCAAGTCAGTCACACAGCCTATTCATTCTATACTTTACATTCTATACTGTGGTATAAATGGAGTTCACCACAAAAAACTCAGTGAAATATCAGTTCAGAGGATAATTACATAACCTGGAAGAATGATGGACCTGAACATCACAAAGATGACTAACTTAAGTCATTTACTGTCAAAACTGTCTTCACAAGCCTTGCCTTGGTGGACATATACCCAGCTACATCTAGAACAATCTTTTCAGAAGAAAGCAACCAGTAGGTTGTAAACTCAAATCCCCATCTATCAAGGGAGGGGTGTGGCGCACTACATAGTTTCTGAGTAGCAGTATACTGAGAAATGGTTACCAACCAGCTTCAGTAGGTATAAATACATACATACATACATATGTATGTGTGTGTGTGTGTGTGTGTGTGTGTGTGTGTAGAGAGAGAGAGAGAGGTATATAGCAATACATAGAGAGAGGCATATGGGATATATAGACATAGAAATAGAAATGTTTCTTATAAGTTTACTAATAAGTTAAAGTGTGTGGAATAGTTTTCAAAAAAATATTCAAATATTCAATACTCATTATTACCAATTTTATGTAGTCAACTGATCCTCACAGAGTGCTAGGTTGCTTTATGCAAGATCCTTATATTTATTGCTGACTAGTAATTGACCTTGGGCAGTTGGAGCTCTTCTCCCTTTGTACCTATTTTTTTAAACTAGACAGCTGGGAAGGACTGTGAGGTCAGACCCCAGCCAATGGCGAAAAGACACAGTTCTCTTTCATTAAGGATGAAATGCCATCAAGCTTCTGGGTACTGTGTGTGCTTGCTGGATCTGACTATCTATTCAAGGCACCATTTTACAAAAATAAAATATGCCTTGTAGAGTTAAAAAAAAAATCTGCAACCTAAAAGTGCATTGACTTCTTTACTCACTGTAATGAGTGCATAAAAAGCACGATGACATCATGTGGCGAATTTTCCTTATTAGATTCTATGAACAACTTTCTCAGAGAATAATGATCATTTTCAACTACTGAAGCATATTTCCTCTCCTTTGTTCAATTCACAATGTGGCAGATATACATACTTCATATCTGGAAGTTTAATCTGCACTAACATTTCCTTCCTTCACATTCTAGACAAATAAGACACTTCCTGTTCCAAATAAAAAAATCATGATCTATAATAGAGAACTGAAAAGAGATGTTAAATAGCACAATCATCATAAGTAGCCCCAAAGTCAAAATTAAGAGAAGGCGGCTTAAAATTTGGTAAAATTCCTAATGTTCATTCACATCTTAATAATTTTTTAATATAATTTCATTTTTAATAATAGTTGTTTGCAAAGAAATGATAAAATTCCTGAAGGTATAACAATCTGGTCTCTAACAAGCATAAAGGAGCTGAGCAAAGCCTTGTTCTAGCAAGCCCAAAGGAACATCTACCTCTGATTTACTAGGAATTTTCCTTGTTTTTAGAGCTGGAAATCCCATGTTCCAGGAAGTTCTTCAGTCTCCAGGAAAGTGAGACATTTGAGAACCTTTATTCATGGACTATCCACAATATTTATGTAACTGCCTGGTTAGTAGTGGGTGTAGATTCTTTCTCTGAAGTTAGAACTATGCCAATTGATTTTCTCACTTGTCTGCACTGTTCTTCCTCCAGCTGTTTGGAGCATATGAAAATCTTACAGGATTATCTGCTTCCACAGCTCCCATTGCTTGGATTTTGAACAGTGCCCATGTAGTTATCTGTGCTGTAATTTAGGTCCAGTATAAAGTCTTCATCTTCTTTTGGCTAATCCGGACAAAGTCTTTGATTTCATTAATGTCTCGTTTTTTCTCCCAACTTTAATGGTCTCTCATAATCATCTCAAATAGCTATTTGAAAATTAAATGATGTAGTGCTCATACAAAACCTGATATAGATGTTCAATAGCTATTACATTACAATAGTGTCTATATGACTGGTATTGCTCCAAGCTCAAGAACTTACATTAGTCATCCTACAGCTAACCATTTCCTTTCTCTGTGGGTCTCTCCTGGAGGCAGCAGCTTTCCAGCAAATAACATGCAAAGTTTTACATTACAAATGACTAAAGAATTCTACAATTGGCTTTCCACTCTCCCAACTAGTATCAACCATAATCTTATAGCAGTTATTTACCTCCTGCTCTGTATGTATTTTCCAGCCAGTGAGAAATTTGGGTGATTCTTACAGTTAATTTTTGTGAGTCATGTTTTATTTATTTATCTTTCAGATGTTTTCAGATTTAAATCAGGTACTTATCTAAGAAAGTGACTGTTGCTAGAGTAACAAGTTCATTTTACTAGGCATTTTAAATAAAAGTGGAATCTAGGAAGTGGAATCACAGCACACCATGTGAGTAGGAGACAATTCCTCAGTGTAGGGAATCTGCTGTGGAAGGTGGGACTGGGGCCACCCACCTTTAATCCCCACATGTGGGAGACTGAGGCAGAAGGATCATGGATTTTAGGGAAGCTTTGGCTACACAATGAGACTGTATCGAAGGAAAAAATATAATACTAAAGTTACTAACTTGAAACATATTGTAAAAGTGAAGTTGTGCTGAGAATAAAGGTCACCAGCCTGTAGCTATGCACATTCTACTTTGGTGAGTAAAGTTTTACTAGAACCCAGCCATGGGTACTCACCTGAATAGCTTCTTTTGGATTATGAGGTCAAATTTATCTATTGGTTACCGAGAACAAGTAGCCTGTAGAGCCTAAAATCATTATTCCCTGACTTTAATGAGAAAGTTTGGCAATACCTGGTCTCCTGGGTCAAGGGGGAAAAGTTTCTATATCTTCACCTACTAAGGAGCAGACGACCTGAGAAAAGAGGAAGCTGATGTGACCTGCTTTTGGATTTTTAAATAAGAGAACATGTAATTGATCCTTCCTCCAGTAAAACCACACAAGCTTTTGCTGAGCATGCACTTGTCTGGAATCACTGGAGACCAGGACTGCCTCTTACTCACTGTGAAAAGCATTGGCTACAATAAAATCCAGAGAGAGTACTTAGAGTATGTTATTGGATACTGATATACTTATTTTGAAAAGGAAGGGATTGGTTCTGGTTACCAGGCAGATATCAGAATGTCACCATCATTTTATAAAATTCTAACTAATTTTTTTCGACAATGAGGAATTACAGTCCTATTGCCCTGTGCAATTAACATTTTTTGTTTCATTAAAAAAGAAAAAAAAACTTTTTTCTGTTGAAGAGAAGTCACAAGTGTATGTTAAAAAATTGTCAATATGGACTGGAGTTAGACAATATTAAATATAATAACTTATGAAACAAATATATTACTCAGTGGTTATTTTCTAATGTGCTTTGTTAGAAATTTATTCAACTGGAACAATTTCCTTTTCAATTCTTGTATTGCTCTATACAAAATAAAATAAAATATCTATGAATGTGGAGTTTTGTGGAATTTCTCCAAATGATAGCTAGAAAGTTAGATAAGAATGTCTGGATTTTTATTCTTCAACAGACATTGCATATTTTCAAACACAATATCATATTCTTGCCTGAAACACTGGTAACAAAAGGTGTGATTTAGAACTTGGAAGTTCATCCAGTATTTGCTTATTATTACCATCTTTTTAAAAGAACGTCATATGTCTGCCTTGTTGAGGAACCTCTTTAAGGACAGAACAGTTTAAATGATGAAGTTACTCCCCAGTCCTAGAAAGTGACTAATAGAGGCAAGAAACTCCAGAAAAGAACAATTTTCCTTATGACCAAACCTCTGCCTCTGTATCAAACCAGAGAAATGCCTGAAAATTTCTATATGAGGAGTCATCAGATTAGCTCTGCTATTCACAACTGTGTTTCCTTAACACAAGAAAAGCAGATATAGTCATAAAGAATCATTCACTGATTTTAGAAAATACAGTCATAGCCAGGCATGGTGGCATATGCTTTTAATCCCAGCACTTGGGAGGCAGAATCTCTGTAAGTTCAAGGCCAGCCTGGTCTATGGTGGCAGTTTCCAGGCCAACTGGGACTACAGGGAGACCCTGTCTCAAAAAGACCAACAAAATGATAAAGGAGAGAGAGAAAGAAAATACACTCATCTAGAAACTCACCCAGCAGCATATCTGGGCTTCTGGCAGATGCACTACTGTTTATCTTCTTTATTGCTCACATAACCCAAAACATGATAAAAGCACTGCAGACACCATTCTCACATGTCACCTTTTACTGGGCCTTTTGAAAATTGATTTTAATTTATTGCAGAATCTCAGAGTGTTGGAGGAAAAAGGGATCATAGATTAACGCTATCCCAGTGTTGTAAAATACTCAGTCCCATGCTGTTCGATCTGGTGTTGATGTCTGCATTAATATCATATTCATTCTTTAGAATATATATTTCTCATTTGAAAAGCATTCCTTTATCTGTAGAAGCAAAACTCATTAAAGTATCTCTATTGAATACTCTGTAACTTTGGCCACACCTTTACCTTGATACTTATCACCCAGCACGAATGTGGGCTGTGAGAAGACACTTGGCATTATTTACTTTTGAAATTTAAACGAACTACCTCTCTGGGTCTTGTCACTGGGGATATAGTCTTATTTCCTTCTTTCAGAAGACTCAACTATATCCAATCTGATGATGCCTTCCAGCGAAGGAGATTTTCATGAGCAAAGCAGTAGTTATTTAAACCGTGGCCTTTTAAATATGAGCAGAAAAGCATATTCCAAAAGAGACTGCTAAGAGTTTTAGGTCATGTTTTAAAAGTAACAAGTTTATTGATCAATAAAAAAATTGCTGTCAATCTGATCTTAATTTTAAAGAATGAATCAACAAATTAATTACCAGGAACATGTCAAAATTTCGTCATTCAACTGGTCGTTTTTCTCAAGAAATGACATTTTACTTTCATACAGTGATATAACCTATGTAGAAATGTGTACTTATATAAAATAATAAATTTTGAACATTAATATTTTGTATGAAACTTTCAAACACAGATTATTTCTAACAGTGTAAGTAAAACTTTATGAACCCCGTATGAGACGCACTTTTCTTGTTTCTTCAGAAACATATTACACTAAACATTATATGGCACTGATATGCATTTGTTCAAGGGGAGGTTGGTAAATATATAGACAGATTTCATTTGAACTATTAAACACATATATAAATGTGCCAATGTTTCCTCTGTTGGATGATGTCCACTAATGAGGTTTCCTTTTCCAGAAAGTTGCTTACTGCAATGTGATCCCTAAATGAGAATCCAGTCACATCCAATGCTCAGGAAGAAAGGAGGTAAGGCCTGCAGGAAAATCATTACCAGCTCCAGCTTTACCTTCAAAGCTTAAACTTTATCAAGCTCTTGTCCGAAATGATAATCTGGAGAAGAAAGCATTTATTTATTTAGTTCTGTTAGTTCATTCATTTATGCTAGTTCTGGATGTGTTTGCAGAGGACCCAGGATTTTTAATAACATAAGAAAATATAGGTTTAATGCCAAGAAAGAGAGACTTCAAATTTTTCATAGCAAGAAAGGCAAAGTTCTATGGAACGGCAAGGAATAAGAGTGTGAGATGCTGTTCTTCCATGTGAGCTGATCTTGAGGAGGGTGGATGTTTGTGTGTTCAGGTGTGTGTGGGGGGAATGTGTGTGTGTGTGTGTGTGTGTGCGCACACACATACAGGTCGAAGCCAGTGAACAGCATGAATGAAGTGTCATTCTCAGACATCTTTTCTTTTTATTTCCCTTCTCTCTCTCTCTCTCTCTTTCTTTTTTTGAGACATGTTTACTCACTGGTCTGAAACTTGCCAAAAAGGCTAAGCTGGCTGAACAGTGAAATGGTTTTCCTGTTCTCTAACCTCTGTAGGCATTGTGTGACACGAGTGCACTTAGACACACGCAGGCAATACACTTGTGTACATAACATAAAAATAATAAATAGAACTTTTTTTTGAAAAAAGAAATAATCAGCTGTAACATGAGATGCGATGTCACACCAGTGACAGGAATACTTGCAATGTGAGTGAATTTTGAGTGTGTGTGAGTAAGTAACTGTTCATCTGTTGCAGCCATGTTATCAGTCTAGGGGTAAGCTTGCGCTCCCTTTCTTTGCCAATTAAAGAATTAAAAGGCAGAGGGCCAGGGATATGGCTTGTAGTTAAGAGCACTGGCTGCTCTTGCAGAGGACCCGGGTTCAGTTCCCAGCACCCACATGGAGACTAGCCAACATCTGTAACTCCAGTTTCAGGGGATCTGACACCTCCTGGCTTCTCTGGGCATTGCAAACACAGGTACACTTATGTACATGCTGACAAAACACTTATAAATATAAAATAAATATAAATATAAATAAATATTTTTCTTAAAACCAGAAATAAAAGGTTTTCAGACATAGCAGAGACTATATTTAGAAAGAACAAGGCCTCACACATTCATACACACTCTCACACAGAGAAATACATGAAGAGAGGAGAGGGGAGTTCAGAAACCAAAAATGTTGAGCTCCAGAGAGGGCTTGAGCCTTTTACGTGTTTTAGTGGTTTCTCCTCTCCTAATTTTGGACAGGTCAACTTAAAAAAAGAAGTGAGTGTTGGTAGACCAGAGCCCCAAGCTTTGTCCAGGGCTATTGGAATCTAAGCAGGTCAGTTGAAGGGGTCTTGTTTGATTTAAAAATTAAGACCTTTTAGTGAGCCAAGAAGGAGCAGGAAGTGTCCTGAGTCCCTTACACACCCAGGAGAGGGAAAGCAGTGTGTCAGGAAGGTTGTTTTGAGAAAAATATGAGCTTAAGCTCACTTTGGGCTTATTGAATTTGAAGATATTTCAAGATGTTAAGGAAAATGTCAACGTGGCAGATACAGATGACATCAGAACTCCAGGTTGGAGATCAGTTCCTGCTAAGAATCCAGTCTTCATACAGAGCCATGGAGACTACTGTGACAGTTAAGACAGTAAAAATGAACTCAGAATCCCGAAAACAAAGTGTCAAATAAAAATATCAAATAAGTTCCTATTCTCAATTGAGTCCTATTCCTTTTTCACACATTTTAAGAATCTGTGATCATCAGCACACTTTCTATGAAGGACGACCCAGTGCACAGTCTGAAGAAAGTGCACTATGATGGCAGTAATAAATAAATAAATAAATCGAAAAAGGGCTTTTTAAATAAACAAGCCTGGAAAATATTCAGAGAAAAGCACACTGGCCTGATTTTTGCTGTTGTTTGTTTGTTGAATGTAATTTTTTTTCTTTGTCCCACTTTTCAAAATAGCCATATTTTTGGTCGTAGATATTTTGCCTTCCTAGACCTGGGGGAGCTGGTATTCTAGTACATCCTAAACTGGTTTCATAGTGAGGAAAAGAAGAACTCAATTTAAACATGAAGGAAATTGGATTTTAAGGTTGAAGGAGATGATTAGATAGGCTCTTAGAAAAGAAGATACTTTTCTTTGCCTGCTATGCCACCCAGATAATGGAGATTATCCATAAGGGAGCGACATGCTGATACTCAGTGTTTGAGCACCAAGACCTCACATGCACTAAAGCCAAGGGCTGGTAGTGTCACTTAGCTGTGAGGAAGAAGACATTAAGATTTATGGGGTTGTCTGCCTCAAAGGTTACCTGGGACAGAACAATGACAATCTCACCAGTGGCCATGTAAGCTGAGCTCCCTCACATTTCCTGTATTACTTAATTCTAAAGTTTGTGTCTGGAAAGGAGCTCTGGAAAACCACTAGTCCTGGGTTTTCTGCCAAATATGATTGACTATGTTATTACGGGAGTCAAAAAGGTAAACAATGGTGTTAACAAGAATGCTTCACTTCATTTTATAGTACCACACAGAGCTCAGTGTCTTTAAATTAAGATGGAAAATTATGGGAGAAACGGGACTAAGGCTGACATCTAGCTTTTTCAAAGCTTTCTAGACTTAATAGTTAAATTTAAATATTATTTTATAGGAGGTTATTTTCCTGTAGAAAGTAAACAGTATTTTACTATTTACATGAAAATACATGATTAGTCTTTGAAGTATGGAGCTATTATAACGTAAGCCTCTGACTATTATAATGCAAGTTTCTAAATGTCATTCCAGAAGGACCTATAGCTACATTCTTAACATTCTTATTCCATTTCCAATGTAGTCACCCTCATTTTTAGAAACTAACCATAATCCTTACAACCCTTAAAGAGACAGAGAAATACTTTTTAAATATCAAAAGAACCACATACTTAGGTGGTTTCATGTAAATAAGCCTAACAAGAAAGTCAATAGAGCCAATAGTACAGTTCAGGACCCCTCCCGCATTTGGGGGGGAATATTTCTAGGAAATAAAGTAGCTGGTAATGTTTTTTCCTCTTCATTGTCACATCTGAAAATGTGCCTTTTACCACTAAACCATTATTTAAAATACTAAAATTCTGTCAATTTTATGTTTTAAGTATTGTTATGATTTTAAATATTACATAAAAAAGGTCACACAAGCCAGGTTACTTAAGAACTTATATTTTAATTATAGGTGCAGTTTATTAGCAACCACAAATGTTTGAAAAACTATGCATTTTAATGTTATCTGTTCAAATCTCAGATGTGATAAAGTGAAATATTTGACTACTAATTGGCTTCTCTCTCTCTTTTTTTTAAGTTAAGCCAGGTAAAACTCATGTAAATGGAATTTCCAAGAAAACCATGCATCTTCAAACCGGACTTTGTTGTGCAAGGATGATTAACTGATTAGAGTTCCATTCTGGTCATTATGAAGAATCTGGAATGTTGTAGGTCCAGAGCCTAATTATCATTTATCTCAGGCTATCTTTAGCCCCTAAATAGCTACTCCTTGCGTATGTACCTCTGTTTCTGAGTTAACATACCCTGACTAAATGATAAAAAACCTTTTGGAGTATATTTATTAGCAGAAACACCCGCTCCCACCAACCAAAAGGCTAAGAATGTCATTACACAGCATGTGAAACCTGTAGTAGAAATCCACCAGCTATTGTAAGGCCAGGGTTAGAGCTATGTCCCTCCCACTGAATAACCCACCAATGTATTTGAAGAGTATACGGATTTATTGCTTTCTTTGTTCTGCTGCTATAAGAAATTCATTAAATTCATATGTCATTGGAACATGGTGTTGAAGGAAACCTAATTCTGTGTTCCTAAGCCATGGTCACTTATATTTGGCTCCAGAATAAACCATCTTTTTTTATTCCTTTGAGTTAAGAACTGTTTGTTTTACTGAAACTCATTAAATCAGCAGCCCACATTTTTGTGTTTGTATTTGTATGTGTAAGAATTTGCAAAAACGACAAGAAACCTCTTCTCTAGCAGACTCTCTTTATGACACATATGTGGTATGGTGTGTGTGGCTGTGGTAACAAAGGGATTCCAAACAGGAGAATGTTTCATTTAAAATTGCATTTGTTGATAGTTCTTGTTTCTCTAGGTCCCAAAGTACATATCAAAAGGCTCATAGTCTCCCCAGGTATAGTGGCTCACACTTTTAATACAAGCTCCTGGAAGCTAAAGTCAAGAGGATCTCTGTGAGATGAAGGTAGCCTGGTCTACATAGCAAGTTCCAGGTCAGCTAGGGCTATAGGGAGACTCTGCCTCAAATATGCATACATATGTGTATGTGTGTATGTGTGTGCATGTGTGACTAAAATTTAAAAGACTCATGCTCAGTAGTGAATATATGAAGTTATATAGAAAGAGAAAGTGAAGAAACAGTATTATTACTGTAAAAGAACCATATTGCATGTGAATAACTTGAAAACTGTATATATGATGATGGGAGTGAAGTCAAAGAAGTTCAAGGGGGAAGAATGCTTATTCTTCAACCTTAAAATTAGTTGTATTTGTAATATTTTTTATGTTTTCTAACTTTCCTAACAAAGCTTTAAATTGTGACTGTCTGATTAGATCATGAACTTCGGGATAATTCAAATTTCCTTTTGCTTTGCAGACGTTTACTGACCAGATGGGACTCAATGCTTCACATTTCTCGTGGTTAAGTACATATGTTTTACAAAGTGATATTATTGGAAGACTATAAAACTATTTCTTACCCATTTATCAATCTTCAAAAGTAAGTCTAATTAATGATAGATGAGTTTGCAATTATTTTAAAGAACCTAGTCTTTTTCAGGTTGTAATGGCTGCATTTTTGCTATATTCTTTCTCAGACTTACTTCCTATCTTCTGAAGTCATCTCATAGCTGACCTCCCTCACAAATATACATATGCAATCCCCAGTTATTTTTGTATATGTAAAAAAAAAGTATTTATCTTTATAATTGTAATCTCAGGTTCCAGGAACATTACATAAACTCTAGAAACCTAGTGCCAAGAATAGAGATATGGAACATTTTATCTCTGTGGCATTTTCTCTGATTCTAGCTCTATATGTGTCTTTCCTCTTTTAGAATTCCTAAAAGAAATTTTGGAAATGCCTCATTTTGCCCTCTGAAAAATGTGTTCCGTCACTCTCCAAATGTGTCCTTTGTTTTGTGTAGGTTACAAATCTAACACAGACTAGCCCGTAAGCAAAACAAAGAGAAGATTTATTACTTAGCAAATACAGAAGGCTACTGCACAGTCAGAGTCGTCCGGGTTAAATGTCAGGATAGAAGAGTAGAAGGTGCCACCAAAGGTGGATTGGTCAGTGGGTGAGGGATTTGGCTGGAAAGGCTTCCTGGTGTCATTCCATGTAGCAGAGTGGGGAAAGCCAGATGTGCACATGCATTAGTCTTGCTTCTTGATGCTTCACAGCTCTCAGAAGCATCTTAAGTCTGTATTCATGGGTCTGTATTTGCTATGATACAAAGCAAAAATTATTGTGGACAGCAGTACTTACCAATAAGCATCTTTTAACAGAAAAACTTCTGCAGCTCTCTGAAGTGGAACAAAGGCACAGGTATAATGGATTTAACATGTCATTTTCCTAAGTATCAGAGAGCTCATGACTGACACCTGCACATCCGTGGTCTAAGGGCTTGAGTTAGATCAGACACTGTGCAGGACTTCACAGAGCTGTTATACACAGACCTGGACTCCTCATCTCTGTTCCTGTCCTTCACAGATCCTCATGTAACTTTAGTCAAGTGACATTATTTTGTGCCAAAATCAAGCAGCCACATCCAAAGAAACGTCGGAATATTTTAATTATAGTATTTTAATGTAAAAACCCTAAATAAAATGTTATTAAATTTGATCCAGGAATGTAAAAAGACAATAAGGGGGAAAAGGACCAAATGTGCTTAAATGAGAATAATATTAAAACTTATTTACTTTGGGCAAGCACTATGTAATTCACCAAACTGAGCCATAAAATAGCAAAAGTCAAATGATGATCCACAAAATAATTTTGGAATTTACTCTAATAATTTATGATTTCAAAAAAGTTTTAGTGAACAAAGAAAAAATTTCATTTATTTAACTCAATAATAGATATTTGTAAAAATAGTATAGATTACATCAGACACAACAGTGAATGTCAGAGACATAATAAGAACAAGATAAAAAGCCTGGCGGTGCCTTCAATATACACTATAAGATACAGGAAATGCTGTCAGATAGAGAGAATGGCACGTGGAAAACAAACAAGTGACAAAGAGGGAGGAAAGAGAGAGAATTTTTTAAAATAAAAATTTGCGTTATTTTTATTTTATGTGTGTGAGTGTATTGTCTGCCTGTAGGTAGGTGTATTGTCTACATGTATGTAGGTGCACTTGTGCTGTGCAATGCCTGTGGAGGTCAAAAGAGGGTGTCAGAGTCCCCTGGAACTGGAGTTACCAATGTTTGTTAGCCCATGTGGGTGCTGGTCCTTTGCAAGAGTGCTCTTGACCATTGAACCATCTCTCCAGCTGAGAGCGTGAGCGTGAGTGCAAGAAGAATTTAATGAGTATGTCACAGGAAACAAAAATGTGATTCTTTGCTAAGTGTTTAATGGGTTCATATAAAAGTCAGTCTAAGCTGGGCGTGGTGGCACATACCCTTAGTCCCAGCTCTAGGGCGGCAGAGGCAGATAGATCACTGGGTCTACATAGAGAGCTCCAGGCCAACTGTTACTATAGGGAGATTATGTTTCAACGCCTTCCCCAAAGGGGGAAAATTTCAATGTATTACAAACTAATAAGTAATTCCATAAGTAGATGAAATCAATAATTTTCTAAATACTTAATGAGAGATATTTAGAAAACAGAAGTTTGTAAAATTAATATAATAAAAACAAGAACTGTATATCAACTGGAAGTTAAAACACAAAAACCTTTGAAAGAACCTACTGAGTAGGCCCCAGTAGATGAACTTGCATTGAGGGATGTCAGGAGACACTAAATTGACTCCATAGACCTTAACATAAATGACAGAATGCATGAAATCTGTTGGAGGTTTGAGGGAGGCTGTGGGGGTTCCCATGGGGAAGGCTGTATAAGATGTTGTGTATGAAATACACAAAAATTCAATAAAAAAAGAATTTACTGAAAACATAAAATGATATGGAAGGGCGCTGAGGGAAGATGCAGGAATGCATTAACTTTTCCTTCAATT
Organism: Eospalax fontanierii; assembly: GCA_035773235.1. Taxonomy (NCBI): domain Eukaryota; kingdom Metazoa; phylum Chordata; class Mammalia; order Rodentia; family Spalacidae; genus Eospalax; species Eospalax fontanierii. The sequence goes on from CM069527.1 coordinate 11,201,877, forward strand.
TTTAAAATTCTTCTTTTTTTTTTTTTAAGAATGGGAATGTTTGCCTGCATGTAAGTGTACCTGAGGCCAAAAGAGGACATGGAATCCCCTGGAACCGGAGTTATAGATGATTGTTAGTTTCCATGTAGGTGCTGGGAACTGAACCTGAGTTCTTTGCGAGAGCAGTGCTCTTAACTGCTGAGCCATCCAAAGCTCCCAAGTATATTATCTTAATTGATGAGAAAATTTGTTAATAAAATGACAATATTCATAAAAACAAAGCTATCACAGTCTATACTGAGTCTGCCGTAAAAATGTAACAATTGATGCTCAGGTTCATATTAAATAATAAGAGGAAAGGAAATCATAGCCTACTTGAATTTAATTTAAAATTTTATGGAACTTGATTTAAGGTAGCTTGTAAATAAGCATCAAAGGAGTGTGATTTTAAACCAGTGGGCAAAATCCAGAACCTAGAAAGAAATCACTGACTTTACAAATTGGTAACTTAAGGAAAACTGGAATTAAAATAGTTGATTCAATTTTATTCCACCAAACAATGAATGACCTGTAAATGTACACTACTGCAGAGAAGAGGGCTGCGCTAAGTGCTGTAAATCTAGAATGCTGAGTGCTATCACTTGCAATGCTAATTTTGCTTCTTGAGGATGGAAAGAAAGACAAAATTTGTCATATTGTGGTTGAAAAACAAACTTTAGGTGTTTTGTGTCTGGTTTCTCACTGACACTGTCACCAAAGAAGCTCCAAATTAGCAGAACAGGATGGGGGAGAGTGTGGCAGCTGACTTCCAGTCTTCAAGCCAGACCTATTAATAGGAACTCACCTTTATCATCTGTGCTTTATCATCTGTGCACGAGTCATGTGAAAACCCCAAATAATGATTCCTAAGACAATCTCCAAAAGTCTAAATCTCTAAAAGTCCCTTTAATGGGGGTAGAAAATGAAACACTGCAACAATTCTGAGGAGGCCGAGATTCCAGGACCAAGGACTGCAGATGAGCATCTCGGTTGAATAGTAACAAAATTTGGTGAAATATAAATGTAGTTTCTGGTTTAGTTACAATCACTGTGTCAATGTTAATGTCTCAGTTTTGATGAACACAGCATAACAATACCCAATCCTAACTCTAAGCACAGGTGGGTGAAGTTACTACTGAGAATCTTGTAACTTCTGTCTAAATTTAAAGTTTTATCAAAACAAGCATTGCAGTAAAACAACTGAAATTTGGTTCTACTTAATTTTTTGTTTCTCATGTCCTTTAAAGTAAAATAAGTTAATAATAACACAGCATATGAAACAGACATGCAAATAAAAGGTATTTTGAATGGAGGAACGCTCTGCCACATGAACCTTAGTTTACGTAGGATGTTTAAGCAAAAGCAAAGTAACAGAAAACCAGCCTTTGGCTCAGTAGTTTAGAACTGCTCCTGAAGAGGATACGGGTTCATCTCCCTATCACCTACATGGTGACTACTACCTGCAACTCCAGTTCCAGAGGAACTGATGCCCTCTTCTGGCCTCTTAATACACTGCATGCATGAGCACACTTACATTGCAGGCAAAACACTCATATCTATAAAAATAAAATTAATTTTTAAAAAATTAAAAAGAAACCAGTACTTATTTATTAAAATTAAATTGTGTGAAATATCACTTTCTTATATGTGATGGTTAATCTTAATTTTCAACTCAACATTACTTAGAATCACCATGGCAACAAACATCTGTTAATGTCTGTAAGGGATTTTCTGTATTAGGTTATCTGAGGAAGGTAGACTGCCAGGTAGCACCATTCCATGGTGTAGGGCTCTGGACTGAAGTTAAAAAGAAAAAGAACTGAGCACAGAATTCATCTCTCTCTGCTTCCTTTAAAAAATATTTTATTTGTTATTTTTATTCTTTGTGTTTGAGTGTAATGCTGACATATATGTAAATTCAAATGTGTTGTGTCTGTGGAGGTCAGAAGAGGGCATCAGATCCTACCATGTGTGTGTTGGGAACCAAACCTGGGTCCTCTGCAAGAGCAGCTGATGCTCCTAAAGGCTGAGGCATGTCTCCAGCCCCTATTTCTAGTTCTGACTGTGAATTCACTGGGACCAGACACCTCATGTTCCTGCTGCCCTGAGGACGCACAGGATTGTCAAACTATGAACCAAAATGAAACTTTCCTTCTTTAACTTGCTTTTTGTTTATGGTATTTTTTTGATTTATTTATTTATTTATTTACTTATTTGGCCGGGTCTCCCTGTAGGTCCGGCTAGCCTGGATTTGATCTGCATGTCTCTTCCTTCCTCTGTTCCTATTAAAAGTGTGCTGTGCACCACCATGCCGGGCTCTTTTAAGTTTCTTTTGTCAAGTATTTTATTATAGCAAGAAGAAAAGCAAATAATGTATTACACAGCCTAACTTTTCAGCATGGAAGAATTGTATGAATTGACAACAAAAGTGAGTGTTGTATGTTCAAAAAACATTTAAAAACGACCTGTATTGATGTTTGATTTTTGTCTGGCTTACTGGCTAACATATCTTTAGAGCTAATTTAAATATATACTTAAAAACAGAGAGAAAGGAAAACAATTACATTATCATTGCACATTTTTCCTAATTGCTTCTCTGCCACTGTTCATTAACCTATTTCAAATGTCTATATAAATGATTTAGCATTTAGTTAAAGGGACTTCGTTTTGAAATGTTTTACATTCAGACTTCCTGTATCTTGACCTTGGGCTGAGGTCAGCCATGGAGGCCTTCTGGCAGGCTAGGACTCTTCACACTTTGTATGTCAATTCACGTATTCACGTCTTGTTTGTGTGTCTATAACGTGTACTGCAGCAAGGCTCCGTGTGAAATTGAGAGTTCTTCCTTAGTGACTAATCTTCAACCACAGCCCTACGAACTCCTCTGGGTACCATTTCCTCGTCTCCTTCCCTGAGCAGGCCTTCTCTGAGTTCCCTTAAAGTCCTGGGGCATCAGGGTTCATAAATGTCGGTTAGTGATTACTGTTGAAAGTTCAATCACATGTGATCTGGTACTGCTTGATTTCATGGGCTACACCCAGTATCATGCTGCATTCAAAGAAGTTTCCCAGTTAACTTTGTGATGAATCTAAAAAGTCAATGGGGCAGAAATGTTCTCAGTTATCAGAACCTGAATATGTGGGAAGCCATCAGGAATGTGAACTAAGGTCAGTTTACCCTGGTTGAACCATAAGTCTTACTCCTTCTCTTCAGTGTAGGAATTAAGTTATGCATTCTAGATGTCACCTAATAACCTCTGTGCACCGGCTGCATGTGGATTTCACTGTCTCTCAGGACCAGGACTAATGCCTGTGGCCCTCATCTTTTACCATATTCAGTGGGATGTTTCCAAATGAATAGCCATATGCTCCATGTTTATGAATGCTTTGGGTGGGCTCAAGGACTGTCATAGATTTTAAATTTATAATGAACATATATTTTAATAAAGTTTTAGTGCTTTAAAAATGTTATACATTTTCTATTGGAAAGAGTGTGTATGTATGTGTGTGTTTATGTGTCTGTATAGTATGCACATATGTTGTGACTGTCCATGAATTAATACAGAAAATGTTACAAAGGATTTTAATTGTCTCTCCGTCTCTGTAGTGCACATAAGTAGCAGCTGGACATTATATTAGTTATTGTTTCTGATTTGACGCTTTCTTGTGTTTCTTTGAAATATTTATCATGTAATCATATCTTCACACTTTCTATTTCAGTTTATTTTTCATCTCATGGAGTAGTCACTTGTAAACTGCATCATGAATTAAAATTACTGGAGGATATGACAAGCCATCTGCCAGTCCTTCCATCAGAATTCCTGACCCACGTGATTCATTTCATGGATTGGAGCCTGAGAATCCTCATTTCTAACATGTTCTCACTCGGTATTGATGCCAGTGGCAGAAGTGCACGTTCTTGCTGTGCTTTTCAGCTACTGCTGTTTGCTACATAAAACCTGATTACATAACACGTGCATGTCTCAGAACATCACATGGGACCTTGTTAGAACTGTAGTTCTTATGATTTCATGTATTGGTTACAAAATAAATATATTTTAAGGTGGGTGTTCCCAGCTTCTTTCTCTCTCTCTCTCCCAGTAAAGAAACCAATTAAAATGTGCTTAATATGTATTTCACTTAAATTAAAAACAGACTATGATGTAGAAATTTAGTGTTTACAAAGGTCATTATTTCCCAAGTGTCCTAGACCAAGTTAATTACCATTTGACTACTGTCACTTGTCTCTAAAGTAACTTCACATATGTATGTTTGTCTCAGCAAAGTATAAAAGTAACTTCACATATGTATGTTTGTCTCAGGAATGTATAAAGAAGATAGCTTCTGAGTCAAATGAGATTTTCCATGTATACTGTCCTTTTTCCCGCCTGGCAAACAATGAGAAACATCTGCTAACCACAAACACACCACAAGGATTACTTTCTGAGAAGTATTAAAGACAGATGTGTACTTAGGTCTAAAGTAGCTTAACACAGAAAATGTGCCACATAGAGCCTTTTATTTACTCCTACACTGCAACACATCTGTGCAGGCTTCTGTATCACAAGTGTCCCTGCTATTTATTTCTCACTCTCATTAATTGTCTAATAACATATACAGCATCTTTATATACATCATCAAAGCAAATATAATTACATTAAACTTATTTTTCTTTTGGTTCCAACCTTCCTTCAATTAGTATTTCATGAACCAAAAAGTACTCACACTTGCTTAAGAATTTTCTCATGATTGCTTCTAAGGCTAGATAGCAATCAACCTTATATAGAAACATCTCACCTGGTTAAATGGATGTTTCTAGTAACTAATTCCTTTTAAAGGCATATATAATATTTGAAATTATTCAAAATGATCATGGACTCATTGAAAGTTACAAAATACTACTTCAAAGATGTAGTGAGTCTTTTAGATAGAATTCTAAAATATATTATTGATAGCAGTCATTTAATATAAAATTTCATTATCCTATTGTGCTAGTGGAAATATTTTTAATCAAGACAATCCTCTTCTGTTTTTAAAATAAGAGTATAACCTTAAAATTCAATAAAGCTTCTCACAGGTAAAATTTACTGAGGATATAGATCCAAGTTCTTTTCATATACTCTGAAAACCTTATAACCTTTGCAATAATTTCAGAGAAAAGTATTACCATTCTTATCTTGAGGTCAGACAACTAATAAGAGTCCACAGTCTATTGAACTCAGATCTGCCTTGACTGTGCTCAGTGTACAAATAAATAAAGGAAAAAAAATCTCGAGATGAGTTTTTCTTTTAATTTTCTACCAAGTAACAATAACACAGTGATTAATTTGAAACTAGAAGATATAATCTAGTTTATTTTCATGCAAAGAAGCAGTGCTTAGATTCTCCAAACTTTCTGAGCATAAGACAAGAAAAATTAATGCTCAAAAGGGAAAGAAGAGACTGCAATTGTAGGCCATATACCAGATAAGACATTAACATCTAAAACATAAAAGACAACTCAATGAAGAAAGGAAAAAAAATGCAATGAAACAAAGGACTGATTTGTGCTATATATTTTTCTCTCCTCTGTCTTCCTTATAATATGAACTACTTTTAAATATTCTTTTAAATTATGTTTTCTTGCTCTAGTTCTGTCTGCCATGCAATTTGTTAATATTCTGGACTTTTTTAAAAGAAAGACTGCTTAGAAAATTGTCTGATGATGTAACTTTTACTAGTATGTATCAACTCAGTATATGTTAAGGTTACCTTAAAATAACTAGTTTCCACTGAAAATAACCTTTGATTTCATCAAATCTTAGGTAAGCATTTGATAAAATAGATATAAATTACTGATGTAACATTAATTTGGGTGATTAAATAGGAATTATTTTCTAATATTTTATTTATCATTTCTATTTTATGCGTTTGACTATATGCCCTGCATGTATGTAAGTGCACCTCTGTCATGCAATGCCCAATGAGGTCAGAAGAGGGCATTAGATCCCCTGAAACTGGACTTACAGATAGTTGTTAGCTTCCATGTGGGTGCTGGGACTCAAACCTGAGTCTTCTGCAAGAGCAATCAGAGCTCTGAACCACTGAACCATGTCTCCAGTCTCAAAATGTGAAATTATATTGAACACATTTTAATTGAATTCTGAAAATCCTAATTGATATAAGAAAGAGACATTTAAAACAGTGGGTAAAGAAAGATTTTGTTAGGATTTTTCTGTAGGAATGACTTTTACAAAATAGAGTCTAGACTAATGACTTTGAATTAAGCTTGCAAACAAAAAGTTACTGCAGAGAAGCCCACTGAGGCATGTGCTCTTGTAAGGTGTGCACTTGACCTTGATCCTTCTGAACCTTAATTTGCCCTCCACCCAAGATAATGAATGAATGTGGGTATGCTTGAGAATTAGCAAATCAAAGCACTGAAATGTGGCACACTCACATCCCTGGCTTCATTGTAAGCGAAGAAGATTGAGAAGACTGCTGGACGTGGTGTAGGAGAGGCTTTAGTACTAGTGATGAAAGGGGAGGCTGTCTGAGAAGATAAGGGGGACCCAAGTACATAACTCCTGAAATGAAGCTAGAGAAATGGTTTTGAATAAAATTATGGGTGAGGCCTGACTCAGAAGCAGTGTTCCCAGAAACATCTGGAAGAAATGTTGCCCTGCAAGTTTGAGCCCACTCCCAAAAGGAAAATTAAGTCAGGCTGTTTATTCCAGTGTAACTGTAATGTCAGCACAGTAAGGCTGCGTTTTTCCCTTTCGTTCTTCTCAAAACATTTCTTTGTGGCTTCGTTTCTCCTATTTAAGGTATTAGAGTTGTCATCCTCATTTCCGGAACAAAACCCCAACTCTATCCAGCTGATAGACATGACCTAAGGTCTACTCTGTTAATTTATATTATCATGGAAACAAAGAGAATAAATGAGACTGAGAACATTTTCCTCTCTTCTATGAATGCTCTATTTTCCTGAAATTGAATGAAGAGCAGAGTCACAAACTACTGCTAATTAAATTGTCATGATGTCATTTGCCCATTTGGTAGTTTTACCACCTGACTTAAAATGCTGTTTTTGTAATTTTATTTGCTCGTTCTCTGCTAATTCTGTTCTTGGTGTATGAACCCTTGTAACAAGATGAGTGCTACCTCGGTAATTTGCCTCTCTTCCCTGGCTCTCCAGCTACCTGGGACAGGTCAATCGCAGGTGAATCATGTAGCTTTTGAATGCCTGCCTACCTTTTCTAATTTGTTCAGTCTGAGTACCTTATGTCTGAATAAGAAAGGTTGTAATGATCTGTATATTGCCTTAGAATACCTTAAAAGATTAAATTTCATTTAAATCAATGATTTAGTTTCTTTTGCAACCTAAGCAGTCTTTTCAAAATGGAAAGAATAAAGAATAAATATTAAACTTAAGTAATATTTACTATCAAACAGCATAAGGTAAGAAGACACAAAATGTTCCTAATGACGTCAACTCCTGTAGGAGTTTGTTTGCTTTTTGGGTCTTTTTGTTTTGTCTTTTTTGGGTTTTTTATTTCTTTTTATCTTTTCGGTCTTTTTGAGACAGAGTCTACCTGTCCCAGCTGTCTTGGAACTGTCAGAACAGGCTGGTCTTGAACTCACAGAGATCTGCCTGCCTCTGCCTTCTGAGTGCTGGAACCAAAGGCATACACCTCCATGCCCAGCTTTGTTTGTTTGTTTGTTTGTTAAGATTTATTTATTTGTTTTTATTTTCTGTGTGTGGCTGAATGAGCTTATGTGCACCATGTGTGTGCAGGTGCCTTTGGAGTCCAGAAGAGGCATCAGATCCCCTACAACTGGAGTTATAGGCGGTTGTGTGCATCCTGATTTGGGTGTGAGAACCAAATCCAGGTTTTCTGCAAGAGCATTAAGCATTCTTAACCATGAACTGTAGTAGCCCCCTTTGTCCTTTAAGGACAATAGCATTTGGTTCACTAAGAGTTAACAGGCTTCTCTAGACTTTGTTGATGCAGAGCTTGAGGAGGGATCAGTCTGCTCCCAGAATGCTGGGAAGATCAGACTAGCAGTCCTTGGGATGCCAGGGCAAGTGTTGCCCCATTTTATTTTTCTGCATACCTCAAAGGAGGTCTCCTACTGGGCGGGTCTCCATGGCCTTGGGTGCCCTGTGCTTGCTTTCTCGGGGTGATGATGGGAAAATTCCTACGTACTTTGCACTGCTTGAGCACTTATATATAAACTCTGTGTGAACTTCAAACAAACACTGAACTTCCAATAAAAACTTTCAAGAGGACAGTGAAAGTGCCCTTGAGTGGACAAATGCCAAGGGCCTCCTGGCTTAATCTTGATTTTTCAGCATAGGTCAAGCAGGGGGGCTACTCAGTAGCAGGGTTCTATAGCTAAGTCACCTTACCAGCATCTCAAGCTTCTCTTAATCAAAATTGGAGAAGTCTTTGGTGAATGAAGCCTTGGAATGAAAAAGAGGATACAAGTAATTTTTAAATATTAGCATTTAATAATTTCCTCTTTTCTATTCACCCTCCCTTCCAATCAGTCTATTTCTTTTTTTCTTGATCTTGCTTTTTATACTTCATGATTAAAATTCCAAGGCGATGTATCTCAAGGCAGGAAAGCAGGTGGTGCTGTCAAGGGAGAAAGAGAGTTAAATTGAGTTGCGACAGCTAATGAGTGGCAGAAAGAGCAGTCGTTAAGGAGGTGGCTTTCTTTCCAGACTTGATGTCCAGGCTCAAGCCTTCCCACTAACAAGCCCCTCTGTCCATTTTGTTCCAGCCAAGGAGCTCTACACACTGAGAAACAGGCCCCTAGGATAATGACCAAAGGGCTCATTTGCTTTTTTTTAACCTACAATTTTCACATATATTTTCTATAATCAATAAATATAATGCACATGTCAAAAAAAGCAAACATATTTTTGTTTTTTTTTTTTAAATTCTCAGTGGTATATTATTAAAATTCGAATAGAAAATGCCATCTACCTTCGTTGAGGGGCCAGGAAAACTGGAATCTATAAGTGATTAGGAGACAAGGCAGTTTATTAAAAGAATGGAAATGAATTTCTTTCTGAGTTGCAGAAATTTTTGTAGTCATTTAAGGTGAAAAATGACTATTTGCATCCATCTAGGTTGCTATGAGATACCTACAATGTCCCTTACCTCCTAGCAAATTAGGTACTCTGTCATTAAAGAGTGCTACAATTTTATAAATAAGTAAATAAAAATAAAGTATTCTTAAATAACATTTCAGAGATAATATAACAAACATATATCAAATACATGTTTCTGAGATCAAGATGTGCTCTGCTCTGTTGTTCCATGGAGCATAAAACAGTCATTGTTCAGACTGTCCCTTGCCCTGGGTGGTTCTATTTTACAAGTAGCTTTTTATTCTGATTTGAACACAAATGCAGAGGCAGAAAGATATGACATCTTGGTGGGTATATAAAAAGCATCATTGTCTGCACCACCCATGAGTCACAGACTGATCGATAACTTATCCATAAAAGTAAAAATGGTACCATCTTAGAAATCGATCAAAGGATGTGCAGGTTGTATGAACACACAGGCATCAAAAACCATATCGGGTCCACAAACTTATCAAATACTCCAGACTGAGAAAAGGGTTCAACTCCGTTATCTGGATCCCCTGAATAGGAGAAAACTTGCATGGAGATGACTTACCTGCACTCAGCTGCCATCTGAACACCCAGCCTGTGTGTCAAGGGACTGGCAGACAAAGATCTCCTGGCTGTCTCAAGGGCTTCAGCTCCACTGGGTGTCTGCATTTGATACAGTCCCCTTGAACTGCCATCTGTCCATCCATCCACCTGTTCGTCATCTTTAGTAATTAAATTTTACTTATACTTTATCTTAAGTAATGTGTTTGAGACACAATGTTCAATATCTAGCATAGTGTTTCAATAACCACTGAGAGATGGGTCAGTGATTAAGAGCCTTGGCGCTCTTCCAGAGGACCTGGGTTCGACTCCCAACATCTACATGGTAGCCAACAACCACACTACAGTTCTAGGGGATTCGATGCCTTCTTCTAACTTCCTGGAGGCATTGCATGACATGGGTACACTTGCACACATGCAGACAATACACTTACACACATAAAATAAAAATAAATAAAATATTTTTTAAAAAGCAATATTCAATATCCATTCCTAAGAGTTGAGTGAATGGAGACAAAAGAGAAGAAGCTGAGCACCTAACAGGTATGAGTCACTGGGAGAAGTTGAAGGAGGGTGTGCAGGGAGCTGGGACAGTTCTAAAGAGAACAAGAGAATGCCCACATCTTCAGAGTGCTATGCTTCCCAAGTTCACTAAGAAGAAGACATAAATGAGATTTACAATTAAACTACAAAATCATGTCATGTAAGAATGACAAGTTCAACTTTTAAAAATACTCCATCCTCCCTCTCTCTCTCTCTCTCTCTCTCTCTCTCTCTCTCTCTGTCTCTTAGCCAGATGGTAGAGACTTTATACATCATGTTTCATATTTTTAAAAGATTAAAGTCTACGTTTATAACTAACTGGAAAATTTGGAAATTTGAATGACTTTCACCGAGGACACTACACTGAAAATTATAAGATGTTATTGAAAGAGAGAAGTGTCTCCATGAAATTCTGAGTCCCTCACCGCTTATTTTGAAATCTTTTAAGTTTAGTAAGCTTTCAAACAAAAGCTGAATTTGCAGCTGTGAAATTACTTTTTATGCCCCAGTTCTGCAATACAAAACAGGACTTTAAGAATTAACTTGTCTACTTCTCATTTCCCATATTTTTAGTTTATTTGTTCATTTATTTATTTATTTATTTTTAAGGAAGTTAGGTACTGGAGAGATGGCTCAGCGGTTAAGAGCACTGGTTGCAGAGGACCTGAGTTCTGTTCCCAGCACCAACGTGGAGGTTAACAACCATCTGTAACTACAGTTCCAGGGGATCAGATGTCCTGTTTTGGCCTCCAAGAGCATGGCAAGCATGGGTGCTTTTACATACATGCAGGCAAAACACTCATACTAATAAAAACGGCATAAAGATTTTTAAAGACATTAGAGAATTTGAATGCTCAGACTCCTCTGTCTCCCTTTCTTTCATTTGACCCTTACACAGTTGGCATACTTTAATACTGGGCTGCACAGTGATTTATCAAGGAAGCTTGCAGCCCATTAAATACACCTCCTAAAGTGAAGCCAAACTTACACAGTGCGAAAACTATTGTAATAGAGTTTTATTGCCTTCTTTCCTAATCACAGGAGATTTGTAGAAAAGGAAACATGGTGGTCACAAAATGAGAACTAGGTTTGCCCTTTATTTCTGTTCTTCACATGGAATCTGCTGGTCCTAGAGTAAATGCATGAGCATGGTCCTTACTGCCGGGTAGCTAGAAAACACCAGACCTGAATGTCAGTGAAGATGAACCTCATAATAAGCTTTGGTCCCTACCTCTTGTGTCGTAGTTAGCATACTAATTTTGCATGTGAAAAGCAGTTGTTACTAGGGAAACTAGTGTCTCTTCTGTGGATTCATGATCTCTTAAAACAGAATGAACACCCAAGGAAGCTTGAGGATAATTTTATTAGAGTTTGAGAGAAAAACAACAGAGGACACAAGCTGCAAATCTTGACAGCTGTCCCTAATAAGGAGATGAGTCCTAAGAGAGAAAGCTGTCCTTCTCAGCGGAAGCTGGCAAGCAGTGGTACGGTAGGAGGGGGTGTGAAGAACTTCAGAGTGAGTGAGAAGGCCCAGAGTGTCAGGGAAAACATGGGCAGGCTTTGGCCAGGATCTGAAAGAAAAACAGATAGAAAAAAGGACAAGGGAAACATAGGCTTTTCTGAGTTAGCAGAGACGACTGGCAGTCTGAAGGCAGTCTCTCTGCACTGACGTCTGGTAGAGACTCAGGTAGCAGCTGCATCTAGTGAGGGGCTTCTGGGAAGGAAAAGCAAGTTATCTCATCAAGGGGGTAATTAGTCCTTCCACAGTCCCTAGCACATCTTCAAGTGAATCAGATTTCCAGGGTGGGTTGAAGCAGACTCCTGGACAGGTGATTGACAGGCCAAGCTGGGTTAACTGTTAAAAGGAGGTGACCATGGTATGTGCCATCTTTTGAATAGCCTAGAATATTGGATGTGTACCCCAGAGCCAGTGGAACAGCTGATTCTGTTCTTCTGACCAAAAGGAAGTAGCTTTGCTTTAATGGACTTTAAGGAAGTATAGATATTGCCTCCTCTTCATATGGTAATTTAAATCTAAGGAGGGGCTTCCCTTTTAGGATATCAAGGGAAGAGGGTATCAGGCCCTAAATCTATGAAGGAGAGATTCATCCCCAATAGCCTCCAAATTGGTTACTTTCTGTCAAACTATCTAACACAGTGATAGCAAAGGAAGGAGAAAATACCACAATTGGCCATCCTTAGAATTCAAAGTTGTGGGAGGAGGGCCCCCCAAAAATCTCATAATGGGCTCTTCTTAAACGCGGTACACTACATTAGATTACAAAGATTAGACATAAGGAGGCAGGTAGAGGTTGTAGTCCTGTATTGAGGGCCATTAAGGGAAAACCACTTCCTCTTGGTGAAGCAAGGTTACCTTTATAGATTACATCGTTTTGTTGTTCTTTTTAATTTGCTTTGTTACATGATTCTTGGCCAAAAGAACGGAATATAAGTTGCATTTCTGATGCTAAGTCGAGTCTTTCTGAACAGCTAAGGCAATGATAGGATAAGACTGTTTTCTAAACTGGCCGTGGTGGCACACACCTTTAGTCTCAGCACCGGGGAGGCAGAGGCGGGCAGATTGTTGTGAGTTCCAGGCCAGCTGGGGCTATAGGGAGACCCTGTCTCTCTCTCTCTCTCTCTCTCTCTCTCTCTCTCTCTCTCTCTCACACACACACACACACACACACACACACACACACACACATACACATACACACATACATAACTTTCTATAGAAATTTTCTGATAAAGAATGAAGTCACACCATTGATTGACCCTTAGATAAGAGTTAATCTACCCAGGCATGGTGGTACAGGTCTTTAGTCTCAGGACTTGGAAGGCAGAGATAGGTAGATCACTGCGAGATCAAGACCAGCCTCGTCTATATAGTGAGTTCCAGGTCAGTTGGATCTACAAGGAGACCCCGCCTGAAAAAGACCAAAAAAAAAAGTTTCTTTAATGCAGTGTTTGATCACCTGGATAGGGCAAAGCCACTCAGGAAAGCTAGCTATCCCAGGAACTAAGAATTAGTACAAAACCTACCCAACATGTGGGCTGGTGCTAGTGCCTCTGGACCACCGCCCACTCCCACCCCTGAGGGTGTCCACAGAGATGCTCTAACCCTAACCCTAACCCTGACGGCCTCGAGTTACTCTCCCCTGAACTCTGTCTTCTGCACAGGGCCGTTTGTCTCCTCTGCCTTCATCCACAGGGATAACAAGGGCTGGAGAGCTGAGAGGCAGCCAGAGCAGGATCCCAGGGACATTAGGGCTCATAGAAACAGTTACTAAATCCTGCCCTTTTTAAAAATAGACCTGAAGCGTCAACTCTGCTCACATTTTCAGTTAGACAAGAAAACTGATCAGACGTTCCAGAAAGGACATACTGGCATAAGAGGGAGGGGAAACACTAAAGGTCTCCTTACCCTGGAGTCAGCTTTCCACTAGCTGGCTTGAGAATTTTGAAATAGCTAACAAAATTTACTGTAAAGATTGTGCACATAGAGACAATATTGTTTTCATATAAACATATTTCAAATAAGAATGCTAAAATATCAAAGAACAATGCATTGGGCCAAAGTGGTTATAGACTCTGATTTGGGTTTTTCTCTAACCAGTTACAAACTTGCAATTTCTGAAAATTTCCCAAGACCATAAACTTTGTTTACAGTGAAAATATGTCTTAACTTTCTTATGACCTAATAAAGTAAGAATTCTTTTGACCCTCATAAGCTTTATCACAGCCTATAATCATGACTAATGTACTTTAGTATCTTCCTTACAAAAGAAAGAAAGGAAGAAAGGAAGAAAGAAAGAAGAAAGAAAAGACAAGACAGGGAAAGAAAGAAGACTTATTAGTACTCTGGATAATGAATCTCCAGAAGCCATCAAATTTTCATGTATAGTTTACTGTTAAGACGCCTAAGATGGCTCTTCTCTTGAGAAGTCTGTATCCCTACTTTGTGTACAATGTCCCTTCTCAAGTGCACATGTCCCTCCTTCCCTTAATGCTTGTACCTAATGCTCTCAGTAAACTCCCACTGTGCTTCATAGTAACTCGCTATGATATTCTTTTCTACGGCAAACTCTAGAATCCTGCCTTCACTTACGAGGGAGTCTCTGAAATAATTCCTCAGGGATACAGGCTGTAGCGTGGAGCCAAGTATCCGGCTCCTGTTGCTGCTGCCACCGACAAAAGAGGAGAGCCTTTCATGTCAGCCTCATTCAGTCATGGATAGAACATGCTAATATAACATATCCACACGACACACACACACAACACACACACACACACAGCCCATGTGTGCTTTTTATGTCCACCAAAGAGATTCCCTTTTAATACTAATTATAAAATTTTCCTGTGCTCTATTTGGGTCTAGCGGTAGCACTCACAGCAAATAACAAAGGCCACTTTATGTCTCTCCATTTTTTTTTTTTCCTCAGAAACTACTTTCCACCTCTGGATTTTCAGGACTCTTCTCTTCTCCACCTTGCCCCGTCCTTCTTCCTTGTGTTTATCATGAACATCACTTTTCCAGGACAGTGTTTTCCAGTGTCCAAAATTAACCGAGGCACTGTATGCTTTAAATGAAAATTCTACTTTTATTTTCAAAATCTGTTATAACTATAGTTATCCTTATAATAACACATTTTAAGACCATGTAATAATCTGGGCACTTCGTTTTTTCATAATCATGACCCTCATTTTTTATGAGACGTAGCACACGATAAAATCACCAAAATCTTTTCCAAAAAAGGGAAAGAATTAAATAGTTATGGCATGCTTAAAATTTGTCTCTTATTTCATATTTATCAACCATATTCAGTGACTTTCCTATCCTTTTCCTTATAGTTAAGACAACCTTGTATGGAGGCCGCTGCTATTTTCTTACACGGCTTTTCAAAAGATCTTATTACTTCTCTGACGATCACAGGAAGGGGCCAGTTTACTGTTAATAAGTCTCTGTGTCATGGCACCTTTCAGTTAGCTGCAAGGAGCTTCTCTTTCCTTCCAATGAAAACAGACTCTCTTGGTTCTTCTTCCTCTTCTCCCTGCCCCGTTCTTCCTCTTCCCCTCCCCTCCCCTCCCCTTTCTCATTCCTCCCACTTTGTCTTAGCTTCTAAAAGTTATACTTGGAGAATTCCTGAGTTCACATCACACATAATTTCTAACAAAGCATGAAATGACATACAAAATGCAAGGTTCTGTGTTGTCAATGACGTATACAAATACCTGAATAAATACAAAGAACATCTCCACACAAAAGTATTTAATAGAGGCCATTCCCATACCTCTGAATGAGAAGAAGCTTAAACACAAGCGAGAGATAAAATAATCCTAATAACCTCTCAGATGGTATCTCTGGGAAACTCTGATGGTGAGTATACAAGTGTGTGATTGGAGAAGAAATGTCCTCGGGAAAAAAAATAGAAAATTAAGTAAAAGACTTCCATGAGAAACACACAGAATTAATATCTCACAAATAAACCTATACATCTACGACCAATTTTCAAATTTTTGTCAATATCTCCGAGTTCATTGAATGGGCAAATAAAAGTTTCTTTAGCTAATGGAACCAGAATCACCAGACTTCCACATGAAAAGAAAATGAAACTAGGTATGTATTACATACCACCTACATGGATCATCAATGTAAATATCTGAACTAAAACAATAAAAAGCATAACTTCATAGTTATGACTTATGATTTGGCGATGGAGTCATAGATATGACACTGAAAGCATTAGTTATCAAAGTAGATAAATTGAACCTCAACAAATTAACAAACCTTTTGAAGTATACTATAAACCGCTCATCAAAGAAACTTCCTTTTTGCAACAAATGGAGGCTATTACAGAGTTCCACAACTGCTCATGCATAGACAATAAGTGTCTATGAGATGCCCAATGCTAAGGGACACATCTGCAATTCAACCTCTATAGCCAAGCCTCATGGAACATAGCAGAATGGATAGAAAATACTAATTAATCCTTCAACTCTGACCAGCAAAACTTCCACCTGTAACAGAGTGGGGTGTACACAGAAAACCACAACTGGGCAAGATATAGAGAACAGAGACCACAGAGTGTGTGTCCCTGGATAGGATCCTATATTAAACCTTACCCATCCATGGCTCAGGAACCATTGCAGAAGAGAAGTCAGAAAGACTGCAAGCACCAAGGTTGGTGCAAAAACACAAGGAAACAGGTTTTCGGGCCTCGGGGACCTTGCTCACATGAAGTTGCAGCAATGGTAAAAGCATACACAAGACCCATGCAGACTCAACTAGACAAAACCCCAGGACTAGAAAAATGGGCAGCAGGCCCCAACCTTAGCCAAGGAACTATTGGCACCTGATCACTTCTGGGATAGGGAGAGTTGGAATTTTTGAAAGGAGAGACTCTAGACAGGCTGACTAGACTAGAGTAGGTAAACTTGCACCAAGGAATGTTTGGGTACGAATGGTTCACCAGATCGGTCTTAATTCTGACAAAATACATGAAGTCTGGTGGAGGGGTTATGGGGGTTGTGGATGGAGGTGGGAGGTCAAATATGATTGAGCTTTGCTATGTATAACACACAAAACTCAATAAAAATATACATTTTTTAAAAACCTTTTGAATTCAATCTGAAATTTAAAATGATACAACATGCAAATTTTAAGAATATAGTTTCAGGGGACGGAGAGATAACTCAGCAGTTAAGAGCACTAGATGATCTTGCAGAGGACCTGGGCTCAGTTCCTAGACCCTACATGGTGGCTAACAACTGTCTATAACTCCAGTTCCAGGGGATTCTATGCCCCCTTCTCAACCCCATAGGCATTGCACAATACAGGTGCACTTACATACATGCAGGCAATGCACTCATACGCATAAAATAAAAATAATAAAATATAAAAAAGAATAGAATTTCAGACCATATATCTGATATGGTTGAATATATGAAATAAATATAAATACCCATAAAATTAAAACAAAAAGAGAATTCAATGAATTTTTTAAATGAACAGACTTCAATAGTCATTTCTTCAAAGAAGACACACAAATAGAAAGCACATACAGAGGAACTCAAAATTCCTAGTCACTTCGGAAATACAAAACAGGAATCAAAATTATCACAGAACTTTCATGACAGTCACAATAGACAATCGTTGGTAATAACTGGAGAAACTGGAGTGGGAGGAAGTAATAACTTGTACAGTCTCAGGAAAAGTTTGGTGGTTCATGGGAAAGTTAAAGTTAAACCCCAAGTGACCCAGGAACACCATCTCAGAGAGAAGCCAATAGGATTGAAAACAGGCACTGAAGGAAGACTCATGTGCCAGTTTCCATATTGCTGTCTCATACAACAGCTAAAAGGTTAGAAATAATGGCAGGGATATAGCTCATGGCAGAACCCTTTCCTAACATATTTGAGGCCCCACATTTAATTCCCAGCATTGAAAAACACTTGGGAATAAACCAGCATACACTGACAGAAGAAAGGGGGAAAAATGTGTTATACACACACACACACACACACGAGAAATTATCTCCCCACCCCCTGTAGAGGAACAGGGTCTGATACACACTACTCCACAAACTGGCCTTGAAAACATCATGACAAGAAAAATTATTCAAAAGGAGAATATCATATCACTTCACTTGCATAAAATACCTCAAATAGCAAACCCATAAACACAGAATGATATCAAGGGTAATGAGGGGTAGGAGTGAGGAATCATTCAGAGTTATTCCTCAGTGGTTACAGAATGTCTGCTTTGGGTGAAGAAAGCCTTGAGAAGGGATGGTGATGCTGACCGGAAAGTATTGTGAACATGGTTAATGTCACTGATTTTTACACTTAAAAATGAAGCACATTTTATGCTACATATTTACTAAAATAAATTAAGCAAATTAACAGAGATTTAAACTTGTATTAAAAGCATAGACAACATGGACAAACAAAAGAGATTCTCTTAGGTGAAAGAGCCAAGTAGGAAGAAAGGCCATCCCTGGCTCCATCTTCCAGGAGAATTTGACTTCCTTATCCTGAGCCCAGTATCTCACAGAGCATGAATAATTTGTTAGGATCCATTACCTTCTATCCCAAAGACCAAGTACAGGGTGGATATTTACTTCGTTAATATTTAATATTCAGTGAGGATAAGGAAATACATCACAATTCACTACAGTTTGAAGACATAAAATGTAGCACAAGCACCACAAACTGGGCGCTTTACCTATTTCTGTCTGTTATTCTTTGACATTAGATTTATAAACACGAACTTTCTATAGAAAGAAGAGCTAGATGATAGTAACAGAAATGATAGTTCTGTAAATCCTTGGAAGCCTCAAAAATTGCTCCAGGGAGCCTCAACTGCCATCCTTCACTTGTGCCAGCCCTGCGAACTTGAACTCACTCCTCCTGCTGAAAGCCACGCATGTACTGAGTGTCATGTTCATGATTCTAAGGAATTTAACATCTAGGGGAAAGCTTGAAGCTTCCTTAATGGATGGCACTGGGGGTTTCTTGGCCATGTTTCCCTGTAAACTTCTTTCTCTGAGGTTTTAGTTTATCCCAGGAGGAAAGACATCTCATAAAAGCATTTAATGCTAAAGGTAAACGTGAATGCCCACAGCATGCAGCCCAGGAGTTTGTAAACGTCATGTAATTCCCCCTTTCACAGCTTTACCATTTCCATGCCATCTCCTACTAGTATCATTTCAAATCCTTCACTCAAAGCGCATTATTCTGACTTGACACAATTCTATTTATCAAATATATTTAAATTTCTATTCATTTTTCCTGATGCATATTAAAACGACTTTGTAGCGAGAAAAAAAATATGACTGGGGTCCAACGACAGTGGTCTTATTTGTGTGCTGATGGTGTGTAAGTTACACTGGCTGTAGAAGAATGGTCTAATAATGAAGTCTATGACACAGGAACTGGAGATCAAAGAGATGAAAACTATATGGAAATCTTGTTATTTTCAAGAACTGAAGCAATTATCCTTTTTATTAACATGACATGCTGAAAACAGCTATGCTTGCATTTCCTGTTTTCCTCCAACAGTCTTTTTTTTTTTTCCCCTAAGAATGATGTTGGTCATTAGTGTACAGCAATGCTTCGTACATTCTGAAGTCATTTTAATTGAGTGGGGATAAAAGAGTGAAATTGAGTAATAAAGAAACAAGCAATGGAGCCATGGCCAGGGTTAATGAGGGGCAGAAACAGATCTGGCTTTGGTCACTAGCTCCATGAATCTGTAGATACTTCCCCTCCTCTCTCTGTAGTTAATTTCTGCTCTGTACTCCACTCACTAACCTGCCTTTACGTCCTGCACGCTTTCTTCTTTGCCTTATCCCCCAATTCTACAGGCTCCTGAGACCACCAAATTGGTTTTATTCTCAAAAATTTATTCTCAAAATTTTCCATATCTCCTAGGGCCATGTTAAATGTATGAGGAGACTTTACTTCTATTGACTAAATGGCTGAGAACGTATGTATTAAAACCAATATTCTAGAAACAAATACTTTTAGTACTCGTTATTAATAAGGTGGATAAATAATAATAGTAACAGCACAGTGGACAAAGTTCTGAGAACAGAGCACCCGTGAGACAGCTGAATTAATACAGAGTTAAGAGGAGAAAATGCTTTGCAAACACATATAAGATTAATATCTCTTTTGATGAAAACATTTTTAATAACGAAACCTACCTAAATGCATGCAGTTGCTTAAACCACAAGCACTCAGGCACTACACTCTGAAACTTGGTAAAGAAAAGAAACTTCACAGAGGACATTGGAGAAGTGGTTTCATCCTGTCATAGGTTAAGATTTTTTAACAGTGTGATATTGTGTCTATTGCCAATAAATTTTAAATCGTTCCTTTGTAGCCACTTTATTCAAATATTATTTTAAATAAAATCCATTTGGCATAGTACCTTGGTAATACTTAAAATAATAATTTGCTTATTCCCTTGTGTTTCATGAGAAAAGCAAATATCAGCCCTGATTCCATGCTTTATTTTCTAATAGAAGAGACAGCAAACAAATTTTTTATTATAAGCCCATAGTCAAAAGTTTTGCCAAGCATACAAAAGAAAATGAGCACTAATTGAGGAAATCAGGGACAGGAAAGAAAGGAAAAGAAATTTTTACAGTAAAGATGAACCCCTGGTCTAAAAGAACAATACTTACAGTGAGACAGGGATTTTAAACCGGAAGGATGTATGCAAAATTTTACAGAAGACCAGAAAAACTAATGGCTTGGTGTTATTACTATTGTCCTTATCATTTTGCAGTAGAATAATAGTGAAGAGGGAGATAATTGGAAGAATCAGACATATTTGAAAAGTCAATATTGATGAATGATAATAGTAAAGGTTTCTGATTTGATTGGCTTCATGTGTATCATGAACTAGAAAAGAGAAAAAGTCAGCCAGGAATCATAGCCTCATTTTGACCATATTGATTAAGATGTTTGTAAAATACGCATGTCTTAGGTGAGATGTGGAATCTAGGTAACTATTTGAAAGAAGCAATCTATCTTACAATACTAATTCAGATGGGCAAATCCAAAACAGTTGTAAGTGTGAGATAAAACGAGAAGTGGTCAAGTGTCACGACCACCTCGTCCAGCAAGGAAGACGCAACACCAACCAGACTTTTCTTTATGCAGTTTATTCAGGAACCTTGAACAACCTTCTGGCCTTTTAACTTTCTAACTTCTCCTGACTTACTTCTCCTTCTCCTCCCGGGGAAAGCCCACCAGAGACTTAAATCCCCTCCTGCCAGCCAACCCCAAACTACCATGTGGTGAAAGCAGATAGGCGCACACAGGCGGAAGCAGGGCCAGATCTCAGCCACAGCCAATTATGGAGCTGTTTGCTCCAGAGAGCACTCACCTTCGGGATGGTGGGAGGCGGAAGCAGCCATCTTTAAGACGCGGCAATCCGCAGCTCTCTACAGTCAAGATGATATGATTCCACATTGCAGATTTGGGAGACTCTGTACATTTGGTCTGCATGGGACTACAAGGGCCTCTGCTCTTTGCTTCTCTTATTCTTCTACCAAAAATCCTGCTACTGAAATGTGAACTTGGACAGCAAAATGACCCTTGATTGTTTAAGTGTTAAAACAAAGTCTAGAGCCGGTGAGATGACTCAGCTGGTAAAGGTACTTGCTGCCAGCGTGACAACCTGAGTTTGATCTGTGGAATAAGCAAGAATGCATGTAGAATAGATGCAGAGAATGAGAAGAAGATGAGCACAAGCAGGCTCACTTCAGTGTTCAGACACTCTGCAGCACTAGATCTGACAAATGAAAAGGAACGTTTAGGAAACAGAGAGAGAAACATCACATACAATAACGATGGTGATATGAGACACATTCTGCTTAGAGAATGTGAAACAAAGAAAAGAAAAACTTTAGATTAGTGAAGCAGATGAAATTAGAGCTCTAAGTAGTTTTCGAGTCATCGTCTGAACATCAAAGAACAGAGAAAAAAGTATGTTCTGGTTCTTACAGTTTTAGTCTTTGCAGGGAGGAAGGTGTCTTGATCAGTGTTTAGCATGGAAGACATTGGAACAGCTCTGTACTCATAAGAAATGTCACATAGAGACAGGAATGTAATGAAATGAAAAAGAATAGGAGGCAATAATGGAAGGAGAAAATACTCAGGAAAGAAATAGGTCTTTTGTCTCCAGACTGGCTACTGCCAGGTTCATCTTTTTGTTTGTCTGAAAAGGTAATAAATAGTTAAATTTATGCAAAAAGAAAAGTTTAAAGTTTTGATACTAAGAAAGTGAAGAAAGACTCCTCTATAAATATTTCATCTTAAGCTTGAAGATGAAATAAAAAAGTACAATATATACATGGAGAGAAGTATGATGAGATTAATAAATAACAAACTCTTCTTTAAGTTTCATACCTGGAAACTAACAAAAACACCAAAACCTGTTGAATGTTCTGGCAGGATTATGCTGTACTCAAAAGACTGCATTTTCTATTATATGTAGAGTTAAGAAAAATACGGTCACAAAAAAGCTGTAAGTAGAATGGTGATTTCCAGAGGCTTAGGGAACTAAGGGGACAAGGGAGGTAGGAGTTATGGGGACCAAATTACAGTTACATAGGAGCAAGAGATTCTGGTGCACTGTTGTATACTAGGGTAACTGTAGATAGCATAAATATACTGTGTATCACAAAATGCTGGAAGAAATTAATTTGAAGGTTCTCATCATAAGGAAATGACAAACAGTCAAACAGATAACCATGTCTAACCTGTGTAAGGTTTGGTTTTGGGTTTAGGACAGAGTGAGATACAGCAGAAATAGACAAGGGACTATAGCATGAGTGTTAACAGGGCTAGTTTATTAAGGGCTCAGGGCTAGCCTCCAATATGAGGAGTGGAGGAGTTAGCAACTCCTTGCTTCTTGGTGGGCTTTTTAAAGAGGGGGAAGGTAATTAACAAAAACCAGCCTATAACTGGTGTCAGGAAGGTTATCTTCTCTGGAAGCTTATCTTATCAGTGTTAAGGAGCTAAGTCAGTCCCTTTTCTCAGATGCTTGTGAATTCTGTAAGTTAGAGGAAGTCTCCAAGGTGTCTATCAGTTCCCCTGAGTCCTGGAACTGGTCGGGGATTTCTCTTCAGTCACACCTTACAACCTGTGCTATAAGATTAATATGGGGAGCTGTATAAACGGCTCAGTGGTTATGAGCACTGGCTGCTCTTACAGAAAACCTGGGATTAGCTCCCTGCACCAACATGGAAGCTAACCACCACCTGCAATTCTAGTTCCAAAGAATATGATGCTGTCTTCTGACCTCTGTGGGCATTGCAGGCACACAATGTACTTACATGCAGGTATACACATAAAATAAAAATATATCTAAGAGTTTTTAAAAGTTTAATATTATCTGCATACATTGAAGCCTCACGGGTACCACATTAGTACATTAAAACTTTTTTGCACTTATATGAATTTGAAAATAGATTTGAATTTCTAAAAGAGATAGAATTCAACGTTTTTCCTCACATTTCTTCCCTACTGGAACTGGGATAATAAAAGGGGAGGGACTTATTTTAAATGCACTTCTTCCCCTAAACCCCACTAGAATAAACATTGTCCTATTAAAAAATGATAGTCTTACACTTACTTTTTTTTAGTATTTGGGGTGTAGTATGCCAAGGTGTGTGTGGAGGTCACAGAATAACCTTGTTCTAGTTTGCTTTCATTGCTGTGAAAAAACACTGCTCAATACAAACATAGGGAGGAAAGGGTTTATTTGGCTTGTAAGAATAGTCCATTATCAAGGGAAGCCAAGGCAGGAACTCAGGACAGGAACTTGGAGTCAAGGGCTGAAGCACAGGCCATGGAGGAGTGCTGCTTACTGGCTTGCTCCCTTGGCTTGTGCTCAACCTACTTTCTTATAGAACACAGGCCTACCTGCTCAGGGGTGGCACCACCCTTAGTAGGCTGGGTCCGCCCACATAAGTCAACAGTCAAGGAAATGACCCACAGACATGACCACAGGCCAGTCCAATGGAAGCAGTTACCCAACTGAGACTACCTCTACCCAGGTATGTCAAGTTGACAGCGCAAGCTAACCAGTGCCGACCTGTTGGGCTCGGTTCTCTTCTTCCACCTTTATGCAGGTTACAGAGATCAAACTCATGTCGTCATACTTGGCAGCAAGCACCGTCATCTGCTGAGACGTCTTACGAGCCCTAGGTACTGTTTTAATGCTCAATCAAAAGACATTTTGTTGTCCAAAATGTCTTCACAGTAGCAGGATTTCTCTCTGAACAATAATAGAAACAACAAACAGGATAACCTTGTGATGAGTTTCTATTTTTAATGCATCTTATCATGTAGATTTCTGAATGTTACCACATGAGAATCTGGTTGTCTCGCTGCATTGCATGAAATTTTAATTCATTTTCCAAATGGTTTTCTGGTGTGAAATATAATTTTAGAAACACAAGAGGAGACAACAAAACAGTGAAGAGCCTAAAGGATGAATGTTATGGTTTTAGTGTGTTGTCTGTGCATGACCTGTAAATGTGGGGATCGCAGTAATAGGAAAAGACAGGGCTGAAGAACAGACTGTGGATATAGCTTCTGCTCAGAGCTGAAACATTTAAGTATTATATTCCTATAAAAGTCAAAGACAAACACTGCTTTTTAAGATTCACAACTTTGATAAACCTGTCAAAATCTACATTTAGGTGAAAATGAATTAGCATCAATGTTGATTTAGGAAATACAATTTTTGATCATAGCACAAGTTAAAATTTACTGAAAATTACTGTTAAATATATAATATTGGCATCAAATTAATATTGAGCACGATAAATCAAAAGATGACTTTATTTAATAGGTACATC
Organism: Eospalax fontanierii; assembly: GCA_035773235.1. Lineage (NCBI taxonomy): Eukaryota > Metazoa > Chordata > Mammalia > Rodentia > Spalacidae > Eospalax > Eospalax fontanierii. Next base: position 11,226,494 of record CM069527.1, read on the forward strand.
ATAAATCTACCAAAATTGTTCTGAGATGTTCTTAGCTTTGCTGCTGTCGCTTCACCAGCATTTATCTTGTAAGTGATATTTTTCCTTCCTTCTATGCATTAAAACATTTCCACCAATAAGTCAGATACACAACTAGTTAAATGTGGCACACAACATAATGAATATAACCCGAGAATTTATTTATTGGGCATGTATTAATTGGATGTAATAGGTTCCATAAATATTTTTAAAAAATCACACAGTCGGCCCATATTCACCTACCTAGCCTACCTTTCCGGTCCTTCCAGCATGTTCATCCCATATCCTTATTTCCGATTTTGAGTTGTGTAGAATCTACGTAAATGAGATAAAATAGCTGAAATTTGACTTTCTGAGTGTCTTGCTTGACTTAATAATAATGATTTTCACTTTCATTCTTTTCCTTCAAATACAATTTCAATCTTCATGGCTCAATAGCATTCCTGGCCCGCACGTGCGCTCTCTCTCTCTCTTTCTCTCTCTCTCTCTTTGATATTTCTTTACCTACAAATTTGCTAAGGAGCATCTAGACTTACTTCACAACTTGCCCAAGGTGTAATAGTGCTACAATAAACATTAACTTGTGAGTATCTCTGTTGTGTTCCTTAAGTGTATTCCTGGGAGTGGTCATATGTATTTCATTTTTTTAGATTGAAGGATCCCCCTACTGATTCTACTGTGACTGGTTACATTGGAATTTCCAAGGAGTGTACAAGTGTTCCTTTTCTCATACATCTATGTCAGTGTTTGTTATAATAATAGCCATTCTGACTGGGGTCAGATAGATTCTCAATGCAGCTTTAATTTGCATTTACCCTATGGATAAAGATACAAGTTCACTGGCAATATGGACTCAATATATTGAGAACTGTGTATTTATTTCATTAGCCCATAAATTGACTGAATTGTTTAGTCTGAGGATATTTAGCTTTCTGAGTCCTTTATGTTTTCTAGACATTAATCCTCTCTCACATGTATAGCTAGCAAAGAAGTTATCCCATTCTTATAGGCTGTTTCATATATATGTGAAATATATATATCACATATGAAATATATATGATATATATAATCAGTCAGCTTTATGGGCATGAATAAATCCATTCTTACTGTATAAGTCTTCTGCAATTCCAAATTATATTAATGTTCAAAACTTGCTTATTCTTCACAAACATAAACATTTTGTAGTTTTAAAAATATTATATTCGTAATATTGAAATAAATAGTTTAAAATTTGAAAAGTTGGAACACAGTCTAAAAAGAAAGGTTTATCTTCTAGAAATAAATATAACAAATTGTTTCTTAAATAACATTTAAAATGTTTTGTCAATTTATATTTTTCATTAATTTTTGTGCACTTCATACAATACATCTTAATCATATTAGACCCCCTCTTTGTTCCACCCATACCTAAACCACAGGATTTCACAGATTCTGTGATATATGCTAAGGCCTAGTGAGTGCAAGTTTGTGTCCTCAGATGTCCATCAGTGTAAGTTCATCTACTGGAGCCTCTTCAGCCTATCTAGCATCACTCCCTTAAAGTAGGCCAACAATCCCTCACCCAGTAGTGATAAGCTGTTAATAGTTCCTTGTCTAAGGTTGGAGCCTACTGTCCATTTCCTCAGTTCTATGCTGGTTTCTGTCTGACTGAGTTTTCATGGGTCTTGTCCATGCTACCATCATTGCTGTAAATTTATATGAGCAAGTTCCCAAAAGCCTGGAAGACTCTGTTTTCTTATGCTCATGCACAATCCCTGACTCTTAAAATTTTTCTGCCTCTCTTTTGTAATGGTCCCTGAGCCATGGGTGGGTGAGGATTAATATGAGTCCTATCCAGGTACAAGCATTCTACATTGCCTCTTTCTATTCAGTGTATTGTTTTTTAAATCTTTGAAGAATAGTCAAAATAATTGTGGATTATAATAGTTTGAATAAAAAGAGGAAACAAATTAAGAGAATCACACTTGAAACTACTTTTTTTCTTCCATTCTTTTAGCTGCATGACAAATCTCAAATGTAAATGTATTTTTGCATTGTTTTGATGTATATGGTCAGTCTGTTCATATGACAGACTTGGCTAGTTACTTTCTACCATTTCATCTTTCTCAAAACACCCTACCATTGGTCAGGCTTGCAGGGGACCTGCCAGTAGAAGTTTTAGACCAGAAAGATGCAGACCAAATTTATCTCAGGTCAAAGGTTTGATTTTGCAGGAACTGGGGACACCTGGGACATTGCAGGGGTATTTCATGGCCTTCTACTTCCTCTCCCTAAATTTCTTGTTATATTAAGAAAACACAAAACTGTTAGGTTTCCAGGTTCTGTTACACGCATTCACCAGACCTAATGTTGGATTAAGCAATTTGCCATTCATCTGAAAGATCACAGAATAAAGCAACATTGACATTTTGGTCATTTAAAAGGTGAACAAGAAAGTAAGCTTTGAAATGCAGTTGGAAGCTGGGTAGCAGAGTTATGGCCCTCAGGTCCTCGGTATCCCAAGTAGTCTTCAGTCGCGCAGTCAGTCTCAATGGCTCTACTCTGAAGCTTCTATCTTGCTGTCTCTGAAGGTAATTTATTCATGCTCTTCGCCTCATCCCAGGTGTCCTCAAGGGACCATGCCTGTTAGCTGATTAGCTCTTTATCTTTGAATCATTCATTCTCTCTTCTATTTGTGATCAGTGTAAACATGTCTTTCCATGCACCAAATCATCTCAACAAGCAGGTTAAGTGAACAACAAATCACTTAGTAGTAAAGGATCAAGGCTTTAATGCAGTTGTCAGAAAAACTCAACTTCGTATTAGTGGTGATGATGATGACTAACACCACTAAATGTTTATCCTGCCTTCATGAGTGTAACTATAGAATGCTTGCTATGCCCTAAATCCTATATGCAAAATAACTCATTTAATCCTACAAGAAATTTATCAGTTTAATTTTATAATCCCACTCAATAAACATATATCTAGGCAATCTGCTTATAAATGTTTTTAACCAATAGACTTCTCTCCTATTCCTACTCAAGAACTTCAGTCAGCTTTGCCTATCAAATATTTAAGGATATACTACTCGTAAAGCTCAGTTGGATTCTTTTCATCTTACTCAGTGTTCTCTGTCTCCTGCTTTGCCTCTCAGACAATATCAGGCCACCAGAGTTTATCTTGTACCCCTTTACGTTCCTAAGAAAACTGCTGTCCCTTGGACTTCTATTGGCATTTGCCAGAGTTATTTTTATGTCCTAGAATGCCATTTCTCTGCCTTTAAAATCACCAAGTCTTTAATTAAGGGTCCTTGTTTAATCCCTGGCAGACCTCTCAAGAGTTATCCAGCACAAGAGTTCTTCACAGCTTGATTACCTCACAAGTGGCCTCGCAAGCAATTATCCAGAATACTTTTGAACATCACCTACCTTTCAAGAATGCCAGTTTCACCACCCTAAAAGCTTAGAATTATTCTCCTGTTTTTCAGTTAAACTAAAGTGTATTTTCTAGTCTCTTTTGTCTGAATTTTATCAGGGCAAACATTATTCTTCCTTCATGTTGCAACCTTTTAACATTTTAAGGTAGCTATTATATCTAATAGCTTCCGCCTTTTGGCAAGTTAACATTATTCTGTTTTGTAATCATGTAAGGCTCTTAATTGCCATTGAAGTCTTGGTAAAATGTTCTGTGGTCCCTGTCAGTGCTTACTTTCAGTTCTAAGCTGCCCATCTTTATCATGTCCTTTCACCCATTGCTGCCAGCTATTTACATGACTCTTCCAATGTGGTCTGTCTAGTTGGTACATATTAAACTCAAAACTACTTTCTCCCTCTTCCTGGATACCCATTTCTTGGGTTGGTATTGACCTTTTGAGGTGCATAACTGGGCATCAGTTCAGTGTGAACTTATTTAAAACTAAATTATTAAAGTCTCTCTTCTCAATTATACTGAATCAAGGAAAAGGATGTTGAACATAAAATCTTTCTATCTGTAGGACTCAGCTAAGGAGTTAGCCAAGAATTCAGACAGCATTGTTTTACTCCATCATTTGGAAAGATTCGTATTCTTTGTTTCTAACTTTTCATCTGCTGGCTTCTGTTGTCCTGGTGTGAGATCCCTGGGCTATGGTCAGCCTTTACCCCATGCTCCTTACAAATCATTCTTATTGCAATGGTGGAAAATTGATACTTTTTACATTGGAGAAATTATGAAAACTCATATTTAAGTGGTATGTACAGTTGTGGAAATGACTTTTAGGAATGCCTTTTGTTATGAACGGAATCATACATAACCTTGTAACCAAAGTTAATCTTATATGTTGAGGTCAATTAAGACTGTCCTTATAAAGTAAGGAAGCTTAGTAGGCCTTGGGTTCCACTTGGAACATAAATATATAAGTTTAATTCCTTATGATCGTTCCCTGCCCTTGACCCAGAATAATGTGTGTATGTTGTGAAAATATCATTGCTGAAGGCTGGAAGCAAGGTGTAATTCCATTTATTTTATAAACAATAGGCATGATTAGATTGATAACATCTTTTTGTGGTCGTGTGTACTCCTTTGGGTCAGTTTCAGTCAGACAGAGAAAATCATTTGATAGGATAGATTTCTAATTTTTTTTTCTTTCCTATATCATACTGGAGAAACTGTTTCAATAAAGAAAAAGCAAGTACTCTGAGAGCACAGTTCTGAGAGAGATCTAAAGGAACAAGTTATTCAAACATCTGTCAACCCTTGATTTTAATCGGGATACTTTTGTTTAGGTATTACCGTAATTCGGCATGCATCACACCATCACCTCAAATATGTCTTTAACCTTTGTCACTTTTCAATTTATTCTTTTCTAGAGATTTAACATCATGCAAGTGACACTATGTTACTATACCCCAGTTTCTTTTGCAAGTACTTTAATCTCTAGTATTTCCTTACAGAAAAGCAGAAAATGAAAACCCTGTGGTGACATAAACCCCAGAATTTAATTCTCATATTTTCTGAGTATGACCCTAGACAAGCAACTTTTTAATGTGTCTTACTTTCTCCTCAAACAATGATAACACTTATTTTGCAGATTGGATGAAATAATGCACAGAAGCCAACCGAGTCTTTTCTAGCATAAATCAAGCACTCCACACACACACTCCTATTACAGTGGTAAACTGATCATGTTGGGGATGTGAATTTAAACCAGAGTCCTGCCGAAAATACAGGCCAATAACATACCTAGGCACTACAAAACCAAGTTCAGCTGTGTTCATTGTGAATTGATCTAACTGCATTAACTTAGTCAAAAAGTTAGATGTTGTTACGATCAATTTATTGATAAGGTTTGATTAATTTATATTACCAATCTATATTCAAGGGACATAGGTATTACCAGACTCAACAATATGGTATCAGAGTTGTCACACCACTAGTCTTCCAGATAGTGTCATTTGTATTTACATGAAATTGGCAAAAGGAATCGAAGTGCTTTCAAGATATCTAAAACACTGGTGAGATGGCTAAGCAGCTAAGAGTATGTGCTACTCTTTCAGAGGACCTAACTTTTGTTATCAGCACCCACATCTGGGTGCTCACAAGTACCTATAACACAAGTTCTAATACATTCTTTTGGCCTGCACAGGTACTCACACACATATGGCATACATTCACACAGACACACACAAATAAAAATAAAATAATCTTTTTAAAAAACAAAAGAGCTAAAGAGAAGACAGAAATCTGAAAAAAAAATTAGTGTAGCAACATGAATTTAGCAGGCTAGAAGGAAAGCTGTGCTATCAGAAATTTAAAACCATTTGGATACCAAATTTTATTCCATGAAATCAGATAATTTTGTGTGCCAATTAAAATTCAATAAAATCAGGTGGTTTTGCAGAATCATAGCAAAATATTTAATCATATTTATACATATCTAGCAGATATTATTGTGGTTCTCAATAATGACATACTTTAGTACCCCATTTCTTGAAATTTTCTAATTTTTTTAACCCAATTTCCATTAACAATGGCTTTGTGTCTTGCACCACAAGACAAAGATTTGTGGAAGTATAAAATAAAATGAAATGATCCAGATGGTGACACACTTCTTTAATCCCAACACTTAGGAGAAAGAGGCAAGTGGCTTTCTGTGAGATGGAGGGCAGCCTGGACTACATAGTGAGTTCTGGGCCAGCGGGGACATAAGGAGACTCTGTCTCAAAAGGCTATTAATTACTAATTAATTAAATGAAACTCGGGATCTCTCTTTCTATCAATCCCTCTATCATTTCTTATTTTGTGCTGGGGATAAAACCCAAGACCTCCAACATGCTAGTCAAGCACTATCGCACTGAGCCATGTCTTGGGTTCAGCTAAATTCAAGGTGGCCATGAACATAATGAGAAAGAATCTTTTCTCTATACACAGGTCATCTTACTTTCACAACACGTGATCTTCAAACGACCACCCCTCAATGTGCCAATAGGCTTAGACTGGGCAACTTCCCTGCAGCAAGTGTGGCCTTGCTGACCTGCAGAACGCAAGTTCCACTTTCAGAAGGAGTTGATTTTCAGCACCAATTGATACCTTATCATCTACCGTGAGAAGGAAATGTTACTGGAACCTGCAGCCTTTCAAAGACAGGCTGCAGATATCAACATGGGGGCGAATACCGCCCCTGTAAGTGCTGGCGGTCATTTGCGATATTCAGAAACAAAGGCTGGATGAAAAGCACATGTGCACCTGCACTCGTGATGGCTAATTGGTGTGCTGGGGGTTAGCTGTGCCTCCATGGAAATTAGGTTATTTGGAAGAATATTCCAGCAGAGCCGTGCCGTTAATTTATTCCGGTGGTAAAAATGCAAAATATTGACATATCCACATGTGCTAAAACACTCGGGAAGATCATTTCTAAGCACGCCATTTCACTGCATGATGTCAGGCTACCAAATTCTCCACACAGGTATCTGCATCCTCCTCAGTTTCATATTCTCCCTCTCCTTTCTACCTTCCCCGTTTCTTCTCCTCTCTTCTGTCTTCTTATTCTTCCTCTCCCTCTCCTTTACTCCCTCTTTCTCTTCCTCTTTTGTTTCCTCTTTCTCTGCCCTCTTTATTCCAACCAGCAAAATATAATTGTTAGCACACATGCTGTCAAATTTTTAGTATTCCCCATGTCTAAAACTTATCTAAAATGATCTCTAATGATTATTATGACTATAATTTCATATGATCATCTCTTTATAATCTTACTGACCACTATGTACATTCACATGGCATATAGTCACACACAGTACACATAAATAAAACATAAAAATAAATCTAAGTGAAAACTTTTTTAAGAGGATCAAACATTAAGATCATATCTATCAGTGAATTTTAATTGCATCTCTCTTGTAGAGTGTAGTTATCATATGTCTTAATGTATTCAACTGAAATTTTAGTAAGATTGGTAAAATTAATTTAGAAATACCTGAAATTATTTTCATAGTGTCATTAATTCTAAGACAGGAATGTCTCTCAACATTCTGATAGTCAAATTTTCCCTGTGACACTCTGAATGTACTTGGTTAAACTAAGTACCGAATATGTTGTAATTTGGGAGCCTTTGAGATTGCTTTGTTCACTATTGTTACCCGTTGTAGTGCAACTGGTCTTCCATATGTGCCAAACATTTGAACACTTGTTGGTTGGTGCTATTTGGGGAGGATCTTGGAACCTTTAAGAGGTGTGGACATGCTGAAGAAGACACATCAGTTGCCGTGCCTGTACAGCCCTGGATCCGAGTCTGCGAGGGACGTCGGGATTAAAGAAGATACAGCACGCTCTTGATCTGGATGGTAAAAGACTCTTTATTCCTTTTCTCTCTCCCCCTTATATACCCCCTAGCATAAGAGGGAGGAAGTTGGCAGGAAGGAACTCAAGGATGAGGTCTGGGGTTCAAGATAGGGTCAGGGCATTCTCAGCCTGTGAGGTGGAACTTCCTGGGCTCAGTCTGGTAAACAGCTGTGATGCTTTGGTCAACTCTAAAGTTTATTGTACATGATCAGAAAGCACGTTATTGTGACTACAGGATGGTGCACTTCTTCATGTAATGCTGCTGCATTATTTCATACTCCTACCCATACTCACAGGTGAAAAGCAGCAGGACTTTTCCTTATCTAAAGTTAAAATTATGTCACTAGTTTCTCTGTTCTCAAAATTTCTTTGGTCTCAGTAATATCTGAGATTCTCCAGTCTCCTCTCAATACAAACCTTTTAAGAATATGTACACTCATTCATAAATATATTGGATTTTAAATTCCTTTTCTCATTGATTCTTACGCTATTCTCCTGTCATTGTTCATGATTAAGAACTTGTTTGGTAAAACATTGATTCTATGAATTTACTCAGGCTTTGTAGTGCCTGAATCCATGATCCCATTTGTTAGTGTTCTATTAATTGATCGTGGATACTTTAATAAGAAGTAGATGAAATTTCATTCGTTCTATGAGTCTCTCCTCTCAGATACTTCTAAGGATGCCCTGCACTTAACAGTCTGGGAAAAGCACTATCCACATGGCTGATTTCTAATCTCTTTTGTGCCATCTGCCTGTTGCTTTATAGTTTTCCAGGCTGTGTTTACATGCCTGTATATGTTGTACAGTTGCCTTGTCCTTACAAATTGTTCTTTTTTGCAATGTAACAAGTTGAAAGTCATCTAGTTCTCATACAAATTAATCATATACAACAGATATTAATGATTTAGTTCTGGTGATACTAGGGATTTAGCCTACTGCCTTGTGCCTTATACCACAGAAGGACATCGACAGACCCTTTTTGCTTCTCATTTGAGAGCGGGTCTCACTAAGTTTCCAGGTGTTGTGTAGTCCAAGCTGACATGAAATTCACAATTTCTTGCCTCAGTTTCACATGTAGCAGAAGTAAAGTTACAGGGCTATGTCATTATGACATTTTTAATAGTGTTTCTAATAATAGTGAAATACAACTGAATTAAATAAAATCTGGTTTTGTTTGTTTATTTTTGTTTGCTACTTTCAAATATGCAAATAAATTTTTTTGACAAATTCCACCTGCAGAGGAAGTAGACCTTTGCCTTCATGGTGCTTGATGGCCATGGAACATAATGCCTTGCACAAGAAGTAACATGTGGTCTGAGGGACGATATGATTATGAATGATTTCCAAGAGAAGGTTTTCCTCCTCAAAACCACCCCAAGGTGGCTACAATAGAGTAGTTAATTTTATGCCAAGCAGACCAGCGTTGCTAGAAAGGAGGTCATCTCTGCTAGACAGCGCTGATAAAGGAGGGTACAGCAGATACTAGAGTCGTGTTGATTACAGAGAAGCTGGCCAGGGTCACAGTTTTTCTCATGATCAAAGAAGCGCTCCATTTCACAGAGATGAATCTAGCTACAGATGTTCAAGGGATGATCACTCTGAAAGACTATGACCTGATTATAGGGACACGAGAGAACTTTAGAAGACATGGCTTCTAAAGGTACCTTTTAAATACAGTGGTGGAACCATTGGGTAGGTGGGTCAAAGCAGAGTGGGGAAATCTCTGTGGTCAGCCTTAAATATCATGTGATGGCATTCATAACCCTTTTGTAATGGCAGCAAGGTGTTTGTACATTTCAAAGGATTTTTCCAAAATATTAGCTCACTACACAGAAGGTCAATAAATGGTTATTAAGAGGGCCAAAAATGGCTCAAGATAATTTGGTTCTGGACTTACTGCAAATTCCACTGTTGTTGAAGTTCTAATCAGTCTTGCAACAGTTTACTATAACGTGCTGTTCTTTCCTGGAACTTTTGTTTATATTCTAAATAACAGGGCTGAAGAGATGGCTCAGCTGTTAACACTGGCTTCTCTTGCAGAGTTCCCGGGTTCAATTTTCAGAACCCACACGGTGGCTAGCAACCATCCCTATCTGCAGTTCCTCTTCTGTCCCTCAGGCGGTTCTCAACACAGCTGCACTTACATACATGCAGCAATATACTTATACACATAAAAAAAGAAAAATAATTTTAAAAAAGGAAACAAGAAAGAGTTGTGCATGATGGCATGTGCCTTTAGTCCCAGAACTCTTTGAGACAGAGGCAGGTGGATCTTCGTGAGAGCGAGGCCAGCCTGGTCAACATAGCCATTGCCAGGCCAGCTAGGCCTACAAGGAGACCTGTCTCAAAAAATAAAAATGAAAGAAAGAAAGAAAGATGAACATCTTGCAGAAGATTTCATCACTGTGAAATAAATGTTCACTAATTTTTCTGATGGAACAAATCATGTCAGAATAAAATACAGAATCTATAAGGCCTAGACCTTGATACTTTTAAGTGTACTCTTCTGATTTGATTTTTCTGATTTGCTTTTTATTGCTGTGATAAAACATTGACCAAAAACAACTTTGGAAGGAAAAGGTTTATTTGGCTTACAGCTCACAGTGCATCACTGAGGGAAGTCAAAGCCGGTGCTCAAGGCAGGAACTGAAGCACAGACCATGGAGGAACACTGTTTATTAGCTTCCTTCTCCTGGCTGGTTCAGCTACTTTTCTTATGCAGCCCAGTCCCACCTACCTGCCCAAGGTAGCAATGCCTACAGTGGGCTTAGCCTTCCCACACCAACCAACAATCAAGAAAATGCCCCACACACCACACTGATGGAGAAAATTCCTCAGTTGAGGTTTCTTCTTCCCTGGTAATTCTAGTTTGTGTCAAGTTGACAAAAACTAGCCAGCACACTTGACCCTTTGTTAACTTGATACACAAATGCATCACTCTTACACTCTAACCTTTCATTTCTTGTTTATCTCCAAATATCACTTTAATATCATAATATAAAACACAATCTAACTTAAAAATCTCATAATATTTAAAAATTTGAGCAATTTAAAAGATCAGTGTCTCTTAAATTCCAAAGCCTCTCAACTTTGGGCTCCTGTAAAAATCACTAACAAGTTAATGCTTTCTTATTCTGAGAGGCAAGAACCAAGGCCTAAAAGCAATCATTCAAGTAAAGCAGATTTCCTGCAGTGTAGCTTCAAATCTTGTAGCTCAGTGTCTGCAGACTCACTCACTCACATCCGGAGTCATGATCTTCTTGACTCCCAGTATTTTGGGCAGCTCCATTTCTCTGGTTCTGCCAATTGCTTAATACACGGCTTATCTACGTGGTTCAGGCCAGCTCCACTCTATACCCACTTCCTCTATCCTCGGTGGGTATCCCACAGTCTTGGTATGTTCAGTGTTCTGGAGTATCCTGTTCAACCCAGGCCACACCTTTACCAATGGCCTCTCTTGGTCTCTCAACACGCCAAGCTTCAGTTTCTCTCCATGACCTCTTCAATACCGCAACCTTCCTGTCACCCATAGTAAGGCCATATGGGAGACTCTTATACATTATCAAGTTTGGCTTCAAAGTTGAGGTGTAGCCTTGACTCCCTCTTGACCTCAGCTTCTGTGTGCTGACCCTGAGGAAATACGTCCCAGACTTCACCTCCACGATACTGGTTTCTTATTAATCACAGCTGAGTTTTCAGCCCCAGACAATCATCATTGATTGTTCCACTAAAGCAAAGCCTTCATTTTATTGGTCCTGAGCTCTTGTTAAGCATAGCTAATTTTTCAGACCTAACTGATCAGAAACCAAAGATTATTTGTTCAAAATATCACATAAACAGCTCTGATAGAGTCTCTGAGAGATTCTTGTACTTCCCTCTGAAGCTTAACAAGCCAGACCTCTATCATCTGTTTTTTTCTCAGTGTTACCTTCCAGTTCCCATGACAGTTCATTAAATTCATACACTCAATGGTTTTGTTAGCCTAAAGCTTCAAATCCTCCAACTTTCTCCCACAAAACAGCACATGGCAGCAGAGAAACACAGTCAGGTCCATCGCAGCAAGATTCCACTTCTGATACCAACTTCTGTTCTACTTTGCTTTTTATTGCTGTCATAAAACACTGACCAAAATCAACTTTGGAAGGAGTAAGTTTTCTTACTCTTACATCACTGAGGGACCATCAGGACAGGAACTCAAGCAGAAACCTGTCAGGAACTGAGGCAGACTTTATGGAAGAGGGCTGCTTACTGACTTGATCCCCTGGCTTGAGCAGCTTCTTTGCTTTCTCATTTAAAATATACTTTTACTGTTTCTTTGAAAATTTCACACAATATACTTGATCATATTTAAACCTCTCCCTATGTCCCCAACCTACTATGCCCCCTTAACTTTGTCCCCCCTATTATTTTTAAAGACATATTTTAAAAAGTATTTTATTTACTATTTTTATTTTATGTGTATGAGTGCATTACCCATGTGTGTGTTAAGTGTGCCCATGTCTTCCAGTGCCTGCAGAGGTCAGAAGGCATCAGATCACCTGGACTGGAGTTAGGACGGTAGTTAACTGCCATGTAGATGCTGGCAATTAAACCTGGATGTTCTGCAATAGTAGTCTGTGCTCTTAAGCACTGAGGCATTTCTCCAGCCCCTAAAGACCTAACAAATATGAGTTTTATTCCTCAGTAGCTCTTAGGTATGGATCTGCTTGAGCATGCACAAGTTTTGTGTATTCTCTGAAAACTTCTGTAGGTTCAGTTGCCACAATGTTTCAAGAAAACATGGTTTCCTTTTATTCATCCACTAATTCTGACACTTAGGCTGTATCCGTCCCATCTTCCTCAGTGATCCCTGAGTCTTGTGAGGAGAGGATGTCACATGGGGCTGAGACCTCCACAAAGTCTTACCGTTTGCATATTGACCAGTTATAGAACCCTGTTAATTGCCATTGGCTGAAGACACTTCTCTGATCAGAGATACACTAATATGTGGGCATAACAATAGATCATTGGAAGTCTGTCTCATACTGTGTCCATTTGTAGCAGATTCTTAAAAGACTGGTCTATGCGCATTTTCTTGATTAATGAGTAGTTTGGGAGGGCTCAGTCCAGTGTGCTAGAGGCAACTCTGGCAGGTGGTTCTGGGTTGTATCAGAAAGCTGGCTCTTCAGGGGCCAGAGGACAAGCCAGTAAACAATGTTCTTCCATGGTTTGTACTGCAGTTGTAGCCTTCATGGTTCTGAGTTCCTGCCGCGTTTCCCTCAAGGAAGAATTGTGACAGGAACACGTAAGCCAAATAAACCTTTTCCTCCTCAACTTAATTTTTGTCAGAATGGCACCACCCACAGTGGCCAGAACACTTTTACTTCAACCAGTAATCAAGAAAATTCCTAAAAGACACACCCACAGGCAGTCTCATGGAGAAAATTCATCAATTAAAGTTCCTTCCTCTCAGGTGACTGTAGTTTGTGTCAAGTTAACAAAAATTAACCAGCACATCTACAGTTGTTTAAAAGTAGGCACATGTCAATCATACATAATCATAATTCCTTATGAAAATTAGCTGGATTGTCTATTCCCCAGCACATACTTCAAATCCGGAAGTTGCACAGGATAACTACATTTAAATTTAACTGCCAAATTGAACTAGATAGATCACATAAAGTATGTCAACACAGACTTTCCAAATCACTTTTTTTTCAGTTTTCTCCTTGTACATACTTGATATGGAAAGGAGGGTTTGAGAAATGAGGGCTTCTTAGCCAAACTTAGATTCAGCTACGTACACTTGTTACTAATAGACTACTTTGGGTACTGATAACCCCTTCCAAGCATGACTTTACAGTCAGTACCACTAATTTGAGAACTGTGCAATTGGCTTGTTTCTATTAATGTAAATGGAAATTTGGGCAATAAAATAAAATTATGAGGATCCAAGTGAAAATGTACAGAAACACACCACTACCTAGCACATAGTAATGTTCCTAGAATAAAACAGCTCTCTTATTTATCAGTGTTTTTCTAAATCTACCTCCTAGCACCTCTTCTCTCCACCCTCTGAAAACAGAATGGTATTTGTTGTCTACTTATGAAAGCTATTCTTTCTGTCCTTGTATACAGAATAACTTTATTTATTTAATGACAAAATATTTTTAGCAAAAAAACTATTGGTAAAACAACAACAACAAAAAACGAATCACATGAAATGAGGGAGTACCCTCTAAGACGATATGGTCAATGGTTTATTTTTGTTATATAGACACAATGAGGTTTTCCTCAAGGACCATAAGAAAATAAATTAGTGTTAGATGAAAGCAATGGGCATTAAAGGAAACAAGAAGCTCTAAAATGATACCTCTTAAATCTTCCTTTCTCATTTTCTAAAGGAAAAACATTCTCTCTTCTGTCCCTCATTAACTTGTGTTTGTATTTCTGTTGCTGGTCCCCTTGAGAGGAGATAAGAGAAGCAGAAATGTCAGATTAGAAGTTGCTTTCTGCATTGATTCTCTGTCCAGAGTGAGGAAAAATTACAAATATTAAAACATAAACTAAGAAATGAAAAGATGGAAGCCACAGATGTTTACCTTCAATTCTCACAATCACTGCCAGCATGAAGAACAGACCACACGTAGGCTCCCCGCTTTTTTTTTTTCAAATTACCATTTCTCGTTCTAGAGTCTAAATATCATATTAGATCCAAACACGCATTTGTTTAGATACGTACCTCTACACATTACACTCTAAGAACTACTGTGGTACTCTGAATGAAGGTGTCCTCTACATGCTTCTCAGTTGATGGTGCTCTTTTGGGAGGTTTTAGAGGGTGTGGCTGCATGGAGGAAGCCCATCACTCCGGGAGACCTTAGCTCATAAGCCGGGCTGGATCCCCAGTTGCTCTCTGCTTCCCGTGCCTGCCTGAAGATGTGAGCCTTGACTTCTGATCCTCCTTCAGCTACTTCCTGTCACCATGCACCCTCCACCGGGAGGATGATGAACTCTAATCCCTCTGGAGCTGCAAGCTCAGATAAACTCTTCCTTCTGTAAATTCCCTTGATCATGGTGTTTTATCACAGCAACAGAAAAGTAACCAATATAACTGTACCTGGGGGATATCCAGCATTTTTATGGAAAATATTCCTCTTCCGTAAACTTTAATGATGTGGGACGAAAAATATGAAAGGTGTATGGTTTAAAAAAAAAAAGTACTTCTGTAGTATACTTATTAAAAATGATGTGAATGATCCAGACATGAAGAAATTCAATGGTCACCTTTAGATCAAAACCTGATAAAGAAATTCCCACAAGCACAGGGACTGGAGAGATGGTTCCACAGCTAAGAACACTGGTATCTCTTCCAGAAGACCTGGGTTCAGTTCCAAGCACCCACATGCGGCTAACAACCATTGGTAACTCCCGTTCTAGGGAAATCTGAAGTCGTCTTCTGACTTCCACGGGCACTGTATCACGTGAGTACATTTACGCACATGAAGTCAATAAGTCATATACATAAAATAAAAATAATTTTTAAAAAAATTTAAAGAATTTCCAGGACTCAAGAATAAATCAGCTCAAATGCAGAAAACACATGCCATGTACACTACCACATCGTAAAATTGAAAAAGCATAAAAATGGATATTTCAAGGTTTCACTGTCACTCCCAAAGGCAGGCATTTTGTGGAATGGACTACAGTGACTGTACACTGTGGGGATCTGGTTACTGAGCAAGCCAAGCAACTGCAGATACCCTAAAGGGATGGCAGGTGTCTGACCTGCTCTGCCTGATGTGATATGAATCTTCCTTTCCCCCACCCCAGACCAGAACCAGGTTTTTGGGTTTCGTTTCCTCATTCCTGAACTTCCACAACCTTCCTGCCTTTACCCCAACACCCCACCTTTCCCGCCTTCTGTAACGGTCAGAGAGGCTTCCCTATATAAGCCCCTGCATTGGCTCTAATAACCGAACTACCCACCGACGTAGTCTCCCGGGAGGGAACTCCTCCCGCTGCACTCTGAGCCACCTGAGGTCCCGTTCCATCGTCCTCCATTCTCTGGCATGGCTGGAGCACAACAGCCGTGCTGGAGATGGAGACGCACCCACAGTACACAGTACCTCAAAAAGAAACATTCAGTATGTTAAATGTCAAAACTTAAGAACCATAGTATGAGAATATGGTATATCTAAAGGTGGCTTTTCTTAATTGTAGAGAATCATACATATGCAAATAAACAAAAATGCATCCAGAAATTGAGCATCCTTTTTTTTCTAATTCTTCTTCCTTCCAGGTGTAAAGTCAGGTCAATAATTAAAATATAAAGAGTGGACAACAGTGCCGAACCCTGTACTGCTTCTATTATGCAAACTCCGTACTCTGTCCCATCTTCCACACCTGTTATTTTATATTGCTCCTCTGTCTAAATAGGGAGGGGCCTGTGCCAGTTAGCTTCAGTTGTCCCTGGGAAGAGGAAATCTCAGTTGGGGAATTTCCTCTACAGGCCTGGCCGGTGGGCATGTCTTGTGAGACATTTTTTTAATTGTTGGTTGCTGTGGGAGGACCTACCCACTGTGAGTGGTACTACCCCTGAGTAGGTGGTCCTGGGTTGTATAAAATGCAGTCTGAGGACAGACAAGAAGAGTGAGTCAAGTAAGCAGTGTTCCCCCATGGCTGGTGTTTCAGTTCCGGCTTCCTGTTCCTGCAGTGATTTCCCTCGGTGATGTCTGTGCCATAAGCCAAATAAATTTCTCCCTAAGTTGTTTTTGACCAGTGTTTCATCACAATAGATACTAACTAGAATAGGAGCTTTTACTTTGTAATTTTCACTGAATGCCACGTTTACATTATGGGGCATTCTCTAAAACAACAAGTCCTTTCCAGATTGATTTTCAGTGATCAACTCTTCCTGGAAATTCACTATGCAGTAAATTCCCTGTGCAGTAAATCTGTGGGCCACAGATGTTTACCTTCCCTCTTTTTTGTGTGACTGAACTCAGTCATTTTCCTCAGGTCTGTTTGAGGAAGACAATTTCTTTGCCTCTCCAAACCCATTACAACCTAGATTCATCTGCCGCTTTCCACACAATAAACCATACATTGAAATGTCTGCAAAACTTTGAGACTTAAAGCTATATTCTGAAACACCATCTAATCTAATACACAGGAGGTCATCTTTATAATGCATACTGAAAACCTTTTCTCCTTAAGGAACACATTGACTCTTATTGATTTATTTAACCTCGATATTTACAGAAAGTATTTTCTACAAAAGAAAAAAAATACTACAGAGAGCTTGGTTCATGTAGAGACAAAAGACACACCATCCACTTTACAGTGTTTTTTTTTAATTGTGGTCACATGAAGATCTGATGTCCTATACATCAATAATGCAATGGGCATACCATCTACAGATTCTTAGCAATGGGTTGCTGTTGACAAATTCCAACCTCTTTGCTAGAGCCCCCTTGAGGAACTGTGGTCATAGGAACTAGTGAGGCCAATCTACCAAGTCACTGATGTTCACCAACTTAAAAAAAAAAAAAAAAAAAAAAATCCAAATAAAACAACTATTGAGAGGACTGAATCACAGACTTTGCCTAAGACAATGAACGCTCAGACCTGTTCCTCCCTAGTCCAGACTTCCCCAGAGATAAGGCCTTCTTTGTCTTCTGCTCCGTACCAGTAATGGTTAAGTAGGACTGTTGTAAGCTCCATCTGTAAGTTCCGCACGTATATAGACAGCCTTCTGCAACTGCTATAAAGTGTTATGGAGCACTGTGCATGTGCACTAGTTCACAAAATTGTAGGCTTCTGAAAAACCAGTAGTGTCGCTCAGCATTTCCTTTGTTTCTGGAATCTCCCAAATTGAAGAACTCACAGGTACCAGGGAATCACAGGTATCGGATAGTACTGACAGCTTTCTGTGAAGAAAAACTTCTATGTCAAAACATAGGTAAAATGAGGAAGAAAAGGGTAAGTGTGGGATTTTTATTTTTGGCAGTTTATCAAAGTAACTAGCCGTGCTCTCAGGCTATACTGCAGTGATAATTTCTAATATCATTAATGTTTTCAAGCTCTCTTTAAGTATTTATTTATTATTTTAGATTCCATTGCAATTCATTTCCTGCTCTCCCCCAGAATCCTATCGGAATCTAGTTGTAATCACGATTGGTGAAGAGAAATCTCTTTAAACTCTGAACTCTAAAGCGAAGGAAAGCCCTACAATACCAGTGCTTCTCGCAGGGTCGCTTCCTTTCTCAGTGGCTGAGGACTGGAAGGGTTTAAAAAAGGAAATGCCTCCACACGGTCAAAATCCACGACTTACTAGCGCTTCGGTCTCTTGGGCCAAACCCTCACCACAGCCAGCGTTCAAACACTTTTTAGGGAAGACAGTGGGCTTTTTGAAAATGGTCTCATGATGTCCCATCTGCCTATAGTACTGTCCAGTGAGACCCGGATCCTGCTCTGACTCCCGCCTGAGGCTGCCCGCACCCACTCGCTCACCTCACCGTGCTGTTTTCCTGGTAGCAATGCAACTCTCTGCACTGGAATATTTTTAACAAATGAGTATTTTAAAAAATATTTTATTTATTATTTTTTAATTTTCATATGTATGAATATACTGTCTGCAGCATGCAAATGCATTCATGTCATGCAATGCCCGAGCAGGTCAGAAGAGGCTTTGGATCCCCTGGAATTGAAGTTAGAGATGGTTGTTAGCCGCCCAGTGGGTGTTGGGGATCAAACCCGGTCCTTTGTAAAAGCAGCCAGTGCTCTTAACTGCGGAGCCATCTCTCTTGAGTTAGTTTTCTGTGGCATCTTCAGCCAAGGGAACCCCCTCACAGCCGTCACTCCAGGAGCGTTGAAACCTGAGCCACAGCTACTTCCTTCTCTCTCTTCATTCACCGACCTTGGCTCTACTCCATCTGGCCGAGGCAGATCTAAGCATAAAGGTAATGGGTCTTGCCGACACTCCCCAGACCTTCACCTCAAGCTTACCTTTTCTTTTCTCGGTTTCTAGGAGGGAAAGAAACAAAACCACCTGCGCCTAAGGAGAGGAGAAAGTTTTGAGCGACAATCTTTTCTCTAATGAAGTATTTATTTGATATTCATACCTGCATATAACGTGTTTGGATCCAATTCACCTCTCATTCCCTACCCCCAATTTCAGCAGTAATCTTCACCATTCCACAGTTCCAAGAATTTCCCACAAGTCCTTTCCTGTGTTTATCAAGTCCTCTTCTGGGAAAGAACAACAGAGCAGATGGACTGGGCTGAGGAACAGAGGGACCTTTCTGTGTTCCTTAATGACCAACCCTCTTCTCTGACAGCTGTGATTTTTAAGTGAATGAAGGTTTGTGTACAATGGGGTTCCTTGTGATCAATCATAGCCATCTGGAGGAGCCTCCAAATCTTGTTACCTAGATCTTAGAAAATTATCTTCTTCTCTGGCTCTATCCTACCATTAACCTTACCAGTGCTTAGAGCATCCTGTCCCTGTTTCTTAGTGAATGAACATTGAGAAAAAGTCTCAACCATATTTTGTATTAAAATTTATGTCAGTGGAAGCAACTCATATGCTTTCCCACTTAACTAAAATCACCATTTAAATGTTTAAAACAAAACAAAACATTCTTCATAGCTCTGAGTGTCTGCCACAGGATCATTAGGAATATCAAACTAGGGATTGGACATCATGCTGTGAAATTTGACATTGAGCCTCACCCTAGAAAATAATTATTTTGCTCCATTTTGTTTGTTACCCCTGTCGATGGCAAAGACCAGCTTGTGATATGTTGGCCTGACCCTTTCTCTTTATTATAACAGAAAAGAATACGGTTTTAAGTGCCATCATTCATCTCAAGATGGCTCAATCAAGGCCATTCAAAGCATATGTGCAGCCCTTTATACTAAATGCGATTTTAGGAATGAATGAAAATGGCCCTTGGCACACATGATTTTCCCCAATCAGTATAATAAAAACTATAAAAGTAGAAAGCACTTGCATTTTTCAAGTAACATTAAATTGAATTCTGTTTGAAAATTAACAGTAAGGAAAACATAGGTATTGAAAGG
The DNA here is from genome assembly GCA_035773235.1 of Eospalax fontanierii. Classification (NCBI taxonomy): domain Eukaryota; kingdom Metazoa; phylum Chordata; class Mammalia; order Rodentia; family Spalacidae; genus Eospalax; species Eospalax fontanierii. Next base: position 11,246,378 of record CM069527.1, read on the forward strand.
AGGTATCCTGTGCAGAAACTGGTCTCAATCGGACTGATGAAGGGAAGGCTTGGAGTCTGGGCATCTAAATGCATTACCCTTCAGTCCATGATCTGAGGGCTCATAAGAATCGAACCCAGTTCCTCTGCAAGAGCCATCAGTGTTCTTAACTGCTGAACCATCTCTCCTGCCCCATTAGTAAGTGTTAACTTACTAAGTGCAGTAGATAATCCACAGTCTATACTACGCAGCATGCAATTCATCTGGTAAGGAAGAGCAGCCCCTCCCCCACCTCTTCTTTATCCTACAGTAGCGTTATTTCATCTCATCCTCCTTTGTTTCCTGTCACACAGGAAGTTCAGATTCTCCAACTGTGAGATACCTACCTACATTTTTTTTCTGCTGTGTCCTACTCTTCCTGTGTTTCTTGAAATACTCATTCACACCCTATCCTCTTTCCCTTCCTTTCATTCATTTGAAAAACAGCCGCTGTGGTTATGAACTTTCCCTCTTCTGGGGAAGATCATCACTGAGCTCAACATTCAACTCTATCAAATACTTCCTAAATCTTGTCTGCAGTGTCTATTATCACCAATATTTTCTAAGCCCTGAGTTCCTCAAATTATTCCTACTTTTTTGAGGATATGGTTCCATGATTTCTGTGTTTACAGTACTCACACTGAGAGCAAAGCATTAGGACTGTGGCATGTGCTCTTTGCTCTACAATTGCACTAAGGAGCAGGACTTTTGCCATGGCAGCTATTTACCAATGACTCTTCTAAGACCTGAAATGCATATTCCATCATCGTTAGGCTGATCAATCTGAGATGTACTTATAGACAGAACATCAACCTGTCGAAGATTAAATTTATCATTGTTCATCACAATCTTTCATGCTTTAATATTCTTGTCCAGTTTTTCATTTCTCCTTAAACCTTAATACTGTACAAAAATATTTCAGTGAATGAATTCCTAATGTTTAATGAGAATCAGTAATAACTTGCCTACATTAATCATATGTACTAAAGTAGTTCACAATTTCACTCAAAATAGTCAAGCTGGTTAAGCATGTAACTTTAAATTTGCAAAATTTAAAAACAGCTCTCAGGGCTCCTTACTGTGAATGTTTTCTTGGCTCTGCAGTCCTGAATCACCTGTTACTAATAGTCTGTGTGTAACTAAAGAAAGGATGACTTTACATGTCTTTTTATCATAGCACTCTATAGAAAACCCAAGAACTGACCATAGTATGTTTACAACACAGATAGGAGATTTTACTATAACTTGACCTTCCTAAGTTCTTCAGATTCTATACATACCTAGTATCATCTGTGCTTGGTGTAGCTGAGGTTTAATATTTTTGATAGATAATACAATGTACTACGTATTTTAATAGATTTCTTTCCTTCTTTAATTTGTATGTAAGGCTTTATTCAATGATAAATTCTTTTACAAAACTTTTCCTTCAATATTTAATGCATTCTATTTTGGCATTGTTTTGTTTTAAGAGAGTTTTGTTTGTTTGTTTTTGAGACAGGGTCTTCATTGTAGCCTCTGGCTGGCATAAAGCATGCTATGTAGGCGGACTGGTTTCAGTCACACAGATATCTGCCTTCCTCTGCCTCCCAAGTGCTAGAATTAAAGGCATGTGCCCCCAGTCCCAGGAATATTTACTACGTTCTTATACAGAGGACAAGTAAATGTGACAACACCAGTTTAGGGAGAAAAATGACTGATGAATGTCAATCTAGTAAATGTTGATACCCAGAATGAAAATCTCAAGTACTTGGAGATTAAGTTCTATTGCATACTACAGAGGCAGATCAGTTCTTCTAGGTATAATCCCTTTCATGCTTTTCATGGCACTCTAAGCCACTGTCAGGAGGAATGTGCCCTTTTACATGAATTGTAGCCATATGTATATATATATATATATATATATATATATATATATACACACACACGTGTGTGTGTGTGTGTATCTCAGTATCTCAGAGGAAAAAGAGTGAGAATGACTATGGCACATTGTTCTCTTGGTCTGTAATAAAAAGAAAAAAAGAAAAATAGTTATTATATAGAAATATTTCAATAGTGGATGAGATTAGTATTACTCTGATACCAAAACCAAATAAGAACACAATGCAAATCAAAAATATTGGACAATATATTTGTCAAGAATAGATGAAAAATCTGTAACAAAATAGTAGAAAACCAAATTTAACAGCTCATTTATATATTTACCATGATCTCAGGACTCATTCCAAGGATACAAAGATGTTTCAACATTTGCAAATCAAAATGATGCATCAGCTAATAGACTTGTGTGCAAAAAATTCAGTGGGTGCAGAAAAAGTATTTAGTAGGATTTGCTATTCCTTCATGATGAAAACTTATAATTAATTTTCTGTAAGAGGAAGACACTTCTACATGATATCAGCCATGTAGAATATATAACAAAACTACTGCAAATATACCAAATATAGAAAAGAAGAAAGCTGAGCAATTAGGCTAGAAGAATAAATAAAGGAAATCCATACTAAAAAAGAAGATGTCTGATTACCCCTGTTTTCATAGAACCTTAAATTAACACAGCAAATATAATTATTATATGTATAATCATGTATTTTAATATTAGAGAGAGAGAGAGACCCAAAGTGTCCATAATAAATCAGTAACAAGTGCGAGGCTACCAAGTGTACTGGAGTACACATGTGACCAGCACTCAGAAGGCATAGACAAGAGGATCATGAGTCCAACTCTAGTCTGAGGTACATACACCCTCCATTCCAGCCTGATCAGCATAGTAGGACACACACTGTCTAGAAACACACACACACACATACACACACACACAGTCAGAATAAACAAATTCGATCAAGTTACATGTGAAAAATCAACAAGATTCATATATGCCAACATATATTTGCCAAAAAATAAATCAATGAAGCATCTCCAGTTCCAATAGCTATAAAAAAATAAAATAAACAACAAAAAAGGTGAAAGATCCCCTCAATAAAAGCTATAAAGGATACATACTCATATATATAAAGGTTTGATGCTAGGATCCATAAATGAGGGATAACATATGTCATCTGTTTTTCTGAGTCTGTGTCCCTTCACTTAGCATAACAGTTTCCAGTTTCATCCATTTATTTGCAAATGTATCCTGATGTAACTGCAGGAACCAGTAAAATGGAAAGGAACCAGGGAGGTAAACAGAGAGAATCTGAGAGAGAATGGTAGGAGACAGGTGTTACTAAGGGAGAAATAGATAAAAGGCGGTATTGAAATGAGAGGGAGGAGGGAGGGTCATACAAGGAACTACGGAATAAAGGGATGGGGGTGGGGCCACAGGAGGCTGGGATTATCAAGAGAGAGATGAGGGTAAATGGGAACACTTTAAATGGGGAAGGCATGGAGGGAGGGTTAGAGGGATGGGGACAGAGAGATAGAGAGAAATAGAGAGAGAGAGAGAGAGAGAACGCCTATAGTTAGTGTAGCACACCAGAGACAATCATATTATTCTAACAATCTAATGAGAAAATTACACATACAATATCACATACAATATCTCTACATGAGTCCATGAACATACATGAAGGCTACATAACAAGAAACAGTGCTAGAAAGGAGAAACCTTCATTTAAATTGTTGGACAGGGTGGTCCAAGAGACTTCCAAAATTACACAAGCTATTGCCACAGCCTTTGATTTCCTCACAGAACTTGAAAGTAAGACCCTATTGTTGAAGACAGGATATGCTTCAGAGATGGGATTTGGAACAATGGAGCTTTAACTGACCTGGAAGCCACTTCCCCTGAAGGCTATCTCTATGGCTCTGGAGAGTGCTATACAAGTAGCCACGGGAGAACATCAATCAATGGCCCAACATCAGTTTTATGACCAAATAAACACATCAATGATGGGCACAGCACTTGACACTGGTGTTATAGTGGCACTTTTATCTTGGGCAAATCAACAGCTACTTAATTGGTCTTGGAGCATACTCAATAGGAGGAAACTCATATGGTGGTACTGTAATCATAGCCAAAAACATGACAGAAGAGTAGTAGATCTTAAAGAAAGTCGTCACATCCCTAGAATAATGTAACATCTACTAAGTGCAAAATATGTATCCTTACATATATAGTCAAGTATCTTAGTCACCACTCGTCAAAGAAGTTTCTGTTGTACCAGAGACTAATGCAGAGTACAATTGCTCACACACAGACTTTGATTGTGACTTGTCCATGCCGACGTGGCACATCTACAATTCAACTTCTAAACCCAATGCTCACACAACATGGAACAAGAAGTAAAAAGGCCACTAATGAATCTCTCAACTCTCATTAAGGAAGCTCCCTCATGCATCAAAGGGCCAGTAACACAAAATGTCACAAATGGCCAAAGAACGGAGATTAGGAATATGCAGTGTGGGTGCCTGGATAGGACTCTATATAAGTTTCTCTTACCCAGGGCTCAGGGACCATTGAGGAAGAGGAGGAGGAAAGATTGTAAGAGCCAGTGAGGAGGTGTGTGACCATATGGAAAAAGAATCCTATAAGCTCTTGGGACCCTGCTCATACGAACCTCCAGTGATGGTTTCAGCATGCTCAAGATCCATGCCAACTCAAGCAGACAAAAACCCAGCATGGAACTGGGGAAACGGGGAGCAGACTCCAGTCTTTGCTGAAGAAATATTGGCAGCTGATTACTGTTGGGTGAGGATGAGCTTGTCTTCCTAAAGCAAGGGACTCCAGATAGGCTGACTAGACCTTAGTGGATGAACCTATACTGAGGAACATTTTGGGACACTCACTTGATACAATAGGCCGTAACACAGAGGAAAGAATGTATGGATTCCAGTTCAGGGCTGTTAAGGGTACTGGTAGGGAAAGAGGTACAAAGATGATTATGATATGACTGACTGAGATACTCTGTATGAAGTATACAACAATTCAATAAAAAACTATAAATCATTGATAAAAAGAGTTGAGGTAATGCAAATAAATGGAGCTCTAGCCTTGTGTCAAGGATTGAAAGATTAACATTGTTAAAATAGCCACACTACCTCAAGAAGACTTTGTAAAATTAATTTCTGAAGGATCTCAAAAACATTCTTCACAGAAAGAAAGAAAAAGTCAAAAATTCACCCAGGACTACAAAGTATCCTGAGCATAAAAATCAAAGCTGGAGATGTCATACTAATTGATTTCAACATATTACACAGTTGTAGTAACTAAAACACTATGGTACTGAGGATTCAGCATCTTCAGGCTGAAGCAGTGGCTCTGTGGTTAAGAGCACTGACTGCTCTTGCAGAAGACCTGGGTTCAGTTCCCAGAACCCACACTGAGGCTAACAACTGTCCATACCTCCAGTTCTAGGGGTTCTAATGCCCTCTTCTGACCTCTGTGAACATTACATGACATAGGTGCATTTACATACAAGCATGCAATACATTCATACACATAAAATAAAATAAAAATAATAAATAAATCTACATCCCTAAATCCACCTGGTTTTCAACAAGATTGACTTGAACACATATTCAGGCAAAGATAACTTTCAATAAAGGGTGCTGGAACTCAACTATGTAGCCTAGAATTGGACCTGAATTTATGATGCTCCAGTCTCATCCAAGTGCTACTAATCCACACATCAATACGAACAGAAATCCTGGTACCTGGCACTAAGTACATCACTAAAAAAAACAACAAAAAATTTTAAATAATATGTCAGACATATCTGCACTCCTGTCTTCATTATTACACTATCATAGTCAAGAAGTATAATCAGGGCACTGGAGAGATGGCTCAGTTGTTGAGTATGTGCTGCTCTTGCAGATAGATGCCCAGGGTTCAAGTCCCAGAACCTATATAGTGACTAAAAACCATCTGTAACTCCGGGGGATCTGATGCCCTCTTTTGTGATCTATGGGCACTGCATGACATGGGTACACTTACATACATGCAGGCATACCATTCATACACACAAATAAAAATGAATAAATCAAAAAATGTAATCAATTATCAATCAATTAATGAACTGAAAAAATATAATTTTGATAGATGATAAAATACTACAAAGCCATGTCAAATCTAAAATTCCCCTAATCTTTGAAAATATAGATCAACCTAAGGGTTGTTGCATTAAAAGCAATAATATAGACACAGAAATGTGATTCAAAATAAGTTATTACATGACTTATAGTGAGAGCATTTCTATTTAGTACAACACATCTTAGTCCCCAAACTGTTATTGTAAATTTTTATTTGAATAATGGTTAATCTGGCTATCTTGGATAAGAACATGTTATTCAATTTTTTTTTTCAGAACTATTTCAAAATCAAGTGTCTGACCTCAGGAAGATGGTTGCCTAGGTTATTTGTATTCTAATTTATGTAAAGAATATCAAGAAACATACGTCAGCTTAAAAAGTTAGTCACAAATACAAAAGTTAAAAAGCCACCTATTCATTGGTACTTATTATGTGGTTTTATAATCATTTTTTTTAATTATAACAAATTTCTGTCTCATTTATTAAGATCAACAACTTGAATTTTTCTGAAAAATCGAGTGAATTTATTGTCAGATGACAGCTAAAATATACTATAAGACTGTAAATATTCTTTAAATAGCATCACCTAAATTATCTATCATGTAAATAAAATTAAAAACAAACGAATTATTCTGATTGGTTAAATAAAGATGAAATTTCATTATTCAAAAAATTGTACATTACATTGTTAACAATATTTATATTCTCAGAGCTCAGATTCAAAGTCAAAATGGTGATTCTATACACACATCATTTATTTTTCAGTATTTTTCTCTAGAATACACTTAATAGGTCAAATTATCTTGAAATTAAATCTTCCACAGATTGGATGGATACTGCATCTTAAAATAAGAGAAAAAAAATTAATCTTTCCTTAGTAACATATTTGGCTCCTGCATAAAGCTTTCTGGACACAAGTATGCAAACTGCATGCATACGCATATGGAGACTCGCTCTTCTACGCAGGAGATAAACAAACACGGTGAAGGGATCATTAGTCAATGAGGAACACGCTAATCTATCTCCACTTCCCTGTAGACGTTAAACAGCATAGAAGTACAGCATAACTCCATATGCATAAACAGGTTATTATACAGTTACAGCTGCCAAATTTTCATTTCCTACTGTCTCGACAGCCAGTCTAAACACAGCTCTGAGGCTTCCATGGGCATATTTCCCCCAAAGACTTCTCAAAGCTCCTGATAAAGCCAAGGCTGCTAGAAACTCCAGTTTATTACTTTCTTATGCTATGATTTATATCTAGAAAAACAGAATGTGGGCTTCCTTGGAAGAGGAAAAAACAGAATGAAGACACAGTCGTTCTTTAGTTTTAAAAATCAATAGCCTTACCAACCAATCATCTGCTCTCAGTTCAGTCCCTCCTGGTGGTTTTTAAAATGTGTTCAATTGGCAAGCTGAGCCAGGTTTAGAAGGAAATACTGCATTTTCACAAAATGTACAGTGGGTGAAATATTTCCTGAGAAAGAAACCCCCAACATTAAAGTCAGTATGCTTTGTAAATTAATACCATATTCAATTTATTGAAATGACTACACCTGAGATATTAAAAACAATGAATGGAATAAACCCTTTGTTCCATTTTAACAACATAGGGAGCAGTGAATCTAAATCTGTTTATTATCACAGCTTTTGGAATGGGTTAAGGACATGTATAAATACTACAGGACAATACCGAAGAGGCAGCCAAATTCAAGCAGGGCTTCTAGGAAGGCAGGTTAAACAAAAACATAATTTAGCTGTCAGGTATGAAAACTAACGTGGATTCAAAATTCAGAGAAAATGGGATAGAAAAAACTCAGATTTCAGAGAATGAGCACTATGAAGAAGCAAGAAGATGAAGGAACAGAGCAGATAAGCGAAAACACAGTCCCTTCCAGTGCCGCACTAGGGATGGCAGGGATTTGTTTTGTTCGGAGCTCCAGGAAGCTGTGGGGTTCTTCTTGTTTTGTTGTTTGTTGCGGGGAGGGTGGTTTGGGTTTTTTTGCTTTTGTTTGTTTGTTCATTTGTTTAGTAGTCCATGCCTACTAGTAGTCCATCCCTATGAAACCAAGAATGAGCTTGCACGTCTGTTTCTCCTGCCTCTACCTCCCAATTGCTGGGACCATAGGCATGCCCATTTTATGAGGCATTACCCAGGACTTGTAAATACTAGGCAAGCAATCTATAGTTACATCCTCAGACCCAAACTACATTTTTTCTTTAAATCGTTATAAATTTTTGATATGTTAAGAAAGTATTTGTAGAATAATGGGACAAAAGAAGGAAAGAAAAGAAAATAATAATAAGTACCAAAATTACTCTTTATTAGTAATTCATCTATCATGTGAAAGCCTAGAGTTTGCAAATAAATGATCTCTGAGGAGAGAATTAGGGCTGTATGCATGTAAGACAGACATGAAACAGACCACCAACGTATCACTGGCAAATCCTCACATAGGCTTCTCTAAGTGATATTAAGATAAAACACATGTTGTTGTCTTTAAAATGCTTACAACATATTATGACTTAAACATTGCAATGCATAAGTTTAGTTCCCTACAGACTCTTCTGGTTAGTAGATTTAGAAGTCTAATAATGCTTGTTTAATTTCACAGTGAATTCTCTCTCACACAAATAAAAGCACAACATTATGACTTAAAAATATTAGCATGAAATCATATTAATCTGGCTCAAAGATTATCTATACCATCTACATTTGTAAAGTCAGAATGAGGGAAATTAGTTACTAGACTTTCTTAATTCTAGAGAAGTAGTGATGAAAATCATTCATAATACCTAAAAGTGATGTGTGAAACAATGCACTGTGTTAATTTTACTGAAATTAACTTCACTGAAGGAAATATAACTTAGCGGTAAAACATAATCAGTTTTAAGTGTACAAACACTGAGCATAGTTATATCAATGCCAAACGTATTCTCTTATGTAAGCTCAATAACAATCAAAATATATTCACTAATTTTCAGCCTATTTCTTGAATATGTTATGTTAAATTTGCCCCCAAATATTTCGTGTTATAATTAGAAGAGTTTCCTTAATCCCATTTTTAATAGTTCATTGCTGCTATGAAAAACTTCAGTATTTCAGTATTTGAGTTGCACAAAGACTTGCATATGGGCACTGGATGGAGTCTGCCTTAGGGAACATACCTTGAATATTTCAGAAGAGTATTCCATGTGTGCTTTGCTGGGTGGAATGCTTTAACTATAAAAATTGTTCAGATATTGCTACTTTGCATTTTTAAACTTTTCTATCAGACAGTAAATATTGAACCTCTACCCTGAAATTGCTCATATGTTTCATTTTTTATCAACAGTTGCCTTATATATATTAAAACAGTTATTTTTAGATATATACACACCAAGGACTTTTGTCATGCTAAATGAGCCCTTTTGTCATTGTGAAAGGTCTCTTTCTTATATCTTCTATGATCTCTTTTCACAAAATCTACTTTGTCTCCCATAAATGTAGCAATTCTAGCTTTCCAAAGATGGCTGTTGGCAGGATATGTGTTTCTCCTCTGTTTTATTTTTAACTCATTTGTTTTGAAATTTTGAATGTATTTTTCTTAAAAGTATACCTATGCTTGGCTTTTTATCATTTCTAATTTTGTTGTGATAAAATCAGCTCATTTATAAAATTTGTATTTGCAATATATATTAATATACCAGGCATAAAGCTACCATCTTATTAATTTTCACTCCACATTTTTCCTCCTTCTGTTTTGTTGGGATTCTTTGAGTATCATTGGATATTTTATGTACTGAATGCCTTTCACTTATTAGTGATTCTTCAGTTCTTCTGGTTTTGTGTTTAGAGTACAGAACAGGACTTTTTCATTTACCATGTTTAAAGTTTAAAGCATGTTTAGCATTATGATTGTTTATGGCTCAATGTTATATGCACAACTAAAGTTATCAAAGCACGTATTTTAAATCATCTCATTTTTTATATACCAATTTTATCCTAATAAATTCTTTCATTATGAAAGAATCAAAAGGAGACTGAAGAGAAGATTCAGTGGTTAAGAGCACTGCCTGCTCTTGCAGAGGACCAGAGTTTGTTTCTCAGCACACATGTGGCAGCTAACAACTGTCCATAACTCCAGTTCCAAAGGAAATCTGACACCCTCTTCTGTCCTCCATGGGCATTACACAACATGGGTGCACTTACATACATGCAGGCAATACACTTATACACATAAAATAAAAAAAAAATAAATTATCTGGGAAAAAATAACAGAAAGAATATTATGAGGGCAACTTGCACCAATAGGTTAGAGGTGTCATGCTATGTATGGAAAAACTCCAAGAAAAGACAAAATCCTGTGCAGTGTAACAGTATATATATCACAACATGATAGTCTAGCATATAGCACTGCCTGGGAATTTAATATCCTTGCTTTGAAATCCACAGTAAATACTTGAGACATGAGGAATTTCTGAAGCATTGGTATACTAACCATCTTGATCACATAGTCAATTTGGAATTTTTTTAAAGGACCAAAACCTTTCAGTCAAAAGGAATCAGAACCCTAAGCAAACAATTGTGAGTATCCTGATACGTCTTCTGATTATATGGGACTCGTCTGCTCCACTTTCCTCTTGAGTTTCTTCAGTGATGCCTTAGAACACAGACTCTCAAATACTGTCTGCACAGAGCCAAAGCAAACATTTTAGCAATCAGAATATATGTAATAACTTTCTCTCTGTGTCATCTCTGTCTTTTTGTGTATCTCTCTCTCTCTGTGTGTCTCTGTCTCTGTCTCTGTGTGAGTATGTGTGTGTATGTGTATGTGTGTATGTATGTGTGTGTGTAAAATAACATAGACAGGGGACTCATTATGCTGCACTGATTAGTCTGAAACTTACTATATAGACCAGGTTGACCTCAAACCCTTGCTTTTTTCCTGCCTCTCATATGCTGGGTTTACAAACATAAACCACAATGCCCAGTAAGTACAATAATGCTTTTTAAATGTGAAAATAATCAGTGCCCATAGGATTGAAGAGAACAAGCACAAGTCATGTTTTGCCAGTCGTATCTTCAGAATCCATTTCTTTTAGACATAATTTGAAATCTCATCAATTGCTATGTACTATAAATATCCAAATGCAGAGACTCAATAATTGGGTATCGTCTTGTGATAGTTACTCTTGGTTGTCAACTCAACTGTCCAGAGCCAAATAAAAGGCAAATGCTGTGCACTCCTGTGAGGAACTGCCTTGATGAGGTAATTTGAAGTGGTGAAGTAGGCAGATCCATCCTAATGTGGGCAACACCTTCTGGAAAGATTGTATTGTTTTGTTCTGTTTTTTTTTTTTTGGCCTGCTTGCCTTGTCTCTGCAGGGAAATTTCATCAGTCCTATTGTTACTGTTACTGTTGCTCTATATTTCCCTGATTTTAAAGCAAGCTTCCCTAGACTTCCAATATGCACTGAAGAGCAGCAGTACCCGTGGAATTCTCTGAGCCTATGCGTTTGAGTGGGGCTGTTGAAGCACCCAGCTTGTAGTCTAAGCAGTTACTAAGTTTGGCCTCTCTGATGTGAGACAGTGATTATTAGACTGCCCAGGCCATATAGTATAAGACAATCCAACAAAACTTATTTTAATATGTATTCTTTCTGTCAGTTCTGTTTCTCTAGAGAACCCTGGCTAATTGTACTACATGTTTCTTTCTTTCATTTACCCCACATAAATGGATATTCAAATTATTATATGTCCATTGAATTGGTGTCATGACACTGGTATTCTGGCCCCTAACCAGAGTAACTCTACCTGGAAGAAGATACACTTTAGATGTCCTATACAGATGTTTGATATGACAGACTGACCACAAACAAGTCATCCTTCCAATGGTTGGAGAGTATTTGCCAAGCCCAGTGGAATCTCTGATCAAAAGGTGGAGTAAAGATAATCATGTAACTCTCCAGAGTCTATTTTTAATTGTGCCTTATGTTGGCTGTGCCTGTAATGACCAAAGCTTCTTTAACATTGTGTGGTACTCTTAATCAGGTTTGCAGGAATTCTGCTGTAGACTGAGGGCCATATAAAACAGGAGTTTTGAAAGTAAAGAGTAGGGTGAGAAGAGGGTTGAATGGTTGGCAGCTTCGGGAAAACATAACTATGTAGCTGTTCTTACAGAACTCAAGAAGTACATCTTAATAATCTCATTTTATTTATCAAAATGAACTTGAATGAATCATTCTTTGGGCTGTTGGTAGAGTCTCAGCTTGAGGGAAGATGCTAATTTAACATCTCCCTGGGAAAGTCATGGAAATATATAGCTGAATAGAGAGATAAAGTTACCATATAAATGTCACATACCAGTTGCTACAGAGTAAGGACTGACAGATCAATATATAGTCATTTTCTTGACTTTCTATACTTATTTTCTAAATATTTGAAGTTAATGGGGAAAAAAGCCTTCAGCTAAGCTTGGAAAGCCAAATCTGTTTTATTTGCATACATATTTTATTCTAAATACAAATATTTTATTTGCATGGTATTTTAGTTTACTTTTCTGCTGCTGTGATTAACACTGTGTCTCAAGGCGACTTGGGGAGGAAAGGATTTATTTCATCTTATACTTGTAAGGCACAGTCCACCTTTGAGGCAAGATAAGCAGGAACTCAAGGCAGAAAGCAGGAGGCAGACCTCCTACAGAGACCCTGGAGGAATGCTGTTGACTGGCTTGTTTGCCCTAACCTCCTCAGCCGCCTTTCTTAGGTGTCTTTCAATGTTTTTGGTCCTCCTACATACATTAACAATTAAGAAAAATACTTCATAGACATAGTCACAGGTCAGTCTGTTGGAGGTAAATTTTCAACTGAGGTTTCGTCTGTCTTCCCAAGTACGTCTAGTTTCTTTTCAGTTGTCAAAAATAACCAGTAAGCATGGGCTTTGAAAGAGTTAAAATGCAATGCTTCCCAACTAGGTGTGAGTTTAAATGCTGAACAATAATACCTCTTTATTTTTTCTACTACGCATACTACCGAGAGAGAAAAATAATCAACTGTCTTACTATGCTATGCTAAGCTGTGGACCTGTCAGGCTGCAATAATGATTGGTCTGGCAAGATATTCCCACTGATGCACTGGAGGTGCAAGTGTCATGGTAGTAACCAGCTACTTTCTGATTGGGTTTAAGACTTGTTCCATGAGACAGAAATTATGCCTGGTATTGTTAACTGGGCTGAGCTCTCATTGCCAGACAGGTAATAGGATCTCAAGGAGAACCTAGGACTATTATTCTGCCAAATGAATGTAGTAGTGAATTGTTCCATAAGTTCTTATTTTTATACTCAAAGAGTAATGCATCACCTCACAACTTGCAATGTGCAGTGAATAAGAAACTGTGGAGAGCTCAAGTACAAATGGACAACTGTATCACATTCACTATCCCAAAGGATCATTTGAAAGAAAGATTGGGAAGATTTAAGACTCAGCAGCAGTGGATGTCTACAGGGAAACAGTATTTGCCAGATGTGACAGGGCTGTTGCCCACATGAACTCACAGTGGATGTGACTGAATGTACAAACCTTCAAGATGAAGCCAGCATGGATGGAGGAAGAGCTAATGTACTTTCACTACTAGCTGAGGAACTATTGGCAATTGATGGCTGCTGATGGGAGGACAGTCAGTTTTCTTCAACTCTGTGGCCTCTGAGAGGCTACCCATGCTCCAGAAGATATCCCTATACCCACGCACATACAGGCAGCGCTAAGTGGACTCTGAGGTTAAGAAAAGAAGGATTGTATAAAGTTGGGAGGGTAAATGGCGGGAAGGACAGGGGAGAAATTGTAGGGAAAGGAATGCGGAGGAAAGGAACGTAGTCCATGGATGATGAAATCTCAAACTGTAAAAAAATGAAATAATAAAGCAAGGCTTCTTTTTTAGGGAACTTCATGACTTTTCATGGAAATGCTAAATATATATATATATATATATATGTGTGTGTGTGTGTGTGTGTGTAAAATGTACTATGTATTTCCTAATGCATATATATTTAAAAGTATCACATCTACTCTCATTTTGCTTTGGTGAATATGTCAGCATTATTACTATACATTAAGCAAATGTTTATTGACATGCAATGTGGAAACTGATTCCAAAATGAACCTGTTTCTTATGAGACCAAAATGTGATTTTAAAAAAATAGAAAAGGGGCTGGAGAGATGGGTTCAGTTGTTAAGAGTACTAACTGCTCTTGCAGAGGACCCAGGTTCAAAACCCAGTACCACATGGCAACTAACAACCATATATAACTTCAGTTCCAGGGGCTCAAACACCCTCTTCTGACCTTTGCAGGCATGACATGACATGGGTGCACTTATATACATGCAGGCAATATACTCATACACACAAAGTAAAAATAAAAATAAATATTTTTTAAAAAAGAGTAGAGAAGAGAGAAAAGTTACACATAAGTGATATGAAAATAAGTCTACTGGAAAATACACATATACTATAAATGTGAGTGCATGTGTATAGTTAAAGATTTTATAACCAAAGTCACTGTGACAGGTATGGGAAAACTCCTTTTAAGATGTTGGTCAAGACAGTTCAAGAGACTCCCAAAATAAATAAAGGCTATTACCTCAGTCCTTGATTGCCTCCCAGAACTTGAAGATCCTAATAGTGAAAATATAACATACTTCATACACAGGACATGAAATAGTTGAGTTGGAACTGACCTGGAAGCCTACCCCCTGAAGACCAGCTCCTGTAGTATCAGAAGATACTGTGTAAACTGCCAAGGGAGAAAAATAATCAGTGCTCCTACCCAGCTGTAAAGTCTATGAGCCACAACAATGACTACCCCAGCATCCTATCTCTATTGTTGTAGTAGTAGCATATGTATCTTGGGGTGATCAACAGCTATCTAGGTGAATTTAAAGCCCATTCAGTGGGTGGGAAATCATATGTGGTACTGTAAACATAGCCAAATACTCATGGCTGAAGTGGTCATAGACACTAGAAAGTATTTACTTCTTTCACTTCCCAAGACCAATGTTGTTTCTTACTGTATTCTAAATATGTATTCTTGTATTTATGGACAAGTGTAGCTCTCAACACTTATCAAAGAAGCTTTATTTTTGCAACATATGGAAACTATTATAAACTTCCACAGATAGTTCAACAAACAGGTTCTTAGGTCTCTGAGGTTCTCAACCCTAACTGACACAGCTACAATGCAATCTCTACACTTAACACTAAGGGAAAATAGCAGAAAAGTGTTAAAAATAATTAAAGGGCCAGAGAGAAAAGACTCCTGCCACTAGTGAATGCATTCTAGACATGATAAGGAAACTGAATCAATTAAATATCCAAAGTGTGGTAGTTTAACAAGATCTGCATAATGACAAATTAGTTGACATGCCAAGGTGGGTGGCAGGAATGCCATGGAGTCTCACTTCAAAATGAAGAGCTTCAGCAATCAATAGATGCTGATGGAAGAAGAATCAGTTTTCCTCAGAGACTAGATTCCTGAGAGGTTATCTAATGCCAAATGGACAGCCCTAAACACTGGTATATAAAAGCTCCATTAAATGCACCCAGTGCATTACGTACATATGAGGAAATGCCTAGATCAGGTTGAACTTTGACACATCTATGGGGAGTTGTCTTGATTGTGAACTGAGGTGAGAAGACCCACTCTGAGTATGGACAGTATCACTTCAGGCTGGTCCCTGAACTGTGTAAGAGTGAGAGAGGTTAGCTGAGCATAAGCAGCACAAGTAAGCATACATGCATGCGATTTGCTTTGCTGATTGTGGATGTGGTGTGACCAGCTGTTTCAAACCCCTGCCTCGGCGACTTCCCTGCAATGATGGACTGTAACCCAGAATTATAAGCAAAATAAACTATTTCCTTCTCTATTTTATTTTTGGTCAGGTGTTTAATCAAAGCAACAGAAATCAAACTAGAATATTCTTCATCTCTTATCTCTTCCTAAATAATTTGCTTGCTGATCTCTTAGGTGAAACAGAGCAAGCTATAAATGCAACGAGGTAGAAATGCTGTAGTGGCCCAGAGAGGGATACAAGAACATCTCCATGGGAGCATAGATGTCAACAGCGAGGTAAGGATCGCATCCGTACAAAGCTCAGCACATACTGTCAGAGTTGTAGAGGGTGAGAAAGCTGTGAGAGGCACTCTGGAGTGAGAGATAAGAGCTCATGGGAGTGAGGAAAGACAACAAAGCAGCACAGACCAGCATACTGGGAGCCAAAGACAAAGTGGTCAAGCCCAAATAGGATTTAGAGGGCACGTACGTGGAGAAAGGAGACTGATTATTTACATGGAGATTGATCAAGTATTTATCAAAAATACTGGAAGTTAGGAGTCTCATTGTCTGAAAATAAACTAAAAGGGAAAGACTAGAATAAAACCTGAAGAATTAAACTGGAATTTTAAACACTAGCATTTCCTAATGCAATATAATCTTTATTAGAAAAACTATGGTACACATGAGTAAGGATTGTGTGTGTGGATGTGTGTATTTGAGTGTGTATGAATGCATGTATCTAGGAGTGTGTATGAGTGTGTGTTTCCACCCTCTCTCACTTCTCACTGAGAACTTCTAGGACTGGCAACTCCCCAATGAAAGTGAACAGACATGACATCTAAAAGTGACTGTTGAAGAAACCATGGCTCTTGGGAGATGCATCTAGCTGAGGCATAAAAAATTTAAAAAATGAACTTAGAATCCTCTACTGGGCTGTCAAGTAAAGGAAGTTTAAAGAAATATGAAAATACCCCAAAGGACACAAAAGCAGATTTCAAGAAGCCACTATATTCATGTCAGAAGCCACCTACATATCAAGAAAAATAGAAACAATATGCTGTCATAGGATTGTATATCACCTAAAAAAGTAAGAAGTCAAAGTCTTGGGAGAAACACTTTAAGAAGGAAGGCATATCTATGCAGTTTAAAAGCAAGCCTCCACAGAAGTAAGAAAGAAACTTTCTAAAACAGAGGTTAGAAAACTATTCCTTTAATCAATAAGCAAGTACTATGCTGCTATGGTTTGTGTGTGTTAGAGTGCATGTTTAGAGATATGCATGTAGAGGTTCAAGGTTGAGACCACATGACTTCCTTAGTTGTTCTTTACCTTACTTACTGAGGCAGGTCACTCACTGAACCCTGAGCTCACTATTTCAACAAGTCTAGCTAGCCAACTTGTTTCAGAGGTTCCTGTCTCTACATACCACGTGCAGGGACAACAGGTAGGTCACCAAGCCCACCCTGCTTTGACATAGGTTCCAGGGCATCCAAACTCCCATCCTTACTCTTCAGTGGCAAGTGCTTTCCCATTGACCCTCAGCCCCAAGAAAACAAATAATTTTGTTCAAAGTTCAACTTCTCTGGACACTTGAGACTGATTCAAAGAGTAAAAATAAAACAACAGTATGCATGCCATAGGTAATATATATGACCTCCAGCGAGATATGGATATTATTTCTATTTCGAATTCAGTTCTGGAATAAAATAGTCTATCTTAGTTTAATAATTTTTGCTCTTCTATTAAATTAATTCTTTTATTAATATACTGCTGTTTATACATGTAGCAGTTTTTTAAAAATCTAAGCAATGCATAATGTGAAATTTGGACATTTTGAGTAGATTTAAAATTTTATTATTATGATTTCCTTATGAAAGATTACCAGCTTTTGTTCTAATTTGAACATGGAATAGTGTTTGAATGAGGTTAATCTAAGCCACATGCAGTGTAGGAGAGCCAGAGTTGAAGCCCAAGCATTATAGGCACCACTCACTGGATTACACTCGACTCAGTGAACAATATCTACAAGTCATTTACCCTTTCTATTAAGTAACCAATTAATTAATAGTTATGTTACTATAAAACGCATGTTGAAATTGTAGCATGGTTAATCTTTAATTAAAGACAGTTGGTCTCATAATAACATCTAACAAAGGAAGAAAAATATCAAATAAAATATGACTAGAAGAGACACTGTCAAAATTTAAATGCATATGAATAGAAAGGAGTAAGTGCAGTAGAGCCACACACTGTATGAGTGCAAGTTATGACATTCTCGAGGGTTGCAAACTAAGAGAATGGAAAGATCCACGTTTGGAAGAAAGAGTCGAGGAGGCAGAACATGGCATACTTTCTAATCTGGTAGTAAATTCTGTAATGGTGGCTGTGTATCATAATATGTTTGTGCAAACCCACAGAATGTGTAACAGAAGAATCTTCCCTGATGTAAACTGTGGACACTGAGTGATAAGTTATCAATAGTATTCATCACCTGTATGCCCTGGAGCACATACACTGTCACCGCATACTATCTATCCAACATGCTCCATGGAAGGTGGGCATAGGGAAGGAGCTGCAGGCAAAGTTTGCTTTTCAGTTCTTCAAAATGTGTCTGAAGCACAATAAATTTTCCCTGCTGGGCAATTTGTGTGATGAAATTAAACTGAGCATAGTTACACAGTTACCAATATCCCTATGTGTATAATATACACATATTTGACACCACGGATACAGACTTGATCATTTGCATATGTAGATGAATAACAAGATAACAAGAGAGAATAATAAAGCCTTATTTTATTGTTTTCAATGAGGGAAGTATTTCAGTGGTTATCAAAGGGTGCAGAAATTACTTCAGGAAATGCCATGCTTAACACATACCTGGCCACTTCATTAATTATAAAAACACTAGAAAACAGGCCAATATTTCTGTGTGTTTCACCAAGAATATAATACTTAAGCCCTGGGAAATGTTGTTCAGAATTGTGACTGGCTGTAGCATAGCAGCGTCCGACACACAGTCACACTCATGTGTTTGGGGTATAATCTACATTATTTAAATTAAAATCACTTTTTTGTTATGGGAAAAGTGCTTAAATGTAGGTTCACATGTTTAATATATACAACAGGATTATACTCCATAACTGCACGCTTGTATGTGTGGCTTCTGACACAAGTTAGAGAGAAGGCTAAGAAAATTAATGGAAAAAGAATACATAGGAGGAAACTGACAATTAAATGGGTTCACCATGCCAGCCACTTTAGCAAATAGCAATCCTGTGCCAACTCAATACTATAAGCCATGGCATGAGAAGTCTCAGCCTTAAAGAAGTTATTGTTGAGAAGTACTTGAAAGAAAGAATTAATAAAAAAGGAAGAAAAGCAACTAAAGGAAAGAAAAGTGTTCAAAATAAAACACCAAAACACATCTTAAATTTGATTTTTATATTTATTTTTATTTTATGTATATGCATGTTTTGCTTACATTTTGTAAATGTGCTGTACGAGTGCAGTGCTCACAGAGGCGGGATGTGGGCATCAGATACCGTGAAATTGGAATTGTTAACTGTCATATGGGTGCTGATTACTGAACCCAAGTCTTCCTGAAAAAAGCAAGTGCTTTTAACCACTGAGCAATCTTTTCCATCCTGATACATAGTTTTTTTAAATGATAGAATATTTCTTAATTCAATAATCTAGAAGTGTTCTGGGCTCGTTATGCATTAACAGAAACTAAAAATCTGTAAGAAGAACTACAATGGAGACTTGAAAGTTTAAAAAGTAAGTAATATAGAATTTGCTTCAACATAGTTGACCTTGGAATTAAGAAACAAAAGAAGTTCTTTGTGAAAACTTTGTGTGTATGTGTGTGTGTGTGGATGTGTGTGTGTGCATGTGTGTGTTACCAAACATTCTTTGCAGTCTTGATTATTGGGAAAAAACATGACTGATACCACACTATAGTAACAAAAACCTTAGACTCGCTTAAAAACAAGAAAAAATTGAAATGGTTTCTGAAATCTAATCCATTTTACTTTCCTTTTCTTTCAGACTCACAAAGCAGTTCCCCACTATTCAACTCCATCGCTGATACTTGTGCAGCAGCAGGTGACATTAGAGGCCCACATAAATTCTCCTAGGGGCAGATGAATGGCCATTAAATCACTGTTGAGTCACATCTATATTCATCTTACAGAGATGTAGAGACAAGTATTATCACTAGTAACTGTGCAAGTGGCTGGCTGTACTTCCCTAACTCTCTGGGGTCAAGCCCTTTCTGTCCCTTGCAGAGACCATCACAGGGGGGAAGGGGAACAGTTCTGCAGCTGGTGCACATACAAGTGTGTGCCACCTTACTGTGAGCTGGAGCCTTTCCAGTGCTCAAGAACAAAGTAAGATCACTGTACAGAAATACCTAAGCCTATCAGTTTCAGCTAAGCCCTGAGCATTACCTCCTAACTCCAATTTTTGCTCTTTTACAGTATGTTCTTTTTAATTCATTCCAAACATGGATGTTCATAAAATTCTCTAAAAGCATGTTAGGAGTTTAATAAGTTTTCCTGGCAATGAGAAATAAGGAGACCATGGGCTTCTACTTGCCGTCTAAATTACACGGTCCCTCCCATCTCTGCGTGTCTTACCCCTTCCGCCACTCAATATTCAAATAAAAAGTCTCCATTACCTAGCGAGATTGATGCTCCTCCTCCACAGGCATCACCGTTATTAGACACTCAAGTTCACATAAATCAATTTTATCTCTTATGAGCTTATCAAGAAATCACTCCCGAACAATATGGTCAACAGTAGAGGAGGAATTTTGGTGTTTCTCAGCCTCGTCGCCTGTATTACACAAGGATGTAAAGCTCAGAAGTGCACAGCATGTACAGAAAGAGTACATTTGTTCCACAGGCATTTTCTGAAAACCAGCTGTGCTAACAAGGGATTGAAGAGAGTCAAAGAAGTATAACTAGGACTTGGGATTCAGTTCAATTGGAGTGTTTGCCTTGAAACCCCGAGATAAGCACCCAGCACAAGAATTCTAAAGTACAATTTATGGTTTCTGACCCCCAAGGAGTTTACTAGTATATTGGTGACAGAACTGGCCAGACATCTCTCTCTCTTTTTCCCTCTCTCTGTCTCTCCTTCTCTTCCTCTCTCCCTCAGATCTTTTCCCAGAATATTACAGAATATCACAGCTTGCAGCTTTCTGTCCTGTAAATATGGTTAACAAAAAGCTAAATTTACAAAATAGCTAAGGAAAGCCTAATACCAGCTCTGGTGTTCACATTTAATCACTGGCTTTCAAGTATGGCTAAATTCTGATTCCAAGTTGTCTCCTGGTTCTAGGATTGTCTCTTACATAGCAATGACCACCAGAGATGATGGATATCACATCACAGATTTCTAGTTGCCAAGCCATTGTTCTTCCCTGAAATCACGTATGGAATTATACTACCTGCTTCTCGTTGCCTCCTCTTTGGACTGTGCAAAGTTGTTGAGGCTGTAAGATAAAACATCATAGCCTGAGTGAAAATGAGATGCTTAGGTCATCACTCAGGTTCAGACCTGTTTCTCCCATGAATGGTGCACCCAGCTTGCTTCCATCCTCACAAAGCAAATGGCTGGCTCATTGCAGAACACCTAACCGTGACAGTGCATGAAGATTCTTAGGACATAAAAAATCTCATGAGTCAATGTATTAAACCACATTCACCAGTTGCCTCGCCTTGTATGTATAAAATGGGTAATTTTATCTCTCTGCCTTTTTATTGATATGTTCTAAACTCAACAGAAAAGCAAAATATGAAAACAAGAGTTGGTTATTGTTTTCCCCCAAAGTGCCACCATGACATAGTAAAAGAAAACACTTGATTTCCTGTGATTATCGATTCCTCAGTGAGCTGATGATGGGTGTGAAGTACCGCAGAAGTTCCTGAGTGCACAGATGTGTAAAACATCCTTTATTTCCACCTCACTTTTACTATTATATATCTCTTAATGAAAGCTGCTCCTCTAAAAGGGTAGTCGACATGTTTTACACAGTTATGGACTGTAAATTATTGATTTTCTGTTTAGAGGATTCCTGAATTTCTAGGGCATGATCTTGCCAGGTGCTTCAGTGGTCAACCAATGCTATCAGCATCTAAGCCTCCCTCTTTAATCCTCCTGAAGTGGTGTGCCTTTTTCGAAAACCCTTAAGGGATTCTTGCTAGTCTTGGGCCAGTGGAACGCCACTAAATACAGTCGAGAACTTTAACAAATCCTCTAAACATCCTCCAAATACACTGACCTAGAACCACTGTTTTCCTCCTCCATTCTTGCGGTTGAAATGATCTTCACTGGCCTGTGGCTTTGTTCCACGTGCTAACATTACGTTCAACAGATGAGACATTAGCAGAGATTTAGGTATGCTCACTGGAGTTTTGCATTTAAAGTCTTAGACATTATCACCACATTTGAAAAGTTTCATGGAATGTATCAGCTTTTTAAGTCTGTCTCTTCTTCGAAATCTGAAAACACTAACTGGACCATGTAATTTCACTCCTGAACCTAAAGTGCTTTAGCAATGGGAAGAGGAACTTAACCTTAGTGAGGGTGAACAATGGGTGAAGCAGTAGTGAGTGCTTTGTGTGCATTATGGCTGGACTCTCCTGTTTACTATGAAAACAACATGAGTACATATATAAATATTATTATATACTATTATGCTATCTATATATATTTTTCAATAAACTGTCTCCCTGTAGCCCCAGTTGTCCTGTAATTCACTATGTAGACCAGGCTGACCTCAATCTCACAGAGATCTGCCTACCTCTACCTCCTAAGTGCTGATGTATGTGCCACCATACCCAGCTCAAGTTTCATATTTTTTACATTGTGATTGAAGAAAGTAAAGCTCCTGGAAACTATATAACTTACACTCACAAGTTCAAGACTCACATACATTTGTATAATTCTAAGATTCTCTTTCACTATGCTGTGCAACATGAATTTCATTTTTAGATCCAACTTATAAAATACTAGGGAGCATGTCGGGTGGAGTATGTTGTATTTCAGGAAAGTGCCTCAGGATATGATGACTACTATGGAAGAATGAAATGGCAAAAGAGAAAAGAATAAAGCTAGTATGGGCCTGCTTGAGAGGCCTTTAGTAACTGGCCCCTAAGTGAACCTCTCAGTACATCATGGCCTCAATCAGAGGCAGAAAATGGTTTAAAGCATTTTAGTGATGGTCAGTAGAGCAATTTCTACATCAGAAAGTATTCAGAAGCCAAGATGAGAGCTATTAATGAGTTATAACTGGATCAGTATTGTTAAATCACTAAGCAGTTTTTAAGTGGCTATTGCTTACCAATCATTACCAGGTATTAAGGACCCAGATGATAATTTGATGCTGTCATTATCTATCATCGCTAACAGGGCTCAGCCACTCATTCTTGAGGTCATAAAATGTAATATCTGAAAGGAGGGAGGTCCTGAGAACTAGGAATGAGAACAAGCTGTAACTGAGGGGTAGGATCTTATGCCCAATAAGGGCGAGAAATTGGAATAGCTGGGTTGAAATGGTCACCATATGAACACAGGACTCAAGGTATAGATCTAACTATTTGAAATTTCAATAACGGATTCTATTAACTTAGTTATACCTTCTTAGACTTTTTAATTAACTTTTCAATTCTCTTATAGAATAATGGGCTTCATTGTGCCAGGTTCACACATATATCTTAGGACTTGCATCCAGCTGCAGCTCTTGGATTGTAAAAGATTCCAAATTTTCAGATTCAAGAAGAAGATTCATAGTTAGGTGTATGGGTCACGCTTTTGATCCCAGCACTTGGGAGGCAGGTGGGTCTCTGTGAGTTCAAGGCCAGTCTGACCCACATAATGAGTTCTAGGCCAACTGAGGCTGTAAGGAGACCTTGTCTCAAAAAGACACCCCCCAAGAAAAGAAATAAAAAGAAAAGAAAAGAGAAGATTTGAAAATAATTCATATTTCTCATAACTTTTCACTAAATTTATTGTCATTGTAAAAACATAACAAAGAATAGTTTGCCATTTAATTCTGCATTGAGTTCTGACTCCATGAGGTCAAGTTTGCTATTAAGCGATACATTATAACATTATTTTGTCAATTCTTTTGTACTTAGTCTGGTATATTGATGGGAAAAGTGAGTATATACTTCTAAATATTTTTAAAAATGAGTTTCACATTTCAAATTGGTCACTTATCAGTATGATTGGTTATCATTAGAATAATCTTTAAACCAAAATTCATTTTCTGGTTTTTAAAGTATTCATATGCAGTTATGTGTACGTTTGAAATGACTGTGGAAAGCCTTATAGGTAATATGTACGCTAACTCATTTCTGTGACTTTCAGATTGTCTAAATAGCCATCAGATGGCCACAGGCTACAATGTCAGTTCGGTCAGTCTCCATCATATCAAACGGGTGAGCTTTTTATAAAATTTCATCCTTTCCATCATATTCCCACTATCACTTCCTAACACCCAGCTCCCACCACAAGTCTCTTCTTATTCCTTTCTTTTCGATTTAATGCATTTGTGTGCATGTATGAGAAAAAGAGACAGAGACAGAGACAGAGACAGAGAGATGGGGAAGGATGGAAGTATGAACCACAAAGGACAACTTTGAGGAGTCTCTGACCTCCTTCCATCTCTACCCAGTGTCTGCTAACTGAACTCAAGCCAAGAGCCCCTTTCCTGTCCATCATTCCTTCCTTTTGCTAGTGGTTTCTGAATTTGTTTCTGATTGTTTCTACAAAATTATCCACAAAACTCCACTCATGACATATATCGTGTTCTAATTATAAGTTGGCTATATTACGAAAATATAATAATAACAACTACAAAATGAAGAATAGCAAAACGATTTACACAATAATCAGGAAACAATTATTTTTGCATGTGTGTGTGATGTGTGATATTATATAATATAGTGTGTGTGATATCATGTGTGCATGTGAGATATCATGTGTGTGGGTAATAACATAAAGTATGTGTGATATTATGTATGTTTGTGATATAGCATGTGTATGTGCTCACATGTACGTGCAGCTGCATGTACCAGCCAGAGGCAGATGTCTTCTTCAGTTGTTCTCAACCTTCGTTTCTTGAGACAGGGTCTCTCACTGACCCTGAAACTTTTCATTTTGGTCATGCTAGATGACCAGTGAAACTTCAATGCTGAGACCACAGGCACAAACTCAGAATTTACATGGGTGCCGGAGGTTTAAACACAGGTGCCTTGCTGTCACAGAAAGCAGTCTTACATACTGAGCCATCACCTCAGCTGCATGGCCAAACGTTTTAATAGAAGCTAAGATAATAAATGTATTAGGCATGAGCACCATACATTTAATTTCAAAACTATCCCATTTTGTGGCATGGTAAAAAGTATCAATAGACAATGGCTAAATTAGTGCTATTTGTTTCCAACAAAATACAAAAGCCAATGGCAAGATGGTTTGTTCTATAAGCTATAGCTCTGATTTGACATTTTCTATAAGAACACTGTAGTCAGCTGGGCACGGTGGCACATGCCTTTAATCCTAGCACTTGGGAGGTAGAGGCAAGTAGATCTCTGTGAGTCCGAGGCCCGCCTAGTCTGCACAGTGAATTCCAGGTCAGCTAGGGCTACAGGGAATCACTGTTTCAAAACAAACACACACACACACAAAAAAAAACAAAAAGAAAGAAAGAGCACGACTGTCTATTTAACTATAATATAATTATAAAGAATACTTTTGAGTAGAGCTTCGGGATTGAAGTCAAAGGGGAATTATTCCATATTTATAAAGTGGCAATAATTGGTTAGATGCCATTTCTTAGGGTTTAACAAGAGTTGAATATAAAATTTAACCCCCCCTCCCCTTTTTTTCCTTATACTTACTTCTGTCACTCAATACTTCAGGTCTGGCTAACTTAAAGGTAGAAAAAAATGGATAAAAGAGAAATTTCAACGTAAATAAAAAATCTTTCACTTAACTTCCACTTGCAAGTTAATGTTATTGGGGATTTCTTTTTAAAGGATCCTACAGATAGAGTGAATGATTGAGAATTTTCCTCTCCACAAGCCAAGTGTCATGGAAGGATGACATAAGTAAATCACTATCAAAGATTTGAGAGAACAGAAAGGAAAGAAGACAATAGTTTCAATCCTATGTAGATAACTCATGATATGAGGACTTGTGAGAACCATCCTGATGCCACAGTGAGGGTGAGGCTGTTTATGGGGAGATGTCTTACCAGTACTTGCATATATATCTTGTAATATATAAAAATATAGATTTCCCATTTTTGTGCTATAGATTTCTAAAGATTTTAAACCAGTTTAGAAACTCTCTATCACAAGAAAAAGGAGCCAGTTATGACATTGTTGTAGAGGTACCTCCCAGATCTTGAAAATCTTCTAGAAAAACCTACAGATCTTGTGAAGTGGCATTGATACTGGACCATGTGATAACACATGAACCACCCTAGGACCTCAAGTTTACTGAGTGGACAATTTACTGTACAATGACTTGGGACATAGACCATGATGTGATTGAAAGAAAGGAGAACAATTGACTCTAGGAAAATTCCTCAGTTATAAAAAAGAATTGGATAACACTAGACACCTCTCCCAAAGAATCATGCACATATCTCATACAATGATTGCGTTGGTGAATGTGAGTTTTACTAGCAGAAGATGAACTCAGGAACATTGTCACTTTCCTATAAGCAACACAAACTTACTTTCAACAAAACCATGTTCTATTATGTCTGCTTGACTGCAACTCTGCATTAGATATGTATTTATCATAGCTGACCATGTACGTCTACTTACTGAAACCAGAAATGTAACACCAGACTGTAATGGTACAGAGGAGGAGATTATGTTTGAATTGAGTTGAAACTAAACTTTTAAAATTATGTAGATTTCTATTAGTTACAAAGAAAGGTGTTGATATTTCACAAGATTGCTAAGAGATTATGAAAGAAATATTTTGTCCAGAAATCCTGGCAATAACAAAATTAATGCTCTTCACATTTAGTAGTAATATACAAAATCAATATGTAACTTACAGAATGATATTGAGTTTACTCAGAAAATTAAAAAAAATATCACAGGGTGATTGAAAGAGAATGTTCATGATAAGGAAGATATTCAGCTATGCAAGAAAGTTTTACTGTACAATATACATTAAATATAGGTACCAACTCTTGAAAATAATCCAGATTCTGACCCCACACTAGTATGTTCCTTCCAGAAAGGGAGACTGGTGGTTGCATTTCTGCTATAACCATTTTTCATGAGTTCTAGAACACTTTTAGAGAAGTAATTCATTTGTATGTATCACCTTAGCTTAAGTAAGAATGAAGGAGCAGTCTTCAGATTCTTGATTTGCTTCAATTGGTATTATAGTTCAAAACATAACCTCAGCTTGATTTATAGGTATGTAATAACAATCATAATACCATCAGGTATCAAAATGATGAGCATATTATAATCTATCAGTTATTTATTCTGGTTTAATTTGTAATAAAATGTTTCCAGTTGCTATGGGATTATTTTCCAATGTGAAGACAATAGCATGTGATTATTAAATACAATGTTTCACAAATCCTTTAACTTAACAGTACTACGTTTACTAGCAATGCCATTTCTAAACACTACAATTCATCATCCTTGAAACATGAAATTCAAATTACAAACAGTATGATTTTGTAAGATAAATTTTCTATTAGCTAAGGAAACAATTCAATAATTTAAATATTATTCTGAGTACATTTAAATGTTATTCTCAGAAGTGAGTACATTAAGCACCATGATGCAGAGACATAAAGACATTATCTATTTTCTAGCATAGTTACATATTGTACAAAGCCATGATAAGAATGAATATGATGGAGATATGTGAGCACAAATGTAAAATAGTTGCTAGGCTATGAGTACAGAGAAAGAATATGCCAATCTTCTCTGTCTTCTGAATATTTAGCAGAGGAAGAGAAAGAAAAGCAAAAGCAAACAAAAATCACTTTAACCATATATGTGTATTCCAGCGTGATGTAGCAATGTTGTGATGATACCTAGAGAAATACACAATCATCAGAAAGAGTCCTTCAATTACATGATAAGTTCAACAGTAGGAGATAGGAAAATATAATGGCAGCACTTAAAGGTTCTGGACAGGACAGCTCAAGAAAAGAGTATTCACAACTTCAAATAATGAATTTTCAGAAACTTTATATATAGAGAAATAGTGACATGTTCGTAACTCCAATCCCACCTAAAAGAGGGCAACTTGTGATTGGGCCTGAAAGAGCCATAATACTTTGTGAAATTATGTTTAGAAATTTTGTAGCTAGAGAGACAACAGGCAGAACTGAGTATGAGCTTGTTACAAAAAATATGGTCATTAAGTATGATTCTAGATTGTGAGGAGTGAAACTTTCCAGGGGTTTGCTTTCTTAGATGGAAAAAAAAGATAGATTCATAAGACATGGTTCAAAATGAAATAAAAGTTAAAGATAGTTTTATAATGGTCAGGATCTGGTGGTGCTAGTGCCTGAAACTGAGGTCCTGTGTTAGGGCCTTGTACTTTCATTGTTTTGTCTGTGTAAACTCCAGCCAAATACTGTAAGAATTATGTTGCATTGTAGCAACAGATGTACCTGCTTAAGAGAATGTAAAGTTCCAAGGTTGTTAGTGTGAGAAAGCTTTAGCTCAGGGGCTTAAAAAGATGGAAAAAGAAACCAGCCCAAAGTCAGAACAAAGGTAGAGATCTCCAGGGAAACAACTGACAGATGACCTGAAGAGCTAGATCTATGTAGAGGACAGATTTGATCAGTCAAGGTTACATACAAATTAAGCAATTAATAAAATGTGTTTATCCAATCCAGTTAAACACCAAAATTACAGTGAATAAAAAAACTTTAGGTATTTTATATCTCATCTGCAATTATAAAAGAAAACACAAAATGTAAACAATCTTAAAAACAAGAAAATTACTTTGAAAAAGTGACAAAGAAAGTTCAGTTTAATACGATGGCAGCAAGTCTCCACCTGCTGCCACATCTGTGTTCTCCAACGCTGAAAATTCTGGAAATAATATAAAACATATAATTTAGAAATAATAGATGGCATAGGGGCTGGAAAGACACCTCAGCAGTTAAAAGCACATATTGCTCTTGCAAAGGACAACTGCTTAGTTCCCAGCACCTGTGTTGGGTAGCTCATAACTGTGTATGACTTTAGCTCCAGGAGATCCGATACTCTCTTCTGGCTTTAGCAGGCATCTGTACTCACATGGACATACAAAAGACACATAGAGACATACATATACAAATAATTTTTAAAATTTTTACTATATTAAATAGAAATAAAAAATATAAACCAGAGACAGTAAGCAAAAGTCCTACAGTTACTATCTCAGAGCAATGAGGGCCAAAATTATCATAATAGTAATCTTAAAATCTGTGTCTCTATAAACAACCAAATTTCTTCAGTGATTCAGAGTTCTGAAATTTTCTCTACAGGTAGTCTGATATAAATGTACTATGAGTTATATAATATTTTTGATGAAGTTTTAGACAATATCCTTGAATTCTATATATGAAACAGAATATCTTCAGTTCCCAGATAAAAGAGGCTATAAATACACTTATAAAATGTTAGAAGAGATTTCATTACCAAATTATTTCATTTTTATTATTTATTATTATTTCATGTTTATCTTTTCAAAGACTTTGAGTCTGGCATGGTGTACATGCCTTAATCCCAGCACTTAAGAGGAAGAGACAGGAGTTCTCCAAGAGATTGAGATCAGCTTGGTCTACATAGTGACTTTCAGGTCAACTCGAGGTAAAGAGAGACCCTGTCTCAAAAAATTAAGTTATGAATCAAGAATTATAAATCCTGATTTTTTAACTTCTTTGATACATTTTTGTGTTTAAATCCATATACCAACTATGTTTTAGTAATAATACATATCTACTTTTAAAAATGAGGAAAGAATAAAACCAAGATGCAACTGGGAAAAATTGAAGTTTGCATGATTTGTTATTTTCAGATAAATATGAAGACTTATAAATATGACAGGTGAAGAAATGCCAAATGGTGCAGAAGATGTCCTAAGTTTTGCACGCTTGGTGGTAAAATTGCCCGATATAAAATGAAAAATCTCAGCTAATATGAATACAAATAAATAAATATGTCAGTCTGAGTGTGTGAAAGTATGTTTTTAGAATTATATAATAGAATCAATTTATCATCGAAAAGAATAAGGCAACATTTAATTAAATTACACGGAAGGATAATACCCTTATAAGGAGTTTGGGCTGGAGAGATGGCTCAGCAAGCTTTCAGTTTTGCTTTGCTCTGATGTTACTTTCTATATCCTGGTTCTTTTCTTTAAACATGGACATGTCTAATTTGTGCCCCTGTATATTGGAACTATGTAACTTTTAAAAATATATTAATCGGATCATTTTGAATGTCATACAGAGCATCTCATAAATCTTAATCATCTTTATACCTCGTTCCCCACCAATACTCCCCACGGCCCCCTCACTGGAATCCATACATTCTTTCATCTGTGTTAAGGCCTGTTTTGTCAAGTTGTTGTCCCCAAATGACAGTGCAGGTTCATTCACTGGGGTCTAGTCAGCCTACCCAGAGTCCCTCACTTTAGGAAGACTAGTTTATCTTTACCTAATGATAATCACTTGCCAATATTTCTTAAACAAAGGTGGGTGTCTGCTACCCGTTTCCCCAGTTCCATGCTGGGTTTTTGTCTGTCTGAGTTTGTTTTGATCTTGAACATGACAAAACAATTGCTGGAGGTTTGTATGAACAAGGTCCCGGGGGCTTGTAGGATTCTATTTCCATGTGGTCACACACCTCCTCACTGGCTCTTACAATCTTTCGTCACCCTCTTTCACAGTGGTCCCTGAGCCCTGGGTGAGTGAATCTAAATATAGGAGTCCTGACCAGGGAACAACTCTCTGAAGATTCCTGGTCTCCATGATTTAGTCACTTGTGACTTTTTGTGTTCCTGATCGTTTATTGCATAAGGCAGCTTCATTAATGGGAGCTGAGACATTCATTAGCATCTTCTTTACCCTTTGTTCTATATTGCATAAGCATTGGGTGTAGGTTACATTGCTGATATGCCACTTAGGCATGGGCATTTTACAAAGTCTCCTGTGTGTCCAACTGTGGTACTCTGTATCAGTCTCTGGTGCAACAGAAGCTTCTTTGATGAGTGGCAACTGGGATACTTGACTGCATATATAAGGATACACATCTTGCACTTAGTAAGAAGTTACATTAGTCTAGGCATGTGACAGTTTTGGGGATTTCTTTAAGGTCTAGTATCTCTTCAACATGTGTATTTGGCTATGATTACAGTACTACACATGAATTTCCTCTCATTGAGTGGGCTTTAAGACAACTTAGGTAGTCATTGATAGGCCCCAAGATAAAAGTATCACTACTATACAAGTGTTGAATTCTGTGCAAGTCATTGATGTGGTTATTTGGTCATGAAGCTGGTGATGGTGGGCCATCAATTGATGTTCGCCCTTGGCTACTTGCACAGTGTTCTTCAAAGCTATGAGAGCTGCCCTTCAACGGAAATGGCTTCCAGATCAGTTCGAGCTCCATTGCTCTAAATCCAGGCTGTGAAATATGTCCTGTGATCAACATCAGATTCTTATCTTTAAACTCTGGGAAGCAATCAAGGGCTGTGGCAATAGCCTGTATAATTTTGGTGCTCTTGTGGATCATCCTGGCCAACAACTTGAAGGAAGGTTTCTCCTGTCTGGCACTGTTTCTTGTTATGTAGTCTTCAGCCATGCACATGGACTCCTGTAGAGATAACTTATGTGGAATTTGTCATTAGATAATTGGACTAATATGGTTCCCTCTGGTGCTTTGTTTGCTGGGAGTTATTTACCTTTCCCCTCTCTCCCTGTCTAACCTTCCCTCCCTGCCTTCTCCATGTAAAGTGCCCCATTTCCCAGTTTCTCCCTTGATAATGGCAGTCTCCTCTAAGTTCCCACCTCTCTTGAACTCTGTGTTTCCCTTTATCCCCCTAGTTCCATGTACAGCTCTGCCTCCTCCCTCCATTTAAATACTTCCCTTAGTATTTCTCCCTTAGCAATACCTGTCTCCTATTATTCTTCTCTCTTAGGTTCCTTCTTTCCCTTATTCTCCCTGGTTACTTTCCAGTTTCTTTGGTTCCTGCAGTTACATCAGAATACATACTTACATGTAAGGGGTTAGTGCTGGGATCCTCAAATGACGGCAAACATAGGTCACTTATATTTCTGATTCTGTTACTTCCCTTAGCATAATAGTTTCTAGTTACATCTATTTATTTGTAATTTCATGATTTCATCCTTCCTTACCACTGAGAACTCCATTGTCTAAAGGTACCACAGTTTCATTATCCACTCGTCAGTTGGAAGACACAGGCTGCTTGTATCCCTTAGCTATTTTGAAAAGAACAGTCACAAAGATGGATGTACAAGTATCTCTACAATAGGATGAGTCCTTTGAGTATATGCCAAGCAATGGTAGAACTGCGTCAAATGGTAGAATCATTTTCTCTTTTTTAAGAGAGTTCTCCACACTGCTCTCCATAGGGGTTTCAGGAGTTTACAGTCCCACCAGCAGGGAATGAGCGTTCCTCTTCCCAACATCCTCTCCAGCATTTGGTATCATTTGTTCTCTTGATCTTAGCCAGTCTTCCTGGGGTAAGATGAAATCTTAATGTGGTTTAAATTTGCATTTCTGTAATTATTTAATGATATTGAATACTTTTTAAAATGTTTCTCAGCCACCTTTTATAGTCGTGTCAGTTACCATCGTGTCTCACCACTCGGGCCCAGCCCAAGTGGGCTTTGGGGGGCCACCGAGGGGTTGATGCAGAGTCAAGCCACAGACTCTGGGAGTTGGACAGGAAGCAGGACAAGTGCGTGGCACTGCCAACTCACGTGGCACTGCCAACTCACGTGGCACTGCATACTCACGTGGCACTGAATACTCACATGGCACTGCATACTCACGTGGCACTGCAAACTCGTTAATTGAATAGGTGCACAAGCTCTTACAGGTCTGGACAGCCAATGACCTTAGGGGTGGGGTCCCAAATACAGCCAATAGTAAGTCTGTCCCCAGGTAGGCAGGTACTTTCCAGATGCTGGTTTCACAACTAGCCAGAGCAGAACGCCACACCCACAGGAGCCATTCCTCTATTCCTCCTAGCAGGTGGCCTGGCTAGGCCCACCTTGCATTATGCCAAACAAAATTTATTTCTTCTTTTGGTCAGATGCTTAGTTGCTTAGCCCATCTTTTAATTGTCACTTGTTCTCGTGATTGTTTTTGAAGTTTTTTTAATATATTCTGGATGTTATATTCTGTAAAATGTGTCACTGGTGAAGATTTTATCCTATATTGTGGGTTTTCTCTTCACTTCCTGTAAAGAAGTTTTTTAGTACCACTTGATTATTGACCATACTTCCCAAGCCACTGCTGTCTGATTTAGAAGGTCCTTTCCTACACGTATATCTTGTACGTTACTGCCAATGTTTTTTTCTATCAGTTTTGTTTTTCACATTGACGTCTTTGATCCATTTCAAGTTGTCTTTTATACAAGGTGAAAGACAATGGTCTACTTTCATCCTTCTACAGGTGGAGATCCAGGTTTTTGCTGAAGAAGCTGTTTTTCCTCCAATAACTGTTCTTGGCCCCTTTGTCAAATATCAGGTGGCTGAAATTGCACATACTCATGTTTAAGTCTTCAATAATGTTCCATTGTTCTACAGCTCTTTGTTTTTGCCAGTGCCATGCTGTTTTTATGACTATAGCTTTGTAATATAACTTGAAATCTGGTGCAGTAATCCCCCCTGCATTGTTCTCTGTGTTCAAGGTTGCTTTGGCTATCTGGAGTCTTTTGTGCTTCCATAAGAATTTTAGGATGGTTGTTTCTACGTCTGCAAAGAATTTCGTAGGGATTTTGATTAGGATTTTATTGAATCTATATATTGCTTTTGGTAGGATGATCATTTTCACAATATTAATTCTTCCAATCTATGAGCAAGTGAGGTCCTTCCATCTTCTGGTATCCTCATCAATGTCTTTTCTAAAGATCTAAAATTTTTCTTGTAGAGATCATAGTGTCTTTAGTAAGGTTTATTCTGAGATATTTTTTCTTTTGAGGCTATTGTGAGTCTGAGGGTCTCTGTGTGCTCTTTCTCCAATTGCTTGTTATTGGTAGGTTGAAAGGCCACTGCTTTGTGATGATTAATTGTATAACATAACACTGTACTGACACTGACAACCATTTTTATGAATTTTCTAGTATGAGTTTTGGCATCTCTTAAGTATAATATGTCATCTGTAAAAAGGGATAATTTGACCTCTACTTGTCTAATGAGTATTCCTTTAACTTCCTTCTTTTGTCTTATTGCTCTAGCAAGAGTTTCAAGCACTGTATTAAAAATGAGTGGAGATACTGGAAAGCCTTGTCTGGTTTCTGATTTTAATGGGAATGCTTCCAGGTTTCTTTATTTAGAATGATGTTAGCTGTAAATGTTTTTATATATAGCTTTAATTACATTGAGTGATGCTCCCTCCAGTCCAATTCACTCTTGGACTTTTAACATAAATGCATGTTGAAATTTGTCAAAGGCTTTTTCTGCACCTAGTGAGGTGACCACGTGATTTTTGTCTTTGAGTCCATTTATATGCTTTATGACATTCACTGACTTACTATATTGAACCATCCCTGCATCTCCAGAAAAAAGTTGACTTGATCGTGGTGGATGATCTTTTTGATGTGTGTCTTTATGCTTTTTGAAAGTATTTTGTTGAGAATTTTTGCATCTATGTTCATTAAGGATATGGGTCTATAGTTTTGTTTTTTTGGTTGTATCTTTACCTAGTTTTGGTATTAGAGTGATGCTGGCTTCATAGAAGGAAGTTGGGAGTTCTCCTTCCCTTACTATCTTTTTGAATAATTTAAGTAGTATTAGATATAGATCTTCTTTGAATGTCTGGTAGAATTCTGCTGTGAATCCATTTGGTCAGGATGGTTGCATTACTGTTTTAATTTCCAGAGAAGTTCTGGATCTGTTTAAGCTATTGATCTCTTGGATTAGCTTTGGTGTTTCTGATGATTTTAGATGTACATTTATTTCTTTAATGTTTTCAAACTGAATAGCATATAGGTTTTTAAAGTATTCCCTTATAATGTTCTGGATCTTTTTGTTATCTGTTATGATGACTCCCCTTTCACCTTTGATCTTGTTGATTTGGAGTTGCTCTTTCTTTGTTTTGGTTAACTGAGTCAAGGGTCTATCTTAGTATCTCTTCAGAGAACCACCTCTTGGATTCATTGATTCTTTTATTGTTTTCTTTGTTTCCATTTCATTAATTTCTGCTCTGATTTTTGTAATAAAAAAAATTGTCTACTGGGTTTGAGTTGCCTTTCAAGATTCTTGAGTTGCAATGTTAAGTCATTTATTCCTGTTCTTTCTGACTTTTTAAAGTAGGCACTTAGAGCTATAAACTTCCCTGTTAGGACTGCTTTTAAAGTGTCCCAGAGGTTTTGCTGTGTTGTATTGTGCTTTTCATTTAATTCCAGGAACACTTTCATTTCTTTCTTAATTTTTCCTTTGACCCACTCATCATTCAGGATCATGTAGTTTAATTGCCAGGAGTTCATGAATTCACTAGGGCTTGCTTATTCCGATGTTGATTCAAGCTTTATTGCATTGTGGTCTGATAGAATGCATGGAAGTATTTCAGGTTTTTTGTATTTGTTGAGATCTGTTTTGTGCCCCCAGTATGTGGTGGATTTGGGGGAAATTTTGATGGGGTGCTGAATAGAATGTGTATTCTTTGTTGCTTGGGTGGAATATTTGGCAAATATCTTTTAGGTCCATTTGATGTACAATATTGTTTAATTCAGATGTCTCTCTGTTTATTCTTTAACTGGTTGACCTGTCTAATGGAGACTATTATTAGATTATTAGATTATTAGTCCTCTATTATTACTGAGTTGGAACTATCCTGTTTCTTAAATTCCTATAGTACTGATTTTATAATGTTTGGTATAACAGAGTTTGTGGCATATATGTTCAAGATCGTAATACTTACTGGCTAATTGGTCTTTTCATCAGAATGAAGTGATCCTCTTCATTTTCTTCTGAATAGTTTTAGTTTGAAGTCTGTTTTGTCAGATATTAGAATGTCAACTCTTGCTTTCTTAGCGTCATTTGCTTAGACTATTTTTTTTTCCATTCTTTCACCTTAAGGCAGTGTCTGTCCTTGACAGTGAAATCGGTTTCTTGCAAACAGCAAAAGGATGGATTTTGTTACTTGATCCATTCAACTACTCTGTGTCTTTTGACTGTGAAGTTCAGTTCCGTTCATATTTAAAGTTATTATTGAAAGCTGTGAATTGATTCGCACCATTTTAAATTCTGTTTGTTTCTTTGCTCTAACTTTGTGGTTCCCCAGTTACACTATTCATTTAGTTTCTTTCTCTTGCCCTTTGGGTATAGTCCTTCCTTTCTTCAGCTCTTTGTATTGCTTCAAATATTCTCTGCAGGAAGGGTTTTCTGAACACAAATTCTTTTAGCCTATTCATGTTGTGGAATATTTTCTTTCCCCTTAAAATAAAATAACATTTTTGCTTGCAAAAGTACTCTAGGTGGCATCTATGGTCATTTAGAACTGGCAATATTTTGGTCCAGGCTCTTCTGGCTTTCACAGTTTGCCCTGAAAAATCAGCTGTAATTCTGATGGGTTTTCCTTTATAGGATTTGTTTTTCTTTTGCAGCTTTCAGAATTCTCTATTTGTTCTATATGCTTAGGGTATTTACTATGCTATGTTGTAGGGAGTTTCTTTTCTAGTCTTGTCTATTTGGTGATCTATATGCTTTTTGGATTTGTTTTGGCATGTCTTTCCTT
Organism: Eospalax fontanierii; assembly: GCA_035773235.1. NCBI lineage: Eukaryota > Metazoa > Chordata > Mammalia > Rodentia > Spalacidae > Eospalax > Eospalax fontanierii. The sequence continues at coordinate 11,283,208 of CM069527.1, forward strand.
AATTTGGGGAAATTTTCTTCCACATTCTGGTTGAAGATCTGGTCTATACTATTACCCTGAGATTCTTTGCCTTCCTCTATCCCTTGATTCGTAAATTTGATCTTTTCATTGTGTCCCCCATTTTCTGTATATTCCATTCTTGTGTTTTTAATTTTTTTCGTAATCTTTGCTTGAGTGTCCCAATTCTTCCACTTTATTTTCCAGTCTTAATAATCTGTTTTCCATTTCACTGATTCGATTGATGAGGCTTTCTCCCGTTGTTTCAAATTGGCTTACTGAATTTTTCACTTCCTTCTTCATTTCAGTCTGAGTTTCTTTCAATATTCCTATCTCTTTTGTGAATTCAGTTAGAAGTTTATTCCTGTCTTCTTTTAGTTCCTTGATTTGTTTATGTGTTCTTTAAATTCATTCAATTCTTTGGTCATTTTCATGGTTGTTCTTTTAAACTCTGTGTCCTGGGTTATCTCTATGGGGTTCTTGTCATTGAACTCTTCTACAGAACTAATAATGTTGGGTGGGGACATATTATTTGGAATTTTTGTATTATTATTTTTTCATTGTGATCTTGGCTTGTGGATTTCTTTTGTTGTTTGTAATTCTGAAGTGAGATCCAAGCTTTCCTTTGTTCAGTTGAAGTCTGATTCTGTTTGTATACTTGATGTGACTTGGTTGTTTGCTTATTGGGTATGAAAAGCTGGTTGGTCAAGGCTTTAGGGTCTCTCTTCAATTTTATAATGGAGAGACAAGATGGTACCACTCCAGCTTTTCCACAGTACCCTCAGGGGCACAAGTCAGATGAGCTCAGATGCTCGCAGGCTCTCTCTTAAGGTTGGGTCCCTCTAGCCAGCAAGCACAGCACAATTTGGGAAGACTGTTAGACAGAGTCTGAATTCAGATTTTCTCAGGCAGTCTACAAAGGTTTGAGCCCCTACAAAATGGGACAGAAGCCTAGCCCTGCATCACATGAAGGGTCTGCAAATGGTACCGATGTAAGCGGATGGGCTCAGTGCAATTTGGAGAGTTCACAGTTCACCAGAGGTAAGAGGGTAGTCCAGAGATCTTAAGGGTTCATAGTAAGAGTGTGCTCTTGCCCAAGCCTAGATAGAGAACAGGATGTGGCCTTGGAAAAGTTTGGCATTATTGTGGTGGTAGGGATCAGGTTTACCTGGGAAGAAGGTTGGCCTCCAGAATCCAAGGCAAGTTGGGAACAGAGCCAATCTGTGAAGGCTCCAACAAAGTAGACTGAAAAATTGAGCTGCTCTGAGTCCAGGGTTGAAATGGGCAGGTCTGGACTAAGAGGATAGTCCAAGGAACTGGGGTGCTAAGAGCAAAGTCAGCCTGTTCTTAAGGCTAGAAGAAGAATAGTATGTAAGGCAGGAGAGAATGGAGTTGCTCACGTGGGAGGGGGTGAGAAGGAAGAGGGAGGGATCAGACTTACTAGGGAAGAAGGCTGCTCACTGAAATCCTAGACAGGTTGTGAACAACCACCATAGATGGTGGGTCTGGGATGGGCAGAAGGAAATTGGGGTTGGGGACAGACTGTGACAGCTCCAACAAGCTAAACTGAAAAATTGAGCTCCTCTGAGTAAGGGATTCAGGAGGCAGTGGGTGGGTCTGGAATAAGAGGGCAGTCTAGAGATCTGGGGTGCTAAGAGCAGGAGCCAGCCTGTGCCCAAGACTGGAAGAAGAACAAGACACAGGGCAGGGCTAAACTTCTATGTAACTTTTTTAATGTTATAGAGGCTTCTAGATAATAGTTTACCTTGAATCTCAGGAAAGATTTTGAACTTTTAAACAGTGTTGGAATTGTTAAAGACTGGAAAAATTTAAAGTTGGACTAATCAAATTTCTGCGTTACAGGATATCCATGAGCCAATGGGGACAAAGTGTGGAAGGTGGAGACTTAAAAATGATACATTTGAGTGCCAAGCTGACAAGGAGTGAAGCTGTGATGGTTAATATTATCAACTAGACTTGATTCAGAGTCATCTAGAAGATAAGCTTCTTGAAATGCTTTTAAAGGAATACTCTCATTAGCTCAGCCTCTGGCCCTGTCTATGAGAGATTTTATCTTTTAGGCTGGTTAAGTAGGAGGATCTACTCTAAATTCGACTCTAGAGAATATAAAAAGAAGAAAGCTAGCTGGGCATAAGTCCTCCCCACCCCTTCTCTACTTCCTGACTAAGGCTGCCATGTGAGCAACCCCTACGCTTCCACCAGGATTTCCTTGCCAGGATGAACTATATATACTCTGGAACTGCCAACCAACATAAACATTTCCCTCCTTAAGCTGGTTTTGTCAAGGTATTTCATCATAGCCACAGAAAAAGGAATGAAGCCAACCATCTTAAGGTGAGAGTTTATAGCGATAGTAGAGTTTGTGGTGGACTCTTGCCATCTTCCTCTCAGCATAGAAGCCTCTGGTCTCCGTAGCCGAGTAGTAGCACATATGTCATCTTTAGTGACTGGCTGAATGATCACAACTAAATGCTCTGTGCATCAGTGTTCTGCTAGCATTCCTGATGGGCAATACACATCACACGTTATTTCTGAAAGAAGTTACTCCAAGTAAGACTTCATTGGGAGGAGCACCCTGACTTTGCTCATGTGCCTTTTCTGTTTGCTGTTAGTATTCTGCCACCAATATAATCTGTCACCCAGAGGATGAGGACTTGTTAGTCTTGCCTGCCTCAAGGAATCGAGGATGAGCATGGCCTTGGCACCTCCTGCCCCAGATTTAGCATTTCGTAAGTGTGCAAGTGCTCCTAATATCAGAAATTTAGGTTACTAGAACTTTTTCCTTTTCTCTTTTCTTGAAGTTACCAGCTATTTGTTACTCATACTTAATATATTTCCTTTAACTTTAGATCATATATCAGTATACAAAATGTACTTTTAATATTAACTCAATTGGAATGAAAACTGCCATTGTGGGAGCCAGCAATGAAATCTATGACTCCTGCTGGTGCAATGCCCTCTAAGCAGATACATTGCTTCATCAATCTTTAAGGTTTAAAAAAAAAAAAAAAAGAAAGGAAAAACCATTAAGCCTTTCAGCTGTCTCCAAATTGCCAACCTAGCAGAAACTCATTTATGTAAGAAGCAATGTGACTGTGGTGGCAGCTGGCACTAAAGACATGAGCACAGTGCCTGAATCTAATCCCTAGTCCTTTACAGAAGATTGACAGAAACAGGCATCTGAGAACCTGTGACCATGTCGGCTAGTGCCATTTTGTTGCATTTGTAGATTTAAACACTTATCAATTTGCTCAATTTGTTTCTTTCACTCACATTTGATTTCCTTTTCAGCTCCACAGGAAGGGAGGGATCTGCTGTGGCTGTTCAAGTCTGGCTGTATCTTAGCAAGAAGGGAAAGGATTTTTCCTGCTTAAGAAGGTAGCATTCAGGCTTCCTCCAATTCAGGCTCCTCTGTTAGTTCTTGAGTTGTATATGATCAGATAAAGGTAATAGGCCACATTCCAAGGGAGTTTCTAATTTGGAATATAATGAGAGCAGATTTTTTCTGACTAATGAGCTTGTGTTTTCAAGGTTGAGCACAGAGCAGGGAGACTAAGTTTCTTGTATGTAAACAAAGCTGCGTTTGCTGTGATCATTAACGGGACCTCCTTCTCTAACACACGATTGATGTTTTTTTCATTTTCCGTCTTTGGGCTATGACTTCTGCCAACCACGGCCCGCCCCTTGCTGTGTTGCCTGGTCTGCTTGCCTCTAGTTACGGTAACAAGCAGCATTCCAGCCAGGAGAGCATAAAGTCTTTGCTGTCCTGCTGTGCTTTCAAAGCGCAGTTTCTCTGAAAATGGATGTCACAGAAGTACACCAGATTTCCTGCAAACAGTGAAAAGAATACCTTGAAAGTTAGGTTCTAAATAAGCATGTTTTATTGTCCTAGTGAAAAGGAAATGCTACATTGCAATCTGGAATGGAAAGATTCTATGTGTTCTCCGAAGTGTCTACTCCTTTTTGTTACGTGGATTGGTCACATACAGAAGTCTTCCTCCAGGAAGAGTGGAAGGAGCTCAGCAGGCTCCCAGCTGGGCTTCTAAAGGCATCCCTTGTAAAGGCCGAAAAGGTAGCTGTGGGCATGACACAAATACAGAAATGAATAGACTGTGACTTTGGCCACATCTTTCCTTCGGATTTTCTTCCTTAGTCTTTTTCTTCCTTATCATTATTGTTGCTATCTCTTTGTTTGTGTTTTGAGACGGAGTCTCCCTGTAGCCCCAGCTGGCCTGGAGCTCAAGCTGGCTTCAAGCCACAGAGATCTCCCTGCTTCTGACTCCAGAGTGCTGGTCTTAAAGGCATGTACCATCACACTTGGTCTTTTTTCTTCTACCTTTTAACAACCAGAATTTAAGTTTTAAAACGAAGGTATGATGCTAAAAATACAAAAATTACAACCAATGCCAACTAAGTGAATAAATATCATAGACATCAAAGACAATGCCAAACACTGGGGAAAAAGTAGATAAAGATGAACCAAGTAAGAACAGTCAGCTGTTTTAAACAGGGTCTTATAAAAGTAAAATGTCAAAGTAAAAAAAAAAAAAAAAAAAGAAAGAAAGTTTATACTAGTTTTATTTTTTAATGATAATGATGTGTAATAAATATAAGAGCTTATTTTACTTCCCAGATAAACCACTATCCTTTAATTTTCACCATATTGACAAACTGAAAATGAATTCACTGTCAGATTCACTGTGAATGAAATTCTCTTGGCACTAAGACTGCAGCATTTAGTGAAATAAAGGAAAATCTCTGTCATGAAAGACCCATGTTCTTTTAGGCAAATACATGGTAAATGAATGCACCGGATAGTTTTCTAGAAAGTTCCAGTGTTTTGGAGAGAAAGAATCTGGGCTGGTATGACTCAACAAGCAGAATATCATGTAGAAGACACTCCGGGCCTGGGCTCACAGTAGGCCTGCAGGCTTTTATCTGCATGAAATGTAAGCTTCTGGGTTGTTAACAAGATGGGTAACAATGCCTCAGGTAAATATTCTTAGAGGATTACTGTGGCATAAAGTCACAGTAAGAAAGAAAACCATTTGTAACTTCTTTTTTTTTTTCCTTTTAGATGCCTGAGGGATGGCACTGTTTATATTGTTAAGTGGAAAACTGTGGAAGAGGTTAGCAGACTTCATTTACAATCCTCAGAAGCAAAGAACGGATTGAAATGTGAAAATACTAGTCATGGATATCAGATAGACATAGCACAGATGGGAAGAAATTGCTTGAGGAGACAGAACTTGTGCCAAGTACACATCTTTTTCTTTTGCCCCTAAAGAGCCCTCCTTTGTAGTGAGTCAGCCTCTGGTGTTGCCACCCTCTTCACCCTGGTGGCTGCAGTTGAACCAGACCTGACGTGAACACAACTCTTCATGAACATTCTGTGATCGAGGCACTTCACGAGCATTTCATGCCCTGCCCCGCCCCTTGGCCCAACCCACTCCAGGTACTGTGGTTCTCACTGCTGTAAACTCTCTAACCTGTTCTTTGAAAGGCTTCATAGGTAATCTGGATTGTGTATATACTTTTACCTCCTCACAGAGTTCTTCAAAGCAAAAGAGGTATGATGTGGTCAGGTGAGGAGAAAGTGTCTACCAGCCAAGAGGAGAGCCCCATAGAGAAAGCCAACCTGCTAGCACTGTGACTTCAGACTGCTGTACCTTAAAGAGTGAAAAAAGAAATTTCTGCCATTCAACATTAGAAACACCAGTGTGCTGTATTTTACTACAGCAACACAAGTTGACTAACACAGAGAGATCAAATACAGCAGACAATTCAGACATAGTTGGATCCAGGATGGGTAAAGGCGTGGAGAGGCCCTTACTGTAGAAAGACTGGTAGTTGTCAGGGTATGAGATGATCTTTAAGTAATCCAAAGCCTTAGAGGACTTGGACTTAAAGAGGTTTAGAAGGAGATATAATAACTTCAGATCATGAACACCATATTTAAGTACCATCCAAATCTAATATTGAGGGGCTAGAGAAATGGCCCAGTGGTTAAGAATACTCGCTCCCCTTCAGTGGTGTTTGGTGGGCTCCTGCATGGCTGTTCGTCTCTCTCCAATTCCAAGGGATCTGATGTCCTCTTCTGGCCTATTTGGGCACATGGTACATTAACATGCAGCCACTCACACACATATATCCCACCTAAGCACCTCACAACGCGATGGAGTTAGATGGTAGGAATTTAGGAGATTATTCAAATTAATGGAATCCTAAGTGGAGAGTCTCAAGGTTGGATTCCTTCCTTCTCTCAAAAGTAAGGACAAGAAAGAGGCTGCCCACAGCACACAAAGTCAATCTTCAACAGCTGCTAGGCGGCCCAGGGCCTCATCTTGGATTTTGCTTCTCCACAATTATGCTGTTTAAGCTGCCCAATGTATGATATTTCTGTCACAAAAGCCTGAGCTAAGGCAAAACTATTTCTAGAAATGATGTAAATAGAAGGTTTATTTTAGATAACACATTTCTGCATGAGTTGTGTCCCAGTGTCAGAGACAATAAATTCCAGGGGAATTTAAACTTCTGTAATAAATGTAGATTCCTCTTAGAATTATGAAGGAAAAACAGTCTCTCTGAATTTTAATTTCCTCGTTTACACTGCATAGAAGTCTACTTTGAGTAGTTATATCGATAACTACTAAATGAATGCATCTAGCATGTAATAAATAGTTAATATTTTATGGATTTATAAGTTAGACATAAAGAACATTCAGACAAGAAAAAGATTCTGGAATCGTTTAGTCTGTCTTTCATTTTTAGATAATAGAAATGAACTGATATGTGAGGCAATCAGTAGTATAAAAAAGTTTCTGTGCATTGGAGGCGGGTATTTCATACATCAGAATCAATTTAGACTGTGCTCAGATTCTAGGATATAGTAAAAATGCATTTTGCTTAACAGTTTTCCTGTAAAGAGAACATGCACATATTCAGCACTGATTTCAAGTGGGTGTTTACTGAATGATGAATTGATACTCGGGAAAGCTATTCAGCACCTTTCAGCACATGTCTTGGAAGATTACACTTTTCCCAAGTAATATTTTTAAAAATCTTGAAGGACTCCATTAAAAATAACCTTTCATTGTTTTCCTGTATATATCCCATAATACCTAAATATAGAAATTAACATGGCTTATCCAAATTTGCATACTGAAAGAAATATCGTGTCTAACAAACTTTCTTCTTTATTCAGTTATCCATGTTCAAAAGATAACCTGAAATAACAACCTACTTAATCACACACACACACACACACACACAGACCCACACACATACACAGACCCACAGCAGGGTTTCTCATTACTTGGAAAAATTGAAAGGGTTGTCTCTACTTTAATATGAATAACTTCCTTGAAACTCTGTATAATTATTCAAATAATATTTAAGTTATCTCATTTGTTTAAAAATACAATAATTTTCAATCTTGAATTTCAAATTAGATCAGATGCCTTCTGCTCTTACAGACCACTTACTTACTTTTACACATTTGTGTAATGGAAATTCTGAATTATATTGACAGTGGATAACATGGTCTGGCTTTCTTTTTTGTAACTTGAACTCTGCAGTTTCCGTAGACTCCCTGACAGTGGGTAGACAGTTTTCTTCATGTGTGTCTCAAGAACATTTTTCTGTGAGGCACGAGTGGCATTTAGCCCTGCCATCCTCTCTAGGTCCGGAACAACAAAGCAAAAGAAGTAGGATTTTGCCAAATTACAGTTTGGGACTCCAGAGTTTGTGTGAGTTTACTTACGGAGCAGTCACTGGGGAGGGGAGTAACCCTCTACTGAAGCAAGGTAGCAAATTCTACAGGTTTTCTGGTACTGTCATGGTGAACCACTGCCAACTGCCCAAAGAGGATGTGGGGCCTATCACCTTCGAGCTTCCTCAGCTCATACCTTAGTCCCTCCCCCTGCATACAACTCAAGTCACTGGTAGGTTGGGAGGAGTAGTTGACTCTGTTGACTTCTTCCTTTGTCATTCAAACTTATTTATGGTGCGCTGTCCATTTTGCATGTCAGAGGAAAAAATTCATACAACAGTGTGTGTGTGTGTGTGTGTGTTACTGAGACATCCACAGCTTCTACAAGGTACTCAAAGAGATGGACAATTTAGAATCTTTGAGAAATCAAGACCCATCCTGATAAGAAATAAATTGATTTATTCAATCTAATTTAATGTACTTTAATTATGTGTGTGTGAGAGTGTGTGTGTGTGTGTGTAAAGGCCTATGGAGTCTGATTTGTGTCCCCATATGTCTTTCAATATGGGTACATCCATAGGCCTACCAAGAGTTCTATCCCTGTAAGTCCTGTAAGACACACTTTCCTCCTCCTAGCCCTAGCAGACATCAGTTGGCAAACATTCCTTAGTTTCTGTTGGGATTTCATAGACAAATACACATGCTTGAAGGGGTCATAGATCCTAGAGAAAAACCTACTTTTGCCATATCCCTAAACCAATGTAATTTCTTCTTTTCATACTGAATATGCATATTCATACATACAGACAAGTGTACCTTTCACCACTATCAAATAAGCTTATTTTTGCAACAGATGGAAACTATTATAGAGTTCCAGAACTGGTCAAACACAGAGCATAAGTGTCTGTCAGAGGATTCATTCTCAGTGACATGTCTTCAATGCAACTTCTACATATAGGGTGAATTCCATCTCTTAACTGTCACCAGAGAATAGACAACAGATGGTGATTAAAATAGAAGCCCACAAGACGTTGCAGAGTGCTTATCCCTGAATAGGACTCCTATTTCAAACTTCTGCCTCTCAAGGCTCAGGGATCATTGCAGAATAGGAGACAAAAAGATCACAAGAGCCAGAGATGTTGGATGACCACAAGGAAACAGACAGCTAGTCGGGTCCTCATACGAACTCACAGCAGTGGTGACAGCATGCAAGTCTTATGCAAGTTCAAACCAACATAGACATGGGGAAGTGGGTAAGAAACCCCAACCCAACCAGCTTTTAAACTTTTAAGTTATTCGCCTTCTTTTGTTCAGTATACTAGTAAGCTGCTATTTAGGAGCTGATTTTACTAAAAAGCATCGACTCCTCATTTGGGTCCAAGGTATCTCTGGCTTCAGTTTGCCTGTTGCCTTTACTTTGGCTCAGAGTCCTGTCTGCCTCTGTCTACATACCCCACCTCATTCTCACATGCAAGGCAGAATAGATAGGTAAGTCATTGTCCCAAACTTATAGTCATATTGGATTCCAGGAGCAACAAAATCTCACAGACAGATCACCTCCCAGATGAGGGCATTATCTTATAGGAAATATAGCACTTTGGACTAGAAGAGATCATCCCTGAGAACCAGCTCAAGAAATAGGACTCATTAGGACCAGAGCTAAAACAAAGATGGATGGGAAAACTCCTTGACCAGGACTGCTAAGTTACACAACCTCTTGCCCCAGTTCTTATTCTGATGGAGTTGGATCACTGCATCCTTTTAACTGTTCCTCTTCCTGATGAGGCTGCATTAAATAAATCTCCTTCTCTGCTTTTGATCATCTTCACCTCTTTATGGACAGGTGACTAAGTCTAGACTATTGACTCTTGTTGAAAACAGGAATTTTGCCCTAAAAATTCATTTACACAGTTATCTTCCAGCTTTGGAATTACTTTGTTCAGTTTTTGATATTCCAAAGGAGATTATGAGAAAGACTGAGAAACAAAAGTATATCGCTTCCATTATCTATTTAAAAAGCAAAACTGGAGCCAGTGAGATGGCTCCTTGGATAAATGTGCTTACTGCTACAACCCACATGGTCTACATAGTGGGTTCCAGGCCAGCTGAGGAAAGAAAGAGTCCCTGTCAAAAACAAAAACAAACAATAAAACAAAAACTAATAAAGAAAACAAAAGATAACAATCAACAAATGCTTGTGAGAATGTGAGGAATGGAGAAGCTTTATGTGTTATTGATGGGAGTGCATGTTGGTGCTGTCACCATGGAAATGAGTGTGTGGGCACCTCAGAAAACATCTACCATAATACCCAACTATGTCATTCCTAGGCATATACCCTCTGTTATAGAGACACAAGTTCATAACTGTTCTATGCACCATTGTGCTGATGTGGAAACAGCTTAGATGCCCATCAACTGGTGAGTGGATAAAGAAAATGGAGTACCTGTATACAATGAGATATTATGCAGCTGGAAAGAGAAATGAAATAAATTATGAAATGTGCATGCCCTGTGTGACACTATTCCTGGGGAGATGTGAACAAATGTGTACTCATCCCAGACAGGGAACCAATAGCAGACCAAAGCAAGGATAGCCACCCAAGCCAAACTCAGTCAGATGTACTGGGGTAACTTATAGGTGTATAGTGAGGAGGTAGAGGAGAGGTTACAGGAACTGAAAAAGAGTTCATCAACAACGGCGTCACCCAGAGCACACCCCAGCATGGGAGACAGCTCCTGAACAGGAAACCTAGAGCTAACGGCACAACCTGCAGGCAATTGTGTCCAACCTGTTGTCCTCTCCAGGCAGCTCAGCAGAGACTCTTGCAGGAGAATCAGCTGCTTCAGTTTCTAATAGACAGCTCAGTTCATCTGTACTTCCTCCAAGTGATTGGTCTGTGAGCATCTCTCAGCAGTTCTTAGAGCTTTTGTGTGATTGGCAAAGGAGAGGCCTGTAGGGTCTGGCCCCCCTGCAGCCCTTCTCTCTTAGTGCTAGGCTCTAGGCCAAGAGCTAGCCGGATGTTGTCAGTTGCAGTTCCGAAGTAAAGAACTTGACCTTTACAGACTTCCTCAGTTTACATCAGGTGTGTGTCATGTGGCTAGATGTCTCCTGAGAACCTGAACTTTTAACCTCCTGTAAAGCCCCGCCCTCAGGGTATATAAGGCTTGATGCCTCTTAATAAAGTCGGTCATTCTCCTTTCCTCCTACCTAGTGTGTAGTGTCTGTGTGTCTCTGTCTTATATGTGCGTCATTCAATCCGCAGCCCTCCACCGATCGGGACTCTACAGAGGCCTAGTGAGCCTGGTGAATTTTAGGGACTTCCTGAAACTAATGATTTATTTTCCCTGCAGGGTGGAATGCTTCACCCGCTTCCAAACACCCTTTGTTCCTCTTCCTTCTGGCATCCTTTTGTTTATTTTTCTTTAGAATTTCCTATGGTTTATTCTCCTTCCCTCTAAGATGGAAGGTTTTATCTTGGAGGAAATTGTCATACAGCAGCATGTCAATGAATGGAGGTGAAAAACATTATACTGAGTCAGGTAACCAAGATCCAGGAAGACAAACATCACCTGTTCCCACTCATATATGGATCTTGCATCTAATCTTTATATGTGTGTGCTTCACTTGGAGCACTTCCAGAATCCAGAAAACTAGAAAGGGATGCTGGGTAGACAGGCAATAGCAATCTTAAGGGAAGGAGATAATAGAACACAGGTGACACAAAGGGGAGAGAGCAATAATGAGGAGGCTTTAAGCAGGGAGAGGGATGTGGGAGTACAGTAGAGGAAGGGGTAAGTGGAAGAAAATTAATAGTAAAAATGTTTGAAAACACCATATTGAAATCCACTTTTAAAAACCACATACATTCGTGTAAATGAGTTTAACTGGAATTACTCTACATAAGGGACTATGCTCATTCCAGAGACCATTGGTTGTCAAATCAAAAACACAGTGCCAAGTGTGCAATGCATCCTTAAAAAGAATTGTTGGTTAGAGGTGTCCTGGAGAACCCCCAAATAATACAGACTATTGCCATTGGTCTTGGTTGCCCAACAGAACTTGATGGTAAGACCCTACTGCAGAAGACCCCACAAACATTGGCCATGGAAGATGAAAAAAAAATCAAGTTGGTACTGACGAGGAAGCTTTCTCCCTGTTAGATGGCTGTTGGGAGATGCTATGCAGGCTGCTGTGTAGGACGGAGTCGTCAGCAGTCTTACCCACCTATGAACCTTGTGAACTGCAATAGAGACCTAATGATCAATGTAGCAAGATATGCCTATGAGCGCAATAGTGGTGGGAATGTTATAGGGATAACCAACTGCTTTCTGATAGAATTTAACACCTTTTTCACAAGTGGAAACCCATGCCTGATACAGCAAATTTGGCTAAACACTTGAGTTCACAGAGCTCACAAGCTTCTGAGGTGAACCTGCTACTATTATTTTGCTAAATTTTATTAAACTACCTTCTAAATTTGCATCACTCTTCCCATAGATAAGTGCCATTCTCAGATCTCATTAGACGAATTTCTTATTCAGTGATGATTTTAATCCAGAAACTCACAACAGGTCGAAGAGGGGAATAATTGTCCCTATAGTGCTCAACCACAAATGGGCTATATCACACCCCATATCCAAGGCTAAGGGACCATGGTGAAAGAGGAGGTAGAAAATTGTAAGAGCCAGAGGTCAGGAAGGAAATGAACAGAACAGTATCTCTGAGTCATAACAGAACCACTGCACATAACACTCTCAACAGCTTTTTGAATATCCTCTTAAATACTGAATCAAAGAAAAACAATAGGGAGATGAAAAGATAAATGAAGAAAATGTACCTGAACCCTCATGATACTGACAGAAGTATGGAAACTTATTATGTTTCCTTTACTTTTACAAACATACTAGATTTTAAGAACATATATGTATTTGCATATGACAAATGCTTATGTATTTACTGAACATAGACTGGGAAGTTTTTATTTTTAACAACTATATTTGTGGCATTTGGAAATATATACAGTATGGTGTTAATTGTGCCTCTTACTGAAGCTATTATAGATAACTACAATGTTTAGTCTTTCTACTTTTTATGTTTTATAGTTAGTCTACAGATGAGACTATATTATCAGAAGATAGAGAAGTTATGAAAAGATGAGTGGACCTCATAGCACAGGGTTATATCACCTAATGATCACCAAGAGAAGAAATAACACCCACTAGTACACATTTGGAACCAAGATCTGTGTGAATATTTTATATGTTTTTCATAGAATCTCTTTAGATTTATAGAATTATCCCCATAAGCTGAAACCCTCAGTGGCATGTGAACAAGACATGAAGAAATAATGACTTGGGATTTAATCTATATCTCCCTGGTTTTAAGACCAATTGATTTTGAAATGCCATAGCAACCCGTATACTTGATTGCCATAGCCTCAGCATGAAAAGTCTTGGGCAGCAATTTAGCAGAAAGAGTTAAGATCACTTCTTCCAGCTATTTGTTGAACTGGAAAACTGGCTCACTTCCTTCGCATCCAGCTGGTGCTGAGGTTGCCAGCGAGCAAAGCTGCCATCCACAAGACAAAGAGGCATCGCGACTACAATCCTGTTCTTGAGCCCATTAGTCTGCAATGCTGTGCTCTTGGGACTATTTTTCATTTCTTTATCTCTGCTGGAACTCAGTAGCTGCATTCCGTGCAGCTGTAGATTCCAGGTTAGGTGGACTGTGAAAAACCTCTCCAAAAACACCATCTCTGATTCCTAGAGAAGTGCTCAGATCTCAACCATTCTCCTTTTGGATTCTGGATCTTCTAAATGATGCTTCATGTTGAATCACTGTACAGAGCAGATTAAATCATGTCTATCTTGTTTATGAAAGCAAAAGAAGGTAGCTACTGCATGAGGAAAGCAGTTTTATTAACAGAATTTTAAAAATATTTTTTCTTTTGTCAATATGTATTTTTGTTGAATTCTTGTACACTTCATACATCTTAATATATTTAGACCTCCTCCATTCTCTGCATTACCCCTAGCCTGCCCACCAGGTTATTTCATGCATTCTGTCATATGTGTTAAGTCCTATCATTCAAGTTTATGTCTCCAGATGTCCCTATCACTTACTTAAAAAAGACCAATTCTTCCTCACCCGGCAGTGATCAGTGGCCAGTACTTCTTCAGCTAAGGTTGGGTTCTTCTGCCCATTTCCCCAGGTCTATGTTGGATTTTATCTGAATGGATTTGCATGGGTCTTGTGCATGCTGTCACCATTCATACGAGCAAGGTCCCAGAAGCCTGAAAGACTGTTTCCTTATGGTCATGCACCGCCCCTGGCTTTTACAGTCTTTCTGCCTCCTTTTCTGCAATGCTTCCTGAGTCCTGGGTGGATAAGGTTTAACATGGGAGCCCTATCCAGAAACGCATGACTCAGAAAATCAAGGGACATATATTTCCAATATTTTAAATGCAGCTGGTTCCCAGCCTAACAAAAGCAGTACCTATCTAAGAATTCTATGCTTTTGCCTATTCATATAGCAGTAGCCATCCTAAAATGAGTCTATCAAAAGAAAAGGACTGGAGAGTAGAAATCCAGCATCAACTTTTCCCCACTAAAACTGAGAATTTTTAAAGCTAAGTGCTGTAAAAACTGTTTCTTCTAGTTTGAAAATTTGATAAAGAATTAACTTGATTTTTCATTGTTCTTTTAGAATATAAGGAACTTACACCATTTGAAATCAGTGTGCTGTCTTTCAAATTACTTATACAACAATAGAAATACATGCTTAGCAAGGGACAGGTTTAACACACGCATAGATTTCCAATCTGTTATGCTGCCATCTCTGCCTTAGCTGCTATTGTTTTCTCCATCAGTGTTTCTTTAACACACGCAGCTCCTTCGAAACCAGATTTCAAGTCTAACCATTTCTTACTGGACTTACCAAAGGAGATCCCTGCTAGATCCATCTTCATCAGACTGCACAGTGAAGCCAGAGTGGGCATCTAATACGATATTTAAATGACGTTTCCACTAACCAGCAGATATGGTCCCAGGTATTTGGCATAAAATATAAGGTCATTTCTTATTTCAGCAAAGCCAGCTTTTCACCTTCATTTCTTACTCTCTTTCAGCCTTCACTCTGCCTTCAAATAATTCCTAATCAATTCTATTTTCCTAAAATAAATAGACAAACAAATTGAGTTCTACCCCGAATATTAGAAATGATCGCCTTTCACCTTTGCTTTTAAATCTCTATTCCTATTCGTAGACACTAAAAATGGTGTTTCTTTTCAGTAAATGGAAGAACAGGACTAAGGGATGACTAAAACACAGCGGGAAAAACATCTCCACACCCAGTCTTGGGGCACTTAGTAGAATGATGTGCAAATCAAAGAGCTTGGATAGCTGTATACCTATGACCTTGCTGGCTGCAGCCCAGAAGAAAACTCTTGTATGTAATCTGTCTATAGATTTCCTCATCAAACATTCCACTTTCCTTAAATCTGCAACTTTCTATGATTTTCATTGCATCCTTGGCTTCAATATTACATCTTCAGACTTTGCCTTCTCAGAGTCTATCTAAAAGAGGTCTATCCCTGCCACACATGCCTTGGTCTCCAAACTTTCCTTTGAAGTATTGGTGGAAGCCTCCATGGCTTTGACACTTGCATTTTACATGCTTGTAACACCAGCATCAATATAGTAACCAAGGCCTATTTCCAGCTTGAACAGTATCTAGCCCAACTTGGACCATGATTACAATGGCTTCAATACATCACCTGCAATCACATGCCCAGCAGAGTACACTAGATCTCCCCTCTCCAAGCAGGTTTCCAAGTGTTACTTCTTTACACCCCAAATCCAGAAGGACTGAGTCTTATCCAGTTCCTGTGATGCCTGAAAACTGTCTTTTCTGTTGTCATTGTGCAAATAACAATGGCTTCCTTTTAGTGGGGCTGATCTTTGTATCAGTCACTACTTTATTGAGCCCAAACTTGTGAAGCTTTAATATTCAAAACTCTTTTACTCTTCTTTTTGTTCCAAGGTTTCACTATAAACACAACTAAAAGCATCAGGCATTATCAAAGTGGTAGCCTGAATGTTAAACTGCCTTAAAATGTTCTCTACCATATTTACTGCTCTGCCACATTTGCAATCAGCCTACCATGAAATCTCAGCACTTTGACAAAACTCAGACCTTTTTTTTTTTTTTTTTTTTTTTTTGGTGTTTTGAGACAAGTTCTACCTAAAGTCACAGCTGACCTGAAATTTGCTATGTAGACCATGTAGACCAGGCTGATTTTGATCTCACAGAAATCCACCTGCCTCTGCCTCCAAAGCGGTGGGATTAAAGGTGTGCACCACCATGCCCAGCTCAAACAGTTCTTTACCACAATATAATGATTCCTAGTCCATTTCTCAAAAGATTCTGTGCTTACCTCCAAAACCTCATGAGCCTAGCCTTCACAGTTTGTACTCCCACTGTTAGTATCATGTTCAGATCTTTCCTCTCTCTTGCCAGAATCACTTATCACAATGTTTACACCATTCTAACCTTTGTATAGCCTGCTTTTCCAAACCCTCCCACAAACAAAGTTCAAAGTTTTATAAATGACAGTATCAGGTAGTAAGAAGAAGAACCACACTTTTCTGGAGCTGGGTTTCTGGGTACAAGGGCTTCATCACCTGAAGCTCTAGAGACTATTCCAAAACTAAAGAATTACAAATCCCCAGAATTAGAACCAGAATGTAAGTGGTGCTTTCTAAAATTTTACTAATTTAACTTGAAAAAAATTTTTTCACTATCTTCTAATCATCCCACAATCATTTGGTTAATAGTTCCACAGGTTCCTGCAGGATTTATCTTTGAATGCTACTACATATAAAGAAAATTTGTGGAGTCCAAGCAGGGAATAAGAAGGAAAAGTAGGAAACGAAATGAGGCAAGACACTGGAAGTGTTAAGGCAGCAGATTTTATTTAAGCTGCAGCCTGGTCCAGAGGACTTAAGTCTCAAAGTCTAGATCCTTGAAGGGAGGAAGTTCTTGCATTTTTATACTCTGCACAGTGGGTTACCACATAGGTAAAATACGTATTGATTGGCTAACAGCAAAAAGTTATAAAGAGTCAGTGGTTTGTCCTTTTCTTGAAGGAATAAAAGGGGTAATAAATCTCTATCTGAAATGAGTATCTGACTGCATTAATTTTTCCTTTACAGGTTTCATTTATGTGAGGATAAGTCAAAGGGATTTACTTCATCATGGCTTTACTCAGAAGCACTGAGGAAACTTTCCTCAGTGTTGATCCTTTTCTTCGCAGACTACACACTGGATCAAGTCCACCTGGCAGATCTCCTTGGCCTCTCTGAACAAGAAGACAGGTGACCTACTATAGTTATAGGACATATTTAGAAGTGTCCTATAGTCAAGTCTCTAGAACACAGTTGAAACTGGAGGGAAAGGAACCTCTTTAGTCACTCTGACCATATTAGTGTAGGCCTCCAGGTATGGTTATGAAATGCCCATTAATTATTTAATTATTTATTATTAATTATTAAAAGGATCAGTTCTATTAGTCTGGCATTTCTAACTATTGTAAGATGAAGTTCGAGTAAAAACTAAACATTATTGAATAAACCTTGATTAACATACATTATTATATTTTTTAACCAGCCTTTATAGTTGTTAGTAAGAATACATCAATGACTTTATTAATAGGTTTAACTGAACTTTGAATTCAGAAGTTTTAAGTTATATATATATATATATATATAATTTGATTGGATTTTCAGTATTACATATAACATATATGAATATATATAAAATAGTTATGCAACAATTATTTTGTTTTCAAACGTATATCTTTAATAGTTTTCAGGGTAGAAGTATAAACAAATCCCTATTTTCTTTTCAGTTACTAAAGATTTATACTTATGCAGATTTTGAAATATCCCATTTACTATAGCAATTTATTAAGATTATTTTTAAAACTTGCAATGTTACTTTTTTTAGTCCGGTGATTTTAAACATAAGCTAACCCATTTACTTACTTGCTTATTTATTTCCATGCTTTCTAGTGAAAATAAGCTTGCGTTTGACTCAAGTTGTGGCAGTTTGAGGCTTTAACAATCAAAATTACAAACTGTGGCAGAATATTAATATCTTTACAATAACATTGCATCATTTGCATATAAGTAACACTTCAGTGCTTTCAGTTGCTTGGGAGCACATTGCCAATTAATATGAGGAATCTGTATCAAAATTTTATACTTTCAGTTTATATTGTTACTGTTAGAGTCTGTACAACATATGACTCAGATTATTATGTGTAAACATCATCAGTGTTTTACCATTCTATAGTGAACCAGCAATTTTGAGTCCTATTTTTGTTGTTGTTCTAACATTTAAATTTTTTATTGAATCTTTGTGTATTTCATACAGAACATCTCCATCATTCTTAATAATCTTTATAACCCTTTCTCCACCAGCACCCCTCCCCATAGCCTCGCACTGAAATCCATACATTGTATATTCTGTGTGAAAGCCTATTGTGTCAAGTAAGTGTCCAAAACATTCCTCACTGCAAGTTTATCTTTTGAGATCTAGTCAGCCTCTCCAGAGTCCCTCCCTTTAAGAAGATAAGCTCAGCTCTCCTTGTCCAGCAGTAATCAGTTGTCAATGTTTATTTATCTAAGATTGAGGTCTGCTGTCTATTTCTCCAGTACTGTGCTAGGTTTTGTCTGCTTGAATTTGCATGGGTCCTGTGAATGCTGCAACCATTGCTGCAGGTTCAGATGAGCAGGGTGCCAGGAGCTTATAGAACCCTATTTCCATAGGGTCATACACCTCTTCCATGGCTCTTATAATCTTTCCAAACCCTCTTCCACAATGCTCCCTGAGCCTTGGGTGGGTGACATTTAAAATAGGTGTCCTGTCTAAGGACCAGCATTCTGCAAACTCTAAATCTCAATGTTTTGTCCATTTCTTACCTTTTGTGTATCATTTCCTACCCTGGAGCTCTGTTGCATGAGGGAACTTCGTTGATGAGCACTGAGAGATTCATTAGTGAACTCTTCACTCCTGGTTTTTTGTTCCATGGGTCTTAGGTGTAGAGGTTGCATTGTAAATGTGCCACTTAGGCTTCAGCAATTCACAGACACTATGTGTGGCAACTAGTGATACTTTATAATAGAATCCAGTGCAAAAGAAGTTTCTTTCATGTATGGTAACTGGGATATTTGTCGGTAAATATAAGAATACATATTTTACACATAGTAGGAAATGACAGGAGTCTAGGGTTGTGACCGTCTTTGATTTTCTCTAAGATCTTTGACCTCTCCAGCCATGTGTATTTGGCTAGGTTTACAGTACCACACATGAGTTTATTCCTATTGAATGAAGTATGTCCTGTTTCCAGCAATAGGGTCTTACCTTTAAGTTCCAGGAGGCAATCAAGTGCTATGGCAACCGTTTGTGTAATTTTTTGATTCTCTTGGACTACCTTGGTCAACAACTCAAAGGAAGGTTTCTCCTGCCTTACACTGTTTCTTACTATGTACCCTTCAGCTATACACATGGACTGCTGTAGAGATAGTATATGTGTAATTTCTCATTAAGTTGTTGGATTAATATGATTCCTCTAGTGTTTTACACTAGCTAAGCATTGTTTCTCCTCTATTTATCCCAGTCTTGAGTAATAATTGTAATGCTTACTTTTTTACTCCTAACATCTAGTTGTTTTAAGGATTTTAATATCTTCAAGTCAAGGATCCTGATATTTTGAAAAATACCATGTACACTTGCATCTCTATTTTATAATTAACAATAAAAAGTTTATATTGCACAGTTAAAAACAATAGCCCATTTTAAAAAGTATTTGGAAATACACATCCTCAATCCAGAATTTGAACCTGATTTCATATTTAATCATGATTCACACTTAATTATGGCTAAATAATACTTGGTCATTTTTCCTCCCATCTCCTCTCTTCTCATTTTATGACACCTGGAAATTTTATCACATATATGGGTAAAAAATAAATCTAAGACATGGAACTTCTCTGCAAGAATAGCAAGCACATATACACACAGAAACACAGACACAAACATGTACCCACACATGAAACTGAATCACATACACAAATACATAGGGAATAAAATTTCACACACACACACACATACACACATAGGGAATTAAACCACACCCCACACGCACATGCACGTACACACAGAAGGAATTACTTTTTTTCATGGCTCATTTTAAAAGCAGTGTCAATGACCAGAAAGAATAAACAATTCCATATAAAATGTACTTAAAATGCAATTTTCTTTATTTTAAATTAATTTCCTACAGTAGACTTAAAATTTTTTATGTGATTAGATAATAAAAAGTGGTAGGTTATTTATAGTTCAAAATTTACATTAAGATTGGGTATATTAAAGCCCAAATAATCATTTTTGTGTGTTATTTTTGGGAAAAAAAAGTTACTACATTTTAGAAACCCTTTTAAAAAACTGACAACTTGGTTGGATATCATATAAAAATGGCATTTTGATCGACTGTTTCGATACTGGAACACTATATACATATATTTATGATATATTAGTGAGTCAGTATTTTTATAATATATATACTTATTTAACAGTTTTTAGCATAAGTTAAAGGAATTTAAGTGTTTTTTGTAAGGAGCATGTATTAAATAGTTTGTAAGTTGTAATGATGTAAACCCCATAAGTTTATAAGTATAATTTCATGTATTAGATACATAGTTTAAATTCATAAGTATAAGAAGCACGTGTTAAGTAATTAAGTCTATAAGTTGTAAACCCACAGCCTTGTATGTTTACTAGTTTGTTGTAACAATGTAAGCACACAGTGTTATAAGTAAAAGTGCATAATAGACTTATGCATATAAGTAATAGACACTTAGCATATAAGTAGTGACATTGAAAACCCATAATATAATCTCATAAGTTAGGATTCTATAAGTTAGATGCTGGAGCCTAGTTTCTTAAGTTAGAAGCCTGTTGGAAGCGGGTCCCACAGCCTCAAAGAACTTTCCTTCTAGGAAAGACATAAGCCAAAGCCTTTGCTCAGTTTCCTGGAAAAGCCTCCAGTAAGCACTGGGCTGATAAAGCCCAAGAAGTGCCTCAGTTTCCTAAGAAGGCCTCTGGTCAAGTTCTAGGCGGATAGGGCCAGAGCACTTTCTTAGAAAAGCTGGGCGCCCTGCAGATAGAGACTTCTTGGAAAAGCTCCAGTCAAGTTCCTGGTGGACAGAATGCCCATAGTCTGGACCCCCTGCCTAGAGCTCAGGGGCTCATTTTCATATCAGATCCCCCAGTCATACACGCCATAAAGTTGTGATGAGAACAGGACAGTGAGGGAAGTCATCTGGGAGCTGACTGACTGGTGGGGCCACACTGCCAAAATTCCTTATAAAGCCTATGGCCAAGAGCTAGATGGTGAACACTAATTCACAAGAATCCCGAGACTGCGTTCGCCTTGTCTGAAGTCCCGACAGTCTAGCCTAGGATGTATCGCCGTGGACAGGGCCACGCCTTGAGGCCCACACAGCTCTGGCACGGGACCAGCCCTGCTAGCCGGAGCCCTTCGCTGGAATTCAGAACTGTTGCGAGTTCGGGGCTGGCTTGCACCACAGGATCTGCCGGCCATAGGAGCGGAGTTGGTGTCCACAACTTCCTTTATTCTGGGACAGGTATCAATTGGCCGAGTGGAAATGTGTGAATGAAAATAATTTGTTTTGATCAATAAAAAGAGCTGTTGGACCTTGATACCTGGTCTCCATGGTCACTTTCCCTAACCTCCTTTGGGTTAGACTAAGCAAAGCAGCTTATAATAAAAACATCACCTGAAAAATAAATGCCCAGAAAGCATCAGGACAAACAGTGAGGTAGAGCCTGGTGGCATATTTAACGAAAATGTGATTTTAATCCGTATTTTCTCCATGTGTATCTGTCAGCAAGGTTCAGCTGACCAGTTTATGGTCGCAATTCTGTTTGTCTCAGCTGGGGATTTAAAACATATATTTTTTTAATTAAATTTTAAAATTAAAATATATAAATTAATATAAATGCCACAGCCCTTGTTTGTCTTCTAGAACTTGAAGGTAAGACCCTATTGCTGGAAACAGGACATACTTCAGCAAGGGGATTCAGAACAATGGAGCTGGAACTGATTTGGAAGCCACTTTACCCAAAGGCTAGCTCTCACAGCTCTGGAGAACAGTGTGCAAGCAGCCACGGGAGAATGTCAATCAATGGCCCAATGCCAATTTTATAAATTGAATATTTTAAATTAAAATATACATTTTAATTAAATTTTTGTGGCTTTCATACAATACTTCTTAATTATATTTAGCCCTCTTTCTTATCTACAGCCTCTCATACCCCACCCACAGGACTTCATGCATTTTTTTCATGTATGTTAAGGCCTATCAAGTCAAGTTTGTGTACCCAGATGTCCCTCGGTGTGAGTTCATCCACTGAAGCCTGTTCAGCATGTCTAGCACCACTTCCTTAAAGAAGATCAACTCTCCCTTACCCATCAATGATCAGCTGCCAGCAGTTCCTCACCAAAGTTGTGATCTCCTGCCCATTTCCCCAGTTCTATGTGGGTTTGTGTCTGCTTGAGTTTGCATGGGTTTTGTGCATGCTGTCACCATTGCTGTGAGTTCCTATGAGCAAGTTCCTAGGAGCCTACAAGAATCGGTTTCTTTTTGGTCATGTGCCTCCACCCCTGGCTCTTGCAGTCTTTCAGTCCACTCTCCCACAATGGTCCCTGAGCCCTGGGTAGGTAAACTTTGATATAGGAGTCCTGTTTCAGGTACCTACACTCTGCAGCCTCTCATTCTCTACACTTTTACCAGTTGTGGCCTTTTGTGGTCACTGCCCTCTGCTGTATGAGGAAGCTTCACTCATGAGAGTTGAGAGATGCATTAATATTCTCTCTACCCCTTGTTCCACTATGTTCTGTGAGCCTTAAGTGTAGAGATTCCACTGTAGATGTGTCACATAAGGTTGGGCATCACACAGTCACTTATTCTCTGTGTGAGACCAGCTGTGAAACTCTGTAATAGTCTCCATCTGTTGCAAAAAGAAGCTTCTTTGATGACTGGTGACTGGAATACTTGTCTATAAACATACGGATCTATATTTAGAATGTAGTAAGAAATTTTGTTTCTCTAGGAATGTGACAGACTTGCTGTTTTCTCTAAGATCTGTGACCTCTCCAGTCATGTGCATTTGGCTATGTTTATAGTGCTACACATGAGTTCCCTTCCATGGAGACAGCTTTAAGAAATCCTATTAAGAAGCTGTTGATTACCCCCACAATAAAAGTGACACTACTCCACATTATAGTTTGCTGTGCCAGTCATCATGGTGGCTATTAAGCTTTAAAGCTGGGGTTGGACCATTGATTTGTTTTCTCTCTTAGCAGCTTGCATAGTATTCTCTGACACTATAAGAACTAGTCTTCAAGAAGGAGGCTTCCAGGTCAGCTCTAGCGCCATTGTTCCAAGTCCTATGTCCAAAGTATGTCCTGTCTTCAGCAATAGGATTTTACCTTCAAGTCAGACAGGATTTTTTTAGTATGTTTTTATTTTCCAAATGTATAATAATTTGCCTGGTTTTAAGACTTTGTTGATAGTCAACCAATATCTAAGTTTCTTTTTCAATGCAACCCCATAACTGTGGCAAAAAAGATATATGCTACTTCCCGTTGGGGTCCAGATTTTTAGGCTTGAGCCCATTGAATCAGGCTGCAGCCTAAATAAACTATCTGCTGCCTGTATATTTCTGGTGTCTTGCCTGATCTTTCCCACGTCAATTCTGGGGAATTGGCCACAAAGGCTGAGGTAGAGATGCCTTTTGCATCTCTTGACTCTGGGACTTCCCCTCCCTAGGAGGCTGGATGATGATTTCTACTTGACCTTGCTATGCTAAAGGCTATTTGGGCTTCTAGATGAAGGACTCCATTGGCCCCCTGGAGATGCTGCTGGTAAAAAAAGAAAACCAAGGGAGAGAACCAGGAGCAGGGATTTGGAGCACTACTCAACTGGACAGATAGGACTTCTGGGAGACCAACAAAAATTGGTGGAGGAGGAGCTTAACCACTTTTTTATAAGGGTCCAGAGTACCCTGACTAGACATTTCATGGAGGAAGTCAGAGTTGAAATGGATTCAGGGGCCACCCAAGTAATCTCTGGCCAAGGTCAGTGGTAAGAAGGACCAAATTGTGATCCATTTGGGTAGGCAATCTGGCTTTTTTTTTTGTCTTGGAATTCTGGATTGAGGGGTATATAAAAACTTTGTCAAACGTTGTCTGTATGAAAATATGTGAAACTGTGCCCAGGGTAGGATGGAAACCACAATTCCACAGGAAACAACTACTGCACTCCACAGACGGAGTCTAGCGGTCAGATAACAGGAGGCATTCACCAGAGGGCCATCTATCAATAGTCAGAAAACGCTCCAAAGGGGAGAGATTAATATTAAACCGCCTGGGGACATCCATTGTCCAAAGTAGTCCTAATTTTCTGGCTGTGGTCACCGATGTGTTCCCACCAGCCAGAGGAGGATCTGAAAAAAGCTCTGAATCTTGCCCTGGGACAGGGGAAGGAGGCACTGGGTAATGGCACTGGCCCTTCCCAGAAAGGGACCCTTTTCTTCCCGGGCCACTGGCTTTATTGCAGATTGCACTAGACCAATTAAAAATGAGTCTAAAGTACTAGAGATCAAATGTTAATATGTCTGTGTGTGTTGGACCAAGAGTGTAGGCTTTGGGGTGCTATGATCCACAATGCTAGAGGCGGCAGCTTTACCCTAGGAAAGGAGGCAGAAATGGCCCCACGAGGTCCTAATGCCCACTCTTTCTACACTGAAACTCTGTATTCGACTTGTGGAGTCTGATCTCAGGTTCTTTTAAAATGCTATTGTTTTCTTTTTTATTCACTCAATTATAAATGTTTAAATCTAAGATTATGTATGGTAAATTGTAATATGGTTTTTCTAATCCAGACAGGCCGTTAGCCCTCTTTAAAAGGAGATTTTAGTCTGAGTGCCATCAGCCTTGCCTCTTGTTTAGTATAAATTGCCAAACTGTAAATTTTAAAAGAAAGTAAAAAAATATTTTTAAATAAATAAAAACAAAAGGATCTCCAAAAATGGTCTAAAAGGAAAAATGTCCAAAAACAAAAGAAATAAACGAGAAAAACAACCTACTTTCTTTTGTTTCACAGATGAGTAACCATATAGACCAGACATATAAAATGACTCAGGCCTAGTCTGAAAATAAAAGGTCACCCTTGAACAAATGTATAAAGATAACACATGCTTCGAGTTCAGCCAGTTAACATGGATCAATTATTTTGCCTGATAGAATTGACTATTGCTTTACAAAACAACCCAAATATTTTTATACACATTATGTTAATAAATTGCCATGTGCTGTTTAAATTCATAGAGAAGCTGATTGTAGAGCTTCTACTTCAGATTCAAGCCTATTTACTTCTAAATGTCCTGAAGACCTTTTTTTTGAATCCAGCTGGCCACAGACTCTATGACAGTAGAAAGGACCACAAAACAGCCAAGAGTAAAGGATTATGACCCTGGAGGTGACTAAGGGATAAACCATTTCAAACAGAGGTTACTATTATTATCTCATGATACAGAAACGTCTGATAGGAGCAACTGATGAGATACTCTATCATGTCACAGTAATGGGGAAAAAATAATACAGGTTAATGCAGATGTAAAAATGAATACTGAGGTTTATTTAATTACTTAATGGAAAAAAAAATATGGGGCAACTTCCCTCCGTAGTTAAAAACCTCTTTATATAATTGGCAGAGAGTATTGCCAAAGCCTTAGAGTTAACAATTGTTGGGTGTATGGAGGAACCCTCATGAGTGAAGAATGGTCCTAGGTAGGAGACTAGATGCTTACTTATTGCAATGGAGTCAAAAACTCACCAAATAAGAAGGTGAGAGACCCAAAGGTGGGTGCTCACATCATCTCAGGCACTTGGACAAGAATGTGTTAGTTGGGTAGCCATACCCCAGAGATAAGAGAGACCATGAAGAATACTGCTCTGGAATGTCACATGGTGGCCAGATAGTACATGTACTAGTATAGCCCTCAAAAGGAAATAATGGTTAGACCCTAGGTCTTTGATTGGAGGATGGTTTTCTGCTTTGGGAGGTTTTAAAAGCTTATCTGGCATAGTAATACTAATGTTAGAAACCTGGCTGTTCCTTGTCTCGCTCCCCTTTGTGTGAGATGCATTACTTATTCTATAGAAGCCATGATGGAGAAGAGAACCATAGCCAAGTTCACAATATTAGATGAGTCCCTAAATCAAGATGAAAATGAGAATCTGTAGTTTATCTCTGGGTTAAATAACAAGTCTCAAAGAAGGGAGTTGTAGAACCTAATGGGATACTTAAGGAAAATATGGATTTTAACCCTTATTTTCTCTATGTCTTTTGTCAGCAAGGTTCAGCTGACAAGTTTATGGTAGAACACTGACAGAGAGAACTAGCCAGAACCATTTGCCTTGTATTTGGATGAAACTTCCACAATTCTGTTTGTCTCAGAGAGACTTCCACAATGACTTTCAGGTGGGGGAAATTTCTTTTCTAAATTTATAATGATTTGCTTGGTTTAAAGACTTTGTTGCTAGTCAATCAATATGTTCTTACTGCAGTTCTTACCGCAACCCCATGACTAAAGATATAAAAGATATGTGCTAATTGCCTTTGGGGTCTAGATTTTGAGACTAGAGCCCACTTGACTAGGCTGCAGCCTAAAGAAAATATCTACTTCCTGTACATTCCAGATGTCTAGCCTGATATTTCCTGCAACCAGAGGACCTGAGAGAGTTGTGTGACTCTATCACTAAGGGGATATCATCAAATGTCTACTCACTCCAGAGAGAGAATTAATGACATTAAGGATACACCAAAGGCCAACTTGGTAAACAAATGAGTTTTATTGGGTTACCTACAGGAGTGTGGGAGAAAGGCTATGTTTAGGAAGAGAAACGACTGACAGACAGCAGCATCACCGAAATCTCACTCCAGCATGGGTTTCAGATCATGGAAGCAGGAAACTTGGAGCACAGGGCACAATCTGCAGTCTGCTCCCCAAGATACAAAGTGTCCTTTTCGGTTGGTTTTTGGCTCTTGCAGACAGGTGGGCTTGTTTGAGTGTCTCTCAGCTGCCCTGGAGAGGGAGAGGCCAGTGAAGCTGGTCTATCCAGGGATTTACCCAGCTATTCAAGGAGCTTCCCTGAAGCATTGGGATGTTTCACCTTCTCTCAAAACTTCCTGTTGATGGAAACATTTTTTTCTCTGTGGAACACTCAGATTCTGAATTCTAAAGAGGAAAAAAAAAGTGTTAATTGAAGTGAGCCAGAGTTAGAAGTCAAGTTACTCTTCTTCTGACCCCACTCCCACCGTACCCTAGGCCAATTCCTAGGCACACAATAAAGTGCTGAGAAACTAAGCAGAAAGCCTGGTCATGAAGGATAGCACTGTGAGAGTGGCAGATTTCCATCATCCTACCAACATTCCAGAGTTTACAACTCCTACACATACAGGATCCCTGGGGCAACAGTCATGGAGAGAATAAAGAGTGCTAAAGAGAAAGCACCTTCTATTGCTCTTCTCAGTGAGGCTAATATAGACTTCTAAGTCATTTCAGGGCCAAAACTGCAAGAAGCAAAATTTTGAGTAAGTACAGAACTTTTATTTAGACCTTAACAGACTCCTCAGATTTTTCAGAATAGGATTCTAAAATTTCTATAATGTAGGAGTAAGAAAGATTTGAATCTGAAGATAAATGCATCCTAACAAAAGATTTGAATCCAGCTTGGGACAAACTCAATATCAAATTAAATTATGGTCATTTATCCCTAAGTTAGCTAGATGTCAGAAAGCAAGAGTGATTTATTTCCGAAGAAAAAGGAAAAATATAAACACCTTCTGGAGTTGCTAGTGATACCAATAAAACCTCATAAATTATCTTTTGTTATTCGCCAGAGGATACTGGCTAAAAAAGACCAAACCACTCTGGAATAGAAGTGGAGAACGGAGGTGAACACAAAGGTGGCCTAGGCATTAGAGTCCTCCCATGTGTTTAAAGATAACTGTGATTTTATGTATTACAAACTAATGAAGAGCTTTGTATTTAGCAAGAACCCAATCTATTTTAAAATATGGTAACATGGACATGTTAAAAATAAAGCTACTATAGCTAAAAATAAGACATCATAAATGTGGTTTTGCAGGGCATGGTGGCACACACCCTTAATCCCAGCACTCAGAAAGCAGAGGCAGGTGGATCTCTCTAAGATTGAGGCCAACCTGGCCTACATAGTGAGTTCCAAGCCACATGCGGCTTCAGGAAGACCCTGTCTCAATTAAACCAAAAAAATACCTGGTTTAATAGGACGTGGGACATAGTAACTGAGAGGTGGTAATGAGGAAGAGAAGTTAATAGAAGCTGTTTGGACTGAAAACAACAAAGGATAAAAAACAGATAATATGCATAAAAGGGGTCAAGAATGTAAAGCCACAGCCTTCAGACTTCTTTGACCACAGATAAATACAAAGAGACCCATACCTAGTCACAAAATAGTTAAGACTTTGAAAACTAAATATGAGAGCATTGATGGAACGTATAAATGGCACAGAGCTCTGAGCTCCACTAGAGGACGCTATAAAGTCTTAAGTTTCTTAAAGTAACTAACTCTAAATTGGCAGGTCTGGCTTTACTCAGAGCCTTATCAACTGGTCACTCCTGGAACTAAGAGAGGTTGTTTGTGGAACCAGTTGTCTCCTTGAGGGCTTTGAGAGACCAGCCTGCTACCCTGGAAAGGAATCTTGAAGGAAGGATTTCGGTCATTTAAGGACACCAAACCTTGGTACCAAATGCATTCCATCTGAGCCCAGAGGAATAAAAACTTCTCCCTCCTTCGGTAGTTTGTACTGGCTTTTCATATGGAGAAGAATCTACCCTGGCTCTATGCCTGTTGCAGGTCTGGTTCTGTTTTTTATTTCTTAACTTTAAGTTCCACTCCTTCTTCCTCTCCTAAAATCTAGCAAGCATCGTCAAAATCAACCAGGAAAAACAAAAAAGAAGAGCGTTAAAAATTAAAATACTTTATATCCACAGTAGGACTGTTTTCATCAGAAATATTGGAAACTGGAAGACAATCAAATGACTGTTCTGAAATCCTAAAAGAAACACCTGTCAGCCTCGAATTTGGTACTTAGCAAAATTAGATAGAAAAACAATGATGATTTTAAATTAAAAATAAATTAAATTAAAAAAATAATTTTTTCACTAACAGACCATCACTACAAGAATTACTTAAAGGAGATTTTAGTCATAATAAAAGTCATTATAATGAATGAAAAAAATACAGGAAGCACATCCTATCTGAAAGTATGTGTTACTTTCAGGCCTGATTAGATGAGCACACACTCCTCTCTTCCTTGTAGTTCTCAAAAGCAATGGTAACACGGCCTAGTGAGTTAGTGCTTCCCAAAGCCATGATAATGATGAATTAGTGATGATTTGGAAGTTAAGTGCCCTGTCAAGAGACTTGGTCCCCAGCCATTAACAGTATTGAGAAATGACTGGATCCTGAGGACAGTAACATCAACAATGGTGGTCTTGTTACTACCTATTGCTGTGATGAAATCACTGACCAAAAGCAGCTTAGGGCGGAAAGGTTTATTCTATCCTAGATCTCCAAAGTCACTGAGGGAATGCAGGGCAGGAACTCCCAGCAAGAACCTGGGAGCAGGGGCTGAAGTGCAGACCACGGAGTAATGCTGCTTACTGGCTTGGACTCCTGGCCTGTGCTCACTGCTTTCTTACACTGTCGAGTTCCGTGGGACTCGAACCCCCGTCACTTCAACCCGACGCCTTGCCCTGGGACTCGAACCCAATGGCACCCAGGCTTCGGGACTCGAACCCTCAATGGCCGCCTGCTCTGGGACTTGAACCCAAAGGCAGGGCCAAGAATACCAACGCTAGATGCAAAAGCAAGAGGTTTTATTGAGCACTTGTACAAGTGGGCACCCTGCTCCAGGACACAGGAAAAAGAAAAACGCGCACGCTTGCAGTAGCCTGCCTCTTTTATATCTCAAAAACATAGGCGGGGTGGAGTCCCGTCAGCCCTTCTCAGGAACTTGCCAGATCCTGTTACATTCTGAGAACTTACAGAGTTAAAAAGAAAAATAAGGAACAAAACAAGGAACAGAGTGGTCATGTGGTTTTACAGAGACGAAAACAAGGAACAGGTGGTACTATTACAATAACAGGAAACAGGAAACAGGTGGTCACAAGGTCTCATAAACATGTTTTCGTACATTCTGTGGTCACGGGGTGCACCTTGTGAATTTCACTGCTTGGGCAAAACAATTCCGGAGCAAAACACTTCCTGAGCTAGCTTTTTACTGAGGGCAACTAATGGCCCTATTTTTACAGTTGGCCTTTCAGACTTTTATTTTACTCTTCAATACAACCCAGGACCACCAAGAAAATGCTCCACAGACATGACCACAGGCCAATCCAGGAAGGAAATTCCTCAACTGAGAGTCCTTCTACCCAGGTGTATCAAGTTGACGAAAGAAATAATTCAGTACAAGTGGATCGATCCCCTAATGAAATTCTAGATGATTTTACTCTCAAGTTGTGGGGCCTCTTTGGAGAAATAAAGTCACAGAGGTCATTCTTTTTAGAATTCAATCTAAGACAACATGGTAAAGAAGTAGAAAGAGAATCCATCCGACCTCCACAGACACGGATAGCTGTATTAGCTATGAGGCGCAAGCAGCCTTCCCGCAGGAATTGAGGTTATGCAAATAGGTTGGGGAAGGTCTGAGATTTATAGATGTACCCAGAAATCCCAGATAGGGGGTCGTGCCTTCCTGGGATCTGGGAAGGAAGTGTGGGGTTCTGGTAGGGAGCTTAATAAAGAACTGGATCTACAGGAAGGTTGAAAATGAACCTGACTCTTTTGCTAGAGGCCATGTGTTCTGAAATCGATGTATCTCCCTCCTGGAGTGAGGAGTAGGTTGAGGGTCATGAATTAAAACCTCTGAAACTCTAGGCTAAAACAAATCATCCCTCCTAAGTTGTTTTCCTCATGTATTTCATCACATTGAAGGAAAATACTAAATTATCTTGGACAATATTAATTCAATAATTGATACTGTAATACCATTGATTTTCACTGAAGAGTTACAAAGGCACACCTAATAGAAGTGGTTAATTTCAATCCTATCTATATTGATATAGCAGAAGACAGGGTCCCTTCTTAGGGTTCCTAGCCCCATTAGTGAAAGAATTTAAGAATGGACTTAAATGGAAACTTTAGGATAATTTATATTTATTATTATTATATTTTATAATTTATTATTAGAGATTAAAGAAAATCCTCAGGGCAGGCAAGTTGTAATCCCAGAGCCTGCCTGAGGAGGAGACTGGAGGGGAGAAGAGAAAGAAAGCCATGAATAGAGACCAGACATGTGCTAGACTAGCAGTCACATGATAGGGAGAGGTGCTTTAGTAAAGGAACCCAAAATGGTGGAATAGCCTAAGAGTGTTAGAGAAAGCATGGCTTGAAAAGACAGAATGATAAAATAAATGGAGAGATTACCCTTTGAATTCAGACAAGCTTTGACAGGAGGTGATGTATCTGCTGGCAGCCCATATACCTCAGGGATTCTGGGTAGAAGCTCTCCATCTCATTGATGTACTGAATATTCTTTAGCATAGCTTAAAGTGAACTCAACCTCCTAGGGGTGTTTCTATGGCCAGGTGATCAACCTGGCAAAACTAGAATGTTGGGTTTTCATTCAAGCCAGAGATTTTATTCTCTTGTCCAGGAGTTTTCTGTTAAAGGGACTTTATTGCTACTAAAACAATATAGTGGATAGATGTATACATTGACTTATCTAAGTCAAAAGACTAGTAAGTAAATCTTCATAATAGCACTATTTATAAAAGTTTAAAACTGGAAATGTCATGACTATCAGCAGTAAAATATGGAAGTTGTGCAATACCTATTCAATGAGTTACTATTCAGCAAAAATTTGGATTATACAACAGAATCTCATGAGGAACATGCTAAATTTTAAAAAAAGGCAGTTGTAAAAATGTATGTAATGTAGCTCATGCCTGTAATTCCAGCTATTGGTAGTCTGAGATCCTTAGATCATGAATTCAGTGTCATCCTGGACTACATATTGAGACCCTGAAACAAAAACCATTTGTGATTATATTTTATTTAAAACAAATAAAAAATAATAGATGACTTTAAATCAGGATACTAGCTAACACTGGAGAGGATGGAGAAATACTAACAGAAAAGATGTCATGAGTTTTTTGTAATGGTAATGCTCTATATTTTTATCTAAGTAGCAGCATTGTGGTTATTTGGGGAAAATCTTTTGAGTCACATAGTAATGATTTTGGTTTATTACGTATGAACAAATAATTTGTTAAGGTAAATAGATTGTGAGAATTTTTCCATTTAAAGTGAATCTTAATATGTGGGATTTTGGAATATTATTAAGAAAGGTTTTAGCTAATATGCAAACTTTATTATCACAGAGATAACATTTTCTTGCTTGTCATCCAAATAATATAAAGAATAAGTCGATATAGTTTTCCACTATAGTCTTCATCCAGCAAAATCAATGTGTAAATAACTGCCTTTACCTACACTTAACAAATGTTCTCTCTCTTATGTGAAATTTTAGTGGTTCCAGGAATATGAGACTATAAGTAGAATCAAAATCTTCCAATCTCTGTGAAATGACCATAGAGGAAAAAATGTGTTACTGGCTTAATTTTCTGCTACAGTCTAAATTAATATCTTATCAAGCATTTCCACTAAGAATAACGACATCTATTATTCTAGGAAACTACATACAAAGCCATCAGCAAATTTTATGCTAGGTACTCTCCAGTTATAAAATTGCCTTAGGAGATTACAAAAATGTAAAATTCAAACTCTCTTTTCTATATTTTTTAAATGTCTGTTATTGGACTATATCTATTATGAGTCATCCAGTTAATAAATTTAGGAAGAAGAAATAAACCAAAACCATATGGTTTAGAGCCGCCTGCCAGGATAAATATTCTAGAGTACTTTTCACAAACAACTTAACCAGATTTTGTCTCAAAATCATGGGTTGAATGTGGGTTGAAGTTCAAGGCTAATGTGGGAATGACTATTTGAGAGCAGCCTGAAGGCTCTCTTGAGAGGAAGAAGCAAGGTCATGCTTCTAGCGTGCTATCTTTTACAGCATCTTATAATTTAAAAGAATGCACTGTTACCTGTTCCACTGTTGGTAAGGAGAAGAGGTATAGGCGTTCCATCCTAAGAAGAACCTTTCTTAATTTTAAGATCATTTTTGGAGCACTTCTTGAGTCTAGAACCGCTGCTACGTCTGCTACCAAATTCCCCAAATTATATAATTAATCTAATTACACATTTCACAGTAAGAAAAGCATTATGGGATTATAGAGAAGGAACTGCATTGTGCCAAATATCAAAATCCATTAGGAATCAGCTGAAAACTTTTACCAAAGAGATATATGGGAAATCTTAAATGTTCAGAAAGAGAGGATTTGATCAAGATAAACTATATTTAAAGGTACACACTGCATATTTATTAAAAACATCCAATATTCCCTCCCTAAAACAATAATGTATGGTACAAAGAGTCTTTCTTAGCATCAAAGATACTAGTTGCTTACAATCTAAATTTTTAATTACCAGATTTGCAGTTGGTAATAAGTGCTTATTATTTTCAAAAAAAATTGTTTGGTTCTGTTCTCTCTGTTTTTTTATTTTAGATTTTAGTGTGTATAAGAGTTTTGCATATTTGTTCCCAGTGTTCAGACTCAGTTGTAAGTTATCATTAGAGCTAGAGCTATTACGACTGCAAATCTACTTAATGCATAAACACATTTAGAAAGGCCATGTTTAGCATGAACTGCTCTGGTACTTTACAATTAAGGTTCAGTTCCTTCCATAAAATTATACCCACATGAGTGGCGCATGGAGAGACTGAAAAGGAGTTTAATGATTTTAATTTTGCAATCACAGATATGCACAGATACAAACATAAAAAATGTCTCTGCTGCACCACATCTGGTGGGAATCTGAGTCACAGCTCGTACTTGCTTCAGTTTGGCAGGAACTCTTTTCATAAAATGTAAAGCATCATCTTTAAGAATCTGTTTCAAAAGTCTTATCAAATCCATTTGGATAAATGAGCAATTTCTAAGATTAAAGTAAATCCCATGGCATAAAAATTTATTATACTAGGAATTTTTAATGTGTTCATTCTTTTTAAGAATTAAAAAAAAGGGAGAAAGAAATCCTTGGTTCAAATTTCCCCCAAATGTCTACTAGAACGTACCACAAACCCAGTACTGCTCCTTGCAGTGTGTATAAATTAATAGAATTATTTGTGTCCACATTTTTAAAAAACATAGGATGCAAAGTGATATGAAGATTAACACAGACTTACTTCACTTTCCAAGTCAAATATTTTGAAAAGGCACAACATTCCAATTAAGTGCTTGAAACAGATCCTTTCTTGCATAATATTTGACAAGACATTAGAGCTACAAATATTCTCTCAAATGAGCCTCCTCTGAATTTTGCATCAAAGCACCTGATTTCTGCATATTTTCAGCCCAAACAGAAGAAAACGGGCTTATTATGAATCTGTTTTTCATGTGACCTTAACACATGATAGACCAAGCATTTACAATGATAAGTTCTGCTGTTCTCTCCTACTTCACTTACTAGGATAAAATTTATAATCCACACTGTCATCCTCCTCTTCGGTTTTGAAGAGATGTGTGTTTCAGTCGACACTTCCCAGTTCTGCACTCATTGCTCCCAATGCCACAGATCCTCTCTGCTGCTCTTTTGCCCCTACATGCCACAATTAACATAACCCTTCTGATACATTGCAGAGACAATAGCTAGAGATCTGAAGGTCTGAATTTTCCAGGATTCTGAAGCAAAACCCATTTTCTCTTTGTATTCCCAGCCCATGCCCACCAGCACCAGAAGACCCAGAGAATTATGGATTAACTTCTTCACTGAGAGCTTTGAGAAGCTTTCAGGCGATGATTGTTGAATGCAATATCAGCAACTATAATGAGTGAAATTTTTGCTGGACCATGTGACCAAAAGAAGTACCTTCTCTTCTGACACCTGGACAACAGGAGACTCTGTTTCTTTACTACTTGCACAACTTCCTCATCCAAAATTATTATTTTTAAGTATAATAATTGGACAACTAGTTGGAAACTGAGATTATTCTACAGTGTTAGAAAACCATTTATGTTTATTATATGTGAATTAGTTTTTTGCCTGCATGTATGTATGTGTACCATGTGCATTCCTAGTGCCTTCAGAGGCCAGAAGAGGGTGACAGATCACCTAGAACTGGAGTTATAGATGGCTGTTAGCTATCATGTGGATGCTGAGAACCAAATTCTGGGTCCAGAACCAAGTCTGCAGTCCAGGGTCAGAGATTTTTCTAAATAACTCAATGATGAAAAAGGAAATAAAAACAAATTACAGATTACTTGATTAAAAAAAAATCATACTCTTTCATATTTGCACCTAAGAATATTTTGTCTATATATCTAAGAGCCTTGGGAAAATATTGAACTGTTGGGGGTATTAAAAACTTCTAGAAGAAAGCAACTTAAAGAAAAATTAAAAGCTGGCAACTTTTATCATCCCAGATCTTATATGCTTTAACTGTTCTTGCATTCCTCAAGATGCCTGGAGCAACACTCTTTCTTTTTCATATTTAATATTTTTACTTTATTGTATGTGTATGAATGTATTTATTGTCTGCATTGTGTGAATGCACCTGTGTCCTGCAATGCATGAGGTCAGAGAGGATGTCAGATCCCCTGGAACTGGAATTATCAATGGTTGTTAGCCACCATGTTGGTATTGGGATTTGAATCCAGGTTTTCTCTAAAGGCAGCCAATACTCTTAACCACCAAGCCATCTCTATGGCCTGGTTTACTTTTTTAAGATTATAAAAAGTGTTTTGAACTTGGGAGTGGCAGGTACAGCTGCAGTGCAGTATGGAAAGCAGAAACGTCTCCGGACTGATTGGTGGTCCCCAGGAAAAGCGACTTTATAGAGTGCTTATGTGTATAATACATGTCTGCTTACTTATATATTGCTGCTAATATTGTTATACTTGAGTATCAACGTATGAAATAGGTAGACATTTATCACGGAGTTTTGCTGACTTTTTGTGACATAAAAACTAGAGTTTTGGATGTGTTTTGCATTTTGTAAATGTTAATGTATCTTTGTGGAGGATAAACAGAGCAATGTATTTTATTTATTAGTGTCTCAGACAATTCCGTATGTTTTACATATTTAGACATTTGGACTATGACCTCCATTTGTACTCTTCATGTCTCTTAGAAGTATGAGAGGCAACCTATTCAGAAAAAATATAAGAATACTAGTTTGGAAGGTCATCAGATCATGTTTTAGCTGAACTAACCAACTGTTTAGTTATTACCCACCATTATCAGAACACAACTGAAAATACAAAATAAATATGATGATAGATATATTAATATACTAAAGGAAAAAGCAAATATCAGCATTTAATATCTATTTTCATTTAAATTGTTATCCATAGACATTATTTACATGGATAGCCTTTCCTCTATAATTATGAATCCAAGAAGAATTCTTTAAATTTAAAGAAATTTTTCATGAAAAGAATATTTATGTGACTGAAATTTAACACTGGAAATATACTTTACACAATACTGATTACTATAATGAAATTTTAACGGTATGTACTACCCATCCAACAATATCAGTTCAAAATGTAATATTTTAAAGAAATATTTACAGTGGTGGGATGATTTCATTGTGATTGTATCACTGGCAATTTTTAAGGAAGTTGGAAGCATGCTCAAACTTCATAAAGTTTTTTTATGAAAAAAACTGTATTGAGGAGCCTAATGCATATATAAATAAATGTGTCTATAAAACTAAAGTCATAACTGGCTGGAAAAGTGCCTTACCAATGGAGAGTGTAGCTCTTCCAGTGGACCAGAGTTCAATTGCCAACACCCATGTTGGGTGATTCACAGTCACTTGTAACTCTGGTTCCCAGGGAAGCAGATATCCTTTTCTGGTTTTCATGGGCAATGCACTCACATACACATACAGACACAAAGACACACACAAATACACATAATTAAAAAGAAATGCTAGAGGCCTGGAGAGATGGCTCAGCACTTAAAAACATTTATTACTCTTCTAAAGGACCCATAATCAGTTCCCGGGTCCCACATGGGCAGCTGATACCTATCTTTAACTCGAGGGGATCTGATACTCTCTTCTGGCCTCCATGAAGTGACGATGTAGTGACGTGTGCAGGCAAGACGCACATACACATGAAATTAAAATTAAAAATTAAATCTGAAAAAATAAACAAAACCAGTAAAACCTCTATCCTTTCATATTATAATAATCATGGTCCAGAAGTACAATGTTTCAGTCACAGACCATGCAATATATATATTTCCCAAGCAATATATACAATTATTATACCCTCCACAAACCCCATAGAACATCAGAAGCTGCCTGCGGAAACTTCCAGTGTGCCAGTACCACACAAAAATTTGAAAGGTCCGAGACAAGCCTGACACATGTTCAACAATACCGATTTTCATAGATTTCTGCTGACCTCACAATTTAGAGGGGAAGTAAATTCAAATTGACTTAGGTATACCCCATCTACTAGTAGACATAATGAAGAAACATGTTTTGTTTCTTTTCCTATGCACTCATTTGAGAGGCAATAATCTGGCTTAGAATTAAACTGGCCAAACAAATACATACCAGTTTATGGATGCTCAGGACCACAGAGTCCTTTGCTAATTACAGAAGCTGCTTTATAGTTTTGACTCGAAAATGTCAAGTTTTAGTGGCGACTTCATAATTTGCACTTTCTTGGGGAGCAAGCACTCTTCACTGTCTACGTATGGCACCCTTGAAGTAGATCAAGAGAGCACAGAACGGGAGATGCACCAAGTAGTCACCTTCTGTCCTGAGTATTTATAAAGTTTCTGCAGCTGCTTCACACTTAAGAGTTTGGAAAATGGAAAGTAGATCCCCGTTTTGGGGGAGACTGCTTTCTCACAGCACATGAAATCCTACAAAATAAAAATAACCAATTTTATAATTACTTTGGGAAATTGAAAGAACTAAGTGAACGAAGCCAGTCCTGTGGAATCTGTTTGAAATGAAGATAAGCCCAAGGAATCCAATGCAAACATCTCACATTTTGTGAAAAATGAACATAATGTGAGTTGATTTTTGATATTTTGAAGATATTTTTTGTCTTCCTCATCAGTTTCCTAAATTAAAAAAAAAAAGTTCCATGCTTGTATGTGGATAGCTGCGGATTGCCGCGTCTTAAAGATGGCGCCTGCTTCCGCCTTCCACCATCCCGAGGGTGAGTGCTCTCTGGAGTAAACAACTCCATATTTGGCTGTGGCTGAGATCTGGCCCTGCTTCCACATGTGTGCGCCTATCTGCTTTCACCACGTGGTAGTTTGGGGTTGGCTGGCAGGAGGGGATTTAACTCTCTGGCGGGCTTCCCCGGGAGGAGAAGTTAGAAAGTTAAAGGCCAGAAGGTTGTTCAAGGTTCCTGAATAAACTGCATAAAAAAGAGTCTGGAGTTGCGTCTTCCTTGCTGGACGAGGTGGTCGTGACACTTGTATAAATGTGTACACAGTGTAGTGTCATGCTTGTGTAAATGTACACACACTGTACTGTCTCAGCAGTTCATTCGTGTACTCCTGCAAAGTACTGGCTGTCTCTTAAACCTCTCTGTGGTTTAGTAAAAGGAATAACAGATGGTTAGAATCTTATATTTGCTGTTGTTGCAGTCTACTATTGCTTTCTTTTAAAAAGTTGAGAACATACTTGTATCTTTGGAAAAATATGCAAGTGTTTAAATGCAAAATCTAACAACCTTGTTTTAATCTATTTTTTGATGTGATGAAATAAAGTAGACAAACACCACCTGCAAATATCCGTGCAGGCCACCACCACGAGCGTTTGCCTGGGGAGAACCTGTGCTTTCACTGTGAAAGTTTTAGCTGCATGGTGAAGGGACTGTGGGATGGGTAGATTAAAAACACAGAGAAAGCCTGCTCGACCCAGGAACAGAATGAAGCCAGAAGGAGAACACTGTGGTTAAAACTATGGGCCATTCGGCAAGAAGAAAGTATTTCAGAAAATTGCAGGTTTTCCTAAAGAAGTGAGGACGATTTCCAAACACAGTGCATAGAGAGATGGAGTACAAGTCAGAAGAAATATCTTGGACTGGATAGACGGCTCAGTGGTTAAGAGCAATAGCTGCTCTTGCAGAGGAACTGGGTTTGGTTCCCAGCACCCACGCCCACGTGGCCCCAGTTCCAAGGGATCCGTTGCCATCTTCTGACCTCCATGGGCACCAGGCATTTGTTGACAAAGAACACAGGAGTTCCTGTCTCTTTTCTGTAGTTAATGTGTTTACTGACTCACATTTTCTTTTATAACTAACATGATTTATGTGATGTGTACAAACATCAGGGGGATTTTTCTTCATTTTCTTCAATTTCTGTTTAATAGAAACCACTTTTTTAGTATTCTCTTTATTAAGGATTGTAGAAATGACTAATGACTTTTATTTATTCCCAGCAAAACAGTGCGCTCTAGGGTCTGATGATGGGTTACCTTCTTGCCAACCTCAGTTTTGTACTCCACCCAAAAAGATAATGAATGAAAGTGAGTGTGCTTGAGAATTAACATATCAAAGCACTGCAAGCAACACCCTCACCTTTGGCAAGTGTGGCATTCCAGAATACCAAGTGACTTTGAATGAATGTAGTAATAAGGATGAAAAGCCCTGTTGGTCTATTGAGATAACTTTGGAACTGAACTTAAACTTTGTACTTTCCCAAAGAAGCTGGAAATACCATTTTGAATAAATAATGGTTGTGACCTGTAAGGGGGCCACAGTGGGAAAAGCATGGATCCAAAATCAGTTCCTCTACATAGGGTAAGGACACAGACAGCTCTTTCTTACAGGTAGAGAGGTCAAGTGAGATCTAACAGCACAGTTCTGGAAGAAAAGGGGTTCTAATACAGAGCTAGGGGAACGAGTATCCTCCAAGTTCAGACCCACTCTTAAAAAAATTCATTTTAAGAGTCAGGCTTTCACGTTGTTCAGGGTAGTTGCAATGTTGGCATAATTAACAATGCTTGTAAGAGATGCCATTCTTTTAGAGTGGGCATGGATATTGCTCCTTCAGAGTTTATATGCTTAGGGACTGGCAGGGTACCTCAACAAGTAAAATTGCTTGCCACTAAGACTTGTAACCTGAGTCTGATCCCTGGGACGCACCTGGTGATAGAAAGAG
Source organism: Eospalax fontanierii (assembly GCA_035773235.1). Taxonomy (NCBI): domain Eukaryota; kingdom Metazoa; phylum Chordata; class Mammalia; order Rodentia; family Spalacidae; genus Eospalax; species Eospalax fontanierii. The sequence continues at coordinate 11,323,466 of CM069527.1, forward strand.
CTGACTCCTGCAACTTGTCCTCTAACCTCCCCCAACAATGCAGACCACACACATACACACACACAGATAAATAAATGTGGTAAAAGTTTTAGAGTAGCAAAGGTTCCATATTCTTAGTCAAGACTATGAAATCTCTGGTCTATCTGTTGGAAGACCCACTTTTGCAGTTTCACTTGTCAATTACCTGGTCATAGGACCACCCTTTAAGTCATATGTTGCTGAGCCTGCACGGCCCTGGGTCCGAGTCTCTGCGAGACTCTTGAAAAGAAGAGTACACAGAGAGAGAGAGACACACACACACTAGGTAGGAGGAAAGGAGAATGACTGACTGACTTTATTCAGAGGCAACAAGCCTTATATACCCTGAGGGCGGGGCTTTACAGGAGGTTTCTCTATTGATGACACACAGCTGTACACAGGAAAAAAGAAGTTGTGGTTGGGCTAGCTTAAAAGTCAAGTTGTTTTCTTGAGCTTTGCAATTGACAAGATCCTGGCTAGCCCTTGGCCAAGAGCCTAGCACTAAGAGAGAAGGGCATGCAGGGAGGATTTTTCCCAGGGCTGTTTTTCTCTGGGATGGCTAAGCTGGCTATTCTCTGACCTATGGCCTCCAACAATACGTTAAATAGAGGGTGGAATACCTAGTGCCTTCATGAACTAGTGGACTTTTCCTGCCTGGACTCTGTACTCCTTGTGGACTCGGCCATAGACACGTAGCTCTTTGTAATCTGTCCACTTTTCTGAATTCTTTCAGAAAAGCATAATCTCTCTCTTTTCTTCTTCATATCCATGCTTTCTTTAATACTTTGGGCTGCCCTGACATCTTGTATATCTTTACTTTCTCTCTAAAGCTCCTTTCTCCCCATCATGTGGCTGTCAGTCTGCCACAGGTCTGTCCTCCACACAGGCTCAAGCTTGCATGGCTTCATGGCGTCTTCCCTCCCTCCCCCGTTCTCCTCCTCAGGGTAGCTGCTGAGATGCTCAGCTTGCCTTCCCTGAGGATTTTACTTTGAATTTGAAAATGATTTTCCTAAATTTTCAGTTTGAGTTCATTTTTAAATTCTTTTATAAAGAAGGCTAAGAACCCTCTAGGGGATGGCACTACTGAAATTTTGGATTATGTTCACTCTTCAAACAGAACAATGTTCACTTCGAGAACAAGCCTGTGCATTGTCAGTTAGGTAGTGACATCTTGGTCCTCTACACAGGACAAGTCAGTAACATCAACAACACACAACAATCAGAATTTCCCTAGACTTAACCAAAATTCCCCAGAATGAGGGTCCAAGTCACCATTGGTTAAGAACAAATGGATTAAACTGAGGTAAATTAAGCTTTGTATTGACATCTTTGAAATAGTATCTTACCAGAGAAAAAGAAGAGTAAAAATAAATTTATGCAGTTGTAAGCAGTTTCAATACTGCCAAATTTTCAAGAGTGGAATTATAGTTGAGGTGTTTTCATAGACCTTAAAATAATGCATATTCATTTAGTGGTCCAGAAGCCAATATTTTAGGCAGAATAGCTTGAAAACTGTTTGCATAATAGCTATGTTGGCCTTCTGAATCAGATGTTACCATCTGTTCTTCACATTCTATCTATATAATTGTGTGTTCTAAGACATAGAGATAATAAATAAACTATAAGAGAGAACCAAAAGCATTAAAGTAGGACTAGGGCTAGAGAAGAATCCATGGGTAGAGTGCTTGCTGTGAGTTCAGATCCCCAGCATTTCTGTGAAAGCTGGGTGAGGTTCTGCAGCTGTAACATGAGTGCTGGGAATAAAGACAGAGGAGTCTTGGGATTTTTCCGGCCAGCAAGTACGGGTAAAACAGAAAGCTCCAGGTTCAGTCAAATACCAGAGAGATAGCTCAGTAGCTAACAACATTGGTTGCTCTTGCAGAGCACCTGGGTTCAGTTCCCAGCACCCACATGCTGGCTAACACCTATCCTTAACCCCAGTACCAGAGTATCCAACACCCTCTTCTGACCTCCACAGGCATTGTACACATCAGTGCACTTGCATATATTCAAGCAAAACATTCATACACATAAAATGTAAACATAAAAGAAAAAAAACCACTTAAATTAATGTAGAGAAGTGAAACATACTTGTGCCAGTCTTTGATTTCACACAGGCCTGCACAGGTGAGCACACATCACCCCCCAACACACAAAGAAACAAAGTAGGAATAAATATAAGATTAAAAAATTGCTTTGTAGTCTCCAAAGACAGAAGAGAGACTTGAAGTAGAGTATAGCACTATGCTCACAGGACTATTTGCAAATTGCTGGACTACAGGTGCAGAATTAGGAAAGAGTGGCAGTGACATGAAAGTGAGGAGGGAGACTGGGACTCAACTCAATCCATAGAAAATCAGCACTTAGATTGTTGACCTGTTCAGCAGAGGCTAAAAAAAATAGCTTCTGCGAAACTCTGCCTGGGGCTTCAATCTATATATAGAAAGAAGCTTCTTTCTTACAGTGCACATATTCCCTGTGAGATTATTGTACTTTTTCTTGAAGTTTATCCTTTAAGAAAGTGCCTCCTATTTGAGGTGCTGTGAAAGGCTTACAGATAGGCACCAAGCATTGGTGGTGTTAGCTTTTACTGTGACTGGTGGACATGAGAATGACTGTGGCATCTGGGTATATTTCTGGCAATAAATATCCCCATTCACTTATGCCAGATGTTAAAAGATGTTCTTATTTTATGTATTCAAAACTGCCTAGGAGTTAGAGTATTAGTGCTTCCATTAATGAAGGTCTGTATTAGTTTTTGAGGGATGCCAAAACAAAACACCACATACTGTCTAACTTAAAAGCTACTTCCAGATCATTTTAGAGGTTGAAAGTTCAAGATCAGATGTTAGAAAGTTTGATTTCAACTGGAATCAGAAATCTATCCTTAGTTTTCAGATAGTTATCTTTCCTGTGAGTTTCTTACCCTGGTATTTCTTTGTGTGTCTAAATTTTCAGTTCTTATAAGTACACCAATCTGACTGAAGCCTGCCTCTCTCTAACAGCCTCCTTTTTTAATCCTGTGATTAAAAACCTTGACTTCAAATACAGTGAAATTCTGAGATACTGGGGTTAGGGCCTAAGTATAAGGACTGGGTACAGGGGGACCAGTTCCTATTTCCCCCCTGTGGTGGATTGAATGAGAATGTCCCCCACAGACACCAAGTATTTAGACATTTTGCCCCAGTTGTTGGCACTGATCTGGGAGGTCTTAGAAGGTGTGGCCATGCTGGGGGAAGCACGTCACTGGGAGTGGGCTTAGAGAGCTCTTAAGTCTTGCAGGATCTGCAGTCACACTCTGCTTCCTGTGCCTGCTTGAAGATGTGACTACTTAGCCACCTAGCCCCCATGCCTCCCCTCAATCATGGACTCTTGGCCCTTTTGAACCATAAGCTAAATAAACTCTTCCTTTTAACTTCTATCACAGTGACCAGAAAGCAGAATGATGCAGTAATTGGTACTGAGAGGGGGGGGGGGGGTTGACTGTGAAGAACCTGACTCTGAATTTGTAGAGGAATGTGGAAGACTTTGGACATTTGGGCTAGAAAAGCATTTGATTACTGTAAGCAGACCTTATCAGGCCATTCTAGTAGGAACCTGGAAGAAAATACTGCTAAGAACAATGTAATTCCAGGAGGAAATAAAGACTTAAGCAGCAACTGGAATATTTTAGCAAAGAGTCTGGCTAGAGTCTAGAGTCTGGCTAGAGTCTGGAGTCTGACTAGAATCTGCCCACAGCCAAAAAACTTGCCTAAAGCTAAGTTAAAAAGCAGTGAACTAATTTCTTTGGTAGAGGACATTTCATGATAGCCTAACATAGAAATGGTGGCTTGTAATTAATGGTGAATATTAACCAGATCTATAGTGAAAAAGAACAAATGGGGCAGAAAAAAATGCAGAATGTACAGTTTGTATTGAAAAAGAGCACTAGGAAGATTAATGTTGGAGCCAAGTCATATGCTGAAGAGAATCCCTTTGATAAAATTAAAGTGATTAAGAAGATATTTGGAGATTTGCTCCTAAGCAATACAGAGAGTGCCTCCAGGGCAAGACCACACCCAGCTAAGCCTCCAACTTGTGAAAGGGAAATGCTACAAGGGTTTTCTACTAGAAAACCACTGGAGAGAAATGCTTTGTAAGTAGATGAAGTAGTTGAGTCCATGCAAACTTGCAGCCAAACTTGGCAGTGTTGGTTGCCCAGAGCTGGCTTTGAAGTATGAAAGATGCAAGAGGAAAGGTTGCAAACAGCCACCGAAGCCAGGCAGCGTGCGGCCCGTATGTCCCTGCATAAAGAAGGCCAGTGTTTCTATCACAGCAACAGGACAGCAAGCTAATGTACACCTTTTTCATTCTCTGAGAATTTCATACATCTATACAATGAAATATTGTTATATACATCCTCCTTTTCTCACCTTCAACTCCCCCTCATCCTCCTCAACACCCCTACATACTAACCTCATATCTTTGTGTTTTGTTTTTGATAATCCACTAAGTCCACCTCGTGCTTTCCACATGTGCATGGCTGTCGGGGCTATTCACTGGAGTATGGAAATCTTACCAATGGGAACAACCCATAAAGAAAGTCTATGAAAAATAACAGGAAATAAAACTGTCCTGAAGGGTTTCCACATATTACAGTTCTCAAAGATATATTTCAAATTTTTAAATTTTGTTTTTCATTATGCGTATGTGTGTAGGGATGTATGTGTGCATGTGAGCGCAGTGGGCCAGAAGCTGGAAGAAGGCATTGGATCGCCTACAGCAGGTGCTATAGATGGTTATGAGTCCCTGATATATAGGTGCTGGGAACTGAACTTGGGTCATCTGCACAGACAGTATGCACTCTTACTTACTGAGCCATCTCACCAACTCTTAAAGACAGATCTTAGAATATTTATAGTTATTCTTTTCAAGGAAATAAGATGATTGAAATTTTGAGAAAAGAGTTAAAACATTTAAATGGCCCAAGTTAATTTCTAAGAATAAAAGTACAAAAGTTCATAAAGAAAACTTTAAGTTTTATGAATGTACTACCCAGAAGGTTTCACATGAAGTAAATGATTCAACTGAGAATAGCTGAATCAAAAATACAGGACATAAGCACAGAGAATGAAGGTAAAAGGTGAGCCATGAGAGAACTTAAAACTTGAGCACATGTGTAGGAATTGCAAAGAAGAAAAGAAAGATTATGAAGGTGAAACAATATTTGAATAAAGAATGGCTGACATGTATCTAAAACCTAGGAAAACATGTAAAGCATCTGATTTTGATTTTGGAAATATAAGATAAATATAAAAAATTCTAAATGCAAACATATAACACAAAATATTTAGAAAATTAAAAGTAAACACAAAAATTTCACATGTAGCTAGAACAAGACAAATCACCTTCAATGAGTATCAAATGGAGCTTACTTAGTAACAACCCTAAAAACTGTAAGGAGGTAGGATACTGTGAATAAAGAATCTTGCACTCCCCCCAAAAATCCATCAAGGATAGAAGTGAAATTTTGAAGCACTTTTGAATTAAATGGAAGGGTTGTTGTACACATAATTTTAAAAAGTCAAGGGCTGGAGACATGGCCTAGCGTTTAAGAGCACTGGCTGCTCTTCCAGAGGACCCAGATTCAATTCCCAGCACCCATATGGCAGCTAACAACCATCCATAACTCCAGTTCCAAGGGTCAGAAAGCCTCTTCTTTAGGTTCTGCATGACACAGGCGCACTTATACACCTATATACAATACACTCATACACATAAAAATATTTTTTTAATTAAATCATATTTTAACTGCCACTAAAGTTTCCATTTTAAAGCAATTTTATGTTAATTCTATCTCAAGAAATATTCCTTCACTCTTCTTGACTGTGACAAAATTCTTGAGAAAGCCAATTTAAAGTACAACAGACTTGCATTAGCTCCATTTCAGATGTTTTGACCCATGGTTTTCTGTATATGTTGCTTCTTAGCTATGGTAAGACAGAACATTAAGGTTGAAGAACTGGGCAGGGAAAAGTTTCTTGACTTGTGGTGGCAAAGAAAAGAAAGAAAAGAGACTAGGAATGAATCATTTCTTGAAAACTCCAACTCTGAAAATTGTTACACACACAGGAACACCAAATGTTCAATACATGAGTCCTTTATAATTCAGATCATAACAGAAGATGAAATGGATTCATTTACCTAGTAACAAAATTCAGAAGCATTCATCGTAACAAATCTCTGTTAAATTCAGGTAATAAAGATGCTGAAGAGATTGTTCAGTGGTTAAGAGCACTGGCTGCTCTCACAGAGGAACCTGGCTCAGTTCCAAGCACCCACATGTATCCTTAACACAACTTCCAGGGCATTTGATCCCCTCTTCTAACCTCTATGGGCATTGAAAATACAGGTGCACTTACATACATAAGTGCAGGCAATATACTTACATACTTACATACATGCAGGCAATATACTCATACATATAAGGTAAAAAATTTTAAATTCAGTTAATAAGCTCAATAGCTTCAGTAAGATCATTTGTGAAATTTCAGCAACAGTCTGCGATGTAAACTTCTAGCACATTGTAAGGACACCTCCTTACTCTAGAGTAACAAGTCAAGTATGAGAAGAAAGAAAAACCTCCCTCTGAATTTGATAAGGAAACATCATTGGAGTAAAAAACATAATTACAGAAATTAGGACACAAGATCATAGCTTACTATTGTTCATAGACATTTACCTTTTTTTTTTTTTGATCTTGAGAGAATTCTGAAACAACAATCACTAGAGAAGTTCAGGAAATGTGTGTGTTTCTACTAAAAATAATTAGTAACATCTCTGTTTACAATGAGCAATGAAGATACAAAATGCCTTTGCACATATTAAAGTAGGCTTTTAGACAATGATTTTTTGAGGCAAGGGAGAGAATTTGCTTTTGATTTGCACAAGAAAAAATGCTCATAAATGAACTACACATAATTTATAGAGTTTTTATTGAATCCATAATTTCATACAGTGTATTTTGCTCATCTTCCGAACCTTTCTCCATCTCCATCTTCATGACCTCTGTTAAGACATGAGAAACCCCACCTGTCTTATGCAACCCATTTCTACTAGGTGTCAAAGAAGAATTCATTAATTAGATTTTTCTTTTCCAAATAATATTTATATACTATCTGGAAGCAATATATTCTCATAGTAACCTTATAGTGTGACACAACAATCTGAAAGCTTATTAAAAATTCTGATCAAATAAATAGCTAACCAACTAAATAGATGAAAATAGACTGGACTTAAATAACAATATTGCATAAAGTTACTTGAGAATTCTTATTGGTATTGGAAGAGAGAGAGAGACTGTTGACCCTAGTTTTGAATTTTCTTTAAATTATTATTATTATTTTAAAGATTTTCACAAAAGCTTCAATGACAGTTGTAATGAGAGTCATATTTATTTTGGAAACATGGAGCATAAAAGCACTTACTTCATTTAACTTTTCTTATTAATTCCTAATAGAAACTTAATTAGATATTCAGACTTACATCAAATTCAAAATGATAATTTACACAGTATAGTGAATTTGTTTACCATATTATAAAAATATTTCTAACAAAAATGAATTTAAATAGAAAGCACATATGATGTTCATTCCCAAGAATTCTGAGCATCGGTGCTGAAGAGCTCTTGAGCAAGGCTGTGCCCAGACACGTCCTTCCATACATTCACTTTCCTGCTCTCTCACCATCTAATTGCAACAGAAGTAAATAATCCCCTTAGACAGATTTCCCTTTCAACATTTTATAGGGTAGACTTGGATGAGAGAAGTTTTTCCATCAGAAGAACACAGGGGAATATGTGGTTCTTAGAAATTCCTGTATGGATTAATTATATCTTTTTTCTCTATAATTAGTTGGAGGGACACAAATGACAGACAGAATGGCTACATGATCTCATCAGGCAAATGCAGGTCCACATAACAGAAGTGCTAATAATATGAAAGGAAACCAAAGGGACCACATCGGCTATGATGCAACATTTAAAAGAAATTATTGGTCAAGAACTTCTAATAAATATATTAAAGTATATAACGGAAGGTATAACAATATACTTAATGATGCATTATAATACAGTAATATGCAAAACCAGGATCCTGCATAGAATGATAGCCTTGAAGGAGCATGAGAAGTATAGTTCTGGGATTCAGAGTCTCATTGTAATTCAGAGAAAGGAACTAGGTACTGAATAAGGTAACTTTTATTGTGTATTGCAAGTAAGAATCACTGGAAGGTCAAATAAATAACCTGATGGTGGTCAGATGCTGTAATAGGGAAGCAAGTTACACTTTCACATATCATCTGGCTATAATGGGGTCAGGAAGATATATCTAAAAACCCAGTTACAATTTTCAACATGATTCCATTTTCTGTAAAGTGAAACCATGCCAAACAAATAGGATACAAATATTTGTTTAAAAAAAAAAACAATGGGCTCAGGGAGTGAGAAATGCGTAGAGAAAGAATGGGACTTACAGATGCCTTAGTGATTATGGCAGCATTCTGTTAGCTCTATGGTGTGAAAATCAGCCAGTCAAGAGATCAAGCATTTATTAGATAGTTGGAAAACTCACTTTGTGCATGCAAACAGACCCGAAGGAGCGAGTACTTTGAAGTCCTGGCCCCTGAGTTACAGAAACCCTCAGTTTTTATACCTTTTTCCCATACCATCTCTTAACAGTTACCATTGGTAAGTTTAAACTGCAGCCTACGTGACTACCAGCACAGATGCTTACATGTCCAAGGCCACTGAGAGCTTCCTTCTGCAGTGTGTGGACAGAAACAAATATTAAGAGCAGGAGTTCACATTCCTTATAAAAAAATTTATCGCTGGAGCCTTGCAGGCAAGATAACTAAAGCAACTGTTCTAACAGATAACTGTGGCCTTCTCAAGGTAACTTGAGGTCTTTGCTGGTCTCTATTTTTCAATAAGCATTCATAAAACTACTATCACTGTATCCTAAAGTATAAAATCAGTCATTAAATGATAGAAACAATATCAGACATACACAAAAACAATATTAAATGCATGGGTATACTTGTTTTTCTTTATACTAAGGTGAAATCATTTTTTAAAGTCATATGTTGTAACTATTTGTTTCAAAGCTAAATGTGGTGATACATGCCTGTAATGATAGTACTTAGGAGTCTAATAATGTAAGAGGACTGCTGTGAGTTCAAGGCCATTCTTCGATAAATAGCTAAATCCTGTCTTACAAAACAAATGAAAAAATCAATAACTTCAATTTTGTTTATATTCAAATTTTATAAAACTAATTTCAGACAGAAAAACAATATTTAAGATATTTATAGTACAAATTGGTATAGCACTACACTATTTCAAATCACTGGAAGAGAGGAGTCCAAAGAACATAATTCAGAATCTTCAATTAAAATAAAATGGAATAAATGGTTGTGGCCAGTCAGATGGCTCATCAGGCAAAGAAGTTTGCCCATGCCTGACAGCATGTGTTCAATCCCTGGGACCCCAGTGGTAGGAGAGAATCAACTCTCCCAAGATGCCCTCCAGCTTCCTACCATGTACCATGATGCATCCATGCATGCACATACACGAAATAAATAAGTAAATAAGTAAACATAGTAATATACCGAAAAATAAAACAAAATAAAATTTTAAATTAATGAACAAGTATGACCACATCAACAGACAGGGAGCGCATACATTTGGAAGAGGAATAGACACCCAGGGAACATCCAGGAAAAGAAGTCTATGTACTCTAGGATGGGAGGGAGCCACAGAGTTAGACAAACCTAAAATACAAGCTTGTCTGTAGAGTACAGTGCCAAGTTCATGTTTGGTTCTTTGTTTTATATGCAAGAAGTAAAAGAAATAGCATGTTGTCGATATATTATGTTTAAAGTTAACCTGTTTGTCCCATAGAGGATGAAGTGGAAGACAAACGGGTGGGGAGAAGTGTCTAAAAATCGTCTAACCAAGTTGAGGTTTAATGCAAGCACCACTTTCTGATACTCAAGTTTTAACCTTGTACAGAATATGCATTTATGCAGTGTGGTCTGCTGCATTCCCTAGTTTTAAGGAAACAAGGATTTCCTCAACATTTGGATCCTTGTAGTACAAAACATTTACTGTAGTAACAAACACTTTTCTCAAAACTATGGTGATTAATAAGTCAAAATCAGAGGAGCAAGGAAGAAAGAGAGGAAGAGGTGGGGAGCAGAGGGGGAAATGGAGATGAAGAGAAGGACCAAAGAAGAATGAGAAAGAGAGAGAGAGGGAGAGAGAGAGAGAAAGAGAGTAGAGAGGGCAAGAAGAGCAGTTGACTAAGAACGAGAGGCCGAGATTAGAGTGGCTGGCTGGCCTTAATCAATGCGCTTAACCTTTCTTGACTTTTGTTTCCTCATCTATAAGAAAGAGGAGGTCTTCCAATTGACCCAAAGTTCCTACAGATGTATAAATGATTCTATTATATTTTATAGCCCTCTTATGGAGATCACAAAGTTATTCTTAGACAGCTTTCTTGGGGTTGAAGATACTGAGGCAAAAATTCAAGAATGCTAAACATTTTATGATAGATGTGTTAGAACGGATTTCAACTGTAGTTTTAAGAGTTTTGCATTTTTTTAGGGGATTAATTTGAACTTTTGAACAAAATGAGAAAGTTAATGATAGTTCTACGAACTCTAAGCAAATTGATGTGATGGAGTACAACAGGGAGAATCCAGTCATCTGGCGAGCACTGCTCCTAGTCACATGCTGTCTGGGAGGACAGATTCTCTGCTGCCAGCATTTTATAGCACATGTAAGAATTTAAACTCTACAAAGATTTGACTTTCTAACATAGTTCAAGCCTTAATTCCTAGTAACCATTTAAAAAGGAAAAAAAATCACCTTTAAAAATTGAAGGACAGGGCCTGGAGAGATGGCTCAGTGGTTAAGAGAACTGACTGCTCTTACAGACGAGGCAGATGCAATTCCTGGCACCCACGTAGCAGCTAACAACCAGTCATAACTCTAGTTCTGGGGGATCCAAGGCCATCTTCTGACCTCCATGGCCATTGCATGGCACAGATGCATTTACATTCATGCAAATAGTGCACTCATACACATCAAATAAAATAATAAATATAAATATTTAAAAATAAAAATGAGAGGACAATGTGAAGATTTTATGTTAATGCATTCAAGTAAGCAAAAGGAATCATTAAACAAATTTCAAATGGAAACATATTACAATACTTAGAAAGATTAAAGGGGATACTTGGTTTTGGGTAGCTTTTGGGGTCTTATTTTTTGAGACAAGGTTTCCCTGTAGCCCCACGTGACCTGGAACTCACTATGTAAAGGCTGGCCTCAAACTCACAGAGATATGCCTGCCTCTGCCTCCCAAGTGCTGGGATTAAAGACCATGCCTGGCAAAGGGAATACTTGTAAAAATTAGTGGGAAAATGACTTGGTAACAGGAAATCTATTGGATTAATGCATTTTGTCATTCCATTTCAGTATTGAAGAAGAAATGTATTGTAGAACTATAATAGTCTGCTAAATTCTGGCTTACATAATTCCCTTACTGTACATAGGGACTCACTTCTATCAACATGTTGCTAGCAAAATTGGGCAGATAATATTTAACTTTTAATAAAGGAAAATTAGCAAATATGATTAAAATAGCTAGTATTTTCAGAAATTTAGATTCTAAATTTTATTTGAAAATTATGTATATTGTTATCATTTATTTGCAAATCAGTGAGAAAGATTCATATTTGACCAAATTCTAATAAGGCTCCACTGGATCTTTCTTTTTTAGGGTTCAATCTTGGTGTGAGAAGAGCTGAAGAGATCACTAACATGACACATATCTTCTTAAAGATACATTCTTAGATTAACCCTAGTTTTGCATAAGATGCCCACCTATGCAAATGCAAGGCTTCTGAAAGAACTGAATTTGTTCCCAACACCTGACTCTCAGGGACCCTGACCCTCAGTCTCTAACACCTGGGAAGACCTTTTCTGTCCAAGAAACTCAGAACAAAACGGACAGTGTATGCTGCTCCCAACCAGGCATGGGAAGTTGTTGGTGTGAAGCCACATCCAAAGGATAAAGAATCTGGAATCTGAATGACATCCACTTATGGGTGCAGCAGAAAACATGTAAGTCAAGGAAAACTGAGTGTGCATGTAAGTTGCCTTTGGACTTTTGTTCTGACCTTCAGATCTCACAAGACTGAAGTCACATTTTCAGCCAGGGATAAAGTCCTTTTTGATGCTTGATTCAGTCTGATAATACCCAGGGCACAGAACCAAGATAACTCATGCTTAGTCCCCTTTGGATGGTTGTATAAATCATTTGAGTTCATCACAGAACTAGAAATGAAAGCCCAAATCTGAAAGCATTAATTATTTTAAAACTTTCAAGGTGTTTTTTTTTCTCTCTCTTTCACTTATAAACAAAGTTTGGAGGAAATTATAAGGTTCCAGTTACTTACCATTGTTTCCTGTGTTGTTTTAGAAAGTATTTAGGAAAGTAAATAAACATTTATATTGTCATCTTAAGACAGTCATTTTCTTTTGAATATTTGTATTACAAAATTTCAAATCTAGCTTGTTACTATTAAAAGAATTTTCATGTACCATATTCTTTCCAAGATCAGATGGGTTATCAGTATTGTGGATCTGCTTCAGTCAGAATTTCTTAGTTACAAATAAGGTAAAACTTGACTTAACTATCATACTAATTCATTGAGCTTAAACAATGGACATATTAATTTATTCCACATCAAAACAAAGTCAAAAGACTGAGGAGGTGGCTCAGTGGTTAAGAGCACTGACTGGACTTCCAGAGGACCTGCGTTTAGTTTGTAGCACCCACAGGAAAGCTAACAACAGTTAACTCCAGTTCCAGGAGATCCAAGGTTTTCTTCTGATCTCTGTGGGCCTTACATGACACAGGTGCACTTACATGAAAGCAGGCAATGTATTCATACACTAAAAGAATGAAATTAAGATTAAAAAAAAAATCAAAAGTAGGCTTTGCCTTAAGAGTTGTGAGAAAGGGCAGGCAGTGGATTAGATATGAGGGAACCAAGGAAAACTGCTGCTTTATCTTGGTGGTTAAACATCCTTAGAGCTTCAGTTACGTTCATCCCCCTGTAACATAAACTCGAACACCAGAGAACTTTCTTAGTTGCTATGGCATTTCTAAACCATATTATGGCAGTGTTTTAAAAACAGACAGCCCTAACCCTTAGCATCTATTTTAAGGCCAAAAGTGGTCCTGAAATGCTGAGAACCTGTTCTTTTAGTTTCTCTCAGAACTGTGCTTTCGAGAGAGGGCTTTGTTCACTCTTTATTGAAACAGAATCTCCAGCATGAAATTGGGAAGTGAAAGTCAGGCCACCTTATCTTCTCAGACACTCTTACCCTTTCTGACCCCAAATCCCTTGACCTAGCAACACACCACACACACACACACACACACACACACACACACACACACACACACATCATAAACAGGTATTTTAAAATGTCTCATTCCTTTCAATGAGACAAGAATGCTGTTTGCCACATTTTGATATGTAAAAATATGCACATACAGTTACAAACACTATCTTGAGTGGAGGGTTTAAAGACATGACCCAGGTCACAAGCAGAGCACATGACTAAGTGAGCTTGTTTATATAACAAAAAAAAAAAAATCACTTTTTGGTTGTAAGGTTAGGTAAAAGTCTTTGTCCGGAGTCTGTCCATATTGTAAAAGTCGTTCTCACAGTTTGCCACAAGCACACTAATGGAAGATCTGCAATGTTTAAAGACTCAGTTTCATTGTATCACTTACATTGTGGTTTTGACACTTTCAACCCCTTTTGTGGACTCATAAAGAGAATTCTAGAAACAAATACTGTAAAACAAAGATCCAGTTCAACATGATTTGAAAAGGGAGATGTGAATATGATGCCAGCCTCATAAATATTCCTAAAATTTCTGAAAAATCCAAAACTCAGAACTGAAGGACTGAGCTGATATCTCTCTGGAGAGTATGCTCTTCTTTGCTGAATAAGCTTTTGTTTAAACTATGTGTATTGACTGAACTCTTTCTTCAAGATATACACCAAAGAGAAACCTTCTCCTGAACAATCTGAGCCTAGCCTTTCCTCAAAGTTTAGTCTGTCATTTTAAGACATGAGCTTTCTTTAGCACAATACAACTGTGGAGTGCCTAAACACGTGTGCCTTTGCCTATGCTTATCTTTAATTATTTTTATTTTCTATTTCTGAGAGAATTCATTTGTATAAGTGCACTGTGTTGTGCAATGCCTATGGAGGGTGTTAGATCCCTGGACCTGGAATTATGGACAGTTGTTAACCACTAGGTGGGTGCTGGGAATTGAACCTGGGACCTCTGCAAGAATAACCAGTACTCTTAACTGCTGAGTTATCTCTCCAGCCCCTACCTGTGCTTTGTATTCATCTATTATTAGGTTAAAACTTTATCAATATATTTGCATAAAATGAAGTTCCCTAATTTTCAGCAAAGATGAATGGGTTTGCTAGGCTAGGCACAAACCTATGGACAAGTTACCACTCAAACACACTAAAATGATTATTATCATGTGAAGGAGACAAATGGATACTGACTGGGCTAGCACCAAAGACTACAATAGGATGTTTTCTTCAATGTCTTGAAAGTAGGGGCTGTTTCAAGTCAACATTTGTCTTTCACTAGTGTTGGACAGATCCATAAAATTATATGATATGTATTAAGAAATGACTTTATGGAGAAAATGAAGAAACGTAAAACTATGAGCAGAAATGCCCTCCCTAGTCCACTTATTCCCAAAAGATTTGTAGTGTGCAGGGCCTGTGATATCTTCTGTAACAAATTTCATCTCTTTCAGTGATGGAGTTTTGTTACTCTGGTACCTCTCCTTTTTATACCTACCAAAGGAAAAACACGCAGATTTTGTAGGCAGCAAGGTTTTGGTGACCAAACATGAATTTGATGAGAATAGCAGCTGCTTAGCACGGAAGTCCATGGGCTGTAAACAAGTTACATTTTTCTTACCACAAAGAGGACATCATTGCTTCAATGGGACCTGAACTGGGAACAGAAAATTTTCAGTGAGATTGTTTGAACTGATTTATTTTCCCATCAATGCAAAGCAGAAACAAATAATCATCTTCAGAAAATTCTTCTTCAAATGAAATTGTTCTTTTCCTTCCTTCTATCTTTCTGTGTCTCTCTGTTGCTTTTTTTCTTCCCCTCTTCTTCTCCCCCATTATGTCTGTCTACATGTGTAGCACACACAGCCTGAAATCCACTATGAAGCCAAGGCCGGCCTCAAAATCACGGTAATCATTCTGCCTCAGTCTTCCAAGGGCTGGGATTACAGCTGTGAATCACCACATCCAAGTAAATATAATGCTTTCAAATAGGAAAAATGGCTTGTCCAGATGTTGAATGGGAAGAGTGGTACTGTCCAGAATCATCCTAATATCTCTCTATTCATGACTTGGAGATTTAACTGATTAGTTTATTTAAGTTGGTTCAGTTTACCATTGAGAAAACCCCACACACTAGTGACTTAAACAACAATTTATCATCACAGTTCTGCAAGCTAAGAAGTTCAAGTATCATAAATTGGTTTCATGGTAGGGGCTGCATTTCCTGACTTATGGACAACTGTTTCCTTGCTGTGTCCTAATATGCTGTAAAGATAAATCGTCTGTCTTGTCTATCTCCATAGGAAAATTATAACTCCATTAATGATGAATTTGCCAATATAATGATGAATTTACTACTATGGTCTAGTAAAAAGATCTACCTATAAGTACCAGGAGACATTAGGACTTAGCATATGATGGGGGCCAGGTACAAGCACACAGGGCATTCGGAGTTTAACATTCTCTTTGAAGGTAAGTTGAACTGTCTACATTTTGTTTGGCTTTGTTTTATTTCATTGTATTATTTTTCACTTAATAATCCCTGCAAAGATAAGAAAGCGAATTTTTCTCACTGGTAGAAATAGCTAAGAACATAGGAGGGTTTATAAGTAAATATAATAACTATTTTGACCCACTTCAAGACAAACTCCCATTTTTCTGACTAAGATCAAACCAGTAAAATAACTAAGATTTCTTTCTTTTTATTTATCCCCTGAAGAATTTCACTTATCTTGTTATACTACAAAGAAAAAGGGGCTCAGACCTTCTTTTCAGTGTTGCTTTCATCCACCTACAATTCACAGCGTCTATGACCTTGAAAACTGTAATTGAAGATGAAGGAATGCTTTCTAAAGTCATGATTACTGCTGGCAACTTCAATCATTCTTCACTGCTTAGCTGTACTGATCAAAGCAATGATCGTCCCTTCTGTCCCTCAAAGGCATTGTTGGCGCTGATGGTAACTCTACTCACCAACACCGCAGAGGCTGCCCTGGTCAGATTTGTGTTTTAACAGAATACCTGACACTGGGTGATAAGTAAAGAAAAGATGTGCATTTTGCAAATGATTTGAATAACTAGAAGGTCCATACAACTTGGTGCTTATGTCTGGTGAGGGCTTTCAGGCTGCATCATGCCTGGTGGACTGTGTTACATGAAGGAACACATGCAAGACTGGCAAGTGGAGCATGTACGCAAGGGTTGCAAGCAAAAGAACAAGCTGAAAGGAGCCAAAATCACTGTATGCAATTCATTCATGGCAAACCACCAGGTTTGCCACCTGGACAGATCTACCGAAACAGGCATCCGGTTCCCCTGGGCCAGCATGGTAACTCTAAGGTCAAATTTCCTGTCTTAAGGCCCCACCCCGCCACTCTTACCACACTGCACATGACACTTGGGGTGGACAAAACCCACTTGAGCTGTAGCAGATGCTGATGGCCATGTCAAGGCTACACATGTCAAAGTTTGTGGGGAGCTCATTTCCATACAGTGTAGTACCTCTACTTGATGCTTGTTTCTATTTCAATTCTACCTCTACACATTCTTCCAATGAATTAAACCCTAACACTTTTTGATTCTTTTTATCCCTTACAACTTTCCCATTTTAAGATATTATCCAATTGTTTAGGAAGATAATTAAAACCAAGTACATTTTGCTATGATTGTAATGTACTTACTCTGCACCAATGACCTAATTGTTTCAGTTAACTTTTGTATAATAAATTTCCTTATTCTTTTGCATTGTTGATGTTAATATCACAGTTAATATCATCTCAAGGCAGATAATAGAGATTATTCTGGAGCCAAATATGAGAGGCCATGACCCGGGAATAGCAGATTTAGGTAACCCCAAATTCCATGTTCCAACATGGAAGCAGTTTTATGAAGGTTTTATAGTAACGGAATAGAGAAAGTTAGAAATCAAGATACTTTTCAAATACATTGGTGGAACCATTAAGTAGGAGGATACAGCAAAAGAGAGGTCTCAGCTAGAGGCCTCAGATGCTAGATCAGGCAGAGAGCTGAGAAAAAAGTGGACATTTAGGGGGCTAAGATAGCCCAAGGCAAATTGCAAATAGGCTCTGGACCTGCAACTTCCCAAATTCTGCACAATCATTGAAATTCTCATCAGTTGACCAGCTTTGTAGTAGGTTCAGTTTGAAGATGCCTTTTTTGTTTGTTTGTTTGTTTGTTTTTTCTGGGAACTTTCATTCATAGCATAAGCAGAGAAATCCCTGCCATAAACTGCCTGTTATCCAGTTTCCATGCTGAGGTCTTACATAATGCAGGCTCAAGCTCAATGCCCCGCTAGCCATAGCATCGCAAATCCTTGTCCTTTACCAGTGCTTGTTACTTTAATTTGATTCTCCATATTTATAGTCAGCAAAAGTCCTTAATTACATATAAAAAAAAAGTCCAGGTGGCAATTTTGAAAATCACCAATTAAAAATCATGACTTGAATATCTTCCCATGTTTATGTCCTGCAATGCTTCATGTTGTTAAAGAACACTTCTTTCTTTTTTACAGTTAAAAAATATATACTTAAAAATAAATAAAAGTGAAAAAAAGATGAAATAGCTAGAAATAAAGAGGAAAAGACTGCTCAGAAGATTGCTATTTGATGACAGCTACTGAGGGAAAAAGAAGGATACTGAAAGCTGCAGCTAAACAGGGATTCACAGGAGATTTCTCAGAGGTTTCAGGCCACCTGTCAGAATGCCTCTGTGCATTCCAGAGCCGCTCCCTACCTACTCACCATGGCCCTCTACGTTCTTTGTGACACACAGAACCCTATGCTGTGGTGTTTGTCTCTTCATTGTTTCTGTCTGTTCTGCTTAAGCAGAAGAATTATCTCTGTCTCAAATCTGAAATTGTATTTGCACTGAAGAGAACGCAGTATTCTGACCTCTTGGGAGACTTTTCTTTAATATCACCATCTAGGACAGTGTGTTCAAGGGAGGACAAGATTAACAGGCACAAATTGACCAGAGCTTTCTGTTCTCCACTGAAGCCCTGTTTGCCCCAGGCAATTTGAAAAGCATTAAGAAAGAAAATGAGGAAAAAAGACTCTGCCAGAGAGATGTAAATTGGAAGGAAATCACAACAATGTTGGAGCTCTAAAAGGAATCTTATTACTTTAAGTACTCTGTTAATGTCCTCAGCTCTTCGCTGAATTCCATATTCTTTGCTGAGTAGATGAGCATCCTTCTCCTATAGAGGAAACAGAATTTATTTTACCATCCCTGAGTTTTGGATTATTCTGGTTTGATTATTGGAATGTTAACAGAAATGACATGATCAAGTTTGAAAGCTTGTGCTACTGATCTTACTGTCTCTTTTATGTCGTATCAGGAGAATACACCTGGAGAGCTTTACCAAGAAGACCTGGAACACAAGACCTGGCACTCAGCTGGCCCACAAGTAAACAAGCTTGGGTAGATGCATACCAGAGACCTTGTGGCAGATGCATTTATGTCTCTCTTTGTCTCTATAAATTAGCTAACATTGAGGCCAACAACTTCAGATTGTCCAATTTATAGAGAAAAAAATTGATACCCCCAAATGGTGGCAGAATATTTGACCCTGAAACAGAACTATAAAGATTCGTCATAGAATGCCCCAGATGCCGAAAAGCAATTCTCTGAAATTGCTACTGGCCTTGTCAATCAGCCACATCCCTCCCATCTGGGAAGACTGTTTGTTGAGATAGCCTGTTTCCCAAGACAGCCTGTCTCCTTGAGCAAAGGATCCCAAGAAGAAGTCCATAAATTCTTGGTTTTCAAGATATGCTGGAGCAAATGGTGCCAGAAAGAAGGGAGTCATAAACCTATTAAGAAAGTCCTAACCCGCACATGCCTTTGGCAGTGGTTTTAGTCTGTGCATACCCAAGCCTCTCAACTATGCTACAAAGCTTTTGTACAGTATCATCTCCTGTGCACTTCTCTCCAGCGAAGGCTGCTAGCCCTCTGTGCGCTGAATAAACCAGTGTCGTCTGTGATTTGGTGTGGTCTCTTTCTTTCTCTCCTATTTTTCCTAGATTCTGCACTCCAAAACCTAACAATTCAGATCCTTGATAGCCACATATTCTTTGATATATCATTTTGTTTCTGAATCCCCTCATTTAATTTTTAAATGAAGTTATATATATATATATATATATATATGCACATATTGTATAAGATACTTTTTTGTTGCTGCAATAAAATACCATGATCAAGGCAATTTATAGAAGGAAAAGTATATTGGGCTTAAGTGTACTCCAGAGGGTTAAGAGCTGTCAATACAAAAGGATAACTCTCACCTCAAAGGGGATAAGAGTTTATTTGGAGCCAAATATGAGGGAACATAGCCTGGGAACATAAATGCAGGTTACCCTGATTACATGTTAAAATGCGGCAATAGTTTTAGGGAGTTTTATAGTAAGAGAACAAACAAAAGTCATAAGTCAAGACACACTTCAATGCACTGGTGGATAGATTCAGTGGGCAGCTCACGGCAAAGCCTTCAGCACAGTCACACCTCCTAAGCATCCACAAGCTTCACCACCAACTGGGGCCAACTATCCAAATATTTGGAGCTTTCCAGTGGCATTTCTCATTGAAGCCAGCACTCAGCACAGGCACACACGCGCACACATTAACATGTTTTACAAATTAGCAGAATTAAACAATCGATGTGAAAATACTTTGTGAAAAATGCAGAAAAATGGTAGCACGATTAGTACTTAATGTATGACCAGAACACAATTAAATCCTAACGACATACGTCATTTTAGTTCTCCTAATGTCTACTTATCTATTAATAAGGATTCTCATTTGTTTAATAACTGCTGATTATTAAGGTGCTCAGTCAGCACTAGAGCCAGGCTCTAGGTACATGTAATGGCTGAGCAATTGAGGCTAATGGAAGTCAAGTAATTACTGAAGTAACTGAACCCCACAGCACTTGTTTCTTAATCAGTAGGTTGTCTACTGCTTGTTCTCAGAAAAGCTGTTATCCATTGCTAAATAAATTAATTTTTGCTACTGGTCATCCAGAAGCACACTACAAAGTATTCCAAATCAGAACATCTGTTTTTATATAGTTTGATTTGAACATTAATGAGACATTTATTTGGTTTCTAACCAAAGTATCTTAGTGGGTAAATCATGCCACACATGATGAAGAGTCACCAAGCGTCTTATGACAATCCGTTCTGTCTACTTCAGAAGGTGGCTTGTAGTCTCATGAGGTGTTTCCAAAGATGCTCTGCAATTGGCCTGAATTTTGACTCAAGCTACACCAAGCATATTTTCCACGCTCATTAGAAATAAATGTATTTAGATTTTAATTGTCCAAAAGAGAACTGCCTAAATTGAAATATTCCCATAAACTCTTTCATTGTGAAATATATGAAGACATGCAAATACAATGCTGGGAGGACAGTAAAAGTTTTTATTTATACTATTGAATATTATTTGAGGAACGGTTGGGGCAGTGTTTTAAATTACTGGAAACATTCACTAATAACACAAAAACTTGCCTCAATGAGACTGAAAGGAAAGCAAGAAAAAAACTAAAATTTTATAAGAGCACAGAAATTCTAATCTTGACTCACTTCAAGAGTGCTGAGTTAAAACCCCTTTCCCTCTTTCCTAACTGCGCTATGATTCTGTGTATGAGAAGAGTTTCTGAAATGAATTCTTTGGCAATTTCTTAAGGCCTGGATGCATTGTAGTTAATCTAGACTAAAGGAAATCAATCAGAATGTGAGAAGATTAAATAGCAGATTTTTATCCCACTCCAAACTATCATTACCAACTAAATGTATTTGACAGATTCTCTTAGCAGGTCTCAGATTTACAACACTGAAGAGATGGTGAGCGACAACAGAGGGCAATGGTAGACTCTTCTCAGAGCTAAGGGGATTGACCCCACAGCGAGGAGTCAGCTCAGCTCTCTTCACTGAACTGAGTCACAACTTTCAGGAGAGAAACAAATGAAGGGGAAATTATGGGATTTTTTTCTCTCCAACTTAGTAAAGAGTTGTAGACCCATCTTCTTTACTTTCTCATTGAGACTTTCAACTAATAATTTCTAAGTAAAAAATAGGCTATAGATCAAATTGCAAACATGTCTTATTCATTCTTTTCTTGAAATTCTTATAATTCATGTTTGGAAAAGAACTTTTACATTTGTAAATATTTCATTGAGCAATTGCTTAGCAGTGTAAGTTAGTTGGCTTAATAATTAATAACCAGCTTACTGGTAAATACATGAAGTGGAAGTATCACCTGGCGAAATTGTGGCTCTCTCTTTGGGTTCTTAGTCTTGTTAATAAACCGATTTAAGTCTGGATATGGAAGCAAATTTTATTGGAGTTTGAGAGAAAAACAGGAAGATAGGCAAGCTATAAACCCTCAGGAGGAAGAGACGAAAAGGAAGAAAGAAAGTCATGTTTTTCATCATGGAGGCCTGCAAACAGTCACATGATGGAATGAGAAGGAAGCTTCAGAGAAACAGTGAGAAAGCCAGAGTGCCAGGGAAAGCGTGCCAGGCTTTTCTCAGTACCCAAAAGAAAAAGTGAGAGAAAGAAGGAGAAGGAGAAGCAGACACGCTCTCTAGCCACACGATGGAAGTTCTGCAATGGCGGCAGGGAGAGGTGGTATCTGGGAAAATTATCCCTGCTCTGTGCTTAGCAGGTCCCCAGGTGAATCAAACTTCCTGTGAGGTAGACTCTGGGCTAGGAGATTGACAAGACCACATAGATTAACTCTTAATGGAGGAGCCAGTCAGATGTAATGTTCCGATCTTTGGATCTAATCAGAATGTCAAGACTCCACTCAGGGTTAGGGGTGTTCCATTCTTGTCACTGGGAGGCCTAAAGAGTGGCAAGCTAATGTTTCTAATGTTACCATGGAAACTTGAGGTGGTTTCTGAAGCTGACAGTGATTAGGGGTTTCTCCTCACTGACCTCCAAAGCTACTAATCTCTATCCAACTACTTAACATTCCTCTTAATGCATAAAGACCCTAAAACCATTTGGAAGATGGGCTAAAATTGGAAACTAGGTAGAGCTTATTTCCACCACGAAAATCCAGAGCTTCAATTCCGAAAGTATTTACTTTTGGAGTGAATGTCTGAACTGGAGTTTAAGTCATATCCTCACAAATAGCTTCCATTGAAGGGTGCTCATTTTGGAGACAAAAGATAAGAAACTAAAGCTCCAAGGGCTTTTGTGGCTTCTAGCCAAGAACATGACTACAACTACTGCTTTGAGCATCCCTGTTCCTACGCTGCCTGACTGGTTTCCCCTGTCTGTTCTCATTAGTATGGCAATATTCTAATTTACAAGGGGAATACTAATTTAAGGGTCTTGATTAAGAAGCAACTATGCAATATTTTTACTAGAACAATTTTCATCAGTACTGTGGGAGGCAGAAATTGTGTTCCGTTTCTCCTAACTGTATTCGACATAAGATAACTCTTACAGAGCACTTTTGTATCCTCTGTCTATACTTCAAAATATGCTTAGCAAGACTATGTCAGGTTTAAATTATAATTTACATTCACAAATACAAAAGTGCTTTTGGAAAAAAATATTCAAATAGAACTTATCCACAAGAAATAACATTAATTTTCTTTTTGCTGATTTTAATCCCCACTCAAATCAATGTCCTTCTAATTTGGGGGATTAAGGAAGTAAAATAGCTAAAGCAAGTGAGTTTCTGTGCAATGAAATAAAAAGAATAAAATCTACGCAGAAACACAACTCTCACCTCTAAAAGGTTAAGATGTAATTTATTCAGGAGCTAAATATGAGTGATCATGATCTGGAACACAGATTCAGGTTACTCCCAAATTCATGTTTCAACATGGTAGCAGTTTCATGAAGTTTTCATAGTACTAGAACAAAGAAAGCCATAAATCAAGACATTTCCAAGCACATTGGTCAAGACCAAAGAAAAGCAGGTTGTAGAGAAGTAGAGAGAATTCTGATATAGGCCTTAGATGCTATCTGAAAGTTTTCTTAGGTTTTAGGTCGTTGGAAGCTGGTGGTCTTCTAAGTTAATACATTCCCAAAAGTTTTATATGTTAGTCACAGTATATTAAGTCAGAAACAGAGGTGAGAGAGGAATGTCTGTTTAGGAGGCTGAAGACTGCACTTGACTCTAGGCCTGCAACATTCAAACTCTCCATAATCACTGAAGTTCTGATCAGTTGATCAGCCTTACAGAATGTTCATTTTGAAGATGCAGGGTTTTTTTGTTTTTGTTTTTGTTTTTTTTCTGGGAATGTTCATTCACAGATCTGCCCGAAAACACCTTCTTCAGTAGGCAAAATGTTTGACAATAAATTGAATGATATGATATTCTGAAATAAAGGTCTGGGTCCTCTTAATTTTCTATAAGATCTAGCCCCTTTCCCATTTCAATACCCAAGCCATGTTTATCGCTTTAGGGAAGTTGTTTTGCCTACACTGTAGAGAAATACGATATTCTCAAGTAAAAGATAATCCAGAGCCTGGATAGAGCTGAATTACCGGTGATGAACTGTCCTAAGTTTCTGCCCTTCCTGCTCGCAGGCAAAGATTTGATGCATGATGTGGTGAAAATGCATGCAGAAGGCCAGTGCAGAGCCAGCCTGGAGTGGAAATGACACAAAGGAAATCCGGGTCCCTTCTTAATCTCATTAATAGAATAATTTAAGAAGGGACTCAAATGGAAATTTAGGGATAATTTTATTAGAGATTATATAGTAAAACTCTTAGGGCAGGTAGGGTGTAAAACTTGGCACCTGCTTTGAGGAGAAGAATAGTGGAGAGGAAGGAAAAAGCCATCCCATTTAAAGCCAGCATAGGGGTCAGTCGCATGGTGGGTGGGAAAGTTTCAGAGAAAGAATAAGGAAGTGCAAAATGTTGGGGCAGCTCAAAGTGTTAGGGAAGGCATGCTTAAGATCTAGGAAAAAGAAAAGGAAAGGTTATGCTTTTCTGAAGATTCAGACTTATTAAACTACATTTCTGTGGTCCTATAAGCTAATACATCAGGAATGGGAATTCCAGGCAGGAAGAGGATGTCTCATCCAAGCGCTAATTATTTCACTTATCTCTTTGGCATGGTGAAGGTGATTCACCTTCCTAGGGGCAATCTCTTAGGCCTGGCCCAACTGGAATGCTAGGTCTCCACCCAATAACTTTCTTGCCACTGTAACAGAATTAAGAACTAAGGAGTATCTACAGTTTCCTGAGAAAGCTGGTCATAGGCCCTACCTCAGGATGCTAAATAATTGAGGGGCATCTTGTTAGATAGCAAATAGCCCCAGAAGATTAACTGGGATAGACTATAAACTCTCTGGTTTATCTTTTGAAAGATTCACATTTTCAGTTTCACTGGTCATTCACCTGATCATCGACCACTCCTAGGAAGGTGGGCTCACCTTAAGTTGTACTAAATAGATGGGCGGAATACCGAGTGTGTTAATGAGATGGTGAACTTTTCCTGCCTGGAATCCTGCCACCCAGGGCAGTACTCCTGGACCCAGTCACAGATATGTAGCTCTCCGTAACTCTGCCCAGTTTCCTGAATTCTTTAGAAAAGCATACTCTTTTCTTTTCTTCTTCTTATCCCCTTTCTGAACATGCTTTCTCTGATGCTTTAGGCTGTCCCAGCATCTTGTATTTCTTTACTTTTTCTCTAAGGCTTCCTTCTCCCAGCCATGAGCCCATCAGTCGGCCACATGTCAGACCTCCATGAAGGCTCTAAACCTTCACTGACTTCATGGTTTTCTTTCCTGCTCCCTCCGTGCTCCTCCCCGAGGCAGCTGCTGAGATCCCCAACTTGCCTGCCCTGAGGATTTTTCTTTAAATTCCAACAAAATTGTCCTAAAGCTTCCATTTGGGTCCATTCTTAAATTCTTTTATGATGAGACTAAGAAGTCACTAGGGGACGCTCTTTCTCCCCATTTCAATCTAAACTTCAAAGAGTTTTGGAATGATTGTAGAAGCAATTAGAAATCACTAAATTTGGATCAAATTAACTTTCAAAACAGGTGAAGAGAAAGCAAGTGTTATAGATGTTCATGCTGTAATGCTAAGGAAAGAAGTCACACCCAGGTTCTGCGGGAAGGGTCTAGAAGAAGGTTTTTTTTTTGTTTTTTTGTTTTTAATAGAGGTTTTGTGACTTTCGTATGTCTTGATCACAGGCACCCCCTCCCCTATCTGCATCCCCTGTATCTCCCTGTCTCCCCACACACACTGGTTTGCACGCATTCTGTCATATATATTAAGGCTTATCTAGCCAAGTTTCTGTTCTCAAATGACCCTCTGTGTGAGTGTATCCATTGGATCCTGGACAACATGTTCAGCATCACCCCCTTGAAGGAAACCAATGCTCTCTCTCCCAATTCTCATCAGTTGCCAATAGTTTCTCAGCCAAGATTGGGGCTTCTTACCCACTTCCTGCATTCTGTGCTGGATTTTGTCTAGTTTGTACTCAGATAGGTCTTGGGTGTTCTGTCACCCTTGTAAGTTCATATGAGTAACTTCCCAACTGCCTGGAAAACTGTTTCCTTGTGGCCTTCCACCACCCCTGGTACTTAGAATCTTTCATCCCCCTCTTCTGCAATGGCCCCTGAGCCCT
Source organism: Eospalax fontanierii (assembly GCA_035773235.1). NCBI lineage: Eukaryota > Metazoa > Chordata > Mammalia > Rodentia > Spalacidae > Eospalax > Eospalax fontanierii. Next base: position 11,349,560 of record CM069527.1, read on the forward strand.
GGCAGAGGTTTGGTATAGGAGTCCTGGCCAGGGTCACACACTCTGGAATCTCTTATTCTTTGTACTTTGGCCACTTGTGGTTTTCAGTGCTAGTCACCATCTATTACATGAGGAAGCTTCTGTGGTGAGAGTTGAGACAAGGAACAGAAGAAAAGTAGAGGAAATGAGGGTGGGTGGTAAGACATCTGCAGCTCTTACTAAGTGTCTTGGCAATGGGTCTGCACTGGAGAGTCCCACTTTTTGTGAATGTTAAGAGTTAGCTAAAAGAAAAAGAGATACAGGCTTGTAACTTCAGTCATTAAAGAGGAAATTTGCATTTTTATCCAATGGCAGGGCAACAAACACACAACTGAAATGCCAGGAAGCCCTACCGGGTGGATCTGTGTTATGCCTCCCTTGAGGGTGATAGGGAGGTGCAAATGTGCCTGACAACCAGGAATGAGCTGGTTTTACTTATGCTAATTATGTGAAAGAGCACTGAGTTCACTTCTCTAGAGAAGATGCTAAATAAACATGGTTGGTTGCCTCTCATAAAGCACAGCTGTGTGACTGACCTGCATGACCTGATAAAAGTTTGGGGAACTAAAAAGAAACAACTTTAATTATTCAACCTGCAGTTTGTAAACATAGTAGTCTTCCCATATCTGCTGAATATAAGGCTTGAAATCAAAGATAGTACCAAACATATTTATTACAACATAATATGTTATAATACTGTGTTATAATTGTCCTTTGAAGCCATATTAAATAAAATAAAGGTAATTTGCAATTAACTACTGCCACAGTCTGTCTAATAGAGCTAATAACCAAGATGCCTGCTAAAGTATTCATTAGGCAGGTAGGGCAAATGGTGGATGTGTGTTGGAAAAGAGGATGACATATCCAAGGGAGGTGGGGAAGAACAGCTGGAGAGTTAACCATATTGCCCAGAAAGACATGCCATTTAGAGCTTATGGCATGCTTGTTTCTGAAGTTTTCATTTAATATTTTTGGCATTGATCTGTATAAGAGGGTCTAGAATTAAATTTTTAAAAATTCAAAGGACTGTTGATACAAAAGCACAAGTCTCAGCTCAAAGGGGATAAGAGCCAAATATAAGCTACAATGGCTGGGAACAGAGATTCAGATTACCGGATTATGTGTTCCAATGTGATAATAGTTTCATGAAGTTCTCATAGTAACAGAATAATGAAGCCAGAAAATAGGACACTTGGTGTGTCATCATACATAGGTGGAGACATCAGCGAGGTGGGTTATGGTGAAGTGAGGAGAATTCTGCTATAGATTTTAGGCATTATCTGACAGGCTTCTTATGCTTTGGGTTGGTGGAAGCTGGTGGTCTGCTAAGTTAAGACATTCCAAAGGCTTTTATCTTTTAGGCACAAGATGCTAGATCAGACTTAGAGATGGGTAATTTAGGGGGTTAAAGATGGCCCAAGATAAATGGGTAATTAGAATATGGATCTGCAAACATTCTAAACTCTTCACAATCACTAAAGGGCTAACCAGTTGATCAGACTCGCAGGAACTTTGGTCTTTATTTGGGAACTTTCTTTCACATGACTAAGTCCATTTTTTATGTGCTAATAAAACTAACCCAGATTTCTCTGAATATCAGACAACCTGTCTTCTTTCAGTCACAGAGCCAAAGTGACCCAGAATGAAAGTCTGACAGCTCAGAACCACCATGAGTTGGGATTGGGCTTTGAAAACATTATTAAGATTACCTTATCTACAGATTGCTGCAGCCAATCTGTACTGTGGGAGTGGGGATGTGCTGAAGAAAAACTGCACCGACAGATGTAAAGGAGCAAGACTTGATTCAAGATCACTGTAGTAAGATCACACTCACTTCTACTTAAAATAGTCAAAAGAGGTTTTCAGCACGAGGATGTGCTAGTGGAAAATATGAAAGGGTCTGAAGGTTGGTCTGGGTGGCTAAGTCAGTAGCATTTGCTTACCAGTGCTTGCTGAAATTAGAGTTTTCCCCTCTTCTAAGTTCCAGAGGTAAGGCAGGATCTTTCTTGATGATTACTTTTAAAAGGGATAGCTTCTAAATTCTGGAAGATTATCCTATGTTGCAAGAATTCCAAGAATCTAGGAAAAGATTATATCCCACCAAAGCAGAGAAAGCATGAAAATTTTTCTAAACTAAATGTTTTAAGAAAAGAAAGATGGCAGTTAGGAAACTGCCTAGAAGTTAGTCAGACCCACATTCACTGCCTCGGCCAAGACCAGATTTTATTCGGAAGATGTAGGAGATATGCTTCTTTCCTGATGGGCACAGATGTAGGAAAGCACCGTGTGGTGGTTTGAGTGAGAATGACCTCCATAGGCTCTAAGTATTTGGACGTTTTGTCCCCAGTTGGTGACGCTGTTTCATAAGGTCTTAGAAGGTGTGTCCACGTTGGAGGAAGCATTGGAGACGGGATTAGACAGTTCTTAAGCCTGGCCAGATCTCCTGTCACTCTCCTCTTCCTGTGCCTGTTTGAGAATGTGAATGCTTAGCTGCCATGTCTACTCCAGCCACCTCTGCTGCCGTGCCTCCCCACCACGAAGGACTCTTGCCCCTTTGAAACTATAAGCTAAATAAACTCTTCCTTTTATAAGTGTTCCCTTGGTCAGTGTTTCTATCACAGCAACAGAAAAGTAACTAATTCACAGGGCACTCCAGATCTGCCCTATTTTATTGTTACTTGGGAATTCAGGGAAAAGACTTATGTTCCTGGACTCTGTTCAGCCCTTGCACCAGGTAAATAGGGATTTACTGGTTTGATAATATCTATAGAAATTAACAGACAATAATTGCCAAACTGATATAAGTATACCAACTAGCTCATAGTGACTGTGAGACTTGGAAGAATGTTACTAATTGGCTTTTCCAAGTGCAATCATCCTTGCTACTATGAAAACGAATTAGAAAAGAAATAAAGATTGACTCCTAGCAATAAAAACTATCTATGCCTAAGATCCAGCTTTTATTTAATGAGACTTTAGTTTGAATAGTGCTAAGAATTACCACTTTTCTTTCTTTTTTTCAGAGAAGATAGAACCTTTCTATGCAGGCTATGCTGGGCTGGATCCATCCACATCAGCCTTCTGAGTCCTAAGAATACAGACCTGTAATGCCTTATGCAGGAGGCTTAATGACTTTTCATATTATAAAATTGTATCTGGCCTAATTCTCATTATTAAATCAGACAAAGAACCTGAGAATCAAAACTTCATATTAACTAGTAAATACACCACATGGGGAATGGTATCCCTGATATGGTAATATTGGGGTATCTTTGAGATCAGAGCCTTCTTAGACAGCTAGGGTCTCTGAAATTTGAAGGCAACCAAATTTCAAGCCACTCTGAACCAGTAGTTTTGAGGTTCTTGTCTCACAATTTTGAAGAACAAAATTCATAGAACACAGAGAGTGAGGTTTAGAGTGAAGCTTACTAGAGATTCATACTGAAACAAGGGGAAACTCTGGATCTGCTCTTGGGACTTATTCTCAATAAAAGATTTTAAGAATGGAGTCAATGACAATTTTACTATTTTCATTCATTTATTTTATATTGTATTTATTATTTTTATTTTATGTATATAAGTGACTTGCCTGTATGTAGATAAGAGCACTCATGCAGTGCAGTGCCCAAGGAGGTTAGAAAAGGGAGTCAGATTCCCCTGCAACTGGAGTTACAGATGGTTGGTAGCCACCATGTAGATGCTGAGAATCTAACCCAAGTCCTCTGCAAGAGCAGCCAGTGCTCTTAACCACTGAGCCATTTCTCCATTCCCTATTTTTAATGTGTATTTTTTATGAAATTTTGTACTTTCCATACAAAACATCTTAATCATCTTTATACCTCCTCAGATCCATCTGCACTTTCCTACAACACCACCCACCATCACATTTCATGCATTATACCATTATGTTAAGGCCTTCAAGTTATTATTCCCGGATGTCCTTCAGTCCACATTCATCTACTGGGGGCCAGTCAGCCTATCTAGAGTCTCTCCCTTAAAGAAGAGCAACTCTCCCCAACCCAACAGTGATTGTTTTCAATAATTCTTTGCCTAAAGTTGAGGCCTGCTGCCCATTTCTCCAGTTCTATGTTGGGGATTTGACTGGTTGAGTTTGCATGGATTTTGTGCAAGCTGACATCACTGCTGGAAGTTCCTATGAAGCAAGGTCCCTAGGGCCTGTAAAACTGTCTCCTTAAGGTCATGCATCTCCTCCAGTGGCTCTTACAATCTTTCCACCCCTTCTTCTGGAATGGACCCTGAGTCTTGGGTGGTAGAAGTTTGATAATAGTGTCTTATTCAGGACAAGCACTCTGGAGTCTTTTATTCTTTGCACGTTGGCCAGTTGTGACTCTGGGTTAATCATTATCTGTTGCATGGGAGCTTCATGGGTGAGAGTAGAGAGATGCATTAACATCCATTTCTGTTCCCTGAGCCCTCGAAGTAGAGGTTGCATTGTAGATATATCAATTAGGGCTGAGCGTGGCACAGACACTTATTCTCTGAATTTGACTAGTTATGGAACTTTTTAATAGTTTCCATCTGTGATGAAAAGAAGCTTCTTTGATGAAAGATGAGAGATACACTTATATGTAAATATAAGGACACATATTTAGAATATAGTAAGGAATTACATTGGTCTAAAGATTTAACAAATGGAAGTTTTTCTCCAGGGTCTATACTGTCTCCAACCATCTGTATTTGGCTGTGTTTATAGTATCACACACGAGTTCCCTCCCATTCAGCAGGCCTTAAGTACAATTAGACAGCTGTTGATGACTTCCAAGATAAAAGTGCCACTACCACACCAATAGAGGTTATTTGCTAGGTTGATTACTGTTGTAGCTTGGAGACTTTAGAGCTGAATGGCAAAACTGGTCATCTCCCTTTGCAATTCGAATATTATCTTTGATGCTATCTTCAGAGAAGAGGTTTCCACATCAGTTCAGTTTCATTGGTCTGAGGTCTGTCTGAAGTATGTTGTGTCTTCAGCAACAGGAATGTATCTCCAAGTTCTGAGCTGTGACAATGATGTGTTATTTTGGGAGTCTCTTAGATTACCTTGACAAACAACTCAAAGGGAGGTTTCCTCTGTACTGTCAGACAGTCTGGCACTTTTTTTTTTTTGCTATCAAGCTTTCAGGTATTCACACACACACACACACACACACACACACACACACACATCTTTCAGTAGGCTTTTAAAAACTAATACATTTCAGTCTAGTTTCTCCAGTTTTTCATACCACCGAAGTGTTATTCATCTCTTTTCCTCCTCCTTTCTTCCCTTTCCCCTCCCCAGTTAAGGTATCCTTAATTTCCAGCTTGATAGCATCTGTCTTCTCCTGTCCCACTCTTTAGAGAGTTTTATTCTCTTAATCCGAAGGCATTATTTTTTTCTTACTGGGACTTTACTGCTACTCCAGTGAGTACTCTGAAGAGGTAAACCTAAGATCATTTAGAAATCAGATCAGAGATCAGAGCTCCCAAATACTTCTGACATCTCTTAACTCTTGCAAAGACCAGGCTTCCAAGACGTCCAAGGGCATTGTTGGCTTCTAACCAAGAAATAAGTCAGTTACTTTTCTTTGGGGGTCCATTTACCCTAGAGTGCCTAGCCAATTTCTATCTCCTGTTCTAATGATTAGGTGTGAATTTGAGAGAAAGAGAGCCATGCCTTTTGAGTTAGGCATGGAGTCTGCCACACCGTGGACAAGAAGCCACATGACAAGAAGGGAGCTTTAGAGAAAAGGCAATAAAGCCCCACAGTACCAGAGAAAAATACTTAGGTTCTTAGCAGCATCTAATAGAAAGAAGAGAAGAAATAGGAAAAGTTATACCAGTCTGAGTCGCACTCTGAATACCAGGCTTACCCAGCTTTGTCTCAGAGCAGTTTAAGGAGATTGCAGTAGGGACAGGAATTGTGGGAACAAAAAGCACATCATCTCACCAAAGGGAAAGCTATTCCTTCTGTCTCTTTAGCACAGCTGCAGATAAACCATCTTCAGAGGATTAGTCCTGACCTTATGAGAGGTGATCCTTTAACCAGGTTATTGACCTGCCCAAGTGCAATTTTAGGTATCTAGATAGGGAAGACATTTTACTTGCGTGACCAGAGGAACTGGGTCTTACCGTTACTGTGACACTTGTCTCCACTGTGCTAGTGAGAGTTCCATCTATGGGTTTTCAAGATCTCCATCCATCCAAGTAAAAATAACATTCAGAATTCCTCTCCAAAGCCTTAAGAATATCTTTTATTGTTTTACTGAACAGCTCACAGTTTCTATAGCTTGAAGTTTCCATTAAAGGTAAGCATTTGACTCAGCAAGCTGAAAATAAAGTGTAGGTTCATCTGTGAGATGTGTATCATTATTCTTTTTGCCACCTGTGTCCACCAGATAGAGATACTCTTATGTAGTTAGGAAGGGATATATTTATTTGCTTGTTTTTAAGGTGCTGAGTTATATCTCAATGGAAAAATGTATCCTTAGCATCATTGAGACACTGGGTTGGATTCCAGCACTTCAAAAGAAATTAAGAAAAATGAAAATAGAAATAGATTTTGAAAATATAGGAAATTCAACAATGAATATTTTTAGGGAAGTGGAAGTCCAAGGTGAGAAGAGCCCAAAGCATTATCTTTGTAGCCTTGTCTTTCAACATGTTCTGAATTCATGGCAAGTTCTCGACTGGTATGAAGGAAGGAGAGTGAGTTGGAAGGAGAGATATGTGGAAGAAGGGTGGAAGGGAGAAAAAAGGAGGTAAGAGCAAGGGTAAGTCAGGAGGGAAGACTAGGCTGATGGAAGCTTGCAATCTTCACAGTCTGAAGAGCATCAAAAAGGGAAAATAAAAGGCTATAATGCAGGGAAGCGGGGCCTGACTTTGACCTTAACCTAATTGTTGTCTTCTACATCCATTAAAATTAAATGAATTTTATGTGTAATATTCCACTGTGACAAAACTTCAAATTTCTAAAATCATACACATTTTTTGGGAATACCTGTTACTTAATATACTGAACAAAGTGAGATCTAAAGTCATGGGTATGTATATTTTACACATAGAAGCTATTACAGTGAAATATGGCTGCTTGTATATTAAACTGCATATATTTTGCATGTGCGCTGAGTGAGACTGCTTTATCCAGAGCACAGAGCTATAATGGATCTTCTTTACTCATTTAAGTCAAGGATTTCCCCACCTGGAGTTCACTTTCTCAATGGCACCGTTGTTATTGATGAATGGCAACTTCTCTGATGCAGTCATTTCTAAGAGGATTATTTTTTAATAAAATACTGTTTCATGGGAGATTTATAATCTTCCACTTCAGTTCTTTTGCAGAACAGTTTATTGTCTCCTGTTTGCATAACTTTCATTCATTATCGAGACAATAACACCCTTGGAAGTCCTTGCAGGTAACAGTGTAAACTGGATTATTAATGGATTTTGTCATAGCTTTCACTTTTAAACTAAACAGTTCAGATTGGTAAATAATAGGTTAGAATTAAATATTTATTTATTAATAAGTACTAAGCAGACCCCAGTTCCCTGTACTACAAGTTATCTGGGACTCTCAGTAAAACAAATTTCACTGTGCTGTAGCTGTAGTTGTCAGGGTCAGCTGCTCCTTGCCTTGGAAAACTGTTTGCAGAGGCACAATCTGATTCTGATTGTTTAAAGTGAAAGCTGTCATTTATCCCTTGACTTGAAATCAGTGAAATGACTTCTAATTTTGTGTTTTATTTTCTTTAATCTTGTTTTATCCATTTAGAAGGAAACTGATAATTGTCGGTAGCACTCCAGGGAAAGCAGAAACCCTTGGTCAGATGCTCTGTACTACTAGGTAAGGGAAGATGATAGAACAGAGTCATTTTAGACTGAAGTTCCTAAATAAACTAGAGAAAGACATCAAGATCCATCAGGTGAGTAGCCATCAAGATAAGACCAGCCCTGTGCCTTAAATGAATGAGACTGCAGAAACAGGCAGTGAAATTTAAGGTTTTTATCAAACCTTACCCTTAGGACCCCAAATATACTGAAAGAGGATATAAGACCTTTTATGGTATATTAAAATGTAATGATATTACCAAAGTTTCTGCTGCTCATAGTCAGAAACAAAGACTCAGCATCCACGCAAGTCATGAGAGAAGCAGGAGGCCACTGACTCCAATGTGTGGTTTTCAGGAGTTTTTCCATACCAGATATGAACCCTTTAAGTCTGGATCCTGGGGACCTGGCAGGTCCACATTGGAGGGGGCGTGGTCTGCCTCCATTTGGACTGCTGTGATAAAGTGCAGAAAATTGGTTTCCCCCTAAGCAACAGGAATTATTTCTCCTAGATCTGGAGGCTGAGAAGTTTAGTTTTAGGCCTTCAATAGACTGTGTCTGGTAACACCTTTTTTTCTGGTTCAGAGGCTGTATAGAAAATGCAAGGCAGGTTTCTCAAACCTATTTTTTTAAGGGAACTAAACAATTCATAATGACTCTAACTTCATGGCCCGATTACCACCCACTTTTCATTAGTGATCAGGTTTTGAGATAGAAATGTTAAAGAATGCAGATACTTTGTCTATAGCAACATCTGTGAATTTGAGCATTCGATTGTCTGAATCGTCTAGTTTTTTTCAGAGATTTTATTACTCATTTTTGTGTGCGTGTGCAGGTCCCTCAGAGGTCAGAGAAGTGTGTCAGATCCCTTGGAGCTGGAGTTATGAGTGGTTTTGAACTGCTCGACATGTCAGTACTGGAAACCGAACGCTGATCTTCTGAAAGAGTAGAAAGCAATATTAATCACTAAGCCATTTTTCCAGTCCCAGTACCCTCTAATTTTAACAAAAACACCCTGACATACTTAGCTGCTTATTTATTCCAATAGATAGTGTTCAGTTTTTTAACTAATACTCATTCCTTCCTACAATGAATACTTTTAATCATCAAATATTTTGTCCTGCTCTGTTTAGTCATGGATTATAAATCCTTTGTGTTTATCTTTCACTTCCTATTTTGATAGTTACTTTCTTCATGGAATAAACTGTAGCCCTTTGTATGTTGCCCCCCTCCTCAACTTCTTGTTTCCCCCACATTAAGCTTATTAATCGCTACACAGTTCATCAACAGTAAATTCTAAACATGAAGGAAACATTTCTTATGCATGAGCAACCTGCCTTGGTATGCAAATATAAGCCAGAATAGCAATGACATAATTCTCTAAATGTTTTAGAACCTAATGTGCGGCAATATTGCATCACTAAAATCCTTTTCTGAGTAGGAAAGGGAGGATGCATCTGAAATATGCTTTCGATTTTAGCAAGTTCAAGGCCACTAGGAAAGCTGGGGAAGGAGACAGGAGAACAGAGCAGTAAAAAGTTATGGATCAATGTCTGCAGCATTAGGCGCATGAGCAACTCAGAGGACAGCCCCTGAAGGGTGTGGAACCACAGGTAAGCACCAGCGAATCTCTCAAAGGCGGTCTCAGGAAGTGACTGTTTAGTTACTTAGGACGAAACAATCTATAAAACTGTGAATGGCTCCTCATGGTATAGTCTGAGCTCCATCCTTTCATATCTACAGGGCTTAGCAGATAGCTTTTCTTCTAAGCATTCCATCCTTTCATATCTACAGGGCTTAGCAGATAGCTTTTCTTCTAAGCATCTACGTATTTATGCTTTAGATGGTGAGAGAGTCAAGGAGAAAGTACTTTGAAACACGTAAACACCTAACAAATTATATTTTTCACCTATAAAATTATAGTGACACATTCAGAGGAATATGACTATATCTGTTTATCTGTAATGAATTCAGTGACCACATGAAGGGATGAAAGTGATGTCAGGATCCAGGGGATGTCTGATGAAACCCTATCTCAAAAACAAGTGCCTAAGAGAGAGGAATGGAATGATAAAATTAATAGCTTGACATCGAGGTTTCTGGGAGCAGACGCTGAGAAGAAATGGGTGTGAACAGTTTATATGGGGATCAAAATCTGCTTAAAGTAGCAGAAAGCAGGACCCAGCTGAGAAAGAAATTGACCTGATGGGTAGACAAGGCTGCTACAGCCGCCGTGCTTCAGATTCTGCTTCATCGGCCGGAAGGAATTCTCATTTCAGGGCAGCTGAAATGGTCTGTATACCTCCAACTAGCCACAAAATGAGGGCATGACCTGGAGCAAGGCAGTTCTTCAGAGCTGGGATGCACCCCTAGACTCCTCTGCTATCAAGGGATCTGCAGGCAGCTGTAGGGGGACTTCAGGAGTGACTGTCGTGCTCCACAGGAAGACGGAATTTCTTCTAAATTCTCCGGAGTTAATCAGGACGATGACTCATTATTCTTAGACCATGGATGTGGGAATCTTTACTTTCTTCTTTAATGAGGAATTGTTATCCAGGACCTCTTAAGAACACAGGAGACAAGACTCAATTTGCATTAAGAAAGGTCAATTTGGCAAAATTGTGTGAACTTCTTGAAGTTGTAGGGGGTTAAGACAAACTATTAATTGTTGCTTAAACAACACAGATAACATGACAAAAATAATTTAAAGAGAAGGAATGAAATTAAAGTGACAGTGAATGTTTTACTATTTAATGACATTAGATGTAGGGTGACGTATTTAGTCTAGGTATGAGTGGTGAAATGCTGGTGTCTCTTTTGAAATTTCCTATCAGAACATCTATATAAAGGTTCATAAAATCATTCAGTATTTACTAAATGTGTGCCATCCACTCTGCTAATCACTTTGTATGCTTTGGCCTATCTTACCAATGATCACTTTGCCATCTTTTCTGCCCTTCTGAGAATATCTCAGCTTTATACAAAAATAACTTACTCGTATACCTTATAGAGCCTCCTAATTCTGAAGGGAAAAAGTTAATAATCCATATCAGTCCTTATCATTCTACTTCTAGCATCTGTTGGCAGAGAAATAAGTCAAAGAGAAAAGTCAGAGTCAGAGGTTTCTGGGATTGTTCTCTTCATCATTATGAAAATGGAGGAAACCAAGATAAGGATGTGCCTTTGGGTTTACACTTGTGAGATATAGTCTTTTGATTTAAATTAACTAATTTAATTTTACACAAAATTTAGGTACTTACTGTGTTCGAGATGCCTTGTAGTAGATGCTTAAATCTAACTGATTGACATAGCTCTCGTCTTTGTGGTGAGAATATGTAATGTCACTGGTCCCTGGGGTCACTGAAGAATAGAATCAATCAATAATTCCTCCTTTCTAACACTGTATTTTTTTTTCTGTCATCAAGAAGAAAGCCAAGAGTCTCCCAGAGATTGATCACCCTCGTTCGATGGAGCCACACTGACTGAACAGTCAAGTAGCTTACCTTGTGTGAAGCAGCATAATTTTCTCACTGTTTAAGCCCATTTTTAGCTTTTTCAGCTACTTTACAGGTAAAAAGCATATCCCGACATAAATGTACCTAGCATTATTATTTATCTGTGTGTGAAACAGCTAGGGAGTAAAGAACGAGCCCAAAGGATACCAAATATCTCAGGAAGGGAAAATGTTCATTTTGCTACTTTGAAAGATGTGACTGTGTTAAAATTAAAATCTTAAATGCTAATAATTGGGATGCCAAGAATGTTTCAAATACTTTGAAAATTATTTGTGTCTTTTGCATGGTTTCATAGCTTGAGACCTGAACTCAGGCTTTCAAGAGTTCGAGTTTTCTTCTCACATGTAAGGTGTCTTGATGCATGAGCTTTCAATTTCATAGCCTTTTCTTGTCACTTCTTGTAACCCTGACATATTTCCCTGACTTCACTTACCACGGTAGATGAAGAATGCTATTAGCTCCATTTGCTCTGAATGGCGGTTATTAGCTTGTTAAAGAATTCACAGAAATTCATCCTTTCATTAACAGCTGTTGTGCAATTTTATGACATCTGACAGGGCCCTGTCCTTTGTGGATCAAAGGACTGTGGATGGATTTTTGTAGCTGCAGAATTTTCAATGACTGTACTCTTTGATCAGAAGATCTGCTACCAGAGTCTCAGATGATGCCCTTCAGTTTCTACAGTCTCATTAGTGGACCAGGGTGGAACTATTATTTTCATCAGTATTAAATTGCCTAAATGCTTTTCTCTTCCAGTAAAATCATCTTAAATTAATTATCTTGACACATTCTTTATTATTTTACCTTTAAAGTATTGCCTAGTAAAAGCCAGATGATCCCAAAGGGGAAATAAGACTAGTAAAATCATGTCACAAACAATTTTTTTTAACGGACTTGCACAATGTTAATTAAACCATAAGTTTCATCAAATCTTGTCTGAGTTGTGTTTTTCAATTCTTTTTTTTTCTGGTGGAGGGAGTGGTTAGGATACATCTATCTTTTCAGAAACAAATTTTATAATACAAAATGTAGAAACCAAAAATAATTAGGAAAGAAAATGAAACGTCATGAAACAATAATTAGACATCAATCTACAATAAAATACCCACTGAACATGTGTGTGTGCACATGTGTGTGTATGTAAGCCAGTGTGGGTGTAAGCACGTGTGCACACCTGCGTGTTTGCGTGCATGTGTATGGAGGCCAGAGTCTGGTGTTGAATGTCTTCTTCAATTTCACTTTTTCACTTACTGGTTCAGGTTCTCTACCTGAACCCAGAGCTCATTGATGAAGTTGTCTGGCTATTCAGATTGCCTTGGGATCCCCTGACTGCCTCCCGAGTATTAGGATTATAAGGAATTTACAGTTCGAGAGCAATGAAGAGCAACATATTCTCCTACATGTTGATACATCTCCCCAAAGGAAACACATCATTAACAGCCAATTTCTTTACTTGGATTTTAGATTTCATGTTGTCTTAACTTCTTCGAGATTCTCCTCAAACCATGCTCCTTCTCAAATAAACAATTTCTTTTTTTATTTTCCCAGAGATAACCATCAGCTCACCAGTACTATTTCTCTATTTTTCCCTTATACTGGAATAAATACAGTCTTCTATGACATCCACTGCAGGCTCATGTCTCTCCATTATTAATCATACACCTTCTCAGCACACCTAAAGATACCTGGTAGCTTCCTCAGAATTTAATTAGGTTACTCTGTCTACATCAGAGAAAAATCTTTCCAATATCACAAATACAGTTTGTTAAGTGGTCACTGATCTTCCCTTATTTTTCAAAAGTTTCATCATAGTTGATCACCTTTCCTCCTAAAATCCTCTCATCATACTTCTGATAGAGTGCCTCATTTTTAGCTGTTATCTTCATTTCAGGTATCGTTTACTTTTCCCTTGTAAACCACGAATGCTGGTCTTCCTCATCTTCCTTAGTATTACTTTCTCTCCAGGGGACATTTTGTTTTAAATCTCTAGCCTTAGCTATAATGTATTTGTACCATAGGATCCAGATTTGTTCCCAAAGTTTAGATACTTGTGTTGAAACTCTGCTTGATATTTCATCACAGAAACTTGAGTAAGTACCTTTAATTAATATGGCCATGAAGAATTATTGCAACCATGAAGAACTCTTGATTCTTGAGAGAGACCAAATATCAAACAACTGGCTTCTATCTCTGATTCACTGTCTATGTATGTATGTATGTATGTATGTATGTATGTATGTATGTATCTATCTATCTATCTATCTATCTATCTATCTATCTATCTATCATCTGCCTAGAGTCATTTATGTCACTCTGGCTGGCATAGAACTCATTCTATAGATCTGCCTCTGCCTCTCAAGTGCTGAGATTAAAGGAGTACAAATCAAATCTAGCTTAAAACTGATTTTTTGAATACACAGTTCCACATGGTTTCTTAAGGCACATTCTGGGAGTTTTCTTAGATCTGTTTCTGTCCTTGTACAGGGACCTCCCCAATATACATATATTTTAAGTCTTCAACACATCATTTACAATTTGCTTTCAATTGTATCTTCTCTTTATCTTGTTGTTCTGTCTTTCTGTTGCAAGCCATTATTCTGCACTCAGCATTTTGGTTAGTCATCCTGATGAAACACATATTCTATTCTAGTAATTTTGTTTGCTTTTGTATTTATAAAGTTACCCTCATGGAGGTATGACTTACATGCACTGGAACCATCTATATTAGGCTTTACATTAATGTTTAGCAAACATTTACCCTCCGTCAAACCCTCATCACAGCAATAAAGCTATGAAATGTTCTCACCTCATCCTCCAAAGTCCCTCATCACTCTTGACCTTTTCGTCCCTCCCCTCTTCTAGCCTAGGTAGTGACTGATAGGCTTTCTATCTTTATGAATAAGCTTGATCTGGTTAGGAGTATCTGTATAGATCCTGAACTTCACAGATATGTGCAGATCCTGGGCTTCATAGAGTAGGGTTCGTCTCAGCATCAGCTTTCAGGGTTCACCAACATTGGGTAAGCATAGCATGTTCCATTTTATTGCTGAGTGATAACTATTGTTTGAATATATCACAAGTTTTGCATTCATTTATTAAGGGATTTGGGGATTGTTTGCGGTTTGAGTCTACTGCAAATAGTGATGAAGCTTTTGGAGGAGACACATTTTTATTTATCCAGGCTATGTAACTGTGTCTCAAGTTCACTAACACTTGTCTGTGGCTGCACATGAGCACTCTTTACCAAAAGAAAAATAGATGGTTTCCATTCATACATGCTCACAATGCTGGCAATTTTCTTTAATTTGGACCATTCCAGTGGACATGTATTAGTATCTCATTGGGCTTTAATTTCCATTTCAGTGATGACTGACAGTGTTGAGAATCTTCCTCTGTTTAGTAACTATTAGAATATTTTCTACATAAACTTTTGATACACATTTTTTGAGTAAGAAACTGTCTTACTAAAACTATTAATTTATTTGTGCTCTGGATTCAATGCAGTGCCTCACATATGCTAGGAAACAGCCTTGCACAGATCTATAACCTCAAAACCACTAATGATGACTTCTAAGGTTTTATTGTATACTCAAAATTTCAAAAAATACTTTTTTTAGATATGTACATTGTGATAAATATCTACATTTTATAATTTGTCCTTTCATGTCCTTGACTGTCATTCAAAGAATAAAAAGTAGCAATTTTGATTAAATCTAAATTTTTTTATTCTTATATAGCTGGAGTTTTCTTTGTTCTATCATAGTAATTTCTCTTTATTCCAAAGTTATCATTTTGTGTGTTACTTTCTTTAAGTATTTAAAGTTTGAGCTTTGACTAAAACTCATAAAAAATCTACTTTGTGTTAACATCTGTGCATGATGTATATGATATGAATCTAGGTACAATTTTTCTCCTATATAGAGAAAATGTCTGGTACTAGCTTTTGAAAGAAAAAACAATTGCCTCCTTTCCCTGTTGAATTACCTTGACACATTTGTCAGAAATAAATGGCTTTATATGTGTGAGTGCATTTTTTGACTTTGTATTCCATTTCTGTGATGTGTAGGCCAGTCTTTACCAAATATCACACTGTCTTGATGAATAATTCTAAGGTAATCCTTGATTGCTGTGGCTTAAGTTTTATCCAAGCTCTAGCTATTTTATAGTATCTCTTTCTCAAAGATTAAATGAATTTTTTTAAAAGGACTCCTGAACTAGGCTAAAGTCTTGCTGAAAGTTACTAACTCAGGGAACAAATGAACCTTAAAGGTGTTTAGTCTTCTAGTTCATAACAAATTCAAGCATTTTTGTCTATATATATTTTTCTCTCAGCCTTGCTTTATAGTTTTCTATAAAGTCTTTATTTTGTTAAACTAATCTCTAAAGATTTCTATTTTGTACTTTTATGAATAATATTCTGTAAGTTGTATTTATATATTGATCATCAAAAGAAAGTAATAATGGTTTCAATCAGTAGCTTTGGTAGCAACTTTCGTGATATTTAGTAAAAATTTTCTTAATCTCCTATGTCAGTTTTTGGCATCGCTATAAACCTCTTTTCACAAGTTAAAACGTTAAAGTTCAGTCTTAGCCCAGCTTTTTCATATCTCTGATCTTGATTTTTCTACGACATGTCCTTTTACCTTATCTCTTCCTGATGGAATCTTATCCTTCAAGACTTGGATTAAAGATTGCTTTCTTTGTGATGCCTCCTCTATTTGAAATCAACACAATGTTATTTCTTGTGAGGAGCTAGTACAGTTTGTTTATTCTGTTAATTAGCTCGAGGCAACATAAGAAATGTTATCGCCTAGGAGGCTTAAACAAGAAAATGTGCTTCAAACAGTTCTGGAGACTAGAAAAGGGTACCATCAAGGTCAGGTCCTAATGAGAGCTCCCTTCCTGGTCTGCTAACAGCCACCTTTCTGCTCTGTATACACTTGGAAGAAATATACTTAGAAACTCTCTTGCTTAGTGCCTTCTTATAAAGATGCTAATTCTAGTTCCTGAAGGCCATTTTCATGATGTTGTGTCACCCAACCCAATTATCTCCCTAAACCTCCATGTCCAAATAACTGTAACAATAAGGATTTTGACATTAACATGTAAATTTTACAGAGATATAATTTAGCTGATGATACATGTTATTTGACAAGTGAACTTAGCAACATTTATCACTGTAAATAGTTCACACATGTAACATTGTCAACCATGTATTTTTCAAAAGGTATGTACATTCTTATTTTCCTTATGATAACTTGCACTATTGGGATATACCACTGCTTATTTGTAAAGTTTGAATGATTATGTATGATATACTTTGCATTAAGGTCTCTAACGCTCTAAGATTAGTATAGGATTTCTGATAGGATATTGGTAACCATCTTATACCAAACTGTGATAATGATGAATTAGCTTTGCCTAGGCAACAGACAGTAATTTGCACTTAGAGAAAACTGTACTTGTACTTCAGAGTACATTCGACAAATACAACGAATCTGAAATATAGGGAAAACTTAGATTTCTCTTTTACTTAGTTCCATAAGGATAGAGATTATCTATGGAGTATTTTCACATAATCTTATGACCTGAGCTAATTATCACACTCAAATGGAACTCAGTAAGGAATTAAATATAGTGATGAGCTTCTGTAAGCGATACCAATTTGATTCACATGACAGATCATCAACGGAGCCCTCTGAGAACATTACAGGACACATGCTTGGCTGAATGTAAGCAGGAAATACTTAGTAGCAACAGTCAAAGTCCAGATGCCAGGTCTGTGAATAAGAAAGTGATAGTTTCTGTTAAATATTTTATATGCTCTTAAAAATATGTACCTATGAAGTTATATATTGCTACATATAATATGCACTTATTGATAAATTATTATGCTAACAAATAACTAGTAAATATATAACTAATCTATCAAAAATAAATTAATAACAAAGACTTCTTGTTAGTAATGAACACAGAATTCCAACTTTTGGAATTTCTCCATATCCATTCCAAATCTTTGGCAGTTCCTTGACTGAGTTTACTTCAGTTGACTGACACCACTATACCAGTTTCTGTGAAGTCACATTTGCAGGAAGGAACTGGGTTAGTAAATTGAAATTGATGTTTGGCTTAAACTGTGCTATGAACCCTAGTTTCCATTAACCAAAGGACAGTGATGAATAACAGAAGCATATCAAGGCCTTTGAAAATTAATGGCTCCATAGACTATTTATAGGGATGACACATATTCCAGGAAATCTTCATTACTCTGAGCCAATTATATTGTAACCTTTTAGTATTCTTAGAAGAAACTGGTTATTGATCATCAGCAACAGTCATTGAATTGATACAAATGTAATGAAATGAGAAACTCTGAACATATCCATCTAAACAGCATGTAACATTATTGTGGACCTTGTTTTGAAGTAATTTAGATATATTTTAGTGGCATGCTCTCCCACAAGAAGTATTTTCCAACTCTTGAGATTTACTTTATTCATTCCCCATAATGTATGGCAGGATTTACTTTCTAGAGCAATGGCTGATAGCCCACAGAACTTTCTACAGCTTTAGGCTATAACCTCCTTGCTCAAATTTCTTTCTTAGTTTGTGATTAAATGCCATAGCATAAACAATGTCACATAATTAATCATTAATTTCTTCCAATACACTTTTCCTAGGCAGTCTCTCAAGGGAAGTTTCAGACATAGGTGCACTAACTAAACCTCTTTTCAAAACACTGAACGAAATTTCTCTATGAACTTTGCATTATTTTTATTTTTATTTTTTTGAGACAGGGTCTTTCTGTAGTCCTAGCTGTCTAGCCTTGCTCTCAGAGCTATATGTCGACCTCTGCCTCCCAAATGTTGAAATTTATAGCATGCACCACCAAACCTGGCTCACTTTAAATTTTTGTCAATGTATTTTTATTGAAATTTTGTGCATTTCACAGAGTGAATCTTAATCGTATTTATTTAGCCCCTCTCCCCTCTCTGTACTCCCTTATCTGCACAGCAACCAGATTTCACACATTTTATGTTCCTTAAGGCTTATCAAGTTAAGTTTGTGTTCCCAGATGTCCCTCGGTGTGAGTTTAAATTTTTTTATGAATTTATTTTCACATTAGATATTTTGCCCTTTGATCCCTATACATAGAAGACATATACAACTGCAAATTGACAGTTAGTTCTCAATTGCTTGCATTGTTTGCAATGAAAAAGTGATGTTTACAGCACTTTGTTGTTTTGACATGCAAAATATGCCTACACACATTCACACAGTCTTCCGGGCCTAGGGTTAGGAATCATCCAAAGGATTAGTTCCATATGACAAGGTCACAAGACAAGCACAAGATTCAGTGAGTTTGTTTAAATTCTAAAAAGTAACTTTTTGGTTGCAAGGTTAGCTAAAAGTAATTTGTCCAGAGTTAGACCATACTGCTAAAGTCATTCCTACAAGTAGTTATGGGCTGAGGATATCGTTCAGTAGGTTAAGTTATTCCTGTATGAGCCTGAAGACTTGAGTTTGGATACCTATTACTCACTTTAAAGCTGGTCTCATTAGCATGCCTCTACAGGTCTAGTACAGGGGAAAGCAGAGACAGACAAGCTTCTAGAGCTTACTAGAAGGCCAGTCTAGCAAAATTAGAGAGCTGGGCTTAAGTAAAACGCCTGTATGAAAAAGGTAGGAAGTTATTACAAAGACATCCAGTGTAGACTTTTGGTCTCCACATGCATACAACATACCCACAACTTTGGTACTTAGGAGAGAAGTGAATTAAGGAACCTGGTCATCCTCCTCCTATTTCATTTCTGAAAAACAGACACCCATCTTAATCTTCATACATGCATTCTTCTTTACTAAAAATTTATATTCTTACCTCTAACATTTCTTTTTCCTGCCTAGTGGTTCTCTTATGCTACTTTCTTTCTTGATAGCATAAGACATAGTAGCATTAACAAATTTATCATCTCATTAAAAGAGTCAAATTCAAACTGTATATATAACATAATGTAATAAATAAATATTACTAAATGTTATTATACTAAAATTACTAAATAAATAAATATTACTAAACTATGAAGCTTTGTAAATTCCCAGGCAAACCCTATAGAAAATACAAGACAGAAACTTTTTTGTGTTTTGTATAGTCAGCAGAATACTCTATCATTTGGTTTTGAATGAGTGCAAATAACAGATTGAGAGAAGTAGCAGGTAAAGAGAAAAACACAATCTAATGATGCTTGAAACATTTAGCAGAAATCAAACTTAACCAGCCATGTATAAACTGTGGTGTTCGAGTATGAGATTGAAGATTTGTTGCATGGACTTGCCCTCTGCCTAGCAAGCTGGCCTGGCAAGCAATAGACAAAGACTTTGTCTCAAAACTGGGAGCACCTGCTTACCCAGGGTTATAAACTTGTTGACCTTCCTCAAGGAAAGGAAGAGCCAGGAGAGTCAGCTAGTCCTCCCAACCAGCTAGTAGGCCATGAGGTGAGTCCTTTAATTTGCATCTTGGGCAGCTGCCAGGAGGTCACAGGGCTCCTACTGAGATGTAGAAGTTGCTGTACAGTCTCAGCAGGGGAGGCCCCTCCCTCACACCTTTAAGTAACCCCTGAACCATTGCTCTGTTAGCAATCCCAAACTGCACTTTGGTGAAATTATACTTCACTTTGTCTGAGGACCTGAGGGAATTGGGCCTGAATGTCACTCACACCTGCCTGAAAGAATTTTACCAACAGGATTTTTAGGCAGAGAGTCCCTCTACATGGATGAGCTTCTCATAAGCTATTCCCATTAAAGACTTTTATATTCTGGGATAAACAATAATAAACTCTGTTGGAAATAGCTTACCTTTTAGCTAGTCTCAATGGCACAATGCTTTTAGTTTGAGATGTTTTACTGTTTTCTTTTCCTCCTGTTAGAGTTCAGGGATCAGACTGACCCAGGAGAGCATGTTTGGAGGACACTTTGAGACAAATATACTTGGATGTGAAGTGAGAGGGTCAAATTCTATCTTCTGAACCAGATTCTCAGTGAACTTACACAGCACATGACAGTTACCAATAGAATGTATATACAGGAGGCATTTTTTCCCTGCATGACTGAAGATAGCAAATGATTGCTTTTTCTGAAGTATCAGAAAACAAAAGAGATGAATTCCATAGTGTACATGGGACAAGAGATTCACTGTTGAGTAACGGACTGAGGATATTTAGCAGGAACACACAAAAAATACGGAGCAAAGGAGTCTTGGATTGGAGGAGGGAGAGAATATTTTATTTTAGACAGAGAAAAAACAGGCCTAGAGATGCCTGTTAGAGAGAACAAGAGCAGGAATTAAGCTCCAGTGTCCAAGATCTCTATTTTCCCATCTGAGTAGACTGCACATGGATGTCAAATTTCTAAGTTTCTTTTAGAACCCAGAATATGCATTATGTGAAATAACTGCCTAAAAAACCAAAGGAGAGGCTAAAGAGGTAGCTCACTGGTTAAGAGTGCCTACTGCTTTTGCAGAAGACCTGGCTTCAGTTACCAGTACCCACATGGTGGCCCAAAACCACATGTAACTCCAGTTCCAGTTCGATGCCCTCTTCTGACTGATCTCCATGGGCTCCTGCACACATATGGTACACATACTGTATTAGTTACTGTTCTGTTTCTGTGATAAAACACCATGACCAAGGGAATTTGTAAAAAGAAGAATTTGAGTTTATGGTTCCAGAGGAGTCAATGTCCATCATGACAGAGAGGCATGGTGGCAATAGGCAGTCAGAGCAGAAAGAGGAACACTCACATCTCCAAGCAGGCTCAAGGTGCAGAGTGTGACTAGGGATCCAGCAAGGCTCAAGAACTCTCAAACCCTGCCCTAAATGATGTGCTGCTCCAGTAGGGCCATGTCTTTCAAGATCTCTTAAAACAGTGCAACCAATCATGGACAAAGTGTCCAAATAATTAAGAGATTATGGGGAACATTCTCATTGAAACCACCACACATACATATATACAGACACGGATACACACACATACACACACACACAAATTATAAATCAATCTTTTAAAAATACAAAAAAGAATCAACTGTGAAAGTCTGGTAATCAATCATATGTCTAATATTACTTCCTTATCTGATATAGGAAATATATTAACTATTACATGGTATCAAAGATATCCAGAAAAAGTTACACTTAAGACTAGACCTAATGGAAGAATCCTTGGATGGGCAAAACTGAGTAATGCCCTTTGAAGAGGAAGTGCTTTGTTGGTAAATCAGATGGGTCCAAAACATGAAGGAGACCCTCACTTCACCTTTTAGAAATGGGTAAACTCAGAAATCAGCAGAATGACTGGGGACCCAGAAGCCCTCAGAAATTTATTAGAGTGAAGAGGAGTAGCAGAAGTTCTCATAAGAACAGGAGCCCAGAAAGGAGACAGTCAGAACCCAGCAGCAGAATAGAGTCCAGTAAAGAGGAGGCATCATCAGAACCTTGGTAGTAAGGCAAAAACTTTTGGGGCTTATGAAAATTCCACCCGAATGTATGGCTGGTAAGAGAAAAGGAACATGAGGGAGAAGGGGAGACAGCTCTAGATGGGCGTGATCTGAATACCTCTGAGATGGAGAGAGTGGACGGAAGAATGAATGACAGCAGGTATCAGGGGCAGAGTATTTATAAGAAAATGAGTTTTTTGTTTTAGAGAAGGTTGTATGGAAGGTATCAGAATAAAGACAGATTTCAATGGGGTTGTTATAGATCTCTTTAAAGCTAATCCCCTTAAATACTTTTTGAGTTTTGGTCTTGAAACTGTTGTTACATACACAGGAAGGTTATAGACTGGCTATTAAAAGGCTAAGATACTCTACGATAATTTTGATCTTGAACCTGAAACATTTTAACTCTTTGCACTCATTAGAATTTTAATAGTGGCAGATACACATTATTGACATTTAAAAATAGATGTAGCACATTATATTTAATATTAAAATAACTAAAATCTTTGTATGCTTTAAAGACGCAAAGATAGCAGATGAAAGTGACAAGTACCCAAATTCAGAATAGAAAAGTTTAATTAAAGATATCCTCAAAATTGTTTAACAATTTGTTAGTGGCAATTGTGTATTTAGTTATTAATCTAGAGGAATGAAGATCACAGGGATGATTAAATTTTGTGTAATGGGCAAAAATTATAAAGGGATTTAAGTTTTTTATGCAGTAAAGTAAAATCTGTGATCACTACATAATTTAGTAGGAATGCCACAAGCGGGATAATTTTTGGAATAGAAATACTATTAAGGCAGTATCCAGCAAGCAAAGACATTATCCAGTAAGTAAGCATTTAAACAGTATTTGGATAAATCTCGTCACAATTTTTAAATATCTCAATTATTAAAAGGATAAAATAAAAATGTTGTCTTTGTAAACAGTACTATGATTTTGTTAAACTAAGAAAAGGTCAAAATTGAAGAAACTTCACTGTTACAAATAGTCAAACATAAATCAGTTTTTGAATGTAAAATAATTTCCACCTTAGAAGTTATAATTAGCTGTATTTGAACTATAATATAACTATCTTTTTAAAGTTTTATATAAAGGGCTAAGAGGTGACTCAGTGGTTAAGAGCACTGGCTGCTCTTGGAGAGGACTCAGATTCAATGCCCGGTACCCTCATTGGCAGCTAACAACCTTCTGTGACTCCATTTCTTAGAGGTCCAACACCCTTTTCTGATCTCTGTGGGCACTGCATGACATGGGATTCGTACCCAGGTCTTCTATAAGAACAACCAGTGCTCTTAACCACTGAGCCATCTCTCCATCCCATATGTGCTTTATAATTTTAAATTTAATAGCCTATTTTGTATATAAGAGTTAAAAGCCAATTATATTTTAAATTAAAACTTTTCAAATCATATTTGAAACAGAAAATATATATACTCTATCCAAAATGTTTAAAAGTTGTAAGTACAGGAAACTCATGGTAAGTATTTTAAATATACTAAAAAAGAGAACTGTGGTTTTTTAAATTTTTATTAAATTCTCTTAAAATGTGTGTATGTGTATATCTCCATCTATATATATCCATACATTTTCATACATCTTAAACTCAGATATATAACACTCTGAAATCTATAAGGTAGCCTCGGGTTTTATGACACATGAAAAAATTTGCATGCATATGACATTTATCTATAAACAAACTGACAACGTGTCAAAATAGCATGAACTCATTTAAAGGCAAAGGACGTGTGAGGCTTTTACATCTGGGCAGACCATGGGCTTTGGGGAAGAGCTTTCCTATGAAAGGAGGTGTGGCTGCGTTGAATCTGTTTAACTGATCAGTTTAACCTTTTCTTTTTTCCCCTTTTCTTTAATGCAGGAGGATGAGGAAGTGAGGGTGGAGTCAGAGAGAGAAAGAAATGTGGCAAGGAAAGCATCCTGTAGCCTAGAGAGGCAGTTGGGAAATTTGCATATTGAACATAGATTTTTATTATATTTTTTTTAACTGTAACTCAGGGGATCAGAGATGAGGAGAATCCTGAGTGCTTGCCTCGGGGCAGGCATGTGGGTGAAGAGACCGGGCTAAGAATTTGGTTCTTGCTTTGATCTAGAAGTCCAGTCTGAGAGAACGCAGAACTGGGGGCTAGGTGAGTTTCTCAGTGGGAGGTACCAGGAGGTAGGTTCCTGCCAGGCACCCACGTGGAGCAGAACGGCCGCCTAGTGTTGGGCAGCTGGCGAAGGGGAGGGTAGGAAGCTGATAGAAAAGGGAAGGTTGAGCAGAGGGGAGGAGGCCTACAGACAAAAGAGGCACGTGTGTCAGAGGGAGGAGTTAGCGCACAAAGTAAAAGAACTTGTCTGTCATTACCAGATGGAGATGGGAGTCTGGTTAGGAAGCAGGTCCCTTTAGGAATGAGAGCATCGCCCTGCATCAGTTCCTTCTTAGCCTAGGGCAGAGGTTTTCCTGAAGAACTAGGTCTTTTGGAAAGTTGCATACAGTTGGCAGTGGAGCCTGTTTTTGTGGTAAGAGAAAGTACATGGCAAATTGGGAGAGGGATCAGATTTAGGAGACTGGTGGAGAGGAATTTTATGGAGGACCTCAAAGGCAGGATGAGGCCAGAGAAAGAAGCCGGGACAGATGAAGGCTAGAGTGCACAGCCTCACATGAAATTCCATTGCCTTAATGCACGGCCCCCAAAGTTAGGGCTATCGGAATATGAAAATTAAATGTGTCGCCCTCTGTCCAGTGGTAGCCATTGTTAAGGGGTACTGTGGGTGAGCCTGTTACAGTAAAAAAAAAGAAGAATCAAGGAGACAAGTTAGAGGGATTAGAGGATTACTTGACCACAGGGTGAGCAGGAATGAGAAAGGAGCATCCCCCCCACCCCCCGACAGAAAGCAGGTAGAAAGAAAGGGGTGGACGTCCCTAAAGCGATGTCTCTGCTCAAGAGGGCGAGAGGAGAGGTCTCACTGCTGCTTTCAAGGAGAGGGGGAAACCCTTCACTCGACATTGGGATTTCTGAAAAGTTTGTCACGGTCAGACGAATTTCCTGAGGGAGGGACAACTACCTTAAAACTTACCCAGGGTCCGGAAGATCCCTATCGGGGAGCTCCAGTAAAGGCCAGCAAACGAAAGGTCAGGAGAAGGAAAGGCAGAGAAAGGAATGCGCAGCACGAGACAGTACAGGTCGTCTTTACTTGGGGGAAAAACCTGCAGATTAGTGTCTCTGTAAGAATCAGAGCCTGCGGTTGCTCACAAGCTGGGGAAGTCATAGGGAAGAGTGGGGAGAGGGACAGGAGGGGGAAACGTCTCCTTTGGGCTCAAAGCTGGTCATTGCTAAGGGTCACCAGTGAGTAGTGAATTCCAGAGTATTAGGGCATCAGTAAACATCTCTCATGGCTGGCCATTACTGGGGTTCCTCAGGATGTGGCAGTCAAGAATCTCCAGAAACCAAATTACTGTGTTTACTGCAACTGCCACAGTTCGACCAAAGGAGTTTTACAAAATAGGGTGGCCCAGGATAACATTTATGGCTCATTACAATGCTCCAACACACACCCTAGATTGGAGATTTAAGATGCTAATAAAACGTGCACTGAATGAGTTTTATGTAGAATGACATGTAACAGATGAGCATGCAGGAGAAAGCCTGTGTTGTGTAATGAGGGAAAAACGCCGTGCTGTGTGGCGCTAAAGTCCCCACTCTTTGTACAACATGGCTGCTGAGTTACTACTTCTCTTTGCTCCAGCTTACTTCCTCCCATAGAAGTATATCTTTCCTTTTTAAAATTTTTTTATTTATCTCTTTATTTTGTGACAGGGTCTCTCTGTAGCCGCCGATGACCTGGAACTCACTATGTCGACTATGCTGGCTTGTCTCTACCTCCCAAGTGCAGAAGGTGTCACCACACCCTGCTATCTTTTCTTAATAAACTGTCTTTGCTTCTGCTGCAACTGTGTGTCTCTATCCAATGACATCAATGTGCATCGCCTTATTGATTGATTGGGAAAGAGAGCTATTGGTACAAACTCATCGCCTTTCAAATATAGGTAGGTTTAAAAAAAACACACAGGTGGATACAAATACAGGTGGATAAATCAATGTAATGAGTGTGTGTGTGTGTGTGTGTGTGTGTGTGTGTGTGGTTACGCTGTTTTGTGCATGTTTTCTACTCTGCCTAGAAGCAACAATATATCAGTAATAATGATTACATTTACCACTCAGAGCTTGGTCACTACAAACTATTATTCATATGAGAGGAAACAGCCTTTTTTTTTTTAGAGAATACTGATTTCAGGCCTTGGACCAGGTAGTACAAAACACACTATTAACATGTTGTACCACAACTAAGGCACTTTAAAGGATGACAGTGATACAATAAAATTCTAGCTTAAAGAAATCAGCTATTTGTCAAATCTGTAAACACAGGCATTCACAGTAGATTTGGGTTACAATACATTGAATAAAGCGATAGCCCACATTAACGTAGATAATCAAACAAATTATAAGAGTAAGAAATCTCCTGTCAACAAATGACTAATTAGTTATGAGTGCATTCTATAACTAGTAAGCAGATTGACTAACTCACACATATACAATGAAACCCTCCCATACCGCGGATTCATTACAAACACACACCCACACACCCATACACACACACACACACACACACACACACACACACACACCGAAAAACACCATATACAGAGACAGCAGCAGGACAGTGGAAAAGCATAGCAGTCAGAACTCCAGATAATCAAAGTGAAGTTTTATGTAAAGCAATCTCATTGGGATCTTGATAAGACTCCCTAAATGTTCACATCATCATTTCTGTCATATTCCTGCTGTAGATACATAAACCAGCTCTACCTGTTAGTCACTGTACAGTGGATTCATTCTCTGAGGGAAGAGTCAGATGGATGAACTGTGAACAAACACCTCCCTCTCAGGCTGGGTGGTATTTACCAAGGACTACCTTGTGCAAGAAAAACAAGGAGCTGGGAGAGTCCTACGCCCCTCCCAATCAGTCCATTGACCTTGGATGTAAGACAGGGAGGGGATAAAGGCACTTAAGTAAAAGGTACAATTAGTGGGCCCTTTTTTCTTCCCCTTCTTGCCATTTGGATCTGACCAAATGGAAGTTGCACAATCCAAGCCTGTTTGTGGACTTACTGGTATAACTTACAGAGAGGTGGGAGGGTGACCATCTTCTGTATGTAACCCTACCCACTGCTCTGTCAGTAAACCCAAGTAAATTAGTTGGAATTTGCCTAACTGTGAGTTGGGAAATTTGTGTCTCATTTGTTGTGGGATCTGGGGAGAAAGGGACTAAACTTAGTTAGCCTAGGAGAAATCTTAGCAACAACTGGTGATGCACGTGGGATATAACAAATGGAGGATGAATTTGGGAGGAGCAACCATA
The DNA here is from genome assembly GCA_035773235.1 of Eospalax fontanierii. Taxonomy (NCBI): domain Eukaryota; kingdom Metazoa; phylum Chordata; class Mammalia; order Rodentia; family Spalacidae; genus Eospalax; species Eospalax fontanierii. Next base: position 11,376,831 of record CM069527.1, read on the forward strand.
TTGTCCCTAATATGGAGAAGACCAACAACTGAAACAAAGTTGGGTGAGGGAAGAGTGTGGGCAGAGGAAATTTTGGTATGGTGGACTATTTCCACAGGACTGGTGTGTAGTGGCCATTGCATGGACAGTGTGGTTTTTAGTGAAATACATAACTAAGGTGAAATCATCCAGGCAGATGAGATCAGTGGGAAAAATATTAGGGTGGCAGTCCATGTGGAAGCGATATGAAGTGGCAGGCCTGTCTGCCCAGTGGTGACCACCTCTAGAGTATGGTGATGCTTTCATAATGGTAGAAGGTCTAGAACAAACACTGCAGACCCTGGGAGTGGTGCACCAGAAGCAAAGCTATCAGCAAGCTCCTGCAGAAATGACTTGGCCACTGCAATGCCTCATAAGAGACCTGTCTCAAGCTGAAGCAGTAGCCCAAAGAGAGATTCAAAGTGTGAGAGAAGGATTAGATCAAGAGAAGGATATGAGGCTTACTTCTTCAGTACTAACCTCTGATCTTGTCACCAAATTGGATGAAAGAGACAAAGAGATAAAAGTTATCCTGCTGTTTATTATGGCTAGGAGGTCAAAAAGGGAAGAAAGTCTACTTCATACTGATAATACAAGACCCCTTCTGGATCCTAGGACTTGGAACCCCTGGGAAGAATCAGGCAGCAATGAAGGAGGAAGCAACCTAGAAATAGTAGATGAGGTCCCATGAGTTGGACCTTTAATACAAAGAGAGGGAAAATCTACAGTTCAGCATGCTGATGGAGGTCTTAACAACAGCCTAGTGCAGGGAACCATGGTAATCAGAGAATACTCTGCACTGGAGCTGTTGGAGCTAGGAAAGACATTCAAACAGGCCATGATGTAACCCCTAGCCACCTGGCTCATATGGCTATGGGATGTGGGAGTGGATGGGATTACTTTAAGTGCTGCAGAAGCTGAAAAGCTGAGCAATATAACCATTCATCTTTCTCTGAGACAGAGACTTCACAATCTAAGACATTATGAAGGAAATCAGTCCCTAATGGATTGGCTAATATGAACCATTAGGAACATATGGTTATTCCCACCTGAGGCTCCCATGAATACCAGAGACTGGAACACTATAGGGGAAGGGCAGGCACTACCTAGAGAACAAGGTGTGAGGAAAGCTGTGTTTGATGCCCAGTTCATGGGCTCAGATAGAACTGTTTTTACCAGAGACTCAAAAAAGATACTGACTCAGCAAGGCCAGCGAGACTGATAGGAGTGTGGGTGGCAGTGCTGAGCCCCCATGGTGGGGCATGACCTGTATGAGGAAGGAGAGGCTTTAGCTGATTTAAACCAACAGGTAAGCTGGAGCTAAAACAGGTAGACAAGAGGGAAAAGGACAAAAACTCTACAAAGGGCCCTTTTGTGTCTCTCCAGCACAGATGTGGCTGGATCTGCACAAGGCAGGGGTTGCGAGGGACAAAATTAACAGGCAACCAAACGTTGTACTAGTGTGTCTGTGGAAGGCTTTAAAACCTGACCAGCAATTCACCACCACAGTAAGAGAGGCCGGAGACCAGGAGGCATGGGCGACTCCAACTGCACCACCTACTCCAGACGAAGGGAGTCTCATGGGATGGCATCCTCCCCAGCCGCTTCCCTGAAAGGTGGCCAAGGTTGCCCATGGGGTTAGGGTCATACTGGTGCAATAGTGGTTCCTCTAGTATATGTACAACCAGCAAATTTCCAGTTGACTGAGAGCCTTTTCACCAGCGGCTGGGGAGAGGGGCACATATTTGGTTCTGTAAGCCAGGTTGACCCCCAGTGAAAGGGGAAGTTATAGGTCCCAGTGGGGAAGCCACTGCAATTGTTCTTCTAGATGGATGTGCTACACCTGCTAAGGTACCGTCCAATCATTTTTGTTTACACCCGTAGGTTCGGTCATTATAATAATCAGTATTTGTATGGTTTATGTGGATGTTACTGTTTTCCTTTTGTTGCTATTGTGTTTTGTTTTGTTTTGTTTTCCACAGTAGGATAAAGTGGGAATAATAGTTTATTAGTGAATAATCATTTTTTAGGGAGAAACAAATGATAATAAGACCTGAAAATCTGATACTATGTTACAATGGGAAAGAGGCTCATTGCACACCTATCATCGCCTTTCAAGGCTCAGGGATTTTTGCAGAAGAAGATGGTGTGAAGGATGTAAGAGCCAGAAAAGGGGGTGGACTGTAGAGGAGATTAACTCTCTGAGGGACAAGCCAGATGGATGAGCTGTGGATAAACACCTCCCTCTCAGGCTGGGTGGTATTTATCTAGGACTAAGTTGTGCAAGAAAAAGAGGAGATGGGAAAGTCCTATGCCCCTCCCAACCAGTCCATTGGCCTTGGGTGTAAGATGAGGAGGGGCTAAAGGCATTTAATCTGGGAGAGAGCCGTGAGGTGGGCCTTTTTTCTTCCCCTCCTTGGGGAAGTTTTCAAAATAGTTTTCAAAAACTATTCCTTAAGGGAAAGTTATACATTCTAATTACCAAATTTACAAAGATGGTAGTGTTTAAAGCTAGGATTTCTTCCCATGACTCCAGGAAACATGTATTTACAGATGTGACAAAAAAATTAAAATACAATATTGTAGTCTTCAAAGAGCTCTATTTTTCCATGCTAAAAGCTCACTGGGAGAATTGTGAAGCCAGAACAATAGAATACGAAAATAAGTCTTAGCCTTTAACACTTTCATATTTTTTGATAAGAAGTATGTGTTTAAGGGATTTGATTATTTCCCGTTTGTAAATTCTAACTATGGAAGTTAAAAATCACACATTTTTATCTTTGAATTACAGTTATTAGACATAAATAGAGATAACAGAGATTCTTTAGCTCACGGGAGCATATGGGCTATTTTTGACTATAGCAATTTTTTTTTCAAACCATATCCTTGTTTTTGACCACAGCAAAGTCATTGGAAATGCACATAGAGCACAAAACTAGAAGTCTCACTGGAAAAAAAGGAGTATTTAATAGTTTTTTAAGGATCAAGGTAACAGAGCAGTCAATTATTTGGAAAGAAAATAATTTAAATAAGAGGAATATGACCTGGTTTTCATGCCCTCCGCTCTGCATTTGAGATTTTATGGTGATGAATTATTTTACACAGCAGCCAGATGGATGCTCAGATTACATGCTTAGATTCTAAGTAGCTGATTTTTACAATATTCCTTATGCTTAGTAGAAGACTTCTTGTTCCTTCTGGCAAACTCGAATTCATGAGCAGTCAGTCAATAATCATCAAACCAAGCAGAACACTGTCAATTAATATCTTCTATAACTTGAATGCTGCTTTGCAAACTTAGTTATGTTTCTAATTTCTCAAATTTCAAACTTGATCTGTTGGAGGGATGGGGAAGAAGAGCAATATTTCTAGTGCTCATCTTTGATCAGATTTCATCTTAAATTGCTATGTCTTGTTGCTAATTTCATAACTCTTAACAGAAGTGGAACATAGAATAAATTAGTTTCGTAATGTTTTTTTGGATGAGATAAACTAAACTGAAAATAAATGCTCTGATCCAATGTCAAACTGAAGAAAAATCAGTAAACTGATGTTTAGCATGGTACATACAACCAGGAAGCTGTCCTCTAAATACATTAAAAATTTCATTTAGCAATCCTAACTCTGCCCATTTCTTTGTAATCTGTGCTCATGAAAGTTAATTATTCAGTAATCTTTTTGTAAGAATTATTTTCGTATTTGTAAATAATTTCTCAATTTCTCCCAACCTGTACCATCTCCAGGTTAAATCATGTCCAATTCTTTTTGCATTGGTTTTAATGTTGCTGTCTATGCTATGTAATTAGCAATATCTGCAGTATCCTCAGCATGATAACATAACATGTGAAAACTTCAAGAGTTAAAATATCGAAATAAATAGAATGTGAAAAATACACTTACCTCTCTCATTGTCTGTTATGCTGCTGATGGGCCCAGTACAATCGCCCAATCCTTAAAATATAATCAATGCCAGATGTACTTTCCATATGGTTATGGTTTTATTGCTACTTAGAATTCAGAATTTGTATTGCTATTTACTAGCAGAGATGGAAAAATTAAATCCAATAAAACTTTTGCTTGCTATTTTTCTGGAGTTCAATAATAAGCATTGCTCAGAAAGCTGGAAAAACACAGAGAGCATTGACACTTTCATGTTGAAATGCCTTCATTTTCCTCAGATAAACACCTGGCATTCTGTGTAGAATGGGGGAGATATCACCTGATCCTCCCCTGCTCACTAAAGATAAGGATGCTGGAGGAATACTTAACTGCATTAAGGCTGGTGAGTGTGAAGAAATGTAAGTTGACCTGACACTTAGCAGTTTTGCACAGAAAAATGGAAGTAGAAGTCAAAGGTAGACCAGGGGAAGGAGGTAGTGCCTAGAATGAGAGACAGCACTATGTGAACATGATTCAGTTATTCAACATTGTTCCTACAAAGAAAGTATTGTTTGCTGGACATTGGCGCCAGCTTGATGGAGTAGTAATCGCCTCCCCTCTTCACAGAGTGTTTCCAGATTTTTACCCAAAAAGTATTGTTGCCTTTCATCTGGAACCCTAAGCAGTAAGACTGATGTGTTATCTCTAGTGTTTCTTAGCTTGTCATCACACTTTCCTCTTGTCCCAATTAGCATAACAAACATCAAGACTCAAAAAGACAATGTTGTTTGGTCAATACTGTACCCAAGCATTAAGCACCTGATTCTTGCTGTTGCTCTTTTGTGCTTTGATTTTTAAAAATAAATCAGCTTTGGTTGCTTCTTTGTAATTGAAGATACATTCCTTCCTTCAGATTTAACTGATTCTCACCTCCTAGCTATTAGCCCTTCTGTGTTGGTTACTTTTCTGTCATCTTGACATGAACTTAGACACATCTGGAAAGAAGGAACCTCAACTAAGGAATTTTCTCCATCAGATTGGCCTGTCTGTGGGGAATTGTCTTGATTGCTGATTGATGTAATAGGGTCCAACACACTGTAAGTGTTGTCATCACTGGGCAGGTGGGCCTGGACTGTAACTGAAGGGTGGTTGAGCAGGCCAGGGGAAGTGAGCCAGAAAGCAATGTTCCTTCATTCACTGAGTCCCTACATTGGTTTCCCAGGATAATGAACTGTAATCTGAAAATCAAATAAATTCTTTTCTCTCCTGAGTTGCATTTGGCATTTGGCTTACGCTTTCTCACAGCAACAGTGAAGCAAATCAGAACTTCAAAGAAGGTGCGATATGATTCATCATAAAATAGCTCAAAAAATAGATATTACAATCCTGTTCTCCTTCTAGCTTTGGGTACCAGCTGCCTTTTGCTCATAGCACTCCAGATCTCTGGACTACATTCTTAGTTCAGACAAAACCCACTGTGTCTTGATGCTCCATACTCAGATCAGCTCAGTTTTTCAGTCTAGTTTGTTAGAGCCTTCATAGGTTGTTCACACCCCTGACTTCCCTCCACCTGCCCTAGACCAGCCATCTACCCTGGCTGTCTTCTCCTCCAACCTGCCCGGATTCCTGTGAGCAGCTTCTTCTCTGCTAAGTCTGATCCAGCCTATTGCCATTCTACTGTCTACCACCTGGGCAACTCCATTCTCCCCTTTCCTGAATCCTATTCTAGCCTTGGGCACAGGCCAGCTCTTGCCCTTTAGCACCCATATCTCTGGACTACCTTCTTAGTCCAAATCCACCCACAGCTTCCTGATCCCCCTTACTTAGATCAGTTCAATTTTTCAGTCTAGTTTGTGAGAGCCTTTACAGTCTGTCCCCACCCCAACTTGCCTTGGATTCCAGAGACCAAGGTTCTTCCCTGGAAAATCTGATCCTGCCCACAGCATCTCCACTCCCCCACAGCTGCAACAAAGCCAAAATCTCCTGCACAATATCCCTTCTAGCCTGAGGCACAGGCTCACTTTGACCCTTAGTAATCCAGACCTCTGGACTACCCTTTGACAAAAATCTGCCTGACTGTGAGATTCCCAAATTGCACCATCTCTATCCCCCAGTATTGGTACCCTCTGCAACCCCGCCTACTGCTCCAGTGCTAGGTTTCTGTGCCCTTTAGTAGGGGCCCAGACCTTTGAAGACCGCCGGAGACAGCCTGAATTCAGCGACTACGTAGCAGTCTTCCCAAATTGTTCTGTGCTTGCGGACTAGAGGGACACAGACTCTAAGACATAGCATGAGGGCATCTGATCTCACCTAGCTTTTGCCTCTGAGGGAACTCCTGAGCAGTTGGACTATACCCATGTGGTTCCATGAATATAAAATCAAAAGAGAGAACCTGAAACCTTGACCAATAAATATTTTAAACCCAATAAGCAAGCAAGTCACATCAAGTGTACAAATAGAGTCAGAATCCAACTCAACAAAGGAAGGCTTGAATCTCACATCAGAATCATGAACAAAAGAAATCCACATGCTAAGACCACAACAAAAAATAATAATATGAAAACCCAAGTATGTCCCCACCAAAAATCACCAATCCTATACAAGAGTTCTACAACAAGAACCCCAGAGAGATAACCCAGAACACAGAGCTTAAAAGAACAATCATAAACATGATCAAATAATCAGTGAATTAAAGAACACACAAACAAGCAAATCAAAGAAATTAAAGAAGATATGGTAAACTTATGACTGAATTCACAAAAGAAATAGAAATATTGAAATAAACTCAGGCTGAAATGAAGAAGGAAAACTCAATAAGCCAATTTGAAACTATAGGAAACAGTCTCACCGATAGAATGAATAATGGAAAACAGACTATAAAGACTGGATGATTAAGTTGAAGAATTGGAGCCCTCAAGGAAAGGTTATGAAAAAATTAAAAAATTAACAATGGAATATGAAGGAAATGTGGGACACCATGAAAAGATAAAATTTATGCATTGTAGAGGAAAGAGAAGAATCTCAGTTATTGAGCAGATTTTCAACCAGATTATATAAGAAAGTTTCCAAAAATTAAAGAAATATCCCTGCTAATACAAAATCACATAGAACACCATAAAAGAAGCTCCCCACATGACATATAATAGTAGAAACATTAAGCATACAGAACAAACAGAGAATACATATGGAAAGCTCCTCCCAAAAAAACAAGAAGTCACATTAAAAGGGAAACCCATCAGAATTACAGCTGACTTTTCAGTGCAAACTATGAAACCCAGAAGAGCCTGGACCAAAGTATTCCCAGTTCTCAATGACCATAGATGCCAACCTAGAAGACATTACCCAGCAAAACTCTCCATTATACTTGAATGAGAAAAAAAAATCTTCCAGGTAAACATTTCTAAGATAAAAAATTCATGTCTAGAAAACTAACCCTTCAGAGAATACTTGAAGTGATACAAGAGCTAATGAAAGGAATGACTATACCCAAGGGATAACAGAAAGAAACTAAATGAAAGTATCACTGGGGAACCACAAAATTAGACCAAGAATGTGAACAGAAATAAAAGTGATGCGAATCAATACACATCTTCAATAATAACTTTAAGTATCAGTGAACTAATTCCCCTATCAAAAGAAACAGGCTAGCTGAATGAATGAAGAGACAAAGTCCATCTTTTAGTTGTCTGCAAGAAATCAATCTCACCTTCACAGACAAGCACTGCATTAAGGTGAAAGGATGGAAAAAATTATTCCAAATAAAATGGTGCTAAGGGAAAAGCAGGAATAGCCATTCTAATATCTGAGAAATAAACTTCAAACAAAACTAGTCAGAAGAGATAAAAAAGGTCAATTCATTCTGATCAAAGGAACAATTAACCAAGAAGATATTACAATCATGAACATATATGCACCAAACTCTGGTGCACCCAACTTCATAAATCAATGCTATAGGACTCTAAATCACAGATTAATCCCAAGTCACTAATAATAGGGGTCTGTAATACCCCACTGTCTCCATTAGACAGGTCAATCAGACAAAGAATAACAGAGAGATATCTAAATTAAACAGTACCATACATCAAATGGACCCAACACAGATCTACGAAGTATTCCACCCAGCACTAAAGAATACACAATCTATTCATCAGCACATGGAACTTTCTCCAAAATCAACCACATACTGGGGCACAAACCTCTACGAATATGAAAAAAATTGAAATAATCCTATGGATTCTATTAGACCACAATGCAATAAATCTTAAAATCAACACTGGAAGAAGCCCTAGTAACTTCAGGAATCATGGAAACCAAATAGTACACTCCTGAATGATGAATGGGTCAAAGGAGAAATTAAGAAAGAAAGAAAAGTATTCCTGAAATTAAACAAAAAAGACAATAAAACTGAACAAAACCTTTGGAACATGTTAAAAGCAGTCCTAAGAGAGAAATTTATGGCTGTAAGTGCCTACATTAAAAAAATAATAAAGAGCACAAATAAATGACTTAACATTGTAACAAAAATCTTTAAAGGCAACAAAAAGTGAAACCCAAACCAGCAGACAAGAATAAACCTGACCGAAGACATTAAAGATGCTTATAATGAAAATTTTATATCTTTAAGGAAAGAGATAGATGAGGACACCAGAAGATAGAAGGACCACCCCCTCCATGCTCAGGAATTAAAATTGTTATTATGAAAATGACCATCCTACCAAAACAATATATAGATTCAATGCAATTCAATTATAGTCCCCATGATATTCTTCACAGAATTAGAGAGAAGCATCATAAAATTCATATAAAGTACAAAAGACTCAGAGAGCCATGGCAACCTTGAGTACAAAGAACAATGCAGAGGGGGATACTATACCAGATTTTAATCTATATACTGAGCTATAGTCATAAAAACTGCATGATACTGGAATGAAAATAAACCCACAGACCAATGGAATATAGTTGAAGATTCAAACATGAGTACATGCAATTTCAGCCACTTGATATTTGACAAAGTGGCCAAGAACACCCACTGGGGGAAAGATAGCAATTTCAGCAAATGGTGCTGGAAAAATTGGATCTCCACATATAGAAAAATAAACTATACCCTTATCTTTCATCTTCTACAAAAGTCAACTTCAAAGGGATCTTTGAACTTTCTAAGACCTCAGTGAGGATCCTGAAACTCCATAAAGTTGACAGTGACCTACCAGACATATAGGAAAGGACATTCTAAACCAGACATCATTTGCTCAGGAATTAAGGAAAGCAGTCAACAAGTGGGACCTCGTTAAGCTAAAAAGTTCTGTACAGAAAATGAAACAACCAAAGAAGTGAAGAGAAAACCCATAGAGTGGAAGGAAATCTTCACCAGAGACACATGTGACAGAGGTTTAATATTCACAATATATAAAGAACATTGAAAACAAAGAATCAAGAAATCAAGTGACCCAATAAGAAGATGGGCTAAGGACCTGAGCAGAGAGTTCTCAAACAAAGAAATAAAGATAGCTAAGAAACATCATAAAAATTGTTCAACATCATTAATAATTAGGGAAATGCAAATTAAAACCACTTTATGATTTCATTTATACCAGTCAAACAGGCTAAGATCAAGAGAACAAATGATACCCAATGATGGAGAGGATGTGGGGAAAGAGGAATGTTCATTCACTGCTGGTGGGTTTATTAACATGTGCAACCCCTACAGAAAGCAGTGTGGAGAACCAGAAAACTAAATATGAATCTAGTATTTGACCTGGTTATATTGTTCCTTGGCATATATTCAAAGGACTCATTCTATTGCAGAAATATTTGTACATTTATACTTCCTGCTGCTCTTTTCACAACAGCTACGAAATGGAAGCAACTAATTGTCCCTCAAGTGATAAGTGGATAATGAAAATGTGGTACACTTACACAATGGAGTTCTACTCAATGATAAATAAATACAAAATCATGTTATTTGCAGATAAATGGAAGAAATCAGAAACTCTTATGCTAAGTGAACTAATACAGATTCAGAAAAACAAATGATGTATGTTTGCCCTCATTTGTACATCCTAACACCAAACCTTTATATGTGATTTTGTATCATGATACAACTGCAGGAACCAGGTAAATGGAAAGGAACCATGGAGATAAGGGGAAAGAAAGAACCTGAGAGAGAATAGTTGGAGACAAGTGTTACTAAGGAAGAAATAAATAAGTGGGTGTATTTAAAATGGAGGGGTGTTGGAGGCCACAGGTCAGAGAATAGCCAGCTTAGCCTGATTCCATCCCAGAGAAAAACAGCCCCGGGAAAGATCCTCCCTGCATGCCCTTCTCTCTTAGTGCTAGACTCTTGGCCAAGGGCTAGCCAGGATCTTGTCAATTGCAAAGCTCAAGTAAACAACTTGACCTTTGAGCAAGCCCAACCACAACTTCCTTTTTCCTGTTTACAGCTGTGTGTCATCAATAGAGAAACCTCCTGTAAAGCCCCGCCCTCAGGGTATATAAGGCTTGCTGCCTCTGAATAAAGTCAGTGTGTCAGTCGAATGACTTTCCTCCTACCTAGTGTGTGTCTCTCTCTCTGTGTCTGTCTCTCTCTCTGTGTCTGTGTGTGTATACTTTTCAACCTCGACGTCCCTCACAGAGACTCGGACCCAGGGCTGTACAGGCGCGGCAGAGGGGAAAGAGAAGGTTGTATAAGGAACTATGGGGATATCAGGAAAGAAAAGGCTCAAGAGAAGTGGGGCCATACGAAACTGATATCATCAAAGGAGAAATGGGGAAATGGGGACATTCTAATGGAGAAGGCATGGAGGGAGGTTTAGACAGGGAGAGAGAGAGGAGAGATAAATAATGCTTAACTAGTATAAAACATAATAGTGAATCCTATTAGTCCAACAACCTAATGACAAATTCCATATATGCTATCTCTATATTAGCCCAAATGCATAGCTGGAGGGTATATAACAAGAAAACACCAGAAAGGAGAAACCCTCCTTTGAGTTGTTGGCCAGGGTGATCCAAGAGACTCCCAGAATTACACTGGCTATTGCCACAACCTTTGGTTGCCTCCCAGAACTTGAAGATAAAACAGTATTGCTGGAAACAGAATATACTTCAGAGAGGGGATTTGGAACAATGGAGCTGGAACTGATCTGGAAACCATTTCCTCTGAAAGCTAGCTCTCATAGCTCTATAGAGGGCTATGCAAGCAGCTAAGGGAGAACATCAATAGACAGCCCAGCACATGACACAGGTGCTGTAGTGTCACTTTTATCTTGGGGTCAATCAATGGCTACTAATCGTTCTTAGAGTCCATTCAGTGGGAGGAAACTCATATGTGGTACTGTAATCATAGCCAAATATGCATGGCTGAAGAGGTCAAAGATCTTAGAGAAATCCCCCAAGCTACCGTATCCCCAAGCTAATGTAACTTCCTACTATGTGCAAAATATGTATCCTTATATATATACAGTCAAGTATCCCAGTCACCACTGTGGCATAAAAAAGCAGTTTTCTGTCTGCTATGAGGGATGGACTTCAGGCATGATTGACATCCGAGTAACCAGTGACTTAAGGGGGGAGGCTTAACTGAAACGCAGGGGAGGCTGGGAAGGAGGGAAGCAGGTGTGGTGGAAGGTCACCATCTTGGGTGCACACTCCAGAGTTCCCATGATCAAAATGCAGGCTCAGCCATAGGAAGTTTTCCCCTCCCTCTATCTGGGGATGAACACCTTGTAAGTAACATGGAATAAACTAATCTTTCTAAAGAACATTCTCCGTTGGTTCAGTCAGTTCAAACCTGGGGGTGGGTGAGGCTGAATTCCAGGTCCCACCATGAGAAAATCCATGCAATACCACTCATTAAAGAAGCTTCTGTTCCACCAGACCAAGACGAATAGAGTACCACAACTGGTCACACAGACATTGTCTGTGAATTGCCTCTGAGTAAGCAGCACATGTGCAATGCAACCTCTCCACCCAAGGCTCATGCAAAATGGAACAAGAGATAAAGAGGACATGAATGTATCTCTCAATTCTCATTAATGAAGCTCCATCATGTAACAAAGGACCTGTAACAGGAAAGGTCACAAATGAACAAAGGACAGAGATTTCAGAGTCTGCAGAGTGTGGGTCCCTGGACAGGACTTCTATGTTAAGCTTCACTCACAAAGGGCTCAGGAACCACTGCAGAATAGGGTTTGGAAATGATTTAAGAGCCAGGGCAGAGGTGCATGGCCATATGGAAATAGAATCCTATAAGCTCCTGGGACCCTGCTCATATGAACCTACAGCAATGATTTCAGTATGCTCAAGACCCATCCAAACTAAAACAGTCAGAAACTCAGCTAGGAACCAGAGAAATGGTTAGCAGACCCCACTCTGCTGAAAAAGTTCTTGCAATTGATTATTGTTGGGTGAACATGAGTTGATCATTCTAAAGCAAGGGACTCCTGATTGGCTGTCTAGACCTCCTTAGGTGAATTTGCACTGAGGGACATATGGGGAAACAGAGGACACAATGTGCCTTAACAAAGATGAAAGAATGTATGGATCCCAGTTGGGGGATGGGGGTGCCAGTGGGGAAGGAATATAGCGACTGAGATCAACTGTGTAGGGCTCTGGCCCCCCTGCATGCCCTTCTCTCTTAGTGCTAGGCTCTCGGCCAAGAGCTAGCAGGATCTTGTCAATTGCAAAGCTCAAGTAAACAACTTGACCTTTAAGCTAGCACAGTTGCAACTTTCTTTTTCCTGTGTAAAGCTGTGTGTCATCAATAGAGGATGTCTCCTGAGAACCTGAACTTTTAACCTCCTGCAAAGCCCCGCCTCAGGGTATATAAGGCTTGCTGCCTCTCAATAAAGTCAGTCAGTAATTCTCCTTTCCTCCTACCTAGTGTGTGTGTCTGTATCTCTGTCTTGTGTGTTTCATTCAATCCACAGCCCTCCGCTGATCTGGACTAGGTCAAGGAACATAGCCAGGGCACTACAGCAATTGAAATGTTCTATATGAAATGCACAGCGATTCAATTAAAAAAGAACGCATCGCTTCAAATAAGACTGTGAAGGGTTGGAGAGACTTTGGAGCTTAAATGTGATTATTCACAGAAGCTTCCACGCATAGCTGGATAAAATGTATGCCACTGATTGTAATCTCTGTGTGGTATGCACTCTGGTGGCCACATAAAACTGAGAAGAAAGTATTTAAGTAGTTTGACTAGCCTATTTTTGAATACTATGATGGCAGTCATCTTCATTATACTTTGACATTTTAAGAATTTTTTTGCATTCATTTCTCATAGCTTTTTTTTCTATTTTACTAGCCCAGCCTTCACTGATATCTTTTGTTTTCTCCCCATATCCCCTAGTTCTAATTACTGAGTAGAGACTCCATCTCTATGTTCCCTTCCTAGATCATCTCACCAAGTCCCATATGACTACTCTCCATTGTTGAACTGATGGCTATCAGAGGCATAACAAAATCTTGGCTCTCACTTGGAATATACCATCTAGGGATCCAAAGTGAACATTAGCCTTAGCACATCCTCGATGGAGTCTTGATTCCACTTCTCTAAACTGCTGCCTTCGTGCACTTTCTTCTTGCCCATCAGCATCTCTTGCAAGCTGTAATCTATCAGTCTATAAGAAAATGCTGTTGGGCAAACTTTCAAAACACAGTATTTCTTGAGATTGATTAACAGCATTTCCATCTTGGAGTAAGAAAATCTCATAGCTTGTTGGGAATATTATCTTTTGACTTCTAATTTTGTGTTAGTTATTGTCTATACAGTGGCCTCATTCTTTTAAAATTTTAAATTATTTTTGGGGTGGAGAGATGGCTCAATGGGTAAGAGCACTGGGTGTTCTTGCAGAGACCTGGGTTTGGTTCCTAGCACTCACATGGTGGCTAAAGAACCATCTGAAACTCCAGTTCTATGGGCTCCAAATACCCTCTTCTGACCTCCAGGGACATTGTACAACATGGGCACACTTACATACACGCAGGCAACACACTCATACATATAAAATAAAAATAATAAATAAAATATTAAAATTTTAGATTATTTTTACATTTATTTATTTGTGTATACTTGTTTCAAGGTACATGTGTGAATGTCAGACTACAAGTTGCAGTAGTTGGTTCTCTGATTCTACCATGTGGGTGCTAGAGATTGAACTCAGGTCATCTGACTTGTTGGGAAGTGCCTTTACTGACTAAGCCATATTGCTGGACCTTAGACTTATGATTTTAAAAGGTAAATAAGCTTATTCCTTAGGTCTTGCTTATCTCACACATAATACACATAATACACATAATAACATTGACTTAATTACTCCTAGTGAACTCCAATATCATTATCAGGGTGCCATTTTACAAGTCTTGCCCTCCCTCCCAGCCTGCCTCTGTCCTCAGCCCCTCACCTCACTTCATTCTAAGCAAAAGGAGTGTAGGTGCTGTAAGCACTTTCCTGACCCTGGCCTTCAGTTCCCTTCTTTCCTCTGAAATTCTCTTCTGACTGATTACAGACTCACTCTCAGGGTATCTCTGGCTGTCTGTTCAAATGCCACTTATCAAAGATGCCCTTCCTAACTGCTTTATGAAAAACCTGAATTTTAAAAACTCTCATTTTTTTGACCCCCTGTCATTTCCTATTCTGCTCACACTGCTGTATTTCCTTTAAACTTCTTACTAACACTGTGTAATTTCTATTTTGTTAGATTTGTTTTTCATCACCTGCCTGCTCTCATTAGAATGCAAGCTCTGTTGTATACACTGTCTGTCACAGGTCATAGAACATTTCATTGTATCAGAAAACATTAGAATTCATTAATTAGATTTATCAGAATGTTAGCATCAATACTCAGAATTCTAATAGATTTCCTTGTATAATAAGTTCACTTATAAAGTAATAAAACATTTTATTCACTCTGTCCAATCTAATTGACAGAATATTACACAATTATTTGGTTATGTAGTTTGGCTGTTCTCATTAACATAACTTAGAATATTAACATAAACAGAATAGAAGACAGATCTTTAAATATATTGATTTATCTTTTCATATAAAGCATAGTAAAAATAAACCAGTCAGATTAATGGTCAAAGCAATCATTTTACAAGAGGGCATATGCTTATTCCTAAGAGTTTAGAATAGCACTGATACCACTTGAGATAACAGAAATGCAAAGCAAAACATCAGCTCCCAAATCATCATGCTCCCACAAATAGAATTCATCACACTCAGGACAAATAGAAAGTAATTATTTCTACTGTCCTTCCTACTAACTACTTAAGAATTGCATTAACTTAATAAGCACTCTATTAATATCAAAGTTTTAGTCAGGAACATAGTGCAGATTGGGTATTTATTTTCAAAGAGTTCTCTTTGCATTATCAAATAACGCAAAATTCAACTGACAAAAAGTGACAGTAATCCGGAGCTGAAGGCAGCTAGAAAGAGTGGCAATAAGCACTAAGGTAGGGCTGGCTGAGAAATGGCTGCAATTTGGATACAGAAGGAAGTCTAATGGGATGATGTTTGGATAAGGAAGGAAGACAAAAGGGAGAATGTGAATAAAGAGAAGTTCCGCCTTATGCAACACAAAATATGAAAATTTGGTTACACTTATTGAATGTACTAATGCACTTGAGCTAGGCTATGCTCCTGATCTATTACTCCTTTGTTTCAGTGACAGACTCAGAGAAGTCTTGTGAAAGGTATGCTTTATTGAGGAGAGAGAGCACTGGTGATGTTGAGTTGGGAGAAAATCAGTTTGGAAGACACTAAGGGGACAGAGAGTGGGATGCAGAACTCAGGCCAGAGGAACAGTTAGTGGAGCAGCTGAGGGTGCGCAGAAAGAGCTGCCTTAAAGACAGTGGCCAGAGAGAGACCCCACAGAGAAAGTGGCCAGAGAGAGACGCCACAGAGAAAGCGGCCAGAGAGAGATGCCTCAGAGACAGTGGCCAGAGAGAGATGCCTCAGAGACAGTAGGCAGAGAGACACCTCAGAGGTATTGGGGCAGGGACCAATTTATCCTTCCGTAAGCATGGGAACACAAGTAAGTTTACTTAGGGTAAAAACCCAAATTAAGAGATTTGGGAACTCCACAGTATTAAAAAAAATCATCTTACAGAGAGCCAAGGATTTATAAAGCAATCATTTTGTTGTGCCAAATATTGGCCTTACCAACAAGAACTAAAACCATTCTTCACTAGTCAACCAGCACACGAAACTCTCCCATGTACATGAAGGTCTGGGTTTTTTTTTTGGTTTAGCACTTGTCCTTCTCTTGAACTTCAAAAGAACTGTGTATACACTTTGATACTTTACAGTTTTGCCTGATTTCTAAGAACTTCTGAATTTAATTGCATAGTTAAGCATTACAACACAAAAACCCTAACTACAAATGTATCTGCTCTCTCCTTTCTTTTGTTATGCAATTATGTCTGATCACATAGCATGTCTTTGTTATAAATTCCCACAAATCTTCTTTGAAAAAAGCTTCATACATCAAATAATTCCTAAATACCTATGCTAATGTGACACATACTTACCACCTGGAAAGAAGGACTTTCAACTGAAGAATTGCCTCCATCAGATTAGTCTCTGGACCTGTCTGTGGAACATTTTCTTGATTGATGATTGATGTATGAGTACTCAACCCATTGTGGATAGTGCTTCCCCTAGGCAAGTAGTCCTGGGCTACATAAGACAAATGACTGAGTGGCTGAAGATATGGCTCAGTGGTTAAAAGTACTGGTTTCTCTTGCAAAAGACCTGGGTTCAATTCCCAACACCCATGTGGTGACTAACAACCTCTGTAACTCCAGTTCCTGGGAATCCAAGTCCCTCCTCAGACCTCCACAGGCATTATACCACATGGATGCACTTCTGTAATGTAGGCAAAACACTCATACACATAAAATAAAAATAATAAATAAAACAATTTTTAGACGCAAACCTGGCTGAGCATGAGCCAGAGGGAGCAAGCCCATAAGCAACATTCCTCCATGGTTTTCTGTTGAGTTTCTGCCCTTCGTTCCTTCATTAATGGATTGTGATCGGGAAGTGCAAGCCAAATAAAGCCTTTCTCCCCCAAGTTGCTTTTGGTCTCTATATTTGTCATAGTAACAGAAACAGTACCTTTTGTAGAAAACATATAATTAGAGAAACCATCTCAAAAGGGATTTAAATATACATTTCAGATGGTGAAAAAGTAATGGGAATTTCCTTAGGTGATATCTAGCTGTAAATGGTGATGCTAGATTGAATAATTTAGAAAACTTGTTTTTAAAGGTTATCATTATTTTTAATTTTTTTGTGTGGGTATGTGGGTTGTGGGAGTGTACACGTGCCATGGTATGGTGGCAAGGTCAAAGGATTATTGTGGACATTGGTTTCTTTTTATCATGTGGGTCCCAGAGGCTGACCTCAGGTTGTCAGGCATGGTGGCAAGCCTTGTTAACTGCTGAGCCATCTAGCTGGTCCTAAGTTCTTTATGACAATGTATGAACTCCCTGGAAGTTAAATTTAAGCTCATCCAGAGCAAAGCTTCAGTGTGAGAGGGCACCGCGATCTCTGCATAGGTCTCGTCATGCCACATTTCTATAACTAGCCTCACTGAGCTCTGCAGTGCACTCTAGTTCCCTGAAGGCACATCCTCTCTATCTTTTTTCTCCAGAGTTCCTATTCACTAGCTAAAGTTTAGAGCAGCATTTATCAATATTTGTTGAAGGAGAGAAGAAGAATCAAGAAGATAGAAAATTGACCTGACTGAAATTCATGGATTAGAGGCTTCCAGAAGGTCCTCTGGCAAAGCTTAGGTTAGATGGAAACCCTTTCAGGAGTTAAAATTCCATCAGTCTGGAATCACTTGCTTCCAGAAGATTCTGAGGAGAGATACTTTGGTGCTTCCTTCAGTGAGTTACTATCCAAGTTAGCTCAGCCAGTAGTCCTGGAGGGTAACATTGACAGATCTCTTTTGAGTTGGAAAACATAAATCTAAAAGTATTTACTAACCAAAAATTGAGGTTACACATTCCTCCATATACCTGAAGAGGCTGGTTGAGGATGCAGCTCACAGGTACTTGCTTAATATGTACAAGACCCTGGGTTCTATCCTCAGTGTCACACAAACACACAAAAATCTATTAGAAGCTATTCTTTGTCTTCTCTCTTGCTATTTCCTTTACTGCAGTAATCCCTGTTTTCTTTCTGTTTACAGAGATTTTTATGTATTAATTTTTAATTAGTATGCAAAACAATATTTCATTGTGATATTTTCAGCATGATTTTTGTTTTACACCCCTTAACCCCTGAATTCCCTTTTCACTTTCACGTCACATGTGTTCTACTACCTTCTCCCCATCCCAAGATTTATGACGTACACCTACATTGACAGTTGTGTGTGTGTGTGTGTGTGTGTGTGCAAATTAAAGCCTAGGACTCACATATAAGAGACAACAGAAGGTATTTGTCTTCCTAAATCTTGGTTACTTCATTTAATAAGGTATTTTCCACATCTACCCATTTTTCTTGCAAATTTCATTTTGTGCTTTCTATGATTGAATACTTTTCCATTGTGTGCATGTAGCACATATAATTTTCCATTCATCTGCTAACAGACATCTACACTGATTCCATTCCTTGCTCTAATGAATGGCACAGCATTAAACATAGATGTACAAGTGTCTCTATGGTACGATTTAGAGTCTTTTGGCTTATGTGCCCAGGATAGCATAGTTAGGTCAAATTAAAACTGATTTGAGAATTTAACTCACCCCTGTCAGAATAGCTCTTATCAAGAAAACAAATGATGATGCATTCTGTAAGGATATGGGGAAAGAGGAATCCTTATTTACTGCTGGTGGGATTATCAAGTGGCACAGGTACTATAGAAATCACTGTAGATATTTCTAAAAACACAAAAACAAAACCTAACAAGAGCAATAAGGACAACAGCAATCTCAACCCAAAAGCAAACCAAACCAAACCAAACAAACAAAACACCTAAAACTAAAGTTCTGCTGATTTTCTGCTTTATGGAAGCATGTGAGTACCCACTTTGTATCATCGATCCTGGAGAACACAGATGTGCAAAAGAATCCATTGATAAAATATGACAGCTAGACTCTCAGCTTCCCTGGAAGTTTCCAGAACTCTGCTAACACGACCTCCTCCTTTCATGTGGAGCTGGGGTAGACTTTTGTCTGAAAGAAAGGGTTTTAATTTCTTAACCATCTGTTAATTGGAATAACATATGTAGGATTTTTATAGCTTAAATTTGCAATCTGAATCTACTGACATTTCAGATTCAAATGGGTAGCGTTTCTCTTAATGTAATCTTTAGGCTGCCTAAGTGAATGTGGACATTTCTATTTGTCTTGCATTAATTAGTATATCCTCCTGTTGAAGGTGTTGCTTTCTAAGGAGACTTTTTGTGACCGAAACACAGTGGTCACAAACTGTCACAAGGAATAATATAACTCATATTCTGTACCCTATTTGAATAACTGCTAGCTCTCAAAAGCATGATTTTATTCCAGAGAAAGATAATTTTGAAGCCTTCTTTATAAACAAGCCTGAATATTAACAGAAACTACAAACAAGTGCTAGTTAAAACTTGATTATTTCAAATGGTTTATCAGCTTATTTAAAATAGTATGTCTTATTTTTTTAATTAATTTTTATTAAATTTTTGCAAATTTCATATATTTTGATCACATTTAGATCTACTTCCATATCTGCACCACTTTAGTCTCCTGCCAAATTCAAATATATATGTATATATAGTCACATTTGTGAGGTTTGTGTCTCCAAATGCTCTTCAATGTGGTTTCATCTGCTGGAGTCTGGCCAACCTAATAAGAGCCTCATCCTAAAATGAGTCTGAATCTCTCTTTCCCAGCAACCATCCATTGCCAGTAGCGAACTGTGTTTTGTTTTTTAACTATTAATACATTTATCTTTCTCATATTTCCTAAACTAATGCCTAAATTTTAACTTTTGGGAAACTATAATCACTGTGCCCATACTTACAGGAGAAGTCTCATATTGGTGCTCAATATGCCCTTTCTTCTGAGTTTCATTCCTATAGTTTCTGAGTAGAATATTCTCATGTGAAAACAGAATTTTCACACTGCATTGTTGCTACTACCAGAGAAACCAAACAAATTATTTTAAATCTGTAGTATTTGTAAATATTATCACAATAAAGTGTTTGTTTTATTGGTTTTGTTTTTTGGGTTTTTTGGGAGAGTTTTTATTATTTTTTTAAAGACAGGGTTTCACTATGTAGTCCTGGTTTGTCTGAAACTATGTAGACCAGGTTGGCCTCAAACTCATAAAGATTCACCTTGCATGTGCTGGGATTAACATCTTCCACAATGTTAAGCAAGTCATGTGTATTTTTAATTTTTTTTCAATTTATTTATTTTTATTTTATTTGTATCAGTGTTATGTATACATGTATGTAAGTGCACCCATGTCATGCAGTGCCCACGGCAGACAGAAGAGGCTATCAATTCCCCAGAACTGAAGTTCCAGATGGTTGTTAGTCTCCATGTGGGTGCTAGGAATCAAACCTGGGTCTTCTGTAAGAAGAGTCCATGCTCTTAACTGCTGAGTCATCTCTTCAGCCCCACCATATATATTTTTAAAAAAAGATTTGAGCTCAGCTTCTTAGCACACTATATACAGTAGTCAATATGGTATTGACTAAAAAAGCAAAAAAATCACCTAAAAAATTCATAGCTGAGATGTTAGTAACTAAATTCTGATAGAGTATAATATCCAGATACAAATAACAATGAGAAAGACATAGCAAGAAATGCATATCCCTCTATATTTATGTATGTCTGCTTAATATTGTGATGGATAGATGGATATTCAGACAAAGACTACACTTTCAGAGATAATTCTCTAGAGTTTGTCAGATAGATGATAGATAGATAGATAGATAGATAGATAAAAAATAGATACATGTAGAAAGATTTGCTTATGCTTTCAAAAATGTAATCTATGTGGCAAGCATATGAATGTTGTGTGCAGTATGACAGTCACTGGGTGTCTCTTGTACCTGAAATCTAAAACTGTTGTATCTTAGAAGGTAAGAGTAGAATGTGATTTCCAGTGGCTGCAGGAAGGAGAGAAGGCAGGGGGGAGAACTTGGTCCATGAAGTTAATGGTACAGTTAGCTGAAGGAATAAGCTCTGGTGTTCTGTGATATTCTTGGGTGCAAAGAATTTATAGTAATGCACCGTATATTTCAAATAATGAAAGAGAGGATTTTGAGCATACCATATCAAAATGATCAGAGTTTTAGATGAAAGACAAACTAATTACTGTAATTTAATTATTACCTATTGTATACATGAATCAAAGCATCATATTACACCTTAAAAACTTGTGTCAATCAATATTGTAGGTAAAACAAAAATTAAACTGATAAAATATTGTTTAAAAATACAAAAGGAGAGGCAGCTTTGCAATGTTATTTGATTTTGCCTACACTGTTAAAAGAGGAACCAGACAGAGGAGCAGAAACAAAGTGGTTTCAACATGATTTGGTATAACCAGAAGTGCATCCAGAAGACACCTAAACAAAAATTTAAAGTAAAACCACTTCTTAGAAGATTTTATTTTTATTTTATGGGTACAAGTGTTTTGTCTGCATATATGTAAGTGCACCACATACATGCCTGATTACCTGAGGATGTTAGAAGAGGGCATTGGATTCCCTGGAACTGGAGCTATGGACAGGTGTTAGCTGCTGGGAACCAAAGCCCACGTCCCCAAATCCAGGACCTTGCACATGCTAGGAAAAGATGATCACAGAGGTACTTTCCCACACCTAAAGTAGTCTTTAAACTTAAAGATAAATATAAACAAACACGTGTTATAAATACTCATATATATTTATATATGTACTATTTCCCCATTGATAGTTATTAAGGACAAATAGGGGTAAATGGAGACTTTTACCTTTTACCTAGTTTTATTCATAATGATTAATTATAATTTTTTTTTGAGACTATGTAGCCCTGATTGACTTGGAACTTGCTATATAGATCAGACTGGCTTCCAACTCACCGAGATCCTCTGCTTCCCAAGTGCCTGTGCCACCATGACCAGCTAATTAGAAATATTTTTGAAGGGACTGGAGACATGGTTCAGTGGTTAAGAACACTTTTTGCTCTTCCAGAGGATCTGAATTCAGTTTCCAGAATCCATGTTCAGGTGGTTACATAGAACTGTGACCACAGCTCCGGGGGACCCGACACCTCCAGTGTCTGCAGGCTCCTGTGCTACATGTACATGCCCTCACACATACATACACATAATTGATGTTTTAATCACAAAAAAATATTTTTAAAACAAAATGTATACATTAATTTAAAGTAATATAAGATATGTATTTCATCCCTAATTTTTTTGTTCAATTTCTAGATCTTTTAGCTTAAACTGTTACAACGTTTCTTTGTGTTATTATAAAACATTGCCTATTTCCCTATTACTGGTCTTCCAAAGGAAGCGATGTTAATGTACAGTTATATTGTTATTTGCTTTTGCAATCTCTTTTAGAATTTTATTTGTGTCTAGCTATAAAACACATTATTTAGAAATGTCATCAAATTGTGGGTTTACTATGCACATAGGATGATATAAAAGTAAATACTTGTGTCATATTTAGATATCTTTCCACATATATTATATAGGAAGAAAGATCACTGAAATGGGGCTTCACAATGTTTACCATGCTTTGGAAATTTGCTTTCACTATGTGATGTGTTAGATTTTCAAGGGCGGTTTCACTTTATTTTAAAAACCATAGTGTCTTTAATTTGTGGGCTTCCTTCTTTCTGACAGACCACAGCTCAGGCTACAATCTATGCAGTTTCTTATCTCTGAATCTTAGATATGCAAATTCATTTCAATGTGATTCTATACATTCATAATTGGCACAGGATCAAAGAAAGTATGGTTATAGAAATGCATGAAATTCTAGAGAATTTCTGCATAAAACCATGAATTTCCTTGTTTTCATACTTTATCTGAAGGTATCTGTTTATGTACGTGCATTGTATGAATGTGTTTTGTACATGTTTATGTATGTACATTGTATGCATGTGTTCTGTACCCATGCATATGCATATTTTGTATGCATGTGTATGCATTCTTGTCCCAGCATAAGCTTCAAAAGGCCAGAAGTTGACAGTGGGTGTCTTTCTCAATCACTTCTCTACCTTATTTTTTAAGACATAGTCTCTTACTAAACTTAGCACTCATTGATTAACTAGACTGTCAAGCCAGTGAGTTCTGGGGATCCAACTCTCCTCCATCTGCCCCAGGTTGGAATTACCAGAGTGCCGCAATGCCTGGCTTAATATTTTCTTTTAAATTTGTGTGATATTCAGTTTCTTAATCAAAGTCTGTGGACTACTTGAATCTTGTTACTATCTTATAATTCTTTTCTTAGTTATGCTCAATTCTAAAAATGTGATGGATAATTTCCTTGACTCAGAATAAAATGTGCCTTCAAATTTATGATAAAATTGTATTGATAAAAAGCATTGAACACTTTGGCTATCTTTTTTATAAAGTATTTTATTATTTTATTTTATGTTTACAAGTGTATTCCAGTATGTATGTAAGTGCACTAATGTTGTGCAATGCTCACAGAGGTCAGAAGAGGGCAATGGGTCTCCTGGAACTGGAGAGTTGTTAGCCACCACGTGCATGTTAGAAATTGAATCCAGGTTCTCTGAATAGCAGTCAGTGTTCTTAACTACTGAACCATCTCTCCAGCCTCCATCTTTTATTTTGTTTTCTAGTAAAATAATAGTCAATAATGGGCAAGGTGGAGCATGCTTTTTAATCCATGCAGAGGCAAACAGATCTCTGTGTGCTGCAGGCTAGTCTTGTCAAAATAGCAAGTTTCAGCCAGTCAGGGCTACATAGTGAGACACTGACTAAAAGAAACAACAACAAAAATATAAATGAATAAAGATATGAAGAAATGGCAATTGATTAAACACTGTACTAAAGTTTCCACAAGCTTTTCACTAATGACTGTAATTTACCAGTATTTTAGAATATTTTGATGCCGGAGTCTGAAAGAACATGAAATTGCAATTTTCCTTGACAATTCCATGGCTCATCTGTAAGGTACAGTGGTGTCTTCATGAGAACCACAGTCACTATTCACAACAGTAGTCCTAAAATACCCTCCATCTTCAGAGTGTCCACCGGGGGAAAATACAGGAGCCCACAGAGCTCATAAAGATTTAACCTGCACATGTTATGACTCCCTTATATTATTTTTATTTTAAAAATAGTTGAAAATTTTATCCCCTCATGTTTTCATGTAGTTTAATGTCTAAAATCCTCCATTTACCATAGGACATGATACATTGCTGCTATAGTTTCATTAGTGTGAAAAAGCTAAGATTTTTAAATACATTATTTTCATTCTTTGAAGCCTCTGCAGTGTCAGAATGGGAAATTTGTGAATTGCACCTCTGGGTCCAAAGACTTTCTTATTTCTCTGTTGGGCACTGAGCACACTTGTAGGCGACTGCTCCCCCACTGAAATATAGCTCCCAGCCCCCACAACCTATTCCCCAGTCTTTCTGATTCTAGCCAATTAGTCTGAACAATGGCAAACAGAAAAAAATGTTGTGAGTATGTTGAATAACTTCTTCAAAATAGAAAGATTGAAGTGTCCACACATCATGGTGCTTGGAACATGGTATCTGAGGTTCTAGAAAGTGTTTTGTACAATGAGAAGAGTAATATTTCAAGAACATCAGAGCAGAGACTTGGAGTAAAACTGATTTGTGATAACTTGGGATTGCCAGAGCTAAATTTTTTTACCTTATTTTTTTATGATCTACCCAGGCAAACATAATTAACATAGATGGGTTTACCATGTTTATCTGTGTTTATTATCAGTCTTCCTGTAGTTTCTCCTACCTCTATGATCCATGTCTACTGAATTAATTTTTAAGTCTCCACTGATAAATTATATAATAAAAAATGTTCCTAAAGCCATTATTGATTTTTAGTTGAAATTCTTCTCTTCTCTCTGTCTCTGAAATTCCTTTTGAATTCCTTTTTTTCCCCTGTGGCTTACATTCATTCAAGTACTTTTAACCTCCTCTTTTGTTGAATAATTTTGTACTTTATTTTGAGCATTCAGCTATACCCTTTGCATAGCTGTATTTGGAGGTGGTGGGAGGGAAATTTGATCTTTGTTTGAGGAGGTCACTCTCACTGCCATTTGTTATTTGGATGAACTTGCTATTATTTATGCATCTGTATGCAGTTACTGTCTGTAGTCTCTACACAGTTGGTTTTGTTATTTCTTTACCAAGAGTAGAAATAGGCAGCTCTGGTTCCCATCTACCCAGCATTCTCTGTGCTGTTCTTTAATCCCTTTGCCACTCTGATGAGCCTATTTCAGATCTGTAGATTGCCATGGTCATTCCCCTTGTTCTGTTAAGTGATGTTACACTTTTTAAATACAGGAAGTCATCCTTCACATCTCTGGTCCAGGTTTACTTCTTTCACTGGATATGGTCTCTGGACAACATGAGCTTATCTTCACACAACTTAGCACAGCTGCAATGTTCAGTTGACTAGAGTCATATATATTTAATGTAATTTTCTCTAGATTTTATATTCCATCAGAAAGGATTGTTGTACGTTTTTCTTCTCATATTTTTTTCTTAGGCTCAAGTATAGTGCATGTGATGAGCATTAAGTTAATTAAGACCATTATCTTCCCCAAAGAGCTAAACCTTACAATTCTGTTAACTTGGGCCAGGGAAGCAAGAGATTCATGTTCTGTATACCTGTAGCCTAACAGCAGAGGATGAGGATTAAATGAAGATTATGTACTTGGGCATTTTCAATTTAAAGGATTCTGTTATTAATACTTCTCAATGGAAACTGAGGATTGTTTAATAGGTTTTATAAAAGATATACAGAATTGTGAATTAAATTGTGAAGGTAGGAAGTGTAAAATTTGAATATGAGGAGATATTGATAAACAAGTAAAATAATATAGAAAATAAATGCAATAAAACCTGAAAGGAAAAATATAATAAAAAAATCTTTTAAACACTTTTTTTTCTGGTCTGGCCCCCCGCATTCGCCTCACTTTATGTTATAAATACCTACCAGAATAAAGTACCTGCTGAAGAGCAACAATGACCATTTCCTCTCTTTGCAAAATCTTTTAGGAGCTTTCTAGAGAATGCAGCATATATAGTGCTGCCAGCAGCAGAGTGTATTTACAAAATGAAGAGCTATGATTTCAACTATTCATTATTGATGGAATTTATTGTCAAATGGGGAAAGCTGACTTCCTGTATATAATTTCAAATAATTTACAGTTTGAAGCAATCTAAAGAATCCAAAGGAGTCCAGGCATTCATACATCTGCGTTTAGCATCCCATAGGAACCTGCAATCTTATTTCTAAGGCTTATTATTTTTCAGGTACTTTGTCATGATTTTCAGGGGTACATTTTATGCATGGCAAACCAACTTTCTTCATTATATTGCAGGATGTTCAAAGTCAAGAGAAATTATAGAAAATCGGGCAATTTGTGTGCAGAACAATTTGATACCAGACCTTAGTTTAATAACAACTCCAAGAAACTATTCTTTTAATTGTTAAAAAATAATTTCTTTGACCATTGCACTTCTTACTGCTTGTAGTAACATTCCAACACTGATCAGTGATGAGTCATAGCAAGGACCAGTGTTCTGCAGGCACTCAGTAAACCTTTGTTGATTGAGAGCTCCATTTTTCCTCCAGTCTGATTGCTTAGTCAATTTTACATATTATTATGAATGTTGTAAACAGACTCTAGATGGGAATAAGGAGGGCTCATTAGCTATGATTAATGGTCTAAATTTTAAATCTAATTTTATTCTCTTCCTGAGCAGATATCCAGGAAGAAAACAAACAAACAAACAAAATCCTTACTGTTTTTGTTACAGAAGCAGAAAGCCCCTTAACAGAAAACCAGTCAGGAGAATAAAATCTCTGGTCTGGATGAACACTTAATTTTATAGTTTTGGCATTCTATCACCTGGTTACAGGACCACCCCTAGGAAGGCAGGTTCACCTTAAGCCATGCTAAAGAGATAGGCAGACATACTTGTTGTGTTAATGAGATGGTGAACATACATCCTCCCTAGAAAACACGCTCCAGTGCAGTGCTTCTGGGGAGAGTCACAGACTTGTGGCTCTCAGTAAGTCTATTCGCTTTTCAAACTTTTTCAGAATATCGTAGCCTCTCCTTTTCTGTCTTTATGTACCTTCTCAAATCTTTTCTCTATCTTTCTCTAATGCTTTGCCCGCCCCAACATTTCCAATTTTTTTTTTTTTAAACCTTCTCTTAAGCTCCGTCACCCTCTTCTTGGCCGCGTGGGGGCTCCTCCACCTGGTGTCTGGCCTCCCGTGCTGGCTCTAAAGGGGAATGACTGGCTTTTGTTCCCTCCTCTCCTCCATTTCCGTCCTCAAGGGAGCAGCTAAGATTTACAGTTTGTCTATTCTCGGGAGTTTTCCTTAAATTCTGATAACATTGTCCTAAAGTTCTGATGAGTCCGTTCTTAGCATTCCCTTGTATGAAGAGCAATTCCTGAGACATTAAAAACAGTCCTTTGCAAGGAAGTGTTAGTGAAAAAAATAGTTCATCTCCTCAGAGTTCAGAAAATGGAAAGCATAATTTTATACTATAAACTAATTTGGAATTATAGCTTATATTTAATTCTGAATTATGATAAAAGCTTCTTACTAAAGGAACAACTTCCAGACAATGCAAATCCAATTAAAATGCAACTGCAGCTAATACAAACAACACATTTATTTAGAAAAATAAACTGAAAATGCTGTTTGATACATTGTTCCATGAAACATAGAGATAAATGGCTATAAAACTTTCATATGTCAAATTCAAATTACAAATGACTTTTTTTTTTAATTAAGAGAAGAGATAGAATTCAACACAAATGTCTTGTGTGCAGTTCACTCTATTTGACTTCTTGATATCAATGATATATGTATATAAAAAAACTTTGATCTTTCTCATTCGTTTGACCACAAGGATACTTTTTTCATACTCTGTAGTTTGTTTCTGAAAAAACTTTATTTCTTTAGATGGGTGATTTTTCTTTTCATCAGAGAAAGATAAATCATTGTCTTGAGGATTCTCAAGTAATCCTTTAGGGGCTCCTGCAAGAAACTTCCTGTTGTGGTCTCAAGATTTGTAGGACCACCTGTGCAAAGAACTAGACACACATTACCCTGAATGGAAGCGACAGCACAAATACCAGAAGCACATGGAGAAGCAGTCAGTGAGAACTGACCTCCTCCTCTCTCAACCAGTAAGAGGCAAAGGATTGAATGCCGGAAGTTTTCAAGCAATTGGTGCCCGCGCTGCTTGCTATTCCAATATGGCTCTGAGGGTGCACACCCTGCGGCATCTCTGCAACGCAACGGTCCTCCCGATCCTGTCCACGGTTGCAGAGTTCACTCTTGTGTTTGTCTGCATGTTCTGAACTGATGAGTAATTATGATTTGGGTTACCCTCTCAAATGATAAATCAATTTGGAGTTACCTAACTTAACTGATGAACTTTAATTTTCCTGGGCAGACTGATATCTGGGAATATAGTTTTCCACAGTGAAATGAACTGAGGTTTTTAAATTTATTTTTGGCTCTGTTTTTTAGTCCTTTTTAATCTGTATATTTTATCTTCTTAGTAATCTCCAAGTGAAGAGATTTAAGGCTGTGACTTTTCCTGCCCCATGGCTCTGTGCTGTCCATGGCTGTCAGGATAGAGATAGATGAATTTAGGGAGACCATCTCCATTATCCTTTGTGCTCCAAAATAAAAGATTTACTCCTTTGAGAAGGTTGAGCTCCTGGTTCCACTGAAGTTAGATCTGGCCTCACAAAGTCAAGGACATATTTGTAGTAAGAGAAATGAGTCAACATGCCTCCAATAATGGTATTCCTTCCAACCTGACAAAGCTGTTAGAAGGAAGAAAATAGAGGACAGTTAGTGTAAACAGTAAGTAAGCTTAACAAAAACATACTATAAACTTATTAGGAATTAGAAATCATGTAATCATTTAATAAAATATATAATTTTAAATTCTTTGAATTATCAAGGATTTTCTTTAAATATATCAAATTTAATATATAAATACATTCTTTTATAATGTAGTCATCAAATCTGAATAGTATAATTCTTATATTTCAAAGTAAATATTCTTATCCCCATCAATTTTGGAACCACGTAAATCTGTAAATGTATTACATTCTTAGCATATTTCTGAAAGGTACTGAAGACACACATGTTTTTATATATTGTCAAGAACGGATATCAGAAATAACTCTCCAATAGAGTCGATC
The DNA here is from genome assembly GCA_035773235.1 of Eospalax fontanierii. Classification (NCBI taxonomy): domain Eukaryota; kingdom Metazoa; phylum Chordata; class Mammalia; order Rodentia; family Spalacidae; genus Eospalax; species Eospalax fontanierii. Next base: position 11,406,144 of record CM069527.1, read on the forward strand.
CTTCATTTTAAGCAATAGGTAAAGTAGAATTCTTATTGTAAAATAAAATAATCTATCATTGTAATCTATCTACTTCAGAAATACTATTAGAGAGGCTGGAGAGAAGGCTCAGTGGTTAAGAGCACTGGTTGCTCTTGCAGAGGACTTGGGTTTGATTTCTAGCACCCACATGGCAACCAACAACTCTCTGTAACTCCAGTTCCAGGGACCCTAAACTTCTGGCCTCCACGGGCATTGTACAGCAAGAATGCATGTAACATACATGCAGGCACAACACTCAAACACATAAAATAAAAAAATAAATTAATAAAATTTTAAAATACTATCAGATTAGTAAAAGAATAAAATTTGCCCTATAAAGCACAATGACTAAACAACCAATTTTGTTTTTCTTCATGAGAATCTACAGTACTTAACTAATATGCATTTTAAAAAACCTTATATCCATATTTCTAATTAATGAATATATATTTGGAGAAGAAAAAATAAATGAAACCCAGCCATAATTCTAAAGCACATTTAGCTCTTGATGTGAAGCGTCTATAGTTTACTCTTATTGGTATAATGTAACGGAGAATGTTTCTTGAGTCTCCCTGTAGCCCCAGCTTGCCCAGAACTCACTATGTAGACCAGGCTGGCCTTGAACTCATAGAGATCTGCCTGCCTCTGCCTCCCAAGAACTGAGATTAAAGGTGTGCCTACAATGCCTGGTGGGATTAATAAGTTATTTTAAAAGTAAAAGATGAGAGAACTGTTTTCAAGTATATTTTTAATCTTTTAAACTGAAGCTGAGAAGCACTTTAACCACTTCATTTGGAAACAAGCCAGCTCCACTGCTTTCTCCAGTGTAGACACACACAGAAACAACAGAGGGCATCATATATTTATGCTATTTCATTAATAATTTCATTATGTTTTTCTACTACTAGGAAAATGTCTTTGTAATTTAAATGCATAAACAAATAAAAAGTAAAAAAACCCAAATAATATTGTCTCCAACTTCAAGATTAAAATTCAAGTCATTGAATGGTGGTCTATCAATGTTATGTTCAGGGTCATCATTAAAGATTCCACAAAAGGAACAGAAAGAATAGAGGAAAACCCCAGCAGAGAGCTGTTTGAGAGCTTGCTAGAGCCTATTTCTAGAGGAGCGTAGAGAAGGCTCTTGGATACCATTTGCATCTGTCTGTTCCATTTTTATATCATCTGGGACTTTAAGCTCTCATGTGTTAAAGGATGCCAACACTAGCTGTTAAAATATATAAGCAACATTTCTACAATAATTAATATTTTGGTTTACTGTGAAATTAAAACAGTATGAATAATACTCAAAGGTGAGTTTCTATACAAATATGTATATATATAATTCTTGTGTTTATCAAAAAGTAAATGTTGCAATTATGTTTTCATGGATCTGTAATTTAGGAGACTTTGACAGCCTGTTGAATTATTATTGCTGATTTCTAAACCGGTTTAATCAACCTATTGCTCATTTACTTACTTATTCAAAAGTTTTTTCTCCTACAGACAGATACTGATTTAGAAGTTATACAAGAGAATCTTCTTTCCCATCATAAACATTGTCAGTAAAAGAATTGTGCCATACTGTGAAATGGAAACTAAAAGTAGTAGCAGCAAGTCAGTGAAAGGCCCTTGAACTGGGGTTGGAGAGACGTGGCAGAGTTTGCAAAAACGATAAACTGTTAGTAGTAATAAAATACAAATATTTGAAGCTGAAGCAATAGCGAGATCAAAGACACTGGAGCGAGGCAGGACTTCTTAATTCTTGCACAATCCTGAATTTCAGTGAGAAAAGACCAGAGTTGGGAGCTATTAGCTGAGGTCAAACTCCCCTCTTAAACTACATTTTAAACTATTTCAACAGAAATGAGGAATGTTGAAGAATCTCGATGAGGGGACAACAGCAGGAAGACCTGTGGAAAGTGTGTTGGGTCAGCAGAGAGGGTAGAGGTGTTTCACGCAGGGACGTGACTAAGACCCCAGCTAAAAGTAATTAAGTAATTATTGCTATTGCCAAGGTTTCCTTGACGGCAAACAGAAGCGCGCAAACCAGTCCACTCCTTTTCACTGAAGTGACAAACAGTCCATTCGGTTGCCTTCCACTAACGAGATCCAACATGGCTCTACAGCTTTTCTGGTTCCACTGTTTTTAGAGGGAGCTCATGGAAGCAGCTATTTGCTTCTCAGTCCTCACTAGTCACATATTGAAAGAAGAAAATAAAAATCATTAAAACCATAGGATTTGGTATTTGCTAATTGAACTGTAAGATGAGGTGGTAAAGGGAGGCATTTAAGTCTTACTGAGTTCTGGAGACCCTGCAGGGTTGCTCTCTGCCACCTCCATCACTGTGTTCATGTCGGGCTTAAACAGCTTTTCCACTGAAGAAATCCCCCAAATAACTTTCTTTTCGAAATATTTTATATTTAGTTTTATTTTATGTGTCTGAGTGTATTGCCTGCATGTATGTAAGTGCACCCGTGTCTTGCAATGCCCATGGAGATCAGAAGGTGTTGAATTCCCCTGGAACTTGAGTTAACAGTTGTTTGCTGCCATGTGAGTGTGAGTGCTGGAACCGAACCCAGGTTCTGAAAGAAGCCAGTGCACAAAACAGTAGAGCCATCTCTCCAGCCTCCAAACAACTTTCAATGCATAATTTTTCAATTTAAAAAATCCATAAACTTGCATCATTATAGGTTTTTAAATGCAAAATTTAAAAATCCTCCCACTGTACCTATGTTTGGATGTTTACTTCAAATGCAAAGGTGTGTGATGAGTTACCACGTGTTAAATAAATTTACTCAGTCTTGAAATAATGAAAAAATAATTACACCAAAAGCTGTTACAAACAAAACCGAATTGCTATGCCCTCATGGGATGCTTTCTGACCCATTCTTCAGGTCAATGGGTTAATGGCTACCTTCTGCTCAGAAAGGTTTTGCTTAAAGACGGTTGAGATTTTATTCATGTTTTATACGAAACAGGTTGAAATTTTCAGGTGTATCCAAGCTCATTTTTCACTCTTGTAATTTTTTGCAAATCTAAATGGGAGATTCAAATATGAATTATGCTAGCCTATTTAACCTTTGGGTCACTAGAAGTCACATTAATTAATTTATGTAAGAAGCACTTTTTCGTGATTGAGAGCATTTCTATGCAGTAAGTGCAGCACAATTTAGAAAGGTCAAAAAAAAAAAAAAGCTAAGGAAGAGTGTAAAATACACTGAAATATGTCTAAACAGAAATTCATCACAATTTGATATTTATCTTTACCCGGGCATAATTTTTCTAATTCTTTGTAATCTGTTGCATTTTGAACTACTTAATTTTGTCAGCCATGTGTTATGAAATATGTTTTAAGCTTGATATATATTGATTAATAATTTCAATAAATGTATGATATATGTCTGCATAATTTAAAATCAGTGGGCCTACTGCATTAAAATAGTAACAATAAAAGACCAACATTTCAAAGAAAATTTATTCTATTTCCTAACTGCAACAAAATGTTTTCACTGAATTCAACTATATAAAAATAAAATGTCTACTCTAAGTTAGATATTATGCTAATCAAAGAAAAAATAACAAAAAGAGATATTTTTATTGCACCCAAAAGAGACTTAAATATTTGACAATATTTGGCAATTCTACTCTTTGAAGAAACATATCTTATTTGTTTCCCAGGTAAGGAAATTCTGGCTCAGGGAGCTTAAATCTGGGTCTGCCATACAGTTTATAGGACAAGTCTGTTGCTCACACCGCAGTTCATGTGGCCTTGCAACCACACAGATGAATAATTAGGACACAAACGTTCAGAAGGGTCAGATAGTTCTTTGGTCACTTGCAGAAAAAAATTTGTCCATCATCCTTTAACTTCTTAGGAACTTATTTTATGATACTAGTGGAGGATCTTATATTTTCCCAAATGGATTGCCATTTGGGAAAATTTTAAAATTACTCAGTGAAATAATTTGTATTTTGCTGCACATTGATATTCATGATGTGAAAATATTTTCCCGTATCTGCAGATTGTCTGGCCATTGTATTAGTTTCCCATGCTATTTTTTATGATGTTATAATTCCCGTATACAGACAGAAGCATTCCACACTCGATTAGTACAGTTAGTTATCAATATACACTTCAGATTCAAGGTAGCAAAATCTAAACATTATATTGAAGTAATATGCAAGATAATCAGGAAACAACCTCTATACAGTACTAAGTGATTATATCAGAGACATGGCCACAAGTTATTTACATCTCTTTTGTCAATTGAATTATATCCTATTGAGACATCATTAAAATTTACTGTCAGATTTATTCCTACTTTATAGTTTTCATTGCAATTTCTCTTTCTTATTATTTTTGTAGGCTTTTATTAATTTTCATATCAACTAAGTCAGTCATAATACTGTTATGAATTCTGAGAACTTATCCTATTTTTTCAGAATTTAGACCCTATACTCTTGCCTTGTTTCATTATTTATTGACTCTAGTACAATGTGGAGCTGTATAAGTAATTTCTTATTTACAAAAAAGATTTATAAAGTCATCTATTCAAGATGCCTTATTTTAGTGGGACAGTTCTAACTCAATTCAATTTAATTTTTGTCTTCTTAGCTATTGAAATGGTTTTTGAAACAAATTGATAATTTTTATTTTTCTATGTATTATTTTCTCTATACTTAATTTAGGAGATTTTTAAATGTCCCTTTGTCTAATTTCTAATGTTATGTCTTTTCTTCTCTCGTCTTAATTTTCCATATCAAGAAAATATTTTAAACAATTTTTCAAAATAAAAGTTGATTTAAAAAATCTAATTTTCCATTTTTATAGCTTTAGGATCAATAATTATTTTCTTAGGTGGTATTTCTTATCTATCTCTTTGGAAGCAATTTGCTATTCTTTGGTTTTTGTTTATTGAGTTGAATGCATAGCTGTCTTATCGAATGCCATTGTTACATAAAAATGAATATGGCAGTTCAAATTCTCAAATATTTGTGAATTTTTCCCAAAAGCAAGACACAGTTTTGAAAATCCCATTTCTGCCTTACCACCTAATCTCCTTTATATTCAGTCATGTGCTTCTTAGAGAAACAGTTGCAGCTAGATCAAGATGCGCTGTGAAGTGGATGGCCGATCTTTCTCCTTTGTCTCTTTCCTCTCTACCTTGCTTGGTCAGTGTTTAATCACAGCAATAGAGAAGCAACTAAAATACACTGCACCGTGTAACTCTAACAGCTAATTTTCCAGGAGTGCTATAGGTTCCTGTCTCCCTTGGTGCCTCCTACACTGGACAGCTCCTGCTTCCTATGACCAAAGCTAAAGGATGCCACAACAGATTTTCCAGCAGAATAAGCAGAACCACCACAACCATTCTGGTGCCTTTCATCTGATGGTGTTAAACATTATTGGTGTGTTCCATAATTTTGCAACCAGTAAGAAATACTTTTGGAAAGGGATGGAGTCTAAATACTCAAGGAATCAACAGAGAAATCAATCATTTGTGTGTTCAATGATTATATCTCTGTGAAGATGCTAAATTGAGTACACTTCATCCCAAGGAGGCGTCTGTATGGACATGTGGCCATTTACTCTGGCTTCTTTGGTGCTCACTAGGGAGCTTCAGAAGACTCATTTTTGTGTTCCCTTTTTATCTGAGAAAGTTTTGCTTTTAGAATGTTTTCATCAATGTAGGCTAAGCAGGAATTTTATTCAAGTTGTGATTACCCAAAAGCAAGACACAGTTCTGAAAATCCCATGTCTGCACTACCTTCTAATGTCCTTTTTATTCAATCATGTGTTTCTTAGAGAAACAGTTGCAGCTAGATTAAAATGCACCGTGAAATGGATGGTGGATCTTTCTCCTTTTGGCAAAGCTTCTATGTGGAGTTGCATTAAATCCTGGTAAATCTAATGTTAGCATGCACAGTATTCAGCTAAATTCCACTGGAATTAAGTGAGGCATGCTAAAAGGTTAGCAGTGTTTTCTCCTGGAGGGTACCGCCAACCAGAATAAAGCTAGCATTCTAATCATACTCCTTTCTCCTTGTTGAATCACTTAGGCCAGATCACACCCATTTCCATTTTAATTCATGATATGACACAAGAGAGAACAATACTCTAATATCCACTCTTGTTTCCCAACTGTTAACTGTTAGGCAGACAATCAAATGTTTTTATCTTTATGAAAGATATATTTTTCCCCCTCTAGTTTTTTCAACAGAAAAAAAATGGAAAGTATAAAAGCAGGTCAAAGGGGAATCATAACTGGGATTTCCTGGGTTGCAAATTCACTGTCATAACATAATCAGATTAATCTGCCCTCCTCAGCGTAAGCAGGGTCAGAAATTAAGCACAATTTGACCAGCCACTACTGACCTGCTAAACGAAGTTGTTATAGTTTGGAAAAGGAATCAGGAGTTTTCTTGTGATAAGATCTCTGAAACTGATGGGTTTACAAAACACATCTATCTGTCTTTACCAGAGGTCTTATCTGGCCCCTTATTCATTTTTTCAAAAATAATATTGAAAAGGAATTAGAATACAGTTGTCCTGTTTTTCTTTCTGATGCTGTTATAACACCAAGACCAAATGTAAGTTGAGGACGATATGATTTTCTTATCTTACAGGGATAAAGTTCATCACTGAAGAAGAAGAAACCATGGAGAAACACTGTGCAAAGGCTTGCTCTTACATAGCCCAGGACGACTTGCCTAGGGATGAGCTGAGACTTCCTACATGAGTTAATAATCGAGAAAATGCTCCACAGACATGCCCAAAAGCCAATCTAATGGAAAGAATTCTTCAATTGAGGTTCACTCCTCCCAGATATGTCAAGTTAACAACCAAGATTACCCATCACAGTGGTCAAAATAAAATGCATTCTACTTAAACTTCATTCTTCATCTCAAATAATTTCCTCCTTCACACACACTACCGAAGGATGTAAGCTTGTAGATGGGAAAGGCTTGCTTCATCTACACTGGCCTTCTGGAAAGTATTTGTAAAATGAATACAGCTTCTTAACATGGCTGCTTTATGTGAGGAGTGTGAGATGTTCTGATGAAAGTTCAGTCAGCCTATGCCTAGGATATTTTTTCTTATCTTGTGTGTGTCCATTTGCACCATTCATCTTTCAGTTTTTTTTCCCCTCCATTGGAACTACAAAATCTGAGTATCTGTGTATGTATTGCCTCAGAGAGCAGACTAGACATGTGAATCAGCAGTTGAGCAGACTTTACCGCTATTGAACTTTGAATAACTATAGCATCGTCTATTCTAATATTAGCCAGGATAATCCTCAAATCCAAACCAATGGCATACCACTTTGAAAACAATGGAAATAAACTATCTACCAAAATGCTAGTATCATATTCAAAGCTAAATTATTTCAATAATGGTGAAACTGATGATAGTTTGTGTTTGGCTTATAAAACACTTTTGGTTCTGGTGGATTCTAGTATACTCTAATGTCCTTTAATCTTTCTTCTTTATTTTCTTCCTTTCTTTAAAAGGCTGTCATTATGTAGCCCTGGTTGGACTTCTGCTTACCAGGTAGCCCAGGCCAGCCTTAAATTTGCAGCAGTCCTCTGCTTCAGCCTCTCTAGTACTGGGATTATTGCCATGTGCTAAAATGCTGAGTATAGTTCCTCCTTACTTCTCAATATTCCACAAACAATATCTATGATTTTCATATTGATTTTTCCTTTTTCAATAGGCTTCTGATTTATTAGAGTGCCATATGTCAATGTACTTCTGAATATAGATCCCAGTGAACAAAATTTAATATAAAGTGTGATATATACAATGAAAGCTGTCAGAAGGCCTCCCAAGCTCTATTTTTATTTCCTAATTATTGAAATTATTCTTAGAATCTCGACTGTTAAATGAGTATCTAGGCACTAAGACCTAGAGACATAGTTCATAATAAAATATATAGAAGTAAACTAAGAAAATAGGAAGATGGACAGTGAGCATAAAGCAGGAAAAGAACATACACAACATGTACAATGCATTTGTCTTGCCTGGTTACCGAAACTGCAAAAAAAAAATTCTCAAGTTTGAACTCAGTAAGAAATTATGTGTTAGTTCTATGTCCAAAACAAAACATAGTAACTAATGCATTACTTTGAAAGTGAATGTTAACTGTTGTAAAAGTAAGCTGATAAAAGTGGACAGTATCTACTGTCTAGCCCACAGTTAATCTGCTGAGTGTATATTGAATAAAGATTATTCAGTTGTTTGATTTCATTGCAAGAAAAGTGTTGAAGTTGATAGCCTATAAAAGATTATTTAAGCTCATCATTTTAATAAGAAGGAAACCTAAGAGGCTAGGAAGCTTCTTCCTGTATTTGCCTCCCAAGTACTGAGATTATAGATGTATATGCCTTCACTCTATGGGGATTGTTTGATTTATACTGAACCTTCCCCAATTTCTAGGTTTTCCAAATTTGAGTCGGGTAATTTAATACCTTAAAAACTTTTGGATGGTGTCATTCATTCATTTATATTATTTAAGATGGTGAAGCCCTACCCCTTGCTGCTGTCTGCAATGTTACTGCTATATATACCCCTCAATAATCTCAAAATAAAAATAACAAATACACAGCAATGTATTTAGAATACCGATGTGCGTATATCTTAGATTTCATCATACTTTTGTTCCTAGTGTGCATACTTTTACTACGTATTTGGTTAATTTTTTTTTTTTTTAAGACAGGGTCTCTCTATAGCCCTAGCTGGCTTGGAACTCTCTATGTAGATGAGAATTGCCTTGATCTCACAGAGATCTCTCTGCTTCTGCCTCCCCAGTGCTGGAATTAAAGCCATGTGCCACCATGCCCAGCAATAAATTCTTATATCTTTATTTTATGTGTGAGTATGCATATGTATTCTACTGTAAACATGTGTATGTCAGAGAAAAATTTGAAGTTGGTCCTCTTGACCACATGTGTCCCAGGGTAAATCTAGATCATCACACTTGGATAAAGTCACCTTGACCCTATAAACCATCTCATCAGCTCTTGATTTTCATATCTGGTATGAGACATGTTTAAAAGATGCTAAATGTAAGTACAAATATCCACTAAGAGTTTAAACGGTATCTCCAATCTCCAAGTCTTAAAATATTTTAAAACAGCAAAATTCACATGTAACTCTCTGAAAGAGAGACTTATCTGTCTATAAAATTATTTCACAGTTTTATTTATATTTTTAATGGCAGTAATTTAGAGAACTAAAACGTTAATCACAATGTTTACAGGTGATGGTAAAAACATGTTCATTTTATTCTTTCCATTAATTTACGGTTTATGTTAATTGGCATGGCTAACAAACACTTTGCATGTCTGTCATATATAAACTGAATAATTCTCTAATTTGCATTGTGCTCACTATAGAAAAAATTTTAAAATATACATATGTGCCACAAACTACTGAATCCACTTAGAAAATACAGGTAAGATACTCAAGTACTTGATGATTTTTGAATGAAAATATGAGAATAAGCAACTCTGCCTTCCAGAATTATAAGACTTCAAAGCCAGGCTTGGAGAGGTTCTCTTGGTAAATTTCTTGCTGTGTTAGCATGAAGACTTGTGTTTGGATATACAGCACCATATAAAGAAGTGGGCATGGCAGTATGTGCCTGTAATCCCAGCGATGGGGAAGTGGTGACTGGAGGATACTGGGCACTCGCTAACCCGGTTTAGCCAATTAGTAAGCTCCAGGTTGAGCATGAGACTCTGCCTCAAAAAATTAGGTGGAGAACAAAAAAAGAACATTGGAAGGTGACAGTTGGCTTTCACATGCAGACACATGTACCACTGATATGTGCGCACAAGTATATCAGACACAGAAAAAGAAACAAAAAATCAACTTCCTACTGGAGACTGAAGAGAATTTCAATAACAGATGGAAAAAGCATTCAAACCCCACAGAGTCAGAGTAACAAGAGTTCTCATCTAGCATCAGCAAGATGCAGCACGGTCAGAGCCCAGCCTCCAGAGGGGCAGCAACAATGATAACAGGCAGGTGTTTACTGGATTCTGCAGCCTTGCTAGATTCAAGACTTGTAGGGTAAATTTACATGGAGTTTCCGTCTGGCTCCATGGACACTCATGGAGGCACGCATACAGGGTCCAAGTGCAGATGTGGGTGACCTCAGCAGCAAGACACGACTCCAAGAATTTGATTGATGGAAATGTAGCAATAGAGTCAACCACTTTCCAACCAACAAGTGACTTGAGAGGAAGGGCCCGGGGGAAATCGTGGCCAGTCATCATCTTGGCGGAGGGCACAGGCTCAATGTGGTTCTGAAAATGTAGAACCTCAGTACCAGATGTCACACCTTCATAAGTAACCCTGAATAAACTCTGCTTATTCTAATTGGAGAGCATACTTTGTTTGCTCAGCAAGGCCAAATGCTGTGCCTCATTGTGAGAAAAATTCTAAAGAGAGATTTGGCATAGTTGAGCAGGACTGACTGACAAAAATGGAGAATGCTTCTGGGGAAAGGATTTATGTAACATGGGGACCTGTGAAGGGAATGCAGACACAGGAAATTTTGACATGGTGAGTTATCCCCATAGGACTGGGTGTGTGGTGGCCATTGCAGGGACAGTGAGGTTTATAGTGAAATACATAACTAAGGCGAAGTCACTTAGGCAGATGAGATCAGTGGGGCAAATACTGGGGTGGCAGTCCATGTGTAAGTGGTATGGAGCAGCAGGCCTCCTTGATCAGTAGGGGCCACTGAGGGAATATGGCAATGCTGTGAGAACAACAGATAGTCTAGAACAAACTCTGCAATCCCTGCGAGCGGTGCACCAGAAGCAAAGATATCAGGAAGCTCCTGCAGAAGTGGCTTGGCCACTGCTATGCCTGGTAAGAGACCTGCCTCAAGTGGTAGCAGCCCAGAGAGAGACTCAAAAGTATGAGAGAGGAATTAGATCGAGAGATGGACATCAGTCTTGCTTCTTCAGACTTTGACCTTGACAGAAAATGGGATAAAAGAGAAAAAGGGATAGAAGTTTTAGTCTGCCATTGTTTATGGCTAGGAGGTCGAGAACGGAAGAAAGCCCAGGCCAGGTTGATAATACAAGGCCCATCCTGGGACATCAGGACTTGGAAGCCCTGGGAGAATCAGGCAGTGATAAGGAAGGGAGCAACCCAGAGAACGGTAAGAGAACCCTGTAATACAAAGAAAGGAGAAATCCAGATGTCATCATGCTGATGGAGGCCTTAACGAGTGTGAGAATTTAGCTGCTGGAACTAGGGAGGACATTCAAACAAGCAGCAAGGGAGCCTGTCATCACCTGGCTCCTGAGAATATGGGACACAGGAGCAGATGACATTAGCTTAACTGCTGCAGAGGCAGGAAAGCGGAGCAACATAATCACTCATCCCTCCTTGCGATATAGGCTGTGTAACCTGAGGCAGCACAGGGGAAGCAGTCTCTGATGGACCGGCTTGTGTGATCCAATAGAGATACTTGGTTATCACTGGTGGAGGTTCCCATGGATGTAAGGAGATGGAGGACAGTAAAAGGGGGACAGGTGCTACTGAGAGAACTGGGTATGAGGAAAGCAAGGTACGGTGCCCCATTCGCAGGACCTAATAGGACTATGTTCACTAGAGATTTAATGAAGGACTTAATTGAACAAGGACCTCAAAATTGGTATGGAGGTTTAGTGTCTGTACTAAGTCTCCTAGTGGGACAGGATCTTTACAAGGCAGGAGAGGCAGATTTAAGTGATCTAGACCAGTATATAAAATATGGCAGTAGAAGAATGGAACAACCTAAAAGATGTATAAAAGAGACAACACAGAGAATGAGGTCTCCTTGGGTTACTTGAAGACAAATGTGGCAAGATTTGTGGCTAGCCCAAGTTCCTAAAGAAAAGATCAACAAAAAGCCAGTTTCTGTGCTAAAGCACCTCTAGGAGGCTTTAAAACCTGAGGACCAGTCACAAAAGTTATACAAAGCATAAAAACTGTCTTGATGGTGGATAATAAGCCCTCCTTCACCCCAGAAAAGAGAGATCTAGCTGGGACCAAGCTGGAAACTCTTTGAAAATAAATGGCTGGTCTTCATAGTGCTAGAGGGCACTGTGCAGACCACTATGGGAAAATGGTCCTGAAAAGCTCTGTTTAATGATGGATCTTGCATGCTCCACTATCAGATGCCAAGCAAGATGCTCCTGCTGGTGCAATAGTGCTCATCTAGTATATGTAAAATGGGCGGATTTCTAATTGGATTTAAGGCCCACTCTTCAGGGAGGGAACACACATCTGATACTGTGAGAAAAGCTGACCCTCAGTGGTGGTGAGCAGACTTATAGCTCCCGTGAAGAAGCCACTCTAATTGTTTGTAAGGTGAATGTGATGTGCTTAAGTACTGTCCAAGCATTTATGTTTATGCTTATAGACTGGCTTGCTATAGAAATCAGTATTTGTGTGGATGTTACTTTTGTTATTATTGTTCTGTTTTTAAATTGAAAAGAGTATCACTAAAGCCAGATGATAATTCATGCCACACTGGAAAGAACATTATCCTACACCTGGTCCCCCGCCCACCCCGTCCCCAGCTCCTGAGGTTCATGAACTATTGCAGAAGAAGATGTCAGAAAACTGTGTAAGAGCCAAAGAGAAAAGGGGTGAGTGTAGAGTAAATTTATGATTTAGGTGGAGTTTCCCTCTGGCTCCACAGACACGCCAATGGAGTATGCAGGGGATCCAAATCCAGCTGCAGACGACCTCGGTGGCAAGACATGCCTCTAAGAGTTTGACAGAAATGTAGCTAATAGAGTCAACCACTTTCCAACCAACCAGTGACTTGAGGGGGAGGCAGTGAATGCTGGGTGGGAGATGTGCGCTGAGGACGGTCCCCTTCTCAGCAGATGGTGCCGACTCTGCAACAGTTCTGATCAAAATGTAGACCTCAAGACCAGATATTGCACATTCTCTTGATCAATCCTTTGTAAGTAAACCTTAATAAGCTCTGATTATTCTAATTGGAGAGCATACTCTGTTTGTTCAGCCAGTCAGACCCAGAGGGGCAGGCTGAATGCTGCTCCTCCTTGCGAGAAAATTTTAAAACAGAGCATCATCATGGAAGTAAGGAGGAGATAGATCTGTGTGCTTCCTGGATAGGGACCTGTTAGACTTTCAGTTTTGAAAGATATCTGCAAGCAGACTCAGAGGGAGTGTTTAGGAGGCTGTTCAGATAGTGCAACTGAAAAAAAAGAAATACAGAGCTGAGGAAATTGGAGGAGAGCCTGAGGATAGGGGTAAGTGGCATTAGGGTATAAAATGACAAAATATAAAAAGTAAGTGGAGTTGAGAATAAGGGTGTGAGATATTTTTGAATTTTTGGTGTGGTGAGTTGCATGTATAATCATCAGGACATTTCCCTAAGTAAGACAAAAAGACAGAAGATTTGGGGAGAATTACACTCATAGCTGTGTAGAATGTTATACTAAATACCTAAGCAGTATATATCAAATGAATATTTAGCATATTCAAGTGTAAACAATAGAAATATTGGTTAAAGTGGGAAAGTGAAAAATGTGACATGTTCACAAAGACCTCTACAAATCATTATAATTAATGAAAGATTATTCAATGGGAACCTTTAAATTTTATGTTAACAAATCTCATACTTAGTTTATTAAAATTAGGGAATGTTCAGGGAAATAATGCTTAGAAGAACAACTTGAATTACAGAAAGGAAGGAAACTCTTCATTAGTGCACCAGGCCCAGTGAAGATATACATAATTCAATGACTGTCACGACGAGTTCATAAATATCCCATAGCATTAGAGCAATTGCTAGTAGCTGAACTTTTGAATGCAGATTACATATACACAATGTTTTGCTTAATAATTCAGGATGGCTACTCATGGACACCTTTGTATAAAAGGGACATGAGATTCAGACCTTATTTTAGTTGATTTTGTTTATCCATAGAAAGGTTTCATTTTGAATAGTAAACTTAGCCAACTACCTATGACTGGAGAGACTGTAGACTCTGGTGGAGGACATATTAGTGCCCTTTTCCCAAATCAATGCAGGTTCTAACCGTATTCTAAATGCTTATCCTTATATCCATAGGTAAGTGAAGCTTTCATCCCTCACCAAAGAAACTTCTTTTGGCAGCAGATGGAGGCAAATGATCAAAATGCCAAAAATAAGTTTCTCTACAGTGCTCATCTTTAGTTGGTATATCCACAATCAGACCCTATAACTAAGGCTTAGGGAACACTGTGGGAGAGAGGGTGAAAAGACTGTGAGAGCTGAAGGACCAGGATGGCTGTTGTGAGATGGTGCCTTCTAGTCATGTCAGGGAAGCTACTTTCATGAAATCTCAGCAAGAGGGCTGCCTAAACAAGACCTACATAATGACACACCAGTTGGCATGTCAATGTGGATGGGGGAAATTTCGTACAGTGCGTTTCCTACATGAAGAACCACAGGCAGGGCATGACTCCTGATGGGGGAAGAGTCAATTTTCTCTGGTCACAGTGTCTGATAGGCTATCCAATCCCAAGTCAGCTCAGTGGGACACATATTGTCACATACTTGAAAAAGGGATTGGGCAGGGTGTGGGGAAAGTTGGAGACATGGAAATGATGAAAATATACTAGTTAAGTATGAAATTTTCAAATAATTAAATAATTTAAATTAAAATAATCAAAAATCTATGCACAGTCTCTCTTTATCACTAGCAGGGAATGTTTTCTGTTTCAAATGAAGTCATAAAAATCAGGGTTTTCCACCTTAGAAGGACTGAGCCTTCTCCCTAACAAAGAAATATTGGGAAATACTGGAAAAAACAATAGACTTGCAAGACTTGGATCTACATACCATCAGCAAATCATTATTTATTTATTTGTATTTTAATTTTTTATTGATGCTTCATGCAGAATATCTCAGTCATTCTTAATCATCTTTATACCCCGTTCCCCACTGGCATGCCTTCCCCATATTTCCCCAACAGAAATCCATAAATTATTTCATCTTTCTGAGGTCTATTATGTCAAGTGAGTGTCCCCAAACATTGCTCAGTGCAGGTCATCCACTGAAGTCTAATCAGTCTACCCAGAATCCCTTGCTTTAAGAAGCTTAGTTCGTCCTTGCCCAATAATAATCAGTTCCCAGTATTTTTTCAGTCAATAGTGGGATCTGCTGCCCATTTCCTGAGTTCCATGCTGGCGTTTTGTCTGTTTGAGTTCGCATGGGTCTTGAGCATGCTGGTTGCTATAGTTCATATGAGCAGGATCCCAAGAGCTTTTAGGATTCTATTTCCAAATGGTCATGCACTTCCAAAGTGGCTCTTACAATCAATCCATCCCCCAACTCTTCTGCAATGATCCCTGGGCCTTGGGTGAGTAAAACTTAATATAGGAGTCCTTTCTAGGGAACCACACTCTGCAGATGTCTAATCTCCATGTTTTTGCCAGTTGTGACCTTTTGTGTCACTGACTTTCTGTTGCATGAGGGAGCTTCATTAATGAGAGTTGAGAGATTCATTAGTGTTTTCTTTACTCCTTGTTCTGTGTTGCATGAGCCTTAGGTATAGAGGCTGGTTTGTAGAAGTGCCACTTATGCACTGGCAATTTACAGACAATGTCTGTCTCTGAACATTTGTTATACTCTGTAGTCAGCTATGGTTAAGGTCCCAGCCAAGAGAAACAGAATATGATTACATTGGTAAGCAACAGCAGACACAGGGAGGGCAGCAGGAAGTCAACCTTTACTGAGCACTTTCTATAAGCTGCCCTATATTCATAGAGTATGACTTTTTAAAAACACTGACAGCCCTCAAGATAAGTACAGATAGCAGATGCGGGAACTGCTCCCCAAAGAGGATAAACGGCTTGCTCAAGTTGTAAAGATCATAAAAGGCAGGATTTGATTCAGGCTGGTACCAAAGTTCTTCCTCATTACCACACATTAGAAACTAATGTCTGAATGGTGGAAATACGATAGGGTGTCAGTATCCACGTAACAGCTCAGTGCCTTTCTTTTACTGAACAAGAATATACAGTGCGTTACAAACTGCGAAGCACTTTGATACAAAGGTTTCGGGGGCAGGCCTGCTGATAGGGAACAAAGATGCAAAAAGAAAAGAACGAGTCTTTTATAATCCAGTAGTTTTGATATCTAAACTGGGGGATTCTTCTTAGTGCACAATGAGTGTTCAACATCCTTAGCCATTATAGAAGTACAACTCAGTACACTGAGATTTGATCTTACACTAATCAGAATGCAGGTCATCCAGAAAACAATCAAGTGCCGTAGAGGATGTGCAGAAAAGGAAATCCTTAAACATTCCTGGTGGGAATAGAGATTTGTCCAGTCACTTTGCTAAGTACTTTGGAGGTGTCTCACAAAAGAATTACCACTACCACGTGATTCGCCTGTACCACTCTTGGACATATGCACAAGGGAATGCAAGTGAGCAAACAACGAACACACACCTCATGTTTGTCACCTCACTGTCCATAAGAGCCAAGTCATGGAATCAATCTAAGTGCCTGTTAACAGACAAATAGATAAAAATGCAGTTTTAGCAATAATAATTAATGAAAGGTCACGAATTTGAGGGTGAATGGGGGAGTTGGAGGAAAAGAGAGGAGCGGAAGCGATGTAAACATAGTACTCATATTTGAAATTCTCATCAAAATCAAACATCTAAATTAAAGAAATGAAATTTTGTTATTTACAAGAAAATAAATGAAAATGTATTTCCTCTAAAATGGAAACATTGGTATTTCCTGTATATTTACAGCAAGATAAAATACATCAACTCAAAAACACATGACATATTATAGAAGCAAGTTAGTAATTAAGCATACCATCATTTATGATAAGATGATATTCTTATGGAGACTTAAGTTCTGTAATAGGAGTGTACTAGTTGTAGGCCATATTGGCTTCCAATACAAAGCCTGTCACTACCTACAAATACAGATGCTTAAGACTGCATCCACAACTTTTTCTAACCTTTTGCCATTCTGTTATATAGAGCCTTATTCCATAAAGAGTGACTTTTGTCTTTTCCCTTAGACTCTTCAGATTCCTGTGTTTTTCAGTGTTTGATTTCCAATTGATGTGTTTGTGACTATATAAACATTGTAGTCTGTTAATATTACTGAATCTACTTTGTCACGCATGGCAATGAGGTAAATATAAAGAAAAATTAGTCCAGAAACACTTCACAAACCAGAGTTATCATATCAGTTCTGATCAGTCCCTAGATTTAATATGAGGAATAAACTTGTGTCTTGTGTTTTATAAGTAACTGTGATTTGGACACTCTGTTATTCACATGGGAGCTTATTCCTAGCTGATCCTGGTAAGAACCAGCACTCAGCTCAGGGTGAAGGACATGGTTTAAATTAAGACAAATTCATTTCATTCTGTGGTATGTACTCACTGCACTTATATAAGGATATCATACTCAAGATCACTGTTTTGCTGCCAGAAAAGATTTAATAACTGAGATACCAAGTCCTGCAATTCAGAAGCCTCAAATGTCCAGCATATTTTAATTTTAATATAAAAATCCATGTGAACCCAAAAGGATCAAGGTTATACAATGAAAACAAAGATTTGAGGCATCACAAACTGTGTGTTTTATGGTCATTAAAGCCTGTAATTAAGATAGTCTGGTGCAAATATCACTAATCCTGCGATCTGTAGAAATCCACATTAGCAGGTGCCTAATGGCCTCTGGCATTTTTTACAAAGAGTTCTTCTTCAAAGTAAATACTCTTTACCTATTTGTTTTAACAACCTTCCTGTGTCACTGACAACCTGTTTGAAGTCACGTAAATTTTGGGAACACATCTTTAAATTGAAATGCCTTTCATCCTGACATTGTAGGATGAAGATAATAAACTAGTGCAGTGAAGCAGGCCAACCTGTCTGTTTCATATATCTCCTCCTTTGTGTGGGACAAGAACAGCTGAAATGCATTTATTTTATAGATGAGTTAATAAAATATCAAGTTTCACTAGTTGTAGTCCTCATGTTTACTGTGTCTAAACTCCACTTTTGCATGCTATTTTGGGTTCAATGGTCCACATTTCCACTCCCCTTCCCACCCACCTGGGACAACAGCTGTTTTATTGCCTATTTCAGTATATTTCATATATTTGTTGATATACATACATTCACATATATTCCACATATAAGCAAGATCATCTGATATTTCTTTTTTCCGTTTGGCTGTTCCACTAGTCTAATGTTCTCCATGGGAACTACAGTTTTCTTGAGACCTGGTAAGATCTCGCTGTCTACAGGCTATTGTTTCTATGTCCGGAAAGTTTCCTTGCTTTTATGTCTTTGAATATTTGTCCCATTGGGCTTATTCATTAAATCTCTAGTCATGCTTTATTTTACATTTGATGATTTTATGTATACAATAGTTCTATATTGTCACTTTATTGCTTTATTGCTTTTTCTTTTATGTGATTTACTGGGAGCCTAGAATTTTAAGTCTCTGGATCAATCATTTTTATTCTTTTTGCATCATACTTTTATCACCCCTGTTTCAGTGGACTCATTCCATTTTGTCCAGTATCTTCAAAATGGGGAGGGCTATTGCTCTGAAACCCTCACTCCATAAACCCACAGATCACTCTCCCCCACTTGCTTTCTTTATGTTCACTTTGCTCCTTTGATGGTTTCTGTTCTTAATGTGATACATTTTCTTCTCCTGCTCATGGACATCATTCCAACAATGATGGCTTAAGTACCAACTATTGACACTTTGATTTTGATAATGTGACTTGTGTGCCCTCTTAGCAAATGATCCTCTCCTTTTGACACACACCGAATGCCGCCCCACACCTCCACATGTCAGCACGCAAGCAGTGGAAAGTTGCTGAAGCTCATTGTAATTCCCCTTGAGAAACAAACACTTGGATTTGAATATGATCATTTCTGTTCTCTCCTTCATTCACTGCTCTTGACATGCAGCACTCTACTTTGCATAAAAGCTCTGCTATGGATAATAAAAATGAATTTAGTTTGGCTTCTTCTTCAGTGTTATAGTCACTCTCAAGTTGTAAGATTGAATTAAACTTCCACACAGATGTCCTCTGACTCCCTGGAGGCTGTTTCTAAAACCCAAATGTCTTCATTCTCCTAGAGCATTCATGAGACAGACTTCAGGACTGTGAAGTCTGTTGAACATTGATGTGTAGTGTCATCCCTTAGTCTGACCATAGCTCCTGCCTGAATATAATACCAGCCACTCTGGGAATACTGGGTTCTTGCTCATGCTTGTTGTATGATGAAGAATTTGTTCTCAGAAAAAATTCAGACACAGCTCAGGAGTTCATTCAGTCTGTAACATGCCTATTATGCAAGCACGAGGACCCAAGTTCTAATCACTGGCACACATACAAAATCTGGGCACAGTGGTGCTCGCCTGTTACCCAAGAGATGGGGAGGCTGAGGTAGATAAATCCATGGAGTTCATTTGCCAGCAAGTCTAACCAGTTGTGAGCATCACATGTGGTGAGAGATCCTATCACAAAAAATAAGATGGAGCAGTTGAGGAAGACAGCTAACACTGTCCTCTGGTCTTCAGATGAATATGTACACACATAAATATCCATTCACACTCAGGCATATAGACACAAACATAACACATGAATACAGCACGCACGTATACATACACATGAACACACACACACACAAGATCTTTAAGGGGATAAATAACTTCAAAAATTATATTATTCTGCCATTCATAACCAGAAAACTGATTTCATGTCTATAATATTTAAAATGATTTGGAAATATTTAAGATGCATACAAAGATAGTTATGATATTATCAGAAGAAATTAGTGTCCATTTGCTTTTTTCTTATTTTTATATAAATGTGCATATCATATTTAATCTAAACCATGAACTATGTAGGTAACAAATTATGAAAATTAATGTATTATTATTTTAAAACTCACAAATACAGCAGTAAAGTTGCACATGTAAATAAGACCTAATGAAATATGTATGTGTGTCTATTTTTTAGTGATAAAAATACTTCAACAGAAAAATGAGAGATCAAAAGAGGTAGTAAAAGAACTGCATGTCATTCTCAAGGAATGTAATATGGAATTGGTATGAAGTATTAGAAATATACAAGGCAAAGGCAGGCAGAAGTAATTAGGAGGTGTGGAGCCCCTGGAGAGATGGTTCAGTGGTAAGAGCACTGATTGCTCTTTCAGAGGATCTGTGTTTGATTCCCAGCAGCCACATGGTGGTTAACAATCCACCCTAACTCCAGTTCCAGAAGATTCAATGTCCTCTATGAGCACTGCATGACAAGGGTGCACTTATATACATGCAGGCAAAACACTCATACACATAAAACAAAAATAAGTATACAAAAACATTTTTTTTAAACAGAAAAGAAATGGAGACCTAAGTATAGGGTGTGCCAAGTAGATATGAAGATCAGGTTGTCTTTTTGCTCCGGGGTTGCAGGAGCTCCTCAAACTTTTGTTTGTTCATATGTTTGTTTGAGACAGGGTCTCCCTGTATCCCCAGCTGGTCTGGAACTGACTTTGCTGACAAGGCTGGCCTTGATCTCACAGAGATCCACCTGCCTATGCCTCCTGAGTGCTGGGATTAAAGACGTGCGCCCTGCTGCCCAGCTTCATATGTTTGAAATGATTTTTATCAGATTCTCAGCTTGCCGCTGCTTCTCCCATTCCATGGTTCTTTCTGAGGTTTGCCCTATTCTGTCTGCTGTGCAGACACATTTAGTGTGACGCAGACTTTGGTAGTTAATTTTGATTGTTAATTTGACAGGATCTAGAATCACCTACTCTGTGCATTTCTATGAGAGTGTTTCTAGACTGTGTTAACTGAGGTAGGCACACCATTTTATGGATCATTGTCCTGAAATGAAAAAAGAAAACAGAAATGAGAGAGAGAAAAAGAGAGAGAAACAGCAGCATTTGTCTTTCTGCTTCTTAACTGTAAAGGTAATTTGGCCAGCTGCCTTATCTTCCTGGCCATGACAAGGTGAATTCCCTTGAACTGTGATCCAACATAAGTCTTTCTTCCCTGAAGTTGCTTTTCTCAGGTATTTGACCTGAGAAAGAAGTATCAGTGAGAAGTACAACTAATTCAGAAAATTAGCTTTGAGAATTGGTTCTAGTAAACCTGACCATGCAGTTCTTGGGCCTTTGGAACTGGTTGTAGAAAGAATATCGAAGCATAGTGGAACTTCTGGATAGAAAAATCCCCGGAATTCTGCAAGCAGGGCAAACGGCCATCCTGGTCAATGATCATTGAAAAACAGACACTGCAAGAAATGCAGAGTAAAGGCCCAGTTCATAAGGTTACTGGAGGCAATAAGAACTTTATTAGAAATTGAGCTTTAGGCTGGTCATGCCCCATTCTGCCAAAGAATTTGCTGCATTTCGTCCTTGCCTTGAGATCTTGAATGTAGCCGAATGAACAAGTAATGGACACATTGTTTGGCCATGGAAATCTCAAGACAGAATAGCAGGCAGGCTATGTCATGCTTTCTGCTTACTGTTCTTATCCAGGTCTTCAGTGAGAGAGATCAAGTCCATCAGAAAGATAGGGAAAACGTGCCATTTGGAAGGAAAAAAAATAGAATTCCAAATTTGTAAGCAAGGTACGTGACGAGAACACAGCAGTAATTGTTAAAGAGAGCAGCTCTCCACTAAAGACAAACCTTATGCTCTGTGTTGGGACAATAAGAAGGTCCCCTTGGGAGCAAGATCTCCTCCATCAAAGGTTTCAGCTTACAAAAATATAAATTCATGGGGCTGGACAGACGGCTCAGTGGTTAAGAGCACTGGGTTCATTCCCCTAGACTACATGAAAGTGTAGTCTAAATTGCACTGGACTACAGGTTGTTGGAGAGCCAATACAGGTTGTTGGGATCCACTAAAGAAAGCTGCAGGCACAGAATGGAACTAACCCAAGAGGGTCATAGGTGAACAATACAGGTGCACTTTCATGGGCTTATAGAGCATGGGCTATATAGAGAACAAAGCTGGAGATGTCAGGTCACCTGAGCCCTTCGGAGTCAAATGATTCTATTAGGAGCCCCACATGCTAGACATGGATTTGTAGGATATAATTTTTGTCCTGGTAAGTGTCAGTCTTGCTTTGGTTCTATCTATCATTGCTAGGTTCACATTGCCTCCTTTAGGAATTGGAATGTTTAATCTATGGCATTTTATCTTGGAACTATGCAACTTTTCTCTTATAGGAGCTCACTAGTAAGAGACTGCTTTGAGTCTCTGAAGATTTGGACTTCTGGACAGTCTTGTGGCTGTCAAAGACTATAGTGGCTTTTGAAAGTGGACTAAATATATTTTGCATTATGAGATGGACATGAGGATGGTCATGGGCTAAAAAGGAGGTTTGGACATCATAATATTGGCAAAGGTTGGACTTGTCATGACAGTTATTGCCTATCAACTTAGTGGGATCTAGAGTCACCATGGAATCGAACCTCTGAGCATATCTGTCAAGTTATTTCTTGATTGGATTAATTAAAGTGGGAAGACCTACTCTGAATATGGTTGGCAGAACTGCATGGGCTGCTGAGGCTGAGATGGCTTAGGGTTAAGAGCCCTGCCTTCTTTGCCAGAGGACCCAGGATTGGTTGCCAGAACCCACAAGGTAGCTAACAGCTGTCCAGAACTCCATTTACAGGGGACTCAGATGCCATATTCTGACCTCTGTGGGCACTGAACAACATAGGTGCACTTCCATACATGTGTGTAATATATTTATACACATTAAATAAAAATAATACATAAAATATTAAAGAAAATAATTCCATGAGCTTGGGTTCCAGGCTGAAAAAGAGAAAGCAAGGAGAGCACCAGCATTCATCTCCATGTTCCTTGATGGCGAAAACAAGTTGACAGCTCCCTGACCCTCCCTTTTATGAACTGTATCACCCAAAACTCTAAGCCCAGATACACTTCTCCTCCCTTAGGCTGTTTTTTTCTGGTAATGAGAACAGTAGCTAACACACAGTCTTATATGTCTATTTTACTTTTGCTACTTGTACTATGGTGTCATATCTTAGAAACTGTCAAACTCACTGTTGAGTTTCTTTCTTCTGTGATTTTTTAAAAAATTGCCATATATTAATTGTTTACAATATTCAGTTTCACAAGGGCACTTTCAACTAAGTGTTAATGTACTTTGGCCATGTTCTCCTTATAACTTCATATTTTCCAGTTTTTCTCCTGATCACTCCCCTTAGTCCTCTTTATTCTCCTAGTTAATTTCTCTTCTGCTTTTCATGTGTATTTATATAAAATCTGGGATCCACAAATGTGAGAAAACAGAGCATTTGTCTTTCTGAGTCTGACATAATTCATTTTATGTGATGATCTCTAATCATCTTCATTTTCCTGCAAATGACCTTTTTGTTTTTCTTTATAGCTAAATAGAATCCCATTGTGTACATATACCACAGTTTATACCTCCATTCATCTGCTGACAGATACCCAGGCTCCTTTGTAACTTAGTTATCAGTAGTGCTGGAATAAAGAACTGTGTGCAAATGTCTCTGTGATATATTGGTTTAAAGTTTTTTGCATAAATATCCAGGAGTGGTATATCCAGGTATAGTACAGACTAGTTTTAGTATTTTGAAGAACAACTATACCACGTTCCACAGTCCCTCAACTGATTTATACTCTTAGCAGCAGTGTATTCTTCCAGAGTTTTTGCATTTTCAGTGCTTATATGTAAGTCTTCAACCCATTTTAAGTTGATATTTTTATGTATGAGAGCCTGCCTGCATTCTCTCTTTGGCATACAGATATATAGTCTTCCCAACATCTTTTGTTGAAGAGACTTTCCATACTGTTTATTCTTGGCATACTGTTAAAATTGTTTGTAATATATGTATAGATATGGATTTATTTCTTTGCTCTCTATTCTGTTTCCTGGGTCTATCTACTTTTATTCTTTCTATAGTATTATGCTGTTTTAATTACTATAGCTTTGTAGGATATTTTGAAATTAGAAAGTTTGTCATCTCTAGGGTGGTTACTCTTTCTGTAGATAGCACAAATTATTTGGGGTATTTTTGGTTTAATGTGGATTTTATAAGTATTCTTTTCTATTTCTTAAAAAAATGTAGCTCAATAGAAATGTGCCAATTAAAAATGAGCAATGATCTTGAACATATGGCCAGTAGAGATGTAAAATGATACCCTGTGTCATCACGGTATCAAATCTATGAAGGGTATCTAAATCAAAATTATTAAGAAATATTATTTCAAACATTTCAGTATGGTTATTATCAAAATGAAACAAACAACTAAAATAAGCTTTGGTGAGAATATGCAAAAGTTGGAACACCTGAACATCATTGAGAAAGCTTAAATTGGTATAATTATAATGAAAAGCATCATGCAGGACCACCATGTGCAAGGTCAAAGCCCGGCCAGCTTGTTCACCATGTGCAATGCTGGGGTGGAGCTGAGCCAGGCTGCCCACCCACACAGCTGAGGGACACCATGGTCAGCCAACCATCATCATCACCCAGTGGTTGTCAAGACCTGGCTGCAGTCCTTAACATTAGGAATCTCAGAAGTCTACAGATTTCAGAAAATAAACTGGAAGACACTGGTGTTAAGCTGTGCAACTTCCCAACCACTACTCAGAGAATCTTGGATTGGAGTCCTGTGAGCTAACTGATGCCTACTGTGAGGACCTAGCTTCTTCTTTTAATCATAAGTAAAACTGTGGGAAATCAACTTGGAGAAAACCTTGGTCCACAGTGGGGTCGTTGTGCTGAGTGAGAACTGGGAAGAACCAAAGTGTAACCTGCATGCAAGGCTTGAGAACAACTATTTGATGAAGAAAACCAGTGTTTTTGACTGCCGAGAAAAAAGAAATCCCTGCTTGACATTTCTAAATTGCGTAAGAAAAACAGTAATTATGAATGAAAATCGCATTCTAAGAAACCTGGGCATATTCTGACACAACCACATACAAAGGAAAGGGAATGGACCCTTACTTGGCACACCTCTGTGTAAGAATTTTAGATCACTCTGGGTTTGGAGGCAAGCCTTTTAAGCCCAGAACTGGGGAGGCAAAGGTAGGCAGATCTCTGTGTGTTCAATGCCAGCCTGGTCTACGTAGTGAGTTCCAGTTCAGCTGGGACTACAGGGATATCCTGTCGCAAAAAGACCAAAAAAAATTTTTTTTAGATCACAGACACACTAATGAGACACTAATGAGATGCGATTCTTAGGTATCCAGTTCAGGAGGGCTACACAAATCGGAGGGTTTTACATTTGCTAATAGAAGACATGAAGTTGGGAGCAGGGTGGGACGGAAGATATGCGAGGAGATCTAAATATAATCAAAATTAGTTTTAAGATACTCTTGAACCAGTCAAATTTCTCTTAAACATAAAAATAAAATAAACATGCCATATTCTCTGCAATTCTATTTCTGAATATATAGCCTAAAGAATTGAAAACACTGCGTAAGAAAAAAGCATTTCCATCCTCAGTGATACATTATTTACAATAACCAAGAAAAGGAAATAGCCCACGGACAATGGTTAGATGAATGACAAAGGAAACTGAGCATGTACGCACATCAAAATAGTTTTTCAGTATTTCAAAAGAGGAAAATTTACAACTTATGATGAACATGGAGAGTATTTTTTCAGTATGATATAGGTCAGAAAGCTAAATATCGCATGATTCTACTTGGAGGCATCATAGATAGTAGTTAAACTAATAGAAGCAGGGAATGTAATAGCTGATAAGGAATTAGGAAAATAAGGACCTGTCATTTAGTAAGTATAAAGTTTCTTTTATGTAAGATGAATAATTTCTGGGGATCTTCTGTATAACAACAGTGCCTTATTAACCCTATAGGGTCATGTGTGGACTTCACAAAGAAACTTCAACAGGTAATGGGCACGTCTATTGCTCTTACTGTGTCCTGGCCCATTAAACTGTGCACAGTACATCAGTGTCTTATTTGCACATTGATTGTATCTCTGTAAAGCTATTTAGGAAATCATGTGGAAAGTTGTGAGTGTTGCAAGAAATAAAAAAGGAACAAAGAAGAGAAAGAGAGGCCCAAGTCTGTAAAAAATTGCAGCAGATATGGTGGTCCACACTTATAATGCCAGCAATCTGGGGGTTAAGGAAAGATGATATCATGAGTTCAAGGCCAGCCTGGACTACATAGTAAGTTCCCCCACAGTCTTGGCTACAGAGTTATTCCATGGTAAATGAAAGAAAACAGAGGGGGTGGAGAGAGAAAAAGAAACAAGAAGGAAGAGAGAGGAGGGAGGAAGAGAAATGGGAGGAAGAAGAGAGAAAATACAAATCAACAAAACATTTCCATGTGCTTGGGGACAGTGAATAATGTTTGACTTTAGAAAGCCTGATCATGTGTTTGAAAGAAGTAAATCTGAGTTTAAATAGAAATGTTTGGTAAGGTTGTCAAGGTTTGGCTTTTACCCATAATGCAATGATTATGAGACAGATATGGGTTATGGATTAAATAGTTTAGGGACTCTAAAGGGTTTGGAGATATAAAACTGGCCTCCTTTTTAAAAACAAGTTTGTGCTAATCCTTCATATTCATGCTTTCTACTATGATTGTTACAGTTTGAACTACAGTCCATTAAGCATAAGTTAAGAAGAATCCTGTTAGGACTTCTAGCTAGGTTTGTTCTCAGATGACACAATAGGAAAGGAGTTCTATTTCATTGCCAGCAAAATGTAAACAAGATCTATGCACCCAGTGAAGGTCATGGTGGTAGGCAGTGTCTGAATGTAGAAAGAATCAATCAAAACTCTTCTTGGATTACTTTGTCATTTGCAAAGTATGTGTGAAAGACTGCTCTATGACTTAAGGATGAGTAAACGCATTGGTTCCTCACTTCCTTGATGCCCTGAACGTCAGCATCTCAACCTCCCCTCCAAAACATGAACTGAGGTGTGGTCCATACAGCTCTAAAGTCTCACGTAAACAAATGCTAGTTTGAAATATTTTATTTATTATTTTTATTTTATGTGTATGAGTGTACTGCCTGCATGTATGCAAGTGACCTGTGTAATATAATGCCAATGGAGGTCAGAAGAGGTGTTGGATTCCTCTAGAACTAGAGTTAAGACAGGTGTTAGGTGCCATGTAGGTACTGGAAACTGAATCTGGGTCCTTGGGAATAGCAACCAGTGCTCTTAACTACTAAGTCATCTCTCCAGCCCCCAAATTCCAGTTTTTAATTCAATTTCCTAAGAATTGTGTGTTCACATCAGAATATGTTCATCAAATTCTCATAATTAATTTCCAAATTTTGAGTATTGTGGTCTGAATATTTTGAGAAAAGGATGCATAAACATTTTTAACAGATGTTTTTATTTCCAAACTTTTCCATGGTCTTAATACTCTCATTATTAAAATGAAGCAATCTCTGATATTTGTCATTATATAGTCACCATTCAACAGAAAAGAAGAAACTTAACTATTTTGAAATAATCTTAAAATATTCTACTTGCCAGAGTTTACCATTAACCTAATTATAGTAAACTTATGTTTAAAGTATTTTTTAATGCAAGGGATATCAGTTTTGGAACTGTCACAGCAGTATCTTCAAAATTCTTTTATGTCGTCAAATGTTTAATAAGCATTTATTAGATATTCTACTCTCTAATTTTCTGCTTAGAGTCTTGTTCAGAAAAGGCATTGGTGCTATTTTGGGGGTGACAATTATTACGTATTCATGAAATGGAAAATTTGGTGTGGCCTAACAGTTTAGAGAATTTATGAAAAAAAGAGAGAACTGAGCTGATTACTAAAGGTGGTTAAAAATAAAACTCACTACTTATTCAATGACAACACAGAGAGGAGAAATTTGCAATATATTAAAAAAAATTGTGTGTCAGTGAAAATAGAGACACATAGTTCACAAAGGAGGAAATCTTAATGGCCAAACACACATGATTTTTTAATGCTCAGCTTCCTTAATCAGCTGGCAAATGTAAATACACACTGGATGAAACTATTATGTAATCTTAAGAACTCTCAAATGGCCGGGCATGGAGGCATATGCTTTTAATCCCAGCACTTGGGAAGCAGAAGCAGGCAGATCTCTGTGAGTTCAAGTCCAACCTGGTCTACATAGTGAGTTCCAGAGTTCCAGGCCAGCTGGGGGTACCTGTCTCAAAAAGACAAAAAACAAAACAAAACAAAACAAAAACGCTAAAGCATAAATAGACAAATCCAAGGCTTTGAAGGTTGTGTTGTAACCAGAGCACTCATACTGCTGATGTGAGAACTTATAATAAGACTGCAGCAAAAGTTTGTACATCCAAAGGCACACAATGCTCGCCTACTCTGTTTTTAGATCTGTATCAAATAAGCACTTCAGGCAGTAGAATGTTTATAGCTTAACTGTTTATAATAGTTGCTTTAAGTGAAAACTCCATGATTAACAATGCCAAACAGCAGTGAAATGATTAAACACATTGTGGAATATTTGCATATCAGTAATGTATAGCAATAACCGTTAACAGAAACAGACAGCATGATACGATAAGGGTGAGATGGCAAACGTGTCAGTGGATAGAGAAGTGACTTATCAAAGATTGAGTAGCTATCTTCCAAAGTCCATAACATACAAATTGGACAGGACTAATCTGTCTTTGGAAAGCCAGTAACTTGAGAGTAGAAGACCGGGACTAAAAGGAAGCAGAGGGAAGCTTTGGAGGTTCTGATGGAGTTCTATCTTTGGATATCAATGCTAGTTACAGAGTGTATTAAATACAATCTGGTGAGTTATAAACTAATGATTGATGACACTGATGTGTGCATACTGTGATTCAATAAAGAGTTCTAAAAATGGGAAAATCCAGAGATTTAGAAAAAAAAGGAAACAGATGAATTCCTTTATTGAAGATTACTTTTTAGAACTGAATGGTTTCTGAAAAATTGTTTTCTTAATAAAACCAAATAAAAGACACATTTAAAAAGCTCTGAAAACTTCCCTACAGTTGGATTTTTTTTTCACAGTTTGTATAATGCAATCTGAGCAGGCTGATCTTTTCCAAACAGCCTTCCACCACAACAATTGTCCAAAATCAACAACGCTTGTTTATAGATGAGAATCCTTTCCAGGACACATTTCAAACATCAAAGACGGATTAAGATGTGCTCAATTTTGTGGAGAGCTATGTGGTTACATTTTTGCTCTTGGGGCAACAGTGGAGTCCTGAGTGATATCTAAGAGAAAACAGTTCAGTTTATTTGCTTATGTCACGCAAAATTTTGTGGCTCAGTCTTTATTTTTGAAAATCCTCTTATTTCACTTCAGCTCCGTGTAATTTTGATGTCTTTTATCTGTCTGTACTCCCGCTTTCAGTTAGAAGTAGTATGAATGCACTCTGGACCAAGATATCCCAGATTCCATGAAATACAAACTAGCATCTGCACACTACGGGCAAGGCTGAAAGGAAGGGTGTGCCGTGCCCAGGCTCGGGCGGCAGCAGTCAGCCGCTTTACTCACAAAAGGTCCTGGCAGATGACACCACTTTGGTTAGAAGTTTTACTCAGTCCTACAATGAAGGTAATGAATTTAAAAGACAAAGAACTTTTAAATGCCAGTGGATGGCAGGGCTTGTTAATTATTGATTACTTATTTTGTCTGGTGCTAATAAGGAATGAGGTGATTTTGATAGGTCATTGACATTGATTTATACATGGAATAGAAACATTTCATATGTATTTTTTACATTCTTCTACTGCCATCCCCAAAACAAACAACATTTTTGTTGATTAATCAATGAAATTTTAAAAATATTTGTCATTTTATTTATATACAGAGTACATATATACCTAGTTTTAAAAACTCTTTAAAAAATTCTTTGAATGTTAGGATTTATACTTTAGAAGGCCGGGATGTGCATAGCTAACTAACTGAACTTTCCACAACAGAATCTTTTATTGAGGAGAAATTGCAAGGGATAGAACACAAATATTCAAATTTAGCAGTGTAGGGACACTAGGAACTCAGAGAAGAGGAGGCATCATTGAAAACAGTTCAGAAAAATAAATACAGATGATTTCATACAGTTAAAAGTTTTAAATATCTCACCCAAAGAGACATATAGGTTTAAAGTATCTCTGCATTCTGTTTTTTTCTAACTATTCAATGAAATTAACCTCCGATAAAATGAGAAAATTTGAGTTCAAAGTTAAACATGGTATAATTTTTGGTTTAATAGAAAGATATGAAATACAGATTGAAAAGCCAAAATCTGTCATATAAAGCCAAAACAGTTATTAATGAGAAGTAATACAGTTACATACTTGTGTCAATATGTATTTTAAAACAGCAATTAAATAAGACAAATGGCTGCCATATCATTCTAAAACATAATGAAGAACACAATACAGCAGAGAAAACAAAACACTCAATAAAAATTAAAAGCTGGTTTCAAAATCCATTGATGGTTGTAAAAGCTACCAGCTAAACTATCTACAAACATCAAAAAAGCACAAATACCTGGAATAAAAATAAAGGAAAATGGGTCAGTCATCCAGAAGAATATCTTGAAATGAGAATTCTTTGTACAATTCTATGTACATGTAATTAAACCTACACAAAATGAGCAGTTTAAAAATTTTTACTGATTTATGCATGTGTATGTGTATGAATATCTTGCCTTCATGCACACAAGTGTACTATGTGTTTACAATACCCATAGAGGCCAGAAGAGGACATTGGATCTCTAAGGACGGGAGTTACAGATGATTGTTAACCTCCATATGGGTGCTGAGAAGCAAGCACAGGTCTTGGAGAAGTAGCCCATGCTTGTAACTGCCGGGGGCATCTCTTCAGCCCCCAAATGATAATTTTCAAAGAGTCATATACCAAAGTTAAATCCAATAGTGATAGAAACACTAAATACAGCAGTTTCATAGGAAGAATAAAGCAGTAACATAATCTTCAAGAAGAGCAAATCAAGCTCTAACAGTTATATGTGAGTACTCCATGAAACTCTGAAATATCAGAGTATCAATGACACTGGAAATACCTCAGAATGCCAGAGAGTGCAACCCTTCCCAGGATGTCCTATGAAAGGGAAACAAAGTTATACTCAAAATTGAACAAAATTTTTGCCCAAGGAAAACTACATATCAATATCATGATAATTGTATCTATATTTTCCAATATTTATAATCTGATTCTAAGAATACATTTTGAAAAAAACAATGATATTTAAACAAGTTTCAAGCATATTTCAGTAAGAGACAATTCACTCTTGAAATTTGCATACTGAAAATTCAAAGGCAAAAATCTATGATCAGCTCCATAAATGCAAGAAACAAGTCTAACAACATGGCAACCATTAAGACACACACACACACACACACACAAACACACACATATATATATATGTGATTTCTGCCTTACATGATAATACAAAAACCAGCATCAATGTAACAAGGAAACACTACAAGTGTTTTCATTAATGATAGTAGGAACACTCACCTCCGCTTACTTAAGATTATTTTAATGGAAATACTAAACATTGTAATCAGATAAATAGAACATAGAATGAGAAAAGCATCCATAAAACTATTAACATATCACACCATGTATGCAGAGTACCACTGAATAAACTGAAAATGATTATCAAAAATTTATACAATTTTTGACTTAGTGTAAATATATACTTGAGAAGATAAAAATAGAAAATAAAATATTGGGGCAAACATTAAGAAACATTTGAGACTTAAAGAATTAAAAACAACTAATATATGGGAGGGAACTCATGTGTGATCCTGTAAACATAATCTAACACACATGGCTGGAGAGGCCATAGGTCCTAGAGAAAAACCTATGCCAATCACATTCTTAGACAAATGTAATTTCTCATTGTATGCTAAATATCTACCCTCATATTTATAGACAAGTATATTTCTTATGATTCATCAAAGAAGCCTCTTTTTGCAACAGATCGAGACTAGTACAGAGTTCCACAGGGTTTACACACAGAGAATAAGTATCTGTGAGATGTCCAGTCTTAAGTGATAAGAACTACAATAGGACTTCTACATCAAAAGTTCACAGAACATAGCCAGACAAGATGTAGAGAGAATACTAATGAATCTCTCAACTCTCATCAGTGAAGCTTCCTCATGCAACAGAGGATGATTAGTACAGAAAATCACAACTTGCCAAAATACAGAGAATAAAAGACTGCAGAGTACATGACCCTGGATAGGAATCCTATATTAAACCTCTCCCACCAAGGGCTCTGGAATCAAATGTGGAAGAAAGAACTGTAAAAGAGAGTGGTGGTGGATGAGCAAGAAGACAGAGTTTTCCAGGTGGCTGGGACCTTGTTCATATGAATTTACAGCAATGGTGAGAGGACCCATACAGACTCAAACAAGACAAAGACTCAGCAGAGAAGTAGGGGTAAATGGGCAAGAAGCCTCAGCCATAGCTGAGGAACGATTGTCAACTGATCACTGATTGATGAGAGTTGTTTTCCTTTAAGGGAGTGATGCTAGACAGGCTCCAGTGGATGAACTCACAGTGAGGGGCATCCGGGAAAACAAAACTTTACCTGAAAAGCCTTAACATATAGAATGTAACAATACAGAATGCATGAAATCCATCAGGCTTAGACATAGAGAGATGCAGATAGGGGAGGCTGTCTAAATATGATAACATATTGTATGAAATGCACAAAAGTGCAATATAAATAGTTAAAGAGAAAATAAAAAGAATAGCTATATACAACTGTAAATAAAATGTTGGTATTGAAAAAATGCAGTCAGGAACTGATAGATGTATAGATGTGAAATTTGTTCAAAAATATTCATTGAATTAAAACAGACGGGTTTATTATTTTCTTCATAAAATTCTAAAATATATTAATCATAGTTAATCAGATTAAATATTAAGAACAGAACCTATTTTTAAATGATTCTAGCACAGATATCCAGGAGTTCACCAACTGAAACATATTCTAAAGACAAAACCTATGAATGCATTTTTAGTGTTTAGCATTAATTTCCTTAAAACCAAACAGCCTAGTCTTGTCATGCTATAAATAAAAAGTCTAAAATCACTGCTAAGCCAGAAGTAAACTGTACCCTAATTGACAGATTTTTCCATTTGAATACCGTTTCTCACTAAATGAATACCGAATTCCTTCAGAAATAGACAATTCCAGGTCAGAGATAGAAAATTATCATGATCCTGGGATATCTTGTCTTACCAATATAATGGAAGCTGTGTATAAAGTGCCTCTCAATCTGCCTCAAAAGGACTTTATGGAAGTCTCCAAGTGAAACCTAACGGAGCACCTGGGCCACCACTGTAGGTCTACATCACACTAATCCCAACAAAGGATTACCCACAGCAAACCTAACTGAAAAGGGAGAGTAGGAGAGGACAAATTACTCTTGTAAAGCTGCTGATAAAAAGGAAACAAATCAAAACTTTATAATGATTATATATGAACTTTAGCAAGGATTAAGGAACAAAACAGAGAAGTGCTTATTCTAATTGTAATATTGCAAACGAAAACAAGTGAACCATATCATACTATCAGTAGAGAGATTCGACATTTTCATTCTGTGTCTCTTGATAAACACGGTCTATGATACACAGCCTGAGGTAGCTTTGCCAGGAAAATAAAAAATAAAATCTGAATTCAATCAAGGTTCTATTTCCAAATACTATTTAATCAGGAAAAAGATTTCATTACATTACACCTTGAGGTGTAATTAGCAAAATGCTATATGATAAATAATCCAGTTTTGGCAATGATGATAATGACAAACTTTAAGAAATGCATTAAGATATAGAGGAAACTGTACCTATAAGCTGGTTTTAAAAGACTGCAAATGCATTTCAAAGAAGAGACATGAGAGAAATCTGAGTTCTGATTTGTAATATAAAGTAACAGTCTGGTCTCATGTATAAGACAATTGCAAATGCCAACATGTAACTGATATTTGATATCGTTAAGAAATTATCATGAAATTCTTTGGAGAATGCAATTTTTACTTCCCTCTAAAGTAGATTCTGAAAGAAAGGTTCTAGGATAGCATCTTGGGTGACAGGTGGCTGGTTACAGGGTGTCACAAGGGAAATGAGTCAGTGAGACAGGAACCAGAAGGGCCCATTAGCAGCAAGTGTTCACTGGGAAATCAGGGCTTAATTTGGTCAAGTAGAGGTCACACTCCAGCACAGTCTTAACTGAGACGGTTTAGCTCTCCAATACTTCTGCACTGTTCCATACACAGGCTGAATTTGAGCCTATGGTCAGAGAAAAGTATCATCAATTAAAATCTCAGGCAATTAAACAAGGAGCTTTGTCTTTACAGGTAAAGACTAAGGAGATAGGAAGTTCCAAAAGTGATTTCTGTGGTGTCTTCAAATTGGGGTGATTACTGTGATTCAAGGTTTAAGAAATACTTATCAAAAAATTTACAGATAACATGCTATGTTGTCCGGGATGGGCTTTAAAATTATATGAGGGGATGGGAGAGATACAAATGTGGAGACCAATTTGGTCACTTTAACAAATGATAAGACTGTGGTGTATATAGTACTCTCCTATATATGTTTGAAACTCTATAAGGTTTTAAATGTTAGATTTGGCACTTAGTATTTTTATTAAGCTTGTTAAATACAAGTAAGAGTTAAATAAGAAAATTGATATACAAGAGACAAAATTCCAATGTTAGGTTTCCCACATTATCGGTAAACTCAGATTCAAGGAAGTGTAAGAATGTGAGGAAAAATTGAGGCCAGAAAAAAATCATAAACCATTTAAACCAGGTCTATGTTATTTAAAGTGTTGTTACACTCTCTGTCATCTTCCTAGAAAAAAGACACTGCATATGAAAGCCATGTGAAAACTTTATACACCTCCATCAAAGTACGCTATTCTTATACCATGGTTCATTGATAAGGAAACACACTAGAGGTACAAATACATACTGCCAGAATTGCTATCTTATTGACTATCAGAGCTGACATCTTTTGGGCTTTCAAAGCTGAGTCAATGTGCTAATATGCTTATAACATCACTGAGAGAACAGATGGCAAATTGCTGACTCCACGAGATGTAGTGTATAGAACTTACTTGTGTCTCAACCTGCCTACATTTACTTGAGCTGTCTTACAGTCACAGTATTATAGCTTTTGTCCTTAAACCATAAAAAATTAAATTATAGAAGACACTAATCATAAAATGGGACAAATGAAGTTACTTCTTTAAAAAAAAAGTTAGGGGCTAGAGAGATGGCTCAGTGGTTAAAAGTACCAGCTGTTCTTGCAGAGGACCTGGATTTGGTTCCCAGCATGCACATGGCAGTAACAAATACCCTTAAGTCCAGTTTAAGGGGATCCAATGCCCTCTTCTGACCTCCATGGGCATTGTATGATGGGTGTATTTACATACATGCAAGTGATACACTCATACACATAGAATAGAGATAATAAATAAAATGCTGAAACTTTAAAAAAGTTATCATTACATGTGGATTTCGAGTTTGAACTCAGATCTTCAGGCTTGGCTGAAAGTACTTTGTCTTGCATGCTAAGTCTCATCACTAGCTCTGAGGCTACTTCTTAAAGCACATAAAATCATTTAGTGCATGTTCAACAAATAATAATAAAGCAGCAGAAAAACTGAAGCCAAAAAATGGCAGAGTTTAAAATTTTTTTCCAGTGGAAAAACCAAGTTCTTGATCAATGAAAGTCTAAGCCTTTTATTGTGAAAGATTTCAAAACAAAGCAAAAAAAAAAATATATATATGTATGTATATATATGACAGTAGCAGGTAAAAAGTATATAACAGTGTAGATAGCACCTTTTGCCTCAAAATATTAAAATAGTCATTTAATCCCCTCAAATCTAAAATTCTGTGTATCTGAAGTTCACGTACATTCAAGCAATTTTGAATTTGTTTATGTTAAGCAGTAAGTAAAGGCTTACCTAAGTAAAGCAGTATCCTGATAAAAACAGAAGCTCTATTTTATATAACTGTGATGATCAAAATAAGAATAAATAAACATAATGAGCCATACACATGCACATTTTAAACATCACTGCATTGCTAAATATCTGTCCCACTGGATTCCTTTCCCATGGAAGTGAGAGAAAATGTCCTAAGAACACATGTGAATATTATTTCTGGGAACCTAAGTCAGTGCTCATTTGCATGATATAGTCACACAGATGTTGACAGAAGGCTATATCTTTTAACACTATTTAATTTTTTTCTTCCAATATTTTTTCTTTGTACCCAAAGGACACTAGACAAAAATGAAAAAATATAAAAATCAAATTAGAGCTTAGATTATTAAGGGTTTGACTGAGAATTTGAAGCAAATTACCTATGAGATGAAAATTAAAACTGTATTAATACAAAGCAGAAAGATCCTTAATTAACAAAAATCAACACACACACAAAAAATTCACTTCGATTTCTTAGGAAATGGGAAAGTTTCATTTCCTGTAGCCCCAGGCAGAATGATTGCTTTTGTTCTATTTAAGGAGCTTCACTATTAGTCAGCAATTGGTTTTGGCTTTCAGAGAGGAGGATAGGAGGCTACTGCTTTGCTTAAATGTCAGGTTGTTGTGTGATGCTATCCTGGAAAGACATCTGCCCACCTCAGATGGGGAACAAATGATAGGCCAAATTAAGAACATGACCAAAGTTCAACTTGCTGAACCAATGAATTTATTGGGGTTACTAACAGGAATTTGGTGAAGGATGAGGGAAGCAAACAAGACTGGGACAGCAGCATCTCCAAAGTCACTGCAGCATGGGTGAAGGCTCAGGAAAACTGGCGCTTCCCACATGATCTACAGGAAGGTCAAGAGACCGGAGAGAACTCTTTCAAGCATCTCAGTGGGTCTGCCCCACTTCCAGGGAGCTTAGTTTGTCTGAGAGTCTCTTAGCAGATCTTAGGTCTTAGATACGCTTGGAAAGTGTAAGGAACGTGTATTGAATAATTAGTTTGTAAGTTGTAATGATGTAAACCCCGGAAGTTTATAAGTATAATTTTATGTATTAGATAAAATAGTTTAAATCCATAAGTATAAAAAGCACATGCTAAGTAATTAAGTCTATAAGTTGTAAACCCATAGTCTTATAAGTTTACTAGTTTGTAAGTTGTAACAGTGTAAGCCCACAAAGTTACAAGTATAAAGTGCATAATATAGCAATAGACAATTAGCATGTAAGTAGTGGCATTGTAAACCCATAGTATAATTTCATAAGTTAGGATTCTATAAGTTAGAAGTTAGAGCCCAGAATGGGGTATGGATACTAGGCAGACCTTGAGCTCAGAGATATCTGCTGCCTCTGCCTCCTGAGTAGATGTTTATACAAGCTAGGAGACAGTGGTTGCTTCATTTTTCTGTCCATGAATAACCAATATCCCCAGCATTGCTAACAACAGAATTAAGAATGAAAAAAGTCATAGAATCATCTTAATAGGTACTGAAAAGGCATTTACTAAATTTCAACATCTTTGTATGATGAAACACTCAGCAAGTTATGTATAGCATAATCATACTTAAACATAATGAAGTATATGTAGAAAAACCCATAATGAACATCAGACTGAATGAGATAAAGTTAAAAGTATTTCTTCAAAGATGTGGAATAAGACTAAGATATCCTTTCTTACCAGTATTGCATACTTATATAACTTTATTATTATTATTATGGTTATTTATATATAATTTATATAACAGTGGAAGCTTTAGCTAGAGTGATTAGGTGAAAGAAAGAAATAGAAAGCATTCCGATATGAAAGGAAGAAGTCAGATTGTCCCTATTTGTAAATCATATATGATTTCCTCTTTGTTACATGTGTCCTTTTTTTGCTCAGGAGTCTATATTACATTTAGTCATCATGTCTTCTCACATGGCTGATATCTGTGAAAGCAAAGCTTTCCTTGTTTTGTTTTGTTTTCAGATCTGGGCATAAAACTCTAGACCTTGCACAAGCTAAGGGCTCTGCCACGGTGCTAGAGCCCAGCTCTTGTTTTTTGATACTCTCAAGAGTTTGTTTAATCATTGTCAAGTTTTAAAAGCATTATTTTTATTTTATGTGTATGAGTGTATTGCCTTTTATGTATGTAAGTGCACCCATGTCATGCAATGCCCACAGAGGTCAGAAGGAGGCTATGGATTCTCCTGGAACTAGAGTTGCAGACAGTTGTTAGCCACTGTGTGGGTGCTGAGAATCGAACCTGGGTCCTCTGCAAGAGCAGCCAATGCTCTTAACCACTGAGCCATCTCTCCAAACTTTATCATGGTCAGGTATTTTGAGGATGTTCCACGACTAGCATTTATTTGTCAGGTGTTTATCTCAATAGTAGATTTTATTTGGGAGGAAGGATAACATTCCAGTTTCTCAAAGAGGTTTTAAGTAAAAGCTGATAAAGATTAAATAATATTAAAATTTTATTGCAAATAATGTCTGTGGCACAAAGCTTAGCTATAGTAAGCTTTGATAAATAATTATTATTTTAATTTATTATTAAAATGATCATGTGAAATGCTATTATTTGAAGTTTCAGAATACTGTACTTCACATATTATAATAAATATTAATACTTTCTGTTACTTTTGCATAAAACTTGATGCTAAGTAGAAGAGATTTATTCAATAGGAAATTACAAAAGTCCACAGTAAAAACAAACAGTAAAATGTCAATAAAGTTTCAACTAACAATGAAGTTCTATCAGTGTGGCCATCCATATTAAAATATAGTTTCATGCAGCTGGTGAGATGGTTTAGGGAGGAAACGAGCTTGCCAGCAAGCCTGAACACCTGAGTTTGGTTCTTAACACACATGTTAGAAGGAAAGGAAGGACAGAAGTTGATTCTTGTAAGCCTTCTCTGACACGCACATGCCTTGGCATACCTGTGTGGAGCTCTCTCTCTCTCTCTCTCTCTCTCTCTCTCTCTCTCACACACACACACACACACACACACACAAGAAATAAATGTTAAACAAAGTGTAGTTTCACATTTACATTTAAGTGAAATTATTTCCTAGTCTATTTAGTTTATTTAGTTAGTAAATCTGAATATTAAATTTTAGAGCTAACACAGTTCTCAGAAACTTAACACAATGATTATGAAGATGAAGAGTATACTTCCTTCTCTTTACTTAAACATGGAGGCTGGAAGTACTTAATTTTGTACCTATAATAGTTGCTAATATTTGTCAATTTAAAGCAGTTAAAGGCTCATGTTTGCAATTAGACACCCTCAACTCACAGGGTTAGTGATATTAATTTGTTTGGTATTATTCCTGTCAACGTCTGTGTGATTATTCATGAAGAAAATCAATAAAATAAATAATTATATTCTTGATTTCAATCATATTATTTAATTTTATCATGTATAAAAAGAAAAAAATCAATAAATCCAATCTATATTACAACCAACTTTTTCTGTTCAATTTTTCAAGTGTAATGTACTGTAAGGAAGTGGAAATTCAACTGATATTACAAAAAGAAAATATACCCTGGCTAATTATTTTTAGGATAATTGATTTACTTTTAGCTTTCCTGTTAGAAGAAAGAGATAGGGGTTTACAATAGATAGTTCACAGGGTTAATTGCAAATTGTTCCAAGAAATAGACTGGTAATTAGGTAAAAAAGAAAG
Organism: Eospalax fontanierii; assembly: GCA_035773235.1. Classification (NCBI taxonomy): domain Eukaryota; kingdom Metazoa; phylum Chordata; class Mammalia; order Rodentia; family Spalacidae; genus Eospalax; species Eospalax fontanierii. The sequence continues at coordinate 11,445,896 of CM069527.1, forward strand.
AAATTTATCATTTTTGTTTCTAAAAGTTTTAAATAAAGTAACAATACCAATATAAACTCAGTAGATAATGTTTAATGAAGAAAAGTGCTCTTTTTTTACCCACAGTGTATCTCATTTAAGGTCTTACAGCAGGCCTATTCACTCCATTTTGCAGACCAGAAAACAGATAAATAAATAATGACCATGTCCATGAAGCACATCTGGGAAATGGTCACCTCAGGATTTAACATAAGCAGTTTCTAGACTGACTGCACTGAAGGATATCCTATTGCCAACAAAAATGTTTTTTTCTCCTCTGTAAATCATGGCTTCTGCTTATTAAGTCAGGAGATTTTGTGTTATAGATTTTGACCCAGACCTTAATTGTTTTATTAGCAGGGACATTAAATCAGTAAACAAGAGTGAAAAACTTTTATTAACAGTGGCTTTGTACTGAGGAAGAGAACTGTCTTAACTTTTGCATTAACTTTACTTATGTCAGGAAGATGGAAATATAACATTAGTTCTTGAAAATATAAGGTCTTTTTAGAAACAGTTAATAGTTATTGATAAATATAAATCTCACAGTACATGAGTATATATAATTTATATAGACAACTTTTCTACTACAGTGGGAACCTGAGAGCAATAACAGTTTATACCTCATATGATAGTGTGACAATTAGACACAGTGATCATGTGAACATCCTCAGCATAATGACTAATGTACGTAAGACAAGACACGATTCCTTGTTTTCATTCACTGTCATCAGTAACATCATCTTCAGGCTGATACAAGAATAGTGGGATGTCTGAGACAGCTGAGCCTTTCTTGGCTCTGTTGTGCTTAGCTTGAGAGGCTACAGTCCTGAAAACTCAATGACCACCAAAGCCACCTCAAGTCAGAGGCTTTCTAGCTCTTGTCTCAAGAGTGAATTTCATAGAACACAGAGGCTAAGTGTTAGAAAAGAATATAATATTATACAGAGCTTAGGATGGAGAAAACAGAGCTCCTGTACAGCATGAGGGTCCTGAGGTGTGGGATACAAATGAGTCTCATTACTCAGGATTTAATAAGGGTGTAGTGGATGGGGGAGGGGAACAAATGATGAGCTGGTTTTGTCTTCCAGGAATGGAGTATTACTTCAGGAAAATAAGGTAAGGAAAAATCAGGCCCCATTATTGGTATTCCCCAGACATCTTTAGATTAAGTAGTTCTGGCATATCTGGCCTCAGGTAGGGACAAGTTTACTGGCATATTCAAGGGAATTTCTAGCTCTCAGTGGAGAAATAAACTAGTCGATTTTCTTTTGGGGTTTTTACTCTAAATTGCCTAGGCAGTTATCCCACTTTCTAGTCAAGGCTGGTCTGAATTCTGAAACAAGTTGATTTAAAAATGTCAGATATGTTTAAAGTACCATATACCATTACACCATTTAGTTGTTAATTTGAAAATTTTGATGCAAGCATGGAATGCTATAAACTTTCCTCATAGGACTCATTGTGTCCCACAGATTTTGGCATGTTGTGTTTTTCACTTTCTTTCAATCCCAAGACTTTAAAACTTTCATTCTTTATTTCTTCCTTGACCCAATTATCATTCAATAGAGATAGCTTCCATGAGTTTGTGTGTACTTTCTGTACATTCTGTTGTTTCAGTGCCAGGCTTTAATTCACTGGGGTAAGATAGAGTACAGGAACTTATTTCAATTCTCTTATATTTGCTGAGGCTTGTTTTGAATCTCTATGCCTCTATGCAGGCCTCTGGGAGGAAAGAGGTTATCAGCAGTCTTATCCACCTGTGAACCATGTGAACTACAGCTGTGACCAGCTTGGCAAGTATAGCCATGGGTGAGTACTGGCATGTTATGCTTTCTGAATGGTTTTCAGGCCTTCTCCACAGGAGGTAACTCCTTGATGGGCCTGCAGATCTGGACATGAACCCATTGTTTGGGAGTTCACGGCCCCATTTGTGACCCTACTACCATCATTCCACTAAATGGAGATAGTGTCAAACTGCCTTCCCATAGATGAGCACAGCAATCAGAGTTTGTGTACTCATGATGGTTAATGCAGAAGCTCACAGTTGTTCAAACTGCAGAGAATAAGTGACTGTGTAGTAGTCAATCACAAACAGGACACAAATATTACAACCCTGCACAAGGCTCAGCGACTGCAATGAAAGAGGGAGTGGGAAGAGTGTAAGAGCTGGAGGTCAGGGAGGATTAGGGCAAAACAGTGTCTTCTAGCCCTGACAGGACCACTGGTATGAACTTACAGCACCCCTGGGTGCCTGCACAGGACCTGCACAAAATCAACCAGCCAACATCCTAGCATGGAGTGGGGTCTATGGACAGTTGATGGCTTCCGGGAGAGGCTCAGCCAGTTTTCTTTAAGATATGGTTCCTGGTAGCTTAACTGTGCTTCAGTGTATGGATCCACGCCAAGAAGTGTATGGAGAAGGGTTATTAAATTAAAAACAAATGAACAAACAAAAAAGGAGACAAGACTGGGGGACATATGGAGATGGACGTGGCTTTGGAAGGAGTTCAGGAGAAACACTGGGGTGAACATGATCAAAATACACTGCATGAAATTCACAAAGAGAATAAAAATATTTGTAGTAAACACTAGCCAATCTTTACTCATTATTTCTGACTCCATTATTTAATAAAAATGTAAATTTATCTAAACAAAGCTTACGACCTGCTTTACCTCAACACATAAGGATGTTTCTCCTCTCTTAGTGTATCAAATAGAAACCTAACCTAATTTAATGTTAATGATCATGTCAAGACTCTAAAGGAAGTTTTAACCTTCTGGGGATGTATGTTTGACTATAACTATCCAGTAACTTTACTTTCATTCCTAGATGGGTGATTAATTGTCAGGTGAAAAAGCATTTATTATTTCCTATGCTTCTACCTCTCTTTAGACCATTTCATTCCTTCGATTTATTTTCTCCTTAAACTTCTTTGGCTTAATCCCATTCGAATCTACTCTGCACACCAGACTGACCTCTTAGAAATGTCCTCTTAACACATTCTCCCTTGCTGAAAGCTGTTAATGCTTCTTCATTTTTCATGGAAAAAAAATTAACAACCGTAGCCTAACATTCAAAATTTCCAGCAATCTCTAAAGCGTGTTCTGAAGGAAGAAAAGCGATTAGTTCTACATTAGGAGTTGACCTTTCTACCAGCATTTTACTTGTTCTCTCTAGAAAAAGAAAATCATCCCCCATTATTGGAACTTGCATTTTCCTTTTCCTTTTTTGCTTCCCATTGATGATTTTGAACTATCTTAGTGTCTGTATGATGGTTACTTCCTCTACAAGGGACAGGTTTACTTATAAAAGTCACAAAGCAACAGAAACTTGTAATCAAACATCACCCTTTAACTTTCTGGAATAAATGTAACCATAGCTCACTTTCACAGCACTGGGCAGCTCAGCTCCATCATGTCAGGGCCATAGTCTAGGAATGCAGAGGTGGCTAATAATCCTGGTCTCATAAATAGATATCACTTCCTATAGGAAGCTTTTAAGAATATTTTAGTTTATTATATATTTCCCAATATATAAACATTAGCAATCTCTTGGCATTCCAATCAAAAGCAAGAAAGGTTCTGAAACCAGACTTCCTGCTCTTCTGGTTTTTCTAGTCTTTCATCAGCCCTTGTATCTGCAATGCCATCTGTTCTGCTGCATCACATCCTTGCTCTCCAGGTTGAGTCTGGAATTAATCTATTTGAATGTTATTTCACATGGGTTTTATATAAGGCAAAAAGACCCATTCCCAAACTGAAGCTAATTTAGAATGTATTTCCCTTGGAATGGCAGTTGTTCCTGAAAATGATCAATTCCCTGTTTGGAATAGCTTAACAGTTCTTCCTATGATACCAAATTTTTAAACAATAAATGACTGCAATAACCAATGCTATTTGCTATTTTACTATGTTATAGAGCTGCCATTTCATTCCATATAATGTAAAAGTGAAGCACATTGACATTGTAAGATTCTTCAGAAACAGTTATTCTTTCTAACACTAAATCATTTTGAAGATGAAGGCAAAACTCTTCAACTCCATAGATAGAAGGATAAGGTATGTTTCTATGCTATGTGATTATGGGGAAGCAAACAGTATTAAAGAAGTAAACTGAAGAAAGGTCTGTTTCTGAATCTACATTAATATAAGAGACTAAAGTATGTATATCCATACCCTATCTAATTCTTTTAAAAATATGTCATGGTAGGGGGGATGGCTCATCACTTAAGAGTATTGACTGCTCTTGCAGAGAACCTGAGTTCAATTCCTAGCACCCTCATGTTAGCTATCAACCAGCCATATAACTCCAACTCCAGAGCAATTCAGTGCCCTCCTCTGACCTCTGTGGGCAATTCATGACATAGGTACACTTACACACATATAAGCAAAATACTCATGCATATAAAATAAAAAATAAATGAATAAAAATAACATTTTTAAATGTCATTAGTTTAGTTTACCTTTTTTTTTTTTTTTTTTTTTACTTTTATGGATTCTTAGAAGAAGCAAGTCTTCTGAAAACATACCAGTGTGAAAGTAATTTTAAAATGTAAAACTTGACCCAGTGAGATGGCTCAGGGGGTAAAGGTGCTTTACCTGCTGTCCTGAGTTCCATTCATGGAAGCCACATGGTGAAAGGGAAAAACTAACTGTAGGGGCATGAAATCCTCTCTGCCCAAGTCCCACCCTCTGACCAATAAGGGAGGAGGGAGGCAGGGATTGGGAGAAGAAACATGGCAGCTATTCCAGGGAGACGGAGAGAGATTGTACCCATGCGGAAAGTAAAAAAATGCCCCGGCCCCCAGGCCCACGCAGATGGCCAGAACCCAGGAGCCAGTGTGCCTAGTCCCCACCATCTTCAGGACCACGTGAGTGAAACAAACTGAGAGACCAACTAGCGGCTGTCACAATCTTTGGCCTGGGCCAACGGCAGTCGCAGACTGGGGCAGACCGGCTGCTCCTACACAGAGACTTTGTAACCTTGTAGATAAATAAACCCTTCTAAATAGAAGACCAGTTTCCATTTTATCCAGCTGGATGAATCAGATACCACCCGCTAAGGTGTGGAGAATAAATTTATGCAACACTAACCTTTTCAGATGGTCCTCTGATTTCTACATGCCTGCCCTTTCTACATGCTCATGCACATATAAAGAGCACACACATAGATGCAAAAACTCAGTAGCTTTCCCCTAACCCAATGACAAACATACCAAGAAAGAGATCAGGGACCAAAGAAGTGAAAGAACTGTATACAGAAAACTTTAAGACACTTAAGAAACTGAAGAAGACACCAGAAGATTTGGAAAGAACTGCCATGCTCATGGATTAGTAGGATTAACAGCATGAAAATGACCATCTTACCAAAAGCAATCTACAGATTCAATGCACTCACAATCAAAATTAATAAAAATTTTCACAGAAATTGAAATGTTAATGTTAAAACTTATATGGAAACAAAAAGACCCAGGATAGCTAGCTAAAATAATCCTGAACAACAAAAAAGCTGGTGAGGTATCACGATCTGTGGTTTGAAATTATGACTCTGTAAAGCTATTGTGATAAAAACATCATGGTACTAGCATAAAAAAAGACAAATCGATCAATAAAATAAAATTGAAGACCTAGATATTAGTCCATACAGCTACAGACACCTGATTTTTGACAAAGAAGACAGAGATACACGTTGGAGAAAAGACAGCATGATCAACAAATGGTGCTGGTCAAACCGGACAGCTCCATGTAGAAGAACGATAATAGATCCTTATTTTTTACCCTGCACAAAACTCAATTCTAAATGTATTAAAGAATCAACGTAAGACCTGACAGCATGAATCTTTGAGAGAGGGAAGTAGGGGATATGCATGAACTTACAGGCACAGAAAAGGACTTCCTGAACAGGACCCTTGTAGCTCAGCTATTAATACCAACTATTGACAAATGGTACCCCATGCCACTAAAAAAAAGCTTCTGTACAACACAGGATGCCATTATTTAGAGAAGAGGCAGCCTACCAAATGGGAAAAATTGTTTACCAGTTGTACAAGAGACAGAGGGTTAGTGATGAAATACACAATGAGCCAACAGAAAGCCTAGACACCAAGAAAATAGTCCAACTGAAAACTGGCTCAAGAAACCAGAGAATTCTCCAAAGAAGAAATACAAATAACAAAGAGATATTTTTGAAAATGTCCAACATTCTTAGGCATCATCCAGTCAGCGCTAAGTAAGCACTAATGGGTTTTTTAAAAAGAGCTGGTGAGATGGGTTAGTGGTTAAGAGATCTTAACTCTTTGCTCTTGCAAAGGACGAAGATTTAGTTCATAGCACCCACATGGCGGCTAACAACCATTTGCATCTCCAGTTTCAGGGGATACATCACCCTCTTCTGACCTCCATGGGTATTACACAGCACAAGTTCACTTGCATACATGAAGGCAATACACACATGTTGGGCATTATGCCCAACACACATATACACCTAACATAAATATAATATGTAAAATAGCTTTTAAAAAGTACATACGGCATAAAGTTGTTAGGAGAAGAATTTAAGGTTAGGAAATAGTGTATGGAATTGATTAAAACATGTTATATGCATGTATGACATCATCAAATAATTTTTTAAAGTAAAATAAAATAGAAAACGAGCATAAATGAAATATCTTCAAATATCACCACAGGTTTAAATTTTGAGTATCTTGGAATCTTACCCAGGTTTAATTAAGGTTACATTAAGGGTAATCGGTAAGTTGATTTTTGGGTTCTTAGATTGAGTTTGGGGGGAAAAACGACAAAGTTGAATATTTTTAAAATACATTTTCCCAAGAAATTCTTTACCAGTTATGTTTCACAAATTTCCAGAGAAATATTTATCTCAGTAGAACCATGATCCTTGATGTTTTTGCACCTCAATCATCAGATTTTTTCACATCAAAACATACAAAAACTAGAAGATTTTGACTCATAATAATTTCTATGTATTGTCTATGACTTTGAAATTTCTAATTAAATACATCATAGGGGTAAGGGAAGAAGGTTGGCGAGAAAATTTCTCAGTGAGTTTTTTCCCAACAGAGTTCATATAAGTTGTAGCGTAAATTTTCAGTTTCTCTCTGCTTCAAGGGGCACGCCTCCAAGAATGTGATTGACAGCCAACCAACCAATGACTTAAGGAGGAAGGTCTAGTCAGAAAGCAGTGAAAGCTGGGAAGGAGATGTGCTTGCGCACTGCTGGTCTCCATCTCGGGTGTGGGTGCCGGAGGTCCACCACACTTCTGATCAAAATGCTGGCTCTCTCCCTGGGAATGAATCCTTTGTAAGTAACCCAGAATAAACTTGTTTCTTTAACTGGAGAGCATTCTCCTTCATTTGCTCAATCTTTTCAAACCTGGGGTGGGGTGGTGCTAAATGCTGGGTCTCACTACAAGAGGAGAATTCTTAAGACTTAAGTCTATAGAACAAAATTTGAGTCAAAATTAGACTTTTGAATATTTGAATATAAATATATTTTCTAGTACTTTGTCATCATTTTTCACAAACAAAATATTCAGATGAGAAATATTGCATATGTACCTGCATTTCTGTAAACAATTTTCATAACATCCATAGAGAGTTTCTTCTATGTGCTCTCACTGTTTAAAAATAGAATTTCATAACAACATGCTTTTGTATTATTTTATTTTAATTATTTTTTACTCTAGGTGAAATCAATGATATTCTTAGCTTTCAATGCTGAGAATTAAAGAAATTATGGTATTTTAGAAACTAATTCCAGGATGGCATTTCTTTAGAATAATCAGAATAGGAATATCATGCAGGATTCTTTTACTGGGTTAAAAAACTATACCTCTGTGTTTCTTTTGTTGCAAATTTAAGACAATTTCACAATGTGTGAAATATAATGAAGTGTATACAATTATGAGCAGTCATCAAATACAGAAAAACAACAAATTAAAAGGGTTATGCTTTGTTTCTCATGACATTCTACAAACTTTCTATAACATCTTTTAAAATTGGAGAATTAACAAGTTTCCCCATAAACATTTAGTCAATAATTTTTGTAACATAACCGTATTATTTAACTTCTTGACACAAATTTTGCCCTCTTTGACATAACTTAAATTCAGGAGTAGTATTCCTTTGCATGTGACTTTCTTCTTTGGCACAAGCTTTAGTGGTGTTTTTGTTTGTTTGTTTTTGCTTTATTATTATCATGAATCACTATTATTGAGAAGGGCAGGAAACTGCGGAGAGCCCAACTTTGTTCCTCATAAGAAGCTGGTTTGGGAGTACAGAAGCAGCCCAGTGGAAGAGGAATAATGTCCTAGATTAGGTCTCCAGCAAACATGCCCCCAAAGAATATGGGAACTAAGTTGGTACTGCAAGAGTTGCACCACTCTGTGACATAATGTTCTTCTGCTCATTCCACCTCTGACAGGTTCATTACCTGGAAGACTGAAAACCTGCGGAACATCTTCTACCACACAGGCATTTGTGGGGCACAAAGCACATCCAGAATAAAGGAGTTAGCCACTGTGCAATTTTGAAATTTAAATTGGCAAACATGAGCACAAATATTCGTTCTGTGACCCCAAAAAATAATGGTTAATTCCGCTAAGAAACATTCCACACAGACACTTCAACCAGATGAAAGACACTTTATGTTACTCACAATATCTTGATGCTCTGATAATTCCTATTTTAAAAATACTGGCAATCACAGCATTTGGTTTTCGAATTTAGCTCAGGTAAATAAAAAGGAAAAAAAAATATTCATCTCAGAAGACCTCTCCAAAAGAAATTCTTACAAGAGAGACTCCCTAATTGCAAATTAAGTACTTTGCTTGAAACTATCTGGAACACTGACGTTGCAGGAAAGCAACTGTCCTCTGAAGTAGAGGACACAGGCACTAGCAGAGACTGCGTGTCTGCCTGGCTGGGAGACATGCTGCCAACTAGCCCGTAGATTGGTAAGGACATTGACAAAATGCTGCTTAGTACATTTCTTAAAGTTGAATGCAGGCGAGCACGAGAGACTGAGGTTCCTGGAGCTGCAAAACACTGGGGTTCTGATATGAGCAGACTTTTCTCACAGAACTCGTAAAGAAGGTCAGAGAGACCCATGAAGCACCATAGCCACAGCTCTGGCTGTGAGAGAACAGCACATTTCCGTCACAGGTGGTCCCACCTGCAAATTCCATCAAATGCTGCAGGGAACAGTAATTAATTCTGCATAATCTTCTTCAAAAAATAGAAATAGGAACATTTCCAAACACATTGTATGAAGACAGCATTACCTTAAGATCAAAACTAGACAACTAGAGACCTACTGTCACATAGTCACAAGATCTCACAACAAAATATTACCAAATTTAATCCAGCCACACATGAAAATGACACTAGAGCGTGGCAAGCTGTGGTCCATTCCAGGAACATAAAGCAAAATCAACATGAAAAATTTATACTTATCATTTCATGAAATACGTAAGAAAAGCTGTGTGAATGTGAATATTTTTAGAAATACTGCCAAAAATTAAATCTTCTATGGAAAAATCTCACAAATACAAATGGAAAATATTTCCTGGCCTAATAATGGCATTAACAAAGCACTATGCTAACTTTGTACTTAAGGCTAAGAAATCAACACTTTACTTTCCCTCTAACATTGGGAGCAAGGCATGGATGTTTTCTTTAAGTTCTCCTACTCAACATCATCCTGGAAGGCCAAAGTGATACGGTAAAGAAAAATAAGTAATCAAGCATACAAAACTGAAAGGAAGATGTAAAATTACTGCTACAGGAAGATGATGCAGATATCAATGTAAATAATCCCAAAGAATCTATACAAAATGGGTGGGGATGGTTTATAAATTTTGTATTTTTTCAGGATTCAGCCCTCATTTAGAAAAGTATGAATTTAATTCAATGCCAATCAAAACCAAAGTAGAAAGCTTAAGACAAATTGAATGAAACAGATTTTTAAATTCATATAGAAATTCAAGATTCTAGAAACTGCCTAAAACTTGAAAGAAAAGCACAAAATCAGAGGCTTGATGTTTTCTTATTTCATGGATTATTATGAAGCCATAATAGTTAAAACAGCATATGAAAGGCAGAGAAACACATAATGTCACACAAAAGAGAATAAGAAGGAGATTGTTCATGAGTGTGCAACAGACGAACTTTAAAAATACGGTGCGGGAGTATTTGAACATCAAATGTAATAAAGAACTTCAGTCTGTACTGTGTACCATACAGGAAAGTAACTCAACTTGGATTGGAGACTTAACCAAAAATGTAAAGAGCCAATGTCTCTATGAAGAACAGAATTAAACTTATCCAGTCTTGTGTTAGGTGAAGAACTCCAAGCTGTAAGCTAAAACCATAATTCATAAAAAGAACAAGTTAATAAGTTGGTTTTATAAAAAAATGTAAAACTTCTGCTTATTGAAAAATATGAAGATAAAAGAATTATTGATGACCAGCCTCCAATGGTGATCTAAACACATCTGTTTCCGAGTAGTATAGATATAATTGGAAAAGATACTGCACATAAGTATTTAATACATCCAAAAGGTGAGGTGCATAAGAGACTCTTCTCTCAAAAAAGTCTATTTTTATAATCTCTATTTTGCAGTACTTTATAAGTTTCCATAAAAATACATTTCTAACACTTTAACAGAAATTTACAGATGTAATATTACTTGATAAATTAGGAAATAAATAATAAAATTTGAGAAATAGTGGAAAAATGTTTTCTAAGATAAGGATTATGATCATAAATTGCTTATCTCTAAGTGTCAGTTAAAGTACAATGTACAGAATAACAACTATTAAGAACCAGAAGCATGTATTGTATTAAGTAGAAGAACGTATTGTATATACAATCAGTTCTGTTCCTTTAGAAAATCTTCACTTCTATATTAGTACACACAGGAAACTGTGTATTTAGTGAATTTGTGGCCACAGGTGTCTTTAATCTAAAGAACAAAAATTGATTGCAACAAAAATTCACTGAAAAAATACCTTTAAATACATTATTAATTAGTAATTTAGACAGAGAATTAACAAATAAAAACAACCAAAATGAATGAAATTGGAAAGAACCATCTACATATACATATTCCCAAGTGCACACACACATGTGCATACACATGAGCATTCACCCACATGTACAAAGAAATATTGAAATAGTTCAGAACTGGAATGAGAAAGGAAATTATTTTCTAAATATTCTTTAGAAATATTCTGTGATATTTTAAGTATTATTTAGATAATATTAAAACAATATTCTAAACATTATTTCTAATATTTCTAAAATATATTTAGAAAAGATTAAACTTCTACATGTCCTGAGGCTAAAGAGATGGCTAAGCAGTTAAGAGCACTTGCTACTCTTGCACAAGGCTCAGGTTCTTTTCCCAGCACCCTCACATGGTGCTGGGCTAGCATGGTAGTAGGCAAAGTCCATTTTCAGGAGATCTGAAGACCTCTGCTGGCCTCTGTGGGCACTGCATGCATATGGTGCACTTAAATTCAGGGAAAATATTCTTACAAAAATTAATCTTAAAATAGATACATGTGTCATCAAAAATGATATTCAAACCCTCAGAAAATAGATTTTGTTTTTTCTCTAAGAGGAAGAATATATAAACAGATATCTCCCAAATTGCAGTTCATTACAGAATAGTTAGAAGCATGCTGAGTTCAATTAATATGGAAAAATCAGGAAGATGATTAAAATTCTATCAATACAGAGCACTTAACCAGGGGGCCATTACAAAGGGAATTGGAAGGAGCCAAGAAGATTGAGAGAAATAGGAGCAATCTAGATGAATGAGATTAGATGATTAAAAGTCTTAAATTACTGACAATGCCCACTCATGGAGTACTTTTAGGAGAAGAAACATTGCGTAGTATACAGAAAATATAAAGTGAAAATTCTAAGCTCTTTCTGCAGTCTGTGATATTAGCATATGACCAATAATCATCCAGATGGTATATTTAAATACATGAAGAAAATATACACCCGACAGACAAGAGGATGGCAACCTACAGTTTTGGGGATTCTTATGGCCCAGGAAGCTAGTTCAGTCTCTTTGAAGAAGTGAGGGAGTGAACTTCACTTACTTTCCCTGAGTGATACTGTCTCAGGGCCTGTATCTGACTGATTGATCATTAAAGCAGCTAGTGATCATTGTAATGCCAGACTTCATCAAGTTACTCTTAGCTCATTTGGTCATTTCTATAGATCATGATGTCAGAGACCTAACCCAGAATAACCACCATACCTTGAACCAAAAAGAAGCTGCAGATGAGTCAAAAATCTCAATAGTCTGTATAGCAGGTAAACTAGGATAAAATTTTGTAGTCAGAAGAAAATATAATCGGATTTTAAAAATTCAGTTTCAATTTCTAGCTCTCTCATTTCTATCATATTTATTTAGTAAAAAGGGGCATGACGGGGCCAGTGAAATGAGTAAATGTTCAGTGGATAAAGGCACTTGCCACCAAGCTGGTCAACCTGAGTTCAGTTCCTATATGGACACAGTAGAGAACCAACTCTCAAAAGAATCAGCTCCACCAATGTTGCTTTGCATGTCCCTACACCTGCCTCTGCAAGGTAAAAAAATAGTATCAGAGGCAAGATGGAGAGATGAACGTCAGAAGACTGTTAGGAAGATGATAAATTTAAGGCTAGCCTGAAGTATATAGTGAGATTGTGCCATGTCTCAAAAAGAATTTTAAAAGGCCAAATTTTTCCAAATAAAAAGTCCTCAGGGAATCAAAATGTTTATTTCAACAGAGACTCACTTCTGTATCTATCACACTTCTAGGGGTTTAAATATCAGAAGGCTTATCTGAATATATGTAATTATATCACAGTGTATTTGTATTAGTTACTGCTGCTGTGATAAAACACTGTGACCAAGGAGCAGAAAGTTAAGTGCTCACATCTTCAAACAGGCACAGGAAACAGAGACTGAAAATCTGGCAATGCTTAAGAACTCTCTAAGTCACCCCACCCTGCTCCAGTAATGTGCTTTTCTAGCATGGCCACACCTTCCGAGACCTCCAAAAACAGCACCACCAACTGAAGATAAAATGGCCGAACAGTTGAAACCTGTGGGGGAAATTCTCATTCAAACCACCACATTCGACTTCCTGGACCCCATAGACTCTGTCCATATAAAATACAAAATGTATTTAGTCCAACCTTAAAAGTCCCCATAGTCTTTACCAGTCTCAATACTATTCAAAAGTCCAGAATGTAAAGTCTCTTCTGAGACTCAAAGCAATCTCTTAATTGTAAACTATAAAATGAAAAGACAGATTACATACTTACAACACACAATGGGATTGAATATACATTCCCATTCCAAAGGGAGGAATGAGGGCATACTGAGGAGATATCAGACCAAAAGAACACCAAAGTCCAAAAGGGCAAACACCAAATCCTGCAGCTCCGTGCCTGATGATTTTGCCATGTACAACATAAATCTCTCTTTTGCTAGTACCACTCTCTGTATGTGGCTCTCTTCGGTGGGTGGCCCATGACTCCAGCATCTCCAAAGACTCTAGAAAAGCTACTGGAAATCCAGCAAGGCCTATGAGGACATTTTCATTCAAACCACCATATACTGCTCCCTGGTCACCATAGGCTTATAACCACCTTTAAAAGTCCACAGTGTTGAGTTTTAAAAAATCAATCTCAGTATTATTTAAAAGTCAGAGTCCAAAGTATCTTCTGAAAATCAAGGCACTCTCTTAACTGTGAATTTCTGTAAAATCAAAAGACAAATTTCATCCATTGCAAATGGAGGAATGGGGTTATAGTGAGGAAATATGGGACCAAAATAAGATTGAAAGCCAGCAGGGCAAATACCAAATCCAGTAGCTCCATGCTCGACTTCTAGGACTTTCCTTCCAAATGGCACCTACAGATTTGCTGCATGCAATATACATCTCTTTCTTGGGCTGGTGCTAGCCCCTGTCTGAAGTTTTCCTTAGCAGATGTCTGGGGTATCTTTGGCTAACCAGGCTTCTCCTTCACAGCTTCATGCAGCGTCCTGTGAGGGCCTCTTTGAAGGGCCTTCATTATTCAGGGACACCACTGATGCATGCTGCCTGGCCTCAGTGACTCTCTGAAACTACTTTTGCATCTTTCATGCCTTTAAAGCCTGTTACATGTGAACAACATTGCCAGGTTTGGTGACCTTGGTGGACTCTGGCCTGCTTCATTTTCATTAGGAATAGCTTTTCTATGCTGTGGTTTTCTAGGAGTAGAAACCCCTCTGGCATTTTTCTTTCACAAGTGGGAGGCTTAGCTGTCTTGTCCTGAGGTTACTGTTTCCATTGTTTAAGCACAGATCTCTAGACCTCTCCTTAATGTTCTTATCCAAGAGAGTCACTCTTTCAACACATGTCTTGGCTCCAACTTTAATCTTTTAGCGCTCTTTTCAAAACCCAAACTGTGCATTTTGTATTTCTTTCTGCCCCATTTAACTCTTTTCACTATAGATCTCCATAATATTCCTCATTAATAGCCACACCAAAATTTCTATGGTAGGTTGTTTTTAAATTACTTCAGTCAAAGATATTTAGTCCATTACTTTTCAACATATCCTCAGGCAAGCTTTTTGGCTATGGGAAAATTCTGGCCAGACACTTTGCCAAAATATCCCAGTTGCTGCTAATGTCCTTATTTCCCTGTAGAACTGCATTGTTTTCAGCACTGTTTTCTTCCAGGCTCTTAGTAGAACGGCCCAGTAAGCTCTGCTTACAGCACTCAACCTCTTTTCTAGCCCAGACTTCCCAAGATTTCCACATTCCTCCCAAAACCTACATGGTCATGTTCTTCACAACACTCTCTGGTACCATCGTCTGTATTAGTTACTTTTCTGTTGCTGTGATAAAATACTGTGACCAAGAGAACTTGTAAGAAGAAGAATTTATTTGAGCTTATGGTTCTAAGTTCCAGAGGCATTACAGTCCAGCATGGCTGAGAGGTGAGGTGAGGCAGCTGGAGCAGGGACAGAAAGCTAAGCTCTCACTTCTTTAACCAGGAACAGGCACAGGAAGGAGGGGGTGGGGGGAAGAGAAAGAGAAGAGAGAGAGAGACTTGAAAACAAGGCTTAAGAATGCTCTAAGGCTCCCCAACCCCTGTGACGTGCTTCCTCCATCACATCCTCGGTGTCTACAATCTCCCAAACCAGCACTGGGATAAAATGTCCAAATACCTTGGGGCTATGGGAAACATTCCCATTCGAGCCACCTATTTATTACATTACATTGTATTATATTGCACTGTAATTATATTAATCAATTATAAAATCAGTATCTCTTAGGGTAAAGGCTGAGAATAAAATCCACAGTCTTGTGAGAACAGAAACTAAATAAACGCAAATATCCAGCTGTGGAAATGAAAGACCTGAATTGCATTTCTTTCTCCAGGATTGAATGAATCTCTACCCACAGTTCAAATTTCTGGATATGAGATTCTGATTGATTTGAATGAAGTTTCCAACTTAATCACGGCCGGGGGTGGGGGGGATTGTATTAAATGTCTGCATGGTCTTCTTTGCCCCGTCTTTAATTTTTAAAGCTGGACTTTTTTCTCAACATAAAACTTATTTCTTGTGACACATACACAGAGGAACAGGTGGCAGGCAGGCAAAACCATCAGGCACCCATATTCACATTCTCCACCATTTCCTGAAGAGAGCAGCTCCCACCACTCAGACACAAGCAGGTGGGAAATCTGTGTCCTCTGAAGGTAGCTTATTTTACAGGTAGATGGTTCCATTGTATGTGTTTGTCTTAAATTGAGCTTTCGTCTTCCATATTAAATGACCCCCATGGCATTCTTTAAATCAATAATTCTTCCTCTTCCATGCACACATTTAAAAGGAATTTCAGACAGTCCAACCAGTTATCGATCAGATTATAGATCAGATATTCAATTATGCACTCACACCTTCACACAAAGAGTTTGGAGAAAATCTGCAAAAATAGCTTGAATTTATATCACTGCAGTAGTGTTAAAGACAGAGCTGAAATAAATACAACTTTTTATAGGATCCATGTTCAGTTCTAGTGGGCACTACTTTTCCATTCTGAATTTTGTTTCCATGAATATTTTCTTTAATGATATTTTCAAGGCCTTTGAGGAAAGTTTTGGCTCCTATTTAGGTATTAAGTGCAAAACTTGTTAAGTAACTTGCTTAATTTTTGCCATCTATCATTGAACTGTTTCTTCAGTGCTTTGAGAATGTAATTTTAGAGTTAACAGAGAGTTAGTGAATAAGAGCTCTTCTCTAAGTGCAGTATCAAGATACATACACCAGAACTAAAGACATTTAGAGAAGTTGTGGGTTTTTTATTATTTTATATTACTGCATGTATGTGCATGTGCTGTGTCTCTGTGTGTGAATGCAGGCATGCACATAGCACAACACGTGAGGAGGTCAGTGGACAATCTGCAGGAGTCAGTTTTCTCCTTCCATTGTTGGCTCTAGGGAATGAACTAGAGTCATCAACCTTGCTTGGCAAGCACTTTTCCCCACTGTGTCTTCTCATTGCCCCCATTGCAATTTAAGGTCAGATACTTTAGTCCTAGACAAATGGTTTCTTTTCCTTGCCTCTAGTATTTCATTTGCTTTTCCTTTCTGTAAATATATTTATATCTTTTAATCTACACAGTGCTGCTAATTACAACAGTAATAAGTCATACTTATATAGAATTTATTATATTCTGGGCATTTTGTTACTGTATACAGGAAGAAACTCAAATATTTAACAATCACAACAGCAAACATAAAAGTTGAAAATGTCCTACTCACTATCACACAGATAATTAATGGTAAAGCTATGATTTAAACTAATGTACTCTAACATTTTAGAGCCTATGTTTACAAGTATTAAAATAATGGCTTTGGAAGTTCAGCTATCTGAAGTATAAAATGGGTCACCATTGCTAAAGAAATATATCTGTGTGGATAGACCGTTATATAACTAGATGAATGAATAGAATCACACACAGTATTAACAATAAAGTGCAATCTGATAAAAGCATTGTTTGGCAGTTTTGTTCTTCAGGCATCATAAAATGTACTTATACCAGCCCAAACAGCTACATGTCAGAAGGTGATAATCATATAGGAATCATATCGTTGCACAACTCCCAAAGGACCAAAACAGCATGTAGTGTATCCTTCTCCACTCCTAACATAAACCATGTCTTTGGAAAGCAGCACCAACTTCATCTCCCACTTGTATACATGTTCTATTCTACTTTCCGGTCTCTTTTCCAAAACTGTCTAATGTTCAAATATCAAAATATAGGTCCTCTAGATGAACTTCCATATTGATTTAAAAATGCTTCTCCTCTTAACTTCATCATGAGCACCTTCCTTTTGCTAGGGCAGTTTCCACTGTCTCTCTCCTCCAGCCGCACATACTTCTCTTTGATTCTCTGCTCACCCCAGGATTTATGTTACCTTTCTGATATTCTTGTCCTTCCTCATGTCTTGTCAAGTGCATTCAACTCTCCACTCATATCAAACATGATCAAGTCTTTGTATGTGTTTGTAATCATCCATCCTGTTTTCATGTAGCTCTGCTCATTGTTTTCCCAGTTCCATTTTAGGTAGCCTTTAATTTTCTCTAATTCTAAAACCCCAGGATACCTTCTTAGTTAAATGGAAGGTTACTCAAAGACAAGAACCATGATGAACTTCAACAGTACTTAAGACCATGATGGAAGAAAAGAGGGTCTATTGAATATGTACTTCTTAGTTCCTCAGAAATATATCTGAAACTTGCAAAGTTGAATTCCTGATTACCTTAGCAGAAGAGCATACCAACTAAACACACACACACACACACACACACACACACACACACACACACACACACACACGCGCTATTGGAAAACTTTAAAATTCCTTTGAAAATCTCAAACTATCATGTATCGAAATTTGCCTTGTATAATTTTAATTCCCAAACATTAGTTTGTCTTAAACAGTTTCAGTAATTAGTTGAAAAATTTATCCTAAAACTGCAAATTAAGTAAGATGCATCTTAAAAGGGGTTTTATTTAAATTTAATGTTATAAGGGAGGTTCGTGAAGAAAGATATCAAGCTAATACAAACTTCTGGAACTTTAGTTTTCTTATTACTCAAAACATGTTGAATCACATATTATGATCGCTGGATGATTTCAAGGTAAGCCAGAATGTTCATGAGGTTAAAAGTATGGATGATATCATGTGAAGTTTTCACTTTCAAATCTTTAACCATTTTTTTCTAGAATATGTGTTGATAGTGCCTTAGTTAAAAATATATTATATACAACACATTCATAGGAGTGCTTATATAACTGATTTAAAAATATGTTCAAGAAAGCATTCTAGTTCCACATTTGCTCTTCTGAAGCAAATGTTATTGATTAGCACATATGTCTTTGAGACAAGATATTTTTAACAATTCCACCTGGCTTGAAACTCACTACGTAGACCAGGTTGGTCACCATCCCAGAGACCTGCCTCTGGGATTAAAGGCATAGACCACCATGGTAAATTTTTAAAGTTGGGGATTCTATTGCATCAAAAGGTAATTTTCAAATTTCTTCCTACTAAGTGTATCTATAATAGCAATACTTTTATAAAACATAATATGCCAGAGAGAAGCATGAATTGCAAACCTCACTTTAGGAAATTCCTGACAAGTTGAATTCCTGTTCCTTCTATGTCTCCTCCACTTCCTTCCCCTTCTCCTTTCACTCTTGCTATACAAAAGTAAATCCTGAAGCTCAAGAAGGTTATATGTACACCTTGCTGTATTTTTGAAAATGTTATTTCTGGTTATCTGATCTCAGACTGCAACTCCAAGCATCCATTATGGCAGAGCACACCGCAGGGCCATTTCTCAATTAGAAGGTATGTTGCTGTTCTTCACAGTAATGCATCCTTCTTAGGGTCTTAAATAAGATTTTGAGAATCAATGAATCTGATCAGATCTTCACAGAAGTGGAACATTTCCTAAAAGGTGAAACTGTCTATACCCATGAAATTTGATTGAAAATTCAGGCCACACAATCACTAAATATCTGGGTCTTGACAGAATGAAGATTATGGCTTTCATTCACGGAACAAACTGCAGCACATACACACATGAACAATGCTTTAATCTGTAATCCATGTTTAAGACAGATTATTTAGTGGCCTAGCATGTGCAATGGTAAATGTGGATTACACACAGCTCCCTGGACACACATATGACAGGTCTCTGAGCAGTAAACTTGTCTGTATTTTGTTTTTTTTTTATTTTGAAAATTGTCCGAGGTTTACAGTGCACATTTAACTTTTTTTTTTTTCTCTTTAATGGTGGTAAGATTCAGGCCAACCTAGAGCTTCCCTTCAATAGTCAGTAAAGAATTTAGTTTTTTGGTCATGTTGATGAAATAAAATAATCCCAAATAGAGCTTACTGGAGAACAATGCTTTAATATTTTCTACCAAAACTTTTAAGGAAAGATTACTTTTACCTCTAGAATAAAAGTGCTTTTATTTAATAATCATTCAGGACAATAGTTGTTCAAACCATCTGCTCTCAGTTCCAAGAGAAGAGGAAACAATTTAATTTGTCCTGAAATATGCTAACACTAAGCCTGAATTTCCAATCTCCCCACCCTTCCAGAAAATGGTCAGTCCTTCTGGTTGATTTTCTATTACAGAGTTTTTTTTTTTTTTAAACTCTGCTGCACATCAGACAATTCCAAGTACTATTAAAATGAGCACTATAAGAGAGACTTGTACCCAACATTTAAACAGAATTACTGGGGCTGTAAGCTAGGCAGTTATTGTTTATTAAATATTACCAAGAGAGTCTAATGCAAAATGAATGCCAAAAATTATTAATCTGTTCCTGCTGAAAAAAGTAGTCAAAAGTCAGTAATAATATAGAAAATTAATTGACAAAAATTGAGAATATTTTATTTGTGACACCCAATTCAGCAAGAAGTAAGCCTATTACGTACATATCAACTTGTTATATTTGGGGTTCTATGTGCTTTCAAACTTGTTACTTTCTTCAGATCAGAAAGTATATTTCACAAAACCAGTAGTAATTTGGAAGAAATCTGATTCCCAAATGGATGCTATACTCAACAACACACAGAATCAGGACTTGGAAACAGCTTTTTTTTTTTTTTTTTTGTATTATAGCAACATTTACCGTGGCTAAAGCCCATCAAGACCATGGTACCTGAATTATACTTACTGTACATGTTATTGAACCATCCCTACATTGCTGAAATTAAACTGAGTCGATTATGGCAAATCTTATTTTAGATATGTTCTTGAATTCTACTTGCAAGTGTTTTTCTGAAGAATTTTGCATTTATCCATGTAAGGACGATTGGTCTATAATTTTCTTTATTTTGTCATTGTGTCATTGCCTGACTTTTAGATTAGAGAAATGCTTCACAGAATGAGTTTTTCAGTGTTCTTTCCCTTTCTATTTGTGTGATAGTTTGAAAAACACTGGTGTTACTTCTTTAAATTCTGGTAGAGTGGCTGGAGAGATGGCTGTGTGGTTAAGAGCACTGGCTGCTCTGGCAGAGGACTTGCTGTATTTGGTTCCCAGCATCCACATAGCAATGAACAACCATCTGTAATTCCAGGTCAGGGGATTCTGATGCCCTCTTCTGACATCTGTGGTCATGGCATGACCAGGGTGCACTTACATACATATGGGCAATGCACTCCTACACATAAAAATTTTTAACAAAATTATACATAAATAAATAAATTTTGGTAGAATTCAACAGTGAATCCATGGGCCTGGACCTTTTACTGTTGGGAGATGTTTTACTGGACCTTTTACTGTTTTTGGTGTTGTTTTAAATTCCTTATTCAAATTTTGTCTGTCTTGGTTTAATTGGTAGGTTATCCATTTCTTTTACTTTCCAGTTCAGAGAATATACATTTTAGACTATATCACAAGAATTTTTTCTGAATTGCATTGATATCTAGTGTATTGTTGCCCTTTTCATGTCTAATTTTGTATAACTTGAGTTCTCTACTTCTTTTGGATTGGGTGTTTGTCCTACCCGAGCCACAGAAACATTCCTGTGCAAATCACATTATGGAAGTTCAGAAACAAACAAATATATTTATTGAACTAGAATAAAAATTACTTTTAGAAAAAATATGAGTAATACTCCAAAGAAAACACAATCGTGTCAAAATTTAAATTTTCACCCCCTGTATACATATGCAAAACTCTAAGGCCCAAATAAAAGTAACAAATTAACAAAGAAAAACTACGTGCTATCACTTATCACCACATAACTTCTAACAGACCAATTAAAAGAATGGGGAGAGTGGGATAATTAGAGACATGTTCTGAAACTTAAAAAACTAAAACCCGTGTTAGAAACAGCAAGTTGGCAGAGCACACAGGCAGATCAAAGAATACCAGCTTCAAGCGCTCAGAAATGAAAACTGCTTGCTGATGAATGCCCCAGACTCTAAGGTTTTACATC
The DNA here is from genome assembly GCA_035773235.1 of Eospalax fontanierii. NCBI lineage: Eukaryota > Metazoa > Chordata > Mammalia > Rodentia > Spalacidae > Eospalax > Eospalax fontanierii. The sequence goes on from CM069527.1 coordinate 11,467,468, forward strand.
CAAATCATAGGTGCTATCTGAGGCCTCGGCATATTCTGCAGTGGGTTTGCATACATGTAAAACACAACTCACATTTTTTTTCTGAGTAGGCTTATCCTTAATCCCAACTGATTTCCAACCCACCCCCTGCTGAAAATCTCCTTTAAAATATTGGGAAATCAGACAGAGTCATTCCAAAGCTTTGAATCTTTGAATGAAAGGCAAATAATGCTATTCTATGAGAGGAAGCAAACATTTATACTAAAGTTAAGCAAATAATTACAATTCAAATAGAAAGTGTGAGCTATTTGTTCCTGTTAAATAAGACAAAGAGTATTCTCAGAATGAGGGCAAAGAATCAATCAAAATGGTTAAAATCAGCAAGAAAAATCTATGAGTACATAAGTTAGGCAAAGCTAACTAACCTAAGGATACTCAGAGTCCTGGAAAGTACAGATCAAATTAGCAGAATTTAAGTGCTCTTAGAGACATAGGGAAATCTTCCTGAAATGTAAGAAAAAGTTATAATAATAAGCATGAAAGCATCTAAAATCATCAGCAATGAAATATATTTTGAATAAGTAATTAAACCTTAAGAATGAAGTTGGTAAAGACATTCACAATTGGAGAAATGTCAGGCTGTCTTCAGAGAGCTCTATTGTAATTTATTGAAATGCTGAAATCATTAAAGTAATAACCCGGAAAGTCTGGAGGGAAAGAATTTTGACCTGGCACTGTTATTAACACAACTAAGCAGACAGTCACAACATGTGCTTTAACTCAGATCTTCACGTATTCGAATATAAACAGCCACAGCATTAAGCATAAACAAACCTGGAAGATGTACTTGGAGAAAATAATCAAACAACTTCTCAAAATGGAATTTTATTAACCAAGACATATTAGAAACTCTGAATTTATTTGGGGGAACATCTGGGAAATAGGATTACAGGAGGCAAATATCTGAAAGCAAACCACATAAAATATGTGATAGAAGAGAGCAAAGAGAATGTGCTAGACAGAATACTGACCCCCACAGATGTCTGAGTTCTCATCGTGGAACTGGTCGTCTTGGGGCTGGAGAGATGGCACAGCAATTAAGCACTGACTGATCTTACAGAGGTCAGGGGTTCAGTTCCCAGAACCCACATGGCAGCTAACAACTCCAGTTTCAGGGAGTCCAACACCCTCTGCTGGCTTCCAGAGGCTTTGCGTGACATAGGAACACTTAAATACAGGCATTGCAGGCAAGCAAAATAAAAAACATGCGTTAAAAATGTAAAAACGAGTGTAATTCATTTTATTTAAATCAAAATTAATTTAAGTGAAAAACACCTAGCAAATTCATATATGGGTCAAGTAGAAGAAGGCATTAAATCTAGTAAAGATAATTATTCAAGAATGTTAGTGCCGTATTAAATATTTTAAATTCAACTGCTAAAATATTTTAAAATTATGAAACTTACAAATTCCATAAAGAAAATATAAAAGCATACATATAAACTACAAAAAAAAATCAATAATTAGGAAAACAGGTTAGGGGAGATGACTCAGCAGTTAAAGAGTACTTGCTGCTCTTGCAGAGTACTTGAACTTGTTTTCAAGATCCCACGTTCAGGTGATCTGACACCTCTCTTGTGGACGTGCATGCATGTGGTGCACTTACATGTAGACAAAACACTGATACACATAAGATAAAAAGAGTAAAATTTCTTTTGAAAAGAATAAGGAAAACAGAACAAATTAAAGATTCAAATCTTTAGATTTCAGGGTACTTAGAGTACTTGTAGAAGGGCCTATTGTGCCAGGGAGAAAGAGCTTAAGGAAGGGAAACAGTAGAGCCCAAGTGGTATAAAGGGATAAAGGGAAACAGTGCTGAGGGAACCTTTAAGTGGGGATGAAGAAGGAGGTTAGCGCAAGAGTGGGGTGGGGAGAGACAACTAACACTAAGGGTGTTTGAAAAGTCAACCTACAGTTTTATTTCGTTGTTGTTGAGATTGTGTCTCGCTATATAACCCACTATATGGAACTCGTTTTGTAGATCATTCCAGGTTGGCCTCAGTCTCACAGGAATCTGCCGACTTCTGCCTCCAGAGTTCTGGGATTAAAGCATGTGCCACTACACTCAGGCTGCAAACCTCTTATTTTTCAAGGTGTCCAAAAACATGTTTATAAAAATAGTTTAATTTGAGATAGGATGATAATGCTCCTCCCAGAAGCCATAGGTTATCAAACAAAATGCCTAGTGCCAGATATGGGATAATTCCCTGCAAATTGTTCGTCATGGGGGTCCCAGAGACTCCCTAAACAATACAAGCTATTACCATATCCTTGCTCAACCAGAACTAGATGGTAAGACCTTGTTGCTGAAGATATGCCAAGAGATCATAGAGAAATCCAGCTGGTGCTGATCAGGAAACCTCCTCTATGGTGGCTAGTTTCATAGTGCCCCTTGCTGCAATGCAGGGTTCTGGGAAAGAATTCACCAACAAATTTACTCAGCTATGAACCCTGTGAACTCCAATAACAATCATTCTGGCCTGATATGCCCATTGGTGCAGTAATGACCTGAATGTTGTGACAATACCAACAGTTTACCCCTGGAATTTAAGTCTTGCTCCATAGGAGGGATCTTGTGCCTAAGGGAAAATGTACTATTGTTATTTTGCTAAATGGACATAGCTTCAAATTGCCTTCTGAGTACTTATCCTTATACGCTTAGCATAGTTCAGTTCTCACCACACAGCAGAGAAACTTCTAATTGCAATGGGTAGCAGTTAACACAGATACTCATAGCTAGTCAAGCCAGAGAATGAGTGACTGTGCTCAGTCTCAAATGAGACGTCAGCGTCCACTGCTGCCTGGACAGCTCAGGGAACATAATGAAAGGGAGATAGAGGAGGGTAAGAGGCAGAGGTTCGAGAGGTCTGCTGCACAAGAGTGCCTTCTGAACCTAGCAGGGCTGTTGCGTTCATGGACAGCTGTGGCTGCCTGTGCAAAATCCAGCCAGTCAACATTTTCGTTTGGATAAGGGAGGGGTTCACCAGGCTCCACACTATCTGAGAGTTTTTGTCATTTGATGGCTGCTGGGGGAAAGGGAGTCCGTTTTCAACATGGGTGTGACTCCTTATATGCTGCTCCTGCTCCAGGGAACAGCCCATGCCCACATGGGAAGCATTAAGGGAGATGGGAAGAAAAAAAATGAAGAGGATATAAAGTTGGAAGGAAAGCCCATATGAGTTCCAGAAGTCGGAAGGGTGGATATGATCAAAATACATTGTACAGATGTATGAATTCTTGAAGGATAAACAAACAAGATCTAAAAATGTTAAAAGAAATTCTGTAGGAAAGGAGAAAGACACAAGGAAGAAAACTGTACCTATCTAAATAGAAGAAACTCATTTCAAAGAGAATAAATAGAGACATGAATCGGTGTTTAAACTTGCTGCTGTTGTAGAGGACCTAGGTTCAGTTCTTACCATCCGCATGGCATCCACAGCATCCAGCTGTCTGTAAACTCCAATTCCAGGGGATCTGATACCCTCTTCTGATTACTGTGGGCATCAGACATGCACATATACATACAGGCTAACATTCACACATATAAAATAAAATAAATGTTTTTTAAAAAAGAATAACATCAAAATAAAAAGAAAATGATAAGAAAATACTTTTTGTAAAAGAAGCTTTAAAATGGAACATGTAAGAGAATTGAAACTAATAAATCCATTATCTCAATAAATGAAAATTAATTTCTTGTCTTAGTGACCCATTTAAGAAAAAAAATCAAGCATTATGTAAATGAACAAATCACCTTTATATATTGCATGAAAGAAAGTATAAAGAATACAGTGATTATCTCAGGCTGTAAAGCAGAAGCAGAAAAGGCCTTGTGTTTGAGTCTGTGTTTAGAAGAAAGAGAATATAATAAAACTTAAAAAGCAAAACCACAGTTACTAAGAAAGCTTAACTGAACATAAGTAATGACCATAAGATGAGTGGGAAAAACATTGACTTAGTAAACTCAGTTCCTGTTCATGATAAAAAACAAAGAGAACCCTCCTGCCCAGCAAAAGGAAGGCACTTTCTGTGTCTGTCAAGCATCCATCAAAAGCTCCATGAATATTTTTAAATACTCATTATGTAAATATAATTTTAAGGCAGTTATTTAACATGGTGGGAAAATGCTCCCCCAGGAGCCATAGACTATCTAACAAAAAAATCCCAGGGTCAGATAGAGGATAATTCACTTCATGTTGTTTGTTAGGGGGCAAGGGTCCAAGAAACCCCTAAACCAATATAGGCTATTACTGTTGCTCTGGGTGGCTTGCCAGAATATCAAAGTAAGATCCTCTTACTGAAGACACCACACACTTTGGTCATAGGACTTGAAGAATTCAAAATGGTAGTAACCTGGAAGACTCACCTGACTAGCTCTTATACTATAAGAAAGTGCTGTATAAGTTACTATGGGAGAAAAACAATCAGTAGTCCTACCCAGTGGTAAAGCTTGTGAACCACAACCTTGTACTTCTGATATTCCAGCCTCTACTTTCTCAGTGTGGTATTGCAGTCTTGTGCTACCATGACCACTTTATTGATTTAGTCTTTTTAAGAAAAGATTTATGCAAGGCATGCTGGCATATGCCTTTAATCCCAGTCCTAGGGAAGCAGAGGCAAGTGGATCTCCATGAAATCAAGGCCAGCCTAGTCGACATAGTGAGTCACAGGCAGGTTGGGATGAAAGTGACTGTCAAAAAAGAAAAATAAAACAAAAGGAATTTATTTATTTTTATTTTGTGTATGACCATTTGTCTGTGTGAATGTATATGCACTCAGTGCATGCTGGTGCCCACAGAGGCCAGAAGCGGGTGTCAAACTCCCTGGAACTGGCGTTATGGGCAGTGGTGAGTCACATGTATATGCTGGGAACCAAACTTGGTACTCTGGTAAAGAAACAAGTGTTCTTAACTGCAGAGCCATCTGCCTAAGCCCCTGGTTTAGTTTTTTTTTTTGAGATGCTGTCTTGCTGTGCAGTCTAGACTAACTTAGAATTCAATATGCAGTTCATGTAAGCCTTGAGCTTATGGCCTTATTGCCTGAACTAGCTTGCCCAGTACAATTTTTCCTTAAATTACTTTTTGACCAGTATATAAAATAATAAAAATTCTACATACTAATTAATAATATATGTCTAGATACATGGCATTTTAGCAAACTAGATTTTCATTTACGTTTCAATATTAGAGTTTTTAAAAGATATATAATGTATCACAATACAGGGTTTATCTTATAGATAAGCATCAAAGTTTATGCAAACTCATTTAACATAGAAATTTCAGTTTTCGGTATCATTAACCAATTCTTCAGTGAAGTTGGCCTTCCCGAATTACATTTGCCTCATCATGCTGGGTGCTACATCGTATTCGATTTCTATTCATATTATCATTTCCTTATTCGTTTTCTGTTCTTTTTAATGCCAGATTAGCATTCAACCTAGTATATTAAACACTAGCTTTATATGTTGAAATAAGTAAAGTTACACAAAAATTCAAATAATCCAATTCTCTTGTAAAGATCACTGTTTGATCCAGGACTTTTGCTTGACGGTGGCTCATCTCAGTCAGTGGCCCTGCATCTTAGTTATTGCATTTGCTAAGGAGCCAACTGCAGATGGAAGTGTCTGCTCAAAACTGTAATTACTGACACTGAACACAGATCACTCAGTCATCCTCTGATGAGGTCAAATCAAGTTGGAGCACAGATGCAGTCAACAAAATCATATACCAAATATTGAGCTCTGTGCTTAAGATGTGAAAACTGGAATTAACTACCACCCTGTGAACTTTTAGGAGCGTTGGCTTATGTTCAGTTCTAAGAGTTCACACTAGTTTGAAAGAACTCTCTATTATGTATAAAATCATCCCTTTGCTTTTGGGCTTTAAAACTGGCATAACTCCCCTGTGTTTTGTGCACCTTATAAATTTATGCCTGGAAGGAAGAGAACCAATTATTTATAGATTTTAGATAATTTCTGAACTGTGGTAAGGATATCAATTATATCTACATTGCAAAACACTGAAAATAAGTCCACTGCTTCACCATTAAATAAAAAGACAGAATATCATGTAGTTTAGGCTGGCCCGGAACTCCTGATCCTTCTGCCTCTGTCCCCTAGGTGCTAGGATTATATCCATATATTACCATGACCAATTCATCCTCAGTTGTATTAAACTAAATTAGCGGAATCACTTGCTTTAGAATATTGAATCAAGGAGAATATCAGAGACCTTTGTAAAAGCTACACCCAGGGGCTCCCATGACTTCCCACTGTCTAACACTATAAACAACACTGCTAAAAAATTCTTCATTCTACTTGTTGGATGACTTTAATACAAGCACTCAGGAAGCAGGGGAAGCAGATCTCTGTGAGTTCAAGTCCAGCCTGGTCTACATAGTGAGTTCCAGGCCAGCTGGGGCTACATGGAGACCCTGTCTCAAAAAAAGCTGCCCTTCTCACATGTTCATTCTACTTACTGCAAAAGGCAGGGTTTTCTATGTGCACAGGGGTCAGTCTTCTCACCAATTCCTTCTTTGTCTTGATTCTCAGTACATTAATATTCAATACTTTTATATTTTGCCTTACAATGCTTTTTTTAGGCTTTGTTTCCTGTATTTTCCAATTATTTCTAGATAGTTTTTTATCTTTCTTTTCATCAAAAAACCACCAGTTTGCATTAATTCAGAGCCACTATTCTGCTAATAACTGAGAGAAGACTATGTGAAACCATTGGTCTACAAAATGGATGATATAAGAGGACAGATGTTCCTAGATGTGTACTAATTAACAAGATTTAATCATGAAAACAGAAACCAACAAAATAAATATTTAACAAACCTACAATCAATAAAGTGATGAAGGTCAGTAATTTGCCAAAAACAAGTGGAGAACATACTAACAGTTGATGGCTTTACAGGAAAGTTCTACCAGACAGGTGACTAGAGTTGGCACCATCCCCTCAAACACTTCTGAAACATTATCCAGAAATGAGCACTTTCAGGGCTGGAGAGATGGATCAGAGACTTAGAGCACTGGCTGCTCTTGCAGAGGACCTGGGTACCATTCCCACATGGTGGCTAACAGCTGTCCATAAGTCCAGTTCCAGGGGATCTCACACCCTCCTCTGACCCATGGGTATTGAATGACACAGGCACACTTGCATACATGTAGGACATATACCCCTACATATAAAATAAAAATAACAAATAAAAGTAATTTTAAAATAAAAAAATGAAATAACTTTCTAACTGATTGTATAAAAGTCAGCATCACCCTGACACCAATCAGATAAAGATTTTGTAAAACAATGAAAAACAACTAAGAATCTATATCTTTTAGGACTATTGGCACAAAAGTCAATATATTAGCTAATAAAATTCATTAACACATAAAATTATTACACAGCATGACCAAAGAGGGGATTTAGTTCTACAACTACAGTCATCCTTCAGTTTCTTCCTGAGAGTTTTTCTAGGGCTCCCACAAATACCCAAATCACTGGATGCAGAAATCTTGTAAAAATGACATCGTTTTTGCAAATAACCACACATCTTCATATGTACTTAAACTTGTCTCATAATTACCTACAAAACATACTGCAATGAAAATAATTATTGTGGTCAATTCTTAGGATATATATTAATATCAAGGGGAAAAGATCACACATTCAATACCGGTACAATCTTTCAGAAGTATTTTCAAACTGTGACTGACTGCACAGACTGGAAATCATCAATGTGGTTCAACATATAAATATTAATCAAGGTATGATGTGGCATAGTAGAACTGAAGACAAAAACAAGTGATCATTTCAATTTATGAACTTAATCCAAACAACTAGAAATTAAACCAAGGGTCTGCAACGTCATGATGAAAAACAGAAAGGGAGTCCTGTATATCTAGGATCATGTTAAGGACCCCTGTTCTGAGCTGTTTTTATCAATATAATCCTTGAAGTCTGAACTAGATCAATCAGGCAAGAAAAAGGAATAAAAGGCATCCAAGTCAGAAAAAAGTAAAATTGTCTTTCCTTATAGATGAATGATCTTATATGTAGAATACCTTAAAGATCCCATTTAAAAACATATTAGGATTAAAAATGAATTTCAGCAAAATTAACAGATAAAGGGCAAGGTAGAAATATAAATTGCTTCTTTTTTTAAGACTTTATTTTAAAATATATGTGTTTGTGAATATGAGTGCAATTCCCTCGGAGACCAGAAGATGGCGATGGATCTCCTGGAATTAGAGTTACAGACAGTTGTTAGCCACCATGTGGATTCTGGGAACCAAACCCAGGTCCTCTGCAAGACTAGCCGGTGCTTTTAACCACTGAGCCATGTCCCCAGCCCATAAATTGTTTCTATACAGTGACAATGACAGGACCACAAAGGAAATTAAGGTGACCTACTGTTTTTCAGGATCTATTTTAATTTTATTTGTAGATATGTATGTGCACGTATATGTGTGTGTTTTGTGGGTGGAGGAGTTGTTGCTTACGGAAGCCCAAAACAGGCCTCTGATCTCCTGGAGTTGGAGATACAGGCAATTGCAAGCTGCCTTACATTGGTGAGTGGAACTGACCCCAGTTCCATGGTTCCATGACCACATTTCTGGCAATCTCACTGCTGAGTATATTTCCAAAAACATTGAGAGAGGGGATTGAGGGGATATTTGCACACCATTGACCACAACAGCTTGTTAAGCTGCAGCTCCCATGTCCACCTGGATGAGTTAAACGTATATGCATTTGGTAGTCTCTCATTCCACCTTAGAAAAGGAAGAAAATTTGGTACATGTATTGTCATACAAGGACCTGAAGAACATGACGCTGAGAAATAAACCAGTCACACAAGAAGCGAATGCTGTGTGCGTCCTCATTCACTAAGTATTAAAGTAGCCAAACTCCTGTAAAGAAACAGGTCTCGCTTTCACCTAGTGACTGGAAAAGCAGACTAGGTCTGCACTGTTTCAGTTTCCCAGATGAAACAGTGATTGAGACCTGTTGCAAACTGGAACTTGAAATAAAAATAAACTATCGTAATTTCATTCATTAACCCAACATATTTGTTAAGATGACGGTAAATATTGTCTTTCATAAAAAAAAAAAAAAAAAAAAAAACCCAGACAATGAATTAACTATTTGTACAGATGTTTAGTTAGTATCACAACTAGTGAAAAATCTATGTTTGAATGTGAAATGTCCCCTCTGGGTTCATGGGTTTGAACACATGGTTCCTAGTTGGTGGTGCTGTTTGGGAAGACTGTGGAACCTTTAGTAGAACCTTTCACTGGAGGAAGCAGGTCACGTGGGGGCAGATCTTGAGGCTTTACTGCAAGTCTCCCTTCCTGTACATCTGCTTTTTGTGTGTGGCTGAAGTGTGAAATCCAGGCTCCTGCTCCTGCCATCATGACTGCCCTTCCTGTTGCCATGTGTTTCTTGCTGTGATAGACTCCTTCTGGATTTGTAAGCCAAAATAAACCCTTTCTTAAGGGTTAATTGAGTTGTTTTTTTCAGAGTATTTTATCTTGGCAAAAAGAAAGTAAATAAGATAATGTGTAAGATTTTAAAACTAGGAAGATGTATTTCATCACATATTAATTTTAGCAGACACAAATACACATAAAATAATTCTTACTCTAGTAGCAGAGACAGATTATATGATCTAATATGTACCTTGATTCCTAAGTGTAAACTCATTAGCTTTTAAAACTCAGTTCATTTTCCAAATGGCAGTACGCATACATTTCCAAATGTATGTACTTGTGTAAGAATTTTCAGAACAGGATCCAAGTCATATTAGAATTCTTACTACAGTTCGTGTTCAACAACAGCTGCTTCAAAAGAAAACAAAATAAGATTTTCTCATTAATTCAAGGCATGATTACAATTATTAGGCTCAAGGGATTTCTTCCTGAGCAAAAGAAGAAGAATTTAAAGGAGAAAACCTATCAGAAACAAAAGTAAACAGAAATAGATACAAAAATGGGTATAACAATGAATGGTTGCTCCCGTGATCCTTCTGTCTTCTTCATCTCTGCCCCAGCCATCAGCTACTCCCCCAACCAGGATACGTCTATCTAGGAAGCATCCATGACCACAGGAAAGACTCCCCAGTGACAAGGCCAGGCTCAGAGGTTTTAGATCAAAAGAACACCTTTTTATGTAAGTGCAGGAAGGTTGAGAATGCATGTTCAAGAAGTTCAGGGCTCCTGACCCCTACATAGTACCTCTACTTTTATTTGGGTATTCTAATAAATGGCACATCTTAAAAATAAAAGTCCAAATCATTGACAGTTGAATTCCTTAAATTTTTTAAGTGATTATAAGAAGAATCACATCACTTTGTGTTCTCCATGGTGTCGTCAGCTTATATTTAGTAGTTACAGCACTGAATACTCACAAAGAACAGCACCAAAATTCAGCATAGAGGGACTTGGGGAGAAGTTTATCCTTCCCCTGATAACCATCCCAATATCTTGGATATAATGAGTAGAATTTCAGGTAAAGAACTCATATTAGTTAAAAATTATATCCCCCACCCTATAAAGTAGAACTTAAATCAGTGAGAGAGTGATGGTTGCTCCAATACTATTTGCAACACTATCATACCCGTTGGCATATCTTGCCAGGCAAATTATTATTGTAGTTCACAGGAATGGGAGGCTAGGAGAGTGAAGAGGTCACAGGGCATAAGGGAGAGCCTAATACTGGTTTTCTACTACATATTTATAGTATTAAACTGACTCCCAATAACTTATTATTATACTTATAAGATCAATGCATCTCTTAACCCTCACTAGAGAAGTTTCCTTAATACGGCAGATGGTGATTAACACAAAAACTCATAACAGGCCAATATGCAGAGAACAACAGACTGCTGAACACTTATCCCTGAAAAGGACACCTATTTCAAACTTCTGCCTCCCAAGACTCAGAGATCTTTGTAAAGGAAGGTGATGAATAACCACAAGGCAACAGAATTTTCTGGACAGCTGGTCAATTATGCATATGCACTCACAGCAATGATGGCAGCATTCACAAGTCCCATGCAAACTCAAACCAGAGCAAAATTCTAACAAGGACACAGGGAAGTGCAACCCAACCTAAGGGAATTTTGGCAGTCATTGGCTGCTGGGAAGCCAAGAGATGGAACTCTTGATAAGTTAACCATGCTTCAGTGGGTGGACACACTTTGAAGGACATTTGGGGGGACACAAAGTAGACTTGATAGACCTTCTATACATGTATAAGTGTATACATATAATAGGTATATATATAATAAGTTGGATGCAACAGGCAATAAGGAGAGGTGTGTATTGGGGATCTAAATAGTATAACATTGTATTTTATAAAAATCTCAAAAGTTCAATAAAAAGAAAAAAATATGACCACACCTTTTGAGAAAATTATAAGCTGGTGAACATAAGATTTATCTTCTTACTGAAGTAGGAAGGAAAGAAGAGAAGCAAATGCTCAGCATGTTATGTACATAAAAGATAAGGCTGCTATGCCAGATTTTATTTGTTTGTTTGTTTAGTGTTCTTTTTGAGACAGGGTCTCCCTGTAGGCCCAGATGACCTGGAACTTAGTATATAGACTAGTATAGCCTGGATCTCACAGAAATCTGCCTGCCTTTGCTTATGGGGTTCTGTATGTAATATTATTTTAATTGGTACTGATCATTTGACTGATCTGGTACCAAGAATACTACCACCACTCAGTTATTCAGTATTAGTGAGCAGCTTGATAGGGAATTCCCATTTCACGCTGTGTTCACATCTACTGTGCTTCTCGGTGAACATATTCTTTCATAAAGACTCCCTTAGTCCAGAGGTTGAAATTATAGGTTATATAAGCAAAGTTAGTACTGATGCTACAATGCAAAGACTTTAGACACTCACATGTACAGATTTATGTCTGATTTTTCTGAACATGGAGAAGCTTTGGTGAAGCAACAATTTTGGTATGTGTTTTAGAATTCTCCTAAAGAACTAAGTGAGAATGTGTGCAGCCTCATTACATGGGAGATTGAAATTGGTTGGTAGTTTGAGGACAGAAGTTCAGTACTGCCCTGGACAGCATGCTAAGACATATCTCCATAGAAAGGGAGAGAGAGATAGAGAGTTAAGTAGATGATAGAGAGATAGAGGGGAGAGAGAGAGAGAAAGAGAGAGACAGAGACAGAGAGAGACAGAAAGAGAGAGAATTTAGGACAAAAAGGAAATTCCCCAAAGGAGTACCTTTATGTTTAGTTTACTTGTCTATCTATTATGGTCTACTATGCCACTGGAAATTGAACCTACAGCTTGTTAAGTTCTAAGACTGACTCTATATTTCCAATGCATGAATATAAAATCAATGCTTTTTAAAGTTGTCTTTTAAAAGAGTAGAACAGGAGAGAAGTGTAGTGTGGCTGTTGGTCCACATTTTAGCATGCTATTTATAAATAACTGCGAGTGGAACACAGTATTGTCATGTTTCACACATCTAAATTTTACTCTAAATCCTGCACATTCCTTGTTAAAACATTCAGTTACCTCATTAACAGATGTTTATGTAAAAATTATAAATAAAATGAATAATTATAGCCAGGAGTGGTAGAGAATGCACGCCTTTAATCCTAGCACTCAGGAGATTAAAACAGGAGGATGAAGCTCAAGGCCAGCCTGGTCTACATAGCAAGTTCCAAGTTAACTGGGGTTAAAAGGAGACCCTGTTGCAAAAAAATCAAAACCAAACCCAAAAGTAATAAGTAGTTAGAATAGAAAATACCCATTTTATTCTAATTCAGAGTGCCATACACACATCTCACTTAATCCTCACAAGTAGTCTTCATAAAGTGATTGTTATGCTAGCATTTTGTAGATTGAGAAACTGGGGCAAAAATTGGTAAAATACTCCAAAACACTGTTATGTATACAATAAATCCATACAATTTTATGTCTGTTTTAAAAATAAATTTGAGGAAAGAAAAATGAATTCTTTGAAGTAAAATGTAAGAGTAAAGATAGTTTATGGCTAACTATTGCTCTAGGGTTTACACAGAAGGTCTCCAAATATAAAGAATATGACAATTAAGTGCACCAAAGTGAGGACTGAAAGATAAAAAAGAAATCAGAAATTATTACAGTCTTTTCTCTCTATGTAAACCTGATGGTAATAAGGGATGATATTAAGTTCAAGTAAAATAAATGTAGCATCTAAGTTTCTTTAAATTATATTAAAATCTTTAATATAATAAAGTGCTCCTTAGCTCTTTTACTAGTGGTAGTCTGAAAATGTCATAAAGTAAAAGAAGAAAGAAGAAAACAATACACAAAAATTACTTTGCAAAGCCCGGTTTACTAGCTGAAGATAACTGGGAACCCTGGGCAACTGGCCTCCACTTTACTGCAAAGGTTCTGTGGTGATTATAGTTTGACAGCTCAGATGCATAATAACAAAGTTCCTGAGGAGGTAATTTGAGAAAGCTGAGCTCAGGACTAATGTTCATGATTACAGACTTTCTTCAGTGGCTGCTTGAGCAATGTCAATAATTTTCAGTCATAGAGGTAGATATTTAGCACAAGTTCTCTAATGAAAAGAACGGGGAATAGAACAGTGGAATGGAAGTGATTACGAACTGCGTACGTTCAGATGGTGCAACACTCTAAGCAGAAGGGCACTTTGAGTAGAATGAGGTCTAGCCATTTACACACGAGGTGCTTTCTTCTCCAGCTGTGACTTGCTGTGGAAATTAAGGACGCAGCTGTGTCTCGAAGCGGTGGGGCAGAGAGACATTTACCAAAGTAGCCAATAAGTGCGCTGGTCTTTGCCTGTCTGTGATGTCAATGACGCAACCTTACCAGCATTTTACCCCAGTAAATGTTAACCATTGGTTAAGGAAGAAATCTGCAAGTTTGGGCAGATTTCATGGCTGTAAATGTCCTCACCATGGCTGAGGGCATGACACTAGCATGACACTAGCATGACATCACTGAACATGGAGTTGAGTGAAAGAGTGCAGGGTCAGTGAGAGAGGGGAACTGAGTCAGATCCTGCAGTGTTACAACAGTAGCAAATACTAAATTTAGTTTTTCAATTTTACTATTTTATTGAATTGGGATATAATTGTTTAATGTGCAATCTGACAAATGTTGACATTTGAGACTGCCATGAATCTAACACTATTTTGAAGGCAAAAAAGACATCTTCATCTCCAAAACGTTTTGGTATTTACTTCTTCTTTTTCCTGCATTTCAGTGTAATTGAAATCAGCCCTGAATCATTATATGCAAAACTTCTTCTATAGCTTAAGAGCATTAGAAGACCATTCATGAGAATTACTGATCCACCTGTCTCGGGCATTTTATTCCAGAATGCATCAAATAGCCAAGTCACCTATAGAGTTTTATGTGCATATTTAAAACTTCTAAATAATTGAAGTACTTTTAAAACTATATATATAGTCCCTCTGTATCCCCTCTCTCTCCCTTCCTCTCCGCCCATCTCCCTTTATGTACTTCAGATTGATTTTGAACTCTCATGGCTTCATATCTCTAGTTGTAAGATTGTAAGATCACAGATGAACACCATCACATCTGGCTGAGATCTGTATTTTGAAATGAAATATTCTATCATATTCACACCCATTTTCCTGTTATGTTCAGAGACTTGTTGAATTGTAAAGTATGTGTGTGTGTGCATGTGTGTGTGTATATTAGCCCAGTCTCTTTACAGATGTTATGAAACCTAAAGGCAACATGTCAAATATACAGTCTAGTGCCCATATTCAAAGTTATAACTGTTTGGAATATAATTTATGCTTTAATCCCACCTTCTAACACTCACTGAACTGTTCTCCAACTCTAATCCTCATCTGAACAATTTTCATTTTGAGCAAGGCATGGATAAGGAGTCAGAGGCAATAGAAAGAGAAAAGTCTTCTGAGCCACGAGAAACGGAACTTAGATGATGTTGTATTAGAAGAATCTCAGGTATGTGATCTTGTCAGACATGAAGTATATCCTTGACTATATTTCATAAACATAATGAACTTTATACCATCTCTCATGCCTTCTCAAGTCCATGCCTTCTATAGTATACTAGTTCCTGAATTGTTCTATTTTTCTTTGACTGACTTTTATTTATCTCCTTTCTGGTTGTTATATTATATGGGCCTTTGAAAGCCCAGTGATTCTCAGGGTTCTGTCTTTTGTCTATTGTTCTTCTCCTAGCTAAACTTCACTGGATAAATTTTATTTATTCTTAGTTTGACCTCTATGCAGAAAACACTAAAATCCATGACATCAACTGATAAATACCCCAAGATTCAGATTTATCTATTGAAATTTTAACATTCTGATGGTTAATCCTGACTGTCAACTGATGGGACTTAGAATTTCCATGGAAACAACCTCTGGGCATACCTATGAGAGAGTTTCTAGATTAATTGAGGTAGAAAGATCCAGCCTAAATGTGGATATTGCATTCCATGTTTTGGAATCCCAGACTGTATAAAAGGAGACGAGCTGAGCATCAACACTTTCTTCTTCCTGACTATTGGAGAAATGTAACCGGTTGTCTCATACTCTTGCACTGTATCCCTTTGAGCTGTAAGCTAAAATAAGTCCTTCATACCTTGCTGCTTTGTGACACGTATTTTTCTACAGCAATAAGGAAAGTAACTAATACCAACTGCTGGCTATTCTAGATTTTATGCAAGGTCAGTTTCCATGTAAAATGATGGGACATGTTCAGACTAAGATTGAGCTGTGCCTCTTGAGTCTTCCACATTAGTTGTCAAGAGTGTCGACCAAACATGTCCTAACAATCTCTGGTCTAAAATATTCCATTGTATTTCTTGTCTATTATAAAGTAGTAAAATAATTCCTAACAATGAAATGCTGCTCAAAACCGTAGAAATATGATTCAAGTTATGTGAAAGGAAATAAAGTCTGTTCTGGTGGTATCCTGGAATTATAGGATCGAAATGATCATTGTAGAACAAGGACTGACTAATGGCTTTCCTTTCATTTCCTTGGTGGCCCATTAAAGCTGCCTGACAGAGTTCTAGACCTGTCAACGCCATAAGAAGTTTCACTTTTTGCCTTGTCAACCCTTCGTGACATGCTGCCCCTTCCCACTTCACCCTCCTTATCCCAGTAAAACCACAGAGACGCTTCTTCCTTTGCAAAAACACCTTTGAATCTCTCTACTCAGCATCTCTCAGCCACTCTAATCAGTTTTAAGACCGAGATCAGTGGCATTTTATGGACTTATGTATTTATTAAAGCATCTCTGTATATGAACAAAATCAGTAACATGCCTTCAAAAGCCTATGTTTGGGGGAAAATCAGACTGTAAATGAAAAATATGCAAAACTCAGTGAGAGGACATTGCCTAAATCACCTGTTTGGGTCATGTTGGCCATGTGACAGAAATGCACAAAAATTTACAACGTCGTGAACAATGCTGGATGTTTCCATGCATCTAGACATTTTCATTCTCAAAATTATGAGAGATAAATGTTAGTTTGACATTTTTTTACCTAAGGAGAAAAGAGTTAAGAAAAAATGTCAAATTTATGCACATGGAGGATATAAGAATCTGAATATAAATCCAAAAATGTCTAGTCTCCAATGTAAGTCATGTTTATAGGAGCTCCATTTCTGGAACTAAGAAAACAATTTGGAGACCAGGCATGGTGGCACATACCAGTAATCCCGGCACTCGGGAGGTAGACGGAAAGCGGGAGGACTAATCTGAAGGCAATTCACATAGTTACATTTCTTAGTCTAACTTGATCCTGCTAAATTCTAGCAATCTTAGAGGAAAATTTTCAGTACTTCACTTTAGAATTCAAAAGACTTAATCATAGTAGTAAATCTGAAGAGTACTGTATCGGATCCCCACCCGCCTCAGCAATGGGCAGGAATAGCCTCCTGTAGCATCTGCACGAATAAAGTAGCTCAGGGAAGGTAACGGGAAAGAATAAATGGTGCCCAGAGCGCCTGGTACTGAAGGCCTTTAATACTGTATATGCATCAAATTAAAGCTTCAGGCATTCATTTTGAAATGCTTCCAGCTTTGCCCTAAGATTCTCAAATGATAGATGTTAGTTTCAAATGTAATCACTAACATATGCGTTAATGGAAATATGTGATGGGTACAGAATGTAGTGAGAATAAAGAAATGTTGCAACCTGGGCATCTGAGAGCCAGAACTGCAGATTACTGGTGCCCAGATGCAAACAAACAATTAGACAGACAGACAAACAGATCTGCTCCATCTTAACAAACAGAAAAAACATTTCTCTGTAGAGTCTAAATGAATGTTCTCCTTGAAGATGCCAACAGAACTCCTCAAGACAAAAGAGCCACCACAGCTCAGGCTGGCAGTCATGCCCAGTCCTCTCCTTTAATTCACTGCAAAACTAAGGAAGCCCAGTGGGAGTGTAGCATGATTTAGAGGATATGATTTAAGACCAAAGGGATATCCCTTAAGATCATTTCCAGTTTAATTTAAATTCAATAAATTAAAAATGACTCCTTGGTTGGAAAATAGAGGTAAAATGTATATTTGTGTCTAATTTTCAATTTTATTTTCTTATATTCAAATACTTTAAAAATATTGTTCTTATTAGTACAATATTAAATTATTATAGCATTAAATATTTATACTATTGTTTTTAAAACATTAATTTAATAAATAGTATAATTTGTTTTTCTTTTTTTAACAATTTTTGGAAATGTTTTAATTTTATGTATATAAGTGTTCTTCCTGCACCCATTGTCATGCAATACCTGCAGAGGCAAGAGGAAGGCATCAGATCCCCTGGCACTAGAATTACAGACTGTTGTTAGCTGCCATGTGGGTGCTTGGAACCAAACCCCATTCCTTGGGAAGAGCAGCCAGTGCTCTTAACTGCTGAGCCATCTCTCCAGTCCTATAATTTGTTTTTCTAACTTATAAGAACAAATTGCAATAAATATTATCTGGAAAAGTTATCATCTTACCATACATATTTTGATTTTTGAATAATTTAACCTGTAATAATAATTCTTCACATGATGGTATATTATTATTATTGATGATTTCCTCCTCCTCTTCCTCCTCCTCCTCCTTCTCCTCCTCCTCCTCCTCCTCCTCCTCCTCCTGCTCCTCCCCTTCTTCTTCTTCTTCTTCTTCTTCTTCTTCTTCTTCTTCTTCTTCTTCTTCTTCTTCTAGTTATTCCTCTGGCCCCAGCTGGCTTGGAGCCCCCTAAGCAGACTTCTGCTTCTGCTTCTGACTGCTGGGATTAAAGGTATATACTACCACTACTGATCTGAGTCATCATTTTTAATAGCTGTCTAATATTTCGTTGAATAGTCAATCTTGTCTTTAGATATTCAGATGAGATTAACTTTAGATTTCTTATTATAAAATCTTTGCCTAGTTTTTAAGAAACTTCTAGCATGTTATATATGTAAATATTTCTAAATCATTATAAAAATAATTTTACTGAAGACTTTTAGAGGGGAAAAAATCTCATTTTCATATCTCTACATTTTAACTTCGATAGACGTATGATCTCAGTTTTATGTCAGTGCTAGAAAAGGCAATGGTCATGTTTTTTCAAACTAGTATTTTTCAAACCCAATGCTTAACTTCAAAACAATTTTGCAAGACAAATATTTTTGGTTTTATTTTACAGATAATGAAAGGATTCAGTGTTTAAGAAGCATTACCCTGGAATTTAAAATGAGTTTCTGCAGGATGGTATTGAGACATTGCTTAGAACACAGACAGGCATGGATAGGAGACTTTTCTCTCCCAGCACACGGAGTTTCCATCCTACGCAGGAAAGGCAAATAGACCTGCATAGTAGGCAGACTGACCTCACAGATTTGGAACTGTGCATTGGGTATTCTGGCTTTGGAGATGTGAAGTTATAAATGAACTTGAGGCAAGGGAACTGAAAGAGATTACCCCAGTAAAGTTTGCAACATTTGAAATAATGCACAGCAAGCACATTATTCTGGCAGAGCAGATGCTTTTCCTACGAAGGAAGTAAACTGAAGGAACAAAGGGAAAAGGATAAAAGAAAATGGGGGAAAGCTGGAAATCAAAGAAGGAGGCAGTTTGAATGAAAAGACATCAGTCATTCAGTGATGTGGTTGCCATGGGATCTCGGGGAAGGTTAGGGAGAGCTGTTTGGGAGGACGAATATGGCAAATGGGAAAGACGTTTTTTGCTTTCTTCTGGATTAGAGTAACCAAGCTCCAGCCGAGGAGGGTAGAAGGCTCAGGTACTGGCCTTTTTGGTCTGTATATTCTTGGTCTCACACCACATGCCTGGGAACTTGACAAGGAATTAAACTAAGAAATATATATATATATACTAAGAAACATATATATAAACTTAAGATATATATGTAAATATATGTATATATATATAAAATTTCCAAATAGTAATTTATAATGATGACAGCTGCTGTTTCCAGTCTACAAGGTGTTTCTGTTGGCCAAGAGCCAGAAGAAAGCAGTGGGATTTTGGTTTCCAGCAGCATACACTGCGTTCACATGTGATTCTTCTATATTTACTTAAAAAGGGAAACAAGCTAGAAGGCAATGAGGACAGTCACGTAGGCATTACCATCGTCACCCTTCCCAGATGCATGACCTTTAGACGGCTCAGTCTTGATAGTCATTCCCAGCTGCACTGCAACAAGGGGATGAGAGCGGAAAAGTGCAATTGCAGTTTCTCCACGTCCACATATAATTACCAACCATTCTTTGAATCTGAACAAAATAATCTTTTGTTCAGGCCATCTATTATTCAGTGAAAAGGAGGTCTATTTACATCTGTCCCTTCCTTAGACCTTACAGTCAAAGTGTTAGCAGAACAATCGAAGTCATCCAAAATCCATAGCATTTCCATTTTGATTGATTGCACTTAATACTGAATTGTGTAAGAAGTCACCTGAAATCTATAGTATTTCCTTATCGGTTACACTTAATACTGAACTGTACAAATATAATTTTAATTGCATATATTGAATAAATTTAGTACTAAGTGCAAAGACATATTCAGCATAATAATCTCCCCTCATACAGTCACAAATGTTGGCATTACTAAACCGTATACACATCTAGATTCTCAAAAATGGTGATAAGAATACACTTCAGGTAGAGTTTATCGACTCCCTTCCATAGGTGATAAGGGTTATTGTTATTATTAGTAGTATTTCAAACATAATATTAATTCAAGAGAAAATATTGAAAATAAATCTTGTTCAATATTTATTCTGGAGAACCTTGAGTACTTAGAAAAATAAAGAAATTTCAGCACTAAAGGGAAAAAGTATGTCACCAGTGGGTATGTACCACATGTGAATCCCACAGTGAGGAAAAGGTGTGCTCCCCAGGGTGCCGATGCTGAGTGTGGGGGGTAGAGCAGCTTCACAAGAGGCCTGCATGGAGAGGCTGGCCCTGCAGGCTGAGCGGCAGCACGAAGATGTTATTCTTGCACCTAGTGTCTGGGAGATTTCTGAATATCCATATACCTTTGTGCTGTTGAGACACAATTTAGTCAAATAAGGATACATTGAAAAAGGACATTTTCCCCAAAGTTATAAATTGTAACAACTAACATTCTATAGAGAGCAATGGGGAAAAATATGCTATGTGCCTCTGTCTAGACTTATAACTATATTTAGAAATCAATGTAGATGTCAAAATAATTGATACTGAAATATTAATTTAAAAGCTACAAATGTTTGAAGCAGATAAGGTTTTAAGCTAATCTGACTAATTCCTGAGCTAAAACCCATGGGATACAAGGACTGGGTACACGTCTCAGCAATTAAATGCCCAGTGTTTGTAAGTATAATGAGTTTTCGGAATATGGTATAATTGCTTTAACTGAATGAAAGAAGACAAACATAACAATATTCTGTCTCTGGGTACGGGATGTTATGCATACACATAAAGTACACAATGATATTAAAAACGATGGTACTGGCTATTTAAATTTCATAACTCTCTGTTTTCATTTGAGGGCTGTGAAACAGAGCACTACAACATCCTAAGGCTGGTGAGATGACCTAGAAGTTAGGACAAATTACCCAGAAGGGAGACATTTGTCCCAAGGAGAAGGGATTTATTGAGCAAACCAGTCAGAATAAGTGCAACAAAATGTTCATTATGGATATTAAAGTAGTCTAGGGAATCAAGGGATGCTTTAATAGGAACTGATGAGAAAAATCACCCTCTTTAGGCAAATAAAAGCATTTGATCCTTTCTGTGTGTGCTTAAAAATAGATAATATTACTTCAAGGTTTTGGTTTTTATTATTAATGCAGAACGATTAAATTCATTTATTTTGCAGGTTTTCAATCTGTTAGAAGACTAAACCCTTGTGTTAACTTGGGGACTTTTGTATCATCTTGTCTCATAGACATGAGAAAAAAGATAATCTTCAATTCCATTCATGCCTCTGTGCAAAAACATTTCCCTATAATCATGTGTTTATATCTATGGAAAACTAAGACAAAATTAAATATCATTTCAATCTCATACCTTTTTTTCCAAATCCTTAAACTTATAATGTGCCCCTAACAAAATGATGTGGACTAAGCAAATACTTAATGAAGAATCTTTTAAGCAATTCATTTTACAATGGGCAATGGATGGTAATGAAATGTTTTACAGGATCAGTTTCCTCTGTGTTATTTTAATTTGTTTCACCAGATACACAAGACACATCACAAACAGTAGATGGCATTGTTCAAACACAAAGAATCAGGTTCCTTTGATCTGATGCGCTGCCAGGGTCTGGATTCACTGTCCTTGAGTCCTTCAACAGAAACCTGGTACCAAAAGACTCTTACATAGCTTCCACTGTGCTAACAGACCTCTGGTTGGATTTCTCACTCACTTGTATTCTTACTTTCATCGTTTATTACCTACAGACTGATTCTAAAGCCAGATCTCACGATAGAGGCTAATGCAACCAATAATTACATTTAAAGAGACCATGATTTCCAAGACACTGTTGAAATGAAGAGTCTAATTTTTGTCATACACACACAAGTGTTAGCATAAATGATTTGTGTTGACAGGTACAAGTACTGTCATATTTACTTTTCTGTATATTAATAAATAATAAATAAATAAATTTTATTTGCAATCAGTAATGTAACCCCTATTAATTACTCTAAGATTATTAACCTATTTGTTTTTGAAATTATTATCTTAATATATCATTAAATTGTTAACTCATTTAGAAATCCATTTTCTCACAGAGCATGCAAAGACTTTTCTCCATCTTTTATTGTTGTAGTTTCTAACATGAGACAGAAATTAATCTGATTTACGTTTTATAAAATATTTTACTGATGCCAAATTGCAGATCAAGATGCAATGAGGCTAATCGGGGGAAAACAAGGAAAAGCCTGGAATTTATCATATTCCAGGTACTGAGGTAGATGCTAAGCACTCTCAGTGAATCAACTTTTAAGATTTATATGTTTGAAAGATAATTTCATTAAAAATTTCAGATTATTTTTAGATCATGTCCTTAGATATTACTCTATAAAATTTGTAGCATAAACTACAACAATAGTACTGCTAAAAAACTAAAGTCACAATTTGAAGTTTTTATGTAAAATCTTAAACTTATTTTGTAATTATTATGTAAAATCTTAAACATTAATTTGACCATATCATACATATTAATGTTTCTTAAAGTATATTATTTATTTATTATTTTTATTTTATATGTATGAGTCTGTGCATGTGTCTAAGTGCACCTGTGTTGTGCAATGCTCATGGAGGTCAGAAGAGGGCATCAGATCCCCTGGAAATGAAGTTAGGTTGGTTGTTAGCTGCTATTTGTGTGCTGGGACCTCAACTCAGGTCCTCTGGAAGAGCAGCCAGTGTTCTTAACTGCTGAGCCATCTCTCCAGTCCCATTAATATGTTTTAAAATGTCACTTTTAACAAAAAATTTATAGCTAATAAATCTATCCGTGTTGTATGCTAGGCACTAATCTCCATGACACATGCTCCACAAATAGTAATTATTAGTAGGGGTATATGTATGCATATATGTGTGTACACATGTCTGTGTCACTAAGAATATGTATTTCAAAATATAGAAAGAATGCACATATGAACCTATAAACATGTATATAACTAAGTATATGAACATATTTGTAATTTACAAAAAACATAGCTACAGATACTCTTTCTTGGAATATCAATATTTATCTGGCTAACCATTGAGAAGGCACAATTCACAACTACAATTACTGTTAGAACATATTACTCATGATAAAGTGCACAGAAAGAGTGATGACCTGACTCACTTAGTCTCTGAGAGCGAGCACGTGGTGAACACAAACATTGTGACAACAGTTTGGCTGTAGAAATACTCTGAAATCCTGCCACAGATCAATAAGCATTTGAGACGTCTAAGCAATCTAGATATCTGGACATTTCCTTAGCTCTTTTACAGGAATTTTAGTAATTTCACATTATTTTGCATTGGAATTCTCCTTTAGCTTCAGGGATATAATCATTGATAAACTGTATATGCCCCAATAAATAACAACCTCCTATCATCAACTGGGCCAGCAACTCTAAAATCAGCTGGTCAAACACACAAAAAAACCCTGAAAGTAGTAGGGGCCTAATGAGAAGAGGAGGAGTTCTAAGGAGAAGATGAGAGAGGAGGCCTGGAGGGCGAGAAGGACTGCAATGAATGATACACACATTTGGAACTATTAAAGAATAAACTTTAAAAAAAATCAAATATAATATGCTTGGTTAGGAACTTATTATATTTTGACCAGGTGAATGTTTTTTTCTTATACAAAACAGAAACTTTCTTTTAGAACCAAGTGTTCTTGACTCTATGAGAATAGTAAGACTTTTTTTCACTTCCCAAACTATCACATGGTCCATGGACCAGTTTTTCGTTTCAAGTGTTTAAACAGCCATCAAACTGTTCTTCCATCTTGTGTTCTCGTTTGTCATCATATGCTCTCAACACATCAGCAAGGACAGTAGTTTTAAATTTTAAATTAATCCATGGGAGTCCTATTAAAACAATAGCCTAGAATGTTCTGTGTCCATGCCTTACTGTCCTGCCTTGACCACATCATTTTGGCCTCAGTGAACTGTTTCTTCCTTAAGCACTCAGGCAAGCTTTCTCTTCAGAAATTCCACACTTGCTTTGCTCCTTTGTCTTCTAACTCCACATGTATTAATGTACATAACATTATGACGTAGTGTCTAATTGATGTTCACATTTTGATTTTAAAGCATTTTCTAGTAGCACTATTGAAGATTACAAATCAGATCGCCTTTCTTCCTAACTTGCCATTCTAGGTTTGACTTTTCTCGACTAGAACTTCTTTACCCATTACCATCTTTTATTCTTGATACTGGGAATCAAACGTAATTTCTCACGATTTTTGGGTAAATACTATAAAGCTGAGGTAGATCTCTGGGCATCTCATCTTACAACATGCATGAAAATTATGTAATAATTTCATGTCTGGTCCCCCTCTGGAATATAATTTTCATTAAGGGTAATTACCTTGGTGTGTTGCTGATACATGCTTGAGTACCTGAAACACCTTGAAATGCATGATAGTCACTCAATAAGGTCTCATTTAATTAGTGGATGGATGCTTAATTCTCTGTCTTTTAATTCTACTACTATTCACTGAGCACTATTTAAATACATAATTTAGAAAAGAAATTATGATTTTATGAAGTGTACACCGAAATATTCCCATGTGATAATGGTTCCTCTAGTTACCAGTTGAAGATTTCCATATTTCTTCAGTCATAGAAGAGTCCTTTTCTATATTGATAATATTTAAGTAGGTTACTTTGATCATCCCATCATTTATATGATAAAAGGAAACTTTACTTCTTTTAAAATTTTTTAAAGATGAGGAAAATGAAATCTATCATAGAACTATTCAAGGTAGAAGAAATCTGCATTTAATGTAAAAAAAGATAAAATACAATAAA
Source organism: Eospalax fontanierii (assembly GCA_035773235.1). NCBI lineage: Eukaryota > Metazoa > Chordata > Mammalia > Rodentia > Spalacidae > Eospalax > Eospalax fontanierii. The sequence goes on from CM069527.1 coordinate 11,492,518, forward strand.
ATTGTACAAAATGCAAAGTCCTGATTTTTGAAGTCACTTATTTCAAAACCTATTCTTATTTTCCAAATTTCCACTGTGCATTGATTCCATGATCACAACGTGAGGTGGAAATGAGAAAAGATATCAAGATCATTCAAAACATAGTTCTGCTATAAACTGATGAATCCAGAAAAATGATTTCGCAGGGATTGGGATCAGTAACGTGAGTGTTAGAACAATGGCTAAGCTGTTTAGTTGTGAGACACAAATGACTCTCCCACGGATCAAGTCACGAAAGAGGCTGGGGGGAGGGATTTAATTTTCTCTGTGTATAGAAGAAAAATGCCTATGCCTTCCACTTGGAATCAACAGATAATGGCAATGGATCAAAGAAATTTAATAAACGATTTTTCTCACTAGGAAAAGATGTAGAATGAGGACATAGTAAAGAATAATGGCCAGGAGGATTTAAAAGAGGAGGAAGATGTGAAATGTGCAGCAGCGTAACAGGGAACATGCTACCCCTAACATACGTGGTATCCTCAGCGTCTGGGGTTCTTTCGAGAAAACTAGGGAACAGGAGACAAGAACATTATCCCTAAGGGTATGAATCATTATTTTGGGACCTGTTGACAATCACTACCTTAAAGTAAGAGAGTTAATAAATGCCTTCCCCAATTTGGATCTCTAAACAAGTAATTGATACAACTCCCTACCATATTCAGGGCTTCATAGAAGTTTCTTTGCTTTTTAGTCAATGTAAGGTATAACTTCTCCCAGTAAAAAGAAAACTTGATAAATCCTTCATTTTTACCTGAATTTTATGCAATTTAAATTCATTTCGAAAACATGTACCACATTGTCACTTAACATAAGGGCTATCTCACCTCATATGGAGGATCAAGTGAACTTTAAAATGAACTTCACCAAATGTAAAATGTGTTAAAGATAACATTTATGAAATCTGCATCATTAGTTTGTTAAAGGGATAGTTCTACAAACCAAAGACAATGAAACAATTTTTTTTCTCTGTTATATTTGCAGTGTGACTTTCTTAGTTTCGCCTAGAACTGGAACACATATTTCATGAGATTGTAAATGGCTCCTTCAGCAGTTGTGCAGGATTTCTCACGTCACAGTGCTTCTTACAGACGGATTTAATGAACATGAAAATCTTCCTGTCAGCTAGAAATTCAAAATCTCTCTCGCCTTTTGTGATTACAAGTGAAAAATTGAAAATGACTATTTATTTTATGCTATCTGGGGAAAGTATAATTGAAAATTACATTGATAGAATTAATCCATGGCATAATATTTTAATGATGTTTAGGATGCCATTACAAAAGCACAGTGTAAAACATTTCCTTTAGTGTAATATCACATACAGTCAAATGAAGAGTGCTGTGAGGCCACTCTGTAATATTGCCATCACTGTCATCATAATTGTGATGCATCAAACTCACTAGATCTGCAACAGTGAGGTTCAAATTATGACTTTCAGATTTTTATCTTACTTTAATATATATCCTACATAATGAATAAGACACTGACATGTGTCTCCAAAATTAAAACTCTGTAACTTAAATATAACTTATATAATTTTACCAAAACAAGCACTTAAAATTTAAAATGCCATGTTCCTTCAATTGTAATTATACTTACATAGCTGTAATATTTGCCCTCTGGTCTTCCCTTCAGCTCCAGTGTCTCTAATTGTTACCTGTCATCTAAAATTGATTGTTCGAGAACTAGAGAGATGGCTCGGTGGTTAAGAGTACTAGCTGTTCTTCCAGAGGACCTGGGTTCCATTCTCAGCACTCACATGGTGGCTAACAACCATCCCTAATTCCAGCTCCATACATGGAGGCAAAACATTCATACACATAAAATAAATAAATAAATAAATACTTTAAAAACACTGGCTATTCTTTCAGGAATACATGGCCACTGTGCTACAGTCTCTGGTGGTCGTAGTTTTTATTGTATTTGCTGCACTGTATTACGGTATTTACAGTCTTTATTATCTTACCCGTTCGCCATGCTTTACTATGAAATACTCCAGAGTTGGGCTTTTTTTTTTTTTTTTTTTAAGTAACATTTGCTCCCTACCAAAAGCTGAACTGATACAGCAGAGTCTTCGCTTTCCCTCCTGCACCAGTGAATCCAGGGAAAGGTGGCGTAACGCTTGTTCCGTGGTAGAACACGGACTATAATTACGTGTCCTAGCTCCCATCCGTTCATATAATTGGTTTAGGAAAGGGTCATAAGTACAATGCTGGTAAAGAAGTCAGCAGAAGCCTTTTGGGTGATGGTCTGAGAGTTTAATTAAGCCTTAAAAATAGGACACAGAGAAGAATGATGCTATCCTCTCCTTCTTGAAGACTTTTGAGTCTCCATTCCATATATCCACAACTGTGGTGACAATTAGGCAACCATGAGGGAGATTGCCAGAGAAAATAGGATACGAAAAAATAAAAACCCTGTATTCTTTCTTACATTAGTTGCTAAAATCCTGTATCTTTTGTTTTAGATTGGCTCCCACTATTATTAAGGCTCCCACTATAATTATTAGGGTTTCTGTAATCCTAAAGTCAAAGGTATCTTAAAGAACACAGGTTTTTCTACTACATTGAGTTAGCTTTCAAGTATGCTAAATGAATAATAAAATTGAATTTCACTTGCATATAATGTGAACACTCGACAGGATAATTCAGGAAAAATATTATCTTATGCATGGGGGAAACACATTATAGGATTTCTGAAATAATGACTGCAGTGTGAATGTCCAATAATCAAAGCTCTGGTAAGTGAGGTGGATTACAAAGATGACAGGTGAACGCCACAAACCATTTATCTTTTGTTCTGTGAAGCATGCCCTACTAGATTGAGAAAGAGAAAAAGTAAAATATTCAATTATTGTTATTTAAATTTTCAGTAGTGATTGTAAAGTACAGTTTAATACACAGAGAAAACCTCATGTGGTTTTTTGAATTTGAATATTAAGTGATAAAGCCTCAAAATTTGTTCATAAAATTTCCTTTCTGACATTGAGGTTTAATGAATACTTTTAGTTCTGACCTCTGCAGTTCATTTCCACACACCATTTTATAAAGAACAGAATAATGGCGATCACCAGGTAAATATTACACTGCGCTCCTCACAAAGGAAATATTGCACAATGTTCATATTGGGCCTCTTTCTTTGTAAGTCAAATATCATCATCTCCCTTGATTATTACTAGGATGGAAGAAGAATCTACATATGTGACAGACAGCCTTGAAATTTTGTTTGTAGCTAAATAGAAAATAGTTACATTAAGAGTCAGCTTTGTGATTTCTGTGCAAATTGCACCAATCATTGTTTTTATCAGAACATTTATGAGTTCTTGGTAATTTTAAAAATAAATAAACATACCTGGAAAAAAATCAGAAATAATGGCTTCACCAGAAATAAAATATATGAAACTATGGTACTTCATTTCAGAAGCTGTCACTAGTTTCAGCTCCTGGTTTTACAAGAAACATGAAGGAACTAATAAATAATTAAAACCCTTTGAATCATTAATTCTGTGACAGGACTAATATCTCAATTATTGGTGTATGAAGGGTTTTTTTTTTGGTAACACGTTCATCACATTATAATAAAACCCTTCAACATAAAATAATTATCAAATAATAAGTGGAGTGACGGAGTGACTACAATAATTACTGTTAGGCTGAAAATTCTGAGTAAGTCATCCGTTTCCATCAGCCTTCACCTTTAGCTGTCCGTACCACCTGCTGTAGAGTAAATCCTCAGGACTGCAATCCATTCACTCATTCGTGCTGTCTACTTACTCATTCAACAACTGATTGATAAGTTTTTCCCCCACTCAAGAATTACGCTAGCTATTGATGAGGATGCAGGAGGACAAAGATGCAACTGTGAGTTCAGGAGATGTACTGGTGATGGAGTTTGAATTCTTCCTGTAGAAAGGAAAGGGGGCAGATAGAGCCGAAACTTCAAAAGACAGTGTTTTCTGAGATTTTCAAATATAAGGAACCACTGAAGTAAAATGTCAGGCACTTATTTCTTTTGGCTTTCATATACACCATTGTATATACACCTGCCTTTCTTTGATTCGCTTATAACATAGTAACTAGAATACTACAGGTCAAAATGATGTGGTAATCGTTAGACATAAAATTGCAGTTCATGTTGCTAAGAGGTTTATTAGCATACAGTTTTCCTAAGAGGCAATATTAGCATATTATATGAAAAATTAGCATAAATAAAAAATAATTTACCTTAAGCTTCTAGAAGCATCTGTTATGGTTTTACATTGGTATTCAATTATGGCATGAGTATTTTATGTGTGAATATTTATATACTTTTATTTAAAAATAAAAGACAAGAGAAACACGTAACTAGGATAATGAGGCCCAGATGTCTGCTGGTGGCTAATTGAGTAGATAATAGGGACAATGGCATGTTGTCAAGGGAAATAGACTGAAAGGTAAGTATTAAAGAATGCAAAGGTGGAATCAGTTCAGTTTTTTAAAAGGGAAATCAGTGATTATCAGACCATTCACAGAGGAGGGAAGACAGATCTCTGTTGGTCACAAAGCCAGTGAAGATAAGAGGTTTGGGAGAGGGCTGAATAAAGGAAGAAGAATTATTTGATGACAGAAGGCATCAAAGACTTGTGAGGTGACTGGGGAAAAGAATCTAGACTTTCTTTTTGTGATGTACACTTTTCTCATGTTGAAAGACTTCTGGAGATGCTTTCGAGTAGACAATTCTTATTCTTTTACATTTGTGGTAAAGATGCAAGAGAGGTACAATGTCTGTGAACGGCTTCTTGCTGCTGCTATGGCCTAAGAGCTAGTCAGAATCCCACGCAGAGAAGAGGCGGGCCTCATGGTGCATGGCCAGCTGGAAGGGAGCGGAGGAGATGACTTCAGCTTCTGCTTCCTGGAGAGAAGACCTGCACAAATAAAGCAGCAGCCCTTTGAAATGCCTTCCTGTATTCTTCCTTCCGAAAGGACTTGTGGGAGAAACAGCAGCAAACTTCAAAAGACACAATGTTTTCTGAGATTTTCAAATATAAGGAGTCACAGAAGAAAACTGTCTGGCCCGTGTTTCTTTTGGCTTTCATATACACCCTGTGTTTACACCTGCCTTTCTTTGATTAGCTTTGTAACATGGTGATTTGAATACCACAGAACAAAATGATGCAGTATTAATTAGAAATAAAATTGCTGTTCTTGTTGATAAAAGATTTGTTAGGATATCGTTTTCCTAAAAGGCAATATTAACCCATTAAAAATATAATATGAAGAATTAACACAAAAATATTGTAATATATCTGAAGCTTCTAGAAACAACAATTTATGGCTTACACTGCTACCCAATTATATCATGAACAGTTGTCTATATGTGAATGTTGGTGTACTTTTAGTAAGCAATGGTCAATAGAAAAGTGAAACTTGACATCAAAGTTTCTCATAAATCTTCCACAATGCCAGTGCCACATCTGGTAAGACTGTAGTGCTCAGAAATCATTACATGGAGAGGTTATTGCATATGATATAAATAAACACAGGGCTGCAGGGATAGCTCAGTTGGTAAAGTGCTTGCCTGAATTTGATATCCCAGAACCTATGTAAAAAAGAAAAAAACAGGAGGTGCTGTGCTTATAATTTGGAGGGTCTCCAAGATTGTGTTCTGTCCTTCACATCCGCATAAACCCACTTGCACCTACATATATATGTGCATTTACATGTGTGCACAAACACATATCCAGGAAAGATAGACAAAACCAGGTACATTTCTATGCTCTCTGTCCCAAGCCACTTCTGACAAAAAGTATTTTGAACAGAAGTCTTAGAATACAATCATGTATTTTATATTATGTACTTCTATATTTGATTTTAATAAAAATTCTGTTTGGCAAAAAACGATAAAGTATATAAAAATCAAGACAAGTGAGAGGACTTTTCTTTGCAATTGTTTTCTAATCATAAAATAATAGCTGTGTGAGCATGGCCTCCACTAGAGGATGCCCAGACCTTGGAAGTATATCAAATCATGGCCAGAAAGCAGTTTAGTCATAGAGAAGAAATGCCATGAAAAGATTGTTTATTAAAGCCAGATGTGGGGCTGGAGAGATGGCTCAATGGTCAAGAGCACTGACTGCTCTTGCGGAGGATCTGAGTTTGGTTCTCAGCACCCACGCAGCAGCTTGCAGCCCTCTGAAACTCCAGTTCTAAGGGATACAATATCTTCTTCTGGACTCTGTAGTATTGCCTGGCACGGGTGCACTTACATATGTGCAGACAAAACCCATACACATAAAATAAAAGTAAATGGAAAAATTAAAAAGCCAGGTATGTGCAGAGGCACCCATAACATTCATTCAGTGCAGCATTTTATATGTAGATATGTAAATGCTGCGTCTTTATAGCATCTATCGATTTAAAGGATTGACTGACTTCACACATCAAGAAGAAAAGACACAGCAGATAAGGAGAACAGGCTACTGAGTAGAAGGCCCTAATTCTGACTAGCTGCTTCAGGGCTCTGGCTTCTTGGATAAGCTGCTTGCTGTCTTTTGAACCCAGATTCCTGAGTCATAACATGAATGATTTAACTATATTATTGTCATCAAATATTCAAAAATGTTTACATTTTAAAGTTATATATATTTTTAAGTGGAGTACCACTGTTCAACATTTTTTAAATGGGGAATTACGTTTGTTATTAAAATAATGGTGTCGTTATACATTTAATATCTCTCGTGTATATTAGGATAAAAGAATCTCCCAGTGTACCTGAAAACCTTTCTATATCGGGGAAGACTTTTTTCTTCTAGTCTATGAAAATAATGTTAAAAGTTTTGAAAATGAAACAGTTATAGTATGCCATATGTAAGTAACTTGGTTGCAAAAACATATCTTAAACATTCTGAAGATAGATTGTGCCCACTCTCTCTGTACCCTCAGCCACACTTTATCGGTTGACCTCGTGACAATAGGATCTAATGGGTGTGAAATTACAGCTCTCTGTACTTCTGTGTTTTCCTGATAACTTAATAATAACTAATTATTCTGACACTTGTTATTTTTTCATTTTTCTCATGGTATGTCTTCTTTTGAAGACTGTCTACTCTGACATGCACAGGTGCACTTATATACGTGTAGGCAAACATATGAAATGAAAATTAATAAATAAGTGAAGTATATCTACTTACATCTTTTGCCAATTTTAAATCAGGATACTGGTGGTATTTATTTTGTATTTCTTTCATGGATATTGTGCATTATTGACATGTTTTAGAAAATCACTTAACACACACACACACACACACACACACACACACACACACACACACATTCATTCCAACAAGCTGAATGGGTAGGCCATTTCCTAGGAAGCCTGCTGTGATGTATCTATAGGTCTACACAACTCTTTTTTGTTCCATTCCCAGTAACCATAAAGTTGACCGACTGATATCCTTTTGTTTAACCTCTGTGCAAACCTCAAATGGTTCTAAACTTAATCAACATAGAGGAGAGGCACTAGCCTGGAACTGGAAACAGCAACAAATCCTGTTAAGACACTTCATATGCTCTTTACATTTAGCTCTCCTCCCACAAATACTTGATCACTAACAAATGAAAAAGACAGCCATTGCTAATGTCTTCTACTCATCTATATAAAAACAAGCACAGATATTAATAAGAATTGTAGTTCTGATGGAGAAAATAATGGCTCTTCAAAGATGTAGAACCCTAATCCTCAGAATCTATAAACACATTTTCAGATGGTAAGTGGGAATTAAGATTCCAGGTGTGAAATAGTTGCTAACGACTTACTCAGAGATGGGCAAAGCATTCTGGATTATCCACATGAGCCCAGTGCAATCCAAACGTTCATTAAATGTTGATAAGGAGGCAGAGAAGCCACCCCGTGAGCAGTGAACTGTGAGAGTCATCTGGTTCTGCAGGCTTTGAATGAAGCAGCTGACAGCTAGGCTATGTGGCTGCCCTTCGGAAGCAGGAAGAGATTAAGAAAATAGATTACAATCTAAGACCTCTAGACTCTCCAATTTTAGGGCAGTTAAAGGCATGTTAGACTTCAATGTACTATGACTAGAAGATAACATGCCCAGATTTTTTGCAAGCCACTAATTTTAAATAAATTTGCTCTGGCAGTGATAGATTACTGAAGTAGTGCTAAACATTATAAAGACATTATGCTCATAATTGGATATAATGTGCTTGCAACAAACTCATTGGGTGAACTACCATGCACATTGTAAGTCAGGGAAAGTGGCTAAGAACTTCAGTATATATTTTTAATCCTAATACCTTAAGGAGACCTGCATACTTTGCTGATGGTCGCATGCCCTGTTATTGCTTTTTGACAGAATGATTAGAATAATGTTGCAGTCCCCTTTCTTGCAAAACCGTAAATTTAACATTTTTTTTCAAAATAACATGAATTAACCCAATTATATGTTTATAAAATATATCAGTATACTCAGTTCACTCATCTTAATATTTACATAAAGCTTACCACACTTAAATGTTATCACTTGGAAATTATTCCTATGCATTTCTGATTATAATATATACAAAATGATAAACTAAAGATAATTGTCAATCAAACTAGTCAATTTTAGGCAAATAAATTAAAAGTCCTTCTAAAGTTTTAACTTTAAACAAGTTCTATTTAACACAATGTGGCAGTATGCTTACAATGTATGTTGTATAGGAAGGGTCCCTCAAAGTAGGAATATCTATAGCCTGTTTTGGGAGTCATCTGAAAGAATAGTACTGAACAGGGAAACTGAATTTTAACCCTTTTTTTCAAAGCAGATATTATGCTTTCTAGGATGGAGCCCATGTCTGTCACTGATATCAAGATTAAGAAAATGAGGCTAAACAGTTCTCAGGATATAGGGGAGAACTTAATATTAGTTTTTTACTAAATAGTTAACATATTAAACTGACTCTTAATTACTTATTGTTATATCTGTAGATTAATGCATCCCTCAACTCTCACCAGAAAAGTTCCTTATGTAACAGATGGTGGCTAACCCGGAAACTCACAGCTGCTCAACGTGTAGAGAACAAGAGCCTGCAGACTGTTTATCCCCGAATAGAATACCTACACCAAACTTTAGCCCCCAAGGCTCAGGAATCACTGCCAAAGAGGATACAGAAAGATTGTAAGGGCCAGAAGTGGTGGATGACCATAAGAAACAGTTTTCCAGACTGCTGGTCAGTTACTCATGAGAACTCACAGCAAGGGTGATGGCATGCACAAATCCCACGCAAGCTCAAACCCAGCATGTGCATGACAAGTCAGTGAGACACTCCAACACCACCTGTTACTTGTGGCAACAGATGACTGCTGAGAGGGGCAGAGACAGTCTCTGTCAAACACTGAACTCTTGGTTGGTTAACCAGGCTCCCGTGGGTGGACCCACACTGAAGGACATTTGGGGACACAAATTAAACTCTATTGACCTCATCTCATATATAGTGAATTGGATGGGAGAGCAATCGGAGGATGGTGATGGGATCTAAATTTCATCAAATTATATTGTATGAAAATTGCAAAAAAATAATGAAAAAAGAACCTCCGCAAAAGAACCCCCCCAACCGCCCCCCGATATCAGAAAAACTCAAAGTCTGCAGGATTGTGAAGCAGTAGCCCCAATCCAGGATCCAGAGCCATAGGGTAAATAGTGCTAGAGAAAGAGGTGCTGCTGCTAAGCAGGCACTGCTGTTAGAAGCGCACATGCTTCATTCGTGGAAACCCCTATATACATGGACAGGTAGCAGGGTCTGGTTTAAAATCAGACCACCACTAAAACTAGAGCTGTTCCTTTGAGTCCTGTGTGTACTTTTGAAATACCATATTAAGATCAGTGAATTTTCTTTGTTCCCAGAAAGAGATCATCACCTATAAAACTACATATATTATAGATTTTTTTAAGTGCTAAAAATTAAAGGTAAATTCAGTGGACAGTCTGACAGTATAATGACAAATTTCTGGTCTGTCAACTCTGCATGAAAGCATTGGAATAACTCTCAGAAGATCAGTTCCGACTGAGGAGTGTGGGGTACCATTTCACCTAGATGTCAGTTTAAGCTAAGCATGCTCAATAAAGTTCATACACCTTCTTTAATTCTTCTAGCTCTTCGAATTCTTAAAAAATGATGCTTGCCATGTTCACATTTAGTTTAATTCGAGTCTTTTGTCCCCAGGATTGGAATTTAAAGCAGGCATGTGTAATTTAATACAAACCATAGTAATCTTTCTTAGAGTTCTTACAGTGCTAGCAAATCTCTCCTCATTCCTCATTAAATCACAAATGTCTCCTTTACATTTCCCTCTTTATTTCCTCAATAATGAGAACATTTTTAGCTTCTTTATGATTGAAGCTTGCAAGAACACTGACATTTTCAAGTAATGATATTTTGAGATAATTTCCTGTATGGAATCCTAAAGAAATCATTTCCTGACAATTAAAATCCAACCAAGAGCTCATTACAGCTATACTAAAAGGGAATAACCCTTCAAAAAGAGAGAAGCAGGTAATCACCATTCTATCGAAAACTTGAGATAAGTAACTGGTAGCCATGTCTAAAGCTCTTGATTGGAATTTTCTAGACTTTGATGAACTGATTATCAAAAGTAGGATCTTTCCGTTTTTCGTGCATTCCATCATAAGGTTAAAGGTAGGAATGATGAACACTGACTTTACATTTTATAGTAAGTGAGTGAATGGAAAGACGGGAGCAGTAAAGTAAAGGACTGAGATCTAAGATTTGTATGCCTTGTTGGCTATTTTTGCTCTCATCACAGACACTTTCATAAGTGAATGATCAAGGCAGTGTGAAAGCAAAAATGTCAGATTTTTTATGGAATAGACTCTGTGCAGATAAATTAACTCTGAACAGAAACAACCTGGAAATAAAACTCTGGGTTGCCAGATAAAAACGGAGGGTAGATGGGGAGGTAGGCAGAGAGCCCCAGCCCTACTGACTATCTATGGGCAACTGAGAGCTGCTGGAAGAGGGAGAGTCGGTTCCCTGTATTGACATGCAACCTGGTAGGCTGATCAGAATCTAAGCGCACCTAAGAGTACTTGGAGAACACAGATTAGAATGAATAAACTTTTATAAAAAGAAAAAAAATAATAGAAGATATGTTGAGGGGTCGAAAGATGGGGGTTGGGATGATCGGGGAGGGAGTTTGAATGTGTTCGAAATAAGTTCTATGAAATTCTTGAAGAATTTATATATATATATATATTTAAAAGCTGTGAGCTCCTGGAGCCCTTGTTACAGCTTCCCAGCTTCCCACCAGGTGCTCAGATAAGGGATACTTTTCCAGCTGTCTTTGCTGACAGTTATTTTATCTTTAGTTCTGCAACAAAAATACTATAGAGGTATTTCATAAATATCCTAAGAGAAATGTTTGTATTTCTTAAGAACTCTCTATTACTAATAAGAAAATGAGCAGGACCTGGGAGGGATGCGCCTACCTTTAGTCAACACTGAGGACCCAGAGGCAGCCAGGATCTCTGTGAGACTAAGGCCAGCCTGGTCTACATAATGAGTTCCAGGCCAACTGGGGCTACAGGGAGGCCCTGTCCCCAAACAGAAAACGAAAGGAAAATGAGCAGGCTTGTAGGTTAGACGGTTCTTCGTGCTCTAAAGCTGTATCTGCTTTGAAGTCAATGAAATGGTTCTAACCTGGGTAGAGAGGGGGCGTATAAGAGGAGTTTCATTTCTCAAAGTGCTGAAAGAGTTTGGGGAAAAGATTCAAGAGCTCACACTGACGATTCCTCTTATATACGCCAGCATTTTTTTTTTCTCATCTTGGATTTTTAATAAGACTGAAGTTTGTTGGGAAGGTCATAGGTCTTGGAGCAGTTGGGGACTATAGTTAAATCCTGACTTCATCACTTAATAGTTGAGAAAGGCAGTCAAGGAACCTTAAATGCTTCAAGTTCAGCCCCTTAGGAGGTAACAAGGGGGATACCACAACCTGATCAACAGGACAGGACCTCAGCCTTCCTTTAAACTGCTATGAAGCAGATGAACTTCTTCGACATGACTGAGCTCCACCTCCCTTTTCTTGGAACACATACTTTAGAAAACTTCTAATATAGATTTCTTCTGCTCTTTGGGATATAAATTTTCTTCCTCACCTTAAAGGCCATCTTTGCCAAGTGTAATAATCTAGAAAGAGGGCCTTATTTAGCAGCTTCTCTGTAACTTAGGAGCACAAAGGACAAAACAACCACTAAAGAGGGAGAGCCTAATCACAGTAACTGACCTCCCCCCCAATCCTTTCTACCACCTTGCCTTGACTCTAAACATCTACTGGATTTTGTATTTCAGTTAAATTCGGTTTAAACTTTGTTCCTTAATGAAATGATCTTACCACTATTCACTAACCTTGAAAAAGGTCTTCCTTAACTTAGTCAAGCAGAAAGAAAGGTTGTAAAAAGTAAAGTAACAGTTAAATACTCAACACAGCATGTAATGACTTCTTAGGAAAAGTTACCTTTTATCTGTTCTGATCTCTTTCAAAGTATATAGTTCCTCTTTACATAGATAGTCCTAGTAATTACAAATGCGTTTTTTCAAAGGTCAGGTATTATGGTATGATATAGCATTTTAAAAATTAAAGTAAAAACCCTTATATTTTCTATTTTTAATTTGAGTATATGTTTTACGGAAAAACAGAGTGGAAGAACATAACAGCATGTTCTACTTCCAGAATGCCCTGAGTTTGCTTATGTTGTCTGCATGCTAAGTCCAGTAGAGCCACATCCTAGGCAGAGGACTCATAAAGCTCACATTCTCATATACACTGTCACTAGATCACACTCCATACAGATAGTGCAGAAATATTATGTGCCCAAAGCTAATCTTCAGATTTTCTTCTTGGAAATTATACAATCACAAAGCAGAACTATTTGAAGGTCATCATATCAGGAGGCAGGGAGATGACATTCTCTACAAGTCTGAAATCTAAATCTTACACCTCATTTTAGTCTAAATGTGCTCTGAGCTAAAGATCCCAGTCCACGTGAGACTCTGAGTACAAAAGAATAAGACACAATGGTTGTCATTTCCATTTTCATGAATGTCAAACTGGTCTCCTCCCTTTTCATTCTTACTGGGATTGCTTGTGAGGCCATTTGAAGGCATTTTTATGCCTATTTTAATTAGAGAACATTTCTCTGAACTTTGCTAGATAACTGTTAGAAGAGAATGATGAAAGAAAAAATGTGCATTATCAATAAAATAGCTTTGTCCTAAGGTGACTTTTCTGTTATGTAGTAATGATCAATGATACCCTGGGATCTTTCCCTTTGGAAAATTTTAAAGTTATACTGTGTTACATTGTGTTTTTTTTTTTTATTCTGTATATGCCAGACACCATCACAAGCTTACCATCTGGAAAGGTCTTGTTAGTAAGAATAATAACTATGTTCTGGGGATATAACTCAATGATAGGTGCTTGTCTAGAATGACCAGGCCCCGGATTCAATCCTCAGTCCTGCAAATATATGTAAGAATAATTATCACACAGTCAAAGAACACTGTGAATAGGTTACAGTCCAGTTATCCTTAGTATTTAATACAGAGTTTGATTCTTTCAAATGATCATCATGTTCTTTTGGTTATCTTTGCTCTGACCATCAAAATATGACCTTGGTTGCCTTTGGCAAAGAGCATAAAGTCAAAAGAATAAAGAAAAAATTGAAGTTTGCTAAAGATAGTGTAGAATACATAAGCCAAGTACATAATAACATAAACAATGGACATTATAACTCAGAAAATGCAAAAAATATTTTTATGACACAGAAAACGTCCTGTTAAAATGAAAAAGGTAGATAGCTAATATTTGCTTAAAGAACATAGCAAGATATATAAGCTTATAAGCAATCAGTAGTGTTTAAGGAAAGTTTGATCTGTAGGAGATCTAGAGAATATAAGATTTATAAAAATTTTAGGATTTTATATTTGACATTTTCATTTAACTACAGTAGCAAATATTACTAAAAACTGTTAATGATACCAGGCATAGGTGATGCATGCCTGTAACTCTGGAACTTGAGGCAGAGGCAGGAGGACCACAGCAAGTTCAAATGCATTCTGGTCTACGTAACAAGTTCCAGGTTACTAAGCTTTATAGAAAAGAAACTTAGCTCAAAAACCCAATCAACAAACAAAACTGCTAGTGAATATTTATATGCTTAGAATAACATTGTTTATTACTGATGCCTGAACATTATCATTACCTAGGTAATGTTCTTAAACTGTACTTAATTCAACTTCTACTTCTAAATTTTACTATCTTCTTTTAAGAATAGATACTGAGCCCCTAATCATGAAAACTTTGAGTGTTAAAGTCATAGCTGGAAGTCATATATTCTTCTTCTTAAGTGGAGCTCTAACTCAGCAGTTCTGCATTAAATAAAACAAGAATTTAGTCACCAAGAGATTTTAAATTTTTTTATTTATTATTTTTATTTTATGTGTATGAGTGTATTGCCTGCATGTATGTAAGTGCACCAAGGTCATGCAGTGCCCATGGACGTCAGAAGAGGTCATTAGATCCCCTAGAACTGGAACGACAGACAGTTGTTAGCCCCCATGTGAGTGCTGGGAATCGAACCTGAGTCTTCTGTAAGAGCAGCCAGTGCTCTTAATCACTGAACCATTACTCCAACCCTACCAATTAAAGTTTTTTTTAATGTATTTATTATTTTTGTTATGTGTATGAGTATATTGCTTGCATATATGTAAGTGCAGCCATGTCATGCAGACTGCAGAGGCCAGAAGATGGTGTGGGATCCCCTCGAACTGGAGTTATGGACAGTTGTTAGCTGCCATGTGGATGTTGGAAATCAAAGCTGGTCCTCTGGAAGAGCAGAGCATGTTCTGAACTGCTGAGTCATATCTCCAGGCCCACCACTTAAAGTTTTAAAAATACAGAATCTCAAGTCATTCTTGTACTTTGTACATGAATTAAATAAGGTACAGACTTTATAAATCCTGATTTTACACTACTGCAATTGGGATAAAGTCATAGATATATGTCTTTGTATAGAATTAGTCAATGCTGTTCAGTCTTACAGATATATTAGGATATCTCATTAAGTTAATTTAGACTTATTGATAACTAAGCCCACAAAAAAGTTAATGTGAATTAATTAGTCTGGAATGAGACTCGAATGTGCATTGCTTCCCATGTGAATTTGAACAGGAGTGCGTATCTTAATTGATCTAGTATGAGACTTGAAGGTCAACAACTCTCCCTGTGAATCAGGTTTAGGGAGGAGTGAGACCTGCACTGGGTGTTGGTGTTTAAAGGAAACAAGAAATAAAGCATAAGAGAGAGAAAATTATTTCTGAGTCCTGAGATGCTTGACTATCTCTACCACAAACCCTGTGGAAAATTTAGAATGTATTTTCTCAGGTTTGATGATCCCTCCATATGGAAATAAAGTCATGTTCTCTTTGATAAAATTAGCCACACACTTTCTATTAAGACTCACCATCTATCAGACAGCCAATGGTATTAGTTTCTCATCCTTAGAAATCTTGACTCCCTTCCATCACTGTCCATTTCTAAGACTCAGCTTTGCCCAGGAATTCCAACCTCCAACTCCACCACCTACTCTGGATCTAGACATGTTCTAATCCTTTTCCACCATTGTCAAAGATATTTTGTTTCTTTAGAAATCATTTCTCTGTGGAATACTCCAAAGACCCTTAAGAGAAAGGCTTTCCATATGAGCTTCTGTGTTTGAATTATAACTGATAAAAGAAAATAAAATACAATTCTGTTTGCCTAAGTTCAGTTGCCTCAGGGGGACCCAACTCATAGAAAAGCCCCTAAAATATCAGTAAATCCAATTCCATCTCCCTGTTCGTTAGGGGATTATTGTGTATAAAGTAATCAGCAGTTAGTTCCATAGACCTTGGGTTGCAAGAAATCCAAAATAAACTTTCCTCATTGCATGGATTAGGAAATGTTTCAGGGCTAACCTTTATAACTAAAGCTAAGTAAATGTCACACCTTTAAACTATTAATAAGGAAACTTTCAAGCAGGAAGCCACAGACACAAAACACATTTTCAAATTGTACTCCAATCTTCCCAAGCATTGCAAAGAACAATGCATTAAATAAAAGCCATAAAAAGTTATGAGAATACCAAAAGGCAATCAATAAAGCACTTTACACTTGATTGCTCATTCTGTGAATTCGGTCAACAAATATATGCACTGAAATGGCTGCTGTATGCTCATCAAAGTGATTTCATTGAACATAATAAAATGTGCTAGATTCAGTCAAGCCAAGAACATGATAGTATTCTATAGGAAACAAAATATGAGACTTCAGGTCATTAGGTATAGAAAATGAACTTGATATAATTATTGACTATAACTGTACAAAAACTATATGCTTTTCTCAAAAAGAAGAAAGCTCATATAGCTTTGTGTGTATTTATTCCAGTAAGTGGATGGGTTCTCATGAGTTAAGGATATGCTTAGTACAATTCCAACTGAAAATTGTGTTTGCCTATCTTATTTTATCAGCGAATCTGACACTGAGAATACTGCTTCTTGCCCCATCTTCACCATCACAGAGATGTGGTAGCTGAGGATGAGATAGTGCTTAGATGAATGCAATGTACATTAATAGATATAAAACCAACTGAAAGACTCATTCATGTAGCAACCTATCTCTCAGAAATTTGTCTCTTTTTTTACTGTATTTATTTTTTATTTTATGTGTAGGAGTGTATTGCCTGCACATGTGCAAATGCCTCTGTGTTGTACAATGTCCTCAGTGGTCAGAAGAGGGCATCCAATCCCTTGAAAGTGTAGTTACAGACAGTTGTTATCCATCATGTAAGTGCTGGGATTCAAACCTGGGTCTCCTGCAAGAACAGCCAGTGCTCATAATCACTGAAACATCTCTCTAGTCCCTAGAATTTTTTCTTATCAGATAATTCATCCCTTGGAGGAAAAATAACTTTTTCTCTACACTGATCAGTGAAGGCAGAGTGAGCCTTCAAATTTTATAAAAGTAAGGAGAATGTTTTCAATGTGGTAAAAATATGACCAACTATGGACATCAATTTAAGGTCATAACCGTCCTTTTACTACATTGTGTTCAGGACAATTTTAAAGAAAAGTTTTAATTGCTTATTTCATATTCAGTTTTTCATTCGTAAAGATGAATGTTATTATTATATATGTGTATGAATATATCTCTGTGTGTGGGCATGTACATGTATGTGTGTGTCTGTGAAGGGCAAAACAGGGTGTCAAGTCTTCTATAGCTGGAGTTACAGGGCCTTCTAACCACCTGGTATGACTGCTTGGACCTGAACTTGGGTCCTTTGGAAGATCATCTAATATTCTTAATCCCTGAGCCAATTTTCCAGCCCTTATTTATTATTAAATTCATAAGGATATTTTGTGCGTTTGGAATATGTACAAGCTGTGGAAAGACTAATTGGAACTACTTAGCATATGCAATCCTTCAAATACCTTTCCTACTAATTTATAATTTTTTGTTACTCTAATTGCCTATGCTTCTTCCCTACCCTGATTTTGCCAGGATATTTTATCACAGCAACAGGAAACTAATATGCCATCTTACTAGGTCAAGAAATAAATTTTAAAAGTTTTATTTAAATATTTACTAAGTTATTGTCTGTAAATGTTCTTTAAGCTTGCTTTTTTGTGAATTTTTGTTTACTCATTTTCATAGTTTGTTTTAATTGAGTTAAGGACTCAGATCAAGGTTGGAGCCACTAGAGCAGGATTTATAAAACAAGAGCACCATTCCATGCTGGGGCCACAGGGCCAGTACAGGTGCAGCATGGGAAGTGAGGAAGACATAACAGAGGAGACACGCTGAAACAATATCAGTAAAAGCTGGCCTCCCCCGACCCCACGTGATCCTCCTCACTCCATTATTCCCCGCCCCCTCTCCTTGCCACCTGGTTTTTATTTCTCCTCCCTTGAAAGCCTCTCCCATGGTTCCTTACTAAGTTCCTCACTTCTTGGGTACTGCATTACATTTTCAGACATATATCTAAAGCCTCAAAGCTAATATCCATAGATAAGAGAGAACATGCAATGTGTGACATTTGTCTTGGGGTGTGTCTGGATTATTTCGCTCTATTTCCATTATCTGCGATTTCATAATTTGATTTTTCTTAACAGTTGAATAATATTCCATTGCAAAATGCACCTAATTTCCATATATACATTCATCAATTGATGGATATCTAGGCTGTTTACATTTCTTGGCTTTTGTGACTACAGCAGCAATGATCATAGATGTACAAGTATCTCTACAGTAGGATACTGAGGCCTTCAAGCATATGTCCAAGAGTGGAATAGCTGGATCATATGGCAGATCTAGTTTTAGCTTTCTGAGGAACCTCCGTACTGTGTACAGGGGAGGGATAACTGACACAAAGGGCCCCTTGAAAAGCCGTATTGAAACCTACCACTGCAGGAGCTTCCTACGATATATAAACATACATTTAAAAAAGATTTTTAGTTGAGTTACCCTGTAATGGAGGGGGCAATGCCCCACTTTCCACTACAGGAGAGCAAATATAAAGCCTAGTCCCAGCTATGAGTCACCTATTTTGGGTCAGGGGGTCCCATGCATACCCCAAACATTATACAGTGTCGCTACTGCTCTTGGTCACACTTCAGACCTTCACAGTAAGACCCTATTGCTGAAGACAACACATGCTGAGTCATACAACATGGCTATCAAGCTGGTACTGACCTGGAAGTTTCATCCCTGCTGCCTAGCTTTCAAAGTGCTATGCACACATCTGGGGGAGAAAGCTAATCATCAGTCTCACCCAACTGTGAATCCTGTAAACTTCAGTAAAGAACAGCTCACCTAGATATGCCTACTGGTGTAACAGGAACATTATCGTTATAGGAGTAATCATCCCATCCACCTCCTCATTGGATTTAAGGCCAGCTCCACAAAACTAGCTCTCTTGTTAACAGAACTGAGAACCCATAGCTAGGTAGGTTACAGGTCCTAGGGGAGAACTTAATGCCATTCTTTTTTCTGTGAAAAGAATAGTATTAAATCAATTCTTAATAACTTCTTGTACCTATAGATTAATGCATCTTTTAGCCCTCATCAGAGAAACTAAGATGGCAATTAACACAGAGACCCAAAGCAGGTCAACACACAGGGATTTGAGGAATGTGGAGTGCTCAGATCTAAATGACCCATTTATATCACCCCGCCTCCGAGACTCCTGGGACACTGTGGAAGAGGCGGTAAAAATAGTGTAAGAGTCAGACGCAGTGGACGACTACAGAGAAACGGTGTTTTCCTAAAAACAGGGCAGTTACACACAGGAACTCATCATGGTTGTGACAACATGCACAACATCAAGCCAAACAAATTTCCAGCAAGGAGGAGGGTGATGGACACCAAGTCCCACACCCTAGATGAGAAGCCATTTGCAACTGGTGGCTACTGGGAGAAGGAGAATCAGCTTGCTTTAAGAATACAGTCCCCAAGAGGCTTCCAAGATTCAGGAAATGGCCCTAAAACCCTGCAATATCATGAAGTGAACTCGGTGGGTTTAAAAAGGGAGCGTATGAAAGTGGGAGGGAGGATGGTTGGGGATGCAGGAAAAGAGTTGGAGGGGTGGGTGGACTTGACCAAAGCACGTTAAATGCACGATTCAAATTCTCAAACCCTGAAGACGAAATTTGGTCTAGAAAGTGTGTGTGTGTGTGTGTGTGTGTGTGTGTGAGAGAGAGAGAGAGAGAGAGAGAGAGAGAGAGAGAGAGAGAGAGAGAGAGAGAACTGGAAATAGAGTGAAGAATTTTAAATAGCAGATAATCCTAAATCATAAACACTTTACAGTCTGGTTAAGAGATAAAGGGTAACTTTATCAAATGTTGGCAGAATGCAAAGGGCCCGCAGGAGGCAGCAGATCAGTGACTGAGAAGGTGGCAAAATTAATGGTCAAAAAGGGGAGTATAAAATCCTCTCTGAGGAATCATTTCAACATCTCAGTCACATAGCGACTTTATAAAGGAACATTCAACAAGAATGTAAATGACTAGATAAGTGGAATGAAGAAGACGGAAAGGCCAAATTCAGCTGAAATTTGAAACTGGAGTGTACAGAAAATTTACTGAGAAGTCATAAAATGTAATGTGTAAAAATGCTAGGTGTTCTAGGCCAGGCATGGTGTAGGGAGCATGTTTACAATCCCAACCCCAGGGAGGCAGAAGCTAGAGGACTGCAAGTTGGAGGCCAACCTGGACAGCAGAGTAGAGACCTTTGTCAACCCATTCCTTTCTACAAAATGTACCTCGTTTGCGTATTTTAGCTATTAAGTGACTTAGACTTCTCATGTGCTACAACCGTGATGCTTAAAAGGCAAAGTAAATCAAAGCTCAAAGTACTATATCTTTGTTGTGAAGCATGATTTGAATTAGTAGAAATAATAGTATTAAATGATAATAGTATCAGATGACAGTTTGAATCATTTTTAGCATAGTTCTCATTCATTCTAAAAGGCATATAACTAACACATATATTCAAATGTATTAGGAACTATAATAAAAACAAAGCAATATTTAATATTAGGTCAGATTTTTATACATCATTAATAATGTCTAACATAAAACAGAGACTTTTTTATTTTAACCAGTAGCTTAATCTCTTCTTCGAAGAAATTCTTTTAGACCCTGTAGATATCTTGTGACATTAGGCTTTAATTAGTTTGGCCAGCTATGCTCTAAATGAGATTTTTAATGCTATTATTGCATATTCTCATAAGCAATGAAACTGAAGCCACTTTCATTATCCAGTTTAATAAGTCATGTTTCTTGTAGTCATCCCCAATTTCAGTCCTGTTCATTTTTTGACTTGCTAGTTTACAAAAAGAAATAAATAAAAAATTTGACTTCTACATATGATCTGGCAAGGTTTGAAGAAAATCATTAGGCTTTCCTGAAAATGGTTCATCCAAAAACATTTCTGTAGCACAATTACTTCATAAATGAGTTGAACAAAAATATCATTAGCATTAAATTTAGTAAATACAAACGAATTCACTAGATTAACAAAGAACAAAAGTAATTTGACAAGTATCCCAGATTAACCACAAAGCTTGGTGTTTATCATTGTTTTACTGATGCTGAATTAATTTGACATTCATTAAATGATTAGGGCCTAAGAACAACGTGTTAGCAGGTGGTCCATTTAAAGGAAGAATGAAGGGGGAAATGTTAGGGAATTGGGTAATGATGGGGGAGAGGTAATTGTATGAATATTTATAATATAAGGAGGAAAATGTGTGGAAAACCATGCAATACAGAGAATTCGTGCGAAGAGGTAAAGCAGGAAGAGCGTGCGGCCCTTCTATTGTTGGGACCACGGGAGAGACATGAGCTGGAAAAGAAACGGATTTGAAGAGGTAAGTGAAAGAGAAGATATGGCCGAGCTAAACAGTGTGTATAGCCTGCTTGTGTCAGCCTAAGACCTTTGATTCCATGCAACTAACATAAAAGTCATTTAAGACAGAACACAATGTAAATATTAATCAGCTATGATCCCATACATAGTGTAGCTCGGGATGAGACAGCAGTGTAGCTCCGTGTTGGAACCCTTGTATAGCATGTTTAAGGCCTTAGGTTCTATTCCCAGAACCTTTGCAAAACACCCTTCCCTACAAAAAGAGTTTAGAAGATACTTCTCACACATAGGCAAAGAAAGACTAATTTGGTGATTCTTTATATATAATAATAGCCTGGAAGTCTCAAGGCCCGCTGAATCCTGAAGTTACTTCATTCATTAAAGCCTGTGAAGGAGCCAAAGTTTGTCGACACTTAGTGTGGGTTTCAGGTTTGTGCAATCATGGCATCTTGATGCTGTCATCGCATTCTGCCTCATAATACAGGACTGGATGAGCCCAGAATATATCATACAAACAACGTAACAAGAGGTCACGTTCAAAAAGTAGCACCATTATCTCTATTTAAATTTTATTTATTTACCTATTATTTTTCAATGTGATCAGTACTGAGGATTGAACCAAGGGTCCTGAGCATGCTGGGTAAACACTCTACCAGTGAGCTATGTCCTTAGCCCTTCTGTCATTTCAAAGCAAGCCTCAAACCTCGTTAAATAATTTCAGCAGGAATACTTCAGTGCTGAGTAAACTGGGACTCAAATCTAGACAGTCTAGTTTCAAATTAATGTTTTATACCAATAGATTTTCTTTAAGATTAGTATTGTATATAAATACAACATAATTTATATTATCAGAATCCTAATTTTTTGTAGCAGGATTGCACATTTCTCTGGAAGTTCAAATATATGAGTATATGTGGTCAAATCAGTTTTATGTTTCCTTTGGAGAAAAGTTATGCATAAAATAGCTTAATACAGCAGATAATTCTTTAGAAATTTAAAATCCAGATGTGTTGTCTTATTCTTGTCATCCAAACACTCAGGAGGCTGGGGCAGGAGGACTGCAGCAAGTTCAAGCCAACCAAGTTTCCACAGTGAGTTGCAGGCTACTATGAGGGAAAAATAATAAGACCTTATCAAAAAAAAATTGAAAAGGGAAAATTTAGTAAGCAATTATGAAGTGTTTAACTAAAAATAGAGATTGGTGAGTAGCCTCAGACAAAATTCAGATGTATTTAGAAACTAAAATAAAGCCAAACTTCATCAAAATAAGTTTTGTTAATTTTAATCATTGAACTTTTAAAAGCAGAGCTGTTGTTAGATACATTTCTTTTCTCTTCATCGATGATTAAAATAATATGGCATCTTAATTTATGTGGAGATTAAAGCGATGCCAGGTAACACGAAAGGAGGGGGGGTCTATGAAAGGTTATATAGTTAAATAGGTTATAGCCACTCCCATGGTTATGGAAGTGGTGGAAGGCATGACAGGCTCAACATATGCTTTTGAGAGCTGTACATAGCAAGGCCTTGTGACTGGTGTTATTCACGGGACATGAAGGCCAAATACAGCCTTCTCACTCCACCTGCTTTTGCTATTGATGCTCTAGAGGACCAATTCGGATCGACATAATTAATCTGTTTTCTAAATGAAAGCTGTGGGCTTCGGAAGCCAAAGATACATATAGATAGATGATAGATAGATAGATAGATAGATAGATAGATAGATAGATAGATAGATGATAGATAGAGCTAGAGATATATAATTTCTCATTGTATATCCTCCAAAAAACTTTCTTATGCAAATTCTAGAAAATAGTGACTTTTTCTTTCTACAGATTATCTGTAAATGTGCTGGGTCAATGCTTTGGTTCTGATGGTGGTGAAGCAAAAGTGTCATCAATGAAAGGTGTTGCCTTGCAACATTGGCCTTGCCATTGGTGACTCTAAGCTCTTAGGCAATGAGTTTCCGGGTCATATTTTTCTCATTTTTGCAATTTAGATAATAATAGTGTTAACTTATCAGGATTTCATGGAAGAAAAATGATGCTATAAGGGAAAATTAATACATGCAAACTAATTAACAAAAAGGTTTGGCAGAAAAGAAGCCATTCAAAGTATTAGATATCATATATTTCTCACCCATGCCCTCCAACCCACTCTAGCACAAACTGTGGAAATTCCTATCTATTGTCTAATAGAGGAATAGAAGTTCTCTCTCATTAGAGAAGGTTCCATGGCACTGGTTCTTTAAAGGTTCCACAGTGGGTCCACTGCTATGTTAGTTCTAGGAATCAGTGTTAAACCAATGAAATGCACAAAGGAAATGCCAGCAAATGAAATGACACATCCAGGGTCAATAGCATCAGAACTTCTTAGGAAAAAGATCCAAAATAATAGAGTTTCAATTTAGAGAAAAACCTGAGAAGTAAAGCGGTATAATCCATGTGAAAATGAAGCTTCATTATTCAGTAATTCATTCCACTTAGACGGTGGCAAAATTGTCTGAAATCCCTTTCATATTCTGTAAAGATCAAACACATTAAGAATGTCAAAACAACATTAGGTAACCCTCTTCAAACGTCAAAATAACTGCTCAGAATAAAGAAAAGATGTGTAGAGTTCAAGGCTGTGAAGAACACAATTAAATGATGATGGTTTGGTATGAAAAGGCATGGGGTGTCGTGTTGGCACAAAAATACCCTGAGCTCCTCCCCCCGCAGACAGAAAAGAGAACTAAAGTGTTTCAATGGAATGACACTGTACAAATCAGTTTCGCTAAGAGAAGCTTTATGTTCAACATTGTCATGCACCTAATGTTGGTGTCATATCTGTCATAATTTTAGAATCATGCAAGTTGAGTGACTCTAAATCTCTGCAATAATTACTCTAAAAACTTAACTGCAGTGTCAAAGCAACACATTGATCCAAAGAATGTCATGTTATTTTATGATAATGTCTGATAATTGTTATATCCCATGCATTGTACCTAATTATATCATATGACCCTTTCAAGAACTTTATTGCTCATAATTCATTTCTTCACTGAGAAACCATCAGAATATCATCAAAATCAATTGCAGTGCAGTTGTTTGCTCCAGTTTTAACTGTACATTACAGGAAAATGTGTTACCAAAAAAGAATTAGGAGACAGAAACTGAAGTTCTAGGACAATTACGAGACAGCTTTGCAAGGTCACATATATTCCACTGAAGGAATTTCAGGCATAGAGTTGTTTGTTGACTTGATTACAAAATTTCACATGCATTATATGTATAAATACTCAGATTTTTTTTCATAGAACACCAAAAAGGGAGCTATAATTTAAAATTTTCTAAATAGCTACAGACTCTGTATAGGTGATGCCCTGGTCGTGCTGAAAGCAAACACTGATCTTTCTAAAGAAATACATAAAATAATGAATTTCCTACCTTTATTCATTAAACAATAACAATGCAGTTATAATTCAGACAAGATGTTTTAGGTTAATTAAAGCATTTCTGCTAACAGATTCATTTCTTCCCAGAACATTATTAAATCAATAAGGAAATTTATGAACATGATATCAAACTGGGAGATAGGAAAGTTGCTCATTTTATATATTTTGTATTTTATGAAGATATACTTAGATTTAAGCATGATTTTTAAAAAAGAGTTATATCACTGTAAAACTGCTATCACAATTAGGAGGTGTAAAGAAATCTGATCATTTCTTGTTATTATTATTTGCCCATCATGAATAGAAGTACAATGGTCTTTTGAGAAAATGCTTAAATGTACTAATGAGGCAGAAACTTCGCATTCTAACTTAATTAAGAAGTACTATGTTCATATCTCTGCACTGTGAATCACTGTAAATATAGTGATGGTAGAAACAGTGTTCTACCATGTCACATTCTGCAGAATCCACGCCTTCAGAGGGCATGAACTCTATGCCACAAAGCCTGAAAATGAAAGTTCACAAATGCATATCATAACAAGCAGCCCCTTTTAGGAAAACAAAGAAGGCATTTCTGCCTGAGCTTTTCAGGAAGAGAAACAATACAGTATTTTCTAATGAGCTCATCGGTAGTAAGCAGATCTTATACTTCAACGTTTAAATTTTGCAAGCAACGGTTTTGGATGATTACAAAAACTGTACTGCCACTGACATCATTTAAATTAGAAACTTTTAGGAACTATTATGATGTTCTGTGTAAATTGTTCCACATTTTACAAGTTTATATGGGCTCAAATAATAGGTTCCATAGAATATGGCAAAATTATCAATTGGACAAAAATCATATTGATACAGAACATCTATGTTAAAGCCAAATAATATAAATTGGAGTTAGAAAAAACTCCAAATAAAGTCTTGATGCTGCTATAATTACCCATTTAATGTTCACTATAAGTAAGTTATGTAAAAGGGTGAAGTCAATGACAAATTTTGAGTAAAAATTTGACTCAGATTTCTAGGTCAATATGTAGTTATAAATATGTCAATTTTAAAACAGGTATAGTTACCAATTAAACAGAAAACAATGGTCTTTCATAAGAAAAATTTTCTATACTTTGAGGATTTGAACCTCTGTTGTTTTTGTCTAGGGGCCTAAACCAAAGTCCTCATTCACTAAATTCCAGTGATTGAACTTATTCAATTTACTTCCTGCTAGAAAATTATCTTTTCTATGAATTAATTGTGATTTCAAGAAGCAACTCCTTTGAGATACATCTTTTCCTAGAAAAAGCACCTACAAGGGTCAAAATCTGAAGCTTTATGGCAACAGTTCAGTCTTAATAACTAGAAGAACAAAGAAGATAGGTAAAAAGAAAAACCTGCATGCCTTCTGTGACAGTGTTAATGCCAAGTATTCTAACTCTTGATAGGGATAGAAAAGGCACTATTCCATTAAACCTAAGAAGATTTAACTATGGGATCATTTATTTCAAGACAATGCATGAAGTAAAAAGTTAAGAACACATTAATTTGGTATTCAACAAGTCAATCATTTATTTACCTGGGTCATACCTCTTAAATACACACTGATCATTACAATTAATAAATACCAGATTATGTCCTTTTTTGTTATCGTTTTATAACTTTCCAAAATGTTGACCTACCATGCTTACATCGCCCTCCTGTACAGAGTATGACACACAAAGATGAAATAGCACACTGAGTGAGTTTTTAACATGACACTCTCTGTTTGTAATTAATATGATCATTCATTTAAAAAATAAATATGATTTTCTTTTTATATTCTGTCCAAAATACTTCATCAAACTTTGATAGAAAGCTGTCTAAAAACAGTATTCTGAACTCCAAGACTACCTCTTGGTAGTAGCAAAAATTAAAGTTTTAAAATCAAAGCAAGTATTTGAAAAGATCACTAAACTCTTCAAATTACATAATGAATTCCCCCAACAGGGTGCCCTCTGCTGTTACTTCTTAATAGACCATATTTTTTTCAGGTACTTTCTTCACAATATCTTTAGGGGTGATAAACCAATTTTTAGCTCCAGAGCAAAACATCACATCAGTGGTGTTGGGAGCTGAAGTTGACCCATGAGTTCATAAGTCTCTTAATTTGGCTAATGATACTGAAGAGATTTTTATTTGATGCCTAAAGGAAAAATTCTTCTATGGAACAAGCAAGAAATCATGACATCCTTCAACACTAAGAGAAAAAATTGAAGGCCAATGTTGAACACACCCTGTGCTCACAAACATCTACACCTTTGCTCCTGAAAGTGGGCTTTTTTCATGGACTCTGAGCACTTGCTCATGTAGACAGAAGTTGAAAAACCAATGTTTCATTGTAATTATTTACAATGTATCCTGCGAGAATGCTTGGCAACATACAAGGCTTTCAACAGATGGTTCTAGAAGTGCCACAATGTTGGTGCATAAAATGCAAATGTGTAAGGGTGTATTTGTCACTTAGATTATGATATTTAATTTAGAAAATTGTGATATCCAATTGCTGTTATCTTGTCCAGTCTCTTGAATCCTGTTTCCCATTTCAGTAGATGTTAACATGAGGCTAAATGAACTTCTACTTCATTTTAATTTTAAGCAACATTTTGTTTTCTCATTATTTACTATTTTTATTGACATATTTCCAAAGCTCAAAATATTTTATTACACATAGAGTTGAACATATGATTTATCACTGTATAGTATAGAAAATAAACTTTTTGGTATCATCCTCAGCATTTAATAATGCAAAACTATTGACAAACATCTTTAGAAAAAATAATAAAATAGTCCTTCAGTATTAAAATTTCTTGTTAAAAAGCTTTAGGTCAAAGGGAAGATTATGACATGTCATCAATGCATAGATGAGTTAGGCATGAATAAAATGAATCACCTTGGCTTTAGCAACAAATCAAAACATTTGAAATCCCATATCATATGTAATCAAAATACTTGAAATCTGAAGATCACAGTTTGTCATAGGTCAACTGCAAAAACATTGCATTCAGACTTTCTCACTATTCTGCAGCTTTTGATGATGAAACATTTAAAATAA
Source organism: Eospalax fontanierii (assembly GCA_035773235.1). NCBI lineage: Eukaryota > Metazoa > Chordata > Mammalia > Rodentia > Spalacidae > Eospalax > Eospalax fontanierii. Next base: position 11,520,528 of record CM069527.1, read on the forward strand.
TGTATATCCAGGACATAAGCAATGCACTGCATACTTACCAGTTGATATATATGCCACATTGTTGAATGCAGGATTAATATATTTGGGCTTTTTATTGCTTGAGTAGAAAGTGCTCATTACTTATTGTTTTATGTTTATAATATAGAAAGAAACCAAAAAGCTGTTTTGAATGGCAAACATCACACCGTGGTAGTGGTTGACTTCCTCAAGATCGTCTTCTGTGGTTTTGGTGCAGTGGGAGGAGGCACAGTCGCAGGTCTGAGAGGGGGAAAACTGTTACTGTGGCTTATTCCCAGTCCCCCATTTTCTAGTGGGAAAGGAGGGAGATGAGGTGGAGGAGGGAGGGGAGCGCCTTGCTGGGGAATCTTTCCCGGAGGGTGGACAGGTTCACTGTGTAAATGGATCTCCCTACTTTTCATGTTATACCGGGTATCACAGTCCGGGCAATAGCCATGGTACTGCACTTTTTCACTGAACCTTACACGTTCCCGGGGCCCTGCCTGGGGACACCTCTCTTTTTCAGGTCTATGTATCAGAGGCTGAACTGGAGGCTTGTCCAAGTTACTAGTGGATATGCAGCAGATGTCTCCATTTGGAATTTTGTTAGGTCCTCCTGGTAAGCCTCCATTCCGTAGAAGGGTGCCATTGGTCTTTACAGGATTGACAGTGGGCACCACTCTCTGAGGTTCCTCGCATCTCACAGGTGTCAACCGTGGAGGAGGTGGCGGAGGGTTTGGCTTTCTCAGGACTGTGAGGATAGCAGACGGGTGTGCTGGAGGTTTAATAAGGGGAGCATTGGCCTGCACTTTGATCTTCTCTATGCTGGAGGCTGTGGTGCCGCTTGAGCTACTGTTCAGCGTGTCTGTTTTGGAGCTGTCAGTCATCTCATCCTCCAGCTGTAGGTCAGAGGTCAGGGTATCGATCTGGTCAACCACCTGATGGAAAGGACAAGGTAATTGTGTTGAAGAGCAACCAAAAGCAAAACATACAAGAAGCAGTTATTTCTTAGCTAGCGTTGATCTGCTGCAAAAGCCCTGACTAACACTGAACTATGTACTCCATTTCTGTTTAAAGTCTTTCAGCAATAGCTTTAGAGGATAGCTATTATGACACAATGTACCAACTGTTTAGCAGCAGACTTCACATGGAGTTTAATATGCTGTTTATGAGTACATTCTTTCTAACTATGCTAGCACCACCAAAGGTACAATCAATTAAAAAAAAAATAAGAGAGTGAAGCGTCTCTTCCACTTAGCATATAGAAAATTACAGAACTTTGCTTCCAAGCTGAAAAACAGATAGTCAGAATCTGAAAACTTTAAATAATGGCCGTGTTTCTGAAAAGATGATTGTCCCTTGTTAGGTCCTAATGGCATGTTGAGATCAGTCAAGTGCAAACCAACCCAAAATCATAAACTTACTTAAAACATTTAAGTTTTTGTGATTTGTTTTTGCAACTCTATTGTACAGTTCTTAAATATGAATATTGTAAAGACAATGTTGGGTCTCAATATCAAAAGCTCATTCTCAAGTCTAAAAAACCCTCCACATTCTCATCCTAAAAATGTTCTTTTTACGTCCATTATCAAGTGTCTCTGGTCTTCTTTCAGACCCTCATAATTACTGACCTGCTTCTTACCACAGCATGTTTATACAAATTAATATTTCTCCTTGAAATGTTCTGACCTCTCTTGTCTCATCAGATTAATGCCCACAAATCTATAAAATCTTAGTGCAGAAGTCATTCATGATGTAAGGCTTTCCACTCTTACTGCAGTTATAGGTCAAGTTAATATGTTAAGTATTCCCAAAGAATCTTATTTCTTAAATCAAAGAATTCATATAATTTTAGATTTCATGTTAAGTAGCAATGTGAGTATTGAAATATTTGTCATGTAGACTGAAACTAGTCTCAGTAACTGTAGTCTTTGATTACCTTTCCCTGTCATATTCTAAGAAGCAATCACTTGTACTTATCAGGGGCTCAGAAAATAGTTGTTAAATCAAAGCCTTGAGGATTATTTCCTTAGTTCAGCTGGGAGCAAGAGCACCTTCTTTCTTCCTTAATCACTACGTGTGCCTCGATTTAAAGCTCAACCAATTATTCTATGGGGAACATTCTGGAAGAAATTTAACCATGAATGATCATATAGTTAGTTACACATTCTCTAGTTCCTAGTCGATATCAAGAAATTTCAGAAAGAGGTGTAACGCATGAAAGAGGTAGATGATCCAGTTTGGATCATGGGGAGTGCCTACAATTTCACCTGCGGAGGTAACATGTTAAATTTCTACAGCAAAGGAAAGAAATTTATCCATTCTGAAGGATATGAAGCTGATGAAAAGTTACTGCCTTGAGCCTGAAGGTTTGACAGTTCCTCAAGGCTCTTGTCTCTGCATTGTCATTTTCTGAGTGCCTATTAAATGCAAAAAGAATAAAATTTAAAACACACCCAGCTCTCAAGGAGCACAGAGTCTGATGGAACCAGAACCGCCTGACCTTAACAAGATGCTCAGACAAAGAACAGTGAAAGTGCCACCACCAAGAGCTCTAAAGCAAGCTAGATGTTGTAAGAGGAGATAGGTGAGTGCCACCCTCCTGAGACAAGTTGGATCTGGTTGACAGAAGAGCAGTGGTTAGAGCATGCTTCCAGAAAGAACAGAGAAGGGTCCTCTGACCTCCTGAATGTGGTTAATTTAAAGACCTTGCTGAAGGGCACTATGACACAGGAAGTGGAGCTTGAGTGAGTTGCACTGTGAGAGCCCTGGGAACACTGCAATGAAGTGCCCCGTATTTCAAATGAACTCTGAGAGAAAGAGTATTCAAAGAGACGTGTGTGTGTGTGTGTGTGTGTGTATTTATAACAAAAATATTTATAACAAAAAAAGTGCATTCTAGCTAAAGTACACAGAGTTTCAAACAGGAAAACATAAACCCTTTCTTGGAAATACCACATCGAAACTATGGGACACAGAAAAAGAATGATAAAACTGTTGTGATAACAAAAAGGAGTACCATACACTCGTAGATCAACAAACAGTGGACAAAAGGAGCAGAGCGAGGACTGATTTGGGAGAGGAGAGAAGAGAGGCTTTAGTGAAGAGAGAGACGAGACAAGAGAAGGTACTGAGGAACGAATGCAAGAAAAATAAAATTATGCACATATTGTACATATATGAAAATGTAGCAGTGAAACCTATTATTTTGCAAACTAAAATTTTAAAATAGGAAAACAGCAGATATACAAATTATAAATACCTCATGACAATTTAGATTTTCATACAGAATGAAAAGAGCTTGGATTGCTATATAATATAATTTTTATGTTTAAGTGAGAGAAGTAGATTTTTCCTTTAATAAAGATAAAGAGATAACATGAGAGCTGGTGAAGTCATATTAATAGCGAGTAGAAAAATTTACTCTAAGTCTTTCTTATAGAAAGAAACATCTTAGGTTCATTCATTACATAACTAAATGTATAAAACACAATGAAAAGTTCATGTTCATTTAAGAACACTCATATACACACAAAAAAATTGAGGATAAAAAGGTTTGCAAGTAATTCACATAAGGTAAACACCACATTTCTTAAGAACATACCTCCAATTTTAATAGTAACTGAAGAAATGCAAATTGAAGAGAAATGAAATAAACAAAGTCAACTGTTAGGCAATGAGAAGAAAGTTTTATAATGTTAATTGTTGGTTATGAGGTAATAAGTGGGAAATTTATACATTGTCCATACAGATGCAAATTCAGTCACTTTACAAAACTGTGTTAGCAATATTTTTGCAAACTGGGTTAGGCAGAGATCCTTGGAACAGTTCCTTTTTGAAAGAACCCTAGCCGTCTCCAGGGAAACTCACAGATGTTTACAGGGCTAGACATTCACAAATGTGTTCCTTTCAGTCTTTTTGTTCCTTTTGTTTTGTCATAGCTCAAAACTAGGGATAGCCTAAATATCTAACAGTAAGTGAGCGGCGGCTGAGTAAATGCTGAGTAGATACAGTGGATTCATCAGAGCAGGTGAGCGGTATGGGGAATAGAATTACCTTGACTTATTTGCAAGACACACAAGAAGAGTAAGGAGAATAAAGACAAGCTGTGTGCTAAGAGAGAATGAGGGGATGAACTCAACAAACAACACAGAACTATTGGGAGAGGCTGGACAGATGGCTCAGTGGGTAAAGTGCTTGCCACAGAAGCATGAGGACCTGAGTTCAATCCCCAAGAACCCACCTACATAGCTGTGTCAGTGTTAATTCCTGTGTTGGAGTGGTGGAAACAGGAAGATCTCCAAGGCTCTCTGGCCAGTCAGTTGAGGCGAATTGGTGAGCTACAGGTTCAGTAAGAGACCTTGTCTTAAAGAATACAGTGATATTATGGAAAGTGTTTGAGGGCACACCCAAAACTGACCTTTGTGCTCCCACAAACATGTGCACACACAGAGGAATGTACACACACACACACACACATGGAGGGGAGCAAGGGAGTGACAGAGAGAGAGGGAATCTAACACATACACACACACACACGCGGCGGGGGAGTGAGAGTGAGCGAGCGACAGAGAAAGGATATCTAAGCCCCATTACAGAGTCTCAAAGGTATCCTGAATCCTCCCATGTTCTAGAAATGGAGCAATTAACATTGTCAAAATTGCCATACCACAAAGAACAGCCTACAGATTTAATGTAATCCCTCATCTAATTACCATTGCCACTCACTCCAGAAAACTAGGAAAAAGTCCAAATAGATTATATGGAAATACAAACGTCCATAATTGGTTAAAGCAGTCCTGAGCCAAAAGAACAATGCATAGAATGCTGGATTAAAACATGCACTGCAGAGCTGTGGCAACGCATACAGCAAGGTACTGCCCCAAAGCAGACACAGCGAGCAGCAGGCAAGGATAAGGGCAGCAGAAATCAACCGATACGTCTGCTTCTCAGCAAAGATGCCAGAAGCACACTTTGAGAAAGAAACTAATCAACAAATTGCTGTTAGGGAAATTGAATACTTATATGTATAGGATTAAATGTAGACCTCTGTCTCCAACCACGAATGAAATAAACTCAAAATAGATTAAAGACCTTAATACAGGAGCAGAAAACTGAACAGAGGGGGAACACTCCAAGATATTGACATAAGCAATGACTTCCTGAGTCAGAGTCTAATAGCTCAGTAAATTAAAATAATAGTTGACATATAAGATTACTTCAAGTTTACAACTCTGCGTCACAAAAAGGTAATAATAATAATAATAGATAAGTGAAAAGTCAATGGAAATAATAGGAGGCATATTTACCACTTGTCAGTAATTCATCTGCCAGAGAATTAATAACCAGAATATAAAAAGAAAGGAAGAACAAGTAATCCAAAGACAGGAAATGATCAGAAAATATACAGCTCAAAAGTACCATAAATGTCCAATAAGTATCTGAAAAAATTTCAAACATCTTTAGTCAAGTGTAGTTTAAAACTGTTAAGATCCAGTCTCATTCCAGTCAGAAGGGTTACTGTCAAAAAATTGCAGCTCTCACCAGGGAAGCTTCTCCCTATAGCAAGCAGCAATTAACAAAGAGACCCACAACTGATCAGCTTGCAGAGAGAAGAGATTGTGTAGTGCTCAGCCCTAATGGAACCCGATATCACACTCTTCCCCCACTCCCGAGGCACAGAGGTCGTTTTGGAAGATGGGATAGCAAAATAGTAAGAACCAGAGGTGGCAGATGAATCCAGGGAAACCGTGTTTTCCGGGCACAGCAGAGCCATGGCACACGCGAACCCATAGGATTTATGACAGCATACGTAAGACCTACACCAACCCAAGCCAGACAGAAGCCCAGCAGTGATGGAGGAGGTGATCAAGAAGCCCCCATCCTAGATGAGGAACTATTGGCAACTCATAGCTACAGGGAAAGCAAGGGTCTGTTTTTTAAAGTGAGCTATACAGGGCATATTCACCAAGCTCCAGGGGATGACCCCGTACCCAAGAGCGTTGTGGGAACACAAATTAGACTCAATAGTCCTCAAAAAATAACAGAGGACATGAAGTCAGGACAGAGCATGGAAGTGAGAATGGATTTGATAGAAGATGGGGGAGGATATCTGAATATTATCAAAATACATTGTATGAAGTTCTTAAAGAGTCAATAAAAATATACTAGCTTTTCACGTGTAGACGAATGAAGTTAGATCCCCATCTCTCACTTTGTATACAATCAATTCAAAATGGATCAAAGACCTTGAAACTCTCCAACTGTTACAGGAAAGCATAGGCTAGGAAGATCAAGATACAGCCACAGGCAAGGACTTTCTGAAAATGACTCCAATTTGTAAAGAAATAAATACCAAAAATTGACGGCGTCACTGTGACAGAGAATTAATGTCTAGAATATATGAAGAATGAAAAAAAACTAAGTAGGCAAATACCATATAAGTCCAATCGATAACTGTGTTAGTGAAACTGGACAGCTCTCAAACAATGAAGCATAAATGACCAATACACATGAAAAAATGTTCAACATTTTATCAATCAGGAAAATAAATGCAAATTAAAGCTACACATTGAAACTGTGTCTCACTAGAATCAGAATGACTAGTATTAAGAAAATAAAGAGTAAATGCTGGTGAGGATATGGACGAGGGGAAATTTCATAGACTCTGATAGGTATCAAAACTGGTCTGGCCACTGTGTAAATCAGTACAGAGGCAGACAGCCAAAAGCAGAGCTGCCTCATGACGCGGCTACACAATTCCCTTGAGTCAACACGTCACAGAGGACTGCAATGACCATATTTGTTGTAGCACTATTTACAACAATCAGGTTATGGAATCAGCCTTGGTACCCACCACCACACAAATACATGAAAAAAAAGTGACACACACACAAACACACACACACACAGATACACAATGGAGTCAAAACAGTCATATACACAATTGGGTCATGATAGAGAACGGAAAATGGATGTGCCTGGAGATCATCCCATTAAGCAAAATAAATCAGATCCACAAAGACAAATGTATCTTTTCTCTAATTTGTAGATTTTTGATTATGTATGGATACCTAAAACCACATATATATGTGTGATTTGATGGTATGAAAAAAGAAGATATACACTGGAGGGACAATCACCAGTGGGAGAGTTAACAGGAGCTGAAAGCAATGGGAGGGTACTGTTAGACACTGGTCAATCATCTGATCATAGGATCTAGGAAGGTTGGTTCACCTTAAGTTATGCAAAATAGATAGGTGGAATACCGAGTGTGTTAATGAGACGGTGAACTTTTCCTGCCTCGAATCCTGCTTCCCAGGGCAGTGCTTCTGGACCCACCACAGACATGTAGTTCTCTGTAAGTCTTCCCACTTTTCTGAAGAATTCAAGAAAGCGTAATCTTTCCTTTTGTTCTTTTTCTTCTTCATATCCGTTTCTGAACATGCTTTCTCTAACACTTTGGGCTACCCCAACATCTTGTTTCTCTGCCTTTTCTCTATAGCTTCCTTCTCTCAGCCATGTGGCTGCCAGTCTGCCACATGTCTGACCTCCATGCAGGCTCTAAACCTACAAGACTTTTTGGTTTCTTTCCTGCTCCCTCCGTTCTCCTCCTTGAGGCAGATGCTGAGATTCCCAGCTTACCTGCCTTGAGAATTTTTCTTTAAATTCCAATAAAATTGCCTTAAAACTTCTGTCTGGGTCCATTCTTATATTCCTTTATGAATAAGACTAAGAAATCACAAGGAGATGCTTTCTCCCTGTTTCAATATGGGAGATGAACATGTATGATAAAAGAACATGTTATAATTGTCATTATGAAATCCATCATTATGTACAATATACGCTAATAAAAGGAAAGCATATTCTGTATATTACCTGTAAAAGTTTTAAACTGCTAGGAACAAAATAGACATTGGAGTATAATTCATGAAAAATACTATACTCAAAATTGTAAAATTTGGAGCGTCTTTTCCTATTCACTGTATCCTGTCCCTTCAGTAGACAGTTGACTTAATGTAAAGGAACAGGCTGCTAACATGCGTACCCTTTACACTTTCTATTGTACTTGGCACAGTACAATAACATCATATTTAAATTTTGAATAATAATTTACATTGTCGAGGAACTGAATAGAGACTTAGAGTGATTTCTTCCACTTATTTCCAGTTCCTCTAGATTTCAGGGTTTATGTCTCAGTTTTAAAGTCACCAAACACACTTGCTCCAGATGGGCAAGAAAGACAGAAGTAGAATAGGGAAATAAAGCAGACAGATGGAAACGACAGGACTTGGTGAATTCTCTTCCTGTTCCTTGACTTGCTCTGCACATTGGCATAAAGCTTGCTTCATTCCAACTCCTGGAAACCTGGGAGAATTTAAATGTGTGTTTATCTTTAAATATTGGTCCATATAATTCTAAATGTATCCAAAATTTTTCTACAAGCTACTTTACCTTATTCAATCAAAGTCACAATATGGACTTCTATTGTTCAATTACAATGAATGTTTCTTTAGGGTTCCTTATCAATAATTTTCGATCACAAGAATTTCAACTACAAAAAAATTAATGGAGGAAAAAGAGGATTTTATTACTAACTGAAACTTTTATAGAAAACAAATTAATTCTTCTAAAATTTTTAAGATTGACTCATGAAAATAGCTACCCTAAATTGATGGTGTCACTAATAATAAATTAAAATGGAAAAATGAATAGGAACTGTAGTGGTTTGAATCAGAATGTCCCCCATAGGCTTGAAGTATTGGGACAGTTTGTCCCCAGTTGGCACTGATCTGGGAGGTCTTAGGAGGTGTGGTCATGCTGGAGGAAACTTGGCACTGGGGGTGGACTCAGAGAGTTCGTAAGCCTTGCTGAATCCCTAGTCCTGTTCTGCTTCCTGTGCCTGCTTGAAGATGTGAGCACTTAGGTTCTGTGCTTACTCTAGCCACCTCTGCCTCCATTTCTCCCTGCCATGACAGGCTCTTGCTTCTTTGGAATGGTAAGCTAGATTAACTCTTCCTTTTGTGAGTTCCCTTGGTCAGTGTTTCTATCACAGCAATAGAAAAGAGACTAATACACGAAGCAAAGGATTTTTTTTTTTTTCCAGACAGGGTGTACCTGTAGCCCCAGCTGGTTTGGCACTAGCTATGTAGACCAGGCTGGCCTTGAATTCATAGAGATCTGTCCACCTTTGCCTCCTTAGTGTTGGTATTAAAGGCGTGTGCCATCACGCCTGGCTGAGCCAAAGGAATTTTTAAATGGTTTACTTATTATTTTTAATTTACATGTATGAGTGTATTATTGTCTGCATGTATGCAAATGCACTGGTGTCCTGCAGTGCCTGGGGAGGTCAGAAGAACCTGTCCGATTTCCCTGGTCCTGGAGTTACAGATCAATTTTAGCCATTGTGCTGGTGCTGGGAATCAAACCCAGATCCTCTGCAAGTGCAGCCAGTGTTCTTAACCATTGAGCCATTTCTTCAGCACCCCCAAAGGAAGTTTTGCTTGGTTAAAAAGTAGTAAGAATAATAATATCCATATAATCTTTAACTGTGTTCAGCAGCTGAACCCCAGTGCTGGCTAATGTTAAGTACTTTGTTCAAACAGGAGAAACTGAATTTAAGATTAGAGGCAGGACGAAGTGGGATCAGCATTGTGTACTCCAGCACTAAGAAAGCCAATCTGCCTTGGGCTCATAGTCATAACTCACATGCTCCATTTCTGTCTATCTGCCAAAATGATCTACTGTCACGATTAAAGTAAACAGTTCCTCATCACACAAAATTCAATTTGTGCTCTGTAGTTAGATGACAACACTTTTTAAAAGGGCATGTGAATTAGTATACATAAATAAACCATGTAATTATGATGTGAATGGTCAAATTATACTAAATTGTACTTAAAAATGTAATAAATGGAAGCATTTAATTTATTCCACAGTTTGTTTTAGCTTTTAACATTATTTATGTGAAAGATTCTGTAAGACATTTAGAAGGCAAGGAGAATTCAAGCCTCTTGTGGTCTCTGAAAAGACCTAGTTACAAATATGGAAGTGATACTTAAATGCTTCAAAGAGATGGCTAAGCTAGCCTTGGAATACTAGGGCTATCTTCAGATTTCTAGAGCAGCAGTTATTTCTCTAACAACACTGCTGTTAATTAAGGATGAGCCAATCAGTTACAAGATATTTCCAGGTCTTATTGTCCAGACCAACAGAGCATGTCACTTTACAGTCTAAACTGTTGCAGATATTATAGTATATAATTGTATTGTATAATTCTTATCCTTATTTCCTATGTTTAATAGAGCATGCAATGCTGATAATGGAAAACATTCAAGGTTTCCTGGGTTCTCAGAGAACGGGTTCTGACTGGTGTTCTGCTATACTAGACCTAGAGTGAGAACTTCGTTTTCATGTCCAACTTTCTGACTGGCATTTGCAGATGTGTTCATATATATTTACACACACACACACACACACACACAAACACACACACACACACACACACACTTCAATGGGAAGAATGGAAAAGGTTGGGCAAGGCTGACCTATTTTCATTTTAGTAAGATGTTTAAGGAGTAATGTATTTTATCTGCTTATTTTGTCAGCATTGTAAATTAAATTCCGTAAATGCAAGGAGAGTAAAGACAAAGAATTTTTACTCTTGTGTTCAGTGAAACCTATAGTCCTATAAAAGCAGAGAGAATGCCCAAAGAAAAGAGCACTTCTAAAACACGCTACAACAAACAACCCCATTCAGACACACCTGAGTGGAAAGCTTGTATCAAAAGGATACTTAAAAGTCTCTAACCTTTCAAACCTTTTGTACCTAGAACACAACATATTTTTAAATAGTATTGTGTTGTGTCTTTTGTAATGTGTATGTAAGTGACAAATTACATGCTGTTCTCAAAAAAATGAATTGGAATTTTAAAAAAGCAGTGGGCAGAGTGGTGTTTAATAGCTTATAATATTTTCAGCCAAAGGCAAAGTAAAATTACATTTGTCTTAAGTTTTCTGTGTTCAGATGCATTCAATAACTAATTCTTGTGAGAAGATGTGTAGTTTGGTATTGTGAAAAACGCTAAAGATGAAAGCGATTCTAGCTCAAAAAAGACTCAGTGTGCACTCAGTATTCTGTCACCACATCACCTTAAACAAGAGTAAAAACTAAAAAACAAAAAGCAAACTCAAAATGTTTTTCAGAGTTAGATATGAATTAGCCAGATTTTTCCTGACTTTGCCAGCATATTAATTGAAGCTGTGAGAAGTACCAAGGAGATTCTAGAAAGCTTCCAAGTTTGAATGACAGATACGGAATGCCGAGGGAGTGGGCCTGAGGGATAATGTGAGAAGCTAGAGGTGGCATTGTTAAATTGCCTTTTTCACAAGGAGACAAACTGTGTCCCTTCCACATCTACATAGACTGAGAGATCAGAAACATACTAGTTACTCCTGATGAAAGAAAAACTGAGATGTTCTGCCATCAGTACGTTGCACACATTTGGATAAAAGGCTCTCTGAGTATTGTTTGTTGAAAGTCAAAGCTTGTCTTTATTTTTCCAATTGATCATAATTAGAATAGTTCATGACAGTTTTGTTTTTTTTTAACTCTGAACACAGTAAACTTGCATTCTCATCTGAAACACAACCTTCAATCAAATTTTTTCCATGTGGGGCCTGGAGAGATGGCTCAGCAGTTAGAAGCACTGACTGCTCTTGCAAAGGACCCAGATTCAGTTCCCAGCACACACATGGTGGCTAACAACCATTAATAACTCCAGTTCTAGGGGAAACCAATGCTTTCTTCTCACCTCCGTGTGCGTTACACGACATGGGTACACTTACATATATGCGGGCATTATACTCATACACATAAAATAAAAATAATAAAATATTAAAAAATCCTGCCATACATATAAGAACTCTAAAATATATACATAATAAGACTGTATTTTTTATTGGAAGCAAGAATACAAACAGAAAGTCCTAACAAATAAAACAGTCAGATCAATACTGAGTACTGTTTATTTACACGTGAAATTAACTCCCACAGCTCCATATTTGAACACTTGATTCACATCCAGGAATCTTCTTGTGAAAAATTGTAGACTTCTAGGAAGCAGTTCCTTGTTGAAAGAAGTAGGTGTCTGGGGGCAGGCCTTGAGCTTTTATATTCCGGCTCCGCTTCCTGCAGGCTGTGGAGGCAGTGCGACCAGCTCTCTCATACCCCTGCCATCCTTCATGCCTACCCTGCCAAAATGGCAATGGGTTGTGTCCCTTCTGAATCAAGGAGACAAAAATAAATTCTTCTTTCCATAGTTGTTGAATTGTCAGGAATTTTGTCAAAGCAATAAGAAACGCAATACAAAGGTAACAAACATTTTTGCAATATGTTTAGAGAAATTTGAGAATACATTACAGCTATAAGAAACGATACTTATGTGAAAATGTCAGAAAATAAAAATAACATTTGAAAAACATAATTTCTAAATTATAATACTAAAACATAAATGCTAAATTAAAACAACAGAAAGGTTAAAAGATAGAAATCTAATAAATACTTTCACAATGGGCTGCAGACATGGCTCAGCTGTAAAGTGCTTGCTATGCAAGACTAAGTACCCGCATTTGATCCCAGAACCCACATAAAAAGTCAGGTGTGGTACTTTGAACCTGTAATCCCAGTGCTGGGCGACAGAGCCAGGCAATCCCCATCCAGGCTAGCCTTGTCAGTGAGCTTCAGGTTCAGTGACAGCCATTGCCCCAAACAATAAGGTGAGAAGTGATAAGAGTAAAACCCGTGATACCAAACTCTGGCCTCCACATGAACACACACACACACACATGCACATCTGTTCACACACATGGACACACTGGCATGTGTCCACAAAAAATAAGGCAAGATATTTTAAAGAAAGATGAAAAAGATACTGAGCAAAAATAAAATCACTCCAGGCATGTTCATGACTGAAGAGAGTGAGCCAAACAGAAAAGGAGAAAATAAGAGACTGACAATTAAGGAAAGAGGCGAGGAAAGCATTCCATAGCTGACAGTAGAAACCGACGTTCCAACAGGAATGTTCAGTGGGCGGTGAACAGGATCTGTCAGAAGGTAAACAGTGACAATACCACACAACACGGGACACCCACAAATAAATGAAGATAAAATGCTCATCACTATCTCTTGAGGAACAATGAACAATAGAAGTTATTTCACTGGTTACTTTGAAAGTTCCAGGACAGAATGGTCTCAACCTAACTCCGTACCTTGTTAAATCAATAATGGATTGTAGAAATAAAATATTTTTAGATATTAAGATCAAAATTGTTATGGTTTCAAGAAAAGTGTTACCATAGGCTCCAAGTATTTGAATACTTGGTCCCCATTTGGTGATACTGTTTGGAGAGGGTCATGGAAAATTTTAAGGGTGTGGCCAGGCAGGAGGAAGCATGTCACTGAGGGCGGTTTAGAACATTCAGGCCTCTTCTCATTTCCAGGCTGTCTTTCTCTGTAACTCGTGCTGTTTGAAGATGTGAATGTTCTGCTTTCTGCTCTGGCTGTCTCCTGCCTTGCCTCGCCCACCATGATTGACTATTATCCCTCTAGAACCTTAAACCAACTTCTGTAAGTTGCCTTGGTCTTGGTGTTTCATCACTGTAAAAGAAATGCAACTAAAACAGAAGTCAATTAAGGATATATTGTAACATAGTTCGTTGTAGTTTAAGAAAGAGGGCGGGTCAGGGATAGGGTGATAGTGTGCTTGCTGGGCATGCATGAGGGCTCAGGGTCCATTCCGAGTACCACTTCAGGTCCCTTTCCCCCACACTTATGGGAACACAAAGAGTTAAAGTAATATCTAAAAGTTATCAATATCCTAGAAGTATTAAAATAAGAAAACAGCTAAAATAATCCATTTAACCTAAACTACAATAGGATATCAGAGGCTCCAAGATAAAATCAAGAGTTACACCCAACGTAGCATGTAACTGAAAAGTTCTCCCACCGTAGTGAAAAAGGAAGAAATGAACTCTAGAGTCAGAAATAATGGTATGAACAAAGACAATCCGTTTGGTTGACAGCTGCATTGTCCAATCAGGTCAGTATCAGCAAGCGAAGATAAATGACCAGAGGGACTATGTTCTCTGGGATGAGAATTTAGGTACAGGGCAGGTGCAGTAAATCTTCTGGTGATGCCCAGATTAGCCCAGGTAGCAATTTTATAGATCAGACCCCTGAGGCCAGTATTTGTCACCGTCAAAGGAATGTGGCAGTAACTTAGTGTTCTGAGAGAGTACAGATAGATTTAGGTGGTTTGGTATGTCAACTGCATTTTAGGTTTAATTATTTTATAGATATATCACAAATAGAATAGCATAGACAGAGAATAGGCAGCTCAGGTGTAAATATAAAATTCAAGTCTAAATGTGATTGTCTCCAAAATGTTAATGGGCCCCATAAGCTTTGAAAATTTGAGCAGGTTTGAGAAGTTTATGCTGCTTTTAACATAACTTAAGAATTTTAAGCCTATAGTTGGTAAAATAAGGTGTTTGATTTTTTAATAGTTTATTTTTTATTCTTTGACAGTTCCCTACATACATATAATGCATTCCAGTCCTTCTTAATGCTATTACTCTGTCTTATCTGTTCCTACTGTAACCCTTCTTCCTAAGTCTCATTCTGTATCTTTTGTGTTTGGATGTGAGTGTGTGTGTCTGTTTCTCTGAGTTTAATAAGGCTTTACTTACTGTTTAAGTTCTTTCAAAGCTCCACTATAAACATAGGTGAATGAAATGTAGTTGAATTCATTTAATCCACTGTATTTTTGTAAATTTTAAATATATACATAATATATATTATATATATATATATAATATATATATATTAATTCTTTGAGACTGTCATGCATTGTGTTTGGACCACATGCACCTCACTTCTCTGCATGATGCCTCCCAGACCCCCAACCTCACATCAACATTGTGTCCTCTTTCTATACTTTATTTTTAATTTTTGAAAATGTGCTTTATTTTTATTTCACGTCTGTGAGAGTTTTGTTGAATAAGTGTACTACGTGGGTGCAGTGCCTGTAGGAGACCCAAGAGGGTGTCAGATCCCCTGGAACTGGAGTTAGAAACTGTTGTAAGTCATCAGCTGGGTGCTGGCAACCTGCTGAGTCACCTCTCCAACCCCTAAATTTTCCTTTAAAAATTGTTTTAAAATTTATTATTGTTTTTATTTTATGTGTGTGAGTACTTTGCATGCATGTATGTAGATGTACCTAGTCATACAATGCCCACAGAGGTCAGAAAAGGGCATCTGATTCCCCTGGAACTGGAGTTACTGTTGAGGATTGTTAGCCACCCTGGGAATCAGACTGGGGTCCATTGAAAAAGCAGCTAGTGCTCTTAAGCACTGAGCCCCCCAAATTTTCTTCTAATAATAACTTATGGAGTCTAGTCTGTGCTGCTGTGTGTGAAACCATGAACTGAAGCATAGTCAATCCAACAGGGGCCATACCCTTATAAAACTGACTCGCCCTCCCTCAGAAGCCATCAACGGTCCATAACTCCTTAGGGGTAGAGGTTCTTGAGCCCCTCCCCTTTCATGATAGAGTATTGACTGGCTTGATCCTGCTCAAGCAAACACAGCGGCTGTGAGTTGTTGAGTGCACAGGTCCTGTCATGTTCAGACACACTGTTTGGCTCATGTTCTCTCAGATCTTGGGTCATGCAATCTTTCCACCTTCTCTTCTTCAGGGAGTCTTGGGAGAGGGTGGTGAAGATGTTGCATCTATGGCTGAGCACTGCAGTGATACTTATTCTGCACTTTGACAGGTTGTGATGTTCTCCACCAACTATTAAAACTCTTTTCTGAAATTTTTTTATTGAACTTTTGTGTACTTCATTCAGAACATCTCAAACAATCTTAATAACTTTTATAACCCCTACCTCATTGGGACCCTCCAACAGCCCCTTCTCTCCCCGCCCCAAATTCATACACTCTGACATTTGTGTTAAGGCCTATTGTGTAAATTTAGAAAGTTAGTGTCCCTTGACATTCCTCTGTGCAAGTCCATCCACTGGGGTCTAGTCAGGCTATCCAGAGTCTCTCACTTTAAAAAGATTAACTCTTTCTCACCCAATAGTAATCAGCTGCCAACACTTTCTCAGCAAAGATTGGGGTCTGCTACCCATTTCTCAGTTCCCTGCCGGATTTTTTGTCTGCGTGACATGTCCTGGGTCTTGTACATGTTGTCATCATTGGTACAGGTTCATATGAGCAGGGTCCCAGGAGTTGGTAGGATTCTATTTCCATATAGTAATGCACCTCCTTCCTGACTCTTATAATCATTCTGCCATGTTTTCTACAATGGTTGCTGAAGTCTGTGTGAGTAAAGCTTTATACAGGTGTCCTGTCTAGGAACCCACACTCTGCAGACTCTTAATCTCCATACTTTAGCCATTTGTGACCGTTTATGTTCCTGGCCCTCTGCTGCATGAGGGAGCTTCATTGTGAGAAGTTGAGAGATTCACTAGTGTCCTCTTTACCCCTTGTTCTATGTTGTGTGAGCTTTAGGTATACAAGTTGCACTGTAGATGTGCCACTTAGGCTTGGGAAATTGTCAATGTTTGAGTGTGATGTGTTGTAGTAGTGTACTCAGTAGTAGTCTCTGCTTGGTGCAAAAGAAGTTTTTTGATGTATGGTGACTGTTAAAAATGAGGATACATATTTTGCACTTGGTAAGAAGTTACATTCATCTACGGATATGATGGTATTGGGGGTTTCTCCAAGATCTATGACCTCTTCAGCCATGTGTATTTGGCTATGATTACCCTACTTCACATGACTTTCCTCCCACTGAGTGTTGTTTAAATCCAATTAGGTAGTCACCGATTGTTCCCAAGATAAAAGTGCCACTGCTGAACCAGTGTCGTGTGCTGTGCCAGTCATAGATGTGGTTATTTGGTCATGAGGCTGCTGTTGGGTGATTGATTGATATTCTCCCTCAGCAGCTTGTATAGTGCTCTCCAGAGCTATGAGAGCTAGCCACTTCAGGGGAAGTGGCTTCCAGGTCAGTTCCAGTTGCGTTGTTCCAAATCTGGTTTCCAAAGTACGTCTTGTCTTCGGCAATAGGATCTTATGTTCAAGTACTGGGAGGCAATCAAGGATTGTGGCAATAGCCTGTGTAATTTGGGGAGTCTTTGGGCCACCCTGGCCAATAGCTCAAAGGAATGTTACCTCTGTCTGGCACTTTTTCTTGTTATGTAGCCTTCAGCTGTGCACATGGGCTCATTAGAGATACTGTATGTGGAATTTGTCATTAGTTTGTTAAACTGATATGATTCCCTTCAGTATTTTACGCCAGCTAGGGATTGTTTATCTCTCTTCTCTTCCCCGCTTCACACTCTCTCTCTCTGTCTCTCCCTCCTTCCCCTTTAAAGTGTCTCCATTCTCCTCATCTCTCCCTTGACAATACAGTCTCCTAAGGCCCCATCTCTCTTGAGTTCCTTCTTTCCCTTAATCTCTACAGTTCCTTGTATATAGGTGTCCCGTCTAGGAACCCACACTCTTCAGACTCTTAATCTCCATGCTTTAGCCATCTGTGACCGTTTATGTTCCTGGCCCTCTGCTGCATGAGGGAGCTTCATTGTGAGAGTTGAGATATTCACTAGTGTCCTCTTTACCCCTTGTTCTATGTTGTTCTATAAACTTTGCTCAGCCTCCCACTTAAATACCCCTATTTTAACTATTTCTCTCTTAGTCATACCTGTCTCTTACTATTCTCTCTGAAGTTTCTTCTTTCCCTTTACCTCCCTGGTTCTTTTCCATTTCCTGCACTTACAAGAGGATACATATTCATATATAAGGATTTGGTGCTAGGATCCACAAATGAGGGAGAACATACGTCCTTTCCTTTTCTGAGTCTGTGTTACTTCATTTATTATAACAGTTTCTAGATCCATCCATTTAGCTGCAAATTTCATGATTTTGTCTTTCTTACCACTGACTAGAAATCCATTGCATAAATGTACCACATTTTCATTATCCACTTGTCATTTGAAGGAAAACTTGGGTTGCTTCCATCTCTTGCTATTGTGAAAAGAGCAGCAACAAACATGGATGTACAAATGTACACGTGTCGTTGCAATGTGATGAGTCCTTTGGGTATATGCCAAAGTATGGTATGAGTGGGTCAAAATGTAGATTCATTTTTAGTTTTTAAGCGTTCTTCACACTTTGTTCCATAGGTGTTGCTGTAGTTTACAAACCCAACAGCAGCCAGTGAGCAGTCCCCTTTCCCCACATCCTCTTCAGCATTTTGTATCATTTATTCTTTTGATCTTATCCAGTCTGACTGGGGTAATATGAAATCTTAAAATAGTTTTAATACGCATTGCCACCCATAATTATTAATGATGTTGAACACTTTTTAAAGATGTTTCTTAGCCATTTTTATTTCTTATTTTGAGAACTCTCTGCTCAGATCCTTATCCCATATTTTAACTGGGTCAAGTGTCTTCTTGATTCTTTTTTTTTTAATTCTTTATATATTCTGGATGTTAAACCTCTGTCAGATAGGTGTGTCACTGATGAAGATTTTCTCCCACTCTGGTTTTCCTCTTCACTTCCTTAGTTGTTTGTTTTGCTGCACAGAAGATTTTTAGTTTAACAACTTCACACTTGTTGATTATTGACCTTAATTCCTGAGCAACTGATATCCAGTTTAGAAAGTCCTTTCTTATGCCTATATCCTGTAGGTTACTGCCAGTGTTTTCTTCTAACAGTTTCAGATTGCACATTGAAGTCTTTGGCACTTTTGGAGTTTACTTTTCTGCAAGGTGAAAGATAAGGGTTCAATTTCATTCTCTAT
The DNA here is from genome assembly GCA_035773235.1 of Eospalax fontanierii. NCBI lineage: Eukaryota > Metazoa > Chordata > Mammalia > Rodentia > Spalacidae > Eospalax > Eospalax fontanierii. The sequence goes on from CM069527.1 coordinate 11,539,397, forward strand.
AGATAGACATCCAGTTTTGCCAGCACCATTTGCTGAAGATGATCTCTTTCCTCCAGTGAGTGTCTTGACCCCTTTGTTACATATCAGATCATGTCATGTTAGGGTCTTCAGTTAGAAGATTCATTTTTATGAATTTATATCCATTGATATATAGTACTATTTTTGTGTCAGTACCATGCTGTTTTTATAACTACAGCTCTGTAATATAGTTTGAAATATGATATAGTAATCTCCCCCTGCATTGCTTTTTGTACTCAGGGTTGCTTTGACTATCCGGGATGTTTTATGTTTCTATATGAATTATAAATTTTTTTTTTCTAATTCTGTGAAGAATGTCACAGGGATCTTCATTGGGGTTGCATTGAATCTATATATTGCTTTTGGTAGGATGGTCATTTTCACTATGGAAGAATGCTTCTTGCAGACTTGCTCCTCTGGACTGTGTGCTTTTGCCGTCTTATATAACTCAGGACCAACTACCCAGTGGTGGGACCACATGTAGTGGGCTAAGCCATCCCACATCACTGAACAATCAAGAAAATGCCTCACAGATATGCCCATAGGTCAGTTTGATAGAGACCATTCCCCAAGTGAGTTCCCTCTTCCATAAAGTTTAAAATACAGCTTTCTAACTCTAATTTCTACTTTCTGAAGATTTCTTGCTGTTTTGCCAAGGCAGCATGCTTCTTCTGATGCTTCATGTTATGTATGCAGAAAGAAATATTCTTCTTCATAATTACTTTAGCAGCCTAATGGATGTAAAAGACTCATCTACTTGCATTTTGTGAATGTACACTCTAAAGGAGTATGTCAACCGTGTAGAAGAGTAGGCTGGAATTCAGCATAATGGAACTGTAAAGTTTAAATAGTCCCCAATTTTTATATCTTTTGCATTTATAAGTGTGAAAATGGAGAAAAAAACCTAGATTGCTTCTTTTCCCAATCAATATAAAAGTAGCCTGGTGAAATTATATTCTGACAGCATCACATTACGTAGCAGCAAGTACAAAATTCTTCCGTGTCCAGTTCATTTCTTTTCCTGTTCAGTTTGTGTTTCTCATGGCATTTATTAGAGAGAGTTTGCATAGAACATGCATTTCTTAATACATATTTATACAACATATATTATTGAAAACCTCTAAGTGTTTTCCATTACTCTGACAATAAACGCCAAGTGGTTACATGAGGAATATGCTCGGGACTGACATCCTGCTCTGCACAGCAAACATCATCCTTGCTCTGCTCTTATCACTTCTGCGGTGTTTAATTGATGTTATACTCCTGCATGTAGGCTATTGTATAAGATACCTCTATTTATGCCTTATAGCTCACAGTTTCCTCCAACTCTCTCTCTCTCTCTCTCTTTCTCTCTCTCTCTCTCTCTCTCTCTCTCTCTTTCTCTGGCTCTTTCTCTCTCCCTCCCTCTTGATTTCTTTAAGAAATTAGCCTCTGTATCTCCTCTTAAAATCAATCTTCCTGATCACCTGCAGTCTCATTACACAGCTCTAGAGCTCCTGTGGTTGTTTCTCACTATGCACCATTGTGTAATATGATGATTAATTATCATTAGTCCTTAATGTTTTTTCTCCAAGATTCTATTGTTCCAAAAGGCAGAGAATCCTATGTGTTTAAAAGTGGAACAGGGAATAACCACTGTAAATGATAAAAATAAGTAAAATAAAGGAAAAACTACAAGGTATCCTGCCCATTAGGTACTTTATTTTCAGTTTTGTGCATTCTATAAATTTTAGAAGTAATGAAATTGGTCTGTAAATAAACTGTACTTCTTCTAATACTTGTAATGACTCCCTCTTTATCTCATTTTTATATAGATACACAATAGAAAGTACACTTACATGTTTAAAACATATACAGCTTCCAGAAATAGATCTGGAAGAAAAGAAGATATTGAAATAACAAATTAAATTGATCTTTCATGATTATTAGTATATTCCATCTACTGATTTTTAAAGAAACATTTACTGCCTGATGAAATAATCTGTGGGTAAGGTGCTTCCCAGAGTGCCTGACAACCTGAGTTCAATCCCAGACCCTGTATGGTAGAAGACAAAGCAGTCTTCTGACCTCCACAAGCATGCTGTGGCACATGTAGGTACAAACACACACACACACACACACACACACACACACACACACACACACACTCAAATAAAGAAATAAAGTGAAAAGTAAATATCTGCATTTACACTAAAGTTATAATTTGACAGGATATTACTTTGTATATCCTAGATGTTAAGGTAAATATTTAGTGTAAAAAGAAAACAAAATTTAAGTAAATTAGACAATTATGCATAGAATGTAGGTAGAATTTAAATTTCTTGTCAAGGTGATAAAAAAACTATATTTTGATGTCTCAAGTACATACTTAGTATTTATCAAAATTTCAAATACTATGGATAGAAATGTTGATATTAATAACAGTATTATTAAATTTGAAGGTGGAAATTTGTGATGTAATTATGACTGAAATTCTTATCAGTAGTGTGATAATAAAACAGGCTTATTTTTCTAGTATTTCTTCCTAGTTAATTAATTTTAAAAAAAAATAAGGAAAATAAGGAAGAAAATGTTTGAGATATAATTGGTTTGAAGAACAATTAGAGAAAAAGTAAAATATCACCCCAAGTACACACACACGCACACATACACACGCACACACACACAGACACACACACATGCACACACACACTCACACACACACAGACACATTCACACACACACACATACACACGTACATTCATACACCATAATAAGTAGAAGGAGAAGATACTTCAGATAGGACTTGGAGCAGTGGAGCTAGAACTGACCAGGAAGCCTCCTTCCTGAAGACTAGCTTTTACAGTTTTGGAGGACATTATGAAAGCTGTTAAGGGAGAAAAATCAGTCAGTGGTCCAACTCCAGCTTTAAAGTCTGATAAACATAATAATGACTGGCACAACAAGCCATACTGGTGCACTACTGGAATAGTAGCACTTTTGTCTTTGGGGTAATCAACAGTTATCTAATTGGACTTAAAGCCCACCCAATGGGAGGGAACTCAAGTGTGTCACTGTAAACATCACTAACATACACATGGCAGGAGAGGTCATAGATGTTAGAGTAAACCTAAGTCTGCCACATCCCTAGATATTGTAATTTCTTACTATATGTTAAATATGGATCTTTATGTTTACAGACAAGTATGCAGTCACCACTCACCAAAGAAGCTTCTTTTGAAACAGATGGAGACTGTTACAGAGTTCCACAACTGGTCACACAGAGAATAAGTGTCTGTGAGATGCTCAACTCTAAGAGACACATCTGCAATGGAATCTCTACACCTAAGGCTCATGGAACATAGTGGAACAAGGGGTTGAGAAAATACTAATGCATCTCCCAACTCTCATAAGAGAAGCTATTCATGCAACAGAGAGCAGTGATCTCAAGTGACCACAAATGATCAAAGTGTAGAGCAGAGTCTGCAGAGTATGAGTCTTTGGACAGGACTTCCACAATTAAATTTTGCCCACAAGGGCTTAGGGACCATTGTGGAACAGGGAACAGAAAGACTGCAAGAGGCAGGGGAAGAGATGTATGACCAAGAGAAAACAGAGTCTTTGAGACTCCTTAGAGACTCCAGTGTCTCCTTGGAGACATTGCTTATATGAACTTATAGCAGTAGTGAAGGAATGTACAAGACCCAAAGGCAATCAGACAAAAACTCAGCATCAATCTGGGCTAAGCCCTAAACTTAGCTGAAGAATTACTGGCAACTGATTTCTGGGTGGGGGAAAGTTGATCTTCTTTATGGGAGAGACTCTAGATAGGCTGGATAGATCCAAGTGAATGAACTGGCACTGAGGGACATCTAACTCAGTAACCAAGGTGTACTAACTTGACTTGAAAGTCCTTGACATACTTAACAGAGTGCATAGAATCCAGTGGCGGGGGGTGATAGTGGGGTGTGGATAGGAGGGGGTATAAAGATGATTAAGATGCTTTGTATAAAATGCATAAAACTTCAATAAAAATATACATTGAAAAAAATTCAAAGCACAAACATTCAGTCTGAAGGATGAAATGAAACTTCCAATAATAGAAACTTATCTAGTTTGGTATAGTGTACCTGGGTATGTACAAACATATACACATATGGAGATATTTAATTAATAAAAGATAAAGTTAAGAAACATGGAAGAACTGTATAAAGAGAGAAAGAGATGTTGATGAAGAGATTCAGAGGTGTCCAGGGGTCGCAATTTCAATCTAAACAGTTTGGCTTTGACCTGAAGGTCATAGGCTGTCATACAAGATTTAAACACAGCAGATGTGAGCATGCAGGGTTTTATAGATCCTGGAAGAAGTGGAAAGAAGTTTCCATAAAGCCTGGCATTTAAAATGTGATAAGCAAACCCAAGGAAAAAACGACAAAGAGGGAGGCTGTATTACATTATTTTTGCATTAGTCAGAGCATTTGAGAATCTCTAAAACTCATCTTTAGAATACTTTCTCAACTTGAAAGTACCTGCACTGCCTCCATTACGATGGAAGTGTGCTTAGCATGAAGGCACACCGGGACATTACCCTTGGCTAATAAAGGTATGAAAGCATTATGACATTCTTGACTGTGCTTGAGTTCTCGAATTCTTAATGGAGAAATGGGAGCTTCATTTTAAAATATAACTTCATGTCGAATTTAATGAGCCAGAATATATAAGATGAAAGAGAAAGGGAATTTAAAATGTGAGATCTCATAGAACAGACTTTCAAAGCATCTGTCTTCAGTGTCATGGGAATCTTGATGTAGTTTATAAAAATAAATTAAACATAATCTGAAAAACAATGAAAGTCTTCATCGCAGACAGCCAAGAACCATTTAAATTTGCTGAATGGTTTTGAAAATTAATCTTTCATGACTTTTATTCTGTTGCTACATCCCTAAAAGTCTTCAATACACTTTTTTTTTCTTTACAGGAATACAGTATTTCATAGCCCTTTGGGTTTGTTTTTAAAAAACTGTATTGGAAAGACCTATAAATATTACCTATATAAGGTATTAGAGGAAGCAAAAGTGTAAAATACGTTCTGCAACCCTTTTAATAAGTTAAGGCAATTAATATATAAAAACTTTAAAATATTTATAAAACTGTGCTATCTACTTTTTCCCACATATTAAAAAATGAAGCAGTGCTGAGCATTGTGGTACACGCATTTAGTCCCAGCACTCGGCAGTCAATTTGGGTGCTGGAGAAATGACTCAGCTGTTAAGAGCACTGACTGCTCTCTCAGAGGACCCAGGTTCAAATTCAAGCACCACATGTCGGCTAACAACTGTCTGAATCTCCAGTTCCAGGGGATCCAGCGCCCTCTTCTGACCTATGAGGGTATGACATGAGTACACTCACTTGCAGGCACACCACTCAGACACATAAAAAATTATAATTAATAAAATAAAACATCTTTTAAAAGTTTGTCATTTTAAACTTAGCCCTTTCATAGTTATGCAAATGTCTCTGTTTCTACTTATATTTTCAAAAATTAAAACCCTGGTGGCAAACACGGTATGTAAACTACTGTATTTACTAAAGTCTATGAGTTATTTTTTTTAATTAATTAGCATAATGTTGTTAATGCACAACACAAGAACAGTATTTTATACTTTAAGAAAGACTGGTTTTTCTTTTAGCCTTGGGCACAGGCCTGCTCTTGATCTTAGCACCCAGGATCTCTGAACTACCCTCTTAGTCCAGACCCACCCACTGCATGCTAATCCTGGTCCTCAGACCAGCTCAGTTTTTTATCCTTCACAGGCTACTTCCACCCGCAGCTTCCCTCTGCCTGCCCTAGACCAGCCATCTGCCCTGGCAATCACCTCACCCAACCTCCCTTTAATTCCTATGGCAACCTTCGTCTTTGTAAATCTGACCCTATTCACTGCCTTTCCACTCTACTACTTCCTGAGCAGGTCCATTCTCAGAGACCCCCTCCCAAGCCCGACCCTCCATACAACCTGTTTGCTTTCTAGCCTTGGGCACACGCCTGCTCTTGCTCTGAGCACCCTGGATCTCTGAACTACTTTCTCAGTCCAGACCCACCACTGCATTCTGATGCCCCTTGCTCACAGCAGCTCAAGTTTGCAGTCTAGTTTCTTAGAACCTTCACAGGCTGCTGCCAGCCCCAACCTCCCTCTGCCTGCCCTAAACCAGCCATGTAACTTGTCTGTCACTTCTCCCCGACCTGCCATAGATTACTGTGAGCAACCTTCTTCCCTGATAAATCTGATCCTGCCCATTCCATCTCCACTGCTCTACCACCACAGCAACACCAAACTCCCAACCCCACATCCTGTTCTCTTTCTAACCTTGAGCAAAAGCATACTTTTACTCTTGGTCCCCCAGATCAAATCAAAGAAATAAAAGAAGATAGGGATAAATTTCTGACTGAATTCACAAAAGAGCTAGAAATATTGAAGAAATCTCAGGCTGAAATGAAGAAGTGAAAAACTCAGTAAGCCAATTTAAAAGGACAGGAGAAAGTCTCTCCAATAGAGGAAATGAAATGGAAAACAAAGTATTAAGACTCGATGATAAAACTGAAGAATTGAAATACTCAAGCAAAGATTATGAACTATTTTTAAACCCAGTAATATAATACACAGGATATGTGGGACACAATGAAAAGACTGAATTTGTGCATCATAGGCATAGACGAAAGAGAAGAATCTTAAAATAATGGTGTTAACCAGATGGTAGAATGATTTTCAACCAGATTGTAGAAGAAACTTTCCCAAAATTAAAGAAAGATGATGTACACACAAATATAAGATGCACATAGAACACCAAATATATGAGACCATAAAAGAAACTTCCCATAGCATATCATAGTAAAATCACTAAGCATACAGAACAGAAAGAGAATACTGAAAACTACAGATGGAAAACAAGTCACATTTAAAAGAAAAGTCATAAGAACTATAACCTACATTTCAATGCAAACAAAGAAAGCCAGAATACTAAAGTATTCCCATTATTCCCATGTCTAAACGATAGGTACCAACGAAGAATATTTTACCCAGCAAAAATGTCGAATACAGTTGAAGGGGAAAGAAAAATCTTCCACAATATGAATAGGCTGAAAGAATTCATGTTTAGAAAACTAGCCCTTCAGAGACTACTTGAAGCAATACAAGGAGCTGAAGAAAGGAATGACTATACCCAAGAGGAGACAGACAGAAGCTAAATGAAGGTACAACTGGGGAACCACAAGTCAGGCCAGGAATACAAACAGAAATTAAAAAGACAGGAACCAATACACATCTTTCAATAAAAATTTTAAATATCAATGAACTGAACTCTCCAGTCAAAAGATACAGACTAGTTGAATGGATCAAGAAACAAAATCTATCTTTTTATTGTCTGCAAGAAGCACATCTCACCTTCAAGAACAAGCACCTTAAAGTGAAAGGATGGAAAAAAATATTACAAGCAAATGGCACTAAGAAACCATTCTAATACTGACAAAATAGACTTCAAATTAAAACTAAACATAAGAGATAAAGAGGGTCATTTCATTCTGATCAAAGGGACAATTAACCAAAAAAAAATAGTACATTTGTGAACATACATATACCAAACTCTGGTGCACCCAACTTCATAAAATCAATACTATAGGACTTTAAGACAGATTAATCCCAACTCACTAATAGCATGGGACACTGTCCCCACTCTCACCATCACACAGTTCAACCAGACAGAGATTAAATAGATAGACATTTGAATTAACAATACCATACATCAAATAGACCTAACAGACATCTACTGAATATTGCACCCAAGCACCAAAGAATTCAAATTCTGTTCAGTACCCCATGAAACAGTCTCCAAAGTAGACCACATACTTGGATGCAAAACAAACCAACAAATACAAAATAATTGAAATAATTCCATTCATTCTATTGGACCATAATGCAATAAAGTTAAAAATTGACACTAGAAAAAATATTAGTAACTACATGAAATCATGGAGATTAAACATACTCCTGAATGATGAATGGGTCAAAGGAGAAATTAAGAAAGAAATAAAAGTAGTTCTGGAATTAAACAAAAAGGATACTACAACACAACAAAACTTCTAGGACACTATAAAAGAGAAATCTTCAAAAGGGAAGTTTATAGTTCTAAGCACCTACATTAAAACATCAGAAAGAGCACAAATAAATGACTTAACATTGCAACTCAAGAATCTTGAAAGGAAACAACAAATGAAACCTAAACTCAGCATAAAAGAAGAAATAACCAAAATCAGAGCAGAGATTAATAAAATAGAAACAAAGAATCACTGAATCCAAGAGCTGGTTCATGGATACATATCTAAAATCATGGGACTCACCAAAGCTAAATCAAGAAGAGATGAACAGCTTAAATAGACCTGTAACATATAAGGAAATTGAGAGAGTAATACAAAACTTCCAACCAGAAAAAGTCCAGGCCCAGATGGATTGACAGCAGAAATCTACCAGAAATTCAAAGATCGTTATCCAATGCTATTTAAATTATTCAAAAAGATAGAAACAGAGGGAGAATTCCTAAAATCTTTCTCTGAAGTCAGGATAACTCTAATACCAAAACCAGGTAAAGATACAACTAAAAAGGATGATATGATAGTTTACCTAAGAAATACCAAAAATTCCACCTAGAAATTCCAACCGAAACTGCTAGAAATGATTAAGACTTTCAGCAAAGTGGCAGGTTACAAAATTAATCTACAAAAATCAGTAGCCTTTCTATATACCAATAACTAGTAAGTGGAGAAAAAGTATAAGAAAACCCTCCCATTCACAGAGGCTTCAAAAAAAAATCTTGGAATAAAGCTAACCAAAGACATTAACTATCTTTACAATGAAAAATCTTAGATCTTTAAAGAAATACATTGATGAGGACATCAGAAGATGTCCCTTGCTCATGGATTGGAAGAATTAATATTGGGAAAATGACTGTCCTACCCAAAACAATATATAGATTCAATGCAATCTCAATCAAAATCCCCATCACATTCTTCACAGAATTAGAAAAAGATATCCTAAAATTCATATGGAAGCACAAAATATCCTGGATAGCAAAAGAAACTGAGCAAAAAGATCAATGCAGGAGAGATTACTATATCAGATTTCAAACTATATTACAGAGCTATAGTGCCAAAAATAACATACTGCTGACACAAAAATAGACCTGTAGACAAATGGAATATAATTGAAGACTCAAACATGAGTATATGTAATTTCAGTCACTTGATATTTGACCGAGGGTTCAAGAACCCTCACTAGAGGAAAGATAGCTTCTTCAGCAAACTGTGCTGGCAAAACTGGATCTCCACCTGTAGAAGAAATTAGACCCTTACCTTTCATGTTGCACAAAAGTCAACTCTAAATAGATCAAAGACCTCAATGTGAAACCTGAAACTCTAACCCTCTTAGAGGAACACACTGGCAGTAACCTTCAAGATATAGGTGTAGGGATGAATTTCTAAGTCAGAAATCAGTTGCTGAGGAATTAAGGTCAAGTAGGACCTTATTAAACTGGAAAGCTTCTGTATAGCAAAAGAAACACCAAGGAAGTGAAGAGAAAATCCACAGAGTGGGCAAAAGTCTTCACCAACAACACATCTGACAGCGGTTTAACATCCAGAAAATATAAAAATCTCAAAAAAACAAAGAATGAAGAAAATATGTGACCCAAATAAGAGATGGGGTAAGAATCTGAGCCGAGAGTTTTCAAAAGCAGAAATAAAAATGACTGAGAAACCTTAAAAAGTGTTCAACATCATTAATATTTAGAGAAATGCAAATTAAAACCAGCATGTTCTCCAAAGTTTGTGGATCCTAGCACCAAACCCTTATTTGTATGTATCCTGCTGTAACTGAAGGAACCAGGGAAAGTGGAAAGGAACCAGGGAGGTAAAGGGAAAGAAAGAACCTGACAGAGATTAATAGTAGGAGACAGGTGTTACTACGGGAGAAATAGATAGATAAAAGGGGAGTGTTCAATGCGAGGAGAGAGGGAGAGTTATACAAGGGACTGTGGGGATAAAGGGAAAGAAGGAGCTCAAGAGAGGTGGGTCAACAGGAGACTGGTATTATCACGAGATATGGGGAAGTGGGGACACTTTAATGGGGAAGGTGAGATTAAATAATGCCTACCTAGTGAAAAGCACCGGAGAGAATCATATTAGTCTAACAACTTAATGACAAATTTCACATACAATATCTTTACATGTGCATAGCCAAAGGCTGTATAACAAAAAACAGTGCCAGGCAGGAGAAACAGTCCTTTGTGTTAATTGGTCAAGGTGGTCCAAAGATTCTCCAAATTACACAGGCTATTGTCTCAGCCCTTAGCTGCCTCCCAGAACTTGAAGGTTAGACCCGATTGTTGAAAACAGGACACACTTCAGAGACTGAATTTGAAGCAATGGTGTCTGAACTGACATAGAAGCCACTTCTGAAGGCTAGCCTTCATAGCTCTAGAGAGTACTATGCAAACAGCCAACTGATTATCCAGCCACTTTCATGACAGCACTCAACACTTGTGCAATAGTGGCACTTTTGTCTTGGGGTCAATCAACAGCTACCCAATTGTTCTTTAGAACCCAGTCAATGGAAGGAAACTTATGTGTGTTGTTGTAATCATAGCCAAATATGCATGGCTGAAGAGCTTATAGATCTTAGAGAAATCCCCAAGGCTGTCACAACCCTAGGCTAATGCAACTTCTAACTAAGTACAAAATATGTATCCACATATATCCCAGTCACCACTCATCAAAGAAGCTTCTGTTGCACCAGAGACTACTACAGAACTAACTGGTCACACACAGACATTGTCTATGCCTGAGAAGCACATCTACAATGCAATCTCTACATCCAAGGTTCATGAAATTTGGAATAAGATAAGGAGTACAGAGGGCACTAACGAATCCCGCAGCTCTTATTAATGAAGCTCCCTCATGAAACTGTGGGCCAGTAACAGAAAATGTCACAAATGACCAAAGCACGGAGATTAGGATTTTGCTGAGTGTGGGTCCCTGCATAGGACTCCTATATTAAATTTCACTCACCCAGGGTTCAGGGACCATTATGGAAGAAGGAATGTAAAGACTGTAAGAGCCAATGAGGAGGTGAGTGGCCGTATGGAAATAGAATCCTATTTAATTCCCTGTGACCCTGCTCATATGAACCCACAACAATTATTTCGGCATTCACAAGATCCACACAAACTCAAGCCTACAAAAACCCAGCGGGGAACTGGGGAAATGGGAAGCTGATCCTAATCTTTGCTTAAGAATTGTTAGTAACTAATTACTGTTGAGTGAGGATGAGCTGATCTTCCTAAAGTGTGGGACTCCGGATAGGCTGACTAGACCTCACTAAGGAATATTTGAGGACAATAACTTGACACAGCGGGCCTTAACATAGATAAAAGAATGTATGGATCCTTGTTAAAGGGTCTGTGTGGAGGGGTGCAAGTGGGGAAGGGGATATTGTTTGAGATGTTCTATCTGACATGCACAAAATTAAAAAAAGGTGTCTAGCTTTAACTGAGGCCTAGAAAAGGGACAAAAATGGCATTTAAGATTACCATTTTTAAGACAAGAATTTTAATAAGTATGTCACTTATTACAAAATCACAAGTTGTGTACACTGTCTTAAACTTCATAAATTTAATATATAGATGATTAGATACATTGTGTTTAGGACTCTTGAAGCAAACAAGAAGGATAGGATGTTACTAAACATTATTTTTGAGAACACGCATATTAAATATTTACATGATAGTTATGTAAGGAGTTATAAAGTGATAAAACATTTAAAAAATTTACTTATTTTTATTGTTTGTGTATGTTTTGCCTGCATGTAAGTGCATCTCATGCATGCAGTACCATAGAAGCCAGAAGAGGACAAGAATCCCCTGAAACTGTGGTTACTGATGAGAGTTAGCCACCATATGGGTCCTAGGAACTGAACCTGAGTCTTCTGCAAGTGTAGCCAGTGCTCTTAACTAATGAGCCCTCTCCCAGCCCCAAAGCATTTTCAAATACTTCATAAAGCAGAGTCGGCGAACGTAAAAGTTGATGAATATGCTGTATGATGTGAGATGAAGAGCAGCTCACACAACTGGACAGTGAGACCATGGGGTGAGGGCCATTTCTTGTCCATTTCTAAGAGAAGCCAGAAAGAACAATTTTGAAAGGAATTATTGCAATGGTGGATCAAGTTAGTGGCAGGAGTTAATCAGGGCCAGGTAGCCAGTATGACAACTTCTGGCTTAAGGGATCAGAGTCATGACATGAGGTCACTGCAGAATCATTCTCTGATTACATATTTAAAAAGAACACTTGAACACATCTCCAGATCAAAATAGCAGTGACACTCTCAGACTCCACCGAGCAGAAAGGTAACACATGTGTGCCCTTTGCCAGTGGGCCACTTTGTCTCTTTTCCTTTCTCTGTTTTTCATGTGTGTGTGGTGTGTGATTGTGTGTGTGCATTTTTTTCATGTGTGTGATCCTGTGTGGGTGCATGTGCACATGCATACCACACATGTGGAGGCAGAAGGCTGACTTTGAACTGGTACTCCGTTGCTTTCTCATCTTACTCACTCAGGTCGTGTCCCTCAGTCAGATCCAAGCTCGCTGATATGACTTGTTTTGATAGCCAGCCTAGTCTGGGATCCTGGCCTCTGCCTTCCAGGGCTGGAACTATAGGCGGATTGTTGTGCCCACAGAGCACTTAGTTTTTAAAGTCATTTTTCCCTTAGCTTTTCATCCTTCCATCACATACAGTAGAATGATCCCGGCAGCCATTTTTCTTAGGCTTGTGTCATCAATAACTTACAGATGAGACTTTCTGAAGTTCTTAATATTTTTATTATTCTGCTTAATACATCACTTAGCATAATCAATTTTATTTCTTTAGAACTCATAATATAATTAGGAAGAAATTTAATATAACTATTAAAAAGATTAAGTAAATAATTCAACAACTTCAATATTTATTTTTATTAAGCAAAAATTAACTTAGTCCATCTGAATAGACTAGGGTACATCGGGTTATCAGAGCAAGTCAGTAGACATCTTTTTTATTACCTGTTGTTTCAAATAATTGCTTAGCATACAAAACCAGCATGCTGAAAGAGAGCTCAGACTCAGTTGTCAAGAGCAAAACAATAATAAACCAATTCTTCATAACGCATGCAAGATGCACTCAATGTGACAAGACTTTAAACATCAACAAGGCAGGAGAGTCTGAGGAGAGAAGTGATGTTTAATGATGAAAAGTCAGAATGTATGATTTTCTGACTAATGCTTTTCTTTTTAAGTCCAGTTTTCTTCAACTTCAAGTGTTTTGGAATATGAGCTAGTCAAAGAATAAAATCTACTTAAGAGGGCATAATGAGGACTTGATCCCTCGGGGATAACAAAAGACAGTTCTCCAGGCCTCAAGAATAGCTAGTCGTGGTAGGAAGTGTGGACTGAGGGCAACTGGAAGAGAAATTGCTGTTTTGTTCTTTGAACTTCTTATAGCCTATTTGATTTTTCCAAACTTTTTGACAATATGCACACATTACTTCCACATATAAAGAATGACACATGGTGAAAATGTTATGGAACAGGTGACAGAATGCAGCAGAATTTTACTTTCTTGAAATAAAATAATAGTACAGATTAAAAACAGAAGCAGAACCACAGAAGAAATGCTTCCCCATATCTTAAATTTGAAACACTAAAGCAGAATGGGATGGTTTTATCTCAACTAAGTACAGATGCTAAAAGTTACCCAAATTCCTCAGAAGCATATCAGTGAGGTAACAAAAGTGTTCACATTTCATTAAAAATGTCAAGTATGGAAAATAAAGCATGAGCTGAGTATGAGCAGACTGCAGAAGAGAGGCTGATGAAAAGGAACAAAGCAGAATGACAAACATGGTTCTGAGTCTCCCCATCAGCAGGTGTAACAGAGCGCAGAGCCTCAGTACCCCACAGCTCATCAAAGTCCCTGCATGCCCTGCAGGAAAGACGGGAAGGTGACATTTACCTGATTTACAAAGGATCCCTTCATGCTGCCCCCTTCAAGCTATAGAAATGCAGCAAAATGTGAAGTAAGTTTATTTTCATACTGGGCTCACCTGGGGAAAGACTAAGCTATGACAGGAGCGTGTTACATCACTCACATGGCTTCCAGAAGTTCACCACAGAGCTATTGACATTAAAAATAAGCCAGAGGAAGTTAATTGGTAAGGTGACCTGACCAGCACTGCTGGAGGGAGAGAGAGACAGAGAGAGAGAGAGACAGAGAGACAGAGAGACTGTACAAAAGATCTATAAAGAGTTCCGTTTAGAAGAAAAGGGGAAAAATGCTCCCTGACTGTTTTGTGCCACAGAAATACTCAATAACATATAAAACAAAAAAGGAAATAAAATAGAACAGGGGCAGAGGTTGAGGAGTAGACAAGGACTGGGTTCTAAAATACCAAGATTTCCAAACTAACAAATAAAATGCCAACAGCAAGACAGACTATGGACATGACCTGCAATTCAATTATTGGTACAAAATGGAAGCTGAACATAATCACCGTGACCACAGAAGGGAAAATCAGCATTTGAGAAATGCCAGCCCTTAACATTTTCTGAGCCTGGGGTAAGAGTGAAAGGCCATGCATCTAAATATTAAAGAAAGATCATTTCAAGTGTTTATGTTACTTCAAAATGTTTTCATTATCTATCCTTCTGCCCTGAAAAAGTCTGCCAAAAACATTTTGAACAAAGAATTTGTGGACAACACCGCAGTCCCTATCAGAGTATGCCAATGAACAAAACCATGTCCTGGCCACCAACTCCTGGTCATGGTCCATCACCTTAGTCTTCCAAGCCTGTTCTGTACTGCACCAAGGAGGACTCACCTGCCCATGTGTTCTTCTAAGCTCTGTCCGTAGTTACTGCATGCAGCCTTTGATCATTCCTGGTTTCCTAACCGAATTCTACCAGTGGTTTAATTAAGAAATTAAATTCATGACAAAAAAAAAAAAAAAAAAAAACTACTGAAAGACTTTGAAATATGTTTGAAATCAGTGGTTGGGGAATGAACCTCAGGCACTGTAGTATGATCTCAATGGGAAATAACACCCAGGGTGGGTATGGCCACCTGGCCTCATACAGCAGCTAGGAGGGCATCATGGGACAATCTACAGCACAATGCTCAAAGCATTCTGTCATGCGTCAGTGTAAAGGTAGTATAGACTACAGACACTAGAAAGGAAACAACAGTGTGAAGGAAATGCAAACTTGCTATACATTCCAGTGTATACTATATTTTTTCAAATATAGACCCCACTGTTAAGGGACAAAAATGTATTCAAAGGGTGAATTTCCCTAAAGCTACTGAAATGGCCATTTAAACCACAAAGTGTGCCTCAAAAGAATTTGTTAGTGAACAATTGACACTAAGAAATATGTACTTCAAGGACAAGCTTCCAAGCAGAAAGACTTAAATACTAGGCCGAAAAGTGAGGCCAGTTTCAGCCTTTCCCAGAGCAACATCAAATGACAAAAGATGGAGCAGCAGTAGACATAAAGCTCCAAAGGAAAGTGTGACCCAGTGTGCCCTGTCTAGCAGAACTTCTGTGAAGTATGAAAACAACACACAGCAGTTTCAAGATGCAAGTACCCCAAAAGATACCAAGCTCTAAGTGTACCAACTCAAAAGATGAAAAGAAAAGCTATGATGAAAGGATTAGATAAATATTCAGTGGCCAAGTCCACACATTGTGTGGAGAGTGCATTATTTCAGACAATTTTAAGATCGCTGTGTCCTTCAAGGAGGGGAATGAGTGGCAGGATCTGTCAAGGATCAGTGAGCAAGGAAGATCTTTTGAACATTATTTCAGAAAGGAGCACAGAAGACAAAATTACTTGACAGCATACTTTGATTGTACATGGGGAAGGATTTCCAATTCATGTTTTAAATTAATAAACAATAACATCATAATTTAAAATGTGTTCAGACAGTAAGGCAATCATACATTGTCATGAGCATGTTTTTGATGGAGTTTAAAAGCATCAGTTAAAGTTAGAAGCAACTTAAGGGGATGGAGGAAGTCAGGCAGAGATCTGGGGGATGTGGAGCTTAGCTTTGTTCTCATGGCTTAATTGAGAAAGGAAGTCTCTGGACAGATTTGACAAACAAGAATGTGGCTTAAATTTGGATTACTGATACCAAGTACTCATTATATTTTCTGTGATATGTGCTTAAAAGATTTAAAATTAAACATGTTAAAATACAAAGCCTGCAAAATCCATTCCTTTGCTGTATGTGTAGAAATGCTGAATATTTTAAGTGTGTAGTATGTGAGGTTATTCAAATGCATTTTCTCTATTATTAAAATAGAAAGGGCACCTTTGCACAAGTTTCTTTGCAGTGATGCCTGTCAATGAAAACATATTACTTGCAAAATGTGTTGCCAATAATATTGCATTATTTCAACTGTGTTGATAACAATATTAAGGGTTATAAGAAACAATTTCAATTTAAGAATAACTATAGGTCTTGGGATAAGAAATAAAAACTGATATGTTTAATAAAAGTGCTTGTTTTTCAACCTACCAAGGAGCAGTTCCCTTAAGAAAACCTACTTTCCCTACTCAACAGCTCTCACTTGTCAAGTCTGTGTAGCTCGAGTTGGGGCCTCTTCCCCCCCCATCTTAGATTAAAAATTACTTCGTTATTTTTATTTTATGTGCATGAGTGCATTGCCTGCACGTCTGCACATGCACCCATGCTGTGCAATGCCTGCAGAGGTCAGAAGAGAGCGTCAGATCCCCTGGGATTGGAGTGGGAGATGATTTTAGCCTCCATGTGGGTACTGGGAATTGAACCCATGTCCTCTGCAAGAGCAACCAGTGCTTTTAACTGCTGAGCCATCCTTCCAGCCCCTCTGTGCTGAATTTTCGGTTGGCTCGAGCTTGTATAAGTTTGTACAATCACAGGAACTGTAATCTCATGTGTGCATTGGCCCTGGTACGTCCAGAAAACACTGTTTACCGCTGTCCTCCCCGACTTCTGGCTTTCACAACACTTCCGTTTTCTCTTCTTCAGTGCTTCCTGAGCCATGTGAGGAGGGTTTATGGTATAGACATCTCATGTGGTTTTTATATAAAATGTCCCCAAAGTCTGATGTGTTTGAGCGCACCATCGCCAGCTGGCGTTACTGTTTTGGGAGGCAGTAGAACTTTTAGGAGGTAGAGACTGGTTGGAGAAGGTGGATCTCTAAGATCTTGGCCTTGAATTTCGAAAGCTGGATGGGCTCGGTTTTCTAGATTTTGATTCTTGGTTCTTTGAGAAGTGAAGAAATTTCCTTCTGCCTGGTATCAGACTGATGCCAGTTGCCAGGCCTTTTCCACCACGATGGAGGGTATCTCCCTGAATTGTACACCAGGTAATGTCTTTCTTCTACCCCGTGTTGCTTGTGAAAATGTTGCTTCTTGTCAGGTGGTTAGTCACACGAGAAACTTAACAATGCATTATTCAACTTGTTGTCTCTGTATATGTATAAGAAATAAGTTGGTTTCTTATCCAATTTTATGACAAACAACCCCTAAAATTAAATAAAAACGATGCTGAAAAGTTTAGATCAATATTATGTGTGATGGTCTACATATTCCAGCAAGTAACATATATTACCTACCAGGACATTTTAATATTGCCAATTTTCTATCAGGTAGAGATAACTAACACAAACTTTCAGAGATTTAAGACTATTCAAACTACTATTCATTAAATATTTTTGAAAATAACCAATTTGATAATATATAGTCTACAAAGAAAATGAAAGAGAAATATTTGAAGAACTGTAGAATCAAATCTTGAGGGCTCACTTATGAATTTTGATTTTGTGTAGCTAGTGATTATTCAGTGTGTACCCAAGTAATTCTTTGAGGCCTTAATGATTATCCTCATGAAAGATTCTGCACTAAACTAATATAACTCTTAAAGCCATAGAAGAACTACTGATGAGAGAGAGAGAGAGCGAAAGAGAACATGTGTTCAGACTTACAGATTAATATAGGAAATGATTTGATTACAGAGTACATTTCTATATCTTAACTTTTCTTAAAAAGGATTAATTTTCAAATGATCATTTTAGCATCAAATAGAAAAACGAGAGATATATGTATAAGCATAAAATTCTTATTGTTGGCAATTCAATATTAGATTGATATGCTTTCTATCTTTGTGTATTCAATTTTTATATGCACATGTGTTATTGAAGAATCTTATTTTTGTCTGTTAACTTAGTTGTCAACCTCCCACTAGACAATGTGACTAGAAATGTGGGATGAGGGTACAGAAAATAAGTTTTCACAATGGCATGTGCACAGTACTTAGAATTCATTTAATTATCATATTGTTTTAAAACTGGTGCTTTGTGGAGATGGTGGAGTTGTGGGCATGGGTATGGTTCCTGTTTGCCTCATTTCCCTCCAGTGCTGTGAGAAATTAGGCAAGTATTGGCTCTATGGAGAAACAGACGTGATGGCATGCCTGTGACAACCCATGGGAAAGTGCTAAAGAGCTGTAGAAACACCTACTTTCTATGAACTTAAGTATAGCTGGAACTGATATGTACCCGAGATGTGTGCGGGTGTGAATGTGTGTGTGTGTATGCACATAAATATCTTGCTAGAAAGATACATAACCATGGGCTTCTCAGAACAACACTACAAAAATCTTCCATTGTGAAAAGATGTATTATTATGGAAAAAAATTCACAAGAAATTTTGGATCTGGATCTGAAGCTATAGACAAATTAAGGGAATTCAATCTATCAATATTTTAGTTTCATATAATGGATCCAAGAGGCATAGCTTTTTGGAAACATCACTGACTGCCATTATGTAGAGAGATTCCCAAATCAATAGGAGCTGCCTTTGTGGTAGGGGCATCACGGACAAAGGGGAGACTGTCCTAATGGACTGCTAATTTCTTCCCCACAGGGGAACATCACGTCCTACATAATGCCCAGTTCTCAAGAATTAAATCCAGTGGGCACGTGAACACAAAGCAGATGCTGGGGACAATGGGTTAGGAGTAGTGATTCACAGCATTAATGCTTCATTCGAGGCCCAGTTCTATTTTTCCACACTCTCACCTCCACCAGGGTGAAGATGGCCTTCCTACGTAAAGGTTCAGAATTGCTCCATGTAAAGGTCTCGCTTTTCCTTCTGTCAGGTGAAGAAGACACACGTGCTCACCTCCAGTGCAGTGGGGATTCTTCCAGCATTCACTTGGTGAAACTGAGTAAGTCCAGATCCTGATCCAATATTTAGATGGTATCAGTGCTACTGTGTGAAATGTTCGGCAACTAGCTCTCCAGGGAACAAAGCAGTCTCTGACTCTGTCATGTGCCAGTTTCCATGGTACGATTACTCCCACCATGGAAGAATTAAGGGTACTCACAAAAAGTAGTCACTGAACACAGAGTTGCATTAATCTGTCAGTCGTCCACTCTCCCAGCCCTCTTCCAGCCTATTCAGTGGCACTGGAGGTCATTCCTCAGGCTGTGTTTTGCCAGAAACTTCAGCTTTATCTTAGCTTCAGTCTTCTTAATCTGAAGTCTACTTTTAATGGATTTGAAGTCACAGTCTAAAAAGTGATACTAACTACATTTTTCCATCAAACATCGAAATATAGGGTCGAGCACTTGTAATTTGCCTTTATAACTCTGTGATCAAAACAGTAACTAATCCTGACCAAGCATTTGGCAAACGTAAATGACAGTTTGGGAGCTGGAGAGATGGCTAAGTGGTTAAGGGCACTGGCTGTTCTTGTAGGGGACCCAATTTTGATTCCCAGAACCCACATGGCAGCTAATCCCAGTTCCAAGGGAATCTAACAGCCTCTTCTGACCTCCATAGGCATTTCATGACATGAGGGCATTTATATGCAGGTAATACACTCATACACAAAAAATAACTGATAGATAAATAAAAAGGAAAAGTTTGATTTAGGGATTATACGAGGATATTTCCACATACATAAAAGTACCAAGTTGTGCAGTTTACTCAAAGTTTACTCAAACAATCTAGGTCCTTTAGTGTTTTTTAAAAAAGAAAAAAAATCACTTGACTACATCAAAGATAAAATGCAGATATTTCTCACTCAAAATCTGGTAGGAATAAAATGCTTAAATTATTTATTAACCTCAAATATTTCTACCAAAAGCACTGAAATGTATTTTCTCCTTGAAGGCTTTAATATGAAGGCTTTACTCTCCTTATAGATAGATGGAAATCTCATAATAAATGCAAGTTGAGTGAAATTAATTCCTTAAAACTTCAGTACAGAAAATTTGAGGATTAAATGATCAGTTAATATGACATTAAATCAATTACCGGTTATTTAATTTTCTTATATGTGTTTACAATGAACACAGAAGTACAGAAGTATCACTTTTAAAGTTATTAAGAAGCTGCTTTGGAAAGGCATATGCAAATTATGGCAGCTGAAATGTATCATTCACACATCGTATTTATAGTCACATATAATAATTACAGTGGGTTTTAGATAGTGTTATTTGTACCCAAAATGATGTCACCTATTCTGCTGTGCTTTGATATCTAATTTTTAAAATCTCTCCTGGAGAATGATGGCTATCATAGAAAGTTTATATTCTAAAATTTAAGTGTGACATGAGAAATCATGGAGAAAACTATTTTTCATATGCCAGCTAGCTTCCTTCTCACATCCGTAGGTGACCGCAGCACCATGAGAAGTGAATGGTCAGCTGAGGCAAAGACAGTAGTTTGAGAGGGTCAAGACTCAACCTGAGAGGATCTAGAATCATCACTCTGGGGAGACATATCTCTGGGCATGTCTGAAGGAGTTTCTGCACTGGGCTAATGGAAGTGTAAAAGCCTACCTTCTGCTTTAAATGTAGAAGGGGAAACACTGGGCTTCCTGCACGGCAACACTGAGTCACAGAATTCTGGTTCTTGTGAAACCAGTCTTATGATGCATAACCAAGCAATGAGGAAGAATCACAATCAAGATTACTATGAGAATCTTTTTTCAACTTGCTTGACTTTTTCAGAGGGGTCAAACTCTTCTCTCCATGAATACCCTTCTGATTCAACCTTTCTCACTTGAATGTATGAGATGAACTTATAATGAAAAGCAGTTATCAGTCATTGTCTTCTAAATTTGCATTATGTAGTAAAAAATTACCTTGAATACCTGATCCTCCTGCTTTAAGTCTGAAATGCTAGGATTAAACATGTGTACCACCATACCAGGCTTAGCTCTCAATCCTTTCAGCAGAGTTTTAAATATGACCATAAAATGTTTAACATATGAATATCTGTTCTAATTTTATGACATATATTGATAGTATCATCTTTTATTTTAATGTATTTAGTATACTCTCTCTTGCTTTCTCTCCCCCTGTAGTTATTTCTAAGATTTTTACGGTCATTTTTTCTTTCCACCATATTTCTTCCAAATATTTTGTGATTTGCTTCTGTTGGGTGATAAAAACGCAGCACAGGTACTCTATAGCTCTAAGACATATCTCCTATCTCTAAACTTGTACTTTTTGCCTGAGGTAATATTTATTTTAAATCAAGTTCAATAAACATTTTTTGAAGATAACTGTTTCTCATGCTCCATGTACCTATGGGCAACACTGGTTGGATTGAGTGTTATGAGAAAAAGAAAATACAGACAGAAGAAGTGAAGCCATGAAGTGGGAAGGACGATGTGTTTGGGGGATGATGGGAGTATGCAAGAAGGTGGAGGAGGAAGTGGTGGGGTAGAATCATGATCCATTGTATGTAGGTATAAAATTATCAAGAATAAGGAAAAACATTCTTGAGGAAGGCCAGGAACTCACAGTCTAGACCAGGATTGCCTTTAATCACAGATATCTACCTGCCTCTGCCTCCTGAGTACTGTGATTAAAGTCCATGCCACCACATCTGGATAGAAAACTTTTCAATTTTTTTTTAATTAAAATATCAAGGTATTTTCAAAAAGAGTAAATGAGATAGCAAACGTGAAACTACAAGAGACTTCAAGGAAACATTAGGTGTTATTTGTATAATACAACTTCGTTCATTAATGTGACACCACTGTGAGAACAGAAATTATGGATGAGTAACTCCTAATGAGCTAGCAGAGATCACCCTTTCTACGCTCTGATAATATATTTACATCACTAGCACTCACAGACCTCTTCATATAAGAAGCTCAATAAATATACTTAGCATTTGTTCTTAAAGCTCATATTTTCCTTGCTCTTCCAGAATCAGTTCATGGCTAACACTGTCATTTCAAGAAAGCTAATAGTATAGGGTGAAACTCAGTGGTGTAGGGCTTGCCTATTATGTTCAAGAACCTGGGTTCAATTACTATCAATGGTAAAATGAAACAAAGCGAAACATACAGTAGTGTAACTACTCATCTCAGCTCTACTTCTGAGGCATACCTAGATAAACAGTTGCTGTTTCTCTGATGGTCCCTGTGTTAGGATCTCAAGAACTTTCTCTTCCAAATAAAATGATGTAAGCTGGAGAGTTCTATCATAAATATAAGGAAAATCATGTTAAAATGAAGAGTAACATGCAGATACCATGACAAAGGCTCCAACATAGTCCAGTCTGTGTGTACAGAAATTTAAAGGACTACAATCTTTTTAAAGAAGTTTAAAAGTTTAGCCAAAAGTGATCAGAATTTTTTAAAATTGTACTTCTGAGTAACACTTTTTGGAGCCTGGAATTGGTAGAGAAATAAACTAGAGTGGTATAATGAAGCATAGAAATATAAAGACAGCACTAAAAGAATTGGTCAAAGTTAAATATAATAAATCACAAGTCAAAAATAAAGAAGCTTACATTTCATATATGTAATTACGACTGCAAATAATTTCTTGGCAGTTACTAGTATTTGTGACCCAAATGTAAAATGACTCTTTCTACAATATTCTTCAAAACTAAGCACATTTTCCTGGATCTGAAATATTTTATCTTCTGATTGAAAGGAAGAAGGAAACTTTGAAGACCTAATAAAGTCCATTTCTGTTCTACAGATATCCAGTAAAGCCAGGACACCTAGGAGGGAACAATGACGTAATGACTAGGGATGCAGTCCAGTATTTCCTGCTTAAAATTTCTCATTCTGGAATTTTGAGGTCATAGACTTATTCCACTTCATTCTGAATCTGAGATGACATTTGGCACTGTGAAAACTTATTTATAATTTACTTCATTTCAGAATGAATTTAACAGAATTTGCATCGCTATACTTGTCCTTCTATAAAGTCTTCAACAACTAAATATTTTGTATTCAGACATGGGGCTCTGGAACGAAGCTCCCCACCTGGAAGAATCACACCTTCTTAATACACCATTGTCACTGCAACTCATATCCCAACAAAACCTGAAGCGAAATGTAACTCCCACTAATCAATAAATCTGTTATCGTGTTTCTCTCACTCTTCAAATTGCTAACTCTTTCCTCTTCTGACTATATCTGTCATCATAATTCTCATCTACAATATGATAAAAATTGATTTATTGGAGTTAGGTTTTTCTACTAACCCCAAATCACAATCTCAATAATCCCTCAAGTGCTGATACAGCCTTTAAGAAGCCACACGCCCATTCTTGATGTCTCTCTGATGTGTGCCATAGCAGTTTTCTTTCTAAAGCAGGGTTCTTACTGCATCACTGTGTGACATTCAGTTCCTGATGGTTCTGCAAAGCTTCAGAGCACTCCACACAGACACTCTCACCCCAGCACTGTTTCTTTTTGTTATACTTGCCCTAAGATCCACAAAAGAATCTGAACTTTCCTGACTTAGGACTTCGTTAATTATGCTGGCTTTATCTGGAAGGTCCTCATATGCTTGCTAGGGGTCCACAAATCTTGCAAGGCTGCTCATCCACTCTCTGACTTTTATTTAACAAGGTAGGGTACATGGATGAATGAGGTAGTCAGCATCCCACCATATGTGAAGGTCCTACATAAAGAACGATAGAAAACAAACAAATAATCTTATAAATAAAATGCTTGCTTGTTATTTTGAGGAATGGACAGGTTAGAGATAATGTAAAAAATGTGCATATGAGAGAATAAATCTTTTTCCTCGTGTTTCTACTCAAGCTTTCATAATGACAGAGAATAAGATCGTATTTTTCATCTCTAAATAACATATTTTTTTTACATTTCAACAATAATATTTTTGTAGTCTATTTCAAACTGTGGTATATATAATATATAATAATAATAATATATATTTACAATCTGAGTCATCTTTATGTATGATAGACTATAATTTAGCTCCTCTATATTGATCCATTCTCAGTGATCAGTTTTATTAACCATCATCCCTATGCTGGACAATGAGGGGACATAAAGGGAAAATTACTGTGTTATTCCTAGCATAAATTATCTTCCATTTAAAAAACATGGCTACATGATTATGTAGTTTATATTGACATTCTTCTGGTTATTGCCATTCAGTATGTAGTGTTTATTTTTTAAATATTTTAGCTATTTTTATATTATGTGTATGAGTGTATTGCCTGCATGTACGTAAGTGCACCGTGTCATGTAGTACATCCTGAAGTTAGAAGATGTCTGATTCCCTGGAACTGGAGTTACAGACAGTTGTCAGCCTCCATGTGGGTGCTGGGAATCGAACCTGGGTCCTCTGAAAGGCAAGTTAGTGCTATTAATTGTTGATCTATCTCTCCAGTCCCTAACATGTAGTGTTTATAAGTACTGTAAGTAATTAGTCACCATAGTAAAGTAATGAAAATGCAGAGCTGCTGGAACACTAATCCTGTGAAAGCCGCATACATACATTTTTCTCGAGCAGTGTTTCAACTGACTTTAAAATGTTATTTTTGCCTAACTCAGTAGTTTTCAGGAAATGTGATACTGATGGTCTACCTTAATTGTAAACACTGTTTGATGATAAAGGATAGGTCTTTTCATGTTCATTCTTTCTAGAATATCTGGAATGATTTTTCCTCATACTAGATGTTCAAGAATAGTGTGTAAGCTAATTAAATTTGAACCTTTATTTGAAACAAAATGGTGTTTTCTCTCTTTCACATTCATGTTACAGTGGTAAGCAGACTTACAGTCTCAGCTATGCTGGAATGTGTTCCTTATGAGGTTGTAATACAGAGTCTAATCATTTAAGATGACATAAAGAGATAAAGAATTTCCTTCATTTTGTAAATTTGAATGGCTTAGTGAATAAAAGATTTGTGTCTTGTCTATAATACAGTATAAACAAAATCAAGTCATCTGTAGTTTTGAGAATGAAGAAATTACAGGTGTCAGAAAAATTGAAAAATATCCAGTTCTCTCTAGAGATGACAACAATACAAATGTTGGCAAACCACATAGCCAGAAGAGAGCCACAGGGATAAATATTTGATTTAATCAGCATCTGGCTCTGGATGAAGTGGTTGTACTGATGAATCTCTTGCAAAGGCAAGTTGGGTAAGAAGGCATTCCATCAAAGTTCTCACTATATGTTATTTAAATTACCATATGGTTGGTGATCTCACAGTATAAACCATCTGACTTATATAAAAGAGCAGCATTATTTTGCCATATGAAATACTGTCAGTGGCAATGTTCTGTCTGAGAATACAGGCACCATCCATTACTATATGAAAGGAACTGAAATATCTTTCCAAGTTCTGAGTCAAAATCAGGACTATGCATCATTTAAAAAAAACATGAGGTAGGCTCAACATTTAGGTCAAAAGTTTATGGTTTATGAAATACCTTTACACAAACGGCAAGATGAAATTAAAATAAAAATACAGTTTGATTTCCCTTGTACTCAGGCTAGCTGTCAGACATTCTAGAAAACCCAGTTTTGACTTCTTGTGAGTAATAACGTGCACCATCTTTCTGTCAAATCTAACTCTAAAGCCAATTGGATTTCTTTATTAAGGATATGAACAGAATTCAACACATTTGCTATAAATCCAGCCCTGGGCATTCCCCATGTTCCTATTCTTAGCACCTTGGGCATTTTTCTTTTGCTTTTCCTTCATTAGCAACTTTGCTGTGGAGTCTTTTTTTTTCAGAAGACTGAGATTCTAAACATTGGAATAAAATAAGGAAAATATTAAACAACACTTACTGGATGCTTGTCTTATGCCTAGCATTAAACTAGTAACTTCATAGGCACTGAATTAATTAATTTTCTTTATGAGGCAATGACTATAAAGCCCAGAAATGGACACTGAAGATTTAGACATGTTTAGCAACTAGCCCAAGTGTGGGATGTGGTCAGGGGACCACAGTACAGTCTTGCAGAGAACATATTGAGCATGCTCTTTTCAAATGTGTGTTTTACTAACCATAAGCCAAAGAAAGCAAAGGGAAATTCCACATTAACATGATGGGTCTCAAGTTATTTGAAGGTGACACTCCCAAACTTAAAACTGAATGTGTCTTCTTGCTTTCAATCATTGTATTATCACTAAGTATGTGAATTCTTTAAGAAAATGAAAATGTTGGAAAAAAGAAGCTTCTTTGATTAATTGTGAGAGGGACACTTGTCTGTAATTATAAGGATATATATTTAGAATATAGTAAGAAATTATATTGGTTTAGAGATGTGATATAAAAAAAAAAAAGATGCTTTTTTTCCAGGATCTGTAACCATTCTAGCCATGTGTATTTGGCTATGTTATGGTGCCACACATGAGTTCCCTCCCACAGAGTGGGCCTTAACATAAATTAGGGGGGTGTTGATTACCCCCAAGAAAAAGCTTCCACTACTGCACAAGCAGAGATTAGTTACTGGGCTGGTCATTGTTGTGGTTCACAGCTATTACAGCTGAATGGGATCATTGATTGGTTTTCTTCCTTGGCAGTTTGCATAAGATAACAAAGTTCCCCAGTTAGTCAAATACAAAGAAAAATTGTCTGTGAGGTGCCCAGTCCTAAATGACACATCTACAATGAAGCTCTATAAGTAAGGCTCAAGGGACTTAGTGGAACATTGGCAGAAAGAATATTAATGCATGTCTCACCTCTCACAGGTGAAGCTTTCCTCATGCAACAACAGATGGCAATAAAATCAGAAATCACAACTGACCGAAGAATAGAGAATACGAGACTGTGGAGTGCTTGTCCCTGAATAGGCCAAATATATCAAATCTCTTGTCACCCAATTCGATGAATACTGGGTGGGAGGAAACAGAAAGATTGTATGAGGCAGAGATGGTTGACAACCACAAGGAAAGAGTTTTCCAGACAGCTGGGAAGTTACTCAGATGAACTCACAGCAATGGTGACAGCAAGCATAAGTCCTATACAAGAACAAGTGAAACAAAAACCCAGCAAAAAAAGTGGGTTAGAAGCCCCACCTTTAGCTGAGGAACTACTGACAACCAATAACTTCTAGAAGAGTCAGTTTTCTTTACATTTGTGACGTTAAATAGGTTAACCAGGCTTGAGGGGACAAACACACAGGGAAAGTCATTTGGGGATCAGAAATTTGACTCAATAGGCCTTAACATGCATGACATCACAAGAAAGCTGGTGGGAGATATACAAGAAGATGCAAGAGGGGAAGAGGTCCAAATATCAAATAGATTAAATTCACAAAAATTAAATTTTAAAAAAGTAAAAAAAAATTCATTTCATATTTAAAAAATTAAATAAAATAGCACAATATAAAACGCATTGCATTATATTTACCTTTGAAGTGAATTTCACTGCCATTTTAATAATTTCAGAGGCAAGGTATTCATTTATTCCTGTCAAAAGTTGTTTGTAGTGATTTTGAAGACTGAGCAGAATGACTGTACAAGGTACTGTGAGGTCAGAATGAAGGTGTGATTGCTGACAACAACCAGTATCTCCAAGGAAGAAAAATGTGTGAAAATCACTGGAGAGGTGATCCAGAGGTTAAGAGCAATCAATGGCTGCTCTTGCAGAGAACCAGGGTTTGGTTCTCAACAGCCACTTGGAGACTAAAACCATCTGTAACTCCAGATCGAGGGGATCTGATGCCCTCTTCTGGCCTGTGGAAGGACTGCAACGCACTTAATAAACATGCAGGCAAAACACTCAAACATGTAAATAAGTAAAAATGTTTTAAAAGGTATGAGAACCAAGTTATAAAATCATATACAACAAAAATTAAGGTAGACACACAGTGAGAGTGTACAGAGAAGGAAACCTTCGGGGAGCCGGGGATACAGTAAGGCACCGTGACGTCTGCATGTGTTCAGTAGGGTTCTGACAATCAGAAGTCAGTCACTTGGAACTCTGCTGAAATTCTCTTCCAGACAAGTTGTTCTGACACAGGGGGGACGGATCTCAGAGTGTCTAAAAGTAGGTAACTGCTCCAGAAATTTGCATACTTAAGTATAAGGATGTAGGGTCCATGAAATGAGCTTGGGTAGGTAGCTAAGGGGTTGTATATTTCTTGAAGGTATTGATAAATATTTTGTAGAGATCAGTGGTTTTCAAGGAGCATTCCATTCTGATCCGAGGGTGCACCGAGGTATTTTAGATTATCTAACAAGTCATACCAGAAAAAGTAACAAAGTCTCTGAGAACACGTTCTCTTTGTCCCTGTCCTGCATGTGGAGCCCCACTCCAGCCAAACCGATAGGGGTGGGATGATGCGACAAATACTATTTGGGAGAGGTCTCTTTTCACACAAAATAGGTTTTAAAACCACAGCGGTAACTGAGTCTGGTTTGAACTGGCAGGGTGGGTAGGGAAGCATATGAATACAGTTTTTGACACAGAACTATATAACCCAGCCATTCGGTAGGTTGAGGAAGGAAGGTTATAAGAGCAAGTTCAAGGCCAGGCTGACTATTTAGCCTGGCACTGTCTCTAAAGTAAAAGAAATACTAGGTCGGGGTGAGAGAGCTGGAGAGATGGCTCAGTGGTTAAGAGCACTTGCTGCTTTTCCAAAGGATCAGTTGCTAGCACCCACATTGTTCAGTGCCTGACCACTGTTTGTAATTCTAGCTCCAAGGGGTCTAATGAGCTTCCTGCCTCCATGAGTAACTGCACATGGGTGGCATACATTCATGAAAACATACACACAAATAAAAGTAAAAATAATCTTTATAAAAGAAGTGGGCAAGAAATGCCAACCCAACCTAAAGAGTTTTTGGCAACTGATAGCTGCTGGGAAGGGGAGAGACACTCTGTCACAGGGGTGGGGCTCTTGCTAGGTTAACCAGGCTCTAGGGGATGGATCCACACTGTGGGATATTTAGGGACACAAATCAGACTCTACAGGTCGTATTACATATATAATAGAATATATTAAATTGGGCAGGGGCGGTAGGGGGCAGGAAGGATAGGGGATGGAATCTAAATACTGTAAAATTATATTGTATGAAAATCACAAAACTCAATTTAAAAATTTTTTAAATCTTCACAAAAAAGAAATACTAAAAATACAGTCAGTGATGGAGCCTTTGACCAGCATGTCTAAAGCCACAGGTTCAAGCCCCAGCACCACACAATCATGAAAGAAATACAAAATGATTAGTTTAATTTAATTGAATTATGAAAACCAGGTATTTGGTAATTTTTTTAAAGAGGGAAATGACAGGATCAGATTTACAGGAGCAAAAATTTAAAAGACTGTTTTATGTTTGGCAGGGCTGATAATGATTAGTAAAACTAATGACCCCAGCATCTAGGTGAGGGCAGCCTGAAGAGAAGAGGGACTGAAGAGATGCAGAGGAGTAGACAAGTTTGGGGGCAGGATGGATAGACCTGGTGATACTCTAGATGTGCTGTATGGAAGACCAGTGAGACTAGCATGCTCTTGCATTTCTGACTCGAGAAAACCTGTGGACAAAGTAAGGCTACCATGCTGACTCCAACAGTACTAGGTTTGAAGCGGCAGGAAGAGTGAGGAAGCATATGGACAGTGGCACTAAAATTCCAGGGACACTCAAATGGTCAGTACAGAAAACTATGTCAACCTTGAAGTTAGGACTAAGAACTAATCTGCACCCCCAGTTTAATGTTTCTTCAATTTAGTGAAAGGGAAAGCTGCACATGGGTGACTTGTTCCAGGAATGCTACTTTCTTTCAAAAAACAGCGCTTGTCTAATACTTGTTGTTTTCCTTTGAAGTAAGGAAAGCCAGGTAGAACTGAAGAAAACCAGGGTGTTCCACCTAGCCGAGGGCAGATGAATGAACAGTTGCCTGTTCTGTCTGCAGACATGGATTTCTTTCTCAAGCAGGAACTCTACTTGAGGGGTCATGTTGCCTCAGCCCTATTTCAGGAAGAACACTGTGACAATGTCCCCACACTACCCGGATGCTGAGATTTAATCTATACCAGAAAGTGGGGTATCTTTAAAGAAAGAAAAAACTATTTTCCTTTCCCCTCTCCCTCAACTTCTTAGAAATGACACAATGATTTGTTTGAATTGCAGCTGATGCGTATCGAACAGCGGGATCCCTATAGATTTATTCATTTGTCTTTCTTAGGCATTTGTTGCTTAGCTCCACCTGACCAGAAAGCAGGTCATAGCCAGCTCTTGGCTCCGCCTTCTTTTAAACCAGATGAAGCTTTGGCCCTTCATCCTCACCACGCCCTGTTTGCGGCTGCTCCCTTTTCTCTCCCCTTGTTCCTACTCGGTCTTTTGCTTGCCCAAAACCTTACAATGGCTTCTTTTTTCAAATTTTAGGCAATGGCTGTTTCTCTCACTCCCTGAATCTAGGCTCTGCAGGAAGTCAGCCAAGTCACTGAAACCTAATGATAGGCTGCCATATACAGAATGGCTATATAAACTGTCCTCCCGCAAGCCCACTCAGCCTCAAGGGTTAAAGCTAACAGTGGTTTTGTGGGTGTGACAGACTATAGAGCAGGGGAGAAAAGTTGGCTTTTGTTTTATTTCATTTTTACTTTTAGAGTAATGAACATATCCATTCTCATTTAAGGATGAATAAATTGGGCAAATGTTATACTGAGAACAAAATAACAGTAAAATTCCTGTTCTGATTTTGACTCCACACCAAGAGCTCCAGTCATTATCACCTGCAGCAATGCAACTGTCCAGAATGCAGTTCCAGTTCCCTAACCTCAGTAATCAAGGTGTTGATAAGAACCATATTTCCTAACGTTATTTCACCTTAAAGATTGCTACTTCTTTGCTGCTGACGAACCACAGATCCCCTGTGTGAACAGCTTTCTGTGTAGGGCTTTCCCAAGTGTCTGTCTTAAGCTTGTCTTTCCACACAGCCCCAAGAGTGTTAACGCCCAAATTTAAAAGTCCTTGTAGATCTCAGAGATTTGAATTCAGTGATACTGATTCAAAATGATAATGAGGAACATCTTAAGGCAAAGAAGAAACAGAAGCCACTGCTGTTTGGGAGTTTTATATCTGAGCAGATAGAAATCTTTTCTGCAGAACTTTTATAAGCTTTGTGTACTCCGCTAAATTACAGAAAAACAAAGTAGATGAAAAGTCTGAAAGCAAAGCGACAGTTTTCCTATTCACTGGAATAATACTCCCATTTCTCTTCATCTCCTTACTAGCAAATTGACTATAATTAAGCTTTATTTCTTTTCAAACAGTTAGTTTTAGAAACATATAATAACTAAAAGACAAATATTAAACAATAAAAATGCATTACTTAAATCCAAGTATCTAATATTAGTTAATAAGTAGTCATTATGTTTAATATGGCTAAGCACCCCAAAACAATTTACTTAAAAATGAGAAATGTCATTTGTTTGCTTGATCTGGGTTAGGAGATAGCACAGATGCTCAATTAAGCCTCTAAATACTGAAATTTAAATGAAGTCTGTTGTTTTCTAATAATAGAAGCTATAACTCTAGAATTCCTAGAAGTTAATTGCATAGTTAAGGGCTGGGTTTCAATTCTATTATGTATGTACTTCAACTCCTCATAACATCTTTCATGAGAATTGAAGCACTTGTCACTGATCAAATACTCCATCATGTTAGAATCATTATAAACTGAATGGCAGTATTTGTCTTTTTGTATCCTGGTCAGAGATAATTACTACCATAGACTTCTAACCCTTATGGATATCCCAAATAATAACGAACCATACATTGTTTAGCAACTTTTGAATAAACTTGAATTTTAAAATACCACATGCATGAGTAACAACCCCACGAATGATGCTGCCTGTGATGTAAACCCTGTACTTGTCATTCCTAGGATGCCTACCTACACCAGAAGGCTCAAGAAGAAACAATAATTCTGGATAAAATTCTGATGAAGAGGATGGCAAAACATTCTTGGAGCATCTACACACGTCTTTGTTTCTATGTGGTACCTTGCAAACAAGGATCAGGCATATTTCTTTCAAAGCAAACCAACAATGAAATTGCCAGCTCAGGATTCCATTATAAGAGAGCTTTTTAAAAGTGTGCATTAGAGTAAACTGAAAACTAGCACAATATAGAAAGACACAGAAACATAGGAAGTAGATTCATCATGAAGAGAAGAAATTCTCAAGTGCTAGAAGATGCTCTTTCCACCCCATTTCCTTTAAAACTTTATAGAGAAGGAACATTCTAAGTTGTATTCTATATTTACAACTGTAATTAGGGTTCTTACTTTGTCCTTAATCATTAAATTAATTAAATCATTAATTTAATTATTTTCTGGGAGGACAGTGTCTCCTTGTAGCATCAGCTGACTTGGACCTCACTATGTAGACCAGGCTGGCCTCAATCTCATAGAGATCTGCCTACCTCTGCCTCCCAAGTTCTGGGATTAAAGGCAAGTGCCACTACACCCATAATGATTCATCAGTTTTCAAAAATCAATATATTTTACTGTGGTGATAAAAAGATGAGATTGTCTATTTTTAAGTCAGTACATACTCTCTGAAGCTTTGTGTGTCAAATACATCTTCATGATTATTGTCACTCGTTTCATGCTATGAATCAGTTTGAAATGTTAATTTGTTTATTTGTGGGTAGGTGCAGACTATGTAGAGTAAACGTATCTCAACAATGACAGGGCATGAGAGACTTCTGTTTCTGAAAACTCACCAGATGAGATAGACTAGATAACCTGAAAGTTCTTTCACAATGTGTTTCTAGGTTTGTTCAGACAGGAAACAGATGGAAGGAAGATGCTGAGGAGGTGGAGACACCTGCATCCAACCCTGAGCCCAGAGCATCTGTTCCCTAAGGAAGCAAAGCAAGAGAACATAAGATTTTTCAAGGCTTCCAGTATTTTGCCTGTAAGAGGGGGAAATAGTGCTTCTCTCTCCTTTTTTTTAATCTTTAAAAAAAAAAAAAACTTTCAGGATTCTATTTATAAAAGCCTAAACCAGGAAATCATGAACTTGTACCGCTATCCAGGGCAGAGAAGAATCTAGCATCTAGAGAAAATTTATAATCCACCCCCCCGTCTCTCTCTCTTTCTCTCTGTCTCTGTCTCTCTCCTGTCACATGCCATTCCTTATTATTATACCAATTCCACCTCTGCTATCATTTAGATAAGTGTCTCCTAAGGCCCATGAGTTAAAGTCTCGGCTCCTGTTCTACCCTCTCTGGTGCAACTGAGAGGTGAAGCCTCTTGGGAAGAAGTCAGGTCAGAATGGGCGGTCAGGGAACGGTATTTAGGGACCCTGATCCCGTTTATTTCTCTGTTGGGTGCCTCAAGGCTTCAATTTTCCTATGCTACTCCACAGCTCCCCACCAAAGCAATGGAGCAGCAGACCATGTACTGAACTCCTAAAACTAAGAATCAAAGTCAATCTTTTCTCTTTCAAACTGATGATTGTTATTGTAACAGAAATCTCACACAGTCTCCTAAAACCTTTTCATATTTTAATATCTCTATAACTTCCTACTGCATTTCCTCTTCAGCTACATGCTCCATTTCATGTTTAACTTGCATATTTATATGTAATATCTTATTTTAAAATCCATTTCTTTCATCATTTTAAACATACTATTTTAACATTTATCTTTTTTATTACCTTAAGTTCTTGAATTTCTATACCAATATTTGTCCTCTTTGTGAACTCAAATTGCAATCATTTGTTTCTTTATGAATTTTATCATTTTAAATATGTTTTCTTATCCTTTAGAGAGAGGGGAAAGAAAGAGAGAATGGAAACGAGAAAATGGGAATTGGTTTAAAACAAAGATAGCGGAGAATGTTCCAGATTAAATAAAAGTTTTTAGGGGGCGAAATGAGATGTGAACTAGAAGAGAAACCCACAGCTTAAGTAATCACAGTAGCCAATGTTCAAAGAAAATTTTAAAAATACCCCAAACAACAGAGTCTAGTGGCTAAAGATTGAAATTATGCTAACAGCTGATTTTAGACTACTCATAAGCAAAAAGAGAACTCAGAAAATGATGGATTAATATTTGTAACTGGCTGAGAGAACATAACTGCCTGCAATCATAAACACAGTGCTAAATCACTTCCTGTTTGGAAGAGTGAAATTAATATATTGGAAGCAAAGGCAAAGCGAGGCTTCTGCTAACATTTATAAACTGCAAACCCCAGAAAGTGTACATTAGGAATACAGACCCTAAGCCAGAAAGCTGTGTAAAGGAAAGGTTACAGAGGAACTGGAAAACACAGCACTAAATTTAAATGTGCATCACTATTATAAAATGATAATAGTCACAATAGTTAATTTGTGACATACAGAAGAAAACAAGGCAAGACACTGAAATAGAAGGCAGAATGAAAACATGCTAAGATTCTGTTGCTGGTCAAGATGCATGTAGAAATAATTCCAACATTAAAATTTGAAATTAGAAATGTATATTTGCAGGAGCCACATGAAAAATCTCTTCAGGTGACCTATCAATGCAGAGACTGTCTTTATTTCAATCAGATTAAGGAAACTCAGTCATGAAAACTTGAAGATGCTTACCGTTGGTATTCTTAATGTTGAATGGGAAAGACACCATGAACAATATGAAAGGTAAAATCTGCTTTACTCTAGAGAAATCTAATTTTTCTTATTCATATCTTTTATTGTTTCCTTTCATAGCCTTAGGAGGAAAAATAATTCACAAAATATTATAGCTCCATAGACTTTCAAAAGCACCATACAGGACATCAGAGGAAACAAACAAACAAACAACAACAACAAAAAAAACAGAACACAAACAGAATCTATTATTCAACATATGCTCTGAGAATTCCAACAAGTGCCCGCAAGCTTGCCAGACATGTGCTTTACATTAAGTCCTCCCAACTCCACCTCATATCTAAAAAACAACTGTCTTGAAAACAAAATAAATATAACCAGAAAAATGTTTACATAATTCCCATGCATGCCACTTTCTGAAAAAGATACAAGGCTACCACCCTTCCTCCCTTGCTGTCAGTACATCGATTTCTACATACAAAAAGAAAAAAAAAAAAGACTCAGAGTGAAACAGGGAATGCAAGAGAAAAATCAAAGAATCCAGGCTGGGTGTTCAACCACCCATGGAACAATCCATCTTCACATGCAAGGAGCATAATTCCACAAGATAACCGGAGCAAGTGAAAAGTGAGGACCACATCCAAGTTGCTGTTAAAAGAAGAAAAGAATCGGGAGAATAAGGACAGAGAAAGGGGATATAATCAGGGAAAACAATTATTCTAAGAATAAGTAAAATATATTGCTTAAGATAAAACAAATTTCAATGTCTTTTATTTCCTTCAAAACAGATAAAAAATGAAGAAAGAACAAATTTATAAGCTTTTGAATTCATGAGTCTCTTTTTAACAGTGAGTTGTTGAGTCTGTAAGAAGTGGCCTGAGATTCAAAGCTTTTCTGTATCAGTGTCATTTGGAATATTCCTAGGAAGAACAGCCCGGAGCCACAGGACAGCCGGTGCTACCTTTTGAAGACACAGCAGCATGCCTGTCTTCTCCACTTTCCTGGCACAGCCAGTACATGGTTACGTAATCTATTACGGTGTTCTAGCTTTTTTCATAAAGCTTACAGCCAGTAAATGATCAATGATGCATTTGAGAACACTGTTTCCAAGCAGGTAAAGTGTGTGTGGGATCCTTCTTTTCTCCATCTGTCCACTTGAAGTGCCTGATCAGGAGGCATCAATCCCAAGAAATTAAAAAAACAAAAACAAAACCTTTATTGTTTGCATTCCAATTTACTTGGAATATCATGGTTAAAATAAATCTTTTAAAATGTTATCACTGTAACTGCTTAAGAATGCAGGTTTGATACCTATTGCAAATTTACAGAATTAGTCAAATTTGGCAGATATCTGTTGTTTTGACCAATGAGTGCAAAAAGGCATCAAATATAACTGGTGTTCAGAAAAAACTAAGTACTTGACATGTCTCTGCTATATAAAACTTCCTGATTCAGGCTTAATTCCTATTTGGCTTTATAATGTGATTTTTTTTTACTATCTTTTAAATACTTATCCTTATATTCACAGATAACTGTAGCTCTCACCACTAATCAACAGATAAGAGATGACTACAAAGTTCCACAACTGGTCAGAATGCAGAGAATAAGAAACTGTGGGGTGCCTTGCCACAATTCATACATCTACAATGCAGCTCCTACACCTAAGGCTCAGGGAATCCAGTAGAAGAGGGGACTGAAAGATTGCAAGGGCCAGAGACCCAGGATGCCTGTTGCTAGGCAATGTGTTCTAGACATTACAGGCAAACTGCACCCAGGAAATCTCCAGAAAATTGTATCTTAAAGAAGATCTGCATAATGGAAATAACAGTTGACATGCTGCTGTGGATGGAGGAAATTTACCAAGGTCCTTCCTCCTGATGAAGAACTATATACAATCAATGGCTGCTACAGGAGAAAGAATCAGTGTACTCCAGAGACAGGCTCACTGGTGGTTTATTCCGTCAGTCCCACATGGTCAACCATAAACACATGAGCACTACGAAAGGACTAAGCACTATATGTGTGTGTGTATGTGTGTGTGTGTATATGTGTGTGTGTGTGCATATATATATATATATATATATATATTTGAATATGTAAGAATATTAATCAAGGAAAAGGTCACCAAGTTGAGAGGAAGTGGGGATTGAGGGAGGAGTTGAAAGGGGAGAGGCCATGGTGGCATGATATACATACAGTGTTTAGGGGGGCTGGAGAGACAGCTCAGTGTTAAGAGCACTGGCTGTTCTTTCAGAAGAAACGGATTTGAATCCCAGTACCCACATGTCAGCTACAACTTGCTGCAACTTCAGTTTCAGTGGACCCAATGCTCTCTTCTGTCCTCAGGCACTGCATGACACAGGTGCATTTACACACCTGCAGGCGTAACACTTAGACGTATAAGATAAAAATAAAAGTAAAAGAAAATAATAATAGTTAAAAATACAACGTTTATTATGAAATTGTAAAAAAATAAAAGTAAAATTTAAAAAATGGACTTTGGAGCAATTCATATTTCACATTCTGGAATTAGAGATTCTGAGTTGGTAAAGTTCATGCAAATAGTCCCAAATATGAACACTTCTAAAACTGGAAACATGTATGGCCCCATTTAAAGTGTAAAGCTAGACATTCTAGGTGCTAAGGCTTCATTCTCAGCGGCCGGGGGATTACAGAATTGAGTAGCAGCTGAGAGCGCACAGTCTGGAGCAGGGTTCTATGAGCTCCCAACATTGCTCCAATTTTAAATTAGGCAAGTTAGTAACTTCTATGGTATTTTCACTGTGGAATGGGGGACAATAGCCGCGATCGTCCCATCAGCTTCTCATGAAGGTTAGGTGATGAACATCATACTTAGTGCAATGCTCGCAAGATGTTAACTATTATATACCTGTTCTTGTTGGAGGAGAGCAACAGCATTAATTCAAGTCAATGCTTAGGAGATTTCTGACTCTTTTCTGCCCTTAGAGATATGAGCTACTTTCTCGACTGAGAGTACATTTTCAGGCAATGATTTTATACAATATACAAAGGGGAGCAGAATATTTATTTTCCAATCTGGTGACTATTACAAAGTCACTAGTGGGAAAGAAACTCTAATTAGTATTTCTTCAAGGTAGAATACTAGTATAGCCAGAGAGAAGGGAGAAGAATTCAGTTTGCATCATGGATTGCCAGTACTCCTCTATTATAACATTGGGAATATGATTTTAGACACATGGCAGAAGAGAATAAAAATAAAGTGAAAAAAGCAATATGAAGTTTTCCCAGCTTAATTAACCTATTTAACAACCATAGAATATGCATTATAGATCGGAGGAGTTACTAATTCTTGACTAGAACCCAGTGGGATGAACTTGCACTGAGAGATGTCTGGGAAAACTAGCGTGACACAATGGGCCTTGACACAGATGACAGAATGCATGACTTCTAGTGGGGAACAGGGGTGTGGGAGGGTGCCAGTGGGGGAAATAAATATAGAATTTATTGGGATGTTCTGTGTGAAATACACAAAAATTCATATATATATATGTATATATATATATACATATATATATGTAAACATTCATTTCTTTTACTCTTCCTAAATCTCCTATGGAGTAAGAAATATTGTTTGTACCTCCAGGTGAGATAAAGGGGGCGCAAGACACTGAGTAAGTTGACCAATGTGACACAGCCGATAAGTACAGAGTTGAGTGAGAAGCCCAGGACCCTGGCCTCCTGTTTATACTTTCATAGCATGGTAGGTCACCTCCTTTAGTCAAAGAAGAAACACCTGGTTAAAGTTGACTATTCTAGTAAAGTACAAGTGGAAGTCTCTTCTAGTAACAAACCAGTTTCCTTTATCTAGGCTAGATTTCTAACAAGTCCGTAACAATTAATAAATACAGTTTCTACTCATTCTCCTAAAATTTTATTCTAATCT
Source organism: Eospalax fontanierii (assembly GCA_035773235.1). Classification (NCBI taxonomy): domain Eukaryota; kingdom Metazoa; phylum Chordata; class Mammalia; order Rodentia; family Spalacidae; genus Eospalax; species Eospalax fontanierii. The sequence goes on from CM069527.1 coordinate 11,578,281, forward strand.
AGTACTTGGGGATCCACATGATGGGAAAATAACAAATCATAATACATGAAAGCTTAGGTGAATGTAAAACTGATAACAAAAAAGTAACATTCTCCCAAATTATCTCTTAAAACAGCTTATAAAACAGTTTATAAAAGGAGAAACTGAATGGTGTGTGCAAAGCAGGTGGCCAGAGAGAAGCAGCTGGGTTCAGCCTCAAGCACTGTCAACAGAGTCCACGTCCTACTGAACTGCTTCCCCATGCTCTCAGGAGGCTAGATCGTCGACACGTGTAGAATCTCTAACCTGAATGAGCTAGAACACAGGTAACAATTGCATAAAACTAGAAAGGAAAATCTGGGAATGGCAGATATGACTCACTCACCGCATCTGTTCTCGTCAAGTCCTGGTACTTTCGCTATCCTAAACCTTCCCACCACTATGCCTCTTTTTTCTCTTCACTGAGGACTGTGATGATTGGAACATTTCTCTCTCCTCTCTCCCAGAATAACTGCAGTGACAGCACATTTTCAAATACTGGTATATTCTGTAAATAGATGAAAAATAACAAAGGTCTTCTGCAGTCAGAGCAGTATTTCATATTATCTTTCATCTTTATATGAAGGCTTATTCTTGCATTAACCCCAAGCTATGAAGTACACTGTGTTGGTGAATGAACAGTTCCCATTGTTATTATTTTCTCCACACCACATACTTCTTAAAGTAGTAACATTAAGTTTCTGCAAATCAAATTCTATTCTGACACTCAGCCTTTTAAAGAGCAAAAAAGAAATCATGCAAAAAGCACATTTAAATAGTGTGAGAGGCTGCTAAAATAAGGGGGATGCTGGCTTTTAAAAACTGCACTCTTGCTAGGCATTGCTCTCCGAAGACAATAGCAGAATAATGAGTGAGACACTTGTTCTTGGCAGCTTTTCTATCTCTCGGTAACAACATTAAAGCTTCTGAAGGTGAAATAAAGAAGAAGGAAAAAAAAGAAAACACAGCTAGAGAATATCCTCCCTTTACTCTACTTATGCTTACTGAGCTTATTTTTCAGACTCTCTCTTAAATTCTGAGGGCACCTCACACATGTATACATACGCACAAACACATACACACACACAAATAAATAATAAAGAAACCTTCTTTTGAAAAAGCAAACTTAATCAAGAGGTCCCCAGAGTAGTATGATGAAGCCACAGACGGTACTGTGAGAAGCCGTGCTGTACCAGGAGACTGTGTGGTAGAGACATATGGTCAGCAGAAGCTTGCATAAGGTGGTCAGCAATGACATCTTTGAAGTGGGTGGTCCAGGAAGTGAGACTGAAAGAATAGGAAGAACCAGTCATGTGCATATCAAGTTGAATTGTTAGAAAGCAGGAATGAGCTTAGGAAGCTCAGGAAACTAAACAGGAGACCAGCTCCACAAAGTGTTACAGGGCATCACAGGCAGCCTCTAGAGCTATCTGTGGTCAGAGGTTCCCCAAGAGGGTGTTCACAACGGAGACAGCCAAGTCAAGGAGACTGTCAGAGTTCTAGAAGCAATGGGAATTATAAAAGTCTGTAATGTTAGCTGGGTGGCACCCCACTTTTATTCCAACACTCCAGAGGCAGAGGCAGGGGGATCTCTGTGATGGGGGCCAGCCTGGTCTATCTAGTGAGCTCCAGACCAGCTTGGGGCTACATGGGGACTCTGTCTCAAAGCAAGCAAACAAACAACAGCAAAAATAAAAGCAGAAGTGTCCAGTGTGATATGGAATGGATCCTTTTATATTTTGAACACTAATTCTATTTTTCTGTGAGGAAAATGAACTGCGGAAAGGCAAGAGAAGGCACAAATTCTGCGTCTGAAATCAGGCAAGAGCAGTCCAGTGGGAGATGGGGATGTCTAAGGCGGGTACTGAAGCGGGTGAAGAGGAGGCAGGGCTCAGCTAGAGGCAAATTTCACAGCACTTTCTACTGTGAATGTGAAGAGCAAGTAAAAGGGAGGAAGGAAGAAAACGTGTCCAGAGCTTTGTGCCGATTATGCAGTACAGAGGAGTAGAAGGCCGTTGCTGTCCTCGGTATTCACTCCTTTTCTTTCTTTTTTATTTGGGCCAGTTGCCATCTGACTCATTTCCTAGGGAAGTTTCAGACTCAAGAGCTCAAGTGATGCTCCTGTCTCAACCTGTCAGGACTGGGGTACAGGGTTACTTTGCTCACACCAACTTCTCCTTTCAACATGTTTAAGATGTCTGTAATCCCTACTTGGCTTGATAAGTGAGCTCAAGGCTGAGATCAGAGCTAACCATAGATACCCAGCAGTCAGTTACCTGCTTCCAAAGCTAAAAAGTCAAATTAAATCAACAAGAAGTGGGGTGGAGGCCAGCCTTTGATGCCAGGACTTGGTAGGCAGAGGCAGGTGGTTCTAAGCCAGCCTGGTCTATGTAGTGAGTTCCAGGCCAGTCAGGGATGCATAGTGGGCTCTGTCTCAAACATAAAAACAGAAAAGAAAGAAAAAGATGTGGAATAGAAGTGAGAAAGAGAAAGAAGAGAGGAGAGGTAGCAGAGTGGCAATTACAAAGGGAGGGGCCCTCAATATTACAAGTTTGAGAAAACAGGGAAGACTCAGCAGAGAAACACTAATCGGGTGTCCAGTTAGGCGCCAGGGACAATGTATTCATCTGCTTTATGCACAAAGCCTCGGCAGACAGTATTCTAACAAGAATCAGCAGAGTGCAGCGTCATCTGCATCTTTACGTACATCTTGTGCTAACAGCAGGCTTTCGGGCTGCATCAAGGAGCTTCACCTGCTGATTAAGGGAGAGGTAAACAGTACTTCTTTGAAATAACGTCTACCTTTGTTTTGACTTGACAACAAAGCCTAGCAACTCTGCCTCGTAGGCACATTTTCCGCAGGTGCTCAATCACCTTGCTCGTCTGTGGGGAATGGCTCCACAGTCAGGAAGCTTATGTGCTTGCTTAGTTGCCACCGCCGAAGCCGAGCTCAAAAACTCTCCATTATTATCATAGTCAAATCACTCCGTGACAAATCCATTTAAGACAGGTCTCGTTTGCCGTTTTATTGTGACACTGCGCAGTCTTGCAAATTTCTGGTGTTCTTTCACAGCTGGTTCTGATTTCACTCAAACAGCCCCCGCCTTTGCCATAACTCACCAGTTCTTCATCCCTACCTGCTTCAGAAATTCGGGTAATTATTCAGTAGTGCTCATTTCAGGTTTGACCCACAATCATTTTAGCTTCTCCCTACTGTCATCTGATGCTCTCACTTTATAAAAGAACTTACTGAGTTTCATCTCCCTAATTTGCTTCAAACGCAGAACAACAACAAAAAATATGGATCAATGAAATTACTTATTCTTACTCTCATCTACTTGACTGAATATTTCAGGTGCAGATCTATGTCTTTTTAAATGCTATATTAATTTTTTTCCTAACAGTGTGTAGTATAAAGTGTTCATTAAGTATGGAACAAAAAAATTCTAGAATCTTTTAGATTTTTTTCAAACTGCTCAGCAAAAATGGGAAAGATATCAAAGGACTACTTTATTGTATTTTAAAATTAGAGGAAATTCTTCTACCTCTGAAATTCAGTCAGTCCCTTGAGTTTTTTGCATAGCTTTCTCAGGGTGTATATTATGTTCATTAATATCCCATTCTGAGTAAAAACATATTCAATTGAACTAGGAATTTTTGATCCTCTGGAATTACCAACGTAATAGTCAGTATCTACATTAAATAATGGTTTCTCTCTCTTTCTCAATGCAGTAAATATTTCATATATTTTAATAAAATACATAGACCTTTTAACTATGATTCTTTACAAATACAAAATGTATCATTAGGTCAACTTTATATAATCAATGAATTTGTCCTTTTTATTCAAGAGAACTAAATTTAACCAGTTAAACATTTAGTTCTGAATTTTTTTATGTAAAACTATAATTGAGTTTAAGGTTTTTTTTCTTTATTTAATAAGTACATTAACAATCTAAATGGCATGAAGTACATTTGAGGGCATGATGCTTGTGGCTTCATGCACTCTCTACCCAAGGACACTTCTGAACACAGTTTCAAGTGTGGCACGATCCGTGTGTCCTCCACTACTAGCACTGCAGTTTAACATCATCTGTGTAAAGAGATTGTCCTGTTGTAGACAGTGAGACTTCATCCCAGTAGGAGAAGTTGAGCTTAAGCCATTTTTGTTCTGTCTTTTCTGTAAGTCATTTGAAACAGGCAGAACACATGGAAATAGTGTATCGAAGTTGATGGTTCATCAACACACCTTTAGGTCTTTGGAAGTCAGTTTAAATAGCCCTTATAATTTTAATGTAACAGGTATTAATTGGCAAAAACTCAATATTAGTGCTAGTGTTTGAAGTTCAGAAATCTTAATTTCTACTCATATTTTCCTTGAAACACAACTATCAGCTGTGTTGCATAACTTCACGGTAAATTCACTCTATGCTCCATGGGTTTTAAAAGGGAATAGAAAAAATAGTAACTCCAAGTTTTCTCCCTAAGTCTTGCCTATCTATAATGCATATAGATGAAAATTTAATTGTATTTTTTCTCTCCCTTGATACAATTACAATTTGTCCTTAATTTCCTTTCATTAAACATTTTAAAATTTTACACAGTGTTCCAGAGCATCTTTTTTTTGCACTCACCCAGAAAGAATTTGATTGAGAATAAACATAAAAATATTCCTTCTTCTCTCACATTAACTAGATGAAGTCTTGGTTCATAACCCAGCTCCTAAGTAACTGTTTACAAGAATAATATTGAGTTCAGGTTGTCTAGTATATATTACAAGCTGTCGGGAGCTTGATTCCTGGGGACCCATGAGGCAAGGAAGGAACTTACTCCTGAAAGCTGTTCTCTTACCTGAATATGTGTGCCATAGCATTGCATGTGCCCAAACTCACACATATATCACACACACACATACAACACACACACACACACAGACACACTCACCTGTGCACAACAATAAAATGTAAAACCAGAAATTTCTATGTCTAGTCACTAACATTTCACAAATCAGAATCAATTATTAGTTATATTCTCCTGCCAGTACATCTATAGTACTTGACATTACCCAGGAATCTTTTGTCTTTTAGATGTAATAAATAGACTTTCCAAATCCAATAGTTGACTTATCATAGTATATTTCAAATTTTACTGAGATATGGATATTTAACACAAACAGTAGACACAGTCCTATATGTAGGAAAGCTCAATTTTTTTTGTCCCAAAATAATAAAGGCTTAATGAGTAACAGATCCACATTCTTCTTACACAGAGAAGTAGACAAATCCTGAAACCCGTAAAACCTCCTGGCAGCCTTCTTAGGAGGTAAAACAGAAAACTCCAGAAAGGATGTGGAGACCTTGACTGTGCAAGCTTTTAGTTCGTTAGGAATTTTCAGCAGTTAAAGTAATGTTCCTTCTTATCACATATGGTGTGACAGTGACTGCCTCCAGGTAACGATGAGTTCTGTGTTTCACAAATCAATATTTAAGTAAAAATTAAGCACTGGTAATATTAATTTAAAATTATACGATCTTTACAGGATTTCTTTTTATTTTTAAAGTCTGAATTAATGTCCCATTGCCAATGTGTAGAAAGATAATTATGAAGATGTAAAAACGTTTGTTGTTCTGGAGTGAATATTCTAACATGAATGAATTAATCTTGACACCTTGAAATTTTAATCCTGTTATTTAATAAGCATCATAAATGTTCTTAAAACATCTCTGGAGCCCTACAAAAAAAGTAGACATCGTTAAAATTCATGATACTTTTATTGTTATTATGGAATTTAAAGATTAAAAAGACTAACAATCTGGTACAACATATGATGACAATTGGTGTGGTTGCTAATTATGTTATTCATTTTCATTAGTAATTTTAATATTCAAAGAAATCCTATTGTGCATGTTTGGAGTAAGAGATGACAGGTGGCACTTGCATATTCCTAGCAATGCTACTGGGAACAACCGTCCAGATATCTGGAAACATCATGTCAGGCTTGGGCTGACTTTCTCAGGCACTTCCTGGTGTCCTGTTATTACTGTCTACCTACAGCCCTGTCTCATCCTACAGGGAGATGGAGCAGTTTAGGGAGCTTCTGTTAAGAAAATTAGATAACTTTCAAAAATACTAATACTTACCTCAGACTTTCCAAATCACTCTGAAATGAGCAAGATGTTGAGGCTGTGTGTAGAGTAGTTGGTATTGTAAGGATGAGGCACAGGGTGTGCATGTGAGGAATGGTGCATGGATTTACATGGGAGAACTGAGGGAAGAGTCAATATCTGAATGAATTTATGAAGAAAGTACATACTGTGTGTCACATGCTGTGAGTGAAAACATGAAAACTATCAATGAATGAAGTATGTAAGGACTCAGCACTGACACTTTCTTCTGAGAACTGAATACTATAGCAAGCATTGTAAATTTTCTTAAAATTAACAGTGAGTTGTTTACTCAATGTTATTGAGTTCTTTGTCCAATGAATTACTCACCTAGACAAATTAGGACTAGCTCTGGGGTTAGAAATCAAGATGAAAAAAGACAGTATAGGCAATCAGCCATGACATAGACATAAATACCCCATGCAGCATGTGGTGCAGAGCAGCCTTTGGAAAGGAGACAGTGATCCTCTGGACACTCATACTCTATGTCTTAGGTACGAATAGGTTGATCATATGCTAAGGTCATGTGACTCAAAGACTCTACTAAATCTAAGTGGTGCAGTGTTAAAGCAGAGGGGAGGTGAGCTCTCAGTTTATGGTACTTTAGAGTCTATGTTCCAAAGTGCTACTGGAAGTCATGTCCTGTGAGGTTGCACCCAATACAGGTATGTTGCTCCTAAAGAATTCAGTCCCTCCTGCTGGTCCTGTATCTTTGGCAACATTTTTGCCTTCCAAACACTGCAGTTGTTACTTTTAAGAATTATTCAAGCTAAGCATAATACATGGGAGAAGAGCTTAAATTGTGACTCAATTATTTACTCCTTCTTTAATTACATTTTGAGCATTATGATGGGTCAGTGCTAAGAAGGCAAAAATGATTAACATAGTCTCATCCTCAGGGAACTCAAAAGGAACTAGTATGAAGTCAAACTTGAGAAAAGGCAAGTTTTTCTTAGCTCCTTCATGCTTCCCATGTTGCTACTGATTTCATTTTCCCAAAATATCCTTAAATATTTAGAAAAGAAAAGCTAAATTTTACTTTTGAATAAATTCAGTGCTTTTAACTTCATAAATTTAACATTCACTTTAACATTCATTCATGAGTGCATCCAGGAAACACTCTTTTAGTGATATGTGCTATGAACTTTGTAGAGATTATAGGAATAAAAACTACATAATGCCTGTCCACAAATGTATAATATGCTCATAGATTACAGATACCATTTATGTTTATATATAGTTATAAAATTTGATTGTAACATTTTAATTCAAAACAATAGCCTAATAAATAGCATTATACAGACACTAATTATGCAGTATTAGTTCTACAGTTAAGTCATTTAACAAAATCCAGAGTAAAAAATAAGGAAAACAGGAACCAGTAATATGCTCCAGTTGGTAAAGTCCTTTTCCTCCAAATCTGATGACCTGAGTTTATTTGGGACCCACAAACTTGGATCAAACTGACTCCTGAAAGTTTTCCTCTGACCTCCACAAACATGACTGGTGATATGTATACACACACATCTACATACACACATACACTTAAATAATAAATAAGCACAGGTTTAAAAAGAACCTTTAAAAAATGAGAGCAATCAAAAATATTAATCATGTTATATATTAAATCTCTATTAAATACTCCTAATTGTATTGATAGGCATTGGAAATTTATAGTTAAAATTCTAGAATGAACAAAACCAAGGGTCAGATAGAGAAAGAAGGGCAGTTGGGTTTGTTTGTAACGCATAACTACCCTTCAAGAATGGGGTTTATTAGGAGAAAGGGCTTTGACTATGAAGACTTGGAGAGCATTAGAACAGTACATCAAAACAGAGGTTTCCTTTTAAAACCTGGGGAGGAGTTATGAGTGTGGTAGTTTGAATGAGAAGGTCCCCCATAGGCTTCAAGTGTTTGGACACTTGGTCCCCAGTTTGTGGCACTGATTGGGGAGGGTCATGGAACCCTTAAAGGTGTGGCCTTGCTGGAGGAAGCAGGTCACTGGGGCAGGCTTTGAGAGTTCTTAAGCCATGCAGGATTTCCCGTTTCTCTCTGCTTCCTGTGCTTGGCTTTCTGCTCTGGTCTCCTGCTTTCACCCTGCCGCCCCCATTATGGACTCTCCCTCTGGAACTGTAAGCCTCTTTCTTCTCTAAGTAGCCTTAGTCTTGGTGTTTTGGCACAGCAACAGCGAAGTAACTAACATTGAGTAATAGTTTAAAGTAAAAGTTCCAGAGAGTCAGCCCGATGTTATGGATGCTGTTGCCTTTAATCCCCGCACTGGGAGAGGCAAAGGCAGGTGGATCTCTGTGAGATCAAGGCCAACCTGGGCTACGTGCCAGGTGTGGCTGCAGAGAGGTCCTGTCTCAGAAAAACAGAAACAGGTCAGAGAGCTAGCCATCATAGGATGATTGTGTGATGGGGCAGGGGGTGTGGGGTTGCAGGGGCTGTGGGGTGGGCAGGGTGGAGGTGAGCTTTCAGAAAAATATCCTTAACAAAGGAAATCATCTGACGTTTATATCCTTCCAAGGAATGGTTGGAAGTTCTGAACCACATGATTTAGTTCCAACTAGCACAGGTGACAAGTGACAAGGAACCTGGAAGAGCCAGGTTCTATAAACCAGGAGGAGCTGTTAGTCAGTATTCTAGTTTCACTCTGTTGCTGCAGTAAAGTACTCTGGCCAAAAGCAACTTGGAGGACGAAAGGATTTATTTGGCTTACCATTGTTCCAGATGAACTGTCCCAGGCCCTTCCTTAAGGAAGTCAAGCAGGAACTCAGCTCCGGAACTTAAAGGCAGAAACCCTGAGGAATGCTGTTTTCTTCTGCAGCCCAAGACCACCTGACCTAGGAACGGTGCCAGCCACAGCAGCGGGCTGGGCTCTCCCGTACCAGTTAACAACCAGCATGCCCCCTCCAACTCCCACCATGGCCACAGGCCTGTCTGCCCTGGGAGATCTCCGAATGTATGCTCTCTTCTCAGGTGGTTCTAGGCCGTGAAAGTTGACAGTTAAAGATAAGAAAGACAAGTTCCATAAATTAGGAGCTGTTAGGCCACAGCACAGTGTGGCTTCTTAACTCTGAATCCTTTAGGAACTTGCAGAGGGATGTTGCCTGATTTCTTCAGCCTTAACAGTAACCACTGTCTTGAAGGGAACAGAGTCATGATCTATCACACACAAAAAAATGAGAAAAACAAACAAACAAACAAACAGCAACAACAACAAAAAAAACCCAGCAAACAAACAAACAAAACCCACTCTGTGATTAATACTTCCGGAAAAGTATTTGTCCTTTCCTGCCAAAAAATAGTTACTGAAAAAAAAAAAAAAAAAAAAAAAAAAAAGCATTAAAAGCTCAATGTGGTGGCACATACCTTTAATCCCAGAGAATATCTGTGAGATTAATGCCAGCCTGGTCTACATAGTGAGATTCAGGCCAGCTGTGGCTACAGGGAGACCCTGTCTAAAAAAGATTAAAAAATAAAATAAAATAAAAAACCTGAAAAAAGAAAACCATTGAACATAAAACCCTGAGGGCCTACCGAGGTCTATCACAAAGATCTCTTGGACACTAATGTTTCCCTCATTCTTCATCAGAAGAGAATGGAGGGTAGTGGTGGCAGTATGGATTCCCAAGGCAGTTACAGAAGTATTAGCTTCATATGGCTAATGGGAGAATGGATAGTACAGGAAAGGATTTTGACACATACAGGCCTTAATAAGGGCTATCGCTTTTATTGCTGGTTTGGAAGGGCAGTTAGGAATAAGCCATGTCAGAAACCATACTGACAGAGGTTTCAAAACAGTGATTGTAGAATTCTGAGTTCCATACTTAAGGCTGGACAATGACTTCTTCATGCAGTGCAGTGCTGGACCAGGCTGCGATTGTTAGTGACCATAAGGTCCTCCTCACAGCAAAGTACATGAGCCAGATTTTATGAGTGTTGCCAGAATTCCCCAGCTTCATAATTACACCACTTTTTCGTTCTGACACTATAGATTCTGTTCTGTTGCTTGGCTGAGATGTCTGGCTTTGCACAGTGGAAAAAACTATTACCAAACCATTCCAACCATAACTTGTGATCTGATTCAGAACTAGACCTTTCCTGCCAACTATAAGCTGAACAATTCAATCCCTTCCTTCATTCTCCTTATGTATTTTATACAGTCTCAAACAAAGCTAACCAAAGGTGGAAAAGGTTCAGAAATTATCTGATAAATGTTTCAGATGAATAACTAAACTGCATTTCAATTATTCAAGGGACTCTTGTCCATTTATTTTATGCTTGGCATTGGCTATTAGGAAACAAAGAAGGTAATTTGAATTTGTTAGAGGGAAGACTATCAACCTGAATTCTTGACAAATGTTCATTTACATTTTTGGCTTTTACAGAATGAATCAACATCCACAGTCTGTTATGTTAACTCCACCCAGAGCATTTACTTTTCTCCAAAAAAACAAGATGCAAAAGCCCACAGTTTGAGAACAGAATGCTGAATAGATTTCTCAGGAATTGTGTTGAGTGGTAAGTTTCACACCAAGCTTGCAGATACTCTTGTGTCCCTGATCAATGACACACATTGGTAAAATGAGTCACATGCTCTGAGGTCACTGTCTGGTTACAGAAGAAAAATGTCTAAGTATTAAGCCATCAGATTTATCTAGGAATCAAAACACAAGCTCCAAACCCACAAGCTACAAATACCCATCAATTGAATCCATGTGTGTGGAAATGTTTTGCTAAGGAAAGCTCTTTTCAAATGCTAATCACTATGCTACAGGCTCAACTAAAAGTTCCTTCAGGGAAGAGATAACCTCTTACTCATCTTTCTAACACAAACCTCAGAGAATCAAAGGAGGTCTGTTTACTGGCAAAGTGCACTTAATTAAAGCTCAGTTCTTAGGCTAAACACCAGAGGGCTATTGGAATCTCAGTCCTGGTTTCTTCTGAAAACCATATGCCTGAATATAAACAATTAAAACACAGTTCATTCCCATCTGCAATGACTGTCATCTAAATATTGTTACTGCCTTAAAAAAACATATTTATTAAATAGCATCATTGAAACTACAATCAACGTCAGAAAACTCAGAAAATAAGTAACATTCTAAAACTTAACAAATAAAACATATATGTAAAGAGATAATATGAAATAAAGTATTAAAAATTTGGATTGGTTTAGTTATTTTGTCTTACATAGAAATGTACATGGAAATTATGTTAAGGTCTTTATGGAGATTAAGTCATGAATTTTAGTAATATGCCTAACCACTTACTGAAAAAGCATGGCCTCTCAAAGAACAAAATAATATTCAAGGTTTAAGACAAAAAAGAAAAGGGGTGGGGAGCGAAACAAAAGTGTTCAGTTTTAAACTAAGTTCATCTTTACTATGACCAAAAAGTCTGACTACAAAACATAATATTTTAAAATAATAATTTTACTATTTTAATTGTGAATTCCATGACTATTCACATTATCAACAAATAAACACAAAAAATGCCCATTTGTTTCAAATTTATGCTTTTTTAGGAGATTTCCTTCACCTAGTTAGACTTGGGAAAGACATACTCTAGCCATCCTCCAGGTGTGAAGTACAAACGTGATCGCATTAGATTACTCTCGGCTGAACTGCATACGCTCTTGCTGGATCCCCACAGAGGATGTTCAATGCTTGAATTGCAACTCTGTTCAATAAGAGTTAGTTATAGAAGATAGAGAAAAGAGTTCCCGCCTCTCTTTCCTGATTGGATTTGGGGTCCCAATTTCTGTTCAGCTCCCTAACCCTAACCCCACACCACTAGAGTGACTTAGCCACTTGACCACCTCACAGTAAAATGCAAATAAGGGGTTTTCAGAATAAAAATCTTTTGAGGACTGAATTTCAAAAGAATATAAGTATGAATAGTCATTAAAGATGACTTTAAGGATTTGTGGAATTAATGCTACATACAAGCTCACTAAACAATTCAATGAAAACAACTTTTTATTTGCATCTTAGAAAGTGAAATATTTAAAAAAATCAAATTAAATAATGTGTTTTGAAATATTTTTGCCTAAAAGTATATTTAAACTGTAATATTAGCTGAAAACTGAAATCTCAGTTTGCCATCTTAAGTATCCACTATCTAGGCAGTGTTTAAGTTGGAGCCAGCTGCCTTTATACTACCAGAGAATTATTAGACTTTCACTATCAAACAGACATCTGTGGAGGAAACTCCTTGCCCTTTGTTAGATGGTGTGAAACTGCTTTTCCACCCACCTTTCAAGTAGAGAGGTTCAGAGTGTTTAAGCAAGCCGTGAACCAGGCACAGCAAAGGCTCTAAGCCCTGTTTAAGCAAGCTGGTTCACAGCAAAGGCTCTAAGCCCTGAGCATTTTCATCTCCTTGTTATCTTTTTGTTTGTCTCTCTGGCTTGTTTGTTCTTAAGATTTTTGTGTCTGCTTTTGCTTTTAAATACTGAAAAGTTTCTTTAAAATCTTGTCTGAACTTGGTCTTCCCTCTGAGATTATCATAGCTATCCTTACAAAATCCTGGCAAGCAACCTTAAAGGGAAGCCAAGTGAGACAGCTTGGTGAAGAATGCCCTTATCCTTTCCATGCTTTTAAAAAGTAGATGAGAGATTAGGAGGAGATGAGAGAAGGGAGGATGGGGAAGTACTGCTTGGTGATCTCAGAGTCGGGGTGAAAAAATCACTCTGAGAATGGAGAGTGACGATGTTGAATAACTGTCATGTTCATGTCCCCAAATAGTACAACTGAAATGAATAACGTGAAGGTTTTATTCACATGTATTAGAACACATTTTGAAAAGAAGTTAATTATTTTATATGCCACAATTACTGAACTGTGTAGATAGATGAACTGTAGGGCAGGTGAAGTATATCCTGGCCTAGTTAGTGACAGCTGTCACCTTGCCACAGCCTAGAGTCATCTGCCCGCTCAACTGAGGGATTCCCAGATCAGATTGGCCTTTAGCTAGGAGAGGAACTGTCCTGATAGTTAATTGATGTAGGGGAGCCCAGGCCATTGTGGACAGTGCCATCCCTGTGGGTCTTGGCTGTATGAGAAAGCTCTCTGAGCAAGCCCAGGGTGGGAGCAAGGGGGTGGGAATGGGATGGGTAAGCAGAGTTCCTCTGTAGTTCTTCCTTCCAGGTTCCTGCCTTCACTTCCTGCCCTGACTGCCTTCAGTGATGGAGTGTGGCCTGGAAGTGCAAGCCAGGTAAACCCCTTCCACTCCCAAGTTGATCAGAGTTTTATCACAGAAACAAAAGCCAACTAGAGCAGACCTCAACCAAGCAATATTTTTTAAACTCACATCCCTTCTCATGGGAGGAAAACAAATCCTACGAGATCTGATCCTTCTTGGATGCGCAGTCAGCTCTCCTTCAGATGAAGAGTTTCAAGGAATAATTCTCTTCAGAGACTACTGAGATCCGCAGAGAGACCTTTTGGATACCCTTCTGATACTGGAGAAGCAGAATAGGAGTGAAGACTCCGGTTTACATGCCAGAAACATAAATAGAGGCTGCTATCAGCTTACCTTCTATTTAAACAAAACCTACATTACCTGAAGAAGGAAAAAAGGAGAGCTGGAGGGATGGCTCAGTGGTTAAGAGCACTGGCTGCTCTTGCAGAGGACCTGGGTTCAGTTCCCAGCCACCATGTGGCGGCTAACAACTGTTCATAATTCCAGTTCCAGGGGATTCAACACCCTCTTCTGACGTCTGCAGGCACTGCATGACATGGGTGCACTTGCCTATATGCAGGCGATATACACATACACATAAAATAAAAAATAATAAAACAATAAAAAAAGAGCTGAAACATTCTCTGGGGTTTAGAGAGGCCCAGCGATAATAAAGAATGACATATTAAAGAAGCTCAAATTATAACTGAAAATATGTCAGTAAAACGGTAGAGCAGAGATGCTTCTATGATTAATGGATTTGAATTAATTCAGAATATTATATCACTAATAGTCTACCATTTACTTTAAAACTGCATAAAATGATTGTGAGATTTGGACTACTGCACAATTAAGAGTTTCTTTGAAAATATAACTGCATCATTTTGGTTTTGCATTAAGTGGGACATTTCACATTAAGTATTCTTCACCTCTGTCGCCTACATTGAATATTAACGTAATTATCACAGATTCCAAATGTCAGTGCTGCTTCCCACAGGAAGAGGCAGGGCACAGTAGCATCTGCTCTAGGTGGAGAGGTAGACCAGAGACCCTGTGGAGAAACATGTTTTGCATAATAAGAACAATAACGTTTATTCCCAAATGGGTTCCTTTGGGGGAGCTAAGATTAAGGAAAACGTGGTGATTATGCAGAGAATATTAAAACTGACTTCACTTTTGGGCTATCAGAAACCTCTGTGTTTTACTTACCAGCTTAGTTGAACACAAAGCACTGAACAGAAATCATAAAGGAAGAAACGCAAGATGTTTGGAGAAGTAAAGATGACAGGATAAGTCGAATCTAAAACACACTTTATTTAAAAAATTATTTTATTTATTAATTTTATGTGTATAAGTGTATTACCTCCATGTGTGTAAGTGGACCCATGTCATGCAATGCCTGAAGAGGTTAACAGAAGACATGGGATCCCCTGGAACTGGATTTAGGAAGGTTGTTAGCCATGCAGGTGCTGGAATTCAAACTGGGTCTTCTACAAGAGGAGCCAGTGCTTTTAACCACTGATCCATCTCTCCATCCCCAAACATGCATTATATATCTTAAGTGAATTTAGCTGAATATACACAGAGGTTCACAGGTAATAACCTCCAAACCAACAAACGAAACAGCGGAATCATTATAACCTCCAGACCAACAAATGAAACAATAGAACCATTGTAGCCTCTGGACTAACAAACGAAACAGCAGAACCACTACAACAAAACCCCCAACAATTTGATTTAAAGAACTTACTTAAAAAAAAAAAATCTTAATATGCCTGGGAAGTGGGTATGCGCTGGTAGAAAACTGTTGTCTTTGTGAATGAGACTATCAGAAAGGGCTTTAAAATGAAGATTGACAGTACTGCTGCTGCAGACTGAGGAAGCAAGAATAAATAAAATAAATAAATAAATAAATAAACAAATAAACACGTCTCCTCCCCGCCAATCGTCTGGGCTGTATCCCTGTTACTACAGTCTATGATACATTCCTTTCAATCTTAAACAGAAATAGTGAAATACTAGTTTCTTTAGTGAGACTTCAATTACTTAGTGATTTATTATAAGACAGAAAACATGGCCCTCAGGAGACTGGGAATTTCTAGTAGCAGAGGGTAGAGCTCTTTCCTGCCTTCCTAGGTTGGTCCCAAGCTAGTCTATGGGATACTTTAGCAACTCTAGATTTTATGTACTTATTTATTTATGTATTTATTTATTTTATGGTTTGAGAGTCTAAGTATGTGATGTATGTGTGTGATGTATACCCTTGTGTGTATGTGTGTGCAAGCTTGAATATATGAATGAAGACTATGTGAGGACATTTGACTGTCCTACTTGTCGCTACACACCTTACATCATTGAGACACAGTCTCTCACTGACTCTGCTGCTAGCCAGCAGCCTACAGTGGCCTCCTGCCTTCACTCCCCACTGCCCTGGTGTTACAGGCATGTAAGACATGCCTGGCTTTTCACCTGAGGACTGAGGATTTGAACTCAGGTCATCATGATTGTACCACAGACAATTTTACCCCTTCAGCCTCTCTTCAGCCACTCACATTTTATTCTTGTTCTTTTATTTTATTCTTGTCTTACCCTTTTGCAAAAGAGAGTTGGCTTTCCTTGATTTCTTTAAACATACAAGTGTATTTTAAGGCTTCCATCACGATATTCAAAACCAACTCTTCTTTCATCCTCCTTTTGTTTCATGGTCTGGGTTAGCATTACCATCATTTGGCAGGCTTACTTATGTTCATTTTCTGATTCATTCTGCATTTACTTCTCCTACCTTCTGGTTGTGGGTCCTGGTCCTGAGCCATGGCTCCTAACTCAGATCCCCTCCAATTAAGATCCATGGCAACAGCATCTTTGTTGTTCTGTTCTGGGTATTGTTTTACTTTTTACTTAAAACACAGTCTCTTGCAGAGTTTGCAGTTTCTGCTCCTTTTTCAACCTTTGCCATTTTGTTTGAGTCAGGCCCTCAGTGCAGTTTTCAGTGACTTAGTTTTTGCTAGTCTAGAACTACGCACATCTTGCTAATGTTGGAATAGCAAATAACCCCATAATATTAGCTGGTCATGACTATGAAATCTCTGTCTGTTCAAGGACCCACATTTCCAGTTTCACTGGCTAATCACCTGGTCATAAGATCACCCCTAGGAAGCTGGGTTCATCTTAAGTCATGCTAAATAAATGGACAGAATACCAAGGGTGTTAATGACATAGTGAACTTTTCCTGCCCAGATTCCAACCTCCCAATGCAGTGCTTCTGGACAAAGCCACAGACATGTAGGTCTCTGTAAGTCTGTCTGATTTTCGCTTTTCTGAATTCTTCAGAAAAGTGTAATCTCTCCTTTACTTCGCCATATCAGTGTCTAAACATGCTTCTTTAACGCTCTGGGCTGCATCTTGTATTTCTTTACCTTTTCTCTAAATCTTGCTCCTCCTAGCTATGTGGCCGCCAGTGGGCCACGTGCCTGACCTCCACGTGGGCTCTAAACTTGCCTGACTTCACGGCTTTGCTCCTCTTCCCCTCCATTTTCCTCCTCAAGGCAGCTAGTGAGATTAGCAGACCAGGAACCCTCCTGCGGATGCTCCTCCCTGCTCCCCTGCTTGGACAGAGCACTGCTGGCCCTTCCGTGGACCTGCTCTTGCCTCTGTTGATCTGCAACTCACAGCAGCTACAGATGTCAGCGCTGAAATTGCACGAGAATGGGCCCTTCTGCGTTCAGGCATGGGTGGGGAGGGGCTCTGAGAGCCGTACTCTACCGTGCTGAACCATTAGCTACTGATAGATTCAAGGAGGAGTTGTCGTTGGCTTCAGTGGTCTACCCAGCTGGCACCAATGAATGTCTCCTAGTCAATGGTTACACAGAACAAAACAATTCAAAAAGAGAATCTGAAAAAGGGACTTGAGGGAGGAAGTTAGGGGGAGGGGGTGATGCGGATGGGAGGGAGATAGGGTGAATGCAGAATGTAATCAAATGCCTTCTATGCTGTCTGAAAGCTTCAAGGAACAAACAACGAGTAAAAGAAAGATGTTAAATGACTTTTAAAGATTCATTTAAAATATAAAAAATAAACTAAAAATAAACAATCCTTTAAAAAGTAGAACAAACAAAATTCTAAACAATTAAGGAACTAGATCTTTAGGGTATGAAGATGCCCACGAGCGACTTAAAGTTCGTCACAAGCACACTACTAAAGACTAGGCATGGTGGTGCATGCTTGTAATCCCAGAGCTGAGGAGGCAGAATCAGGTAGATTCCTGGGGCTTATTAACCAGCCTGCCTATCCTAATTGGCAAGCCCTACTCCCAGCAGAAGCTCTGTTTCAAAAATCAAAGTGCGGAACTGGAGAGATGGTTCAGTGGTTAAGAGGACAGGCCGTGGGCAGAACTGGAACCAAAGGAAGAAGGGAAATAAATGTATTGACAGTTGTATTTCAAATAGCTTTTGAAATGAACTATTGCAAATGATTCAGGTCTTAGCAGTTGTTCAAAATCTTTGCTCTTCATATTTGTTCTTGCTTTGAAGATTTATTTTATTATTTATTTATGTGTATGTATGGTGTCTGTGTCTGTTATCTATTTCCCCCTCTCCGTCTTTCTCTCCCTCCCTCTGTGTGTGTGTGTGTGTGTGTGTGTGTGTGTGTATTTTCACATGCATGTGGGAGCCTGAGAAGGTCAGAAAAAGGCATTGATCCCTTAGAGCTGGGGATTCAGGCAGTTGTGAGCCACACAGTGTGGATGCTGGGAACTGAACATGGGTGCTGGACCAAATGACAGTCCTCTGAAAGAGTAGTAAAACTCTTAACCCTGAGCTGTCTCTCCAGTCCCCTTCCATTCCTGTGTGTGTTATCGGACATATCAATTTGCAAACATCAGTTATCACTGTGATACTCATGCATCATGTCTACTCCCTCCTTTCCTCTCTCAATCCCTTTCCTTTCTTCACTTCCCACATCCCTTGTTTTTCCCCACAGAACCCCTTCTATTTTCATGCCTTAAGAAAAAAAAAAAAACCTACACTCTGCAAAAGAATAAAAAAAGCAATAAAAAGAATAATGGCCTTTCTAACTATGTTCTTAAAATCATGATATGAAAAGTTTCTCATTTATTGACCCATAAAGTAACAGAAATGTGATGTGTCTAATGATGCATTATCCACGAAGGTAAAACAGAAAAAAATTCCCTGGTCCCAGGGCATTTTATAACTTGGTTGATTCACCCATAAATTCAAACAAGAGCATTTATCCTAAGCACCTACTGAGCAGAGTCCTCATACTGATCTAAACATTGCTTTGAATTTTATTCTCTAAACCTACATGTGTTTTTTGCCAAGCAGTAGGTATAATATTTTTCATCCTAAAATTTATATTTGAAAGGGTGCTGTAGAAGTACTCTGTAGACTTCAACCAAGTTAAGCTTGTTAGAATAATTTATGGGAAGATGAGATGACATCTCCATTATTATGTATGACAAAATTATAACACCATAAAATGGCCTGGCTTTGCTAGTTTATCTTTCCTGACGATCTGACGATAAAGGCGAGAGATGGACAGAATGCTACATAAACACTGAAGCTGTTGTACCATATAGGAAACAAAATGACAGCCTTTTTTCTCTCATGTGCATCAAGGGCACACACAAACTATTCTAACAAAGCTGTTTCACTAGCAGGTCTCAGAACAGACCTTATTCTAAAACCTAACAAAGACACTTGAAAATCCAAAGTAAGGAATGCTAAGCCCTGTTTATTTCCACGGTTGATCTCAGTGCCTTTGCTAACTTAAAATGACTCTTCACATGCTATTACATAGCAGTTCCTAAAATTTTGAAAACTGAATCTATCAGCACTATGCACGGACTCTGGATGCTTTAACAATGCGTACAACTGTGGGACAAAGGGAAGTAATTTCACAGGTAGCTCACAAACCAAACAAGTGAACAGCACACAGAAGAGTGAGTAATTGAATTTAATATATTTGCTGAATAAAAAAATTCAGGTCATACCTGACTTCATAATGTACAGATTGTCTGAAATACAGAGAGTTCAAAGAACTCCATCATAAGTCAGTTGGGGCAGCATGCATTCATGCAAATGTTTCTATGTAGTCATTTTTGTGTGCATGTTTGGTTCTGTATGGTATATGTGTGTGCACCTGTGTGTGCCTGTGTGTAGAGACTAGAGATTGACATGAGGAGTCTTCTTCAGTTGCTCTCCATATTATTATTATTATCATTATTATTATTATTATCATTATTAATTAGTATTTTGAGGCAGCGTCTTTCACTAAACTTGGAGCTTATCAATTCGAAGGACTTGCCAACCATTAATCTCCAGAGAGCCTCCAGCCTCCGCCTTCCCAACACTGAGATTACAAATGCGAGCCTCCATCCTGGCTTATATGTGAGTGCTAGGAAGTCAAACTCAGCTTCCCATTGTTGCATAGCAATCGCTTTACTGACTGAACCGTCTCCCCAGTCCCATTATATATTTTTTAAGACAGTGATTGTGGCAGGT
Organism: Eospalax fontanierii; assembly: GCA_035773235.1. Taxonomy (NCBI): domain Eukaryota; kingdom Metazoa; phylum Chordata; class Mammalia; order Rodentia; family Spalacidae; genus Eospalax; species Eospalax fontanierii. The sequence goes on from CM069527.1 coordinate 11,598,166, forward strand.
GAGGAAAAAGAGTTATGCAGGATGTGCATATATGTTTCCTTAGAAAAATTTTCTGCAATCTGAGTTACTAGAAAATGGTTACATTTATTATTTATATAATGCTATTTAATTGACATTGGAAGAGTTTGGAATACTAATAGATTAAATGTAAATAATACAAATGCAGGGTTGGAGAGATGGCTCAGTGGTTAAGAGCATCTGCAGCTCTTGCAGGGGACTCAGGTTCAATTCCCAGCACCCACATGGCAGCTGACAACCTTCTGTAACTCCAGTTCCAGGGAATCCAACACCTCTTTTTGACCTCTTCGGGGATTGCACTACATGGGTTCACTTACATACAAGCAGGCATTACATTCATATACATAAAATAAAAATAATAAACAAAATATTTAGAAAATAAATAAAACAAAATGTGCAACAAGGGTCAAGGTATTTCCTTTGTTGTGCAGAACTATATGCCAGAGTTTTGATGACTGATTGTAACTGTACATATATTCTTAGTAATGCTAACATTAATATTACTATTACTAATAATAGTAAATGTATAGAGTTCTCTCATTGGCCAGGCTTTTGACATTCCCATTCCCATTTTCTTCTCTATTTTTAATTATGGAAACTGGAACTTGAGGAAGTCTAATATCTAGAAGTGCCCTCACAGTGACAAGAACCCATATTTGACCCTACTTTCTACTGTGTGAACTTAAGCATCCATCACAGCCACTATGAATTCTGGATGCAATAACTACATCTCAAAAGTCTGAAGCTTTCTAAGAAAGCAACATGCTCTAAGGCTTCATCTGTCTTTATAAAATAATCAGAAACTATTATGAATCATAAACAGTTAGTATAAAATAAGCTGTTTGATATTAGGTCTTGAAGGCCCAACGCTGAAGGTGTTGGGACGGAGACCATGTTAAGATGATAATGCAATCTTTTACACTGTTGTTAACCCTTTGTTCATAATCTCTTGAGAGAGGAACATTCTTATAGTTAAGTGTTTTCTGAAAAGCATGTCTTAGAAAAAACAATGCTCAAAAGGAACTCCAAAAACTCATGAAGTAAATGAAAGAATAGACTTGTTTTTGAATAGAGAAAATAATACGAATAACATAATCACAAATAAAAAAAAGCTGTTCTTGGTTCTTGGCTGTCTTCTTGAGAAGGAAATCTATTTTCTCTTTTGATCTTCGGTCTCCTGCTTGAAGCAGCACTCTCGTGATTCTGCAGCCTCAGAGTAAGACTGAGAAAAAAGACAAGAAAACTTTTATCTGGTCCCTGGGTTCCATCCTGAGATGATTCAGGGGGTGAGAGGTGTGTTACAGAAAATAGGAATAGATTGTGATAAATGAAAAACAGATAGTACTATAGAAAAATGAAGGGGCACCCACAAAAGTGAGACGGTGGAAGCCAATTAGAAACACCCAGAAATTAGGCATTTTCCTTACTAATTCAAGGACAGTTTTTAAGGCAAAAGATGTATTTAAGAGACTATCAAATTACACAGTAAAAAGCCTTGAAATCAGGTCAATGATCTTAATTTTTTATCATTTATTAAAATAAGCTTACTCATTTAATCCCTATGATAACCCTATAAAGTGAACTTCATTATTATCTCTATTTTACACTAGTAAAATTGAATCATGTAGAGGCTAAGAGATTCAAAGTTACAGTAGTAGGAACTGTGCAGACAAATGTTCTAAGTCAGGTAGTTATTGGGACTTTTATTCACAGAAAAGAAGCATATTACAATTGAGTTTAAAAATGAATAATCTTTGAATCCTGTGTTAGATTTAATTGTGTGAAATTGTTGTTATTTTTTGTGGGGGTTTTTGCCTGCTTTTGCTGTTTCGGATAGGAGCACAGTGTATCCCAAGCTGGCATTGAATTCTGGGCCTCCTGAATCAGCTTCCTGAGTGCTAGGATTATAGGCCTGGGCCACCATGCCTAACACTCATCTATTCTTTAAAAATAAAATAAGGAAGGGAGAAAGGAAGATTGGTATAACTTCAGGAGAAAAGTCCTCTTTCGGAATTTTAGGATGAATTACTTAAATTCCCAATGAAAAGCTAAAACGAAGGTATGCAGATTTCAAATATTATTTTAAAAAATTATTTAATAGTAGAGTTGAAACAATGAAAATACAATGATTTATTTGCTCTTAGCAGAGCGACCGATGATTTATCTCTTTTTATGGTAGAGCTATTCAGTCCATTGTTTCTTACAATTTTTATGCACATTAAATTTAAGATTAAAATAGAGGCCAGAGTGATGGCTCAGCAATCAAGTGAACTGGCTGCTCTTCCCTAAAGGACCCAGGTTGGGTTCCTAGCATTCACATGGTAGCTTACAACCATCTCTAGTTCTAGTGCCAGAAGCTCTGACATCCTCTTGTAGCCTCTGCGGGCATTACATAAACAGGTGCACTGACATACATGTAGGCAAAACATCCATATACTTAAAATAAAAATCAATCAAAAAATTAGATAAAAGAAAATCATTTTTAAAAAATCTAGTAAAAATATTGTACTTTATTTTTCTATAGAGTAAAAATCTACAGTGACAAGGCTCCTCTTCACCAAAGAATGGTGCTTACAAGTATCAGAAACATGCATCATTCCCTAGAACACTAACTTGGAATATTGACAAATAGAGATGAAGTTCTTAATGAAATGCATATCATGGGAGACACAAATATAAGCTACAGCATTCAGAGACACACAAGGGAGCAGGGGAGAACTTCAAAAAAGTTTAACCAAACAACGACACCTTTTCCTCTCATCCTTCAAATCAGTAAAATTTCCTTACACTATGTGCTGTAGTGAATGCTGTTAGTTCATTACCTAAAATTTGAACAATAAACTAGGATCATTCGTATAACAAAAGGCATGTTAGTTGAGCACAGAGGTGGAACTGACATACCTATTTTGTTTCATGAGGTATTTTCAAGGTGTACTGACCTTTTAAAACATTTTCACAATTGAGCCTTTCCTTCTTTTTCTGATGGGGGTAGGGCAGGTAGGTTGCTGTCTGAGAGAGCACTTTTAAGTCTGAGGCCAACTGCAGAGTCCATCTAGTGAGACAGGAAGTTCAAGGACCTGGATTTCCATAGAAAAGTTTCAGCCACTGTTTAGTATGCAAGAAAGTACCTGTTCTAAGGCTGTTGTGTTGCACAGACTGGCTGGGAAGAATGCAGAATAGTACAGAAAAGCGGGTTCCTGAGCAGGATTCTTAAATTTTTTCCCACTTGCAATTCCTTGTCACTTGAGAAATTTTTATACAAGCTTGGGTGTGCAAAGGTATGTAAAATGAATACTAATAAAACGTTTGGTGTCATTAAATCATAAAGAAGTTTACTTGAAGCAATTCTTTAGTATTCATATAATTTTGTCATTTATTAAAGATGAAAGCAATTTTGCTCTCTGATGAGATGCATGTGCTTGCTCATTTTTATATAAATAATTAAATCCTGTCTGAACACTTGATATTGCAAGAGCATCTTTAGTTTTCCAGAGGTTGTCAATATTTTGATTTTAGAACAGTCAATGCTGAAATCCCAACTTCATATAAATATAGTACAAAATAGCTCAGGGCCGTTTAACCCTTACCCACCCAGGGCAAGGGACTTAGGGACAATTGTGGGAGAGGGGCAGAAAGACTGTACGAGTCAGAGGAGGTGGTGCAGAACTATAGTGAAAGGAGTCTGATAGGCTCCTGGGAACTTGTTCATATGAACATACAGCAGCCGTGACAGCATGCATAAGACCCATGCAAACTCAATCAGATAAGCCAGCATGGGACTGGGGAAATGAACAGGAGGTTCCAGCCGTAGCCAAAGCACTGATCACTGCTGGGCGAGGAGAGTTGTTCTTTGAGGGAGTGATGCTAGACAGGCGGAACAGGCTCCAGTGGATGAACTCAGGCCGAGAAACATGTGGGTACACAAACTTGAATTGATAGGCTTTAGCATATGACAGACTATAAAATCCAGTCAGTGGGCTATGAGGTGGTGCAAATAGGGGAAAGGGTACAAATATCATTAAGATGTATTGTATGACATCCACAAAAATTCAATAAAAATATACATAGAAAAAAACACAAGACAGTGTTAGAAATTCTGTCCTAATCACTAACAAAAATTCATTTAATGATTTATGAAACTCAAGCCAAGAATCCAGAGAGAAAATTTTCAAATCAAATATTCTAACAGAATACACAAAACTCAAAGGTTTTCTAATTTATTACATGCTAAGGAATTACGGGGGCGTGAATCGGGGGAAGGGAGGGAGGCAGGGAGCAATTACAGGAATTATAGGAGACTTTGGCTTCCATAATTAAATCTTTAGTTTTTCATAAGGGCAGAAAACTAAATTTTCTATGGACCTAAAAACATTACAAATTGTAAATAAAGTGGGCTGAATAGTTCCAGGCAGCACTGTGTTGTCTGGATGGCACTATGCACAGTACTAAGCAAATATTCTGTGCTCAGAACAAAAGCTGTAGTGAAGTTGCAAATTCTGCCAGAAATCCCTCGGATTCATTTGCTTTCAAATTACTTTTTGATCATTATGCATTCAGAAACCTTTCACTGTTGCCAGATGTCTCATGGTCTTCACATCCAGTTAGGTGACTCCATGTGAGGTTATGGTTTACAGTTAAAGAAGCTGGGATTTAGAAGATCTCCTTCATGAGAAACACTGAACAAACAGAAGACTACTACTTTAGAAAGTAGTTTCTTAATATTAAATATGAGATATGAAGTCATAAGCCAGAAGAATTAGATCTACTTTTGCTAATTGCTAAATGTGACTTTAAGGGCTATTCAAAGTCCATCTAAAACACACACAGTCCAATATAAATGTGATTTATTCTGTGCCTCTTTTAAAAAAATTGACCATCCCATTACATTTTGCTCATTGAGTTTAAAAAAAGCAATAAATGTAATATAAAAAATTCAAATGGCATTCATAAAGAGGTTTTAAAATTCAAGAATAAAGGCAAGGAAAAAGTAGTAATTAACTTTTCAGTCTATGAATCAAATGTGGTATACTTTTACTTCATAGATCCTATGCTTAATTATATGATGGTGATCTGACCTAGATTCTTTTCCACTCCTAAGTTTTATAATTTTTGATGTCCCCTTGTAAACACTGCTTACTTAGGCTATAAACCAGAACTCAGGAATTTTAATGCCCTGTATTTAGTTCAGGTGTCTCTTCTCAAAAATGAACACTGGATGCTACAGTGCCTCCCACTTTCTATAGATGTGTTTCAAGACCTCTAAAGAACTCGTGATGACACCCAGCGTACCACACCCCCAAATTTATGTTCCCTTGACTGAGTGCTTATCACTCATTGTTACTGTAGTCAAAATATGATGGCTTTATTGGGAAATGGAAAAAGGTATTTAGTGATTTCACGTTTCTCATCCCATTATGAAAGACCGTGCATGTCTCTTTTCCTGCACTAGACACATTACTAGAGAGGGGACATTTGTTCATGGTTGTACGTTTATCAAAATGAACATACAGTGCTTGATCCACAATAGATATTTAATAAGTACTGAACAAAGTAACACAAGTCAGGACAATCTTTGAAGTGTCTACGAGTCTCTGGAATACTAGGACAGCCTAAATCGATTGCCTAACTATGGCAGCTGCTATGCTAGTGCTCTGAGACACTGCATAACACCAAGCAACTAGAGGACAGCTTGAATTCTGGGTGCCAAACGCTCGGAGGTCACAGTTTCCACCCATACAACAACCTATGAAACTGTCCTTGTACCAGGCAATTAACTGAGACTTAGCAATCCAGCAAATCAAAATTTCATGAGGTTTCTCAGTACAAATATTCACTAGTATTAGAGAGACAAAGGAGTTTACCCTTGTGAGTTGATCTAACCCCTGATGTTCTTAATAAAATACCTCCAGGAGAATCAAGTGACTCCCTGCTTCCTACCTGGTATGCCAGGCCTTGGTAATTTTAGACTATCAGATGGAATGACAGATTGTGTTTTGCAAGTATGGTGACACCTCTCTCTCTCTCTCTCTCAATCTCTCTCTCTCTCTCCTCTCTCTCTCTCTCTCTCTCTCTCTTTGTGTCTCTGTTTCTCTCTCTCTCTCTCTAAAACATACACACATACATACACGTGTATATGCATTCCATCTTCAGTATTCCTATTTTTAAAATGAGGTTAGAAATCCTCCAGTGAGAAGTGAAATACAAAGAACTTGCTTTCTCCTTAAACCCAGTGGAACTTTGTAACTCTAGCAACACAATGCAGAGCAAGTGATTTTGAATGGCATCTGACAGTAGAGTATAAACGATCAAATGACATTGTCATGGCTCACTTTCCCATGCTACTTGTCCTTACAATCTGGCCATCATGTGAGAAATCACAGGCTACATGAAGATACCTCAATGGATATTCCAACTAAGAACCATATCAGGTCTTACAGAACTGTGATGGAATAAGAAGATAAATAATTCTAACCACTAACATTTGAGTTTTCCAGAAATCATGAGAAATAATACATGATTATTTCTATTTTTAACCAACAAGTTTTGGAATGACTTGTTATAAAGCAATAGAATCTGGAAGTTTGTTTGATCTTTGGAATGTCCATGTGCTACTAGAATTAAGGAGAATTTGTTGCCCCATACACTCTGGATAGTTTCTTATTGGCAGAAAGTATATACTACTCTGCACTTCACAGTCCTATAGCTAATACTATCATCATGGAATACATAACAAATTATTCTCAAAAATAATATTCCAAAGTCCTGCTTAGTACATCTTTCAGATTAGCACTGAAGCCCTTTAAGATATTTCTCTTTTTCAAATGTATTTCTCTGACAGCATTTGAAGAATATAGTTTCATTGTCATTGTTATTTTGTTTTAGTTTTAAAACTTACCTTCTTTTATTTTTAATGAAATGTGAATTATTTTTGGTTGGGAATGCACAGGTCTGCCAAACTCAGAGCTTCTACTGAGATCCATCCAAATAATTTGACTTAGGGAATCCTTCCTCTGAAGTTCATCTTTGTTCACTGTGTTCACCCTGATCGCATTCTAAATCCTCTGTAAAACCATGGCTTTCTAGTCAGGTCAGTGTCCACTGAAGTCTCTTAGTGCAAGTTCCTCCACTGGGGTCTGGTCAGCTAGAGTCACTCCCTTAAAGAAAATCAGTTCTTCACCACCCAGGAGAAATCAACTGTGCAATCATTTTTCAGCTAAGATTAGGGCCTGCTGCCCATTTCCACAGTTTTATCCTGGGTTTTTATTGGTTGATTTGCCTGGGTCTTGTGCATGCTGTTATCATTGCTGTAGGTTCATATGAGCAAGGTCCCAGGAGCCTGTGAGACTCTATTTCCATATGGTCATACACTTGGATCTTATGATCTTTCTGTTCCTCTTACTCTATGGTTCCTGAGTCCTGGGTTCATTGCCCTCTGTTGCATGAGGGTGCTTCATTGATGGGATGTCATGGGACACTAACGTGACTTGATAGTCCTTAATGTAAATGACAGACTGTATGAAATCTAGTGGGGGGTACAGGATGGAGGTAGCTGATGGAGGAGGGGTATAAAGATGATTAAGATGCTGAGTATGAAATGTACAAAAATTCAGTATGGCTCATCAATATCTGTTTCTTTTTTTTCCTTTTTTCTAGGTGATGGGCTGTGGATTTATGCATGATAGGCAAGGGATCGACCACAGCTCCAACATCAGCCCTCTATTGCTCATCTTCAGCTCCACAGAAACCAGTGAGCCACCTTCAGATACATGGAGAGCCCTTCTACTAACCTTCTTGGGACAGGCCATTCCACTAAAGAGTGTATTCCTGAGCCAATATAAGTCAATCCCCTCTATACATTACTGTTAATGTTTTTATTTATGTTTTAGAATTCTGTCTCTAAAGAGGATATTTGACCCTTCATTACTAAGGTTGCTATGGAAATTAAAGAAAGACATAAAGTCTATCTATACTATAAGATGAATTATATCAACAATAGTAAAAATAATTGAAGAGTATGTTCCTTGACCCACCTTCCCCATGGCATGCAGTCAGTCTCACAGTACTAATTGTATTATACATAGGTAGAGAAAGTCTGGGCATTAAATTTGCTAATTATTTATTTTCAGGACATAAGAGAAGATACTCAATTTCAAGGAATGACTGTAATTTGTAATAAAACCAGGAAAAATATTGTCCTTCTAATAACCATGCAGAATGTATTTATTCTCACGAAATACATGCAGATTTGGGAAGCTAGTTTAACTATAATGAGAAACAATTTTATACACCAGAACTGCATCTGTTCGAAGTTCAGTATAGAATCTCCTTCTCAAGAAAAGTTCAGCCCTTTAGCTCATTTCAAAGAGATTGAAAATGTAGAGACAAGGTAACTTTTGTCGGTCTCTTTGTATTTGAAAGGACAGAAGTTGATGATTTTTATCAGGCAGCTTAGTATGAGGAACTGTAGTTGAATGATGGGTTAGTGTAACCTTAGTAATCAGCAGGTGAGGAGAAATTACACAAAATGAAAGGTTTATAGACGTAATGCTTACTTTTTGAAAAGTTAATCTCCATTTGAATACTTCTAATCAGTCTCATTATAAGATTTACTTGGAAAGATTGGAAGAAGGAAAAAAATTCATGCAGACACATGTATTATGGATAAAGAATGGCATATCACTGACATTCTGAGTTCTGCTGAAACTGTCCTGGAAAACTGTACCATAGACAGTGAAAGGCTGAGAACTCAATATGAGTTTCTGTTTCTGTTTTGTGATGCTGGAGATGGGGCCCAGAGCCTGAGAAACAAGTGAGTGTTGAGCCATGATCCACATTCCTAGCCCAGTTTTGACATTTTTATTCGGTTATATGTGGATATAAGCCAGGCATGGTGGCATATCCCTTTAGTCCCAGTACTTGGGAAGCAGAGGCAGGCTGATCTCTGTGAGATTGAGGCCAGCCTGGTTTGCATAGTGAGTTCTAGGCCAGCTGAAGTTACTCAGAGACCTTATCTCCAAAAACAACCTAAAAATGGATACATTAATATAACATTGCTAAAATTAAAATTTCTGTTGGAAAGCATAAAGTTTCATATAAAGGGGATATTTAGAGGAAAGAGAGTGATCCCAACTTTAGAAAAATTTTATACCGACGTTCCTATTGTTTCATGGATCACAGTAACAGACAGAATGTCCACCAATGAAAGCAGATTAATGGAATTACAACTCACTCACTCAGTGTGATTTTGTACGACAGTAAAGTATTTACAAAGAATTATAGAACCAGAAAATTCCTAGGGTGCAACACTTAATGAAATAATAAGATAGCAAGTGCCCACAGCAACAGATCACAAGCAAGCAAGTGTACAAACAGCATAACAACACAGGTGAGTGAAGAGCCCATAGATTGGGGCCGACAACAAACATCCTTTCTTCTCTTTCCCTCTGGTTTCCCATGTGCTTTTTAATGAGTGGTCAGTCTTTCCTACTGAAGTTTAAAATTTAATTATCTCCTCTTATTTGCTTCTTTCTCATCTCTCTTCGTTGTTCTTTTTCTTTTCTTCATTCATAAATTACTGAATGAATCAAGAGCTTGATCTACTTGTTCCAAAAGAACTGGGTTTATATCACATTTCAATCACTCTTTAACATGTGAACATTGCTTTAGTCTATAAGACTCACTAATTAGGGTAACTGCAGATCTGATATTTGGGAAAGTTGAGTGACTTAATAGAAATAAAGCTCCCCATATTATATAAATCTGACCCACAGTCATCACTCAGTGAAGGATCAGCTACTCTGTCCTGATGACCTATGTGTAGACAAGCAGAAGGCACCAAGATGCCTATGTAACTAAAAATTTTCTTGAGGAAAACATTCGTATTATTTTTTTCTATATTTTTTTTCCTAAAAATTGAACTAACATGCCAGAGAATCGATTTATATTCTATGAGGATGACACCAGCCAGGCTGATCCTCAAGACCCCATCAAACACTCTTTCTTTCGCTTCTTTACTTTTAAAGTTTACAGTCTTTGCTGACTGAGATTTCATATGCTAGGAACTTCTTACTATGAATACCGCAAGACTTCAAACCAGGACATTTGGATAAAAATACACAAATTTCTCTGTTTAGATTTCTTTGTTAAAATTTCAAAGAACACTCTGGAGGACATTTTGCTTTTGTCTGTATACACAGCTATATATAGTTAGTTACATATGAATCATGTTTGTGTGTGCTCACAAGATTATGAAATTATTCAGTCATATTTAACCATTTCCTGGAATTCAACCATGCATTTTTAAAAATGTTTTGATACAAAAAATTATTATTTTTAAAAAGACGAACTATTAGAGCTTCCAGAGGAGGAAAAACTACACACACACACACACACACACACACACACACACACACACACACACGTGCATGCATATAAATCATTGGGAGCTATATTCAAGAGATGTGATGGTATGGTTAATTCTACACAGACTATGGTTAATTCTACACAGATCTAGAGGCATTAAGACAACTGGAATTGGGACTGGAGAGATGTCTCATCCATTAAGAGCACTGGCTGCTCTTGCAGAGGACCCAGGTTCGATTCCCAACACCAACATGGTGGCTAACAACCATCAATAACTCTAGTTCCAGGGGAATCCAGAGCATTCTTTTGATCTCCACTGGCATTGCACAACACAGGTGCACTTACACACATGCAGGCAATACATTCATACATAAAAAATAAAAATAATAAATAAAATATTTAAAACAAAACCCACTGACTTCCAGTGGAAAAAAAATCAGACTCAAAACTCAAGAAGAGCTGTTACTTCCATTTGACGCTAAAGGCAGGAAAAGGTTCCTGCTTAGCCTGAGACAGGAGTTCTTTTTTTCCCTTACTCACCTAAAGTCTAACCTTTTCTTCTATTAAAGCTTATACTAATGGATGAAGCCCTGAAAATTAGGACAGGCAGAACTTTTTCTTACAGTTCAAATGTTAAATCACATCCAAAAAAATTCTCGTATACACACCCAGATTAATATTTGTATTTGGACACTGTATAACCCAGTCCAGTGGACACATTATATTGAGCATCACAGTGATATATTCAGGTTCTGAAATGCAAGTGCAAATGTGCAGCAGAGTTCCTGTAATAATCTGCACACATATGAATGGTATAATTTTAAAAGGAATATTAATACAGTCATTTATCTATTTTGAGGGTCATTTATGCATTGAAGATAGTGAAACAATAGATCACACAAATTGTGGTTTCTTCCCCAAAGCACAAGATACCAAAGTAATAACAGACCAATGAAATTATATGAAACTAAAACATTTCTGCCCAGCCAAGGTAATAGTGGGCTAAGCCAGCCTACAGACAGGAGAAAATATTGGCAGTTTATACATCTTTCAAAGAGTTGATACCCATAATATAAAAGGGAGTGAAAAAACTGAAAAGCATATAATCTTATTTCAAAATGGACAAAAGATCTAAATAGACATTGTTCAAAAGATGATGTATAAATTTGTAGCAATCACAAAGTAAAAACTGCAATATGTAACTGTTATCATCAGGAAAATGTAGCTCAAACACAGAATGAGATGGAAAAATAGGAAATTAATTTTAAAAAACTAGAATTAACAATTAATGGCAGAGATGAACAGAAAAAGGCATTCTGAAATGTTGTTTGTATGTAAATTACCAAAACCACTACAGAAATGGTAAAGAGATATCTTGAAATTTAAACTAAGGTCTGGAGAGATGGCTCAGTGGTTAAGAGCGCTGACTGCTCTTGCAGAGGACCTAGGTTTGGTTTCTAACAATCACCTTTAAGTCCAGTTCCAGGAGATCCATCACCCTCTGCTGGTCTTTGCAGGCAGTGCACACTCATAGAGCAATTACAAGCAGGCAAAAAATTCATTCACATAAAAAATTAAAACTAAGAGCTACTTCGTGATACAACAATCCCAGTATTGGGCATATATCCAAAGGAAATGACATAATTATGTTGAAGTGACATCCTCAGTCCTAAGCTCATTACAGCATCCTTCACACGTCAAGAAATGCAAACAATGCAAATGTCCATCAATTGCTGAGCAGACAGAGTAAATGTTATACCTATACACAGTTCAATATTGCTCAATGATAAGAACATTTCTTTTGCAAATGCAGGCACATTTGCAAGAGAGTTATTCATGGGAAACTTAGAGCAAAGCGAAAAGAATGTTGTGCATGTTTCAACTTTTATGGATGAAGTGGGAAGGGAATGAAGATTGAAGGACACTCGAAGATGCATGGGACAGAGAAGAGGAAGAGGAATGGCAGCTCAACACAAGCAAACAGTATTACTGTTTCCGGTATGTTTTGAACTCCATCTGATATGCATACTTGACACAACTCCGTCTTTTCTGCTATTGGCTCATACAGATCCACCAGAGGAGACACACCTCACCAGTGATTAACACCTATCAATTTTTGTAAGTATTGGGCTACAAATACAACTAGATTTCTTTTAAAGAACCTTACTGATTTCTAAATGAAAACAGGAGAATATGTATATTAAAATTTTAAAATCAAAACCTAACCATCTAAACATATCTATACCTAAATTTTATATATTTAATCCACAGATTCTTAAATATTAAGAAAGCATATGATGTTCATGGTACAAAATATTATGGTGGTGGCATAACAAAGAAAATAGAGAATGAAAATGAAGAAAAATGAAGTCCTTTGAGAAAAAGGCAAGTATTTTGTTATAATCTAAACCTCTGACAGTACCCTGGGCAAAGTTAATTTAAATGTCCAGAAGAACTATAACATTACCTAAGACAAAGTTTTTGAAAAATCTTGTTAAAAAAAAGATTTTAAGTATTTATTTTTAGTTACATTTTTGCAGTAATAATTTTCTAATGTTTTCAGACAAAAATCCAAGAATAAGGCAGTAGTCTGATTAAAGAATTATTGCTCAATGTACAATAAAGACTGACAAAGGCTGTGTAAAAGTTGACTTTTATTTATAATTATAAAGGGCTTTATTATTTTAAAAAAGTTTTTGTGGAAGAGTCAGTCTGAGTAATATATTAGTGGCAGATTTGTTCCTTTATTTCTCTAAGGTTCAACAGCAGTTTTTAATGTTATCTACCATTCATACAGAAAGGTCTAGGAAGCACTGAATTTCCATACAGTGAACACACAGATAAAGCCGGCAGGTAGCTCAAGAAGCAAACTATTAAAAATAGTAGAGTAAATTTTTACCAACAGTATATGGAAGTTTGATTTGCCTCATTTTCTATAAGATTCCATAAAGTCCATTTTATCATTGCAGCGCATACTGTAAAAACTGGGTGTGGTGATTCATGACCGTAATTCCAGGACTTAGGAGGTTGAGGCAGGAGGATTGCTGTTGAGTGCCAAGCCAATCTGGGTGGAAGAATGAGTTAAAGGCAACCTGAGAGATAATGAAACCATTTCTAGAATGAAAGAAAGAAAGAAGAAAGAAAGAAAGAAAGAAAGAAAGAAAGAAAGAAAGAAAGAAAGAAAAGAAAAAAGAAGAACACTATACAGTTGAAAGTGATTTCAACTGTTCATCTCTTTGACTAATGGACATATTTTATGGGTCATCTAAATATCCTCTAATGTGAAGTGGCTATTCAAGGCTTTTGTGCATTTTCATATGCTGTTATTGTTACTGATTACTCTTATTATCGATTTTTTGAAAGTATTACATTATGAAAAAAACCCTTTCTCAAATATACACATGCATGTCTTTCTCTTTCTCTGACTTGCTCTTTTACAATCTTTATTGTTTTATTAAGCAGTGATTAATTTTCATTTAGTTCAATTTATTGATGTTTTTGTAGTACAATAATAGTTTAGTATATTCAAAATTATGTTTGCATATTAGAAGTCATGAAGATATCCTATTTTTTCCAATATTTGTAGCTTTGCATTTCAGTTTTAAGACTATAATCATGTGAGGTTGTTTTATAATAATATGAAGATTCAAATTATATTATCTCCAGTGTATATCCACTTGATATTGCTAAGTACTTACTTTAGCTTTGTTAATGTAAGACAGTAAATATGAAAGATAATACTGCAGCTGTCCAGAAAGTACTTAGAAGACAACTGGAATACCTACAAATTAACAGTGTTTCCAATTATTTTCTTAAAAAGACAACTTCATTGTTAATTTAGAAAATAAAGAATTTAGGGTTAGAAAGATGGCTCAGTGGTTAAGAGCACTGACTACTCTTGTAGAGGACCCATGTTTGATTCTCAGCACTCAGATGGCAGTTGACACCTCCAGTTCCATGGGATCTGAAGCTTTTCTCTGACCTTCATAGGCACTGCATGACGTGGGTACACCTACCTACATGCAAGCAATACACTGGTACACATAAAATTAAAATAATAAAATATTTTTTAAAATAAGAAGTTTAAATCTTATAGAACCTTCCATAAAACCAATTATATGCTCTCAAGAAGTGTTTATTGAATAGAGTAATTATACTGGATTCTCTGTTTGTAAAGAGATTTAATAATAAACTATTATATTTAGTATTTGTAATATGAATTCAAAATATTATCCATATCAAAATGCAATGGACTGGGCTTGGTGCATGCTTTTGATTCTGATTCCAGTACTGAGGAGGTAGTGGCAGAAGGATCTCTATGAGCTCAAGGCCAGGCTAGTCTATATAGTGAACTCTAGGACAGCTCAGACTACAGGGAGACGTCTCAAAAAATTTTTTTAAATGTAGGATTTTCTCTAGGTTCTATATCATCTTCAGCCCTGTGTATTTGACTATTTTTATCATACCACACATGAGTTCTCTCCCACTGAATGGCATTAAGTCCAATTAGACAGCTGTTGATTACCCCCAAGACAAAAGTGCCACTACTGCACCAATGGAAATTATTTACTGAGCTGGTCACTGTCATTCCCGGACCAATGTAATTTCTTACTATATTTTAAATACACGTTCTTATATTTACAGACAAGTGTACCTCTTACCACTCATCACAGAAACTTCTGTTTCTAACAGAAAGAAGTTATTTCAAAGTTCTATAAGGGGTAAAACACAGAGAATAAG
The DNA here is from genome assembly GCA_035773235.1 of Eospalax fontanierii. Classification (NCBI taxonomy): domain Eukaryota; kingdom Metazoa; phylum Chordata; class Mammalia; order Rodentia; family Spalacidae; genus Eospalax; species Eospalax fontanierii. The sequence continues at coordinate 11,613,286 of CM069527.1, forward strand.
TGTCTGTGAGGTACCCAGTCCTAAGTGACACAGCTACAATGCAACTTCTATACCTAAGGCTCAGAGAACGTCGTGGAACAGGGGTGGGAAGAATATTGATGTATATCTGAATCCACACAGAGAATCTTCCTCATGCAGCAGAGCCACAACTGGCCAAAGTGCAGAGGACAGGAGTCTGCAAAGTGCTCACTTGACAGTAGGACACCTATGTCAAACTTCTGCCACTCAAGATTCAGAGATCACTATAAAAATGGATCAGAAAGACTGCAAGAGTTGGAGGTGGTGGATGACCACAAGGAAACAGTTTTCTGGACAGCTGAGAAGTGGGTCACATGAACTTACAGGAATAATAAGATTATTAATGTAAAAGATCCATGTAAGTTCAAGTCTGATAGAATTCCAGCATAGAAGTGGGAAGTGGGAAGGAGCCCAACCTTAGCTGAGGAACTATTAACAACCTACAACAGCTGGGAGAAGGGGAGTTGGCTCTCTTTAAGGGTGTGACGTGACTTAGGTTAACTAGGCTCCACACCAAAAGGATATTTGGGGAAACATATTTATTTCAATAGACCATAATATATGACACAGTACATGAAATGGTGTCGGGGCATTAAGAAAGGTGCAGACTGGGGAGAGGCTCTAAATATGGATCAAACTACATTGTACACATTTTGAAAACTTCACTAAACTTCTTAAAATCAAAGTGCATATCACATATTCTTAGAGGAAATATGTAGAATTTTTAAAATCTGAGAATTAAAAGTAACAGTTTCTTTTCCAACAACAATAGCCCCAATATTTGGGAAGATTTCCATTTAGAAAAATCACTGCTTTAAGAATTTAATCATTTCTACTTACAAGTATTAATTCCTAACCTGGGATTATTTGGTGAATATTATTTGGCCTCCTGAAACTTTGCTACTTTTAGCTTAAAAACAAACATAATTGAGAAGAATCATGTTGAAAACTAGGCAAGTCAATGCTACTTAAAATTTTTGTGGCATTTATACTTGCTAATTAATAACATGAGAGTTTTCTTTTACAGAAAAAAAGGAACTCATAGAACATTTCCTCTAGATGTGAAAGCCTGGGAGGCAGATCACTGAGCTTGCTGCTCTAGTCCATCAGAACTAGATGGCCAGAAATCTTCAAAGAAAGGCCAAGGTATTCAACTTCATTTTAGAACTCTCTCAATTACTTTGCCTTTTGTATGTTTAAAGGAATGTTTATGTTAATTCTGATTGTTTCTCAAAATAAGTCATAAGCACGTAACTTGTTATGAACCTAAACTCACTAAAAGCAGTGAACACTAGAAAAGAGAAAAACTGGTATCAAGTTCACAAAGTCTGTAAAGTATTGAGGATAATGATTCTCACAGTTTGTAGGAATTGTACTGCGGTACAGTATGTGTGACGGCTGCGTTGCCTAGGAAGGATTAGCACCAGAGTCATTGTAACCATTTTCAGCCACATAAATAACAGTTAAGGTTGGAACTCAAGTATCCTATAGACCAGCCCAGTATTCTTGATGCTCATCGATCTCTGTGGAGTTCTACTTAATTAGTCCAAGAGAAGCTTGATGTAACACCACAATAAAATTAGCTTCTTAAATGCAAAAGTCTTTGGAGTCACAGTAGAAAGTGGTAAGATAATGGTATAAGCTGTGGCCACTTGAGAAAGAGAAATTCAAAGGCTTACAAATTCATTTTTTTCTCAAAGATTTAAAAGTAGAATTTATTCCTTTTTGCCATGTTGACATATTTTCAAGAGAATGCTTACAACCAGTAATTTGAATTCACAGTGATGAAATCCTCTGCAGGAGGGAAAATGAGAACACCAGAAATATATTCAATGGCCAGAAACAATTTGGGGCAGCATGCTTTAATTTACAGGCATTACGTTCACAATTGCCCTTAGGATGAGACAGTGCACGGAGGCCCGCCATGTAACCTTTGCTTAGAGACGAGGCCAATTCAGAGGACAGTGTTTCATTTTGGTAGACAGTAGGCATATGGGAGAGCGCCATGGACTTCGTTGGTGCTAGCTTTATCATCTACTGTTCTAACACTTTGCTTGAGATCACTCTCATAGGTTTTATTGTTCACTATGACTCAAACAAAACAGCTCAGATAAAAATCAGCTGATTCTAGACTGCAAATGCTATTCAGTTTTCAGTTCCCATTTAACACCATCAACAGCACATAACAAGGTGGCCTGTCCTATTCTTTCAATAACTTTCACCAGGTTCCTAATATCATTTTACCTTCATTCTTCTACTTCATGATTCACTTTTTTGTAGTTCCTCCTCATTTTTATTATCACTAACATTTGAATTAGGGCTCTTCCCTCATTCCTAAGCAAATTATATCTGGTCTCCTTAATTTAAATACCATCTACAAATAAATAGCTCTCCACTCATAAAACTTTCTTGAATTCTCAACCTGTACATCAAACACACTACTTGAATGTCTGGTTGAGTACTTACTAGGGAACTCAGATTTACACATACAAAATGAAAATTGTGACCTGACTTCCCACAACTTCCCCATCCCAGAAAATAACAGCTCTATTTCTCCAGTTGCTCAGAAAAAGTTATGAGGTCCTTGATTATTCCTTTTAATACAAATACCACATTAACAAACTTAACCAATAGGATATTCGTTACATTTTATTTAGAATTTTATCATTTTTTTTTATAACCTGAGCAAGTTATATACAAACACACATTGCTAAAAAGTTCTCCTAACGGATGGGTGGTGAGGTTCACCAACACAAAAGAATGACGAATATTTAAGAGGATGAAATGCTAATTCCTTTGATTTGATCTTGAAGCACTAGATTGAGCTATCACACTTCACACTGTAAATACATACAATTTTTATGTGTAAAAAAATAAAACCAAATAACACACTATTAAAAACATCCCTGAAGACCAGGTGGCACACATCTTTAATCCTAGCACTTTGGAGGCAGAGACAGACAGATCTCTGTGAGATTGAGGTCAACCTGGTCTTATAGAAATTCCCAGGTCAGTTGGTACAACAGGGAGACCCTGTCTCAAAATAAACAAATAAATATCCCTGGTATGTCAACCATCTTCTAGTGGCCTCACATCCACAGTCTATGGACAGCACAAAATGGACTTGAGGGATTATAAGGAAAACAAAAGAGAGGCAGTATAAATCAAATTGAGGGGCACAAGGAAGTGGGGTGGATCTGGGAGGAGATGGGTGTGAGTGGGGAATGAATATGATCAAAATGGATCGTATGAAATTCTCAAGGAATTGCTAAAATAATTTAAAAATAAAAAACAGGGACACCTACACACAGTGCCCTCATGAAAGTGTTTTACTAAACCTTAAATGAAAAGAACACAAATACGAGACCTGAATCCCAAAGCACTGTTTATATTACACACAACAGATTCTAAGTCTCTTTCCCAAAGAACCATGTATTTTGACAGAATTTCCTGGGTTCTGTGCATTTTCTCCTATTTCTAATATGCATCTGCTTAAAACACAGAAATGACATGATGCTGTTGCTAAGTGGACGTCCACAGATTTGAAACAAGAAAGAAAAGCTTCAGAATACTCTGTAATTATGTAAAATGCTGTAATTTTACTTTCTCTAAAATAAAAATTAGAAGAATGAAAATGGAGAAAAGCAAATTAATTGAAAAGGGGTGAAGTGAAAAGCAAGCGAACTGATCAATAGTGAGGACGGTGCGCAGTGACTGCAGTGAGCTCTCGGTTCTTTCAAAAGATGCTGGTGGAACTGTGACTCACACTCAAGACTCAGAGCCAAGCCTTCTGTTCTCTACTTCCTTTAAATAGCCAAATAGCCTGTGGAAAACTATGATTCCCCTCATATATTGGGAAAGAAAAGTGATGACTAAAACCATGCTATAGGATTATAGGACAGTAAGAGAAAGGAGCCGAGGGAGGAACAGAGGGAAGAGACAGAAATCTTCTTCACTGGAATTTGGGTAGTGTTTGTGACTGCGTAGACCTGTAGAACACAAGAGACGTGAATCCAAGGCTAGTCTGGCTAACATAATTAGACTATCTCACAATAAAGATACCACCCTTGGAATAGCAGTTGTTTATCCCAAGAAATTCTGGGTCTACTCTGGGTTCTCTGTACAGCACCACGCACACAGAAGGATTTGTCCTTTCTTATTGAAGCACATTTTAATATCAATTTGCTTATGATATTATTATGACCATACAATGAAATATATTCACGATCGTATCTTGGCATTTAAATGGGTTTCAGAACAGGGCTACAGTGAACATTATTGTACCTTCCTTCTAGTATATTTGCATGCCAGGGTCTCTTGACAACATATCTAGTAATATACTGGACATTTGCATGTCAGATTTTTTCTGTTACTATTTAAACCTCTGCTGCTGGCTCTTATGTAATAGCTCTGGTCCAACAGTTCCACTGTGTTGGACATCTGATGGCCACCTGTTCACCACATGTCCTCTCTTTCTTCTAGGCAGTATCAAGATTTTCCCCTAATAAATTTACTTCATTCCTATTTTCAGCACTGTAGGTAGATGTAGGAATTGGAACTCTGTGGCAAAAGCCATTCAATATTCTCATCCTCTCTGTTCACAGTGACTGGTTCAGGGACGGAAGAGAAGCCTTTTAGAGGTGTATGCTTAGAGCTTCTGGGTGGATGAGTCTTATTTTTCTTCTATAGAACATAAATAAATGCTGTCTTTATTTGGGTTGTTATTAGATGATATAAGACTTATCATCCAGGAATGAAGCAGTTCCTGGGGATCCAGAACCAAGATGCAATAACAGAGAATGCAGGTCTGGGTTACCACTCCTAGCTGTAACTTTAGCTGCTAGTAAACGACACTCGAATTGAACCACTTCCTATCCCTAGGATAAGTTTCTGAGAGATTTCATTATGTCGCTAGGTAGGCTTCAAACTTACAACCTTCCTGATTGCACCTTCCTAGGAATGGATAGGCAGGCACGATTTCTTTCAGGATCATCCCTGGCAATTTAAACTGTCATGATTTGATAATCTCCACTAATATTTTTCTCTAATTGGAATTTCTGCTATTTATCTTATAGAAATTGCAATGTGACACTAATGTAATCTCCAACTGTTCTTTTATATGTCCTCTTACCCAATTATTCACAAACAATGTCCTCTTATTTTCAAACACTATGCTGATATCTCATCCTTATCCTCTGGCTGATGCCCACCCACACAGTAGAGGCCTTTTTGCTGAACAGACTAAACTAGAGGCCCTCGTCTAGCAAGGGTCTCTGCACAGAGTATCTGCACAGATGTTCTCACAGTGTGTCAACCACTCTTGTGATTCCTGACAGGTACACAAATTACCAGATTATTAAAGAAAACATATTTAAAAAGTGAAGTGCCCTAATGATTATGTAAAAAAAAATAAATGATTGTTTTTAAAAAGTTCTGGGTGAGTAGCCCAGCATAATCACAGGGGCCTGTGATCCCAGCTTTCAGTTACTATGGAGGCTGGGCAAGGAGAAATGAACAATGACCGTGATCCCTGCTCCCAGCTATTCCAGAGGCCGAGGCAGGAGGCCCAGGCAACACAGCAAAACCTTGCCTCGAAAAAAATGTCTTAGAGACTGGACAGATGGCTCAAGTTAAGAGTGTTTAGTGCTCCTGAAGAGGAACTGGGTTCAGTTCCCAGAACATATGTGGCAGCTCACAGCTGTCTATAACTGATTCCAGATCTAACATCCTCTTCTGAACCTTATGGGCTCCTGCACCCAGGTGCTGTATACAAATTCACACAGGCTGATATAAATGCATATAAATAATGATGAAATAAATATTTCAAAAAATTTCTAATAAGTCTGCAACAGAAAAATGTAATTGACAGAATGTTTATAAATATTTATTAACCAAATGGCAAAGAGCCCTTGAAACAGGATAGTGATTAAGAGAAATAGATGAAATGGGGTATTAACATGTCAGTAAAGTGAATCTCTTAACACAGAACTAGAAAATTGGTAGTTGAAGCATCAAGAGGGGCTTATGTCTTTTAGGGATATTCTGTCATGCTTCTCAAGAACTAGTAACAACAGAATTCCAAAAATATACGAAAGATTTCCTAAAATGAGCTAAATCAATTCACAAAGGTTAAATTCATTTTAAAACTTTTCTACTGAGATGTTAGATTCTGACAAATTAATCTCAAACACCAGACAATTACTATTTACATCCTTCTGCTACAAAGCAACAAAATATATTTTAAAAAAATAGTGGTTCTGGTTGGATGCAATCCATCAATGTGCAGTTCTCCCCTTTGTATTACCCTATTCACTGCATGTAACAAAAATGCAGTAGCATATGTGTTATGGTATGAAACAGACAAAACATCAAAAGTACTGATATTTTCTATTTAGAATTGGTTTCTTGGACGAGGCGGTGGAGAATGTGAGGAGACTGAAGGTGAACAGCTGATTTTTTCTATTCTTTTGTGTGTAGATGAGTAAAAAATCATTTTTCTCAAAGGACTTTATTTTGATTTATTTCAGGAATTATTTTTCCCATAATCTTACATCTTTCATCAGAACCAGTCTTAGGAAGTTCATCCTTTGTCCTGTGGGACAGTCATTCCCACCAGCTTCAGAGCTTGTCTTACCAAGGGAGACTTTGAATACACATTTTAGGGGTTCTGTCTCAGCCTAATTGAGCAAGATTCTTTCTGGGTGAAATCTGGAGACCTATAATACTCAAAAAAAAAAGAAAACCAGTTTATTAGGATTTATGTATTGGCCTCTTTAGTCCCTGCTGTTGCTGCAGACTGCCTTCCCATCTGCCTCAGCCTTTCTGGGCTGTGTAGATTTCCTAAATTCTGAATGGTATATGAAGAAGGAATTATGTCATAGTTCATCTCTCATAATAACCTGCTCATCCGGTTTTGGTAATTCATCAATAACTGGATAGAACAAATAGCTGAATTACTGAAACAAAGTGGAATCTGAGTATATTCATTCAATTATATTCCAGCTGTTGTCATATTATATTAGAAATGCATGGCCAGTGCAGCCTCATCTAAGAGACATGTCTGAATAGGATGGGTGGAAAGTAGAATGTGTCTGATGAAACAGAGCTAGATACAAGTGGCAGATCATCTGTTACGCAAGACTGATCTTAAAGGGGGTTAAGCTCTAATTCTAACATCCTGCGCCTCCGTGAACTCAGTCTCACACACGCATTCTAACTAACATCATCTGTGATAAGCAAATATCAACAGCAGCAAGGTAAACTGAAGAACTGAGAAAAGGTCCAATCCCTTAGGGAAGAAGTTCTGAGAGTTAAGTCGTGTTGACGGGGCCCTGGACTAACAGCCTGTGCCTCCGGCCAAAAGGACCAGGGCAAAAACCCAGCAGCACAAATGGACATCTGAGATTCCCAAGCTGTCCACTGACAGATATACAAGCCTCATGTTAGGCTTGAATGGCATGGGTGAGATATTGGTCTTAGGACATGGGATTTAGTCCTCTATAGCAATTTATAAGATATACAAACGTGAAAGTATGACACAGCATATCTGATGAAGAAGAAAAGATAAACACAAACTATGGACAAACTGCATACCTTGAAACTGCACAGAAACTGAATCTGACTTAGAAATGGGGGGAAAGTGAAGACAAACCTGGCCACATTCCAGGCAAATGGAGGCAATTCCCCTGTTGAAGTGAAGGTTACATTTGGACCATGACTATTTAGAAAATTTACAGGGTTTATAAAAAATTAGGTGGATCAAGCCACCTCCCGGTTTTGCCGCTAAAAGTAAACATAAACATTTTTTAAGGTATCATGTAACAACAATCTTTAATAATAAACCTCAACAAACCGGGAGGTGGCTTGATCCACCTAATTTTTTATAAACCCTGTAGATTTTCTAAATAGTCATGGTCCAAATGTAACAATCAACAATCTCGGTGGAACCTCCAATGGCATGGGTGAGATATTGGTCTTAGGACATGGGATTTAGTCCTCTATAGCAATTTATAAGATATACAAATGTGAAAGTATGACACAGCATATCTGATGAACAAGAAAAGATAAACACAAACTATGGACAAACTGCACAGAAACTGAATCTGACTTAGAAATGGGGCAAAAGTGAAGACAATTTCAGAAATAAATAGGGAAATAACACTTTGGGGTGGTAAATTTAAGAGCACTGTCCAAATGACTATTGTAAAACCTAAAATAGAACAATGTTTGCTAGATTGGAATAAAATGCTTTTCTGATTGAGCGCATGGAGAATTTCTTCTAGAATACAGAGAAACTAATCAGTAATAACTTCTTGGGTAAAGAAGATACATAATCTTAGACAAGGTTGAGCTGCCACAATAAGTTCATGCCTTTCTAAATTTGGAAGCATATACATATATGAACTATTTAAAATAATTTATCCTTAAGGCAAGACATGAGTGTTTCTATATTTCTGTGTGTGCATGTGTATGCTCCTGTATGTGTGAAATATATGGATGTGTGTCTGGGTGCATAGATATCCCCACCCCGAGGGCAAATGTGGAGCCTAGAGGCTGACATGGATGGCTTCCCCTCTTGCTCTCCATCGTATTTTTTGAGAAAGAGTCCCTCACTGAACCTGGGGTTTACTGTTTTGCCTAGACCTGCTTCCCAGTGAGTCTCTTGGCCCCACCTGCCTCTGACCCTAGGTCTGGATGAATAGGAGCTGAGAGATTGGTACTTTCATGACTTGCACTTTAATCAGTGTACCATCTCTCAGCTCCCTATTTTCTCTCTTTTTTGCAAGAAAGAAAATAAATTTATTATAAAGCTATTGCATGCTGGATAGCTTTAGTCGTCAACTTGACACACCTGGGTTAAGGGAACTTCAACAGGGGAACTGCCTCCATTCGCCTGGATTGTGGCCAAGTCTGTGGGGTATTTTCTTGATTGATGAGTGATGTGGGAGGGCTCAGCCCACTGTGGGTGGTGCCACTCCTAGGCAGGTTATTCTGTATTATACCAAAAAGCAAGCTAAGCATGGGCCAGAGGAGCAAGCCAGTAAGCAACATTCCTCCATGGCCTGTGCTTCAGCTCCTGCCTCCAGGTTCCTGCCCTGAGTTCCTACCTTCACTCTAACAGTGATGAACTATGACATGGGAGATGTAAGCTAAATAAACCCTTTCCTCCCCAAGTTGGTATTGGTCAGAGTGTTTTATCACAGAAATTGACGGCAAACTAGAACAGAAATTGATACCAGAGAGTAAAGTATTACTGTGACAGTGCTGACCCAGTTGGCTTTTAATTTTTTTTTTTTTTTTTTTTTTAGGATTGTGGAAGCACTAGGAACTTTCATTATAAAAGACATTGTAGTTCTTAGAGTTTGTTGCTGTGGAGCTTAGAACAGTTATGCTGAAAGAGTTGTAAACAATGGAGATCCAGTTTGTGAAGCTTCAAAGGAATCAGAGACTGTCAGAGCTATGTGTGTGATATTTTAAATAGAGAATCTGTGGGTCCTGATTGACTGGGGCTGAAGAATCAACTGTGATTAAGAAGAGGCCAAAACCTGAAGTGAAATCTTTGTTTTACTGGAACAATTGACGCTGCTTAGTTGGGGCGAAACAATCAGCTGTGAGTAGTAACAAGAGACAGGCATCACTGAGGTGAAATATTCTGGGAAGAATTCCCTGAATGTCAGCACACAGAAACTATGGTGCAAAGGAGGGCGGATCCTCCATCTCAAGCTGGAAGTAGGAGTTGGTCGTGTAACACGTGAGAGTCTCCTGCATGATTCTGATGTTGAAAGCCTGAAGGGGTCACAGAGAACACCCGAAGCTTGACACCCTGAGAGGCCAGCAAAGGCCACTGATGAAAGTGCAGCCCCAGCTGCTGCTGTGAAAGCCCTCAGGATTGCAGGGGGTCATCGAGGGAATCTGAGGCTTTGCACTCTGAGAAGCCAGAAGAGCCCATTAGTGAAGGTGCAGCCTCAGTTTTAGTGGAGACTCCAGCTTTTTGGAGATGCCGGAACCATGGGATGACCACCAAGGGCAGCAGCAGGTGGGGAATGGAGCCAAATTGTGCCTATGAGGCGAACTGTGTGTGCAGTGGACTGCAGAGCCAGAGAAGTGGAGCTTTGAAACCCTACGAGCCTAGAAGATCGGGAGTGAATCCCAGATATCCTACTTTGAGCTATCTTCCTGGACTAATGTTTTGCTTAAGTGTACCTGATTCTTCTCTTTGAAATAAAACAGTACTTAACTTGTTTTTAATTTTGCAAGAGTCCACAGTTGAAAGACTTTTAAGAGAAACTTTGAACTTTTAAGTGATTTTTATCAGGACTGTGGGACTTTTTAAAAGTTGTACTGTTTTATGCTGTGATATTAACATCATACTTTGGGGATAAGAAATGGAAAGCTTGTGGTTTATTAGTGATGTGATTGTGTGTCAAATTGGGAAGGGATCAGTTGTGCTGGAGAGCTTCAGTTGTCAACTTGATACCTAGGTTGAGGGAGTTTCAACAGGTTTCAACAGGGGAACTGCCTCCATTGGACAGGCCTGTGGTCATGTCTATGAGGCATTTTCTTGATTGTTGAGTGATGTGTGAGGGCCCAGCCCACTGTGGGTGGTACCACCTCTGGGCAGGTTTCTCTGCATTGTATAAGAAAGCAATCTGAGCTTGGGTCAGGGGACAAGCCAGTAAGCAGCATGCCTCCAAGGCCTGTGCTCCAGCTCCTGCCTCCAGGTTCCTGCCCTGAGTTCCTACCTTGGCTCCCTCAGTGATAAACTGTGACCTGGGAGATGTAAACAAATAAACCCTTTCTTCCCCAAGTTAGTTTTTGTCAAAGTGTTTTGTCAAGGTAATTGAAGACCAGCTAGAACAATTTGGCAGAGAGGAGAATTATGATCTATATTTAAAGAAAGGTGTGTATAGTTTTACATTATATAGTAGTATAATGTGTATATGAGAAGATAGAAAAATAAATAATCACTAAATAAAATGTGCTTTTGAAATCAATTTTGTTGATCATGCTAACAGAAATAAGAAAATAGGAAACAATGTGAAATACATAATAAATTGAGGCAGAGAATAAAATCAGACTAAATGCATACAAATGAAACGCTGAACCTAGAAGACAAAAGCTAGCCGAGGTGACAGCTCAGTTAGAAAGTGCTTACGATGCAAGCATAAGGGCCTGAGTTTGAGCCCCCAAACAAACTTAAAAAATGCTGGGCATGGTGGCATGCACATTTAATCTCAGCTCTTGCAAGGATTAAGGTGGAGACAAGCAGTTCCCATGCTTGTTGAATACCCAGCATAACCTAATCAGTGAGGTCTGGGCCAGTGAGTGAACTTGTCTCAAATAACAAACAAACAAACAAAACCCACAAAAATGGAGTGTCTGAAGAACAACACCCAAGAAAGTTCTCTGGCTTGCAAATGTACACACACGTACACACACATACGAACACACAGACGTATGTATGCACAAACACACACACGTACACACGTATGCACAAATACACATAATACACATTCATACACACACACACACACACACACACACACCCTGGAAGCTATATGTTCATTTAAATAAACCATCAGAAGACAAGTAGATGAAGAAGATTGAAAATAAAGAGTCAGTTGCAAACTAAACTGAAAAAGCAAAGATATTAATATAAGAAAAAATGTAGGCTTTTTATATTATAAACACAGAATTCATTAAATGGAAAATACTGTGGAATATTTTCATTTCCAGATTGACTTAAAATGCATCACTCTAATTAGCTAAAATATATTTTTTTGACTTTATGTTTATTAATTTTTTGTGATTTTCATACAATATAGTTCTATGGTACTTAGATCTTCTCTCCATCTGAAACTCCCCCCCCCACTGCCCCTTACAAAATTTAATGTATTCTCATATAATACAGTCTATAGAGTCTGATTTGTATACCTAAATGTCCTTCAGTGTGAGTCCATCCTTGAGCCCACAAAGAGTCCCATCCCTGTAAGACTGTCTCTTCTCTTCCAAGAAGACATCAATTGCCAAAACTTCCTTAGGTCAGGTTGGGAATTCTTACCCACTTTATTATGTCTATCCTGGAATTTTGCCTGGTTTGAGTTTGCATAGGACTTGTGTATGCTGTCACCATTGCTGTGAGTTCCAGCTGTCTGGAAGATTCTGTTTCTTTGTGGTCATCCACCACCTCTGGCTCTAATAATCTTTCTGCCTTCATTTCTGCAAAGATCCCTGGGCCTTGAGAGGCAGAGCCTCTTATTTTTTAATGCATTCTATACAACTATATTCTGAAATCAATGGTCAGAAAGTCTTCCATAAGGGATTTATAGACCTCTGTAAAAAATAAAAAATAAAAATAAAACCACTAAATATTGTAATGTCAAACAGTTCTTAAACACCAAAATATAAGTAAAGATCAGTAGGACATGGTAATCAAGTTGTTTTTATAGCACCCTAGGGTTGGCAAGGGGATATACATCCTGATTAACCGTGCTAATGTTCCTATATAACAGAATGTGTAATGATCCATATGTGATATGTTACTAAGCCTTGTCAAAATTCATGGGGAGCCTATTTGAAATAAATTGAAACATCAAAATACTGTGAAAGAAAACAATGCATGATGAAATTGTAAAGTTAATTGCACTTATAAGCCCAATTCTCAAAACAATGAAATAGAAAGATTTTAGCAGGACTGGGCTTCGAGGAGATAAATACAAAGCTTTAGAACTAAAAAAGCGATCATATAGGAAACACTCTTTCTTGATCAGAGAGTTCTTTAAGAGGTAGGTATCAGTTTCAATTTTGCATAAAGAAGATAATTGGTAAAAATCTCTCAACTAGTAAGTGGAAGAGACAGGTTCTAAAGAGCCTTTATATTTCAAACGTCTGATTTCCCATGATGCATTTTGGTGAATCAGAAATCAAACTGGTTAGAAGACATCTTTCCGGAGCTCTTAGTTTTAAATTTTTCTCCACGTTTGTTCACGGTTAATCACATGAACTGGTCTGTTGGCCAGATCTCCACACATAGAGTGTATAATTCTGGGCATATCCTTTTCTTTCGATGACAGGTATAATCATCGAAGTCTCTACCTTTTCCCAGGTTACTTAGCCTTCCTACTTTTGAAATCATTTTTGTTCCAGTTAACTTGTATTATATTCTGTAGACATTGCTGAAACCTCAGCAATGTAAACACATGCACAGGAGTGGAGCATTCAGAGCTGTATGCCAAAGAGCTGCTCCAGCTCCTCATGTCCCCTTGCTCCTCAAGTCCTGGCTCTAGGGGCTGCTGGTACAGACATGGAAAGTTTTTATGCTAATCAGTATATTACTGGAAAATGAAACAAAGTTGCACATTTTATTCCAATGTCATCATTGACTCTGCAAGGGGCATCATCATCATATAAAGTCAAAAAGTTCCTTACAAGTATTGGTTACAAGGAAACTTATTGTTGGTAAGGGGATTTAGATATGTGTATGAAAAAAACATTGTCCAATTATTTATTATACAAACATGATTTTTCTTAAAATAATATATTTGCTAAGTATCAAACATCATTTATGTTTTCTTATGTGTGACTAAATTTCTTCTATTAAGTACTTAATGGAGTGAAATGATATGTTTTAATCCACATCCAAGGATTAAAGTCATCACAACTACATTTAATCAAAATACTAGAGATTTGCCCAAATTTTACAAATCTAATCAATGACAAGTATTTGAATCAATTATTTGAACCCAGTTCTTTCGAAATCCAGCCCATCTTTTCATCACATCAGTGCATAGTCAGTTAATTGCATCAGTAGTGACAACTGAAGTAATTTGCAAAGGGATCAATGATATACTTCACTTCAATGCTGTGTAAGCAGAATACACTATAAAGAGAGAGAGGAAAATGTCGATCCTAACAAGCACATACAATATTTTTACTGCTTTGATATATCTTCACTCAACCAAAGTCTATATAGTTCCAGTTCTCCTTGTGCATACACTGTATCTATATGTGTGAGATTTGTCTGATGCCTGATACAGAAAGGACCAAGGGAGTACGCAGGAGTGTCACCTAAGATCTGTAACCTCTCCTCCGAGGTGGGTCAACTAAGTAAGGATCAGTGAGACTGAAATCCAGCCAGCTCTTTAGTGTAATGCACAATACAATTGCCTGAGCAGCCAAGAGGGAGAGGCTTTTTACAATCCATCCACTCCCAAGGGGTTGGTTCCTCTTTTCATTTAACAAAAGCCCACAGAATAGGAAACACCACACTTGATGTGAGTGGTAAAGGTGACATTTTGAATTAAAATGAAAGATTTTGCCTTGATTTTTAGCATTGTCAAGGGTAGTCTATAGGAGTGCTTAGGCCATACCAGCATATTTTTAAGAAAGACTTCTGTATCTGTTCAATCTCTAAAATACATCCACTCAGTTCAAGAGAGGTATACAATGGCCACATCAGAAAGAATCTGATTACTGAAATTATATGTGTGAAAGTTTTCATTGAGTCCTGCTTGGCATAACACAGTAAGAAAACAAAAGAATGAAATGGATTCAAGCATAATTAGTACTAAAAAATCTTACTGGTAATTAGAGAATAGGTAAGATACTTACTGAAGGTTCTCTTTCAAAACAAGTTTTGTGCATACTTTGGTGGAAATGTGGGGGTTAACATAGAACACTTTTAAGCTACTTAATCTTTGAATTTTCCACTTGAATAATACTCCATCTCAGAATGATGCTGGTGAAAATTCGATTAATATATTTAAAGGATATGGTTTGACTTGGCTAGCATATAATTCCTACCCATGGAAACAAGGTCTTGCATTTTTCTAAACACTATTTTTTCCTTAGACAGGAAACATGTGACAATAATCAGAATTACATAAAATTTTAATATTTATTTTATGTGTATATATGTTTTGTTTGCATGTATGTAAGTGTACTGTGTCCTGCAATGTCCACAGAAGTCAGAAGAGAGCATTAGAGCTTCCCCTGGAACTGGAGTTACTGTTATTAGCTGCCATGTGGGTGCTGGTAAAGCCAACCTGTGTCCTCTGCAAGAGAAGCTAGTGCTCTTAACTGCTGAGCCATTTATATCTTTAAAACTAAATCTTTACAGACATGCATGGAAAACTATAGAGACACTCAAACCAATAAGACTGTAGATACTTACATAGCAGACTGTGTCTACAATCTGGAAAACCAAGATGGCACCCATTTTACGCACAGGCCCTGTTCTGGATGAATGTTTGTATCTCCCAAAAGTCCTTAGATTGAAATACTAAACTTGTCAAACTGTGATGGTGTTTGGTACTGGACTTTGGGGAAAAAACTAAGTTCAGTGAGTTAATGAGAGTGAGGCCCTCATAATGGATTATTAAAATATATATGTATATATATATATATGCCTATACATAAACAATATGTGTGTGTGTTTGTGTGTGCATGCAAGCAGGCATGCCATAGTGTGCGTGTGACAGTCAGAGGATATTTGCAGAATTTGGTTCTCTCTTTCCACCAGATGGGTTCTAGGGATCAAACTCAGAGTCTCAGATTTGGCAGCAAGCACTGTTACCTGCCTAGCACTCACTTTGGTCTCATAATCATATTTTTGTCCTTAAAAGAAGAGGAAGCAACCAGAGCTCTGTCTGTCACCCATGACAGTATTCAACAAAAAGATAACCTTCTACACTCCAGGAAGCAAGCCTACACCTCGATTTTTACTTTCGTGTTCCAAAATGTATAAAAAACAAATTCCAGTGGTTTAACCACCCTGTTTATTGAAATTTTGTTTTCACAGAGTTCTGACTGACCAATACACTGGCCCCACACTGTTTTTCAAAACTCATTTTTAACAATAGTTAACTCCTTTTCATATAACTTTCAAGCAACACTCCTGGGATAAAAGGATTCTTAATATTGGGACACTGGGAGGAGATATCCTTGTGAATGAAGATAGCATACTAATTGGTACATAAACATTGTATGTTTAAAAAAATTCTCTGGAATTAAGCAAAGATATTATTAGCATAAATCCTCTCAGACCTCAAAATAAAGTCATGTAATACATGGGCCATGACAGAGCAAGAGTTGGGCTGTGTTCTCTTCATGGAACATTGTTATCGTGCAATCTCCATGGCAGAATATTGGGGGAGGAACGTGAGAAATATTCTCTTCCACTCTGGGCACCACACTGAGGTTCAGTAATTTAAAACAAGAGAATGACAGATATAATCATGCTCCCATTCTCTAATGCAGCCCAACTCCCAGTGATTTCAAAGCATCCTAATATTAAACTCATAACTGGATTTCTTCAGCTGAGCTGTCCTAAGTAGCTACACTCTGGACTGGCCTAGCTCTCAACTCTGGGCTTGCTTAGATCTCAATGAAGCAGCATAGAGAAAAACAACGTGGAGCCTAGGACATAACTGTTAACTGTTGTTCATCATTGTCTTTATACCTTTCCCAACAGAGAGAAGTACCACTCTGATTAGAGACAAATTGCAATTTCAATTTTATTATCCCCTTTTATGCCTGTCCTTGGATTTGTACATTCTATTTCATTGGCTCCTGTCTTGGTTATTAATGAAGCAATATGGTTCTCTAATACATAATTTCATTTTTATAAAAATCATTACCTATCTTTTATTTGTAAGAATGCAGTATTAGAAACAATTCTGCCTTTAATCTCATCATGATTTCTTCCCACAGTGCCAGGCTCGCAAGATCCTGCTACAAATAAATAAACGTATACATATATAGACACTTCTTTGCAAACATGCAGGCTTTATTAGCATAGGGTCTCCAGGTGGGAGTTCATGTTGTAACCTACTGAATACTCCACAGCATCCCTGTGAACACACTCAGTTCTTTCTACCCATGGCATTAAACAAACTTGATTCTGTGGGGGTAGATGGGCACAAAGCTCCACCTTCTAGTCAAGGTACTTCTGGCAACTGACAGTTGAGAAAGGAAGAGTTAGATTTCTTTGAGGATGTGACCAAGGTCTCATCCTCTTTGAGGATGGTAGGTAGACCAAGCCCCAGAGGATAACCCCACACCCAAGAGCACTTGAGAAAACATAAACTGGGGAACTCCACCCCCCAAACCAAATTCAAGTTTGGGTAGTTGAGGAGGATGGGGGAGAAGATGGAGAAGAGGGTTATTTATGATCAAAATACATTGTATGACATTCTCAAAGGATTGATAAAAATATTTTAAAAATCTGGATTTTGTATCATTTATGGATTTAGTCTGTGTTCGTTTATTAATTTAGCCAATTTAAGCAAAAGAGGAGTCTAAAATGACAAACAAAACAACACACTCTGTGGCTTGAAGCTAAAGAATCATGGCTAGTTGGAGCCAAGAAGTGCAGTTATTGATTTCTTACAGTATGGTTTTCTAGGAAGTTGCTTGTATGCTATGTCATTCAATGAAAACCTGCCCATTGACATGATTGGGGTATGCTTGTTTCATGGGTAATGATTAACCCACACTATAATGTTAGTGAAGACAGTATTTCAGATATGATTTTTGGTTGTGATACAGAAAACTGAAAACTAGTGTGAACAGGAAGTGCTGTAGGAATTAAGACAGTGGTTATGTGTGAGTATCTTAGTAAATGATTGTGCACTGCCTGGAACAGAGGGATTCTCAGTTCCGTTTCTAAATCCGTTTATAAAATGGATTCAGCAGTTGCTGTGGGCCTTAAAATCTCTTTCTAAGAGTGGAAAAGTGAAAAGGTTATGACAATCCCATGATCTTTAAATGGGCTGTGAAGACAGAGTAGTACTTTGAAAACATGTTTTCAGAAAAGACAAAAGAAATCACCTTCAGAAGAAAACTAAGACACTGAGTAATTGCTATTTGCACTGTGGAAAATGCCCAAAGAAACATCCATTTAAAAAAGAAGAACTAATTTTAGATCAGTTTCTGAGATTTCATTTCATTTTATCATGTCAGGGAGTATGTGGCAGAATAGAGTGGATCTCATTGGTACAAGGTAGTCAGGAAGGGGGAGGGAGGGATGGAGGGAGAGAGAGAGAGAAATCATCCCCTAGCTATGGAATGATCCCACGAACACCCATACACCCAAGGCAAGTCTCCCTCTTCAGTTAATCTTCTCTGTAAATGCCTCTGCAGGCACACCCAAAGTTCTGCATTGATAATATAAGCATCTTTCAGTCCAATCAAGTGGACGCTTAGGATTAACTATCACACTGACAAAATTCAGGCTTGTTATATGTAATTGTCAGAATGATTATACATTTGATAAACAGCAAAAACAAAACAAAAGAAAGCTCCTTCTTTCTGAATTTGGGGACAGTTTCTCTGTGTAACAAAGAAACCATGATGTACTCTGCAAGATACCCCTCTAATGTTAACCTACAGTAAAGATGAAGCAATTGCTCCTTTTCCAGTAGCCTAATTCAAACATTCAATGAGATTGATTATATTGAGTCATATGGAATCTAAACCATATTCTGATTACTTGTTGCCCTTTCTGGCATTAATTAGATCAGGATGTATAAAAAGTCACTTTACATACATTGCATGGTATTTATGTTTTTTACTAATGACAAAATGATCTGGGACTTGGTGCTCTGTCATCTCCTTTGGTCTCTACGGTGAGGAGGTAGTACTGAAACCAAAGTCACACAACTGGGATTATATTTTCAGGTCTGTTGCTCAGACAGATTTGTTTTGAGCAAGCTAGTGAAGATCTCTGAACCAACTATGGACTGACAGAAGTCATCTAAGTGTAGAGATGTCTGGGATGTTTTCTGAATGGTGATTATAGTGAGGGAGGTGAAAATATTTAGTCAAAATCAGGAAACTGGCTAGCTGTAACAAGCCCAACCAGATCCACCATGAATGTTTCTAAAACGTAGTAAGAAATGATTGCTAAAGAGCTTCTTAAGGGATGATATTCTGTAGAAAAACACATACTCATGATATTTTCAAAGATATCATCTGTAAAGTATTCATTGATACAAAGTACTGTAATCTTAGAAAGTTACAGAAGAATTCTTCGTATTGTTTTTTTTCCATAGCAATTGTAGAATATCAAGAACAGGTTATATAGGAAAAAATATTAGTTCTTAAATTACAAGAGTTTTCCAAACCTATTTCCTTTTGACTAATAACAAACCAAAACTGGATTTATTTTTTTCAGAACAAGGATATTCCAAGAACAGTAAGAAGATATATTCCTTGGTTGTTAATTATAAGATAATAGAAATGGAATTGATTCTGACCATAAAAGACTACTATTGTGTTTCATCAACTTCCTTGAAGCCTCTGGTTTTACTTATGTTAATGTCAATACCACTACTCCAAACAAACTGTTCATTTTATTAATATTCCACGTATGGCTACTTTATTGATAGGTTATATTAATGCTAAAAATGAATATCTGTAAGAACAAATAAAGCACGTATTTCCTAATGTAGTGACTTGTGTTATAATAAGACTGAAAAATGTTTACTCCTAAATCCACTGCCATTAGCCATGCTGATTAAGGGTGCCCCCGGGAACTTCTGAGTAGCACAAATTGAAATTTTAGCTGTATAAACGTCAGAGTTCACTGAATCTTATGAAACCTGTAGGCTGAAATAGGAAAATCCTGAGTTTGAGGCCACTCTGGGATACATAAGTAAGTTCTAGATAAGCTTAGACAAAACAGACTTGTTTTAAAACAAAACAAATCACACAGCTTATCATGAATCAGGATCAGGGAACTCACCTGCAATCTCATCACTTGGAAGACAGGAGTCTCACTAGTTTAAGGACCAGCTTTGGCCGTATAGCAAGACACAAACAACAAACAGAGTAATTATTTTATAAGCCTCCACTACTGTGAGAATTACTTTTATTTCCCAAGTGTTCTAAGAGTCTGTGAACTGGGATCTGAAAGGATGCTTGCGACTTGCTTTTCTGTAAAGTTCTAAAGTAAGAAGATCTTCCTTTGGTGCTAAATGATTAAGCAAATTCTGAGCTGAGTTTCTGGGAAATATTCCTTTGCATAATCATACAGTAACATTGGTAAGTACATTCTCAACAAGAGAAATTTCTACCAAGTCAGAGAAGTTACTAGTGTCTTCCCCATGGTGAGCTGAGAAGTTCTTCTGGCATGGCAGATGATGGGCTTCATCACACACTCATAATAATTTCACACCAAGAGCAAGTCTTCTGACCTGATTTCCTACACTTACACGAATGCTTAGGTCATACCCATTCATCAAAAGAATCATTGACATTTGCTAGAAAAATCTTGGACTGTAACAGTATCAGTTGAGAAAGCTTAATTTGAAGTTTGACTTAATTTGAATTCGACTTTTTTCCAGTATCAAGTGAAACTAACATTCATTTATCATGCATTGATTACATGTCAGACACTAGACTAGTAGAATAAAAATTTCATCCAGGGGCTCTTATTATCCACATTTATTAGATAATTAGTCCAAATCTAAAATTAAATACACGGGCTATGAATTCACAGTCAATGAAGTAAGCTTGTGCAAAAATAAAACTGGTTTGTGTCACGTGTGAGATTTTAAAGAGTCAAAACTCACAGAAACAGAAAATAGAAGAGTTATCAAGGGTCAAGGAGTAGAGACAGAAGGGAGATGATGGCCAGAGTAATGTAAGTTCCAGGTAGCTAACACATAGCAAAGCCCCTACAGTTACCAATAATATTTCATTCTATCCTTGAAATGTGTTAAGAGTAGGTTTAACATATTACTAATCACATTGAAATTGATAACTATGGTTAGCAATATAGGTCAGTGGTACAGTATCTGCTTAGCATGGGTGAGGATCTAGGTTCCATTTTCAGCAATAAAAACCAAAGTATAACCATGTAAGGAGAGGGCTACATCAGCTACCTTGACCGAAGTAATCCTAACACAGGGTATATATTCATAGAAACACTGGATTTTACATCATGAACATGTACATTTTGTGTTTTACAAGAAGCATAATGAACTGCAAGAGAGAAAAAGAATAGCGGGGGGCGGGGGGGCTGTTGAAGAAAAAACAAAGACACTGGAATTACCAGGGCTTCTCCTGAGCTCTGTCCTTCTCTCCCTGGCTACACTGCTTTTAAAAATATGTCATTAATGAGAAAGAGAGGAAGAAAGACCGAGAGAGACTAAAGGAGAAAATTTCTGTTTTTAAGGTACTATGCCAGGCACACCAAGAACTAACCTTTTAATATGGTTTTTGTTTTCCCAGATGGAGAAGTTACCCTCTGCATATCACCAGGAGTGGAATGCAGCCTATCTCAGAGATGTCACATTCACAAACACTCTAGTTTGCTGTATGCTGGGGTCTTCTCTGGACTTCCATTTGGTCATAATCAATACAAGAGGCAATGGAAATGCTCCTTCTCTCCTCAGAGTGGAGGGGTACACCTGCTTTCTGAAACTTCATTTCACTTTTTGTCACCAAACCCAAGAAGTCCTCTACCTTGTGCCTGTAAAATTACCCAATTCATAATTTTTCTCATACTTAGCTCCTTTGTATGTTTTACTGCAGTCAAAGAACTCCTGTTCTAGCCACTCTCTAAAAAAACTAAGTCAAACCACTCAAATTCAATGACCAGTTCCAATATTTCTCAAACGCAAATGTGTAACATCTTGAACACCATATTTAAGATGGGTCATTACACAATAATGGAAGAATGTACACTTAGAGATGCTTCCAGTAATAATGACGAGCAGCTCCAGAGCTGCTGACATAGGTCCTGTGGATGACGGATCCTCATGGTATTCTCTGACTGACATATACGTTCCTCCACTTAGCTTAGTTAATTGCAATCCTCTCTTCAATTTTTTTCTCCTCCTAAAGTTTTCTCTGACTAACGTGTTCTCGATTAGGTAGATACCCTTAGGCATCCTTTACAGCACTAGTGAGAACTGCATTCATATATTTTGCTGAATGATTATGTACTTTTAGTCCCTTAGAATAAAACATAAACTCTAAGAGACAGAGACTTGACTGGTTTTCCTAACCTAGGTGACTAGTAACAATCTTATATATATATATATATATATATTGTATGAGACATTAGTATATGCTGAATTAACAAACTTGCAAATTAGTCACTGAGAATTAGAATTAAACAATAAAAAATACTGGATTTCTTTATTCATTTATAGACAAAAATATTGCTTTATAGCCCAGGCTAGCCTCTTACTTCAAATCTTCTTGTTTCAGCATACCAAATGCTGTGGTTATAGCTACATGCCCGTGCCTGGCTAGATTTGAAAATTACTTGAAATGAAACAAATACCCTATTTACGTGAGTCCTGATATGTCTGGAACCTAAATCACTACCAATATATGTCATTTTTTTTCTCAATGCCAGAAATACAAAGGTTCATTTTAAAGAATCAATATCCACAAAATCTCCATAGATGTGAGGTTATAAAAAAATTAAAGGAATATAAACCATAAACCCTTCTCTCAGCAGGTACATTATATAAGTAATACGCTAAGATGATCAGAGCAAGGTTAGGAAGTAAAGATATAGCAGCACTAGAGACCAGATACTAGATAAAGACAGAGCTCATTAAAAAAGACCTGGGTGGTCAGAAAAGGATTCAGGGAGGGGAGGCGTTGCTATCCAGTCCTGGGCAAGAAGGACATAGGATGTTGATTACAGCAGAAGATGAGGGTGCTCCGAGCTACAGCAACATGGAAAACAGTGTATGAAGGACAGGAGGCTTGCCTGAGTCCTGCAAAGAATGAAATACAGTGTACATTTTCCCATACATACGAAAATCAGAAGAAGGTCTTGTGGCTCAAGCTGAGGCCTTAGCTGATGGAAGGAACCTCTGAGAACCACTTCCAGTCCTTAACCACAGAAGATCATATCAGACTGTATGGAAGGAGGACCGTTCTAAAATGTAGCTCTTTAAAAGAATTAAAGGCAGAAAAACCTGTAAGTTTAGGAAACATGGAACTATGAAGAAAAGAGACCAATGTGATCTTTCTACAATGAGAGTAAAAAGAAGTAATTGTGTGCAAATGCATGTGTGTGTGTGTGTGTGTGTGTGTGTGTGTGTGTGTGTGTGTGTATGACAAGAAGCAAACTGGGCTAGTGTGTTTCTAAGACCAAGTGTGAACATTTGCAATAGTCAGGCATTCAGACTCAGTTCAGTGCATAAAAATAGCCCAAAGCAGAAAGCGTGGCAGTCATGCACTGTTTACATTGCTGTCAGTTCCCTAACTCCATCATCACCTCTTGGTCAAGAGCAAGTCAGATGCCATCACAATGTTACACTACAATTAATCCATGAAGAAGTAGCCTATGCCAAGATCCAGTCTATTTTTATTGCTACTGATAATGGAGACCTCTAGGATCACAACAGAAGAGAAAGAGCAAGGCTTAAGGGTTAATTATAAACACTTGACCCTTAAAGTAAAGTCACATGTCAACCAGGGAAAGCACACACATTTAAAATGTCTGATCTGCTCTTTCTATACTGAGTGCAACATTTTTTGAAACAATAGCATCCTGAGTCAATCAAAGCACAACATTTTTATTTATCTAATAACAGACAATGGACACCGCTTACAGATATATTTTATTATTCTTTTTATTTTTAAACCTTGTAACCCTATAAGGCAGATTTTATTTTCATCTCTGCTTCACAAATAGTGCACCTGAAGTGCCAAGGCCACACACCTGTCAAGTCTTACATCCGAGACTTGAACCTATGTCTATTCCAAGTCCCACCCTTAACATCATTGCTATCATGCACTTTGGGTTGTCAGGCCATGGAATAATCTTTGTTTCAGCATTTTTAAACATTTGCTAAACTGTAATTGAGGGCAGTCATATTTGGAAGGAAGATTATATAAAGGAATAGAAACTATAAACAAATGACTAGAAACCACGAATGCTGCTACCTCTAAAAAGTAATGTTGACAGAAAAGCAGATAAACAAAACAGAATTCCAAGAAAGTTGCTTGGCTTAGGATTGGTTGTCTATAAGAAGGTAGAGCTTGGGTAAATGTCAGTATCAAGCATGTTCATTCTATCTGTATTTTTTGTTTTGAGAATTTCACACGTACATACAATGGATTTCATCAAGAGCGTCCCCCGTTCCATCCTTCCAATTCTTATTCCCCCGTCACCACTCCCTCGCAATTTCATGCGTTCTTTTGTTTGTAATACCAGATAGTGCTGCCATATATGTATGGGTATAGGGCTATCTACTGGACCACATCTTAGAAGTAAGCAGACTCTCCACTTCCAAGCGGCCATCAATCGTCAGTGGATCTGCAGCTAGAGGCGGGACTTTGTGCCCATTTCCTTTCCTTTGATGGAATTTTTCTGGCTTGATCTTGAGCAAGGTCTTGTCTACACTGTCTCAGCATTTGTGGTTTCTTATCTGCAACTGTGCTATAGTCTGTTTTCTTTGAAATCAAGGCTTCTAAATTACAAAGCACCCTCAACCTTTGACTGTCCTTCTTTAAACTTAGCTGTATCATTACTGGAACAGAGACTGAGGAGTTTGACCCTAAATCTACAACTGACCACATTTACTGAAAAAAAAAACAAAACAAAACTGCTTTTTATTCCCATCACACAAAATGTGAATTTCTGAATTTCTATAAAATTTAAATGAAACTCTTATCTACAGCCTTGGGATGGTTTCATCAAGATTTCTAGGTATATAAGAATTTAAGCAATTTCAAGCAACGCATATATTACTGTTTTAATCATATAGTCTCAGAGATCTGCATTTTCTCTCAAACGTTTGCGGATCTCAGAGCATGATGGGGTGTAAAACGCATTTTAAAATAATTTCCAAATAGCCTTCAATTTGTTCCCTCTGGCGACAGTCTGCTCTTCGAATATCCTGTGACAGGTGACACTTTCAGCTTTTATGTTCTTGTGGAAAGTGGTGAAAGATCACTGTACAAAGTGAAAATTACATTCTAACGAGGATGCTTTGCCCTCCTGGAGAGGCACAGATCTAGGAACAGGTCAAACGTTCCAAATGAACTGTACAGACAGGGGCGTCACCAGACCTTTCAGTTTTGATTCCTGGGTCGAGCAAAAAGCTGACTCAGTTTACAGAGAATTCTCTACCCATCCCTCCTAGATTGCCCATGAGCAGATATGGCTGTCATGGCATCCTTCTGTTTCCAGCTGCACTCTGCAATGAACATATCTCAACATTTTACAAACTGCTTCTCCCCTGCTCTTTATTTACATGTGTTGATTATGTGTTTTTATGTGTGCGTGTATGTGTGTGTTTATGTGTGTGTGCTCGTTCCTGTATACGCTGGTTTATGTGGAGGCCAGGAGACAGCCTTGAGTTTCCTTCCTTCTTAGGCCATTCACTTTATTTTATACACTGACAAAGTCTCTCACTG
The DNA here is from genome assembly GCA_035773235.1 of Eospalax fontanierii. Taxonomy (NCBI): domain Eukaryota; kingdom Metazoa; phylum Chordata; class Mammalia; order Rodentia; family Spalacidae; genus Eospalax; species Eospalax fontanierii. Next base: position 11,638,696 of record CM069527.1, read on the forward strand.
GGTCCAGGGTCTTATCAATTAGTCTGATATGACTGGCCAGGGAGCCTTCGGGGACTCTCCCATCTCTGCCTCCCCGTGCTGGGGTTACAGAAAGAGACCACCAAACTTTCTACGTGGGTGCTGGGAAAGAAGTTCAAGTCCTCATGTTTGTGTAGCAAGTACTTTCCTGACTGAGCTCTCTCCCTGTCCTCGTCTTCCCTCACCTCTTTGGTGCTTTCTCACGAATAAACAGGGACCCAAGCATTTAGTTTTCTATAATGGTTCATTTTGGAAGGACAGAACCCACTCCTTCAAGCTGTCCTCTTACCTTCACATGTATATATACACACACACACACACACACACACACACACACACATATGCACATACGTATATGCACACATGAAATAAATAAATGTAATAGAATTTGCCAAGGTTATTCATTGAGATGACTGAATTCCAGTGTTCACTCTTAATTGTCCTAATGGCAGAAAACTCTACCTCAACACTTGGTTGTCACTCTGTAAATGCTTTGTCTTCATCATGCTAGCCAATGTGAGGTGACCAAATTAAAATTTGTTATCCAAGAATGATTGAAGACCATTTAGCAATCTGTGAGCACCTACTAACCAATCAGAATCAGGTTACTCCAACAGTTCTGTTTTTGCAGTGTAAGGCAATAATTGTTTAGCTTCTGAATCATAGAACTCATGTTGATGCAAACAGGAGACTCCGTGGCTGGTGGTTGGGTCTTCTAGCCATCTCCCCTACTACACAAAAACATTTTCTTATTTTCACAACAGAGAGGTAATGCTTTACTGTTCTACAGCTACTGATCTCTAAGCATATTACTATGTAAAAGAATCCTCTCGGTACTCTAGGAGCTGTAGTGATCTGATTATTAGTTTGCATGTAAATTTCAGTTAAGGTAAATACGGAGACAGACCTTGGTGTTTTAAAACATGGGTTGTACCACCAACTGTGCAAAATTATTCTTAACTCCCACTTCCACACTCATAAAATGGAAATGATAAAACAGCCTCATGTAAGTGCTCTGAGAATTAATAAAGTAACGTATGAAAAGCACTCTGCATGATGAGGACTCAATAAATCTGGTACATGTCTGCCTTACTACTAAGGACTATATCTTTTATCTAACTATACTGTCAAAATCAAAGGAATTTAGAGAATCTAGGTGTATGTCAAATTACTTTAAAAGAAATTGGAAGGAATATACCTTACTTTGATGTATTCCCTCAACTTAAGTTTCAGAATTGAGCAACAAGTATATTTGTAAGCAGGTCTAAAACATTAAATTTGTAAGCAGCCAGTATCTTTTAAATTTTACTTTTAAAGACAAAAATGATAATTAGGAATAAAATAATATGGTATTCAATAACTTGTTAAGAAAAGATATAAATCTAGGAACTTATTTAATATACATAAATAAAAATATAAATTACATCATGTAGCATTCCATAAATCATTTAACTTGGGAAATAGTAAATTACATATTTATTCTTTCATATATTCAATAATTTTCCTTTCCTGACATTTTCCTCTAAAAACAAAGTTCATGAAGGATAAAACATATAGCATGTTTTCCAAACCTTTTTTTGTGTGTCATTATGAAAGCTACTCCAGACATAGACTTATTGAATATAAAATATAAAATGCTAGATTAAAAAGAAACCTGGCAAATGAGTGTGACATTATGCTGAGGACATTTATCAATTCCAAACTAAATTCTTAATAAAATATAAATGGCATGGACAGACTCTCATGCGTAAAAGCACTTATATTTATTTTCTAATAAAATCCACATTTATTTGCCAGGAAACTTCTAAAATAACTTGGAAACTGAGATGCCCATAGATATAGTACATGGGAATAAGCACACAGACAAGCGACCTGTGCCAACTAAACGGGCGCAAGCGATCTTTACTGAAGCAGATGCCATGCTTGGCTACGCGTCCACTCGCAGCACAGCCCTGTCCTCTCCTGTGTCTTCCATCCAATCTTTCTTTCTTCTTAGGGACTCTGTCACTCCTAAGTTTACTGATTACCTGGACTACATGTGATTCTCAGTTCCTTATGCTGTGTTACTTTCCCTGCGGAGGTAGAATCAAATGATCACTTATCCCACAAACAGTACCAATGACAGACCCAAGAAATGGATTCTATCCAACTCCAACTTGGTGCATTTATCAGTATGTTGTGCCTATTTACAGGACACAGGTGAGGGGTTACTTACTGGGGCATCAGTGATTCAAAGACAGTTGCATCACGGGGCAATGTCCCACCACAAGTGATGACCTCATGAAAGCTGGACCATGGAGTCCTAACTTTAGTAACCTTTCTCCCTCCCATATTCATTATTATCTCCCATGATCTTATGGAGCTGGAGGGAGGAGAAATAGTGAGTAGAATTCCAAGTGAGGGCTGCCCTGCAAGCCCCTTCTTCAACAAGGGAGTGATAACAGCTCCATTACCATGACTGTAAGCCTAGCCATCACTGCTCTTTGACTTGTTATGTGGATATGACTTCAAAGCCACCTCAGCTCCAAACTAGTTGTTGGTCAAATAAAGTCTAGAGGGAGTGACTTTGCCAACACTCAGCAAAACATTGGTTTTCAAGTGCTCCTTAAGACATCAAGCTGAGGAAGGTGCCTGTAAAATATATTAGAAGTCTGATTTTTGGATGGGAATTCCTATTGAAGTTTCAACAATACTGCCATCTAGTTTCCTTACAGGAGTAATGAATAGGAAGATAACCCACTGGTAATTTGTGAAAATTATTTTCTTTCTTTTCTCTATTCTATACAAGGTCTCCTGTAGCCCCAACTGGCCTGGAATCCATTATATAGACCAGGCTGGCCTTGATCTCACAGACAGCAGTCTGTTTCTGCCTCCCTAGTGCTAGTACTAAAGGCAAGTGCCAAGATGCCCAGCTTGTAAAAATGACTTAATGACTACAGGAGTACTTAAAAAATTAAATATGAGAATTCAGAATGGAATAGAAAATGTGAAGCAAAGTTCACAGAAAAAGCTACACCTTACACTAAAGATTCCTCAAGGCTGATGGACTGAAAAGAAACAGAACGGTGAGGAGCTGAAATGTTGTAGATGCAGAGCTGAATCTTGTATTGTTTCCATAGTTAACATTGCTTATCAACTGGACAAAATCTAGAGTCACCAGGAGACAAGCCTCTGGGTATGTCTGGGAGGAAACATCCACATTATGTTAACTGAGGTGAGAAGATCCAATCCTGAAGGTGGGTGGCAACATTCCTTGACTTGGTGTCCCAGAAAGCACAAAAGAAGACAGTAGGGTGATCACCAACCACCATCTCTCTCTACGTCCTGACTGAACTCACGTGCACATACTCCCACAAAGACACATATGCACCCACACAAGAAATTTAAAAAAGCATTACAGTTTTAAAAAATGTGCCCAGGGTACATCATACAACATTTGGCCATGATTTGGAAAACACAACACATAGTTGTGATTTGAAAAACACTAAACAACACCCATTCTCATCCTGCCAAGGAGAAATGGATGATAACATGGCACAGTTATCTGGAACCCCTTCCCTTTCTGATTGTGAATTCTTACCAGTTTGCCCTCTTGTTTCTACCACAGTCACTGATACGTGAGGAAAGGACAATTTGAGGAATTTTAAATGACACTGTACTAGTATCTGATTTCTTCTGTAATGTGACTATTCATTTGCTACTCCAAACTGTACTCTGATATAATACCAAAATAACAAAAGAAATACAATAATTTGTTACAGCTACAGTTATGAGGATTTGGGCATAAAAATCTCAATTTTTTCTAAAATTAGAGCTACCCATACTCCACATCATTAAGGTTACAGAATCAAGGTATCCAAAAGCAACCCTGGAATTAAAAAAAAAGAAATCAAACCATTTGGAATACTCCATACATCAAATAAAATATTTCACAAAGTACAAATGACCAGACACAGGGATTAAGGAGTGTGACTTTGTTGTTGTTGTTGTTGTTGGGTTTAAATGCCTGCTTCCTTCATGTTTGTTTAGGATATACTGTGCTCTTGATTATTTTAACTTTAGGTCTGTGCTGAATAGCTTTAATTGTCAACTTGACACAACTGGGTAGAGGGAGGCTCAATTGGACTGGCCTGTGGTCAAGTTTGTGGGGCATTTTCTTTATTGTTGATTGATGTGGGAGGGCTTAACCAATTGTGGGCAGTTCCATCCCCTCAGGTTGTTCTGTTTTGTATAAGAAAGCAGGCTGGGCATGGGCCAGAGGAGCAAGCCAGTAAGCAGCATTCCTCCATGGCCTGTGTTTCAGCTTCTGCATCCAGGTTCCTGCACTGAGTTCCTACCTGGGACTCCCTCAGTGATAAACTGTGACCCTGGAGATGTAAGTTAAATGAACCCTTTCCTTCCCAAATTGGGACTGGTCAGTGTTTTGTCACAATGATTGAAGGCAAACTAGAATCGGGTCTAATACTCCTATTATAAGTCAAATGCAAATGTTATGACAGATGCAGGAGGGGGCAAAAAAGAGAAAACATCAGATCTAGATTGTGATGACAGAGGGAACTACTAATAGGAAGAGCCTTCTGGGAAATGCCACAATGACTATGGTAAAAAGTCTGTACAGCTGATTAATTAGAAGCTTATGATGAGATGAATGGCTGTAGCATTAAATGAATCTCTATAACATAGAGGATACAATAATCCCATGGGGCAGCTGCAGAGCCAAATTATTTTGAGCTATCCTCAGTCCCCCATGGCTATATTTTTCCCAGCTTTGTGCCTGACATGTCAAGGAAAGTCTTCAGAATGAATTCTTAGCTGACCACTCACTTTTACCAACTCAAAAGCTAAGTTCTGATAGCATCTGAGACGTCTAGAGATTTTTTTTTTTCCCCACTTTGCTGTAACTTACCTACAGAGCTTACCATACATATACATATACATACATACATATATATATATATATATATATATATATAGTAAATATCTGGATTTATGACTTTCTTTAGTGTTGTCAATATGAAAAGTTCATGAAGCCAATTCCATGTTGGAATATGTTATTTGAGATATCCTGAATCTGTTTTCCTGCACTGTGGTCATTAAATTTGTCTCAGAATAAACTTTATTACCTTTGAGGTGAGACCTATGTTTTACATCAACAAATTCTGCTATGTAATATAAAAGTGAAACATAGATGTCTTACATATACTGTTTCAGAAAACATTTGCTTCATATAGTAATACCCAGATGCACGTGCTTACTAGGTTATAATGGAAAATGCCATTATAAAGGGAAGAAATTGTAAAGGGAAGAAATGTTTGAAAACCACTGAAACAGAACAGAAAGTACAAACTGGTGTCCAATGGATGTGTTCCAATCTATTGAATATTTATTTTAATCCACAGTAAGGTTTCTTTAAATTGAATTAGTTGCTAACATTTAAAGATTAGAGAGTTCATATAAAAGGCTGTTTACACAGCTTCCTTTGAAAGGTCAGAACATCTGGCATTCATCTGCAGAGTTAACAGCTGCCCCTTCTGAAAGAGCACTCCCTGATTATCAGGCGCTCTACCCTCTCCTTCAAGCTTCCACCTTTCTACACCCGACACATGACTTGGACATCTGAACCTGTCACTTCTGGCCTAGATCTCTGCTCCTACAATGATCAAGAACTATTACAGAAATGCAAGAGTTTATCCCAGATTCTCCCACAGTTTGGTAGATGCAGAATAGAAACTGCATGTAGTGACCAAAAAATGACAAAACCATCCATTTGTGAAGTCAATATACTCCTTAACCCCTTTAATTCAGACCTTCTTGGCTTAACTTCTCATGTTGCAGACAAGGGCACTGAGACCTTGAAGAGGCAAAGAAAGCTTAATGCCAACGGTCTCAGAGGTAAAGTAACAGCTCCGTGACTGGAAATGAACTCTAAGCTCCACTCACCTTCATATCTGCTATTAGTCAAATATTTTTAAAAAATGGATGTTAACAAAAATCACTGTAGAGGCACAGTGAAGCCAAGGTTTCTGTGTGAGGACAGCGGACAAAAGTGAGGTGCTATTAATCACTGTTGTACTCTCCCAACATCTTCTATTCATCTTAGTTTTGTTATTATTCACAATTGCCAAACATGTATCCAATTGACAGAGTATATACTGTTATAAGTCAATCACTACTAGATGTGCATTTTAACATAAGAATAACCCAAGTCACCTGGCAGCGTCTAAAAGTAAATGACTGATTTCTAAATGGATGAAACAGGATCAGCCCAGTACATTTTGATCTAACAGTCCTCAAATAAAAGTCAACCCTAGACTCATAAAATTTCTTCACTTAGGAAGAAAATAATCTTTGTCTACACCTGTTGCCAGTGCTACAAGCACTCTTGAATCTGAAAGTATTTATTGAACAAATGTTGAGTGATTTTAATCGACTTTTAATCATTTTGATGTATTCTACAGAAATATTCCAAGCAAGAATTCTTTCATGATATACAGAATAACAATTGTATTTTCATAGAATTGGATACAAAGTGAATCTTCGCAGCTAAAAGAGTAGCTTATATTGTTGACAAAGTTTTAATTTAAGCAAGTTTAATATGCATTATTATAATGAAATAAGTAATTACTAATACATAGAGAATGTAATAATCCTGTTTTACTCACATATAAAAAACTGAGCTCATAATTCATAATTGAAAGCAAGACAGTAAAACCTCAGGTTATATCATCACTTTTTAATATATTTTAAAATATTTTATTTATTATTTTTATTTTAATGTGTATGAATGTATTGTCTTCATGTATGCAATACCCATGGAAGTCAATACCCACCGAGGTCAGAAGAGGATGTCAGGTCCTCTGGAATTGGCATTATTGATTGTTGTTAGTCACCATATGAGTGCTGGAAATCTGATCCTCTGCAAGAACAGCTAATGCTTTTACTGCCAGCCATCTTTCCAGCTCCACATCACCATTCTGAATGATTGTCTAAATTATTTCTAATCCTGATTCCATAAATAATGAGTGCTAATAATATATCTCAGTCCTGAATTTCGGTTGAGCCCAATTATTCTGGCATGAGCACTCCATCTGGAATCACAATTCTAACAAAAGTTGAACTTTGTTATAAACAGGGGATGTGCGTATAAAATATCTTGGAACATGAATTCCAAGAAACAGACAGATTGTCAAAATGCCCTTAAGCAATAATTTCTGAACCTCAAGTAAGCTATGGCAGAATTTATGATTTAATTGCTTGTCATTAGTTCTCCAGGGTGGAATGTACAATCTAAAGAGTATTTTGGTCTACACTTCTCAGGAGAATGCTAGCCTCAACACTAGAAATTGTACAGAGCAGGTGATACGTGAAAAACAATCAGGTTTCCACAAAGCAATCATCTGTCACTATATATTATTCTGCACTGCCGCAGCCTCACCTCAAATAATAAATGAACTAATTTAAATATTCCAAGAGAGTATAGGAACATAGATAGATGATAGATAGATATAGATGCCTGAACACACAGACCCAGACCCAGACCCCTCACCGCTCCCCGCACACACATTCATGAGTCAGAATGCAAATGTTTGAATGAGTTTGGTGCATTCCAGAACACAGCATTTCAATGAAAGTCTTTTTAATCTAATGAATTATCCCAATCTGAAAGCCTGTGAAGTTGACTAACAGTGAATTTGTTTCCAAGTAAATTCAGAACTTATTTAGACCTATGAAGAGGTCTTCACTGCTGTGAAGTCTCTCAAACTTTCAGAATGACATGCATGAATTCCAATTCCAACCAAACAGGCATTTGAAACAACAAAGAACCTAAACTATAAGAGATAATAGACTGAAAAATGTCTCAGATATTCCTCCCATTAGATGTATTAGGTATTTTCTAAAGCAAAATAGAAAAAATGATATTTGTATAACTTTCTCACAAATCCTTGTAAAAATTAGAACAGCAATTTACATGTATACACACATATGTATACCTATATACGTACATGATAAGACTATCTGCTTCAAGCTGACATAGTGTCAAAAATTTCAATATTGAGCAAGAGAGATGGATGAGCAGTTAAGAGCACTGAGTGCTCTTGCAGAAGACCTGGGTTCAAATCCCAGCACCCACGTGTTGGCTACCAACCATCTATGACTTCAGTTCCAGAAGACCCTAAGCCCTCTTCTGACCTCTGTAGGCATTGCACAATTTGGGAGCACTTACATATATGCAGGCTATACACTAATACACATAAATATAAAAATTTCAATATCTACTTGCAACTCTAAACTGATTATTTTCTCATTAATTAAATGGATACTTTTTATCAACAAATCTAGTTAAAAATTTCATAGACATAACATTTAAATCCATGAGCTGGATTATTGACTTATTCTTTTCTGTTTTTGAGGGTCTCCCTAGTCAACACGCTTGGAACTTTCTATGTAGACTAATTTGGCTTTGATCTCAGAGATTCTCCTGCCCCTTCTGCCTCCCTGGAGCTGGGATTAAAAGTCTGCACCACCATGTCCTGGGTAATATTATTTATTCTTAATCCTTTAATTTTTACTATAAAACCTTTATTAAGGGATTGGAGTGATGGCTCAGTGGTTAAGTGCACTGGCTGCTCTTGCAGAGAACCTGAGTTCGGTTCACAGCACCCATAAGGTGGTTAACAATCATCGATAACTCTGGCATTGCATGACGTAGGAACACTTACATACATGCAGGGAGAACACTTATACACGAACTATAAATAAATAAACAGATAAGAACCTATAATAAAATTATTTTGAAAACTTACAGTCTCTTTATTTACCTTGTTGTTCTTGTTTTCATTTTAAATATTTTATTCTGAATTATCATATTTAGCCTTATAAGAAGGATATATTTTTCTCCTATATTTTTAGGAGAAATTTCTACTTTGCTTTACTAATATCACTTTTTGGAAATCCTTGTGTTCTTCAGCAGGACATACTGATAAGAACCTGCAATGCTCCTGCTCATCTTTTAGAAGTAACCTCACAACTGCCGGTCAGGAACCTCACTAAATGCTTGTCCATGCGGAGCCAATCCTACCCATCCTCTCAGGAGTCAACATCCTTAAAAAACAAAAGAATTCATGTCCCCCCCCTGGGGTCTTCACCTCTGCTCCACTTGGCAACTTTCCTTCATTTTCCTCTTCTCTTTGTATTTCACCCCCCCCCCCACTACCCTCCCCCATCTTTCTCCAGGGAACAAACTCAAAATCCAATTACTAAATTGCTAGTCTCTGAAACACTTTCTCCCAACATGGCCATAAGCAGGCTCCCATTCCAACCCCATAAACTGGGACAAGAGAGCTGGATGTTATTCAGATGACTGATAACTCAAAGGGTTGAAAAACAAGGACAACTTTTTTTTTTCTTATCAACAAAAAGGCAGGTGTTTCTTTCACTTTTCAAAAGCACTCTATTGATTTGTAATTTTTCTCTGAGGAATTCGAACCAAATGAGCAGCTATCAAATTGTTTTAGCAGTGGGCACACTTATTCACATCTCTAAATCTCCACCAAAAATAGCATTTTAAAATAATTCATTGATGTTTATTTGTTCAAAATTGTATTGTAATATCCAGTAAGTAGAAATAATGTGTGTCTTAAAAACAAAAAATTTTGCACTTGAGGTTTTCAGATGACTGTCTTCCTCAGAGCAATTATTTGTGAATTCCATCTTGGTTGAAGAATATAGACATCATAACAACTCATGAGGAATTAGACCTGAAAGGTTTTCTCAAGAGTTCCTTAAACTGTCATAATACTCATAATTAAAGGAAATCAATACCTTAAAACAACCTATTAGGAATCATCTGTTCAACTTGCAAATAGAGACACTACAAATTACCTGCATTTCCCACCCAAACAGCAAATATTGGGCACAGAAGGAAATCAGAGAATAAATAACTGTCTCACCTTCTTTGTTGAACAGAAAATATTCATTAACGTATCTTTTTTGCTATGTTTATATTTAAGCATAAAAGTAAAAATTCAAGACATCTGAGTGACCATTTCTGATTTTTGAAAATTTCCTAAGAGTTCAAATTAAATTTATTGTTTACTGACTTAAATTTTATTTGCTTGCATTGCCATAACTCTGACTGCAGCCCCTGCATTGTAATTCTGTGATCTTGCTTGGCCAAGTTCAACTCATTCTGCTTAACTGGAGGGTAGAGAAAGCCAGAACAGGGAAAGGTTCCTCTGTAACAGCACTAGTACTGTGGGTGAAATGGTATTATAATGATGGGATGGGGAATATCTGTGTATTAAATGACATATCTGTTGTTTCACCTGATACACAGTATGTTTTATAATTGAAATCCTATCAGTGGAACACTGCCCTTTCTGATCAATAACATGTTTTTCAAAAGTGCTAAATATATGCCCAGAAATATAATGAAGTCTTTAAGAAATAACTTGATAAATCCAGTTAAACACAATTTTTCTAAAGATAGACAGAACCAACTGTCACTTCTGCAGAGTCTATGTTCAGACGTCTTTTTCCATGATTATCCTACTGAAAATAACAGTCTACCCTACCTCCACCCTGGCACGCAGATCCCCTTTAGACCTCTTTTTGTTCCACAGCAGTTACCACTTTCTAAACTGCTATAAATCTAATTTATTATAGCTGTTACTGGTTATCTATCTCCCCTTGTAAAATATAAACTCACAAATACATGATACACTTTAAAGAATTTGCCTATATAGAACCCCATACATTGTCTAATGAATATCTGCCAATAAAATTAAGTCCTAGCAGAAAAAGAAACTGTGTCACCTTTGCTCCTTTAGATATTCTGGAGTTCCCAGAACAACAGTGCCTAGGGAGGAACGGGCACTTCATTAGCTTCCCTGATGTGGACGACTAGATTGGTTTGGAATTGGCGAAGGTGATGTCCTGAAGTTGTGTCCAGGTGGCAGACAAGAAAATATATGAAGATTTCTCCAAAGAAATCCAGATCCCTCAAAAAGTGGAGAACCAGATCATGGAGAGACTATCCCATAATTACTGCCTTGAAAATTGCAACAGAACGACACCTCTTGGAAGGACATCCAGGAATTACATTGGGGGACAGTGTGGGGCTACAACAGTCTGCCAGTGACTGAACTGAGTTCAAGGGCATAATTAGACATCCTCAAAAGGGACAGTAGCTGTCCGGATGCATTTTTCCTGTTAGCACCCATTTATATGTGAAAGAACCTCGAGAATCATGTGAAAAATAGAAACAATGGGATTTTATGATACTGAGAACAAAGTATTCAGTCATATAAACTGTATTTTCATTTTCTCTCTTGGTAGAACTTAACCCTTACTTTTCCTTAGAATATGAGATACTCCAACTATACTCCAGAGTAAATGACCAGTGTGGTTTCTTGATAAATTACCTCTCCAATTAGCTTACTATTAACAAATTGACGATTGAAGCGCTCAACTTTTTGGCTCCTAGTGAAATGTCTATTTCATCTACTTATTGTATTTCAACTTGGCAGACTCACAAAATTAATTAACTGTGACCTGTAGCATATTTACATTCTTAAATATGTATGCATAAATTAAATATTTATGACAGAATTATGCATCAGTGATACTGTTTCTTTTCTCTTTTCTCTTGTGTTCTATACAAAGCTGTCAATCTAGAGAGTTGTGAAACACCACTTACACAGGAGTATAATTTGAAAAAGTAAGCCACCTTCCTAAATGAAGAGGTTGACAAATGTTGGAAAATGAAAAATTCACAAAATTGCAAACTGGAAACTCAGTCAGATTAGGTTTATACAGAAGGCATGCATCACTGACTTGGGCATGCGCCAGGACACAGGTGCTGTTGCAGATAGAAAGCTGCATACTGCAAGTCATTCTGCATTCTGTTCACAGTAGCCCCTGACCTGACTAGGGAATTCAGAGAGTTAAGGAAGGCAGGGAGCTTCCCAACACTCTTCTTATAAATATTAGCTGAGCCAATCCTTCCAAACAACTCTCTATGCCAAATACACTCTGGCGATCTAGCCCATCCAACTACAACCTAAAAGAAATACAGAAGATTTTGTATCCTAGAAAGGTTTCTGCTCAACAGTTTTCCTTCCTATACATAACACCAGTTACTTTTTAGTCTACTATTTTAAACCATTTGACTCCTTTAGTCAATGCAATTGAAGGAGGAGAAAATGGAGCTGAGGACTGAGGCTGTTCAGTCTGGTAGAAAGTGAAGAGTGTCTGAGGAATCCTTTCATATTTTAATTATTTTTCAACAACTGCTTCTAACCTTTGTTATACTAACATGTGCCCTGCGTGGAATGATGTTGGTAGGGTTCTAAGTAAGATTCCATCGGACTCTACTAAAGCCTCCTACTATTTTGTTGCAGGAATTACATTAAGCTATATGGCGTAGATAAGAAAACAGAAACTTCCACTCTGAGCGCTAGCAGGAAGCTCTTCATTATAAAATCCTCCATCTCCCCCTTGCAACCAAATGTCATTCTGCCATTCTGCCATTTGCCGTCCCATTCTCTGACTGGTCTCCCCCATATCTCCTGCCCCTCACCTACCCCTAATCAAATACTGCTTGTTTCCGCTGTTACAACAATCACTGCTTTACAAACCTGGCTCACCCTGCCATTGCTACCCTATTAAACTGGAAGGAAAACAAGAAAGTAAAGCAAAGGAGAAGGGAATTAATTTCCAATAAAGAGGGATATAAAACAGATGGGGCACAGATATGCAAAAGCCAAAGAAGGACGAATATCAACAAAGTCAGGAAAAAGAGACAGACAGCAGGGAGTCAAGTGTTCATAGACACGAGGGTTTGTGGGAAAAGTGCTATGCTGTGTGCTTAACATTCAGTGTATGAATCTGTATATATGCATAATCATGTGTGTATATGTGTGAGTATATGTGCACGTGAGTGTATGTATGTGGTGTGTATATATGAATGTTGTCTCAGGAAATTTATTCTCCACGCCTTAGCAGGCGGGGTCTGATCAATCTGGCTGGATAAAACGGAAACTGATCTTCCATTTAGAGAGATTAATTTATTTAGGGCAATTTACAAAGTTACTGGTTACCTGCGGCCCACCTGCAAAGTCTGCAACAACTGGGCGCAGGGCTCTTAGTGCATTCCTGGCCAGAATTTTGCTTCCACTCATATGATTCTTAGGACTGTGGGGACTTGTTGCCTTCTGAGTCTTGGCCTTCCACGTGGGCCTGGGGACAGGGCATTTTTCTCCCTGGTTTCAATCAGCGCCCCTCCCCAGGACTCCCCGCCATGTTGTCTCCCCTTTCTCCCCACCTCCCTGTCCCCTTATTGGTCAGAGGGTGGGACTTGCCACGGAATGAACCAATAGAAAAAAAACCTCAGAGAGAACCCTGTATTTACCATACAAATGTGTATGGGTATATGGGTATATGCATATATGCATATATATATATATATATATATATATATATATATATATATATATGCCATAGTTACAGAGAGATAATATTTTTTGAAAAGAAGTGCTTTATTTAGTTCTCAACTGGTCAGGTTGTGTTATTATGATATACAATAGGAAAAGATATTTCCAAAGGAATACTTACTTCTCTGAAACTGGAGTGAATGGATCATAATGAGATCTTTTCTTCTGAATTCACTCTAGTACTTAAAAATCAATTTTATATTACTTTTATGTAGTTAAAAATATTAATGCTACAAAAGAAAAAGTCTGTTAAACTGTATTCAGTATTTTCTGATGTTATAATTGAGTGATTTTATTTACCTGTTTTTAAAGATGTATCTCTATGGCAACTAGATCTTTTTGACAATTATTCTATTTTAGCTCAACTCAATATCAAGGGGTTAAAAATGCTTTATTCTACAATTCTGATACTCATAGTCACTAATGAAGTTTTTCCTTACCTCATTCCTTGAAAATATCTTTCACAAGAATGTTTGCGAAATCTCTGTCCTATTTTACTTCGCCTTAAGCTGGTTTGAGCAGTAGTACCTAAAGTTAGTGTGATGTACTCTGCGGTGGTGAACACAATATCACTGGAGTTTGTCACACAATCTAGGTGATTATTTACTATACTTTTGGTTTTACAAAGCAAAAATTAGATTTTTGTTTTAGAGACAATTAAAAAAATAATCCCTATCATTCATTATAGGAGATCTATAAAGAGACAATTTAGGTGGCCAGTAAGACATTGTTAAACCTTCACAAAGAAAAACAAGAAGTTGTTATTGCCTGTGTTTCTGGAGCAACTCGATCTCTCTTTTCATTAGCAGTAACCATTATGCCCTAATTAGCATGATTATTCTAGCCATATTCTCAAGAATGTGTGCAAAGTTCATTTTTATGATGTTACACAACACATAATGGGTCTTCAGCATACAGTATAAAGAGGAAGTGAGTCTTATAAACAGAGTTGCTGGCTCTTCGTCAATGGCACGCACGGCTTTAATATCCAGTAAGAAGTGAAGTACAGTATAAAGAGGAAGTGAGTCTTATAAACAGAGTTGCTGGCTCTTCGTCAATGGCACGCACGGCTTTAATATCCAGTAAGAAGTGAAGTCTGTTGAGCTGAGGTCAAATTTATTTTTCAAAGAGAAAATAAAAGCTATATCTCAAAACTTGTCTAGAAAACTGAAAAACACATGCCTTTTCTCCTCAAAGTGTGGTTTCATTCAAATAAACCCTCTTGTCCTTAACACGGGCCCCATGGGCTTAGCTATCCTGTAAAGACCGTTAAAGACCGTCAGAGCTATTCTAAGTGTCTGGAAGATCCTTATTATTCATTCTCCTGTACTCCTCCTGTGTTCGCCAGTCCTCAGCCAGTGTAACGTACTTACAGCACTTACGGTCCAGATGGCTGCCTCTGCCTGCCCAGATTTCCGTGTTTTCCTTGACTGCTGAGGAAAGAGCTTGGTCCTGCACCTCGCTCACTCTACCTGCTACATGATCTGGTGGCTAGATCCCTTCATCTTTGTAGTCTAAAACAGGCCCCCACTTCTCTGTTCTGCAGAGGCCCTACTGCTCATTTGGGAATTCGACGCCTTCCGTGAGCTGGGCTCTGTACCTCTCTGAGGTACCATTTTCTCCTCCTTAGGGTCTTTGCCATTTCCCTTTCCTAGAACGCGGTGAGTTGGATACAGCTGGTCAGTGTCTTGAGTCCTACAAGTAATGGGTTTTACCATCAGCATTCATGCCTGGTTTAGCATGGCACTGCCTCGGCCACCTGGAGTGGCCCTTCAGGGGATCCTGTGTGTTATCCTGCTCTCCCTCTCCACAGTACTCAAAGCACTTCAACCCTTTTTGTCCCTGCTGGGGACTCAGGTGGATTTCCTTTTTGGATCTCAACTCTCCTTTCTACCCAATGCGTAGAATTTCCCACAGCAGCAGGAACAACACACGGCCCTAGGCTCACAGCACAGTCGTCACAGATGGCAGCCCAGGCAAGGCATCCTATCTGTGATGGCTTCTGCACTCTTCTGCTCCTTGTCACACTTCCATCTGCATCAGTGCTGATCAAAGAATTTAATTTGTAACCCTCAAGTACTGACAAAAGGGCTTGGGTGAATGTCTATGGATTTACATCCTCTCCTCATATTGTTTACACATTGGACAGATAGAAAGCAAAGAGAAAATTACTTTCAAATTACCCATTTACCTCCAGGCCACCATATCCTTCTATGCCTAGAAACTAGATGATCACTCCAGGAGCTGCCTTTGATAGATTCTCTCATTTCTCCTAAAATGGCCACAAGTCTGGAAATGTGTTCATGAGAAGCATCTGTCAACCCTGTCTACTTGCTTGGTAAACATGAAATGTGTGACAAGACAAAAGAAGCTTAGTTGTGGGTTGGGGACCTTCCTTCAGAACCCAGGGACTCATGGCATTGTCTGAACACTGTTTCTAGTGGTCTTCTCCACTCAAGTAAGTTCAGACTCTGCCTTAGCCTCATTTGTAACCGAAATGTGTTAATCTGATCAGAGTAGCTTATGGCTCTCCTGCTTTCTAAGGAGCCAAATATATCCCTGTGCCAAATCAAGTCTGAAAGTTTTTCAGCATGCAAGCTAAGTATATTTTGAAGAAGAGAATATTAGTAATAGATTTGACGATAGGCAATAGTGACTTGAAAGGAGAAAACTACCTTCCTTCCCTCACTTTCACCCCAAGTATATTAAAAAATCTCTCTTAATTAGTCTCATCTGTATATTTGTTTTTCAAAAATTTAAACTCAATTATTTGAAATTCACCAATAAAATTTGTGGAAATGTTATGGTTATATAAGCATCTGCATTTTAACCTAGATTTTTGCCTTCCAACCCATAAAATTTAAAATAGTTACCAAAGATTATTATAGAAATGTTTTTGAGGTTGAGAAGACATCTCAGTAAAGTACTCAGGAAAGTCCTCAACAAAGCTTAAGAACTTTGTTCAATCCCCAGGAACCATGTAAAAACACTGGGTGTAGCAGAATGTGTCTATAATCCCAGTGCTGGAGGTGAGCAGGGCAGAAAGGGGATTCCCTGGGCTTTCAGCACATCTCACGACCTGAGTGAAGGAGGGCAAAATATGGCTGGAGCAGCTAACTAGGAGCTAAGCCTAGTCAGTGAGCTGCAGGTTCACTGAGAGACCCTATCTTAAAAAATAAGTTGGAGATAAGTAGGGGAAGACACCTGACATCAGCCTCTGCCCTTCACAGGCATGTACAAGCACACACCCGGGTTTGCAAATCCTGTCTTTCAGGGAACATTTACATGATTTCATTTATATAAAGTGTACAAAATAGTAAATTTAATGAACCAAAAGTGAATCTTGGAAGTCAGGGACTAGAGTAAATGAAAATGGGAAAAGTTTCAATTAGCAAAAGGGATACATTTTAGACACCTGCTTTGCAGTATTGTTCCCATAATAAATGACACAATTAAAATTGTTCAAAAGAGCCTCCTAAAGGGCTCTTATCATAAAAGTAAAAACTTAGAAGCTCAAAGGAAGTAAGTGGCTAGAGGTGAGCCATGAATAGCACAAGAGCTCTTCGCAGCAGTTTAATTAAAGCAAGAGTTGTAAGAGCTTCACAGTGTATCGTCTCCACATCACATTACATGCTGTTAAGCATGTACAGAACATGGTAGCTCCTTTAACTTCCATCCTCACTAAAATAGAAGTCACTACTTAAAGTTGTCAAGAGCACTCATCATTTGTCAGTATTAAGCTGCGTGCATTCCATGAACCTTAGGCAGAAGGCTTCACTCTTTGGTAAAGATGATAATTAACTGGAGGCTCAAGAACGCTAAGCATCTTACCTAACTCACATCTTGTGCAATATAAGATGAACTAGATTCCTAATCACAACGATGTGCCCCTGTTACGTAGCCCATCCTTCTCCAAGTTTCTCTGACTGCCTCAATTCATCCTAAAGCTGCCAGTTCTTCCCTGCACTTTACTCTGCTCTCACTTTCCCATCAAAAATTGCACAAACAGCTTTGCTGGCACAGGAATTCAGAAATTTAGCAACAGTGTGGCCTGATGCTAATTTGAACTTTTAGTTCTTGGGTCTTGTTTGAACTGTAAAGTACAGCATGGCTCTCTGTGCAAGGGTAAGCACCCAGAGCAGCACTGAGGAGCTCAGAGTGGGATGTCAGTCACGGTCAGATCTCAACTTCCTCAAAAATTTGTTTAGTGGAATAAAGGTTACTGACAGGTTAGAATGGTAGCTGTTCTGATTTGCTGCATATTGTGTTTGAATACTACCTTAAATAGGCTTTAATTGGGGAATCATTATCTATCAAGACATCATTTACACTGAGTTATAGAAATATCCCTATAACTGTATATAATAAAAAATTACAATTAAATACACAAATGGTCAGATAAAATATAAACATTCACATGTAGTGAAAGGAATGTCCTGATTGTATTCACCTTGGGAGATGGGCCAGGTGGGGCCTGGTCAAGGAGTGGACAAGGTCTGCCCAACTCGTACTAATGATAGGAAGGTTACCATGGACTAACCGGAAAGCACAAACTCCCCGGGGTTATATAATACTGCACATCTTCACACATCCTAACACAGATGACTTTCCATATGATTGAGAAAAATAGTTTTTATATCATAGAAATTCTGGTTTCTAGTCAAGAATGAAACAAACTAGATTTCCCTTCAGATCTAGCATCTTCTTTTACAGTATTGATTAGGGAAATGCCTGACAAAGTTTCTTGTTTTAGGTACATGAAATTGTTTAACTAGAGGGCAAAGATTACCATTGCCTAATAAGTCATATGTTGCCTCACTAAAAACAATAAACGTGCTCAGCATGTACTGCCAGCTTAACCATTTGAGCTGCATAGCGATTCTTCACCAAGGCCTACTGTGAAAAGTGAGCTAATGACTTAGAGGAATCACCATGCTCTGTGACTGCTTTGCATATGTCCGCTCATCGGCACTAATGTCTTCTGAGTAAGAATTTGCAGAGATACTGGCCATCACAATATCTACAAGAATCTCTTACCTAATGCTTGAAAAAGCAGCAAAATTCATGCTGTCATTAAAGAAAACCCATATATCCTTTAATTAAGCTAATATTGTCTATTAATGGTGATTGATAGAGCTGCACATCTTGAGACAAGCCTTATGCTAAATATATGCATGTTTATAATTAACCATATTCCAGGAAGAACTTAGGATGTCTTAAAAAGATGGCATAAATTGAAGACAAGGAGGAAAAGGAGGAAGAGGAGAAGGAGGAGGAGGAGGAGGAGGAGGAGGAGGAGGAGGAGGAGGAGGAACACCACTACCACCACCAACATGTAATCTCATGCCTGGATCCAGAAGAACAAGAAGTAAGGGCCACACACTAAAGTTTAATTGTTAAGCCTGAAAGGGGAACACAGTGTGGTGAAGTTGAAGATAATCTGACTTCATACACTGCAACAGACTATGGGCCCTCTCTTCTTGTCCTACTTCTTTTATATTATATATAAAAATAATTAATATTATTTCCCCTGGTGTTCAGTTATTATTTCCTTACATTTAAATATCTATTGATTTTTAAATTTCACTTTTATTATTGAGTGCATTTGATATGACTCCAAACATTTTGTGGTACAGATTGAGTTAAAAATAATATAAAGCTGAGTGTGACAATGCACACTTTTAATCTACCAGCCTGGTCTACATAGTGGGTTCCAGGCCAGTTGGGGCTAAAAACAAAAAGAAATTAAAAAATAAATTCATATATACATACACACACACACATATAATGCACTCACTCTGAAAATATTGAAAGAAGGTTGACTTCCACTGGGAAGCAGATGTTACATTAGTTTAAACACAAGCATAAGAAATCACTGAACTTAAGAACCAGAGTATAGTAATGAGCCCTGAGGAAAAATATTTTAATTGAAAATAAAAATATAAATCCAACATGCTAAATAATTTTATATTTAATGAAAATGATTACAACTTAAATATAAAAGAAACTACACAGTATAAGAATATACTGCATTTATTGATTTATTGATACTAGTGTTAAATGTTAAGTATAATATTTATAAACAAAATGAATTTATCAACATGATCATAAGACAACAAATATCAATAAATTCATTTGCATGCAAGTGCTAATCACGACTGGTAAACATTTTCTCTCAGACTGGATTCTTTTAGAAACTATACCTACCAGCCAAGGCCCTTTGCTTGGCTTTCTTTTAATATTCCTTAATTTATAATTTCAGGGCTAGAATCCAAATCCATGAATGAAATTCTAATCAATTAATGATAATAATAATAATAATAATAATAATGTTCAGGACTGAGAATAACTCAAAAAGAGCCATAAAAGAACAATCAAAGATATTAATTCAGAGATTAATACACAGAGCAAATTTAAGAAGTTATGTTCCTTCATTAAGCAGAACGAAAACTAAAAAGTGACATAACAAGTATTCAAAATGAAAAAACAATAAAATGTATTATTTTTCAGCAAACAATCTTATATTTGCTGTTAACACAAAATCTTAAGAACCTAGCAAAATATCTCATGCATTTTCCCATATTTAAAATATGTGAGAGTTTAAAATACAACTGTTATTTTACTGTTGGTCAAGAGATGATTTGGGTGAGAAATTTAAATAAGTTCCTAAGAGGTCGAAGTTAACAAATGAGAAACTTGTAATTAACTTTTTTTCAGGAGACAGTATCACAGTGCACAATACTATCCTTTGCCATCCCATCCTGGGAAGTCTTGGTTGGGTGAAACAATACTCAGAACACTGTCTAAACTTCATTATTGGGTTAAAATGTTGAGAAATGAAAACAAATTTACACCTTATAAATTAGATATTCCACTCCTTATTCTCAGTCTGTGAATCATGACACAAATTCCAATCAGCTCATTGTTAAGAAACAGAGACTCTTCCTTTTACTATATCTATAGTACTATTACTATACCCAGGGTATTGTTTTTCTATATTCCCTAATCTCAGTGGGTAATTACTCTATATTGCTTGAGATCACTATAATTCTTTCCCCTGAGAGGCACATAGCTGCTAATTGTCCTTCATATACTGGGCTCAAGACTGTCATTATACCCTGCAAATTTAATAGTCTACAGGAAAGAGGGATATTCCCTCCTTGTTGTTAATATGTGCTAGGGGTAATGAATGTGGCTTCAGAAATCATTTATCCCCAAAGTAGTTTTATTACTAAATACATAGACCTTATTAATAAAAATAACAATAATATTTTAAACAAGATAGTAGATAGTAGCCCAGGAATATGTAGTGTCTAATAAGTACTACTCCTTGGTGTCAGAGATTCTAGCTTCTTCCAGATTATTGCAGAAATATTCATAACTGACATTTGTGTCACACTCCTTGATGGTTTCTCTAGCACTAGTCATACACACACACACACACACACACACACACACACATATATATATATATATATATAGTAGTCATTATTATGAGGGCTACAAAAGCAAGAGGAAGTCACTGTTATTATTTAGAAAGCAATATAAAAATTATGCCATTTATATTTTATTCATACCCACTAGGCAAAAAACACTGAACTTCTAAACTGTATTAAAGAAAAGGGAGCTAGAAACTTACTTTTAATGCTAGAGTCTAATTCTCTAGAAAAAGAGAGTAAATGACTGGGCAAATACCAAGCCCATCTTGCCTGCAGAAAGAGTTTAATGAGGAGGTGGTTTTAGTTCAAGGTTCTCTTTGTTTGCGTAACAAACAAGCTCCTTAAGGGTGATGGGGTCAAGATGCTTCTGAGCATCAATGTCCAGGCTGCTAATGAATCCCATATGGAAGGCAAGTCTCTGGTCTTCCTTTCATAGAAATAATTCTTTATTGAGGATCTTAGAGTTCTAATGATTCCCCAATCAAGTCATCCTATTCTTTTACAAATAAACTTGAGCACACAATTGTTCTCAGCAGTCCATTGGGGTCATGAAAGCTATGTGGGCTAATGCATAGCTTCAAGACAATGAAAACTGATATGCAGTAATCACTCACTTGAGTGCTAGGTAAATACATCATTTAACTGTCAAGCTTCCTGTGAGATATATACTGTCCTCATTCTTTTTCTAGATAGAAATTTAAAATGAGGCTAAACAGAGGACATGGAACTGTGCCTGGTTCATATATGTCAAATAGCAGAGAAGAGGGATTCAAAATCAGGCAGTTTAACTGCAAGTTCTTTAAATATTTTATTTTTACTATTTTTATTTTATGTTTATGAATGTTTTGTCTGCATGGTGATGTGTACCACCTGTGTGCAATGCCTGCAGAGGCCAGGAGAGGGCACTGTATACCCTGGAACTGGAGTTACAGATGGTGGTTAGCCACCGTGTGTGTATGTGTGTGTGTGTGTGTGTGTGTGTGTGTGTGTGTGGATGCTGGGAATTGAACCTGGACCCTCTGGAAGAACAGTAAGCATCCTTAACTGTCGAGTCATCTCTCCAGTCCTTTAACTGCAAATTCTTTAGCTCAACAGCTGCTCATCATGCACTATACTAAGACACAGATTCCTACCATTTTAAGTAATTCCGTTAATTTGCAAACATACTTGAGACCTTGTACAGAATCTCAACTTTAGAGATGAGGAATTCCTTGTAGATGTCTTGAGTGTTAGTAGAAATGTCTCACCAAAAGCAGTGACAAAGAAGAAATTAAAATGCAAATCTCCTAGCCCTCAGTAGAGTCCAGTTAGTCAGTCTCCTAAAGAAATTCCTATCTTTTGAAACAGGGTCTCTCTATAGCCACAGCTGGCCAGGAAATTGCCATGTGGACTAAGCTGACCTCGGTCTCATAGAGATCCACCTGCCTCGGCCTCTGGAGTTCTGATATTAAAGGTCTGCACCACTAGGCCTGCCTCTACTCTTCAGAAACTCAGTGAAGAATGATTAAGAGAGATGGAACAAGAGGCGCTTATAGTGGGTCCCTTAAAGTAGCTTTCTTGAATGATAGCAATCTCTAAACACTTTACTTTCTAAAAATAGACTATCAACTTATTTTTATAAATCCTAGATTTTATGCAGGGATTTTTTTCCCCACAATTAAAATGCTTTCTTTCCATACATGTTTCCTTTAAAGAAAATTATTTATTGTACAGGAATCCACTTATGCACATGAAATGTATTTTTTTGATATATTTGAAACAATACAAGCCACAACAGTTATAAGTTTCAGAAGATTTGCAGCAGTGGGTTAAGGGGATGTTGACTCAGTAAAAGAGGAGACCCATTTTTCAGTGTTTGGGGGATGATCAGAACAGATTTTTACCTCAACAGCAATTGTATGACTTCTGTCAAAGGATTATATATTATATTTGTGCATTGATTGCATAAATCTAATAAACAAAAATTAAAATTAATGTATTGCAATGAGGAAGAGTAAGTTTTCAGAAGGACTCCTGTCAAGCGAACTTCCCTCAGTAGGTTTCCAATCATAACATTTTCCCTTAGACTGTTCCAGCACAGCAGTATGACAGTGCCAGTTGCCAAGTATTTCGTTCCACCAAATTTCAACTCTGACTCAGGGGAATCCCGAAGTAGCCTTCTCTTTGGCTTGCTGTCACCCCGTGAATATTTCTTCCAGAACTTGCTAACAATAGAAATGGCTCTTGGTTATGATACAGACCCAGCAGGAAGTCAAAATGCCACAGGCAATACAGTGGCCCTGCCTGGCCAATCCTGCTGGTAGGTACCACATGAGCCATATGGGCATATTGCTAAAACAGGAAATAAAGCTGTGGGTTCTGAATAAAGCATCTTCCCTTGTGGTGGGAGAATTAGCATGAGTGTACTGTGCAAAACATCTCTGCCTTTGGAAGACCTGCTACTCTTAGATTACCACTAGTTTAGAGACATACAAAGTTAAGATATTCAGCTGGTTTTCATTCCACTGTTTTGATTGGTCCCTAAAATATCAGTTTCAAGGAAAACTGTAAAAAGAAAAGCATCCATGCAAGGCATTGCGTGCTCACAGAGTTAATATTCTAAACATTAAAGTTGTGGAAGACAATTTTAAACAAAATGTAAATGCCTTATAATTGCTAACATGTTTTCTTTCTCCTGAGTATAGTATCAAAAGACTTTTGCTTTCATTTCTAACAGAAAATTTTCAGTTTTAAATTGCAGTGTGAGGACAATCTGGAGAAACGGCTTTTCTATCGAAAGGTCTCTCAGGAAAGTGAAACTTGTTCACACCAAATTCTCAACACAGAGAAAATAATAGATGTTAATTTGAAAGACATTTAAGCTATGCTTTCTTGTACAAGAGAGCCTTGAAGAAATATTGCCAATATAACATACAAGGAAATGTCTTTTAACTGAAAAACAAAATCTATAGAATCTCAGAAAACATAAATGCTATTGGCAGTAAACCTTCGTTCACACAACACATACTGTGCCTCTCAATAACATAACAGAGTGTTTAAAATCGATGACAGGAAACATACTGTAGTTTTTGTGTGTATTAATATCCTTTATGTGTATAGATTCTATCAAAGTCTGATACAATATCCTACTAAAATTTTCTTGTGAGGGGAGAGTAGAATTTTAAAAGAGTGATGTGTCAGGCTCAAGAGATGAATCAGCAGTTAAGAGCACTGGCTGCTCTTATAGGGCACTGGAGTTTGGTTCCCAGCACCCAGATGACAACTAACAATAGCCCATAACTCCAGTTCCAGGGTAATCTGACACACTTGTTTGGCCTGTGAGTATTGTGTGCATGTAGTATACTTACATACATGCAGGCAAAACACTCATACACCTAAAAATATTTAAAAAAATAAGTAGTATTTAAAAAGAAGAAAGAGGTGTGGATGGAGGGCACTTGCCTAGTATTTCTAAGAAGGGTGCCATGTTGGGCTTCCAAGTGCAAGATTCCCATTGTCCAGCCTATCATCACTATAATTAAGCAGATATCAAAGTATGAGTAATTTATAAAATGTGTTATTATACGAAGGAACTTCCATTTAAATGAGATGGATTACTTAATATGTTCTACTTTACTAAAAAAATATGGTCATGAATATTAATCTTTAGAGAATACATAATATATATAAATTTTAAGCATCTAAAGAAAATACATTCATATTAATATTCCTTTACAACATATTTAAAAAGAGACCCGATTTGAAATAGCATAGAATTAAATTCTTGGATTTACTTAATACCCAAGAAACCCAGATGGCACTTATTATAGTTGCAAAGAGAAGACAGGCCAGCTGGAAGTAGAATATTCGAGTCATTCATTCTTCATTCACTCTTAAGTAACTTACTGGGTACTGACTGTATACCAAACATGTTGCTAATTTCTGGACTTATAAGGATGAATGAAACATATGTCATCTCTCACTCTGTGAGTCCACTGTTAACTGGGACATTAAATAAAATTACAGATAATAGATTAGTTAAAATTATGACAAATTCTATGAAAAATGAGAACACAGTATGACACAGTGAATATTGCAGTGGGAAGAGCTGTGCCCCCAGAAGTGTCACTGGTAAGAAGCACTAGGTGTGAGTCTGAATGGGCAGGGGATGGAAAGCAGGGTCAGCATCCCAGACACAGCAAATCGATGGTTTGGGGTCCTGGGCCTATGAAATATTTCTGAATTGAAGGAAGAGAGTGTGTCTAGAAGATAAGGAACACGGAGAGTAAGATATGAAGTTGGAAAGACGGATAGCAAGAGAGCTCCATCCCAAGAAGTCTACAGTCATCAGAAAGTCCTTGAAAGCGCAGAAGCAAAAGAATGGTGTGACCTACATTTGAAACAAGGTTTTCAGAGAGTCCATGAAGCCGAGACAAGCAAGCATACATTTTAATGGGAGGTGGTATTTCTGACTGAGAGAGACATTCCAAATGCCATGTCCTGTCACAAGAAGGAAAGGATCTGATTGGAGTTCAGACTACATTTTGCTTATGCTTTGCTTTGTTAATTTATGTGTCTATTTCTGCTGAGAGAAGCCAACCACCTGGAACAGTCAGTGCATCATTGTCTTACAAATGTCCTGGGGGATGATCAGAAGATTATCTCCTGCAGCAAGAAACTTTCACCTAGAGATTCTGTGAGAGATACCTCAGCTTTGCCGATAAATCCCCCCTTTTCTTAGGATTTCTGGAATTTTTAGAGAGGATCAGAGCCACAGCGAGGCCACTGTGACCATTTATATATTTGGTCAGTGGGAGCAAGTCTCCAAAACCTTGGCACATTAGCTCAAAGCCACAGGGAAATGGAAGGTTATGCCTCAGAAGCAAGGTGGGGCAAGTTAAATGGAGGATGGATGCTTCCATATAGCTAGAGGGAATATGGCCTAAGGAAGGGGATTCCTTGAGCTACGGGAAGCCAGAAAATCTGGTCAGCAGATGCCTGAATGTCAAGCCGTGCTCAAAGTCAACATAGCGGTGGTGGGAAGGTTTGTGAAATATCATTAACTTCTATGAAAGCTCCTGCTGTTCCTAAACTACTCCAATAAAATATTACCTAATCACTGGAGTGAGCTGTAAGACTGAGTGCATTTCCAGTGAGGTTTAGAGACATCAGACCCTGAAACCTCACCAAATACACAACTTTCCATTCTCAGAAAATACCTCAAGAAAGGGAAAGTTGCCTCTGTGTTCTATGTTGGCAGGATTGGCATGCCTGGAGTTGTGTTCTTGTGTCGTTACTTTACTGCAAAGATGCTATTTCAGGGGCTAGCAAGTGGCTCACCATGTAAAGGCAGTTACCACAGAGCCTGATGAGCTGAGTTTGCCTCCAGGACCCACACAGAAAGGAGAAGGCTAACTCCCCAAGTTGTTCTCTAATTTCTGAATGCTGGCATGCATGCGCGCGCGCTCACACTCACACACACACACACACACACACACACACACAAGATAAAAACACATTTTTTAAAAAAATGCTTTTTGACCTCTGCAGCTTACCTTGTGTCAGAAGAATTAGAGGCAATGGGGGGAGAAGGGAGGAATGTATTTTTTAAAAATTACCGAAAAATTTACTAAAAAGAGAAGAGATAAAATTTTCTTTTGAAAATTAGGTTATGATGTCATTATACACAGATTAGAGAGGCATAAATTAAGCTTTGTCGGGAGCTAAAAATGCCTGCCAGACATGCAAAACTGGCTATAAAATGACAAAAATCAATAATAACAAACCAATTAGAAGAAGAGTCTGGAACAGAATCATACAAAAATATCAGAAAATTCAATCAGAAACTGAGTCAAGAAAGATATATGAATAAGGTCTCTGTTTCCAGAGACAAACAGAATTTGCACGAATTATTGTATAGATTATTGACATCAGTCAACTTAAACTCATTTCCTGCAGTCTATACAGGCTTTTAAGCAACTCAGGTTCCCCAAATCCTTTGCCTTAAGAAGGTAATGAGCTAGCCCAGTGCAGCTGTCCCTCTTGGTGGTGTTCTTTCTTACGTATGTGTCTTAGGGAGTTAGTGCATAGGATCCTTCAAAATAAATCCATCTTCAATGTACAACAGGTCCTTTTTCTAAATGAATTTTTGCATATTTCATATACTGCATCTTGATCATACTTAGACCCCTCTCCCCTATCTGTACCTTCTCAATAGCCCCTCCCACCAACAGACGTCATGCATTCTGTCATACGTATTAAGGTCTAGGAAACCACATTTGTGTCCCCAAATGTATCTTACTGTGAGTCCATCCACTGGAGCTTGTTCAACCTGTTTAGCATGACTCCCTTTAAGAAAACCAGTTCTCCCTCTCCCGTCAGTCATAAGTTGCCAATGGTTCCTCAGCTAAACTTGAGACTTCTTACACAGTTCTTCACTTCTCTGCTGGGTTTGCATCTCTTTGAACTTGGTGGGTCTTGTGCATGCTGTCACCATAGCTATAAGTTCATATAAGCAGTTTCCAGCTTCCTAGAAAACTCTGTTTCCTTGTGATCATTAACCACCCCTGGCTCTTGCAGTCTTTCCATTCCGTCTTCTGCGATGGTCTCTGAGCCCTGGATGGCAGAGGTTTGATACAAGTGTCTTACCCAGAGTTGGATACTCTGCAGTCTCTTATTCTCTGCACTTTGTCATTGGGTGGGTTTTTGAGTTAATCACCATCTATGGCATGAGGAAGTGTCACTGATGAATGTCACAAGTCAGGTTTTGATAGTAAAACTGAAAGCCAGACCACGCCACACAATATTATCTTGCACTCCCATCCACACAATATCCAATTACAGAAGAAACAACTGACAGTTTTCACCAAGAGATCACCAATGTCTCATGGCCCATATACAGCAGATCTGGAGCAAAATCCAAGCCTACTGATTCTTTGTCCACCTATCATCCCATGACAACCTTACTGTATCACTACTAAATGTAAAGCACCAATCCTTGACTCTGCCTCAGTTTGGCGATTCGAGGTAAGCAGGAATTATTTATGTAGTCCAGTCTGGGAACGATGCTAAGTAGAATTTATTCTTTTGAGTAAATTATTTTCAAACTTCTCTATGTCATCATGACCCCACTGCATTCTATTTCTGTCATCCGCTGTGTGCTAAGTTGTTTCTTAAAAAATGGTACCATCACATTGCGTCTCACATCCAATATGTGGATACAGATGGCATTTTATGGGGCATCATCCTTTTCTACAAGTGATAGGAAGCACAGAGTAAACCTTTACAGATAGCAGGCTCTGCTGCACAATGATAAGCACACCAGGCAGTAGATTTTCATTTTAGCAACTCCCACTGAGGAGCAGTTTCGACTGTCAAGATCTATCTATCATAGTTCCATTATGAACTATATTCTAACATACATTAGCAAGCTCCTATGTAATACACTGAATGTTATTATTTGTTATTTAAATGGCTAAGAACACAAAGTGCTCTGCCAGACATCAACACTTTGATCATAAATACCATCTCTTCTGAGGCAAATCATTTTCTCACCTCTGCAATCAAGAAATTAACACTGTCAGTGTAAGTTAATGGCAAAAGTCAGGTGAGTCTTTACTAATGGGCCCAGCTAAATTTGTGTTTACCCAGGTTTTTTCCATCTGATCATCACAGTCGTTTAACGTCTATGGATTGATTCTCTTTTAAATGTCTTGTGGGGTTAGTGAAGTCTTGCTGATGTACCACTCCAAACATACACATGTGGAAAGTAGCATGATGAAGAAGGAATCAGTTCTCCTGAATCCCAGAAGCCCATCATGTCTGACTAGAAAAGCGCTCCTGTGAAACAACCTGAAAACCTGAGAAGTCACTAGGGATTAAAAATTATAGTGTTGGGACTGAAGAGGTTGCTCAGTGGCTATTACAGAGCACCTGGGTTCGGTTCCCAGAACCCACATGGTGACTAACAACTGCCCACAAATCCAGTTCCAGGGCATTATGACACCCTCTTCTCACTCACCTCCATGGGCACTGCACAGCATGGGTGCACTTACATACATGCAGGGAATACACACATACACATAAAATAAAAGCAATAAAGAAAACATTTTTAAAATTACACAATGTAATTGTATCAACACAAAAAACTCCAATTTAAAATTCATGGTCTCCCTCACAAAGGGATCCTAGCTTATAATGCTTTTATGTATCTATATAAATGTATGTAAACAAGGATAAAGTCTAAAAGTCCTAGATAGGAAACCAAGAGAGGGTAAAAAGTGTCCTGAGGGGGTGTGTATAAAAGGATCCCTGTGACAACAAAGCAGAAAGCAAATAGGTGTGTGGTGGGAGACAAGCAATGGAGCGGAGGTGGGCAGGAGAAACAAGCAGAGGATGAGTATCAACTACCACTGCTTGAACTGAAATATCGTATGGATACCTAAGCACTTTGTAAGGTAATTAAAAACGACACCATGAAGGTTACACGGGCTCTGTTAGTCAAATCTTCTGATAGAACACAGAGATCAAAGTTGAACTGTTGGCTGTTCACCTGAAAGTTCAGCCTGCATTAACCTCCTCCTTACATAAAACCTAGGTGCCGTTCATACCAAAAGATGGTGAGAATATTCAGCTCCCATCGGTAGCCTGAAATTGATAATGTGCTCTTCTAAGGTTTAAACCTTCAGGCAGGTGAGGTTTAAATGCCAATTCATTTAACTCAGGAGGTGGAAGGATTTACAAATAAAGGAATCCTCTATCAGGGAATACGTGTCACCCATTCTTCCTTATATCTTATCTTACTTTGCAAAAAGCAACCGTACCCACAGACTTGCAGTATGCAACTGCATACAACTGGAGCATTTCAGTAGCCCAAGATGACTGGCCTTCTTTCTTCTGGTGTCTTAGTCTGTCCTTTTATCCTTACATAAAACCAAAGGCTTATATAAGGCTGTAACACTACAGATGGATGAAGAAACCAGGAGGAAAACCTGGTGTGCAGATGTAGATTTTGCCACTGTAGGCCTGTGCTGTTTGCTTACAAACTGTGTGAGCTAGAGTATTTACAAGATGAACACAAGAAATAGAAAACATGTGTGAATGTGAGGCATAAGGATTTGGTGTGCTACTGCATTTTCTCAGCTACTTAGAAGTTCACTACTTAGTATTACAAGGAACAAAGTCATAGGACAGAACTATGTAACCTAAATCAGTCTGACCCATCTGCATATAATTTCAATTTTACAAATTTTATTTCATTAAATTATCATCATCATCCACACAACCCAGCTAAAGTTATACATAAAACGTATACAATGCTGTTGATTTACATTCAGACAATGATAACCTCAGAACTTCTCATAGCATTATAATTTCTATGGAAAAACATATTTTAATATACATAACGGTTGAAGAAGCAGATCGTAATGACATAATTTTGCTCTTAAATGATGCTTTAAAAATCTTCAATGACCCCATTCATAGTAGGGACACACCTAAACAGCAAGAGTAAACTATTTCCAGAGAGACATTATATAAATGCAGCTTTTACAATTCATTCTAGTGTTTTGAAGACATCTTTATGCTGTAAATAATGGGTCTAATCACACAAAGAAGCATGTTCACAACCTAAGTTCTGAAATCTTTCCTGTCTACAGGAAATTCTGAACAATTCATATTCTAGATTGTTACTTATCAAAGGAAGCCTCAAAGACACTGCTTGCATCATCTTTACAGAGGCTGTTGTGAAGAGTGGGGAACATCCTCAGGGTCTACATGCTCTCCTTTACAACAGTTGAAAATTGTGTTCAATTGCACAAAAAGGAAAACCCAAAATATTGCTGTCAGCACAGAGGGTTCTATACAACAGGAAGCCAATATTTAAGCAGTCCAGAGATGATGCAACAACACTCTAAGAAGTCTGGACTCAATGCCTATTCCGGGTGCCACAAAGCTCCTTGTCTGACTTTCATTGTCCTGGTCTGAAGATAGATGCATCACTGGACATCACACCCCCATTTCAGGCAGAACAAAAGGCAGAAAGGAAGGCCAGACAGAAAAGGCAGGCGTAGGCCCAAACACTCTCTTTAAGCCTTTCTTAAAAGCTTCAACAATGACTTCTTGTGAGATAGTGGTGCCCTTGTCTGTGTCCCATTTTTGTGAGAGAAGCACAGAAATGTGGCTATTTTGCCAGCCCGTCAGCACCTCAAACAAAAAGTACAAGATGGAAGCAATAAAAATAATGGCCGGGCAACTAGGAGTGTCTGCTGTATGACAGGCTCTTCACTGCCATCCAACTGCTCTGCTGTATACAAGCCCAAGGAGACATAGTGTGGAAAATCTCTGACCAAGTTCACACTGATTCATCAAATAGTAACAACTGTCCCAATGATATCTAAGCTTAAAATGCCACAGATATCACTTCAGATCAATGTTAAAAAATGGTTAAGTGGGGTTGTGGAAATGGTTCAATAGTTAAAAGATTTGTCAAGCCAGCCAAATGATCAGTGTTAGGGTCCAGAAAACTCAGGAGTGGTTTGTGGCTTCTCAGTTGCAATTCCAACCTTAGAAGAAAGGTGGAGACAGAGGCCCCATGAGCTTGCTGGCTAGGGAGACTGGCCATATCAATGAGAGATCTGAGTTAGGTTGAGAGACCTTGCTTTAAAGAATAAAGTTGAAGAGCAATCAAAGAATATTCCCAACATGCAAGCTTTCTCAGACACACACATGCCCACATACATGACAACACACATACACGCAAGCACTCACATGTATGCCTGCATACACACAATATACACATGCATTTGAAGAGAAGAAAAGACGAAAAAAAGTTAAGTGGCATGTCTTTTGTAGAATGGTTGCTAATGAGAAAAGGGGGCACTTTGAATTAAAAAGTATGAAATAAAAAATAATAAGTAGTGCACTGAATTACACTCTTCAAGCTTTGTTTTTATGGATGATGCCTGTAACATGTCAGTCAGACATGTGGGCAATGTTTCTATATGTTAAAGACTAGTCATATGAGGCATTAAAGAGTTGCATGTTTTGCTAGGTCACTAAACTGAATTGATGAGGTGGGTCTTCTTTTCTGCATGTAGTGACACATTTTCCATTTTAGTTGACTACATAGCTTTATGAAACAGAGAAATATTGTCCATTAATTAGGAGTAAAGATCAATGAAAAACTTATTTTTAACTTAAGTCCATGTTTCTGAACACAGAACAATAGAAATGTTAATGCCTATTTTATCTTTGAAAGAATGAGTATATATAACATAAAAATGATCTAAAAAGAGGGTAAGTCCTTAAATTTAACATTGTGAACACAGGGTGTTAAGTCTCATACAAAGTGCAGTCCCAGTATTCTGTGAGTTGAGGGGACCTACGTTAGTTTGCTTCTCACCAATGGAAAAAGGTACACAGAAGAAACACAAGGGAGGAAGGGCTTATTTGGTTCAAACTTTGCTATAATTCGTCATGGCAGGCAGGGCATAGTGACAGGAGGGGATCATGGCTGCACCAGGAGGGTGAGGCTACTTGTTCACACCCAAAGATTAGAAAACAGAGGAGGAATGCTGGTGATTGCAGACCTTCTTCTTCTTCCCTTCTACAGGGTCTGGGCCCCATCCCGTGACACAGGGTCACAAGGTTCAGAGGCCATCTTCCCTCCTCAGTTAAATTTTCTGGAAATGCTCTCCCTGGAATGCCAGAGATGTGTTTCAGAGACGATTCTAAATGCAGTCAAGGTGACAATACAGACTAACCCTCACAAGCCCACTCTGTGTCAGCTCCACACCCAAACTCATCACTTTTAAGCCAAGACATTCACCTGATTCATTCAAAGACTCACAGTTATCTCATAATGCATAATTTATTTCGTCCATCTTTAAGAATCTCAAAATTATTAACAGTTCTAACATTGTTTAAAAGACCAAAATCTCTTCTAAGACTCAGATCAAACCTCTTCCCCATGTGCTCCTATAAAGTGAAAAAAACAAGCTGCGTGCTTGTAATATACAATGAGACAAAGTAAAAATCCTCACTCCAAAAGGAAAAAGTGAGGGTCTAGCAAGTAAAAGTAAAAATTAAAAAAAAAAAAACGCAAAATGTTTTTTAAAATGAAAATAAATGTCCTTTAACAAATTATTCAAATAAGCGATTTTTCCTGTTATGTGTCTTTGGCTTACTGTTGACCACTGATAGAAAATAAAAATGAAAGAACAGTAGACAGTGTATTACCTACAAAGTCTTTTATTCTGTTTTGCCTTCTATGAAGACCAAATCAACTAAAATTCTCCCATTTCCTGCTCCACTCTGGTCTTGGTCCCCAGTGGTAGCCAATGAGAGGCTGAGAATGAGTGGGAAAGATTACCAAAGGGACACACATGGCTTGGAAGCTCTCCTCGGTTCTTTTAGTCTTTTGCTTTTCTTCCTTCTTTTGCCCTGTAAGCTGATATGACACCAGGGGCTAAAACATCTGTCCTGCTACCATATGAGAAACACACACACACGCACACACACGCACACACGCACACACACACACACACCCCGTAATGAGCATATATTAGGAATAAAATAAGAATATGAGAATGAAATTTAGAAACTTAGAAAACTGTGTGCAGTGAAACATATGTGTTATAAAGATAAGAGGAGTGATGTAAGCATCACTATAGAAATGCTCACGTCACTAAATGATTAGGCTTATAGCTTATTGTGTGAAGTAGATAAAGATGTGTGTCGTGGAGAGGACATAAGGAAAGCATATAAAAGACGATCATGAGGAGACACTTTCAGAGCTTTTATTCTGAAACTTTCCTCTGCGGTGTCGCCGGAGCTCAGAACGTCTGACGGGTTTCCATCAGGTCCTGTCGCCTCCCGGACCTCAATGACCAGACATCGCTCTCTAAGAGTCAAGCAGTTTGTTCCAGTCATCCGCATTCGAGACCCAGAGCGGCGACTAGAAGCCTTTGTCCTGGCTGCAGGCACAGCACTCCTGTTCCTGGAAACCGTGGACTTGCCGACAGCTGCCACCCTGGTGATCATTGTGGTGATTCTGCTTGCAGAGACACTTGACCTCTTATAACTTGTGTGAGGTATTTAGGTGGGAATGTGTACTCTGCGAATAAATGTTGCTATAAGACACATTTGCTTACTGGTCAGTTATTCCCCTCAGATACACACACACAGAAAAGGAGAGAAAAAAAATGATTCCTGAATCCTTAGGGATGCTGAAGACCAATTGACTCAGCCCTAAATTTCTTCCTTCAGAAATTTTTATTATAAGAAAGTATTATAAATTCACTTTTCTATATTTTGGAGCGGAACATAGTCCTGATGGTCAAATCTTCAACTTATATCAGTGCACTCTACGGGGCATGTCTCTGGCAGGTTTTGAAATGTTTTTAATACAACAGTAGCCAAAATATATTTAATGTGATTTGATCTCTATATACAAACATTCTTCTAAAATAAGATTATATTTACCATTTCCTTAGACAATGGAGATTTAAAGAATATATTAAACTATTTTTAATAAAATTAAAACATATACACATGCATAACAACTCCATGATAATTCATGTAAAAATCCCCATATGCTCTATATATTTTGTCTATTTATCTATCTTTAAAAATATCATATCTGCAAAGACAATATTTTTAGGATTTCAAGGCAAGCAGAGTTGAATTTTTGTGATATGATATGGATGGACAGGAGGACATTAGGAAACTATATGTGTATATATGATACATCTATGCATACATACTCACATAGAACTGTATACATCTAAGGTTGTACATACCTAAGGTGTGTAAATACAGATATATATGGTGTACATCTGTACATATCTATCTATCTATCTATCTATCTTTTTATCTATCTATCTACACCTTCTGTCAGTAAGTAAATAGCAAATTTTAAAAAGATTATTATATCAATTTAAAGTGCTGATATCAAATAATCCATGAACCTTCATTATTTCTTTTAGCTTTGAGAAAATAACCATTATAGAAATTCAAAAGAAGTTTCAACCTGCTTAATAGTTTAATTTTCAGAAAAGTGAAAAATTCCATAATTAGTTTTCTATTAAAAAAACTGACACTTGTACAATTGCCACAGGCATACTTGGAAACTTCATCCTCCAGTGATGGATAGTCTGATTTTATGACAAACAAGCTCAAAATGAATTTTGATAATGTAGCTTTGAAATTTCAGCTTCAACAACCCAAATTATCTTCATGTGTTTTATGGGACAGAAGAAAACTCATCTGAGAAATCCATTTATGACTGGGCACCTGCCCATGCCAGAGGCAATAGCCACACTGACATATTTGATGTATCTACTCAGGATCCTTACAATGAGCAAATAGGTCACAGGTTGTTTCTTCATTAAGTATCCTCTCAGCAGGAAAAATGGTTCAGTGGGTACAGTGCTTACCATGAAAACATGGCAACCCAAATTCAACTCCTAGAACCCACCTAAAATGAAAGAGAGAGCCTACACCCAAAGAATTTTTCTCTTACCTCTGCATGTGCACCATGGAAGCTGTGTGACCACACCCATGTACAATAAAAATATTTTAAAGTTTTTATTTTATGTGTATGAGTGTTATACCTGCAGGAAAGTGCACCTGTGTTGAGATATGCTGGAGAAGGTAAGAAGAGGATGTCAGATCTGGAACTGGAGTTGCAAATGGCTGTAAGCCACCATGTGGGTGGTAGGTCTCTACAAGCACAGTTGGCTCTGTTAGTCGCTGAGGCGTCTCTCTAGCCCCATATTTTTTTAAGATCAAACCTTTTATCTATGTTTTTAAGTTTCAAAAAGAATCTTAAAAGCATTTTGTTAGAGTTTAAACTTTTCCATTCAAATACCTATGAGAAGTCCCATTCAATTTATATCACCTTGCAACTCCTTTATAGTAGTTAGACGAAAAGGAAGAAGGAAAAGAGAAAATACAGAGAAGAAGGCAAAGAATAAACTTAATCAGGTGAGATCACTTTTGCTATTATTCTTGAAATATTTGTCATGTGGCTTGATTTTCAGGTCATATTCCAAAACTGTTTAGGAAAAAAATTGAGAAAAATCCTAATCACATGAAGAGGCTACAATAAAAAGTTTACTAGTTCCTCTTCCTCTCTCTGTGCTTACAGGAGTTCTTGAGGACACTAAGCATTTCTTTGCCTATCAAAGTGTGACAACAGGCCTTGGAAAATTTAATAGTGTAAGTAATCCCAGAGTATATGATCCTTCTGCTCACACATTTATACAAGGGAAACAGTATGAAAATCCCACAGTGTTGCCATTGCCTTAGAGATCTTGGTTTTAGCGGAGTTTTTTTGGGGGGAAGGGTAGGACATCTGTGAAGCAAGGACTGGCTGGGTGCCTTCCTCTGTATTTCCACTTGATCTCCTCTCTCAAAATAATACCATCATTTCTTCCTATCTTGGATCAAATGCTCATTGTCCATGTCAAGCCTACTAAGGGTGACTGAATGCATTTTTTTAAAAAACTAGAAGTACTCTCAAAGATTAGAATAAAAAGGTTTCTTTCAAATATCCCATCTAGTGCATACTTTAATTTTCAGAAAAGTGAAAAGTACCATAATTAGTTTTCAATTTTCTATTTCTGCTTCTTCAAAGCAGTAGTCCCAAAATAAGTTAATAAGATTAGACACTCCTTCTCAGTTTTTTAGTTATTTATTAACTCTCTGCTTCAGAAACACCAGGTAGGGATTCAAAGTTCTTATCATCTGTTTGGCTTTGGAATAAGAGTTTGAATGTCCCACATAATTCTAACTGATAGGATGGAACACAACTCATGGTTTCCTTCCAACAGCATCAGTACCAAAGGCAAAACAGGGAAAAGAGAGTTGTAAAGAGATGGAATTCTGCCAAATACCGCTGTGTCTCCAGCAGCTGGGTTGTTTTACAGACAAGTTTTTACCAAAGAAATGGGATTCTTACTTGAGTGACAATAAATGTTCCACTTAAAAAGTCATGTGAATCCTTGCTTGCTTTCAACATACTGTAAGAACACAGCAACTGGGCTCCAGACTTGCCGTAGACAATGTCACATCTATTCATTTCTGTCAGGCCAGACATGTTATATCAATAAACTCTAAATCAGAGCATGTAAAATGATAGAATTTTATGCAAGTTGAAAATTATTAAAATATGATCTTATTGAAACAGGAAATATTTGAAATCTGCATCTTTTTAAGGAAATACTTTTCTGTGGTTTCTTTTCTTTTTCCTTATTTAATCTGACATAAATTTAGGCACTAGGGCCCAAAAATGATACACTGAATTTATAGTCTAATGACTTCATTAAAATGCTCACTATTTATTTTTACCATTATTAAACTTTCTTAGACTTATTGGTGGATATGATGTCTTTCAACTAAGAGTAACTGGACTTGTAATATTTTAATGCAATGCCACACTAGTTATTTCCTTTCATGTATTTCATGTCATTATGAACCAAGAAAATATTTTTTAAATGAAAGAACAAGTTCTAGGCTTTCTACTCTAATGATCTCTGATTAAAGCTTGGTTGTTCAGCTTTATTCCTTGTCCCTTAAAACTAGATAGTTTGGTTAAGGAGAAACTGTTTGTTCTTTTAAACACAATATCCATTAACTTCAAGTTTATTACTTATTTTATTATGATGAACCCCAAAATGCTGTATGGAACTATTTTGCCCCACAACATGACAACATAAAATGCAATTATTCAAAACAAAACTGACTACAATAACGGGTAAGGGGTTAGTGGTAGAGCTGGAATCAAAACCAAGAATTCT
This sequence comes from Eospalax fontanierii, assembly GCA_035773235.1. NCBI lineage: Eukaryota > Metazoa > Chordata > Mammalia > Rodentia > Spalacidae > Eospalax > Eospalax fontanierii. The sequence continues at coordinate 11,676,424 of CM069527.1, forward strand.
CAGTTCATACCCCGGGAAGCTTCATCTTTTAAGAACACAGAACTTCTTCCTATATTATAAGTTTTGTTTCTACCATTTCAAACTTTTCTGTTGCACACAGAGGAAGAATTAAAGAATTTCCTGCCTGAAGAGTTATAGAGACAATAAAAATATTTAACCTTTGACTATAATATATGGCTTAAGTGAAATAAAAATTTATTTTAAATATAAACCTTTTGAAATAATGTACTCTATGTTAAGTTCTTTATCAATTAAGAACTAATCATTTTGTTTCCTAATATAAATATCATAGTGAAAAATTAAAATAAAAATGAAATTAAAACACACCAGGAAGTTGTACTTGATAATTTTTTCCTGTGCTTTTCTGTTTTCTCAGAATAATTAATTCTTTGAAATGGAAATACTGAAACAGAGGGTTTAGAAAGTTTTTGATGAATCCTGACAAACTTTCCTCAAGAAACACTGTTTGAGCTCACAGTGAATCATCAGACATTTTATTTTGAGAGTCCTAGAGCCCCTCCTCCATCTCCAGTGATGTTTTATATGTATTAATCATTTCTTTTTCCACACACATGACTCACTGTATCATATCATATCCAAAGTTTTCAATTTGTATAGCTCTGCTCATTTCTATGAAGGAATGTGTGTCAATGCATGGAAATACAATTTTATAAAAGTTCTTTAAATAATAAAGAGCATTTTTTTCTTTCTGACTCTTTGGAAGGGTAAAAACCAGAAGAGAGCAAACAGTGACTTCATCATGCTGTCATAAACTAGACTTTTTGCTAAAAAGTCAGTCTCTGTGTTCACATTCAGTTTGTGGTAGAGAGCAGTGGAGGGGCATACTTCAACATCACTAAGTCACTTTTACTTGGTAGGCAAAAGGAATTCCTAGAACCTAGTTAAATTTCTGAAGCATAAACAGTTCTATTTCCACAAATATCATCATGTGTATTTAAACATCTAACCTCTTCAAGATTGATGGAAAAACTTAGAAACAAGTTCAATTTATTGTCATTATTAAATTAAGTGTATTGCCAGAAACAGTAAATTGCATTCTGATATTTTAAATTAATTTTTCACATCCTCCTTTTCCTTATTCTCTATCTATTCCTTCAAACCCTTTTGTATTATTTAAAACTAACAAATTTTGTGCTCATGTCATTTGAAGATAAATGCCCCCTCTCTTAATTATTTAAAATTTTTATTTTGTAATTATATTGTATTTCATTTATTACTTTCTCTCTTATCTTTAAATTTAATTAATTATTATGTAGGAATAAAATAAGAAAAATATATAGCTACATATTTTTAAAAATATCAAGCTACAGACAACAGAAATATTCTTCAGTGTGAAAGCTTAACAATGAATGGTGCATCTGTACCTTGGAAGAGTACTCAGCAATAAAATGAAAGAAACTGAGGCACATGAAAAGTTGATGACTTCACATATGACTGTGTACAGTGAAACATTCTAAAGTAGTACATATAATTTGATTTCATTGACATAATTATCTTAAGAAAATATACAGAAAAAGCCATGTCGATGCTTAGAGCATGAGTGGTGGTGGTCGAGAAGTTGGAATGCATGTAAAAAGGCTATAGGAGAGATCCTATTTGTAATAGTAGCTTGAATTTATTGATGTCACTATCCTGGTCATAATATGTCACAATTTTTAAAGATGTTTCCAGGGCCCGGAGAGATGGCTCAGCTTCAAAGAGCTCAGGAGAGGAGGATAATAGGAGACTGATATTATCAAGGGGGAAATGAGGGTTACTTTAACCAAGGAAACAAGAGCGGGGAGTACAGGGGAGACAGAAGAGAGATAGCAGTTTCAGTGCTATGATAAACAAAGGGGAAATGTATTAATGCAAAAGTCTACTGAAAACTATATATACAATGTACTTAGGAGTCCATGTGACTAGCAGAAGACACACAACCAAAACACGGCGCCAGACAGAGAAACCCTCTCTTTGAGTTGTTGGTCAGGGTAGCTCAAGATACTTCCAAAAGAATGTAGACTATTGCCACAGTCCTCAGTTGCCTGCCAGAACCTCAGCCCTATTACTGAAGACAGTACCTGGAGCAATTGAGCTGGCACTGATCTGGAAGCCTTCTCCCTGAAGGCTAGCTCCCACACTATCATAATTTACTATGCAAACTGTCAAGGGAGAAAACCAATCAATGATCTTCATCCAGCTGTAAAGTCTATGAACCGCAACAATAACTGGCCTGGCAAATAATTTTTACTGTTTCAGTAGTGGCACTTTCATCTTCAGGGTAATCAAAAACTGACTAATTGGACACCTCAGTGGGAGGGAACTGTGCTGTACTGTAAACATAGCCAAAAACACAAGGATAGAGAGGTCATATATCCTAGAATAAAACCTGCTTATGTCACATCCCTAGACAAATATTCTTTTCTACTACATTCTAAGTATGTATCATTATATTAACAGACAAGTGACCTCTCACTACTCATTAAAAAAGTTTCTTTTTGCAATAGATGGAGACTATTACAAAGTTCCACAACTGGTCAAATGCAGAGAATAAGAGAATGCAGTGTGTTTATTCCTGAATAGAACAACTTTATTAAACTTCTACTACTCAACCTATTCTCAGGAACCATAACAGAAGAGAGGTTGGAAAGATTATGTGGTTGATGATCACAAAGACACAGTATTTCTTGGAGAGCCAGAAGCACTGGGGACAGGATGCACCAGATCCATGTGGGTTCAAACTAGATAAAATCCCAGCATGGAATGGAGGAATGGATAAAATGCCCCAACCTCAGCTGAGGAACTATTGGCAACTGATGACTACTGGGAGGAGAGTCGGTTTGCTATAAGGAAGTGCCACTATATAGGTTGGCCAGGCTCCAGTGAATGAACTCACACTAAGGGGCATCTAGACACACAAACTTGGCTTGATAGACCTTAATATACAAGACAGAATGCATGAAAACCAGTGAAGGAGTTATTGGATGGGTGGGGGGGTTGCAGATAAGGAAAGGGGTCAAATAATACATTTAGATGCAAAAAATAAAAATATATTTCCAGAATTTGAAAAAAAGACCAACAAAATACGAAGGAACAAAAACAACAAAATATCTGACTTTTAATAAAATGATTATACTTTCTTCTGAAAAAAATGAATAAACTTAAGAAAGTATACCTACACCCATTTTGCCTTGTATCTAAGTTAACACAGAACAAAAAGAGTGATTGATGTATGTACTTTCTATGTCATGCTAACATTTTTTCCAAGAAACTTGATTGTAAGACTTCATCGCTTTCCTCACTTTTGATGTAACTTCACTGCATCCAATGTGTCAGCAGGGAACCACAAGGAAGTAAAACTAGATGCAATTTATGCCAACATCTGTAAAACTCATAGTAACTCATAATGAGCAGTTTGCATGATATATCACTACTTCCATTTAAACGAACTCTAGCAAATCCAGAACAAGTGCCAACATATGCTATAAGCCTGGAGTTGATCATGGTGATGCTTAACGCTGGCATTCTCCATGGTCTAAAGTGTGTAGCCAACAAGCATGTTAAGAAACAGCTGATTACATAATGGTCCTTTTGTAAGTCTCCACTAATAGCATTCCCCAAATTGAAGACTGCCAATATTTATTAACTTTTTCTGGAATTATGAAAACAATTTAAAGAGAAGAAAGTCTCACAAATTTTGATAAACCTCTATTATTACGCAAGGAAAGAGGGACATATTAAATCAACTTGATAAGACTAATGAAATGCACTAAAGTTTAGAATTATATATCATATAATCTAAATTATATAAAGTATATTTACAATTCAGAACTACAGACCAGGTACCACTTCCCAATGATTGTATCATTTTAATAAAAAATAAGCTAAGATTGACATTACAGATTTTATTCTATAAATTCAGGACAACATTCTGCAATAGAATTCTAAATTCTGGTAGAAAGAGGATATTTTCTGCTTTGGAAGCTACAGTTTTAGGAATAAAACTTTTTAAATATTCAGTGTTTGACCTGAGAGTCATTTACAATGCCTTATTCACAGTCCTACCATTCAAAACAGATTATGTCCCTTCATGTGGATAACTTGAATAACCAGAATAGTGGCAGTTTTGTTTTTCTTTTAAAACTTGTATATTTTCTGTTTTTTAGTAGTTATTGCAGGTTTTTCCTTATTGTTGGGTTCTAATCTGTTTCATAGTAGGGATAAAGTATAAATCCCAAAGGAGGTGGTTAGATAAAAATCCCAAGACCCATTCTGATTTGGTATTTATAACCTATTGTGGGCAATTAAGATGGGACTGTCCTGTGCTAGCTCAGACTAGGCTAGAACTCATTAAATAAATTAACTTTGTTTTAAAGTATGATTCTTGGGCAAATGAGTTAGGAATTACTTAGTTCACAGTGGGCATCTGTTTTTGCATGCAGTTTTAAGTTCCAAGCTATTCTTTGGAGTTTCAAACATTCAGAAATTTGTATTCATGTTGAGTCAAGGTCATATATTTTTTCTCTTTGCACCCTTATTGACAAGCATAATGAAAGTGATATATCCTTGATTTACTGCAGATGAAACAGTCCACTAAAAGTGAATCTCATTTTTTGATACAGTCTGACATGTATTCAATTTATAAGACCAAGAAGAGTGTTTTGTAAAACCAGAGCTACTTTGGAATAGTAATTCTCACTCAGAGTCTCAAAAAGTCATGATCCTCTTCTAAAATTAATTTTATTTTATTTATAGACTATTTTTATTGATAGAGAATTTTAGGCAATGTATTTTTATCATCTTCAGATGTCCTCCTTCATCTTCCCCCGACCTTACAGCACACTCTCCCTGACTTCTTGCCATCTATTATTACTTTTCTTTTAAAAGGCCTATCAACTCTTTCTTAAAAAGATGTATTTTCATTTTTGACAGGGTTTCCCTAAGCCCAGTCTGCCTAGAAGTCACTATGTAGACCAGGTTGGACTTGATCTCCCAGAGATATGCCTGCCTCTGCCTCCTGAGGTATGCAGGTGCCTGTATGGACAGAAAAGGGTAGATAATCATTGGAGCTGGAGTTGCATGTCCTCATGTGCTACTTGACATGGATGTAAGAAACGGAACTGAATTCAGGTCCCTGGAAGAGCACCCGGTGCTCTTCCCTGATGAGTCACCTCTCCAGCATCCCTGTCAAAAAAGTAGAATCATTATCTTAAAGTATCTGGAACAAAGCACCAATAGATTGTGTTTGGCATAGTCATTGTGTATGTAGAAAACTTTGCATGTGTACATGTGTGTATGCATGTATGTGAGCTTTTACATGTAAAATACAAAAAATCAGTATTCCATGAACCTCACTTTTAAAAACCTCTGAAAAAATAATATAGTATAGTTGTTGCTGCGATAGCACTGGGGTCTTCAAATTCAAACAGATTTCTTTGCAATTGTTCATTTATTAAACTTCACGTCTCTTGCATTTCCTTATAGGACACAGTTCTACCTGCTCAGTCAGTCTATTTGCCCATTAAACATGTTAATATGGATATCAAATTCCTTGCATTTTTTCCTCGGATGCAATTATGTTGAGACAGCAACATGAGAAACACACAAGTCCCAGAGTGATATGCTAGAGCACGGTTCCTCACCAACTGGCTTTGTAGGGTGCTCAGCACTAGACAAAATGAGCCATTGTTCCATGTGTAGACTGGGATTTGATGGGTACACATCACTACAACACAATGAACTGTGGTCCAGCCAATACAATGGTTGCATTCTGAAATAAAGAAATCAGCACAAAGGGAGTTTTGCAGGACTTTACACATTTCAGATATTCAAATTCCTTATTCTCCCTATACTAGCTGAATACATTTGTCAGAAAACACATTTTGGATGGCATGCGTAAACCTTCGTTAACTTTACTTTACAACACTGCTTATGGCAGGTACTGTTATAAGCTAACAGAGCAAAGTAGTATGACAGACGCAAGGATTTTTCTCTCACAGAGCCTACATGCTGATTGCAAGGAAGAAAATGTCCAGGGAGTAATATGCACTTGTATTGGTTACCCTCATTTGTCAACTTGATAGCTACAGTCACTCTTGGGCCAGCCTGTGGGAGATTTCCTTGGTCAGGTTAATTGAGGTGAGAGGGTTGATCACAGTGGGTGGCATGATTCCCTGTGCTGGGTTCTTTAACTGTATAAAAAGGAGAAAGTGAGCTGAGCACACGCATCCAGTGCTCCCTTCTTCCTAACTGTGGATGCAATGTGACCAGCTGCCTCAAGTTCTAGACGCTGTAACTTCTGCACTGTGATCTACTGGGACATCAAACTGGGAGCCAAACAACAACCATAATGATAACAACAATCAAAACCACCAGAAAACCAAACCCAGAGTCCCTTAGTTGCTTTTGTCAGGTTTATTTTATCACAGCAACAGGAAAAGGAACCAAGTCATCATTTAACAAGTATCCATTTTTTTCCAATAAACAATTGCATATGCAATTTCTGTTCCCATGCCACACTTTGGTTAAAAAACATCCTGAATTTATGACAGTCTTAGAAACAAGTCCGAGCTGCTTTTCTGTTGTGAGACACACCATGAGCAAAATCAACCTGAGGAGAAAACGACTGACAACAATCTTACATGTCAGTCCATCATGGCGGATGCCCAACAGAAGCTCCAGGCAGGAAGCTGAAGGCAGAAACTGAAACAGAGGCCATGCTTACTGGCTTGCTTTCCCCTGCTCTCTTGGCCACATTTCTTATACTTCCCAAGCCCAGCTGCCCAGGGATGGCACTGTCCACAGACAGTTGGGTCTTCTTACATCAGTTATGAAACAAATGGTCCACAGACACGCCCCAAAGCTAGCTTGATGGAGAAACTCCCTCAGTTGATATTTCCTCTTCCTGGGTATGCCTAGGTCTTAGTCAAGTTGACAAAAACTATCCAGCAGAGACATTAAATCAGGCTGGATGGATATTTTATGATTTGCTTGAAGAATGAAAACCAATGAAACTATTTTTGAATTAATTTAAAATTTAAATAAATTTATTTAATTGCATAAAGATGTTGTAATTAATTTCTTAATAATATTTGTTTTAGGACAATGTAAATAAAGCATATTTTAGGAAGCTCTTCTTAAGTTCACAGGAACATCTTCTTTTAAATCATACTTCTAGCTGTGATAATGTATTATATTCTGCCCATAGTGATAAATGAAATGTGCTTTCTACAATTTAGAAAAAAGATTAATTTAACTCATTACTTTTACCTCTTCTTTTCAAAACATAAAAGTTCTTCCAAGGAGTTCTAGAAAAATTTATCACATCTACCATGTCTAGATCCCTTTCCTGGCCTGATAATGGAACCAAATATCAGCAATGAGAGCTATATTACTTTTTTTAATGCTTTGGCCAAATATTCACCAGAAAAAACAGTTAGAGAGGATTTATTTAAGCTTAGGATTTCACAGTTCAATTCTTATTTGCTTGTTTCATGGCCTGGGGGAGAAACTCACAGCACTGGGAGCCTCTGGTGAAGGCTGCTCTCTCTGTCAGGCAGGAAGCAGAGAAACTGCAGGAAGGAGCCAGAGAATATATCCCTAAGGACCAACTTCTTACAACCCTGAGCTATGTTCAATCTCCCAAAGTTTGCAGAACCACCCCAAGTAACCCCACTAGATGAGATCAATCTTTCCATACATGAGCCTTTGGTGAGAACATTCCATATCCAAACCATAACAATAAAGTTTAAGATGTTAGAAAAGTAACTACATTTAATTTGAAAATAAGTATTGAAGTATACTACACTAGTCAAAGTACTACCTGTCATGTATTTTATCATTAAAAGAGAACTTTACATTAATAATAACTTGATGAATACTATATAATGTGGTTTAGAAGATGACTTTTGAAGATACAAATCAGTTTTCATATATTTACTATTAGTAAAGAATGACAAGATATCTTTTATATTTTATGTCACATAAGATTTAAGTTTCTAGCTAAAATGTACTTAATTGATTTATATTTTCTCAAAATTAAGAAAACTATCATTTATCATCTAATAAATAGTGGTCTTCCCTCAAATTCATCAAATGCTAGTGTAACAGTATCATGACTCCATCCACAAAGCAAGCTTATTAACAGAGTCTCCATTCAAACTCGGGTAATAGCTTAATGGGCAGAACCTCACCTATGCTCTGGGCTCTCTCCAAGTACTGCATAAACTGGGTGTGGTGACATATACCTGCAATTCCAGCAACTGAGTGGCAGAGATAGGAGGATCAGAAATTCAAGTTCATTGCCAACTACATAGTGAGTACAAGATCAATCTGGGTAACATGAAACCTAGCTTTCTCTCTCTCTCGCTCTCTCTCTGTCTCTCTCTCTCTCTCTCTCTCTCTCTCTCTCTCTCTCTCTCTCTCTCTCTCTGTGTATTTAGATGAAGTCTTCATTCAACGATAAGCTTTGGTTTTTATCTCTTTAACTCTGATCAGATGTTAGTGATTTTTCATTAAATCCTTTTTCTGCACCGGTCTTCTCAGGAAAGAGAACACATTATCATAATCTAATAAGAACATTAGCAATGCTAGAAACATTTAAAATGTTATAAAGCCAAATTGTACCCTATTGAAGTTAACTCCATTAAGTAACACTAAATTGTCTGTACTAAATTTCTGTACTAAATTGTCTGTACCTAAGTTAGGATTTTCTTTAAAACAAATTGGCAAAAAGAAAAACATTCTGGATAAAAATTACCCTGGATAGTTTCTTGGTAACTTTCTACCATCCCTGGAAAATTCTAAGCATGTCATTGGTTAACAAACCTGATGATGAGCTACAGAGCTCAGGTAACCTAAGAGGCTATTGGAAATATAATTCATTAACTCATGAGTATCAGTGACTTCATGAGCAGATGATTAATGAAATAATAAAAAACTCACATGCTATACCACATTATTCTCTATATTAAAAGAAATGTAAGTTTCCCTAAGGGTATACAATGTAACCTGTTATGAACAGAATTAAATATCAAATACAAATCTCCTGAGAGAGTGTTAAAGGGTGAATGTTGAGTTTGAATTTCATTTTAGAGTGAATTCCATTTAATCATTGTAATATACTTCCAAGGAGTAAAGAGAAATTAAGAAACAGTGTCTCAGAATAACTGAAAATATTTTATTCTTTCTATTTGTCCTATATGTTACTGTGAAATTCTCATATATGCATATAATTATTTTTCTCATGTTCACTCCCTGTTACCTTTCCTTGTCTCCTTCATCTCGTGCGGATCCTCTTCCTTGTCCAAACCAAATCAATTCCCATTCTACTTTCATGGGGCTTGTGTTTGTTTGTTTATGAGCCAATGAGCTTCCTTAGGTTTGCTTATAAAAGCGTGGGTGAGGGAGCTGTTGGGAGGAACATGGGAATCTTACCAGTGTCTATATCAGTAAAGAAAGTGTCTCTGCTCTCAGCAATCATTAACTTCCTACAAATCCTCCAGGAGGAGTCGGGCCTCATGAGCGCCTCCTTGCTCCATGACAGAATGTTGGTGAGGCCCAATCTTGTGTAATCATAGCTGCTGTGAGTTGAAAATGCAATGGCTAAGCCATGCCCAGAAATCAGAAGGAAAGGTAGAATGCCTTTTTAATATACTTTTTAACTAATAATGAGCAACTGAAATATAATAACAGCTCTCAAAATAGCTTGAAATTATAGGGCATTAAACAAAAACACACAAGATTATTGTCAGGTGAGTCTGAGAAAAATAAATTTAAACATACTTAAACATTAGACCCTAATTTTTGGGGGGAAGGGCAGGTTTGTCCTGTAGCCCCAGCAGGCCGGGAACTCACAATGATCTACCTGCCTCTGCCTCCTGAATGCTAGAATTAAAGTCATGTGCCACCTTGCCCCCCATCAAGCTAATTCTAAAAAATCACTTAAGAGCAACAATTTAGTTTCACGGGTGAAAACAATCTTCTCTTTTACATATGCTAAAAATTATTAATGTTCTGTATTGGATGAAAACAGCATACATGTTCCCATTTGATTTAAATTTTCTCTTGAAGATTTTGTGGTTATTTCTTAAGGGAGTTTAACAGCAATTCATTTACATAACATGTCAGTATATTAAATCAAAATTATGTCATTAATGTTTCCATATATGTTCGAATATTATAGTATATGGTGATTTTCACTTTATCTATATTTAGCATGTGTGTATATGTTCCTGTGTACACCTCTGTGTGCAGAAGCACATTCACTTGGAGGCCAGAGGTTAATGCTGGATGTTTTCTCAATTGCTTTGTCTACCCTATTTATGAGACAGGGTCTGTCACTGAGACCAAAGCTCACTGATTCAACTGCATTGACTGTACAGAGTCCCAGGGAGCCAAGCCTCCAGTCTCTGCCTCCCCAGAGCTGAGATTACAGGTATGTGCTGCCATGCCAAGGCTTCTGATCATATTCACTAGAATCTTGAACTTAGGTTTACAAATTGAGTAAAAATTTAAAGACAGGCATCCAAGTGTGTCACTGATGGGAGTGTACAGATTGCAAACATGTCTCTAAGAAAGCCAAGCCTGACTTCTGCCAGGGCAGAAGACACCATGAGTTCTCATACAACACTCAAAAAAGGTAGGAACTTGAAAGGTTAATTTAAGGAAAACAAAATTATATTAGAAAGAGAAATTTCTATTCACATACTGACATTTGCACTTTACTGTCTGAATGGCCTAACTCTGTCCTTATTTTGAACGCTAGAGGGAGTATATAAAAGACAGTACAAGGAAGCCAGGAACAGATGCCACCTACTTCCTCAGAATTTTATATATTAGGTCTCATCAGCTGCTTGTGCTTAATTTGCACGTGGAGTGCTTAAAATTTTTTGGTCATGAACCAATATCTCTTTAAAAATATGTTTCCAGTTCATTTAAAATATGTAACTATTAATAACAAAAAGATGAAGACATTCATGCAGAAAAAAAGGTGAATGTTAAAAGTAAATATACTCTTAATTACAGTTTTAAAATTCTATTAGAAGTACTAGATTATATTAGATTGATAAAAATCTAAGCTTCAAATAGTTAAACATTATATCCCTGCTCTGAAAGGAAAATGGACAATCTCAAATCAGATCTAGTCTTTTATTTTGTTTTTCTGACAGAGAAGCCTACGGAGTCTATACCCAATATACGGTTTACATAGCTAGGAGATGTCTAGAATTTCAGTATTGGAAGGACAACTTAGAACCAAGGAACAAAAGATGAAAATGGTGAAGATTTGATAAGGTTTTGTTCTGCTGTCTGTTTGCTTTTTTTTAATATTATAACTTTAAATTTTATTCACCTCATTATAATATAATTCTAAGGATGTCATGGGCATTAACTTATTTAATTCATATTAAATGCATGTATACTGTCATCATTGCCTATATAGAAACTAATATCTACAGAGAATTGTCTGCTAAATTATCACGGGTCTTTGTGCTTGGTTTGCTTTTTAATTCAGAATTGTAACATGTAAGCAGTATTCAGAATTTTAGCAGTTACTAAGAGATTCTTGACAATTTCAAAGGATAGGAATATTGTTTGGGCTATTGAGATGGTTTGTAAGATGGTTTATAAGTAGATTGGTAAGTTCAAGAAGGGAAACAAGAACTACCTCTAGCGAGTTCACACATCACCACTTGTGGAACAGGTAAGAAGAAAGAGTCCATAGAAAACCATCTCTGATGTATTACATGTGCATTTCAAAAGCAGTAGACATGCAGTAGAAAGAATAGAGGATGGTTTAGAACCCTTAATGGGACAGGTTTCGGAAGGTAAGTTTGGAAACGGAAAAGATCCAGTTATTAATTAATTCACTTAATGAGTAACTACTGCATGTCAGCCACTACCCAAGGAACCTAGATATAAAGGAAACAAACAGAAGTCACTAACTTCTAGGGGATGACACTCTAGGAGTGAGAAAGTAAAAGTAAACATGTCAACTACATGGTTAAAGAATCAAAAACAAGACTATTAAGAAAAATGAAGGGTTTTGAAAATGGTAAACTGCTTGCTGTGCAAGCGTTAAGTACCCAAATTCAAATCTCAGACCCTTATAGAAAAGTTGGGTATGGCAGCACATACCTGTAATCTCAGCTCTGGGGAGGCAGAGACTGGAGGCTTGGCTCCCTGGGACTCTGTGCAGTCAATGCAGTTGAATCAGTGAGCTTTGGTTTCAGTGACAGACCCTGTCTCATAAATAGGGTAGACAAAGCAATTGAGAAAACATCCAGCATCAACCTCTGGTCTCCAAGTGAATGTGCTCCTGCACACAGAGGTGTACACAGGAACACACACACACACACACACATGCACACACGCACCCAGTAATCAGCAAAGCAAGAATATTTATCCTCATGTGGAGTTACCAGAAAAGGCCTCGAAGAGATAACACTTGAGCCAAATTTGAAGTACATGAGTTAGCTTGAGCAGAGAACTGGGAATAAAAATGTACCAAGCACAATGCTCATGAAAAAGCAGAATTGCTGTTGCTGAAGCAAGGAGAAACATAAATCAGTAAAAAAAGAAAAGAGAGAAGTTATAGAGGGTGACAGCAAAGGAGAATGAGCTTAGGAATGGAGAGAAGAGCTAACACTGTTCAATCCAATAGGATAAATTAAGAACTGGTCAGATTTTGAACATAGATTCAGTCAGGCTTTCCAATGATTTGGAGATAATGGATAATGGCTCTGAAACCTAGGCACTGCTAACTAATATGGACAATGTTAGAAGAAATAATATGTAAGAGGACAAAGGAGATCAGCAAGTCAGGTCATTACAAGATTAGATGAAAGATAAGGGCTAGATAAACAAATTAAGAGCCGGGATCTAGGAATGGCATTTATTCACAGACTGCAAATAAATATCAAGAAATTAATGGAAATTTAAAAAAAAGATTAAAAATCTGAGTAAAGACACCTCTCAGGAGGAATAAATGAAGGAACTAGAGGAATAATAAATCTGTAAGGTGAGAAAGTACGGCCTTTAATTCACTGGAAGAATGCTAGAGACTACCAAGTGTTACCAATACTTTGTTATATAATGCTAGTGCCTGACACATTACAGCATGCTAGCACTGAGAACTGACTGTTGGGTTAGATAACAGACTTACCGACAACCTAGGCAGGGGCAGTTTTGCTGTAGTGGTTAGAATAGATAGGTGGCAGGAATGGCCTTAGTAAGAGCAATAAATGTTAGTAAATATAGTCAACAGGCTCAAGTTTATTATAAATGGGAGCTAAAATGGTGTAATAGTTTTCAAGGAAATATGTAAAAATTTCAATCTTTATTATCTTTTTACTTGATTTTTAGTTTGATAGGAATCATCTAGAGATCAGCAAAGATAATATGACAGTGTACGGGAAACAAAAGATTAGTGATTTCCTTTAGAAGACTAGAAAGAAGAGCCTAACACCCAAGTGAAATGACTCATTTTTAACACTTAATGCTATTACTAAGTATGACTTGGAATTGTTTCTTCAAGTTCCTCATCAGATAAGAAAGAGACTTTCTATATGTATTAAAATTAGGTGTGATGACTCCAAGCCTTCAGAAAGCAGACAAGAGGATTGAGATCAAGAAGAAATCTGAGATGTTTAGGGAAATTTTGACTCTAAACAAAAACTTGTATTGAAGATTTCATGCTGTAATCAACAAAGAAAGTTACGATAGCTTTTGTGAAGTAATGTAGGCAAATTTGTGTAATGACGATAAGCGTGAGGTAAAGATAGTAATGTGAGTACATAACCTTATAATCTAAGGATCTTCTGGGGGAGACTTTGTTCATTTAAGGGAAGACAGATATGTGACAAAATAGGAAATATTATCCCCAAGATATCAGGTTGAAGATCTATATTTGATGTTAATATTTGACACTGAAAGGGAGAAAGCATATACATTAGTTTGAAGGAATAATACAGATTAAATAATAAGTGAGTCTTTTGCTACAACTCATAGAAAAAGTAAAGATACCTCAACATGCATAGCCTTGGTGACCAGGAAGTCTCTCCATGGTTATGACAAGTTAGCCCGAGGCTTGACTCTCACTGTGTATTGCTTCCTCCAAGTGCACTTGTCAAAGATGCATTGTATCACTGCAGAACCAGGGACTCCCACCTTGAGTAAGGTGGTTATGTGGCTGCTCAATCCTTTGGTGAATTTCATCTGCTCATTCAGGTAACCCTGGGGGTTGGTTTTTTTTTTGTCTCTGGCCAAAGTGTATAGTTCAAGTAGTGACAGGTTCATACTTTTTTCTACATGCAACAAACACTCCATTGCAAAACCTCCCTTCTAGTCATCACCACATGATTTCCAAATATCTTGGAGAAGAATAACCATAATCATAATATAAAATAGAAAATAATTACCAATGACTTCTTTCATTATTCTATCATAACTGTTCATATGTCTTGTATAAATAAATTTAAAATGTATAAGCAAACAAAAGCTTAGTCTAATCTTGTAAATATTTATAATTTAACAAATGTTAAGAACAATAATAGCTGATTAGTTTTTAGTTCAATCACATTCTTTGGCAACAGAAAATCTCACTGGGAAAGTTAGTTCATAAAAGTAACTTCTGGTGTTAGTAACTTGGTAAAAATGTTGTAATACATTAATTTGATATCCTACCATTGAATAGCAAAGAACACATATATGAGTTTTAAAGACTTAGCCTCACACCTGAAATGGCGATGTATTAAAAGAGTTCCTACATATCTTATTAAGAGAAGTTCTAAATTCATTAACCAGAAATAATTTAAATGGCTAATAAGATGCATCTGTCTTGTGTCTCTGAATTCACTGGGTAACCTAACATGGCACTTTAAACTTTCTATACTGCTTTTCATTTTAAAGAATCTTCCTACTGTTGATGTTCTCCTTTCTACAGCTGATGCTCTTTAAGAGTAGGTCCTTAAGCTTACTCATGCATGCATTTTTATGGTCTTTAGCACAATAATTTATACATATCATAGATTCAACATATGTTTAATAACTCATAAATTAATGTCATAGAGACAAAGAAGAGCAGCAAGATGCTGCTCTGAGGCAAGTTTGAAGAAGATGGTACATTCAACAATGAGCTCTGGAAAGACTCTGCCCTATGATGTAGTGGCCAATTGTGATAGACATAGAAAGAAACAACAAAATGTTTTATTCTACTTCTGGTTTTGCTTCTTTTTCAATTTTCATAGATTCTGACTTTTAGTTTTTAAAATTTTAGAACAAAACACCAAACTACTAATTACAAATGTTTAAGTGGAATGAGATATGTGCTTTTTGTTTTACTTTGGTTCCTGAAATATATGTGAAATATATATGTGAAAGCTTACAAGTGCATGAGTTTTATTACAGGAAAAATATTTCCTGTTTTTAAAATTTTCCCGAAGGGTATAATGTGCAGCAGAGGATTAAAATACACTGACATCCAAAGATAACTGATTTGCTCAATATTATTTATGTTGGTATTTTTCTGTTACATCCAATGCAATGTGAAATCTTGTTATAAGATAAAATATTACAAAAGTGGAAAGTTACATACTAGTATATCTGTTAAACTTTTGTTACAGTATTAGATAGAGAACCTGTTAGGAATCATCAAATTTACATTTTCCAGTTAAGCACACCATATTATCTGTAGTGAAGAGTCCATTTATAGACCAAATGCATATTAACAAAAGAATTGAACATGAGTATGCAATTTGAGTCTCTTCAATTATCCTCCAAATAAAAAAAAAAAATTCTCAAATACTGCCCAAAGTAGCATTTGCTCAGAAAAAGAAAAAAATAGCAAGTACCATAAATAAAATATCTGCCCTACAGTATGATTTTTTTCTTGCTTTAAAGTGAGATCTGGACGTTTTTCTTTTGAGCCCTCATAGTTTTCCATCTTTAGAAGTAAATAAATAAATTAGTTTATGCATAAATCCCATACAAGCCAACATTTGTCACAGGTAGACAGGCCACCTGTTAGGACATACTTTGATTTGGACACTAATTAGATATGGCTTTAATTTTTTTAATTTCAGGTAATGCTACTTTCTGGCTATTGTTTAGAGCTGAGTACTGCTGACATGTCCTTCTAGACTCTACATGAAATCTTAATTTAGAAGAGTCCTTCTAATGACCTTTTGATATGAGGAAAACATTTCACTCATATCTATCACATCAGAAAGGAAACTAACAGTATTTTAGAAATGAGCCTGTTTTTATATGGTTTGTATGTGGTGAAAGGGGTGGTTCATAATTAATAGCACAAAAAGTCAAGGAAAGAAGTATAATTACAAAATAAATATGATGTATCATTAACTAATCTAATAACTTTTTGCCTGGAAAAGAATTAAATAAGAGTTTCTAACTCATCAATCACAGCAGAAAGCAAAACAACACAATAGATCCTTCCTTAGAATGTAATCTGATAACACAAGGGAATAATATTCCAAATTGTTTTGTCTTGATTGCAAAGACCTGTCCACGACTGGGGTTGTAGCTCAGTGGTAGAGTGTTTGACCAACATACGGAAGACCCTGGGTGCAATCTTCAGTACTGAAACAAAACAAAACCTGTACACAACATGAGGCATCAGAATGGCCATACTGTTTATTCCTTTTATTTTCTAAGTCATAATATTAGAGAACTATAAAGTATTCACAGTTTACTGAAGCTGCAATTTATCTGCAAAATGCAAGCTGCAGAGCACAACTTATTCACTATTAATTTTGCCTCAGTCTTGGTACCTAGATGTAAATGTACCTCCCTCAAGAAAAAAAGACTGCTACAGGGAAGATAATAATTGACGCAGCAAGTCTTAAATTAAATAGTTTATTAGCTCCACTCAGAATCTGAGAACAATGTCCATATACACACTGGTAGTCAAAACTAAATTGCAAAAAGTCTCTGGAAGATAGTTTAACACTACAAATTAAAGA
The DNA here is from genome assembly GCA_035773235.1 of Eospalax fontanierii. Classification (NCBI taxonomy): domain Eukaryota; kingdom Metazoa; phylum Chordata; class Mammalia; order Rodentia; family Spalacidae; genus Eospalax; species Eospalax fontanierii. Next base: position 11,693,403 of record CM069527.1, read on the forward strand.
CTTTAAAACTCTTATATGCTTGATTAAGAAAACATAAGATCAAAACGTTAGGAAAAACCATGGATCCTAGCAGTGAAATGTCAGGACTTCAAATACAAGTATGTGGTGTTTAAGCTTCACATATTCACTTATTAAGTCAAGTGCACTTGAACCAGTTTCACCTCAGTTTTCTGATCTGTAAAATGGGAAAAATTCATTATGAGGATTGGATGATTTGATATTTTAAAGTGCCCTTAGAAGAGCACGGAGTGGAATAAAACATCTTTCTGTTAGCTTGTTGCCAAATCTCTTTTTCCTAGTGGCAATAACCACAAAATTAGAAATAACAGGTAAAATTAACAAAACCATGGAGTATTTGAGTACTACCATGTTATAGTTATTTTCTAATATGACCAAGAAATACAAAAATAGTATCAAATTCATATGTATATGACTTCATCTATGATAAACTATCAATCCCAAGAGAATAAAGAGAAAAATTTAGCAAAATGTTCAATATATTTTTTTCCTGTGCAGTATTACAGATGTTTATTTTCTTAACGTTAGGCATCTTCCCAGACTTTATATAAGGTTCATAAGTTATGTAATTTCTGAAATAAGAAAATGTTCTTTAAAAAAGTCTTCTTTAAGGGAGTGACTCTAGATAGACTGACTAGACCACAGTGGATGAACTTGCATTGAGAGATGTCTGGGTAGAGTAACTTGACCTGACAGGCCTAGACATAAATGACAATGCATGAAATCTGGTGGGGGGCTATGTGAAGTTGTGTGTGGGTGAGAGGAAGAAGGATGATTAAGATAATTTGTATGAAATACACAAGTCAATAAAATTATTCCAAAAAAGTGATATCCTTTGCTGTATGTTGATCTTGTGAGGGCAGCTTGATGTCATTCAGACATATTTTAATCAGAGCTGACTTAGCAATCTATTGGGATTTTATCACTTAATTCTCAAGAACTGCTTGCAGAAAATTCACAAACAAGCTCCATAGAAGACTCTGTAGTTTACTCTGTTTAGAAAAATATGTTGAACTCAGATTTGTATTCCTTTTTCTTTTCCTAATATTCAGATTTAAATATGTGAGCTCTTTTGAGTAGCATGCTGGAAAACACAATCCAGCTAACAATGAGCCTATTCCACTGACTTTATTATCAATCACTTCACCTCTGCCCAAAGGGCACTATTGCGTTAAGGCTGCTGGAATTTCTTATTAGATAATTCTCTCTGTGTTGAATGGTTTAATTCACTGAAAAGAGACAAATGGTAAGGGGTGGTTATTAGTTATCTCTACATTCTTGAAATCACTCTTTTCTTTCAGTGTCCTGCTAAGCCATCATGTTTAAGAAAAAAATTTAAAAATCAAATTATTGTAGCATTTGATGAATATATCTGTTTTGATAAGGTAGACTTCTACACAGAGTAGTATAGATACAATACAACTATTCCTACTATTAAATATACTACTAAATTGCATTCATTCATAATTTTAGAACATAGAAAACACCCCAGAGATTATTCTCTATAATTTGTTCTAGTAATGAGTTTTATATGCATGGACTCATTAACCAAAAACATTCTGTAAGATTTCCCAGAGAAATAAACTATGGAGCTTCAAGTGAATAGGCCATTAACAAAGAACATCTAATAGTGAAAATATCTGACAAATAATTGTTAATTCTGCTTTCAACAGTTTCAGATAGATTTTCAAAGACTTTGAAATTAAATTTAGGCTTCACTTATTTTGTTTTATGGAATTATAAGAAAAATAATGGGTGCTTTCCAGTTCACAGAAACAGCTGCCTGCCTGTGGAGTCTGATGGTGAAGAAATTGCAGCTCACTAACAGAACAACTCTTCTAGCTGATCTTCCATGAAACTTGTCTACTTCCAAAGGGCTCCCACCATTAAATAAGTAGCAATTTACATAGTGTACATTCAAATTTGTTCAATTTGTATAAAAGTATTGTGACAAAATTCGAAGCAATGAAATTTTACAAGAATATTCAAGGTTATAAGCAGCCTAAATAAAAAGATAATTAAGCCAAAGCAGCTAGAACTGCTTATTAGAGATTCCAGTTAACAAACATTCTATGCAAAACAGTTTCCATGTGTTTCAGTAGGAGTACATAGATGACTACCAAACATGTTTGATTATATGAGAACTCTTTAAAAAGCAATCGATCACTAACACTGACTGTTCCCAGTATGGTTAATTTTATTCCTTAAACCCTAGAATTTTGTCAACATATATTTTTCTATTTGTAGAAAACACAATGTGGATCATCTTGCATTTCAATAAAGCTTTTTGTTAATTTCTTATCCTGTCTAAATCTTCAAATACTATCTATATTGCAAAGTGAGATTCAAAATTTTCTTTGCTGAATCTATATTTCTGTAAAGGACTTATTCTCCGTGGAGTTCTTAAATATTTACTTCGAACACTTGAACATGTGACCTCTTATATGTAGTATCAATCTGTTTATGCCCACCATGAAAAGCTGAATAAACTGAAGCCTCATTGAGTTATCATCTTACTATCCTCTTAAGTTTCTGCTTTTTTCACAGAGTACCACATAAACGAGTTACACAACCAGTACGGATGTAAACATAAATGTAGGCCTCTCAGCACTGATTTCTTTCTTTACACCAATTTTAAGAATGGCCAAAAGGCAAGAAAGACTTCTTATATTACTGACATTTAAAGACCGAATAAATAAATCTCCAAGTAAACTTTAGATCCAGAAAGAATAAGTTATTCATCTTAGTAACAATAAAAAGATTCCATAGGACTTGGGACATGGTAGATGTTGAATAAACACATTTAAAGAGTTACATTTCAGGGTTTTTTTTTTTATTATCAAATAAACCAAATTATTTGTAATATTTCTGAAACCTCAAGTTATTCTGAGATTTTACTCAGTTTTGAGTGCAGAATCAAACTACTTTCACGTTTTTGAGAGATCCTATCTCTCTTCTGAAAACATGTAAACCAATTACCACTGAACAATCATAACTAAATAAGTAAACATAAAAAGACACAAAGCTGGCCATGGTGATGAATGGTTTTAAGCCTTAAATCCCAGCACTTGGGACGCAGAGGCAGGCAGATGTCTGTGAAATGGAGGCCAGCATGGTCTCCACAATGAGTTCTAGGCCAGCTGGGGCTACAGGAAGACCCTGTCTCAAAACAAACAAATAAACAAAGGCTCGTCTTACTGGACAGACTGAAGCTGTGTCATTCACTAATTATTAAATGCTTCAAATAGCTATTACGATTATCAAATCTATCCTTGTTATCTGAATTCAGAAAACTAACAAAATAATCAAGCAAGTATTCAGTATTATTGATGTGGTTTATGAAAAGATAAAGAGCAAAATGTTTAAACTTACATTTTAATTAGAGTGAAAACACAAAGGGGGAAATAAATTCCATGCTGTGATTGGCAGCGACTCAGTCATAATCATATTTTTCTTCCATTTCCATTCCAAGTTAATAAAAGTTTATTGTTAATATATATATATCAAAATATATTATTGTATAAAAGCATACTATTATCAATAAAGGAATTTGATTTCGAATGTAATAGTTTATATTATATATGACATTGTAAACTTCCAGAATAGTAAATATGAAAATTGACATATTAATTACAACATTTATATGTATATCTTAGGTGCAAGCTTTAAATATTTGCAAAGTTTTCAGGTATTCATTTCTTTAAAACTACATGAAACACATGCTCAGCTAACTATGCAGTTTTATCCAAAACAGATCAAGGGTGGACAACTGCAAGATGTCACAGGTTACACATGACCTATAAATAATTTGTAGAAATAACTCCCATTCTTCTTATATAAATAGTCAATGTTTGAGATATAGAGTCCCCTGTTCAAGGCTTGGATGATAATATCCACAGGAAAGGTAGGTGACAATCACATCACATCACATTATTTATCACTTGTAAATTTCAGGTTTGTGCAGAGATCTTTACCTCTCTAGGTTTTGGTAGTGACCCAGAACTTCCAAAGCACCAAATATTTTATTGCTATCTCTCTCCGATGTCCTCTGCTCTGTTGATTTTCTATTCCTTTACAAACTACCTGATTTCTCCCCTGAAAGATAATCAAATACCTGAAAACACAGACAGATCAACAGACTCCCTGATTTACAGTCCTGATTCTGTCCAAGAACCTGAGGGAGCTTAAATGCTTCCATGTAGGTCTTCTTGGCCTTTACATGCCCACATAATAATGATGCCCAGAATCATGTCCACGAGAAGCTGTTTGGTTTAATCCACCAGAAACAGTGAGTAGACTGACACAGCAAGTGTGGCCCTTAGGTGCAGACTTTTGAATGACTATCTTTTTCTTAATCTCAGCCCAGGGATGCAGTTATACCTTTTTGTACTGCTGTAGGAGTCCTACACCCACCACCTTGAAGAACCGGATAAATACAACACACACAAATGGCCAAAAGGAACTTGTCTGAAGTGTTCATTTTTAAAACCACCATAATGTCTCAAATGAAAACACATCCTGCCAAACATGTCAAAGAAACAATAACAAGAAATGAACAACATCTTTAGACTTGAATTTCAGTGTATCACTCCTCCATCTGTCAACCGGTGGTGAAACAACACTCCTGAGAAGCCCTGCAAACAGGACTAAGTTTCATGTCCCCGTCTATGCAAACCACTGCTCTTAAGACCTTAGCAGTAATCACGTTGTTTGTGGAGCGGTCTACAGGAATGAATTCATCAGTGGTGAAAGGAACCCTGGAAAGGAATGGCTCCTTTTAACAGGCTTTGAATTTGGTAACAAACGTGGAGTTTAGTTCAAAGAGGTAATGCCTGGGAGGCTCCTCACAGTGGGGCTAGAAATGATTGGAGGATAATCTCTAGAGGCCAAAGTCCCAACAGCCCTCAATCTCCTCCCCCTTGGTTTCGGAAACAGGATTACAATTTCGGGTGCAGTTTCTGATTGCCCCTCCCTAGGCTTCCCACCAGTCCTCACCACCTAAGAAGTTAGCCTTCACGCTGCTAGCACTGCGGACTTGGCCTCCAGGAACCGCACTGGGAGGCCACTCTATTGCCACCAGCTCCCCCGCGCCACCAGAGGCAACTGGACTGACAGAAGACCCCACCCCCGGCACACGGGCTCCTTTGCGGCCAGGAGCCAAGGCCCGAGTTACGCAGCCTCAACCCGACACCTCACCTCTTCCAATCCAGTTCACCCGGGCGGGGAGGGGCGGAGTAAAGATGGGGAACGGGGATGCTGAGGGGGAGGGGAAGAACCAACCCAGTTCCAAGGAGCCAGGATGCGAGAGGCAGGACCCCAGGGCGCCGCACTCACTGGCACACACACATACACACATTCCTCTGCGCTCCCTTCTCAGGTTCAGTGCCAAGTGGTGAAGGGATTTAAGGGAAGGCAGTGAAGGAGATACGAGGGGCTCGCAGGCCCAGAGTTCCTGAGAGCATTTGGGAAAGGGCAGAGGATGTTTCAGGGACTGAAAAGTGAGGAAGTCCCAGTTATCTCTTCATCCCCAAAGCTGGATTCTCCTGCCAGCACCCGGGGTCGCCGTCCCTTCGTTGGGGCTTTGGAGTCCCAGAGGGGATTCCAGAGTCCCGCTTCCCCCACAGTGCCCTCCCTGGCCTGGCCCTGGGCCCAGAAGCCAGCCCCCTTCAGCCCGGCTCCCAGGGGCTGCCAGGCTAGGAGCCGACTTGCCACAGGACTCTGCTGGAGCAGCAGGGCAGGCAGGCGAAAGATCTCGCACTCTCCGGCGGGTCCGGTTGCTCGCGTCTTCCCGTGTCGACACACCCCCAGTTAACCCCTTCCCCTGACACCGCTCACTGTCACAGAGAGACGCAAGCTTGCTGCCGCCGCTCCCACCACCTACCGAGTCCGTCCATTAAAACACTAGTTGATTTCTGTCTGATTAGAAAAAGAAAGCGCTACAACTCTCCTGGAGTAGCCGGAGCCCAGAAAGTCGCTCTGCAGGCAACCCTCCGTAGTTTCCCTGGAGTTTGGGGATGCGGCGGGTCCCAAGCGAAAAGGGGACCCGGAATCCACCCAGGGGTGCAGGGCGCCCCTCTGCCGCCCCCCCATCCCCACGCCGCTCACCTCCTTAAGTTCTTTGGCCACGTCCTTCAGGTCCCCCAGGACTAATTCCAGATCCTCCACGATGATTTTGATCTGCTCCTTCACCTTGGTTTTGGAGGCTGCGGGCGGTCCCTCGGCTGGAGAGGACGAGGAGGGAAGGTTCCCCTTGGACTTGGCTGACATTCTTTGGGGGCGAGCGAGGCAGGTCAGGACAGGCGAGCGAGCGGAGGCTGCTGCGCGCCCCGGTCCCTGGCGCCGCTCCGGCAGCTCCCACCGCGGTCCCCCCACATCTTGGCTGCTCCCCGGGCAGCGGAGGGTGGCTGCGAGATGCGCTCGGCCCCGCGGCCGCACTGTGGTGCTGCCATCAACTCCCCGAGACGCGGCGCTCGGCGCGGGGCTGCAGACGGGTGAGCAGCGCGCCTGCGCCTCCTCCCGCCGCCGCCCGCCGCTCGCGCGCACACTCGCGGGTGGGGACCCGCCGCGCGGCGGCGCCCGGGGATGTCAGCTGCCGGGCCCGGGGCACATCCCTCTGGGGTCTCTCCCAGGCCACTTTGACGTCACGGGTGCCTTGAGACAAGTTCGGGTGCGGCCTGCCCTCACATGCTGTTTCTAGATGCCTGACACCCGCAGCCTGCGTCTGTGTGTCCTCCTCTCGCAGACAGTCAGGGCTCCTGCAGAGACCCGGGTCCATTTAGAACCACAGTACGATCAGGAGGAGTTGGAGTCGGAGTGTGTAAAGTGACCCTAAGTATTTACCTAGGGCCAACTAACGTCCAGAGACCTTCAATCGTTCTCCCAGTGGCCTGCGGCTTTATAAGCAGACTTTTGCATGGGTTGGGGTGGGGGAGCATAAGAAGCAAGCTTAACCCCTAGAATTTACTAGTCTTCTTGAAAGAGGTAGGCTGATGTTGCTGATTCTTCAGAGCTAATAGCCGATTAAAATCCTTACATCAAAAATTCCCCTTGAGACTGCGTCGTCTTGCTCTTCTTTCTTATCTGTACCAGTTCACGCTTTATGTTTTTCCTTTCCCTTTTCGTGATCCATGCTCCGGTACGTTTTGGGAGACCAGAATCTCCTAGGAGAGTTAAATAAGAGTTTGCCTCTCTTTCGAGTCTAGAGCTACTAAAATAGGAAAGAAGTTTCTTACTGCTCTGGCTAGGGACCCAGCAAAGAGAGTTAATAAGAAGCTTTCAGCTCATTCTCAGGAGGTGGCGGCCCTTCTCATTAGCTAGAGTTTTAATTTCCTTAGTAGCAAACTCATGGGCTATTAGCTACTGACCTAGCGGGTTGACTGTACTTCCTTTCCTTGGGTTCACACTCCTCCACATCAATCTTTTAATAGGCTTCTCATTTTGGTCCTGCCTTAGCAGGGCTCCAGCCCTTGCTTCTTACGTTTCAGGGGTGGTGACTGTGCCTCTATACGTGAGGAAAACCTGAGCGCTCCCCTCTTCCCAGTTCCTCAAGCTCCTACTACTCTCTCCAAGTCCTTCTTTTCAAGTGAGCGATTCATTTGTATGACATGGATATGACATTTGTATGGATATTTAGAATATCCATGGAGGAAAAATGAGAACACAGAAAAACACAGACTTTTAGAAATGACACCCAGTGAGACCAGTACTAGAAAATTAGTTAAAAAAACCTGTAGGAAAAAAGAAGAAAGATGGAAAGTAATGTTACAAGATAAGTAAAATGGTAAAGTAATAAAAGAACCAGTTTGCAAACTGGAAAGAAGGAACTGAAGTGTTTGGATCTGCTAAATAGCAGGCCTGCCTGAGCTCCCCAAATAGGGGACAGAGCCGGATTTTCCTCCTTCTTTTATATATTCAGGTTTGTTTTAAAGATGTAATACTAAAACCAACTCCATCAGGTTTAAAAACACCCCCAATGGAAATTCCAATTCACTAACATTCTTCAGATTTCAGATCTGTAGAAAGATAAACGCTTAGAAACAGCAGGAGCCAAAGTGAGAAAGGAAGGCACAGCTCTTCCAGAGAGGGAATGTTGTCTCTCCACAGTGAGCAAGGAACCCCAGGGCTTGCAAAAGCACCATAACTTTAGGAAAGGGTATAAAGAAGAGGAAAGGAAGCAAAGTGCTCCCTGCCTATTATAAAATAGTCTTCTCAAAATATGAGAAAATATTATGCTGCTCTGAATCTTTTACTAAAGATTAAACAGCTAAAATCTGCTCCTCCCTAATAATTTCCATTGTTACTGCTGAACCCAGCTATTCTAGCTTAAAAACAAATCATAGTCACTCTAAAATATATCCTGTGGTCCCTCACTCCCACATTACAATTGTTCTTAAATTATGGCCCAGTCTATATCTACACATAATATCCAGTACAATGAAAAAAAAAAAAAAAAGAAGAAGAAGAAAAAAGTCAAAAAGCCCACACTGAGAGAACTGGGAGGGTCTGGGAGAATGGTACTATACTATTTTTCAGTGGTTAAGAATTGCTTAAAGCATATCCCCAAAATATTTCCTAAAAGACAATTTTACGAATATAGTTGAAATATTTTGGGAAAGGGGACAGAATGCAAAGAACATATGCCTACAACAAATCAAGTCCATTTGTTCCCTCTCAATATTATCATATGAAAAAGAGTATTCTTTAGCTCATGCCTAATCTCTTAGACAGCATTTTACATGATGTTTTAGAGTCAAATCATAAAGAAGCAAAAGAAAAAGTGGCACCTAATAAGATTTCTGAAGACTCTCTATAAATGCATTTATGAACTGGTGCTAGGTACAAATGAGAAGACAGCCAGAACACATTATAAACTTAGGATATACCGATTTAAAAATAATAGGTAGTCTCACTCATTTGAGGCAGTGATCATATGCCCAGAATTTAATGCTTTCTGATTTTTAACTCCTCATTTTCTACCTTCTGTGACAGAAGGAACTGTATGTGTAAGGGAGCTCTCACAGAGTGTGGCTGCAAGTTTACAAACCCATGTTAGCATGGGTTTTGTTTTCTTAGTTTTTAAAAAGTGTCTGAGTGTTTTGCTTGCATGTGCCTAAGTGTACCACATGTATGTAATGCACACAGAAGCCAAAAGAGGGCATCAGATCCCCTGGAACTGGAGTTATGGATGGTTGTTAGCTGACATGTCAGTGCCCGAAACTGCCAGAGCAACCAGTGCTCTTGACTGCTGAACCATCTCTCCAGCTCTGGGTTTATGCTTTTAACCCATTATAACTCATACCTAAGGACTGACATTCAAAAGGAAATTCAGTGTCACCAAAGTTAAAATCACAATTAGCATAAATAGTACCAAAACACTATCTCTGTTTATTGGTCTTTGAACTTGTATTGCTATTATTAATACACTACCATTTTGTATTATTAATAAATGCTCACATTGATTTTTCAAAAGAATAATATGCACTAAAAATATTTTCAATGGAGAGCTGTTTTTCTTTTGTATGAGCTTATCTTGTTTGTAAGATCCAATAAATCCATTAAAGATATCTAAAGATGTGATGCATAAAAAAAAGATTCTTTCATTCAATAATTTTCCCAGGGAGATGGAAGCAGAAAGCTTTGGGGGAGATGAAAGTCAAGAAGAAAAGACGTTCTTAGTGATTCATGTGAGAAAAATTATAAAACCCTGCAAGTGTATGTTGATCATTAAATACATTATATGTCCAGGTAATGAGTTCCAAACTCTAATATACATAACAATTGCCAGGAACACGGGTCAGTGAACTTTATTCCCAATGTATGTGACTCAGCAGGTCTGGAATTCATTCTGATAATTTTATTTTCACTGATTTTTAGGTTGGTAAGAGACCAGACTTTCAAGTCATTGCTTGAAAATATAGGCTTGATTTTAGCTTCAAGAAGTCTTATTGATAGATGTAATTATAATTTAAAAACCAGGGTAAATGGAAAGTCAAACTTTCATATATGGGGCAAAACAAAGTGAAAGTTAGAACCGCTTGTCAGCTTTCACAGCTTATTGAATCATTTCCATTATATGGATGATACATCCTTTTGTATATCAGCTGCTTTGCTTCCTGGCTAAGCACTACAGGAGCATATCCAGTTTAAAAATAATAACTTACTTGTAGTATACTTAGTAAACAGAGCTGTAGCTATTAAAGGGTAGCATCTAATACATACTTGACAATGAATTGAATAAATGAGTATTTTTTTCCTATAGGTTTTAAAATTAATTATATTCAACAAAAATTTTAATGATTACTTTGAACAAGATTTTATTCTATGGAATAGACATTCCACTATGTTTGGTCAGATGTTGTCCCAGTAGGAGCAAATGAGTCTAGTATGAAATGATAATGTCTCCACTTATAGCCTCATACCCACTTTCCTAACTGCTCAGTATCTTTTACTGGACCTTTGTCAGAGTATGAATGTTTGTGCACCCCTCCCCATGCATGTGCTGAATTCTTAACCAAGACAGAGATTCTATGAGAAGGTGGGGTCTTTGAGAGGTGGTCAGGATGAGAGAGTAGCCCTCCTGGACTGTGGTAGAGCTCTTGCAAAAGCGACCTACCTGGTGCACAGCCTTCCCAATACCATCATGCGAACTTATTCACTAAGACTGCCATTTGCAAGAAAACAATCCCTCACTGGATTTGCTCAGCTGAGCAAATAAGGATGAATGTTGAATTATCTTCAGGCTGGATATGTACAGCTCAGTGGCAGAGGACTTGCCAGGTAAGCACAAGACCCTGTTTCAAACTATAAAATATTATGAATATATGATATATTATGTATCAGGATTTCAGTCCACATATGTGATTATGTATATATTATATATATTTCAATTCATATGTATATTCAGAGAGGAGAAAAGTACTTAAATAAGATTGGAGTTGGAAATCTCAAGACTGCTGAGACTGTTTCTTCTCTATCTCTGTTTCTTTCTCTTATATAAGTTTCTCCACAAAAATTGAACCTTGGTCGCTGGTAAGTACGAGCATTTCTCTTCACTGGCTTGTCACTATAAAAGGAATGGGTCATCATGGAAAACTCTCCAGAGAGGATTTTGAAAAGCTCCACTAAGTGTGTAGACACACCTTGGCCAGCCACTGTGCCTGGGATAAGTTCCTGGTGCACACATCTGCTGTCATGGTTAAGCCATTCTTGTCACAGCATACATCTGTATGCCATGATTTCCCAATAGGTGGCAGTAAAAGGAGATTTTCCCCCTACCAAAATCAGTATATAATTTTCTCATAGATGAAATTAAAGAGTTTTTAGAAAGCAACACTTTTTCAAAATTCACACAGAAAAATACTACATGAATTAGCAGTCATCCTAGTTGGATCAGAGGAAATATTGAAGAAGTGTAATGATTCAGTGTGCAGCTGCTTAACCATGAAGCCAGTTACTCCCCCAGAGAAGACAGGTGACACCAAGAAAACAAATACGACATGTATTCACCTGATGGCCTCTAGGTTGTATCTTCTGCTTTGTTTCTATCCCATATTTATATACTGACAATTAAAGCGTTTTTTTTTTAAATTCACTAAGCTAGCTTCACCTATCTTAGCTTTGACATTCAATTTTCTTCAGTTCTCTCATCGATTTCAATCTAGCATTGGGTCCTAACTATCAAGGCCCCACCACATGTACAAGGCTTGCTTGATTACTCGCTTCCTTTCATTCAAATTTTCAGTAATCTGTACTCATCCTGAAACCCTGGGGCATGGCTTGTTAGCTGCCATCATTTTACCTTTCAGCTTTGAACTGCTGGAACAGATGCCTAGGATCTTGGCAGTTCTGCACAGCTAAATAACCCATTTCCCTGGGAAGTGATTAAGCTTCAACAAAGGAATGCACAATTATTTGGCAAAACCCAGTATAGACCTTACGTGTACCAACCCAATCTTTAATGAAGCCAGATAATTTCAGAAGATATTTGGAGAGTCCTCTCCTTCTTAAGTACCATGGTCTTTTATCCATACAGAAGTCATCTGCCTCTAAGCCAGGAAATAAATCAAATTGTTGGCACTTTAATCTTTTCTGTAGCAAATATGTGAGAAAAATGATATCTGTTGTTTGAAGCCACCTCGTTCACGGCAGATTTATTTTGATTTTTTTGTGCTATGGTCCATCCCAGAATTCTCTGTGAAGATGGTGGCATTCACCTGAGGTCCTAGTACAGAGTTGTATGTGAATCAGGAATGTCTGGAGTTCTGTAATTCACAACTGATACGACTGAGTGTTGAAGTTCTGGGTAAAAGACATGGAGAAAGAGGAGAGAAAGAAGCTTGCTTGTCTCTGCCTGTGAACAGGCAGGAAGAGAGCCTTTTCTGCCTAAACCGGATACGTAGTCATGCTAGATTGCAAGCAGCCCATAGATGAGGGAGTATGAGAAGAAGCACCCAATGGCATACTCAAAAATATGGAGTATGAAGTCTGTTACCTGCAACTTCTCATTTTCATACGCTTTGAAATATAATACAATAAACATCACAATAATTGGGCAATGATGCAGATCAAAGAAATTTAAGCAAATACACATAACATAAAGGGTGAAATCAAATGAAAATTAACTGTTCTTCCAGGAATTCAGCTATGTATATACTTGGTAAATGACCCAAAGGTTAAATAGTGCCCAGAAAGACCAATGTGCAGTAAACAAGAGGATTCAGAGTTCATATCCCTGATTAAGATTCCTATTTCAAAACTCTGCCTTGGAGGCTCAGGGATCATTGTGGAAGAGAAGGTGGACAGACTATAAGAGTCAGAGGGGATGAATGACCACAAGGAAACAGAGTCTTCCAGACACCTGGTCAGTTACTGATATGAACTCACAACAATGGTCATGACATGCTCAAGTCCTATGTAAGATCAAATCAGACAAAATCCCAGAATACACGTGGGGAAGTGGGTAGGAGATCCCAATGCAACTTGAGGAACTTTTGGCAATTGATGGCTGCTGGAAGAGGGAGAGACAGTGTCTTACAGGGGTGGGACTCTTGGTGGGGCCAGTGGATGAAGCCACACTGAAGGACATTCAGGGACATAAACCAGAGTCTATAGGATATTTTATGTATATAAGAAAGTATATTAAATTGGATGGGGGGCAATGGGAGAGGTGCAGATAGGGGAGAGGATCTAAGTATTATCAAACTATATTGTATAAAACTTGCAAAAATTCGATAAAAAATTTACAAATGTTCTGTATATGGGGCTGAAGAGATGGCTCAGAGTTAAGAGCACTGGCTGATCTTGGAAAGGACTTGGGTTCAGTTCCCAGCATCCACATGGCAGCTAACAATCATTTGTAACTCCATCTTCAGGGGATGCGACTCCTTCTTCTGTCCTCAGTAAACATTGCATGAGTTAGGTGCACTTACATACATGAAGGCAATACATTCATACACATTGAAAAAAGTTCTGTATAGTCAAAAATTACCAAATACTGACTTTTAAGTGAAAAGCACTCATGATACATGAATCAATTTTCTTCTTAAAATTTATAGACTATAAAAATGACTTCAGATCTCACACAATCCAAATGCTTAGTCCTTATTAATATAGACCATGGTTTCAGAGAAACTACATGATTAATTTTAAAAATCACAGAATATACAAATGACTAATATTAGACCTAGCAATGTTTGTTGATGCAATGGACTCTGCAATAATACAAATAAGAGGATGCTGCAGTTTAAATGAGAAATATCCTCACTAGGCTGATGTATTTGAACACCTGATCTCCAGTTGGCGGGTTGGGGGAGATTGTGGATTTTTATGGCATGCAGACTTGCTGGAGGAAGAACGTCACCAGGGACAGATACCTGACCCTAGTCCTAGTTTGCTCTCTCTGATTTCTGTGTATGCTTGCACTATGATCTTAGCTTCCTGCTTCTGCCATAAGGCCTTCCCCACCATTTTGTGGACATTTAGCACTCTAGAACCATAAACCAAAATAAACTCTTCCACGAGTTATTTTGGTCATGGGATTTTTATCATAGCAATAAAAAAAATAACTAATAGAGATGAGATATTCACCAACTGAATCCCTTAAAGACTGTATAAAAATGAGGCATCAGAAAAACATCTTTCTATCTTAACTGCTCCTTCATCCTGCAGCATTTCGTGGATACTTGAAAATCCAAAGGAACCACTAATTCTACAGACTCTAGAAAAGCTAGACAGAGGACCTTCAAAGTCAATAACAGTATAAAATAGAAAAACAATGGACAACTTAGCAATATACACATGTAATGTATATATTGTAATCATATATAACTTATATATTGTATATATGTACATAAATGCAACTTAAACAAATATAGACTTTTAATCATAATGTTCATATATATGTGTATATATATAAAATGGGACCATGCAACATATTTTAATAGCTACAACTAATTAAATTTGATAAGATCTTTGATATTTCTACTATTTCATTTTGTTTTAATACTAACAAATTGTTAGATCCCTATGCATACTTAAAAGTTGTGTTTTTTTCTATAACTATTTGATTGTAATTTTTAGCTCAGCCTGTTTTCATTGTCACTAAACAATGAGGCACCAGGACCTGTGACAAGGAAGCTGAAAACCTCACACTTGAAACTGATGTTCTGTCGCTGGTAATGTGATCTTAAACACTGAAACTTCGTGAACATTTACTTGTTTAATTGTAAATGGAAAAATACTTTTTTGTAAGTGGGTATTGAGAATCAAAGGAGATAGTTCTGTTGGATTCTTTGTAATCTGTAAATTACTAGATAAATTCTAGTCGGTGTTAATGGCTTTGTATTTGTTTGCATAGATAATCTCTGTGCATCAAGGAACCTGCTACCTCTACTGTCAGAGAATTTGAATGCTTTCCAGAATTGCTTGATCTTTTAGGAAATATTTCTGCAGGAATATTGGTTTTGAAGATCTGTTTCAGACATTTTAATTTTCAAACAGTTTTGGGAAATTATTATATATATATATATTATACAAACATATTATGTACTCCTTTTACATAATCAGGAACTCAAATATCAGGATAATAAAGTCTGAAATTTTTATCTACGGCATCTTCTTCAGGTCAAAAATAGGAATGATACAATTCATTTATTTTTGAGCTACCTGACAACTGACCTTATATCTGTATTAGCTGCAGAGTATTTAGAAGAGGAAAAGGAGGTTGGGAAATTGATGTGTGATGTAAATTACTAGAAATTAATAAAAGAAAAATTTCTTACAACTTCAGACCTAGAATTCCTCAAATAATTTCAATAATTATGGCTATTTCAAGTTTCTGAAGCACAATACGGGAGGGTTTGGAATAACAGTTTGCCCAGTGTATCATTGCAATGAACATTTTCCTGTCATAAGGGCATACCAGTATTTTATGCAAGTCAAACAGTCATTCACATGTTGCCTGTCTGGAGCCAGAAGGACCTTCAATACATTAATTCCATCAAGAAAACAAAAGGGAAAGCATTTCTCCACGTGCTTGGCACCTACATTTGACATACTGGCATGTCACTAACATTCCTGACATTTCTGAGTGCTCACTAGGGCAGCACATGAGTAGGAAGCCTATACTACACTGACATATCATGAATCACAGCTTCTCCTCCATCAGCTAAACGGCAGGCAACATACCTCCAAGTGCCTGGATAATGGGGACGCTGAAAAGCATGGTGCATACTAATACCTTAATATCAATGACTAGATTCAATTTTCTCCTGACTTTACATTAATTGTGTACTTGCTAAATTAATATTAATATCTTATTCATTGTCAATTCTAGCCATGACATGTATTGTTTCTTTGTTTTTACACAAAAGTACTTTTTATATGAGGCAAAGGAAATCTGACTGGAAGATTAGAGGTTCAAGCATTAAAAACTCAACTATTTGTAGCACTATTTTGACCCTAGATCTTGCTTCTCTTTGTTTAGAAAAGCATACTCAGATTGATGACGTTACGGGTAGGTAAGAAGAAAGGCAAAGAAAGATCGGAAGCGATATCTAATTTGACACTGTATTTCAGGACGGACATCAAGCTCACAAATCCTCTGGTTTGCAAGGTGCTGATGTGGCAGGAAAAACAGGTGCAAGTTGCTTGGGGAAGCAGAAGCATCCGTATCTTCCAACTTCTGCTTGGAAGGGGTAATCCTGGTTTCTGGCACAAGTCATCAAGGCAGAAATCCTCCAGTTCCTGATGTTGTTAAATAAGTTGGCTATGCCTTGCTGCTGCTCAGCTCCAAGTCAAAGACCTTAAAGTTCTCAGCCATGCATACTTGGTGTCACAGTCTCGGGGATAACCACCAAATTCCTTTTATGAGGACTTGGATCAGCCCCTGGGCTGTCGTTTTATTGTACTTAGCTGTAACGACCTTGGTCCTGGGATCCTCCAGGGTAGAAAGGTCCTCAAGCTTGCCCCAGAGCTTTCCAGGAGAACCGAGAGAACTGAACATAGTCACCACAGTGCCTCCAGGACAGCAGTACTGCATCAGCTTCTCTTGAGTTAGGCATGACTGACAAGCAATCTGGTTAACCGTAGGTTTAGATTTTAAGTTGAGTTTGTTTAAGATCCTCTCAATCTGGAGAGAGTTGAAGTTTGGAGACATCAATTGATTTCACCAGACCTTCATCTACAGCTGTTCTATGACTGTCCACAAAATCAGTATCACTGGGTATCACATTGCCTCATGGCCCAGTGGGAAATAATCAATCCCAGGCTGTAGCCTCTTGACAAGCAAATAAGGTAGTCTAGATTTAGGTCGCGGAGCATGTTCTGGCAGGCCCCTCTCATTGTACCCTGTCATGGACTATGCACCACAGCTTGCTTTTGATGAAGAGCTCCTGCTGTTTCACCAGGTCACCAAGCTTCCCCTGGAGGGACACTCCCACAGCCTTCTCATTCTGGAGCATCCAGGCATAGTCAATGTGGTGGTACCCAATGTCAGTGCAACTTTCACAGCATTTGCACATGGCTCAGAAGAGACTTTTAGGTGTCCAAGCATACGGTGGGCATCTGGAAGCTGTTGCTGAACTCCAGATGTCTGGCCATGGACTCTGTACATTACAGACCCTGACCTGCAGCTGTCATATGTAGTTTCTTATCTGACAGCATGCATGTTTTAAGTTTAAGAAATATTATTGTAACGCAATTCCACTACACCAATACAGAATATTGTACAATTAATTTAATTTTTCCATTTTGCTTTTAAATAATATATTATTAAAAATTTCAAGCAATTTTATAAAATAATAATATGAGAGTAAGGGTTTCAAGTCACTTTCTACTGAAATTATTCTGTTGTCACCTACTGTATTCTGGGTGGCAGGAAGAGGATAATAGGGTTGGTAAACAGAGCTTGCAGTGGGGTCACTACCACAGGAATCTGAGTTGATGATACATTCCAACCTGTACTCTACTCCTAAGTGCAGTGATCATTGTGTAGAAATTTCTCTTGTATAAAGTCCATGGGTTCTTTTGCTCTCTAAGCTTCTAGATTGGTTTATGCAGTCAGGACTAGAGGAAAAATATTTATTTGTCTGACATGTTGCCCTTAGGAAGGCCTTGACTCTGACAGGAGATATTTGCCAAAGCCGTGAATTCAGTCTTCTCTGGGCATTCATTTCAGAGTCTAGCCAGAAAGTATTGAGTCTACTTTTCAATAAAACCCACCTTTCTTACTGCAGGAGCTAGGAGTCTGTGAACCCTGTTGAAAAGGGCTCTCAAATGTTTACTTTGCTTTAAATTGATGATTAATCACATGGAGTCTCTTACTTTCTCCAATGCGTTAATGATATTAAGCAACTGCCACCAAATTTGAGGTCCCCATGACCTTTATAACACAGAGAATCCAGAGCCTAGACATCTTCTAGAGGCCACCTCTTCCTGCTCTCTGATGCCCCACAGTGCTCTTCTGCTGGTGGTTCCTCACAGACTGACTGAAATACTTTTCTTTTTCTTAAAAGCTGCAAAACTTACTTTCATTCCTCTTCATAGTCATTCAAAAAAAATGCCTTCTCTTTGTCTGCTGAGACAGGGAAAGGCAGTGTCTTACAAAGATAGGATTCTTTGTTGGCCTAATGCATGGACCCAGACTAAAGGACATTTGGGGACACAAATCAGTCTTGACGAGCTGCATTATATAAGTTAAAGAATACATTAAATTGGGCAGGAGGCAGAAAAAAAAGAGAGAGAAAAAAATGCCTTCATAGTAATGTGATTCTGCTCTACTTTCTCTGATTCAATGCTAAGCATTTGGTGTACTTACTGTAAATTTCATAAAAATCATACTTGGCTTATTCCAGTGATCTAACTTTTAATCAGCATATCCTAACAGTAATTCATGGGCACCAATTATATACGAAACATCTAATTAAACAGCATCTTTCTGTATTTTGGGATATCAATAGTCACAGAGTTGTTACCGGCATCCTTATCCACACTTCAATAGAGAAACCACCCTTCCAAGGAGCACAGCCCCTCCTGAATTCTTACAGCTCCAAGGCTATAATGAAGGCTCAGTTACAAAGTTCTTTGTCTAAATAGATTAATGATTCCAGTGGTCAGTTTGCTACAAACTAGGCTGTCCATTATAGCTAAAGGGCAATAGTTAGGGAACATTAAATTAACAGTGTTTGAGGAAGAGAAGCACCATGGTGGCCTCATGATAGCAGAATGACTCATGAAAAGAAACTGTCATAGTGTGTGAGTGCCTGCTCTTTCTACCTCCAGTCTCCACAGGGGTAGACCTTACCTCCAACTTAAATAAATATTTGCTGAAAATTAGGGAGGCTTGCTCAAGAATAAAATGATAGCTATTATGCTTCTGAACTCGGCCCAGTGTTTTATATGCATTTTCATTCCATGTCTACAAACATCCCCTGAGCTGGGTACTGCATTCATCCTTATGTACAGCTGAGAAAATGAAGGCAAAACTAATTAAATTGTGTCTAGTCACATAAGAGGGAACAGAGCGCTGAACCTAATCCCAAAGCTGATAGAATACTATGGCAGAACTCTTAACTACCTTGTGAAGGAAGGAAAAGAGCTCTAGTCAACAGATGCCCTGTATCTAACTGATAAGTTTTATCCTCTTTAAAACTCATTGTCTTGTAGACATTCTACTTGGTCACCTCTAAGCAAATTCTACCTATAGTAGTCTATTGATATAATACCTATATTATAATTACCTATAATTCAATAATTAATTTCTTAACAAGCTTCTATAACATATTCACAGATTTTAAAGTCCAGCACTAGGTTATCTGGGTTCAAGTCATTCACTCTTTTATATTCCCTTTTTCACAGGAGTTTATGCCAGAAGTACAAAACAAGCCGTCGACTAAATTTTCACTTTGCTTCCTTTCCTGGACACCTCCAAAATTATGACAGACAAAATTCTAATGTCTTAAGGATGTCTCTACTGTTAAGGACCATACACCAAAAACATTTTTTATTCTAGAGACAGAGAGTACTCCTTAAAAATTCTCCATATTTATGTAATTGACAGTGTTTCTCTTTTCATTAGCCTTTTAATAAAGAAAATATTAAATAGGATCTCGATGTTTTCTCTGATGGCTAAAACCTATTATTTGAACCATAAATTGATAAGAAACGCTCATCATTCATCACCATGTCTTTGATATTCTAATAGGTATTAATGCTTCCCACTTATGTAAAAGCTAATGTTCTTGTGAGTCTGAGCTTTGTACTTGTAAAAGCCTTACATTCACTGCATGTCAGAAAGGACATTCTCACCGTGTTTCTCTAGTCTGCAGTTATAACCCACTTTGCTCATTATGAGAGACATGTATTATTAGCGACATACCATATATCAGGAACTTTGAGCATGAATAGATATAAAATACATTCATATTGAGATAGAAATATTTTCAACTATCTTTTCTAAAAATATTAATTCCAAGAATCCACTTGCTGAGAAAAAGTGGCTCGCAGGACAAAAGCAAAGTAGTGGTATACATACCTTAACTATCACTTATCCACTCTGCTTCATCGATTAAGATTCCTCTGCATGTTGCTACCAGATGACCCAACTATTTCACTCCTGAGCCTACACCTAGAAAACTCTATCTTAGTGTGGAGATATTTGTACCACCACATTTACTGCTACTATGTTCACTGCAACAAAGAAATGGAACCAATCTAGTTATCCATCAACAGGTGAATAACACAATTTTGTATGTATATATACACACACATACATATATATATATATATACATATATATATATACATATAATGAAATATTATTCAGCTCTAAGTAAAAATGAAAACACAAAATTCAAAGGAAGACGAATGGACCTAGACTATGTCATACTGAGTGAGGTCACACAATATCAGAAAAAAACCCTGCATGCTTTCAAACACATATGAATCTTAAATTATGTGTCTATGTACATGTGCAAAAATTGAATGTGTGGGTATTTTACAATATTTGGAAAGAGGAAGAAGAAACGATCATTTTTGAAAGGCACAGTGTTTTAGGGTGGTTATGTGAACTCAACTTTCTGTATACTGAGGTGGCAAGAACCATTTTTGAATTCCATATGAATTCAAAATGTGTTATTCCTTTGAGGAAGTGACTGTAAACATTGGGCTTTGTTTTTTAATTCCCTTGGCCATTAGTAAAATAGGAATTAGATATGACTAGTCACTGAATAAATTTTTTGCATTGACTAACTTAGAAATAAGTGATTATTTTATGCATGTTTTTATTGGATTTTGTGCATTTCATATAAGAAATCTTGATCATTTTTAGACCTTTTCCCCCATCAGCCCTCTCTGTAGACCCACTTCCAGATTTCATGCATTCTATCATATATGTTAAGGCCTCTGGAGCCAAGCTTTTATATCCACATGTCCCTTAGTGCAAGTTCATCCAATGGATTCTAGTCAGCCTTCCTAGAGTCACTTATTTAAGGAAGATCAGTGCTCTCACCCAGAAATAATTAGTTGCCAATAGTTCCTTGCCTAAGGTTGGGACCTGCTGCCCATTTCCCCAGTTTTATCCTGTGTTTTAATCTGGTTGAGTCTGCAGAGGTCTTATGCATGCTGTTACCCTTGCTGTAAGTTCATATGAGAAAGTTCTCAGAAGCCTGAATGTCTCTGTTTTCCTTTGCTCATGAACCAACTCTAGATCTTACCATTTTTCTGCCCCTTCTCCTGCAATGGTCTCTGAGCAATGGGTGGGTGAGGTTTAATATAGGATCTTTTACAGGGATGTGTACTCTGCAATCTTATACTCTATAACTTGACCAGTTATAGTCTTATGTTGCATGAGGATGTTTTGTTGGTGAGAGTTGAGGGATATATTAGGATTATCTCTGCCCCTGTTCCACTATGTTCCATAAACCTTAGATGTAGAGATTCCACTGTAGATGTGTCACGTAGGGCTGGGCATCTCTCAGACATATTCTCTGTGTGTGACCAGTTGTAGAACTCTGTAATAGCCTCCATGTGTTGCAAATAGAAGCTTCTCTGATGAGAAATGAATGTTATACTTATCTGTAATATTTGGATGCATATTTAGCATATAGTATTTCATTTGTCTAGAGATATGACAGAGATAGGGTTTTCTTTAATATTTTTAGGTCAACTATGGTTTGAATTGTAATCAAATTTTTACCTTTTTCTTCTATTTAAGATTGGATCAAATAACTCTGGTATAATGTTACTTGATATGTAAATTGCATCCTGTACATGCTGATCTTGGCTAAGATATTCTATGAGGTTAAGAGTGTACTCATCAATAAAAATTACATGTTTCTTTCCCTTCTTGAAAATCATACTCCTGTCTAAAACATATACATATCATATGATAGTCTCAGTATGATTATATAAAAGACAAATTACCTAATATCATGAGATAAGATGAAAGTTCTTCACAGTGAGGAAGAAGCAAAATTGTCTGAGTTTAGAAGTATATTCTGCATAAATAATGTTCTCATTTTGAAAATTATCAATAAGATCCTCCCTGTTTGACTCATATAAAACTTTGTTGGTAGGCCACAAAAACAGAAAGGTGACTTCCTCTATTATGCATATCTTTTATAATCTTTGAATGACGTACCTATTTCATGTATTCCATATTCCAAATAGTCATTTCAAATAACCCATGGATATCTGAACTTTTCTAAGGTGAAACTAGACATAATTTTTATAATTTAAAGTAAATATTCAAAGAAACAGGCATGTAATTTAGCTATGGTCACACAGATTCTTTGGCTGCTAGATTGTTTTTCCTTAAATAAGATGAAGTTATTATGAAATATTTCATATGTTTAAGCAATGCTTTTGACATTGTTCAAGGTAACATGTGACCCCAGTTGCTTAAATAATGACTCCAGATCATGGATTTCTTGGACATCCACATAATTCTTACTTGACAACTTCCATGCCATATAGTGAAGAGCTATTGGGATTGTCCCAGAAAATATTAATCATGTATCAATATTCCCTTTTATGAAATTTAAAACAATCAATCACTTGAAATGAAATGTATTATGTTTGTTTTACCATTTGTTTAATTTCATAAAAATATTAACTAATTACTCTGGGTGTTCCATGTCCTACATCTGGCACTGCGAATAGAAACTTCCTCTCTGAAAAATTAAGACAAGCAAATCACTGCTTACATATTTTATATTGCACATTCTGAAACAGGAGTTTGCAGTATGTGGTATGGGATCCCAGTATAAAGGCATTTATCAAGTCTGCGGAAACTGACTGAAAGAGTTAATACCTCATTGAGAGATGAGTGAAAACTTCCCTATGGTTGGAATACACCATCTCTTAGACCAGGTCTTTTAGAACGATATCTCATCTATCCCAAGGTGGCCTTGAGTTTACTGTGTAGCCAAAGATGATCTTCCTAGAATTTCTGAATATTTTATCTTACTGCGAACAGTGATTATAGTCATATGCCACTATACCAGGTTTCAGCAGTACCGTGAATCGAACCCAAGTCTTAGTGCATGCTAGTCAAGAATTCTACTGATTTCTGGCCAGGTTAGGATTTTTAGAAAAGAATATTCTACAATATGTGTATACTGCATTTTGTTTTCCCATTCATCTACTTTTTGGCTATGATGAAAAATGTCCCTATGGACATGAAGGTAAAACATCTTTTTAAGATCCTGCTTTCAATTGCCCAGAAGTGAAACTCTTGAGTCATGCTAATTTTAATTCTCTTAAAACATATTAACTTATATTCTTGGGTAAAATACATGTTTAATCATGGAATTATGCTTTTCTTAATAAGAGTCTCTCTTATTTATGCCTTCCACCTTACTGTAAGAATACTGGAAATATAGATCATTTTGGGATTTAAAAAAATCTAGATTCTCATGTGTGAGAGAAAACATGGTATTTGTGCTTCTGAGTTTGGCTCAGTTCACTTAACAAAATGATATCTCCAGTACCATCTATTTTCTTGCCCATGACAAAATTTCATTCTTCTTTATGGCTAAATAAAACTGCACTTTGTATTTATAGTGCATTTTCTTTATCTGTTCATCTGTTAATTGGTATCTGGACAGATTCCAGAGCCCAGAAGTAGTAAATATTTCTGCAACAGAAAGTACAGGTATCCCGATTTTATTCTGTTTTAGAATTTTTTTGGATGAGCAGCATTTTAAGTAACTAGACGAAAACCAAACATCAGTTCCTCTTCAAAACATGCAAACGCTGGGCAGACAACATGGCTCAGCTAGCAAAGATGTTTGCCATCACATCAGAGTTTGATCTGGGCAGCATGCATAGTGAAAGGGAAGAACCACTCCCCCAAGTTGTCCTCTGCTCTCTGTAGTGCGGAACCACAGCTGAAAGGCATTCAGCAAGTCTTGGAAAATCAAAGAAAGCTCTCTGGAACACTCAACAGCTCACTGAGGAGTTA
Source organism: Eospalax fontanierii (assembly GCA_035773235.1). Lineage (NCBI taxonomy): Eukaryota > Metazoa > Chordata > Mammalia > Rodentia > Spalacidae > Eospalax > Eospalax fontanierii. Next base: position 11,717,380 of record CM069527.1, read on the forward strand.
AAAGTTCTCTATGATGGGAAAACATCAAATCTTAGGTTTTTGTTTAATTTCTGATACAGGCAATCATGTATCCCAGGCTGGCCTAGAACTCCCTAGTTATCCAAGCAGGTACTTCTTTGAGTTTCTAATTGTCTTGCCTCAACCTACCTAGAGCCAGGATTAAAGGCATGTGCCAACACACTGTGAATGACCAAGCACATCCTTATACTTACACAGTAAATAAATGTGTAAAAACATTGAAAACAATGCTAATAAATGCATGAGCTCTGGTTTTATAAGTATTATGAAAGGACATATGTTACGTTAACTGCTCTGTCGCCATCAATACCATCTGAGGGTTGTGGTGGCTAATGTTCACTTTCAAGTGATTCAAGTGATTCAATTTGGAATTCCCCTAGGCACACTTCTGGAATTGAGTTTGAGGGCATTTCCAGGGCAGTCTAGCTAAAGAAGAAGACTCACTCTGGCTGTGAAAGGCATCATCCAAGCTGCTGGGAGCCCAAACTGAATAACAAAGGAGAAGGAGACAGATTTTCTTTCTGATTTCTCCATGGACTAAGCCTCCCCAGCCACACTGTTGCTCAGGGGACTATATCCACTGAGACCATGAGCCCAAATAAGCCATTCTTTCTGTAAGTTATTTTTATCAAGTATTTTGTCACAGCAATGTGAGAAACAGAACTAATGTAGGATGACTGTTGAAAAAGAAATCCCGGATTCCAACCCTGAAATATTGTTTTTACTACAGTTAAGCCATAAGCTCTGCTTTACCCTAAGGTCTCCTTGTCCTTCATAAAAGAATTATATTTGCAGTTATAATCAGTAAAGATACTTAATTAAGTTAGACACTTGTTAGACATCAATGATAATAACACACCAATTATTTGCCAGCATAAGTTATTAATGTAATTTGCCCCATATTAAATAGGCAATTAAATGTGCCAGATAAACAAATAAACCTCTCTCTTCTATACCCTCAAGAGTCCATTGCCTGCCAAAGCCTCTCAGCAGCTCTTTACTTGCTCTGAACTTGACAACTCAGTAACATGCTCTGTTCTACATTATAGAGAAAGACAGAGCAAGGTCAGGACACTGGAGTTCTAACAAAGTTCTTAGCTATCTACATACAATACCTTTGCTGATGCACAGCAAATCTTTGTAAGCAGGGCCTAATGACCGCACTGGCCCTGATTCCAACTTCCCCTAGTCTTCTTTGTTTTACACAGTTTCTTCTATCATGGAAGAGGATGACATCATTTAACACTGCAGTTTTCATTATTTTAGACTAATTAGGCCAATATAAAAATATCATTAAATAAGTGCTTCATAAACTGTAGAATTTTATTTCTCACACTTCTAGAAACTGAGAAGTTAAAGATCAGGGCGCTGACAGATTTAGTGAAGGCTGACTTTCTTTTCATAAATGGCCCATTTTAGCTTACACGGTGGAAGGGGGCTGGGAGTCTCCTTTAGGTGTCTTTTGTAAGGACGCTAATCTCACTCATGAGGCAGTCTCATGACCTAACCACCTCCCAATTCCATCGCCGTGGTCCTAGGATTTCAACACATGAATTTTGAGCGTATCAAACATGGACCACAGCATTCAGTTCTTAGTTTCTATTTCATTCTTGTTGAGTTTTTTGTTTAATTTTATTTATTATTTTTATTTTATATGTATGAGCGTATGGCCTGAATGTACGTAGGTACACCTGTTTCGTGCAGTGCCTGTGGAGGTCAGAAGAGGGTGTCACATCTCCTGGAGATAGAGTTAGGAAGAGTTGAAGCCACCCTGCGGGTGCTAGGAACTGAACCGGGTCCTCTGCAAGCGCAACCAGTGCTCTTAACCGCTGAGCCATCTCTCCATCATGCATTTAATTAATGATAAAATTACTTAAAGCAAGTAGAAAAATGCAGTTTTGCCTTTCTTATATTAATTGTTTTATCGTCACTTTTCTTCATAAGTATTCTAAAAATCTAGTAGTCTCTCATACTTCATAGTATGTTATACTTTCTTTTAAAGTTTTATTTTTGTTTTTATTTTATTTTGTTTTTAAAATTTTGTTCATTCTTTGGTAATTTCATACTTACATACAATGCATTTATCCCCATCTCCTTGCATCATTCCAACCTCTTTCATCCTACAACCTTTGTGTTCTCATCTTTTTTCTTAACTCAGTGAAATCAATTACTGGTAGCCAATTAATGAACATGGGTTTACGGTCATTCACTGGACCACGGGCAACTTGCAATGGGCCACAATCGAGTACAATGTCAATAGCCTATGTTGTTTTGGGGAATCTTTGGGAACCCTTAACCAATTACCTGAAGGAATATATCTCACACCTGGCACTAGGCTTTTTATTTTATAACCTATGGCTTCTGGGAGGAGCATGACATTTTCTTTTAATTTTGATTTTCCCTATCTTCAACAGTATATCTTATATTTTCTCCATTTAATTCCATATACAGGCATATTTGCTTGTATCTGTCTTTGGTTCTCTCATGTAACAGAAACACGTTCAGAAGACCATTAAGAAAAATTGATACATAAAACAGTGAGCATAAGAGAACAAGTTTTCTAAGACTTTAATGAAGGAGATTTTTCTAATCTCTTTCACTCCAAATAACAAACTCATCAAAGAGACTTTTTTATGTGAATTGTAGTATTGGCCAATATGTATATATTATAAATTAAGGCATAAATTTATAAGGTATTTTCATTAATTCACTTACAAAGAATAAAATGGATTCTATGCTAATAAAACATGTTTTACAGAAATATAAATCTATTTTTTAAAAATCACAAGAAGAGTTTGAAAAGTATCATTGTTTTACAGTTTTACAAATATCTTTAATGTCTTCATGGAATACTGTTGGGTTCTCAAGCGTTTTTCATTTCAGCTTCTGCACTGTGCTGTCCTGCTGACACATGGGATCAAAGCTCTCCTCACACAGGAACATGAACAAGGGAAAATTACTTCAGTAACCTTTTCAGATAATTAAAATTAGTATTTTTTATTTGGTACTCATGTCTGGCAAGTTGTAAGTTCTTAAAAACTAGTTGAACTGTGCATTCTGGAGCTATGTCAGCACTTTCATTGTTGTGTGCCATTAAATTCCATGAGACTGTCTTGATATTTTACTCATGAATCATTTAGCATTGGTCACTTAGAAATATGTTCTCATTGACTTTCATCAATCCCCCCCAAATTAGATATCATTTAATTATATTATAAAATTATCAGTTTTACCAATACTACCACCAATTCTGGACAGTAAAAAATAAACTTTTCTAAGTTTAAATTTTAATCAAAGTTCAATATGTTATCTTTATTTATATACAACATTTTTTGAGATTTAATAAAATTATTGCTTTTAACTGTTATTTTGTTTTGAATTATTTTTATTATTTATTTACTATTTATTTATTTATTTATTATTTTTGTTCATTTTGAGGAAGGTCTATGTATAACCCCAGCTGTCCTGGAACTCTCTATGTATATATGTAGACCAAGCTGGCCTTGAACTCACAGCGGTCCCCCTGCCTCTGTCTCCCGAGCCCTCAGATTAAAGGCATCTGCCACCATACCCGGCATTTATTTCTAATTTTGTTTAAAATTCAATAGCATTAGTCACAGTCATTGTATTACCTCATTAAAGATATTTCAATATAGACACATTTAGTACATTCTAGAAGAAGAAAGAGCATCTACAAAGATTAAAACAATACATATTTATGACTGGCACATAACTAACAACCATCTACACATCTACAATTATCAACCACGTGCTTAATCTCTACTTCCCCAACACAATCAGCTCTGTCAGCCTTGGGACCCACACAGGAGTGGTGTAGACAGCAAGCATAACACAAAGGGAGGTGGGCAGAGGTGCAATAGCCTCCTGTAACTCACTTTAGCAATTCGGTTAACAGCATACAACCCACCTCTTGTTGCCCAACATGTCTTCCCAAATCTGCACAATAGTGCTGTGTAAGATGTTAGCCATTAGCTAGTGTGATTACGTTAAAACTGTGTGAAGTCCAATAAGTTTTAAAATTCTGATTGTTTCAAGTGCTCCCATTATATATGCCTTCTACTATTTCTGACAGTGCATACAGAGAGTGTTGCCATCACTGCAGAAAGACTGTTAGGTTTTTCTAGGTTTTTCTGTGTGATGTCATATTATTTTTTCCTCATGATAATTTATTTCATCTTCCTTTATATGTCTTCAATGGAGCAATGGAGGAGCTTTGTATTATCTCCCATTCATGGTTCTTTGCTAGGTTTCTGTTTTTTTTTTTTTTTTTTTTGATATAAAACCCAATGACAATGCTCTGCCCACTAGTCTGAATTGCAATTTCTTGTTAGCTTTCACTTTCCTGTTACTTTTTTGTTTGCTTTTTTTTGAGACAGTCTCCCTGTATCACTGCTGGCCTAGAACTTGATATACAGATCAGGTAGGCCTCGATCTTCCAGCGATCTGTTTGAAGGCGTGTGCCGCCCCTAGCTCATGTTAGTTCTTAAACTCGAGCTGTCCCCTCTCGGCAATATACGGCTCATCCTTCGATCACTTACCAGATCTTTGGTCTTCTACTATCTTATTTTCATCTTGCTTCTTACTCCAATGCCTTTAGAGCAGGGTGAAACCATACACATATGTTATGGTATGAAGTAACGCTTCTAGCAACACAGAAAGACCAGACTCTTGAAGACACTCTGGTCACCTTACTACAACATTAATCCAATCAATTTCATTTTCTTAACTATCTGCATTTTGTTACGTTTTGCATATGTTCTATCTAATTTTCTCTCTATTTCCATCCTAACCTTTCCAAGGTGACCTATGTCATTTAGCAGTATAATATGTAAGGCTACCACAGCCTGTTGATCCAATTTTATCATTTATTTCCTTCTAATATGCAATTGCGGGTTGAATGAGAAATGTTCCGCAAAGCTCAGTTACTTGAACACTTGGTCCCTGCTTGGTGGCTCTGCTTGTAGAGGTTATGGAAATTGTGGGACATGGAGCCTTGCTGGAGGAAGCACATCACTGGGGATAGACTGAGAGTTTGTAGTCCTACCTGACCCCCTGCTTGCTGGCTCTGTTCCCTGTGTGTAGCTGATTGCCTCTCTCACCATTATGAATTCAGAATCTCTGGAAATGTAAGCCCAAACCGACCGCTTTTTCTTAAGCCGCTTTTGTTTAGAGTGTTTATCACAGTAACAAAACAGCAACTGATATAGACATCTACCATCAAATCCAGACTGTTGACTCACCTTCCAATGGGCCCTGATACCTCACTGGTCTGTAACCTCTGCTCTTTCCAGCTTCCATGCTGACATTCATATCAGTTCTTTCTTTTCTAGACCTTCCTGATAACTATGCTGGGAAATCTGAGAAAGGGGATTGGTTGTAATTTACACCACTTCTTTGAGAGGTGGAATTCCAAAAGTGTATGTGGATATTTCAGTAGCTAGGAATCTTAGAGATGTATAGACCAAGGATATAGCAGAAGTTTCACTTCATCAAAGACAAGTAATTCGTAAAATAAGGGATCAATAATTTCTGAACAAAGCAAGTTCAGAACCCATAGCCCTCAGTGTCAGAAAGATTTACAAGAATAAGCTTCTGTAGGCATTGAAGCATGTTACAAAGATCTTTGCAATGAAAGATTCATGCAAAATGCAAACCAGGTAGGAGTGGTACTAACCTCAGTGGCCATTATGTGGAAGTAGCAACCACAGAGACAGCTGGAGCTTTGGCATGAGCCTGCCTATGTTTTGTCTTGTTAATACAGTTTTGCCAGTTTTATCTGCATAATCTCCTGCATCCAACATCCTGCCCAAGACAAAGTGATGCTTTGTGTAAATGGCATCCTTATCATCTAAGCACATAGGCAAACCAGGAACCTTTGGGTTGAAACAGTAGATGGCTGTCTCTTCTAGTAGCAGATTATTATTCTTATATCAGATCTGATGAGACAACCAGGAGTAAGACATGGCAGTAGGAGACATACAAGAAACAATGTTGCCCTTCAGATTCTACAAATTTTTACTGAGATAAAAGAAGTGGGTTTAAAGCAGCTATGGGGTTAAATTCATCTTAACACTAACCCCAGACAGATGGTTGGGGATAGGAAAATTACATGATAATTTCCACAATTGTTTTATTGTTTCTACCATAATACAAAGTACTTGAGGCTGAGGCTAGGATATATATATCTTAATTATAACTGAATACCAAGGATAATTTTAGGCAATTTATGGAAACCTGATGTTTGTGATTTACAGTGAAATTCAAGTATACCCTCATCTGAGGGAATAGTCGTGTATAAAACCAATCTGGTAATTAGTTCTCCTGTGTAATTTATACCACATTTTATATTTTCTCTCCCTTTTAAAGCTACTCTCTGGATAATAAATTCTGACATGTACAATACTTTAACTCTACTAGTAATTTATAGGATTTATAAGATCTTTAGTCTAATCTCTCCCTCACTTTCCCTAAATTCTCATTCACATAGAGAAAGTACATTTTCATGTCATAGATGTACAGAATTATAAGTAACCAGAGAGTTTATTAGCCTGTCTCTTGCTTTCAGATCTGGCTGAGCTTATGAGGATCAATGGTCAAAGGTTATTAAATATACACATCGTGTGCAGCTATAGCCTTGACAGCTACATATTTCCAAAGTCTCAATGAGTTAATGAGTTTTTATCAACTTTTGAAGAAAAAAAATTTTTGGAATCCCAACATTTAAAACTGTAGAACAGCTTGCTGTTTTGGTAAGTAAAAAATGGGAGAGTAGGTTCTGCATATGACTGAGCTTATCACTTTGTAGTTCCTTTTTTAAATTTAAGACTAAGCTTGTTTTTATTAACATTATGATACCACTCATATAGTCCTTGAATCCAAGATAATTTAAATAATATTTTGTTGTTGTTGAGGAAGGCATAAGTAATTGTAAGCATCCTTATTCCAAAAGTATGGTCCCTTCCATCCACATCAGCCCTTGCTGATCTTCAGCACTTGTAAAATGGTGGGTCTAAAATCAGAAATTTTTTCTGGCCTATAATCTCATTCCATGAAATTCATAGTATGCTGTGAACCAAAATGATCATTGCTGGAGTTCCCTCACTCTGGAAATGGTTGGCCACTTCCCATCCTTTAGAAGCCATTTATGAACCTTGGCTGACAAAGAGTATTTTTGAATTTATATTTTTTTATTTATATTTTTGAAGTTATACCAGTCAGTTGGTTTAGTACCAGCTGCACTTCAATGGATCCAGTCCATTGCCAAGATCCAAAAAGTGTTGCTGGTTTGTCACCAACTAGAGCCTTCTAAATTTCTCTCTGTATTGGAATGAACCTCTCTGTCTATTCTGATGTCTGAACCATGAACAGATAGTCTGCAGGAACTGGTAAGCACAGCCCCAGTCACTGTCATCTATTAAATCCTACATGTAACGATGATAGTCATATATGCCCTGAACTATACAGATTATACCAGTGTCTGTGTTAGGTAGACTAAGATTAGTATGTGGGTTTCCAATGTAGCCATATGTGTAGGGTTCATTTTAAAAGTAATAAGCATTATATTTTGAAATAAGGTCTCTCATGAAGCAGCTTAAAGAGATCATACAATTCCTTTCTATGAACCTGCAACTAAGCATCTGGAATTCCTTATGAATATGATATTATTTCAAGATTTTTTTTTGTATAAATAAAAAGTACAGTGGTTCAGGGACCACAACAGATGTTCCTTTCATATATCTCAAAATGCATTTTTCAATGTCAGTTAATTGATTACGAATTGTATCTACTAGAAGTTTGCAAACTTTTCCCCATGTTTCTTCTGTACAAACAGATATAAGTGCATCAACTGCAAGGTCATATTAATGCTGTGGTAACCTTTCCCTTTTGATGATGGGGCTTACAGCTCTCAGAGAGGCTGACATTTCCAGCATAAGACCTATTTTTACTATTTGATGCACATCAGATAACTTTTTGTCTTTCTCATGGATTTTTGAATTATATCCTCTTCCTGCTCAAATTCAATACAGTGAATTAAGTTATTACATGCACAGCTGTCAGTCAGCTCTCCTGGGATGGTATTTACGTCATTGCTCAGTCATAGATACTGAAGTGGCAAAAATAAGTCTATTTTGCTCTAGCTCACTTTTGCTTTACCCTGTGCTTTTGCTTGGCCATTCTGACTGCGGCCAGCAAGGCAGAACATCTCATGAAGTCAGTTTTGGGGAGTACATTGTTTCTACAATGCAGGGACACTTACAAATAGCCAGGCAGCTCATCCGGGTAGCATGCCCTCCTGCCCAGGCTAACCAAAACTTATTGAGAACTGAAAATCTGTTTGTTAACTGACCTGCCCTTGATCCTGTGTAACTGTGGTGATCTGATGTAACTATGGTTATTGGCTTTATTCCTGGCATGATATAATTGTGACTTTAAGCTTTATAAACCATGCCCTGCTTCTCTTTGGGGTTGAGAATTGTTTTGAACAGCAGCCTCCTCTCTGACTACTGGCTATTAATAAAGGACTTCTAATTCTACCATCACTATGTGGTGTTCCTCCGTGCATCTTGCTTGGTATTACAGTAAATACATAGTTTCTTAAAATAACTAGGTCCAGCACCTGGCTGGAACAGGGACACTGACACAGTTTTACAGGCTCTAGGGGAGCCACTTTGTAGCTATTAATTGCTTTATTTTTCTTATAGAAACTATTACTGCCTGACATGGTTTTGTAATCTCAGTTGCTTGTTACCTGTCCCTACAATTAGATAATAGGTTCTGTGATGGTAGACTTTGGTCTGATAAAAATTCTTACAATTTGGGATAGTACACACAATTGGTACTCTAGAAATATTTTATGGGCTAATGAATACAAAGCACTTTTGGTTAAAGATGAAAACAGCAGCCCTTCTCAAATATGCTTTCCATGTGAAAAAAAGATACATTGCAAATCTATTTTTTGTAATATTAAGACAAATGAAAACAAAGTGGTGTTATTTTCAATTTAAAGAAAACATTATTAAATTAAATTTCCAAGACACGTTGTGTTTTGCATAAAATTGGAAACTCATTAAAGGACAGCCACCCATAGAAAGATGATGTCAGGAGCCCTGCTGTGCACTCACTAACAAAATGACAAACATGAACATCATTTTTTAAAAGGACATGATTCTTTAAAAATTATTTTAGGGGCAGAGAGATGGCTCAGTGGTTAAGATTCCCAGTATCCACATGGTGACTAACAACCTTTCATAAATCCAATTCCAGGGGATCTGAAGCCATCTTCTGACCTTTGCAGGCACTGCACAACACAAATGCACTTATACATGCAGGCAATACACTCATACACATAAAATTAAACACAGAGAGAGAAATAGTTTTAAGAGCAAACAAAATAGTAAGTGAAGAACTATTTCTTTCTTTTTCCTCCCTCCATTCTTCCCTCTTTTTCTTTCTTTTTTGCCTTTTCCTTCGGTCTTTCCTTTTTTATGCAACCATAACCAGCCACAAGAAGAGCTGTTTTTTGAAGTCTATATACTCAGTTAGAGCAGTATGACATTTGAACTAAGCCCAGCTTTTCCCAGCTTCCTTCTCACTCTACCAGACAGTAACTATACTGGTGTGGCCAAGATTGGGGAGTCTCCACACAGTGACCGCTCACACAACGATGTTTGTCCTAGGCTGTCAGCACTTCTTATCCTTCACCTAGCTAGTGACACTGGCTGAAGATGGAGGCAAAAAATGGGAGGCTTCTCTCTCGTCCTCTGATCCTCACTGTGCTGCTGCCTGGGCCAAGGCTGCACCCTGAGAAGGGCACAGCTGAAAATAACTAGACACCGATATCCCTTGTTCAAGCTCAAATCATTATTATTATTATTGATTTTTAAAATAATTTTATTTCCAAAGTGCATACAGGTGCAACAAAACAATAAACTGAAGCAAATAGCCCTTAGAGTCTTATATTAGGAGATAATACTCTCTCATATTTGGATTGTTTGGTTTGCTTCCGGGAGGTAGAAAGCACTAATTTCCTAGGTTTTTTTTCACAGCATTCATTCCTGTAACTATAATTAATAGGCTTGTGCTGTTATGTCTGGGTTTCAGCAACTTTAAGGACTATTTACTTCTCAGGAGGGTGAGTGATAATTTAATTTGTCAACACTCCATTTAACCTTTTTTTCTAAGTTATACTTTTTTTCTCTCCTTTTTCAAACTACACTACTGCACAGTGATTACATGACTGTGACTATGCAGCTGTTATTCACAGCTAAAACAAGTATGCTACTGAGTGATATATATATATATATATATATGTATATATACACACATATTTTTTTTTCACTTATCAGGTGACCAAGCCTATGTCTTTGCATTGGTAGATCTGGTGTTGAGTTCTGATTGTCAGTTTGACAGAATCTGGGATTACCTAAGAGACAAAGTTTTCAGGACACCTGTAAGGGATTATTATGATTATGTTAGCCTCTGACATTGCCCAGGAGGAATTATCTTGATCAGGTTGGGAGAGGAGAGAAGATTTACCTGCGGAGGACAACACCATTTCCATTTCCTGGACTTGGGCTTTGGACTGTATGAAAAAGAGAAAGCTAACTGGGCACAGACGTTCATTGCTCTTTGCTTCTTGGTGGCAGATTATGTGGTCAGATGTCTGAAGATACTGTCACTATGACTACTCCACCATAGGAGACTATATCCTCAAACCGTGATCCAAAGTAAGCCCTTCTTTGCTGAAATCCCTTTTGTCAGGATATTATATCACAGCAAATAGTAACAGTAATGGAAACAGTAAGGAAGTACTGTACCAGTACACCTCATCCCTAATCTTCCAAATGCTTTGTTTGTGAAATAGCTTCTTTGGGGGCTGGCTGCTCTTGTGAAGGAGATAGATTCAATTCCCAGCACCCACATAGCAGCTAACAACCATCTGTAACTCCAGTTCTAGAGGGTCTAACACCTTCTTCTGACTTTTGTGGGTAATGCATGATATGGATGCACTTACACACATGCAGGCAATGCACTCATGCATATAAAAATAATAAAAACAGCTTCTTTTATTTATTTATTATTAGAGGATTTCATTCATTTTTGTGACAGATTTCGATCACAGTCACCTCCTAGTCCCCTTTCTTGCATCTGTCTCATCTCATTTTATTCCCAACAAGACCTTCTCTACTTTCACATCTTTCTTTATGGCCCATTGAATTTGACGAGGTCTACTTTCATGAGCATGAGTATGGAGCTGTTTATTAGAACACTGGCAAACTACCAGTCACTACAGGACTGAGGAAACATGACTTTCCACACTTCAGAAGCCATTAACTGCCAACAGATATTCAGGGAATGTTCAGAGATCATGAGTCTCTCTCTCATCCACACTGAAATATTGAGGGACTTGATCATGTGATGATCTTCTGCAGGTAGCAATGGCTGCTGTGAGCTCATGAATGCAACAACCATGTCAGATATAGAAGGCAGCATTTCACAGCACTCCTCCCTATCTTCCACCTCTTTCATTCTTCCTGTCCTTCTTGTGTGATGTTCTATGAGCATTGGTCAGGGAAGTGATATAGATGTCTCTTTTAGGGTCGATCAATCAACAGTCAGTTATTCTTGGGACTTTGATTAGTTATGAGTCTCTGTATTAACCACTCTCTGGTACAAAAGGAAGTTTCTCTAACCAAGGATGAGAAAAGCACAGATAAATTTATGTGGATAAATATAAATATTTAGAAGGCAATTTGACAACCCAATAGTGAGCCAACAGTTGTAGATTTCTTCTTAGGACATATGACCTCTACAACCATGGACTTTGGACTAGGTTTGCAGTACCAGGCATGAATCATTGCCTATGGAGTTGGGCACAGATACAATCTGAAGATGGATGTTTGCTTCTCAGACAGCCATACTATTACTGCATCCAGAGGAACATCATGCCTAACAGGTTCATACTATGACATTCAGGGTCCACCATTAAGACTTTCTCTTAGGAACCTGGATAGACCCTTCTGGCACTATGAAAGCTAGTCAGCAGAGAAACAACTACTTGGTCAATTCCAGACTGATTTCTCTTTGTCCTGCAACCACATGTGGTGTCTTCAGCAATAGGGTCTTCTCATCTAATTATGGTGAGTAGTCAAGATCAATGTCAATGGCCTGAGTTATCGGGGGTGTGGAGGGCACTGGGAACTCTTTGGCCAAAACTCATAAGTAGGATCTCATATATGGCACTTGGATTTCATGTAATAACCTATGGCTTCTGGGAGCAGCATTATTCACTCATGTGGGTATTTCTGAACTTCTTTTCAACTTTTAAATATATTTTTAAGTAGATTAAAAAGTGTTTACTATAAGTCTTTTCATATAGCCCTAGTATCATTTACACTTATCCCAAACCCCTTAAAATGATTTTCAATTCAATATATAAATTTCCTTTCATTGGAATAAAAAAAATACCAAAATTACATGTTTATAGCCTTTTCTCTTTATCATTTTTCTAATCCATAAAATTCTGACCCACCTATTATTGCTTTCTATATGCCTGAGAATATCACTTTTAGCAATCTCACACGGGAATCCTTGATTTTTTAGGTCCACCGCAGCTTGTTCTTTTCTGCCCTAGCTGAACTTTTGTCTGTTTGAGACTCTTTTATATCTGCAACATTAGCTTTCCAGTAAGTTGTGATGAGTCAAATTTGCCCTGGATCCTAAGTCTTTCCTTTACTTGACCCGCTGCTTCATTTTGGTATAGCACACTCTCTGGACGGGTCTTGTGATGAATGAATGGTAGGTGAACTTTGTTTCAGTATTTATTCATATCTTAAATATGACTTTATTTTGCCATACTGGTTGCACAATAAAACTGGATATAGAATTCTAGTCTCAAAACGAGCTTTCATAAGCATTTTGCTGGCCTTGGTATCCTGTATTTCAGGTTCTGAAATTTCATCTGTTTTCCTGGTTTGCGTGATGTTGATTTATCTTGGTGGGTCTTAATCTCTAATCCTTTCCTAGCTGGATCATCATGCTTTTGGTCTCACTAATTGTTCTGATACATATTTCCTTAATAATTCTGTATCTCCTTTTTTATCTCTTACTTAAAGTGCCATGTTTCATGTTTTGGGTCTCTTGGATTGACCCTGAATTTTTAAATGTTTTCATTATAATTTTTAGCCTACTTACATTGCACTTTATACATTGCTTTGATTTACTTTTCAATATCTCTTATAGTTTTTCTCATGAGTTTTAAAATCTTAGAATTGTGTTGTTACTCTGATGAGTTTTTACTTTTCCTGGAATTCTCTCCTAGTTTCTTAAATTAGCTTGGCATCTCTATGATGATTTCTATTTTTGTTTTTCAAGGATACTTTATCTGTATTTAACTTTGTCTCCATATACTTAGTGTTTTATATCATCTTTTGTGTAAGTGTTTAAAGATCTTTGTTTGCCCATTTTGAGTAAAGCAATAAAAAATGACTGGTTACTCTGTGTATATTTATCTGGGGTCTTTTCACTCAAAGTGCAATTCACGGACTAAGTGAAACCTAGAAGCATTAGGAATTCAGATTCTAAAGCCATATCCACAAGGTAATGGATTAGAGAATGCCCCTAATCTTAGCTGAGGAACTACTGGCAGCTGATCACTGCTGGGTGAGGGAGAATTGATCTTATTAAAGGGAGTGACCCTAGATTTGCTGACTAAACTCCAGTGGCTGAACTCACATAGAGGGACATCTGGAGACACAAACTTGACTTGAGAGGCCTTAATATAGATGACACAATGCATGAATCCGAGTTGGAGGAGGCTATTGGGTGAGTGCAGATTGGAGAGAGTGTCTAAAATGATTAAGAGGTACTGTATGAAATGCACAAAAATTAAATTTAAAAAATCTGTAGATCCATTTTTGGGAGACACTGCTATTTTATTGACCTCACTGTAGTGATCACAAAGTTTGTGAGGTTTTCACTGTTTTCACATCATTCGATAGTTGTGAATGTATCTTCCCCAGGGTCTTTAAGCTTCTCTAGAAAAATAGTCTTTATCTTGTTAAACAGCAGGCAATGAAAACTAGCTAGAGTATTTCTGGGTTAAAGTAGGAGCATGAGCTAAGTATCTATAGAACACTCTACTTCCCATCAACTTCCCTGTTTGGGGTATGACACACTTCCTGCATTTTATGGACTTGCTACTTTTTGGTTTTGAGCTGACGTTATATTTTTTAGGGTATGTTAGCTTTCTTGTCCTTACAGGTCTCTCTAAAAACACTTTGTAATTAAGTTCCTTCACTTTAAAAAAAATCTTGTTGTTCTCTTTCTAGTGCATTGTTTATTCTCTAGGACTTTTCGTAAAAATCTGGAAACCATAGGAAAACACAGTTATTGCCTCCTTGTTGACTATTTGAAGACAGCACATAAAAGTCACCATCAATGAAGGAGGGAATCTTGAAGCGGTGGTTATTACAATATGATAGGTATGAGTGAAAAAGAGGATTCTAGGGAGGACAGGTGACTCAGATAACAGAGAAAAGGAAAAATACATAAAAAGGATCAAAATAATCAGCTTACACTTTCTGTGTTGCTAGACTTTAAACCTAATGTGTTAATTTTTGCCCTACATTGAACAAAGTCCTGGCTTAAGAAAGAGGGGTAATTGAAATATTGCAGGTCATCTTGTCCCACTGAGGTTATTTAAAGTAGACATCTGCAGTGTCATAATGTGTTAAATACTCATTCTTTATATTTCCTAAGATGACTAGAATGTTCTGGATGATCTGTGAGACAACTACATCAGAACCACAGATACTCCAAATAGTGCCAGGATCTTAGAAACAGAGAAAATGCTATAATATCCTTTATTACTAGCTGACTATCAGACATGGTAAATATGATTAAGAATGACAGTTCCATAAGGTGTTCCATGCAACATTACTGCAGATGCTCCTTGAAAAAGTACTCTGGATGCTTTTCAGCAAAGGCATTTATCACTACAAATTACAAATAAAAAAACAACCTTATACCTATTGTGTTTACAAAATCAATACCGTGGACTGTGTAATAAATGTAGAAAATCTAACAGAATTATGTTTTCTCTAGTATTATCTTTCTCAGTACTTGAACAAAATATTAAGTCCCCATATAAAATGTTTTCTAAGTTTGGTGGCCACAAACATGCATTTTATTTGTCTAATGGTTAATGGTAATTCTGGCACAAGTTTATATAGTTAAGTAATTTGGAGAAGTGATACATTTTCTTGAGAAGATCAATAATGCACGTGAGTCTATTAAACAGTGTTACATTTCATCTAGAGAAAATGTACCACTTTAACATTTTTTTCCAGACCATATTTGACTAGATCCCAGTTATGATAGAATTTCTATTAGTATTCTACTGAGCTAATGGTCTTCCAAAAATACTTAGAGACCAATGTTTCACGGACTGAAGTTGGACAAAGCAGCTATCTGCCTCAACACAGTCATAATGTGTCCAATATTATGCACAGATAGACATGGTGGCACCAGAGATTAATCTTTCAGAACATCTGTTCTTTTAATGTGGAACATAAATACTAACTATCTAAATATAATTCTTGCCTTTATCAGATAAAGTATTTTCTGTACTTCCCTGTAGTGCACCATTACTGGTGCTATTTTAATTGCCACTTGATACCATCTCAGAAGCAGCTGACTCTGTTTTGACTGTGAAAGAATTGACAGAATTTGTATGTGTGTACATGAAATATAATTTGTAATTCTCTGAAGTTTTTATTTATGTTTTAAAAGTGTCATTACCTCAGTAAGTGATGCATTACTTAAGAGATCTGACAATCTCACAATATGCTATTATTAGATAAAAAGTAAGTAAATTTAAATTAGTTGTAAATGAGAAGACAAAAAATAAAGAAAATCTGGAATTTTCATTTGTTTAATAATATTAAGTAAAGAACTACACAGTTTTCATGAATTATAATTTTAGATTAAGCCACTGAACATTTAATATACATACTGGATGTCCTAAAATATACGTCTGGAAGACACACTATAAATACACTAATACCACAGAACAGCCCCAGTCCAAGGAGCAAACTTGACTACAAGGTATAGAAAGGTATGGAGATTTAGAGGTGACAGCCCTGAAAAATTCCTCTAGATACAGATTTGTAGCTTTGTTTTCTATTGTAATTTATGGTTTTGTGTTGATTCATCAGGCATTCTATTCCTTCTTGATACAACTGTCTGAATAAAAAGAAAGCTGATTGAGGTTCAGCTATGAGTTATAACTGCACACAGCACCCACATAGCTAACTTGCCCAAGTGAGCATTAAAATAACATTAATCAATGTAAGTCTTTCCCCAGATGAGCTAATGAGCTACAATGTGTGGTTTCACAGTGCATATGGTATACACACTTTTAGGAGCTCTTAGTTTTTAAACATTAGAGCTAAATGGATACTTGGAAAGCAAAATATGCTTCCCACTGACCATGGAAGACTACAATTAGTGATTATAATTATAGGGATAATATGAATTAATGGATTGCTGTTATTGTGTTTACCATGCATGATTATGTGAAACAAACTATTTTGAATAAATCATTTCAGAGCAGTGTTGGGTGTCCCAGCACTCAGGGCCAGCCCCAGGGGGACCGAAGGGTCTCCGCCATAAGGTGAGGGGGCAAGCAGGCACAGAGTCAACACACAGATTCCAGGAGTTGAGCGGAAAGCCAGCAGTGGTGGTCTGCTATAAACCCATTTATTCAAGAAAGAACAGAGAGTCTTATAGGTCTTGCTAGCCAATAGTCTTATGGGGCGGGGTCCCGACCACAGCCAATCACAGTTTGTTCCCAGGTGGATCAGGTTCCCTCCAGGTGCTCGGCAGAAACTGGCTCCACAACCAACTGGTGTGGAGCACCCTACTCAGGAGAGCCATTCCTCCATTCCTCCTAGCGGGTGGCTTAGCTAGGCCCAACCTGCATTATACCCAACAGAGCAGTATTAGGTTTGTGATAAAATGCAGAAGAACGTACAAAGACTTCCCATATGCTTCCTGCCCCTATACGCATAGCCTCCCCCTGTGTCAATAATTCCCATATGGTTGGTACTGTTCTTACAACTGAAGAGCCTATCCTGACCCATCATCATCCGAGGTCAGTGATTCATACTGGGGCTCACTCTTGATGAAGTACATTTTATGGAATAGGACACATGGATCACAACAAATCTTCAGCAGACAGGGTAATCCACAGTGTTTTTGCTGCCTTCAAATCCTATGTGCTCACCTGTCCTCCCTTTCTTCTCACTGATCTGTAGTCACCACTTGTCTTTTAAACAATGTCATCTACTTAAATTGATTGGCCTTTTGATAGTTTCTGTATTTTGCTTTATAAGAACATTACATGATCAGAATGACACAGTCTGTGACTTTATCTTGATGACTTCTTTATATTTATTAAAGTATCTTTAAGTTTCCTCTAACTTTTATGGTTTCATGTTTCTTATAGTGTTGAAGCACTGTCCGGTTGTACCACACTTTGTTTATTTACTCATCCACTGAAGTATGTCTTTGTTTTCTTTCCAAGTTTGGCAACTATGAATAAAGTCAACATTTGTCCATAGATCATTGTGTGTTCATAAGTTTTTAACTTATTTGCATTAATACAAAGGAACGTGACTATGGGACCATAGTTTTGGAGAAAAAATGCTGAATTTCCTCTAAAGTGCTTGTAGCTCTCTGTATTCCCAGTAGGGATGAATGAGAAGGGCGTCTTTCATGCCACATCTTAGCCAGCATTTGGTATCTCAGTATTCTGAATCGTGGCCATTTCAACAGATTTATAATTGCTTTAATCATTTTAATTTGCATTTCCTTGATGACATATGATGTATAAAATCTTTTCATTTGCTGTTTTCCATCTATATGTTTCTTTGGTGAGATGTCTGTTTAGAACTTCTGAGAGCATTTTTCAATCAGACAGTATGTAAACTCATACCGTACTCAGAGCTTTAAGGATGAACACTCCCCAAGTTATTTCTGTATCATATGAATCATCTTTCATCTAGTGAAATATTTCTTCCAAAACCTTTCTAAAACACTCTCCATTACTTTCTATTCGAATTTTTTTTAAAGCTATCTTAAAACATAAGTAGAAAATGTTTTCCTCTTAAGCACACATCAGCTAGCACCAAGCCCTCAGAGTCTCCTGGGTTATGACAGCTCATCGATGTGTTCTAAAATTAGAATAGTATTCTGTTTCAGGAATATTGGTTTAATTCAGCTCTAACATTACTGAAAAGAACTTTTATATTGGGTAGATAGGAAGTAAATCTGGATTTTCTACTAAGAATGTATAAAAATGCGAAACACATTTCATGAAACCTATAAAGTATTTCCTAGACTCCTAAAAAGAGCTTTCAGATAAGAGACACAAAAGATTTACTGTTATGATACTAGACAAACACTGACTGACCATAAGAAATAAGAAAAGTATAGGTTTTCACATTATGTAGTTTTTCTTACCCAAGGGCTATTTTTCTGGTAAAAATATTTTCCATGTTAACAATCCTACTTTTGAATATCACAATCTTTATATATATATACTAAACTATCTAACACAGACTATTCTACCATGTAAATCTTAATATTTGACCTTGTGAGGCACTGTTGGGATAGTGAGTAGCAAAGTTGACTTCTAAGGGTTCACCTTATTTCTCAACAAATGTGTAAAATTTTGAAAGCTTTTAATGGAGTTTTCCTAAAGGCAATTATTGTATTCTCATGTAAACATTTATTACAGGCTTTAGACATTTTTCACAGTGAAGATTTTCACCTGGTGTTCTTCATACCTTTTCTTGATCTAAGTATTATGAGTTCAGCGGACCTTGTCTAAATCATGTGTCCTTCATCAACATTTCTAATTTAGTACACCTCCGTCCCTCCTGGACCACTCCTACAGAGTTTCCTCTAGGCAATTCTCAGGCCCTATCACAAATCTTCTTGGCCTTGTAAAGAGCTTTATCTTATATGGCAGAGCTAATAAAAACTGCCTTCAGCTTCGAGCCTTGTCTTATTTAACTCTTCACTGAATCATAACTTACTCAACAATTGTTTTCTTCTACCGTTATTCTTATAATCAAGTAGTGAACCATAGTGTTTAGTCTGACAACTTCTGTTTATTTTTAGTTTTATTTTATGTGTATGAGTGTTTTGTCTGCATGTATATAAGTGCATCACATGTGTGTAATGCCCTGCAAAGTCTAGAGGTGGGTGTTGATGTGGAGAGATGATTAGTGGCATGGAGTGTTGAGAATGGCCATGAAAACCTCGAAACCTCTCCTTGAGGACATCAGGAGTCTGGCCTGCTCTGCTCTGGACTACACCTTCATCCTCTCTGACCTCTACCACCGTAAATAATAAGTTTCTGTTTCCCCATCTCTCTTGGAGGGACCTTGTAAATCACATGACCCTACAACTGCATAGAAAGAAAAACCTCCACCTGAAAGGCCAAGTTGCTTAAGATAACCCTACCCTGAATTTACCTGTCAAAACTCTTGCCCGCCAAAAATCCCTATATAAGTCTTCCTCCCCTCTACAATAAACAAGCTGTCCACCAACATAGTCTCCAGGTTCTTTCCCAGGGCTTCTTTCCTGGGTCATCTTTCCCATTGTACTCACCACCACTGGAAAACCTATTCTCTGAAGGCCTCCCCACTATCTGGGTCCCCACGATCAGAGTCTGTGAACAAGGCTTCCCAAGAGGAGCCACACGGGACAGGAATGGGAAGAGACTGACATGTTGGATCCCCTGGAACTGTAGTTACAGATGGTGATGGTTGTTGGCCACAATGTAGGTGCTGGGAACTGAACCTGGATCCTTCTAAAGAACAGCAAGTGTTCTTAATAGCTAAGGCATCTCTCCAGGCCTGTAATCAGACAGCTTTTAGAACGATACCTTCCTTTTTCTAATCCCCAGTATCAGGCATTCAGTATGAGATTCTAAAAACACCACATCCTTCAAGGCTAGCTGAAAACTGCTTGACCTGTTCTGCTCACCACGTAGCCTGATTTCAGTCTGACCATTTAATTAATAATGATCACAATGCTCTAAGAGTGACTGTTGCTTTTCTTCTTCCAGAACCTGAGCCCCTTCACCTTGGGAAATCCTTTTGTGGTTTACGATAATGAACATCAGAGCACGCTCATTGATGCCTATGTATCATTTGTCCTGGCATCCATTATGAATTACTAGGGGGAGTTATAGCAAGAGATATTAGTCACTCAAATAAAATAAATCATATACACACATTTATACTCATAAATCACAAATCTTTTTCTTTGGGTAAAATATATTAATAACCATGACTATTTGGGATGGTATATTCAAGTATGTGTCATCAATTCAATGTTACTGTAAAGATGTGGCTTTAACTAAAATGGAAATAATGTAGTAATAATCTTTGTATCAATACTTAGACTTTGTATAGTCTATAGATTAATACAGTGTTTTATATTTCTCCATTTAATATAATACCTCAACTATATAACACTGAGTTTTGTTAGGATGTTTTGTATTTAATGCCTTATTTGGGTTAATTTCAAGATCGCTTTCCTTTGTTTATTCTCCTGATGTGCTAACAGTGAGACACTTGATATGTGTTTCTCTTGTTTATTAGTAATCATTCTTCAACTGAATCCATAACAAAGCTTTTCAACCTCATCTATTTATCCTATGCTAATGTAACTTACAAACTATTTCCTGTTATAAAGTATCTTCTATTGTTAGAATTTATACCAGCCACACATTATTGCAAACATCTGGAATAGAGAACATACTTGGATTCTTGCCTCTAAATGTCTCAAAGTACAAACATGAATATTATGCAGCCAAATGAGCACTATAATTGCAATGGAGAAAGGTGTAAAAACACTAAAGTTATTTAAAAAGTGAGTGTACAATCAAATGTTCCATTTCATATGATGCATATACCAATTATCTAGACTATTTTCATTTAGGGGTTCTCTCAAATATATTTTCTCTGAAACTTAACCATTATTTTTTACATTTATACAATCCTGAAAAGTGTTTGCACAAATACAACATCCAACTCAGATTATTTTGAAATGGCCATGGCAGAAAGAAAAGTACGCTGGAACCGGAGCAGACTAGAAGAGTAAAAATGATACTGGATGATATGGTTATGGAATTCTTTCTCTCATTAATTGTATTAGCATCAAGTTTTTATTATTTTAAAATATTCTCAGAGCTGGAAAAATGGCTCAATGGTTAAGAGCACTGGCTGCTCTTGCAGAGGATCTGGGTTCAATTCCTAGCACCCACATGGTAGTTAAGTGTCTGTAGCTCCATTTCAAAGGGGAATCTGATGCCCTTTTCTGACCTTCACAGGGACTGCATGAGATGGGTGCACTTACATCATGCAGGCAACAGACTCATACACATATCATAAATTTTAATAGTATTTTCCAACTAGTGTATATATTGTGTATAGAGCATATTCTCTGCAGATCCTTCTTTTCCAGCTCCCTGGTCTCCCATTAGTCCTTTTCCTCCCCAAGGCATTGCGCTTCTCTTCAATTAGCAGTTTTTTGATATGGCTTTTTGATGCTGTAAGAATCTTGTTTAGGACTACCGAGAAGCGTCCTGAAAATCCCCATTCCACAAAGTTCAAACATTTGAGCCTCACCAACAATTTAGAAAAGCCGTCTATAGAGGCTTTCTATTGGGAGTTAGCAAAGAGGAATTCACTTTCAGTTTATGACCATGATTGACAACTGAAAACTAAAACTGTCATTTGACCACCATGGATAATCAGTGATATGAGAACAGACAGACTAGGTCATTGAATTAAGTCTCTGGGCTATCAAAGAAAACTGGATGATTAATACATACTGTAGAAACATTGTGACAACTTTTACTGGGAATAACTAAGAAGTGCTTATATGTCTCAAAATAAAAATTTCAGTCAGTCAGGCAAAGTGCTAGTAAAGAGCTGTGTGCCAGCAAAGGAAATGGCCCACAGCAGAAGGCTATCCTGACGTTCACCAAGCACCACCTACTGCTCTGCTTCACAGGATGAGCTGTGTAAATAACAGTTGCATTTTCACCTATACTTCCCTTGACGGATAATTATATTTTGTGTCACCTGTTTTGTCATTGCTGAGTGTAGTGTCTTCAAATGAGTTTGAGTGTGTATGTGTCAGATATCCTAACTAGATTAGCATTTTGGGGATTAAAATTTTGCAGTCTTAAATTAGTCAAATGTAAAAGTAGAAAAAGATAAGTGATAGATCTAGTTATAACTAATTATAGATTAATCTATTCTCATGATAAAAGTGCCAGCCTTAAAGGGCAGAAAGAGGATGTGGATTTTTGTCTGTCAATTAGTTATGAGAAAGCTCTGTCTCAAAGGAAGATTGTACTGACTCTTGCATCATTTTAAGTAAGCAAATGAACTCCCTTTCATTAGAAAGAAAGGATGTTTCTCTGCTTTCCTTACCCGAGTGAACCTGACCCTTGGAACTTCACTTTAATGGAAAGGAATCAAAACTACAGACTTACTGTCCAGGCACTCTACTGGAGAGCTCTTCTGATAGTGGATGCTCTGGTTTTCCTGATGGTTCCCTCACTTTTGAAAGGGAAATGCTCTGGTGGTCACCCTTGTGCCATGCTGATCCTATCATCCATGTGCATTTTTACTCACAGTTATAAGTAGGAAAATGATATTAGGGAGTAAAATGAAAGAATAAACGCTAAAATTGCAAACTGGACACATAATTATCTGTAAAAACTTTCTTTTTATTATCTCTATGTTTTTAAAGTATGATAATTATTGTCCAGTAAGACTCAATTAACTCATCAGCTATATCAAAGAACGATCAATCGTATGCAAGCTTTCGTGGAGAAACATAAAAAAGCTCCTATCAAAATCTGTCACTTAGTGAAAGAAAAATCCTTAATTAGCTAGTTGGACTAAGCAGTATATAAAAAGTACAGTATAGTATAACAGAATGAGATTAGCCTCAGGAATGAAGAACTCTTTAAATACTTAAGAGTTAATCAATTTTGTATACCAAATTAACAAAATCAAGAAAATAAGCATTTTCATAATTTTTAAATCATTAAAATTAAATCTCATTTAAAATAAATAGGCCACATTCTAGGCATAGTAGTTACAGGATAAACTTTCTCAATCTAATAAACATTTCTTAATGAAAAACTTCCTGTTGTAAACATAGTGCCTTGATAGTATGAGTCAAAATTTGTAAAGATATAAATATAGGGAGAGAAGAAATAAAGAAGTCCAGGAATACTCCCACACACACAGAATGGGGGAAATAAAAGTTGTTTCATCCAGTAATTCAGAGTTACAGATAAAATATCAGTCATTTATGACAAATGTCATTGAAGTTAATTTATGTTTGGTTTATCTGACAAAGGGTCTCATGAATTTGGGACAGTCCTTGAATTCCTGATCCTCCCTTCAAAGGTTTAATTGCAGGAATGAACTGCTGTATGTACCTTGAAATTTATTCTTAATCCAGTGTTAGCAATTTATATTAAGTTCACACAGGGATTAGAAAAATCCAGGGAAATATCAGGTAAAATTTCCCCAAATATCACTCAAGTATTTGGTATATGTCAGATTGCTGTCAGCGCTCAGTTATCTGATATCTGCTGCCCTATTCAATTTAGCATAACTATGTCTGTTACAAAGAATTATGCATTTACTATAAATAATGAGTAACATTTCATGTGATAGGCCTCAAACAAGTATGCATCTTTTGTTCTCAAAGATTTTTAGCTCATTACATTTAAATAAAGGAAACAGATAGTCAAACAGTTTTGCCTTGAATATGAAATCGTCTGACTGGGTTATGTGTTGAACTTCTGGTTTCCAGATAGCGGTGCTACTTGGAAGGTTGAGGTAGCTGGGGAAGTAGGACCAAGGTGAGGAAGTAGGTCACGTGAGCAAGCCTTTGACGGTTATACCTAGTCTCCAGTCCCTTCCTCTGTCTTTCTTTCTTCTTCCTGTCTCCTCCTTCGCATGCTTTTGCCACCAGGATATTCTGCCCAGGGTGAAGGGTCTAAAGCAACTTAGACTGAGTGCTATCAAAGAAGGAATCCAAATCAATCTTTTCCACTTTTAAGTCGTTTTCTCTGATATTTGGTTACAGCTACACAAAACAAGAAATAAATGAAAGTATGATTATTTTTAGGTTTGAAATACAAGCTTTAATTTTATTCCTTTTGTGATGAGCCTCATTCCAGTATGTGAGTTTATTTCCTTCCTATTAGGTTATACTTTACAATGACTTATCTATGTTATGAGAGCCGTGCTTGTGCTTGTGAAGGGTTTAATTTGTGATAGGTTTAAATTTCATTAGAGAATGATGGCTGGATTTTCCAAGAAGTCAGGAAGTCATGCCTAGGCAGAAACCTATAGCCTCATAGGCACAGTCAGATACTGAGATAAGACTTTTAAACTCTGGAAACATGGAACTATTCTGAAGTAGATGAGAGCCCTTGAGTTTCTAAAGAGTGATCACACTGTGTACATGTGCATGTGGTTGCAGAACTAACCAATTGATCTAATGGAAAATTTGATCAAAACAGGATACTAGTTGGATCATGCAGAGCCCTGGACTATGATGCTGAATTTTGGAGTTATTCCAGAACAACACTAGCAATATTGAAGCATACAAAGAGAGGAGGTAGCACTTGATCTATTTTACTCTGTTTACTCTGAGGAGATTGAACTAAGAGTAATTCTCAGATTTTAGGTACCAGATGCTCAGGAAACTTGGTTGTAATATATAGTTAAATTCTGTGCACATATGGCAGCCTGACCTTACAGAAGTCCAATTTACAAAAAGGCACACTGGACCCAAAATATCTTCACACTGTCTAAATCACTATTTTTCTTAATGTTCTTAAACCTTACTCAAACACATTATCACTCCTGTCTTTAGAGTTAATAGTAGGTGATCACTTATTTTTGATTCTAAACATTGGCAATCAGATGCAAATCACTTGTATTCTAGCCAAACTCATGTTAAACATTTGACTTAGAGTAGTGGCACATCCCCAGAGCACTGTCAAGGGCAGACTTACTGCAAATCCTTCCAAGTAGCTGACATGAAATGCTGAATGAGATTGCACAAAACTGTTTAAACTATATTTCTGTCTTAAAGTTCACCTTCCAAAGCTGTAATGTTAGTATTTATAAAGTCAATGCCTAGTTACCAATCTCAGAATAATTAAAATTAAGATATTTATCTGACACTTGTTAAGACTGGCATTCAATCTACCTTATTACTCTTCTAAAACGTCTGTTACAACTATTTCATTATAATGTGGAGAACAGTGAAATTTGTCAATGTATTAATAACTTATGCAATTTAGTTGCAGAAAGATATTTTCAATGAGTGAAAGCTATTATAAGCAATGGACAAAGAAGTGTTTGTTGTGTGTTGTTTTATTTAATGATATCACAATGCACAATTGAAACTTCATTGTACAGATTTGGAATACTGAGCCATGCAGAAGACAGGATGGCAGGACTTAATCTTTCCATTGGAGAAGATGCTAAAGGGGTATGCAGGAAAGATTTGGACATAAAACTGTGCACTTAACCTGAATTATGCCACTTTGGATTTCGTCTATAATTTGTGAATATTTAACATAGCTTTTTTAGCCTTTCGATATTTTTTCTAATGATAGAAGCAATATGCTAAAATGCAGAATCTCAGCTCTTGCTTCCTTGCATAAAATCCTTGACACATCCACTGATAACCTCAGGATGCTTTCTAAATTCTTAATGTGGGAACAAGAAATACAAAATTCTGGCTTCTGCCTACCATCTCATTTTTACTTGCCGTGTAGACATAACAGCAGATTTTGAGCTGTTCAACAGAGTATAGTACTGAGGCCTGTTTGGGAAAGGATTTTATATTGGCAAGTGTTTCTTCAACTTAATGGAATGCAAAATTTGTTACATTGTATTTTGGTTGACTGTCAGTCCTCTATATTTATAAGCTTCACGAACTCTGTGTCACACAGAAGTACACAATCTCTAAATTCAAGTCTCATAAATGGATGAATAGCTAATGAAAGAATGAAATCAGGTGTTGTTATATTCTAGAACTTTTAAATGAAAGTTTAAAATGTATTTGCAAAAATATGGTTCTTTACAAAGACAATGATACCTAAGAATACATTTGTGAAAATAGAGACACACATATCATTTTAAATAAGTAACAGTTATATCTTATTTGTGAAATCAATAAAAATGTATAGCAGTTTGCTCTGGATCTGAATAGAGCAACACAAAGAATGAGGTAAAGTAAATGAAAGTCAGATTTGAAAGTAGATATAATTTGAAAGTGATGGACAGAGAATAAAAATATACAATGAGGCATTTAGGATTTGGTTCGGTGGTAAAGTACTTTCTCAGTAAGCACAAGGCTCTGGTTTTGACTTTCATCTCCAAAAAAGTGCAGTATGTCTACAGATACACATATGGATTGAGTAATGCAGTGATGGTAAGGAAATGATATGTTAGCAATGAAACATTGGATAAACTCTTTTCTAATATATGTAAAAATACTATTAAATGTAAATAATGATGGTTTCATTTATTTTTACTTGCACTTTAAATTCTTATAATTATAAACTTAGAAGACTGCTGAAATGTTTTTGGTAAATTTGCATACATTCCGTTATCTCTGCTTCTAATTTGACTTCTTATCATGGCTGGTGAATTTTTGTTGTAAAGAATGTCATTTATGGGATTGGAGAGATGGCTCAGCAATTGACAGTACTGTCTGCTCTTTCAGAGGACCCAGGTTCCATTCCCAGCACCCACAGGCAGCTAACAACCATCTATAGCCATCCAGTTCTAGGGTTTCTGACTCCCTCTTTTGACCTCTGTGGACATTGCACAGCATGGGTGCATTACATACATGCAGGGGATACACTCATACAAATGAAATAAGCAATTATTAATTTAATGAAATATTAAAGGATACTATTACAATGATTGTGCTATTATTTTTCTCTTTTATATCTTAACATTAAACTATCTTTGCCTTCCTTTTGAATAATATTGTTTTAAAAGTTTTCTTTTTCTTTTTGTGATTTGGTAGGATCAACTCACTGATTTTTCTTTAAGATATTTTATTTTGTGTTATTAGAATTGGCATATGATTTTCTTTCTCTTTCTGAATTGGTATGGTGGTTCTATCAGGAATATATTAGCTTCATGAGTCATATGAAGATTCATTGCTTGGTGTTCTGTTCCAGCTGTAATGAATCAGCACACACAATGATTTTGATTATGGTCCTCTTCTGATATTCTTACCTACTTTCTTTTTCATTAAAGACTGAGTTTACACTTAACAACCCCGGAAATCCAGGGTATTCAAGTTCCTACATGTAATACACATGCAAACCTTACTACCTCAGTTTTGGATATGATAATGAAAACCTCTTTGGAGGACCACTGTTCTATTGTTACTCTGTATTTCCATTTTTGTTTTTGTGGACAAAAAATACTTTTGTGTACTGATGATTGAACACCAAGCTTTATGGATACCAAGAAAATACTCTATAATTGAGTTGTACTGCCTGCCTTTTTTTCCTTTTATTTTGAGAGAAGGTTTCACCAAGTTGTCAGTTTGGCCTTGAGTTCACTCTGTAGTTCAGATAGGCCTTGAATTGTGATCCACCTTCCTCAGTGTCTAAAGTGGCTGGGATCTCAAGTAAAAGCTTCTAGGCCAAGCTTGCTTCCTTTGGAAAATCCTTTTAAGAACTGAAGCTAGTTTCTTGCATGTTTTGTAAAATTTATATTAAACATCAACTATGTCTTTTATTTTATTCAAATACATGTTAGTCAAATGACTCAGTTTTGCAACTAATAATGTGTCAAATTCTTTGATAAATTTTTTGATATAAGACTAAATTACTTTTTCATACTAGTTCATGGACATCATGTTTTTAAGCATTCTTTCTACTACCTATGAAAATATGATTTTAAAATACTAGATCTTGACCAAATTTTTTAAATGTTTGCCTTTTCGAAGGAACATATTGTTGAAACTATTTGTTCTACTCATATTGATTAAAAATTAATACCCACAATAATGACCAGCACAAAAAACTATACTGACACAGCAGTGACAGTTTTCGTCTTGGGAGTAATCAATGGCTATCTAATTAGATTTAAAGACCACTCAGTGAGAGGGAACTCATGTGCAGTACTGTAAACAAGTACACATGCCAAAGAGATCATAGACCCTAGATAACATCCCATGTATGTTACATCCCTAGATAAATATAATCTCTTACTGTATGCTAAATATGGATCCTTATATTTATAGACGTGTATATCTGCCATCACTCATGAAAGAAGTTTTTTTTTTGTAATAGATGGAGACTGTTACACAGTTCCACAACTGGTTAAACACAAAGAATAAATGTCTGTGAGAGGCTCAGCCTTAAGTGACACATCTACAGTGAAAACTCTATACCTAAGTCTCACAGAACATAATGGAACAGAGGATAAAGAGAATACAAATGTATCTCTAAATTCTCATGCATGAAGCATCTACAAGCAACAGAAGACAACGAATCAATGAATTCAGATGGCCACAATAGGCCAAAGTGTAGAGAATAGGAGACTGCAGAGTGTGGGTCCCTATATGGGACTCCTATATTAAACGTCACCCACCCAGGGCTCAGGGACTTTGTTGAAAACAGGGTGGAAAGATTGTAAGAGCCATGGGTGGTGAATGACCTCAAGGGAACAGTCTTCCAACCTTCTGAGAACTTGCTCATATGAACTTATAACAATGTTGATAGCTTGTACAAAACCCACGAAAACTCAGTCAGACAAAAACCAGACATGGAACTGGGGACATGGCAGAAGACCTGGAGCTTATCTGAAGAACTAGGCAGATGATCGCTGCTGGGTGGGGGAAAACTGTTCTTTTTTAAGGGAGTGACCAGTCTCCAGCTGATGAACTCTCACTGAGGGACATCAGGGTCCACAAACTTGATTCAATAGCCCTTAACATATATGACAGAGTGCATGAAATACAGTGGGAGGCTATGAGGGGTGCAGTTAGGGGAAGAAGTCTAGATTCGATTAAGATGTATTCTATAAAATATACAGAAATTCGATAAAATATATATTGAAAAAAACTTGCTTTAATTATTTTCTGTTTCCTTGATTAATTTTATTACTTTAAAAAGTTCTTAATTTTGATACTATGATTATTAATTTAAAGCTTTCAGTTGTTTCAAATATAAGCATTCAAGGTGATAAAATTCCCTATCTATATTTGTCATTCAGTTGAAAACAGTTTCTTTCTTTACATTATATTGTCTGATTTGAATGATTGATTAGCTATTTAAAGTTTACATTAAAATTTCCAAATGTTTAATATGTTAGTGAACACTTGTATTAATTAAAATTAAAATGTGATTAAGCATGGTTATCATACCATTTTTTGTTCTCAAAACAGCATTTATTAATTCTCTTGATTCTTAAACACCTCAGATTATTCCTATTATTATCTTACTGCAGTCGAGGACACAGAAAGCACAGAGAAATTTAAGTAATTTGGCTAAGAAAACAGCTCACATGTTTGAGTCTCAAGGCTACATATTCAGCCCTTCCTTATAGAGTTTTTCTCATTTTGACCAGTGAAGTTGACTTGTTAGAAATGCTTGTTGGACGAATCACTGAATGTCTTGAACACTGTGATAATAAAGTTGGACATGTCTTTGTAGGCACTAAAGGAACGATTAACTATTTCCAAACATGGAAGTAGATGTTTAATAAATTGAGATACTCACTGGAAGAAAATTCAAAATAAAACTTTCACATAGAAAAAAAAAGAGCAAGTTTATTAGCACATGCTTATAGATCTACTTGCTTTTTGTCAAGTACTTTGTCTAGTGACATTTCTGATAGTTAAATATATGGAACATTTCATGAATGTATGTGTCATTCTTGCAGGAACCCTGATAATCTTTTCTGCATTATTCCAATTTTCTTGTATGTGGTGCCGAACTAGAATTGTCATTTATACCATTTATAAGCTTTGCTTTAGTGTTAAGACTCCATAATCAATTGATAACATGTACCCTATAAATTTGAAAAGCTATGTGTAATGATTAAATAAAAACAAAAAAATTTGCGTATATACACAGACCACATTTGTACAGATATATGCAGAAACAGCATAATCTCAGCACTTGGGAAGCAGAGGATTGTGGATTTCTGTGAGTTTGAGACCAGCGTGGTCTACATAGTGAACTCCAAGCTAGCCAGGCTACATACTGCAATCCTGTCTCAAAATAAATAAATAAATAAATAAATAAATAAATAAGAACTGGGAAAAATTTGAGAAATTTTCCTTGTCTTTGACTTCAGTCTTGAAGAGACTTTGTCCTGAAGAGTGCTAATCTACCTCACAGACAAACTGACAAAAACAAAGTACTATAAGGACAGAACTTGGCTCTTTTTCTCAATGAACTTAGAGTTCTCTAATGATCTCATTAATGAAGTGGGATAGTGGAAGGAATGAGGTCATACATAGGCTCTGAAACACAAGCTGGCCATCACTGAAGCTGACTTTTTCTGCCAAATTCTGCTTGATGTACTGGTGTGAAAATCTCTCCCCAAGCCCTCCATGCAGCTACATAATTGAGTAACAAATCTTCTCACAGCAGCTAGAGCACTTCCTAATAGAGAAATTTGTTCTTACTGAAGTAAACACATATTCTGTCTATAGTTTTGATTTTCTTCCCCTCCACACTTCAAAGAGCAGTAATAACTGTATTCTTATCTTCTGAAATATCACAGCACTGGGGCAGTTTGCCTACTATTTTCTCTGATCAAGAAATTTATATTCCTCAAAATATACAAAGATCTCTAGGGTTATGGCTATAAAACTCATAAGCTTTGTCAAGTACCTCGTCACTTAAAACTACCTGAATTACAAAGGGGTGGAAATTAATATTGAAAAAAGTTCAACATTTCCTGGGAGATATAACTTGAGGTGCTTTAGAACTGTCCTTCAACAAGTTGTATGTGCCTCATCAGGAGCTAATATGCGTATCCCAAGAGCAGGATACATGGGTCCAGAAACCTCAGAATGCATTTGGTCTCTCTGATTAGGAAAACAACAACATAAAAACCCATTCACAATGTCAATTGCTCCTTAATAGATTCCTTTCTATTTAAGTTAGCTATAATATATTAGATTTTATGTAATAAGTCTGAGAGCTACAGGTTTTAACAATACTGATTGAGTTATACTAGCTAAATGCATATACCTCATTGACAAATGATATCACAAAATTTATGTAGCGCATATAGCTCAATTATTCATATTAGTAAGTCCATTGTTTTGAAATACTTTAATGTTTGTAAGGATTTAGGTGTACAGAAAATATTTCTGTACAGCTTCCAGTTTTACTGAGGTAGAGCAGAAAACATGTTTCTGGCTGGGGGTCTGTTGGCACTTAAGATTAGTAGCTCTGATACAAATCAAGACGTTCTATATAAGCAAGGGACTGGGAAAAACAGGGTGAGACTGGAAGAAGGAAAGTTGAGAAAATAGTGGAAAATATATGTGGCAGGTGAAAAATGAATTCATGAAATGGATAAAATGCCAAGTGAGATATTTATTAAAACAGTTTCCAAGTGGAATTTGTCATAAGTATTTTTCTCCTTTCTCTTGAATCTGATCCATTTTTTCCCCCTCCTGAGAACTAGAAAACCCTTTAATGATTTGGTAACAGGATTTCATCTAGGCGGTTAGGTGATAAGTTCAGTCTTGCTTCAAGGCTGGAAAAGGCTGAGATCATTTAAGAAATAATAGATACAGGCTACATATTCAAACTATTTACTGTAAGTTAGGTGGAACTTACTTATAGAACACAGCTTAGAAATTAGTACACAAGAAATTGGAAAAACTTATATTTTCAATTCATTGAATATAAAATTTTGTTATAGTTAATATGTCCTAAAATATTTTCAGTATCTTCATTTTAGTATCAATTTGTTTATTTATCTACTTATTTAAAATACTTTATTTATTCATTTTATTTTATGTGTATGAGTATATTGCCATCATGCAAGCACACCCATGTCATGCAATGCTTGCAGAGTTCAGACAAGGGCGTTGTATCCCTTGAAATTGGAGTTACAGACAGTTGTCAGCCATATTGAGAACTGAACCTGGCCCTCTGCAAGTGCAGCTGGTGTTCATAACCACTGAGTCATCTCTCCAGAATTCACCTGTTTATGCATTCATTTGGTTTTGATTGCCTGCTCACAGTCTTCCAACCCACACTCACTCAGCATGATATTTTTGGAGATCATACAGTCAGATCTTAGATTGTATTCCATCGCTTTTATTATGATATTCTTCAATTAGTAGGTATTTATGCACTTTCTATCTTCACTGTTTTTTTCTCTAATGCTGCAATCAGGATTTATGTACAAATTTTGCAAGCATAAATGTTTTCCTAACACTGTCTTTGATGATCTATCTATCTATCTATCTATCTATCTATATCTATCCAAATTAAGGAATTTCAAATTTTCAACTTGACTATACAGCCTTATATCACTAGTAGTTTGTATGAAGATTCTAGATTGTTTACCTCCTTGCCATAACATGCAATTATCCATTTATTTTGTATTATGGTCAAGTCAACAGAGGTAAAATACCACTTAACTGTGGTTTTGATTTGGATTCAAATCAGTAAATAATGATGTTAAATATCTTTTCATATGGTGATTGACGATTGGCACATCTTCTTTGGAAAATACTTCTTCCATTTTTCCATTTTTTTTTGTCTTTTTGAGACAATGTCTTCCTTTAGCCCTAGCAAGCCTGGAACTTGCTATATACACCAGATTGATGTGAAGTATTAGGCTTAAAGGCATGGCCACCACACTTGGCTCATTTTTCTATTTTAATTTGGATGCTTGCATTTTACTACTGAATGCTGAGTTAGTTCTTTATACATTGTTAACATAATCCTCATCAGACATATGAAAGTATTTCTCCCACTCTGCATATTATCTTTTTGTTCTTTTGGTGGTATCATTTCAAACCTAAAAGAAACTGTTAAAAAAATTAATTGGATGGCCATAGGAAACATGTTTCCAGACATTTGGGAAATTAGTCATATGAACTCACAGCAATGGTGACAGCATGCACAAGACCCATGTAGGTTCAAGTCAGACACAGAGACCTGGATAAGCTTCTAGGAGAGGAAGTTGGTTTTCTTTAGGTGTAATGCTGAGTACATTAACCATGCTCCGTGGAAGGGACCCACACTGAAGGACATTTGGGGACACAAATTTGATTCAGTAGGCATAAATATATATGATGGAACACATGAAATCAGGGAAGGGGCATTAACAGGGGTACATACAGGGAAGGAGTCTAAATATGATCAAAGTGTATTGTGTGAACTTCACAAAAATTCAATAAAATATTTAAGACATTCAATTCACTTTTCTCCTTTTGCATATCTCTTTGTTGTCTTAGCTAAGGAACGATCCCCTAAATTACGGTTAACTCATGTATTTTCTTCATATGTTTTGCCACCTGTGTTTAAGCCTATGATACAATTTGAGCTAATTTCTTCATACGATACTAGTAGAGATTTAACTTCATTATTTTGCAGGTTAGGGCTTTTGTTGACTTAGCAGCATTTGTTGAAAAGAGAGCTATTTCATCATTAATTGTCTTCACTTCTTTGTTGAAAATGTGTCGACCATTGACATCAGTGTTTATTTCTCGACTCTCAGAACTAGTCCATTGGATGATTTACCAGACACTTCTGCCAGTATTGCACTCTATTTCTTACCTTTGCAGGAAAATTTGAAACAGAAGTGTGAGTCTTTAATTTTTCTCGAATATATTCTGTATCCTTCACATATTTATGTAGATTTTATTTCTAGAATGCCAATTTTGGTTAAACAACAACAAAAAAACCCTGAACTGTTGATAGGGATTTCACTGAATCTTTGAATAAAGTTTAGAATTGACACTATCTTTACAATACTGTATACTCTAATCCCTGATCATAATATTCTTGTCTGCAACAACACAAGGTACCTTTTCATTTATTAGAGATTTAGAATTTCTTACAAGAATATATTCTAGTTCTCAATATACATGTGCTGCACTTATTTCATTAAATTTAATAGTGTTTGATTTTTTTGGTCTTGTTAAAAGCACAAATACTGCCTTAATTTTACTTTAAATGTGTCAATGTTAGTGTACGGAAACTCGTGTTGATCCTTCATCATGTTATCTCATCAAATTCATTCTTTATTTAAAAGTTTCATAGATTACTTAGGATGCTATAAATTAGATTTTGCTATATGCTAACAGAACTAATTTTACTTCTATCTCCTGTGGGCATATTTTTGTTTCTTTATCTTGCCTAATTGTTCTGTATATTAAATATAAATGATGAAATACATGTTTCTTTTGTTCTTGATTTATATGTGTGTATTTGTTTATGTCTTCTTGATTTTCACCGATTGGCACAGGCATTCTTCTGGGCCATTATGTCCCCATAAATTCTTCCTAGTTGTTCTTTGTTGGGTTGAAGAAATAGCTTTCCATATCTATGTCTAAATTACTACAGGTCCTGCATTTGGTGTGCTTTGTGTTATTTTATGGTGGTTATATCATTTGATTTTTAGATATTAAACCAACGTGGCCTTCCAATAATCAATACATTTTGTCCTGGTGCAGAATCCTTTCCATGTGTTGTTGAATTTAATCTGTTCCATTTTGTTTTCTAATTTAAGCCACTTGTTCAATATAGTAATGAATGACAAATGTCATGTTAGCTGTTAAAGATAAAATTGTGGTGGTCAAAGTCTTGAATATTACTTTTTTTCATGAGTACCAAATTTCATTGCAGAGATATATATTATTCCAATAATGGCCCACAAAATATTACTAATTACTAAGTAAAACAGAAACAGTTATCACAAAGTGAGAAAACACAATTTCTTGTGAGCCTATAATAAGAAAATGTCCAAGGATGAACTGTGTTGTGGTTTAGTCTATGTTTTGAATATATTTTACTCACTACATAGAAAATGGAAGCATAATACTTAAAACCACAAAGAAGAATACATTAGTAAAAAATTTGGAAGAAAAAATATTCACCAGTTAAGTCCACTTTCTAGAGGTCTCAGTTGAGGCTGGAGAATTAGAAAAAAAATAACCTTTCCAGATTACAGTAATAATTTTCAGTAATAATAATAATAATAATAATTTTCAGGGTATTTTTCTCATCCTTAAACAGCTTTTTGTAGAAAAGATGGAATGGAGAATATTACTGCTAGGGCTACAATGGGTAATAATTTTCAACTTTCTTATTCTCACACAACTTTGTGGAGGAGATATTGAAGGGAGGATATGATTGCCATGAAGACAATTTAGGAATTCAGACTATTATTCTAGGTGAGAAATATTGGTATCTTAGAATGGGCTTGTTGAAGAAGAGCTCTGTAAAATTAGTTGTGAAATACGGATGGAATTTTAGCACGTTGTTTGTTTGCAATACTCTAAATATTAAATCCTGCAACTCAAATTTTTCAAATTTCATTCTTTGTACTATTGTGCATCTTTACAAAGTACTTGGCCCAACTTGCTCAGGTTTTAAAATTTTATGGAACATGGAAATAAATGATAAACTGAAAAAATAGTTCATCTAGTATTCCAATTAGTATTGGTATCACCAGTTTCACTCAAACAAGTTTGCATATAGGTTTAAATTGTGATCAGATAATGGAGAGTGAGATGTGTCCTGCAACTCCATCTGAAGTTAGATAATAGTGATCTTATACTTAAGCATTTGCAATATTGCAGTTTTTTTTAATGTTAATAAACCAATTGAGATTTTTATTGTATGGGAAATTAAGCCAGTTTTTGATACATATTATGGTGTAAATTTTAATGAAGATGTATTTTTGTTTTGTCAGAAATTCTGGTTTTTAACATTTTATTTTACAAATCACGTGCACATTTATGAAAATTCTAATTTGTATAAAAGAGCAATGGAAAATTAATTTTAAAAACACATTTGGGCACACATATGTTTGGAATAAAATTGTTGTTTTAAACAGTTTAATTAGAACAGCTTGTGATCCTTACTGGAAACGGGGGCAATGGCATGATTTTAACCACTGAGTTCCAGCACAAGTTGAAAGAAGTGAGAGGGCTAGAGGCACTCTTTTGTGCCTTTCTGTAACGTTTCATCTGGCTTATTATTGCCAAGGTACTTGTCACTATACAACTGAAAAATATTAAGCTAGATCAAATAGTAAGATGATGAACTTCTGTTCATGGAAATAACATCTACTCAATGTTTTGGACATGCAGACCCTTTCCAACCTCTTAATGTGAAACTAATTTGAAGAAAATATGATTTCTAGAAGCTCAATAGCAACCGTCTTATTAAAAGGATTCTAAAAATGGAAAGAAACATTTTAACACTCAACAGGGGACACATTTTTGTTTGGGGGATAATCCACAGATCTTAGGGGGCTGTTCACCAGGGCACATTCATGGGCTATATTTCTTGTGTCTCTGTATTATTCTAAACACACAAAATTGTGTTCCTTTCCACACAAAATCTCCATTTTTCCTCATTTGTCTCCATTGGAAGGTACTCTTTCCACATCTTAACTCTTCCTGTCCAAGACATTTCTAAACTTCAAGTCATAGATTTTATATTCCGAGACTTCTGTTGTTCCAATTTCTCCTAGAGATTAATTTTCTTCTCTGTGTTCCCAAAGTAACTATTGTTTTCCTTCATTCTACCATTGATATACAGTTGTTTATATACTTGTCTGGTTTGTGTCTTTTATAAAGTCCCCTGAGGCCTATTCCTTCTTCACATTTTACCACTTCCTTTGCTGCAAATGGATTTTGGACACACTGTAGTATTGTCGAAATGAATTGTCTTCACAGGTTCAGCCTTATGACACACACAGTGAGTGAGTGATTCACAGAACTAGCACAGAGAACCTGCTGCTCTCCCCTTTAATGGTGCCCTGGGGACAGTTTTCGAGAAAGATTTCTTGCAGCAAAGTTTCTTATACATCAAAAGGAGCGGGTGGAGGAAAAATCCCAAACTCAAGGATTGCTGACCTAGAAAAAAATAAAGACACAGAAAACGTATGAAAAGAAACTCCAAGCATTAGGGGAATCACTGTACCTCCTCAGTTAAAGCTCAAAGCTCAGTTCTTCGACCAACTATATTCATGATGGAAAGTTGTGATGTGGAACATATTTCTGGGAACAAACCTCAAAATTTTATTTTCATGTGTGTGTGATATGTGCACGCGTGGATGCATGTTTGCAAGTGTGTGGGCACATGATGCATGGGCACATGATGCATGGGCACATGATGCATGGGCAGTGTGTATGCACATTTGTATGTATACATATGGAAGCTCAATTTGGTGAAAATTGTCCTTATTCACTCTTCCATTATATTCATTGAAGCAAGGTTTCTCAGTCAGACCAGGAAGCCATGGATACGCTCATCTTTCTAGCCTGCTCTAGGGAGACCTGTCTCCGCTTTCACAATTGAGATCTGCCACACCTCACTTATGTGGGTCTTGGATATCTATTCTCTAGTCCTCATGTTTGGGTGCCATGCACTTTTACTGAGCTTTCTCCTGCACCCCAATAAATAAATTTTAAAACTTTAATCAAAATATACCATTTATTATACATGTTTATTATCTAGAAAATCAGTTTATTTCTTTTTTTTGTCCCAATCTGACAGTTTCTTACATATTTGCTCTTATGAAATAATTTCACGTAACTATGAATTTTTATGGGATTAGTAGAACATTCTTTGCATTGCAGAAGCTAAATTCACAAAAAGTCATCTTTGTAATATCCCTTGGAGCTGGGTGAAAGCAAATCACCTAAGCTTGGCAAGTTGGTAAAATTGACCGAAATATAGATATTTTGAAGAAAAAAATGAACAGAAAAAAATCACTCTGATATTGGGGAAATTACCTCAGGACTAAATGCCAAAAGTAGCCAGGGCAACCGTGTCAGCGTGGGTGTCATGTGCTTAGGCTATGAGGGGCAGTATGTGTTGTCGGGGCTGGCACTTAGATGAAAGCAAAATGAATCCAACAGATGAGTTTGGGAAAATTTCCTAGACCACTGAACTGCTGAATCTGAGCGGCATTTTGCTTCTCCCACCAACCCAAAGCAGGACATTTACTGTATGGGTTAAAATGGGTCATACCTGTAATCCCAGTCTACAGGAAGATGAAGCAGGGGAATTCTCATCACTTCAAGGTCTGCCTGGGATATTTTATCTCAAACAAACAGCAGCAACAACAGCAACAAAACCAACCAACCAACCAACCAACCAAACAGCTTTACTCTGATCTGATCTCTAATGTGTTTACCATCTTGTAAACTACAGGCACAAAGTTAATACAACAGATGGTGGATATAACTGGAACTTTGTGCCAGTGATGAAAAACTCCCTATTTTTCTGTTCTTTATTCCCTGCCCATTCTACTCCCTCTTGTGTAAAGTTTATTTATTTCAGATGTTTCAAATAAAAGGAATCATATAGGATTTTTCTCTATGAGTTTAGTGCATTTATCATAATATCCTCCTTCTTAACACATGCTGTCTCATTTGGCAGGGTTTTTAAATAGTACTATTTAAAATACTTAAATAGTACTATTTCATTGTATGTATGCATACGTGTGTGTGTGTGTGTGTGCATGCATGTGTGTTGTATTTCCTTAACTCATATCTATTTTACCTAATGTTAATTGTTCCAATGGTGGAGGAGAGTTGTACATGAATATCTGGGTACATAACAAAACCTAGAGTCCTGGATCAAATAGTTCCTGCATTTTCATTCATTAAAAGACACTCAACACTTTTTCATAGCAGCTGTGCCATTTTTCATCCCATCAACAGTGCAGAAGGGCTTCAGTTTCAACACATCCTTACTCTGATGTTTTTGTCAGTAACATTTAGAAAATGCGAGATGAGGTCTTGTTGTGTCTTTGGCTTCCTCCTTTCTGAAGAGGAAAGGAGTTAGCATCTCTTCCAGTACTTTTTGACTATTTGCATTTCTTCACTGAGGAAATGTCTATTCAAGTCCTTTTTAGGTGAGTAACTTGGTGCTTGTTGCTGTTTATATTTGCGCTCTGGGGTTTTGTTTGCCTGCTTTTGTTATGGGAGTGCAAGATTGCCACTTGCTCTTAGATAAATGATGGTACTTACAACTCTGAGAATTTATAAGATATTTTCAAGGGTGCATGCTGTGCTAGTTATGTTCATACAGCATTCTTTCTCTTCCTACTTTTCTACTATCTTTTGTAACTTTTCTTAACATGTTTTAAAATACTTTCTTAATCTTTGAGGATTTTTTGCAATATATTTAGATCATATTCTCCCACTCACCCTTTTACTCCAGTCAGATTCACTCCCTATCTGCCCCAGGCACTCCCAACCGAATGCCCTTTTCTTTATAAATAACTCAACAAGTCCACTTTGTGCGGCCCACCTGCACATGTGTATGGGACCATCCACTGGCGTATGACTGACCTATCAGGGGCCATACTCTTAAAACAAAATGACTCTCCCTCTCCCAGAAGTCATCAACTGTCAGTGACTCCTCATTAGGGATAAGGGATCATGAGCTCCAGTCAACTCAATGCTAAAATGCTCACTGGCCTGATTTTGTGCAGGTCTTCTGCAGGCTACCACAGCTGCTGTGAGTTCATGAATACAGCGATCTTGTCATGTCTGGAAGACACTGTTCTGCTCCAGTCCTCCCCAACCTCTAAGTTTTACAGTCTCACACCCCCTCTTTCAAGGCTGTTATTGAACATTGATGTAGAGGCTGATATAGATGTCCCTTTTGTGGCTGAGCAAGCCATTGACAATTTTTCTCTGCACTTTGATGAATTTCGGTTTTCTGCACTATCCACTGTCCACTGCACAAAAACCTTCTCTGGTGATGTCTAAGAGCTGCACTAATCCATGGATAGAGGGATACCAATTTTGAGGACAGTCTGACAGCTTCAGTAGTCAAATTGATGCACTTGGGATGCAAGAGCCTCAGTTGGGGATCTCCCTCATCAGACTGTCATGTGGCCATGTCTGTGAGGCGTGTTCTTGATTGCTGGGAGATACGGGAGAACCCAGCTCACTGTGTGTGGTGCCACCCCCAAACAGGTGATCCTGGGTTGTCCTGGGCACAAGTCAGGGGAGCAATTCACTAAGTAGTGTTTCTTGATGGTCTCTACTTTAGCTTCTGCGTCTAGGTTCCTGCTTTGATTTCCTGCCTTGGCTTCCCTCAGTGAAGGACTGTTCTGCAAACTGAAATGAGCACTTTCTTTCTCAATTGGTTTTGATCAGTGCTTTACCACAGTAATATAAAGCTTCTAGGACAAGTATTATCAACATGTGCTAGAATAAAAGTAGTAGATTACCTATAGGGTATGTCAGCTCCCAACCATGGACTCTTCACAGCTTTGCATTACCATGCTTGTGTTTCTTCCTAGAAAGGATTTAAAATCCAATCAGAAAATGGCTGGCTACTCCCATAATAGTTGTGGCACTATTGCACCCATGGGCACATTTTCTACAACAATCATTATTGTAGTTCACAGGGTTCATTCACATGTGGTAATGTGGGTGACTCCCCGACCCATAGCAGCTTACACAGCAACTTCTGGTATAATAATAGCTAGCCAGCTGGGAGAGAGCTTCGTGGTCAATAGCAACTTGATTCTCTGTGTGTGTGTGTGTGTGTGTGTTTTCTTCAGCAATAGGGTTTTATCATCAAGTTCTGTAGTGCAACCCCCTCTCCCCAAAAGGCTTGTACTATTTGGGGGATCTCAGGACACCTCGGACCTGACCAACACCTCCATGGTAGGTATCTCACATCCAGTGCTGAACTTTTTATTTGGAGACCTATAGCTTCTGAGAGGAGCATTATCAAATGTGAAGAGTATCTCAGATTAAACTCTTTTATGTGAATATGTACATATATAATATACAAAACATATATATGAAACAAAATAGTAGATATAAGTCCATGCACTTAAAGCAACCCAGATTTCTGCATAAAGATGTCAAAAAGAAACATTGGAGTAAAGAAAGCTTCTTTAACAAATGGTACTGGGAAAACTGGAAGTCTAACATAGATGAATGTAACTTGGTAATTATCTTTCACCATGCACACTACTTAATTC
This sequence comes from Eospalax fontanierii, assembly GCA_035773235.1. Taxonomy (NCBI): domain Eukaryota; kingdom Metazoa; phylum Chordata; class Mammalia; order Rodentia; family Spalacidae; genus Eospalax; species Eospalax fontanierii. Next base: position 11,758,752 of record CM069527.1, read on the forward strand.
CAAATGGATGCATGATTTCAATGTTAGACATGAAAAACTGAAACTTCTAGATGAAAGAATAGCAAGCATGCTTGAGAATATAGACTCAGGTAAGTGTCTTCTGAATGGGACTCTGGGTGCACAGAAAATAAGACCAACAACCAACAAGTGGGACTTTGTGAAGCATTCATTTTCATACTTAAAAATGGAACAAAATCCAAAATATCCAAGTAAACACAGTGTGGTAAGGTAACTAGTAGTGCAAGGCACTTAAGAGCATTGAAAGAACATTTTCTTCAAGTCAGAAACTTTCATTTTACAACTAAGTTATTTTCACTAACTACGCCTCTATTAATATTCGCTCAACAAAGCTTACCTTACACAACACACTTTTCTCTAGCACAGACTTGGGCCACTCAACAGCTGTTCTCTATGCCCACTACTTTATGGCACCTAGCACTTTGCTCATTCTTACACATTCAGCACAGTTACCACACATCCTTGTTGCCCAAAATATTTCCCCTGACATCACCTTCCCCAAATTTGAATGCTCTGGGCCTTTCTTTTCAATTATTTTCTTTATCTCTGTCTGTTTTAATATTCCCAAGAGTTCTAAGCTAGTAGACTAACTAACCTGATAAAGCAATATCAGCTCGAATTTTCTTTCAGATAGCCTTTGCATTGTTATTTTGGCTTTGTAAGTTCTGAACAGTTAATAGACTAGCAATAAGCACAGTAACAGAAGCTTTAAGTGGGATATATTTGGACAAGAGCATACGGTTTGTGTTTTTCAAATCCTATCCCACAAATGGACACTTATTTTTTGCCAAAATATAACACTGGCTCTAGAACTCTTAGGTTATAATAAATCTCCTGTATCTTCAAAATTCTATCAATTGTCAATTGTTGACAACACTTAATGTATCCCAACTCTGTATACAAATGATGTATAATTATTAATTTGTCAAACACTTCTTTTTTATTTAGTCTTTTTGAGAGAAGATCTCCCTGTAGCCACAGCTAGCCTGGAATTCACTATGTACACCAGGCTGTCCTCCATCTCTAAGAGATTTGCTTACCTCTGCCTCCCAAATGCTGGGACTAAAGATAAACACTAACACACCTGGCTCTATCCAACAGTTTTAAACATTACTTTTTTCACAGTATTGTTCTAGCAGTAAAAGCTAATAAAGTTACCTATAGTCTAAAATCTTCAAGATTTCTAATGTTTGACTGTTATATCAAGTTATCATAGACCGAGTTATCATAGGCTTTTAAACAACAGAATGTTTCACTCTCTGAGGCTAAAAGTACTGGATCAAAGTGTGAGCAAGTTCAGGTCCTAGTAAGGACCCTCTCCCAGGTTACAAACTGCTAAATTCTTGTTGCATCTTCATAGCACAGAGAGGAAACAAGAGGTAAGCTCTTAGGATTCTTATAAGGACTTTGCCTCCAAATCCTAAAGACTCTCTTTCCTAATATCACCACAATGTGGTAGGAGTTCACCAGTGAAATGTGGAGTACACACACACTTCCTGCTCGCTAACAGAAGTGAAGATATTCATGCAGTTATTACATAAAAATTGAAGACTGGATTTAATTTAATGTCCAACCGAACATTTATGCACAATAAATTTTATTGTTATTCCAGAAAGTTAAGGTAAGTAGATATTAAAATAATTAAGAAAGACTGCATTGAGTATTTCAAAATTGGGTCAAGATCTAAAAGATGGGGAACATTTAAATATGGGAACAGAATGTAAATGAACATCTCAACTACTAAGAACAACAGAGGCTCAGAATAGATTTCAAAAATAGCTATGCTGAAGAAGAATGGCCCAACCACGCAAAGAAGTCTAGTTGAGAAGAGAATGACTTGACTCCGGAGAGGTAACAAATGCTTAGCTAAAGAGCTGTGTGTGCCCACACCAGACAGCTTTTGTGTTAGCATACATAGGAAATTATAGGAGATCTATCATCTAAAATCTATGAACAAATATTTTTTTTCTATTTCATTTTTAAAAGAATTTTGCCAATTTCATGCAATATATAGTGATCATATTTAGAAGTTGCTCATATTAACTTACAGCAATGATGACAGCATGGTCAAGACTCATGCAAGCTCAAACTAGACAAAAACCGAACACAGAAGTAAGGAAATGGGTAAGAACCCCAAAACTTGGGTGAGAAGCTATTGGCAGCTGAAGACCCCTGGGAGATGAAGAGTTGGTTTTCTTTAAGGGAGTGATGCTAGATAGGTTGATCAGGTGCCAGGGGATGGACTTATACCTATGGACATTTGACATTTGAGTACTCAAATTTGAGTTGCTAGACCTTAACATCCATGACAGAATGTAAGAAATCTGGAGGTGGGGGTGTTATTCAGAGGGATAGGTAGGGAAGGGGTCTAAATATAAACAAATCATTTATATTAAAATGTTTTTATTATTTTTCACTTATATGTTAATCCTACAGAATTTTATTCTGATTCACCTTTTGGGTTGATAAGTTAGGATAAGTGATATTAACAAATTACTCTATATTTTATATTTTGTTTCTACTAAACTTTATAATTAAAAATGTGAATATGAATTTATGCTAATATTTTCTATGAATATAGGCATAGTGTAAATTTCAAAGTGATTTATTAAATAGTTACTAGACCAATTATTACTAGTAACAAATTCTTGAGCATAACATAGCTGATTATTCTCAAAATTCAAAACCTTCAAAGAGAAAAAGTTATTGGTAATAGATCCATCGGTTATGTGGCTGTAAAGAAGAGTTGTGATGCTTTGATTAAAGGCATTAATTTCCTTGTGGCATCTACAAATTTTATAGCAGGTCAGTATTTGATTACAGAAAGAACAGATACATCCATTCACAAAAGCATCTTCTCAGTGTGCAGGTGTTTAGCAGTTCAGAATGCAAACTTCAGTTTCCTATTCAGCCTCACTCATACATACTTACAGACTCTTTGGGTGAATGTCCTCAACTTGGACTCGGACTCTAGTTCAAGAGCATTTCAAGTTAAAAACTGACACTCTTCTGAAGAGACAACTTCAGAGTAAACATTTCCTTTTTTCTAGCTCTATCTGTCAAATTTAGAAAAGATGCAAATTATTTCTTTTAATGTTTTAACAATATTTTATTTTATTTACAATAAGTGTGTAGGTGTGTGCGTGTGTGTGTGTGCGTGCGCACCCATGGGAGTTCAGGTGTCTGTGGAGGCCAGGAGAGGGCATCAAATTCTCTGGTGCTGGCATTACAGGCAGTTGTGAGCTATTGGACGTGGATTCTTGGAACTGAACTTGAGATCTGCAAGAGGAGTCCCAGCCTTGAACTGCCAAACCATCCCTCCAGTCCTGAAAATCCTTTTGTGCACTAAATTCTTTATTGTAAAAGTTATGCATGAATTGTTATTTTCTGAAAGCCATTTTAAGATTGTTTGTAATTTAAGAAAATAATCATATGAGGGTTTGAAGTCTGTTTTTTCTAACTTAAGCCTCTTTCTCTTCTTTAGCAGTATCATTACTATTATAAGGATTCTGTTGATAAATTCATCAACAGGTTCACTGTTAAAAAACTAGCACATTGGTTTTCACTGAGAAAAATGACCTGTTTTCTTTCTGAAAACCTGGGAAAATGCAAGAGTGGGTAGGATATGTGAGTTCTATTTGCATTGAAACAATGTAATCTTGTATCTTCTTTTTGCTTTTCCTGACTTATTTCAGAAACTGTAGTCTTCAAGGGAAAAATCTTTTCTGTTAACATATTTACAGTTCATTAAAAGATATGGAAAAATCCAAATAAATTACTTTTGAAAGCCAAAAAAACCCCATCACACAAACAATAAAACTAATGCAAATGTTTACTGACTGCTATTATAGAAATAGATAAGAACTCATAAAAATCAGGCACAGGAGCAGAGGTCAGAAGACAGCATGTTGCTAGAAAATGATACAAAACAAGTATCAGAGAAGTTTTAGTCATATATGCTAGTCTTAAGAATGGGCAGCAGGATTGTATGAGTATGAACTCACTAATTTTGAAAAGGACTAAAGAGGAACATTCATTTCTTTGAAGCATTAGTGTCTGTAGTGAGATATAGCCATTGGTATCTAAGAATTGTATTAAAACTCAAGGCCAATGATCCAAAGTTGAAGGAAAAGCCTTCTGGTTGAGGTGTCATTGCCATAATTGGTTTGTTATTGTTTTTATAAAAATTATTTTAATTTTTGTTTACACTGGATCATTTTAAAACATGGTAAAGAAAGAAGCATAATTCATGTAAGATGCTGATGCTGTTAGAGGTAATGCAGGCCAAACTAGTAAACTAAAAAAAAAAATGATAAAAGGCAATGAATCAGAAATGAAGACATTGAGCAAGGTATGAATCATATCCTGTTCTTGTAAATTTTTACGGTTATGTTGGGTTTGCCCAATTTACTTATGGGAATCAGCCCCCAGAAGTTTGTATAAATGTTTTTGTGCAGAACCAAAAGGACAAACAGTTTCAAATAGAGGAAATTGCTACATCTTCACAGTAAAAGTTTGGCATTTACTTAAAGTTGTATTCCAAATGTCAGATTCAACACAAGACAAAGCTTAGTTCTATTTATGATGTAATACTTGACAGATGCACTCAAGACAAAACATGACCATTGGAACAATATTTAATGAATAAATAAACCAACGAATGAATGCATCATAAGCATTCTCAAAAACGAAAAAAAATGATAGAACAGACACGATATTTTTACTTCTGCAGAAGCATGATGCTATTAGAATAATTTTAGGAAGCAGACCCATTAAGTCCCTGAATACAGTAGTTTAAAATGCCATTTTAACTGTATTCTCCTTTTGTCATCACAAATATTCTTAGTCTAAGTCTCTTGAAAATTGCTTTTACCAAACAGTTATCACTTCTAATTTTAAATTTCCAATGTCTTATTCTGAAGTTTTAAGAATTTCTTTCTTACGTATGTGCATATCTTGCTGCATGTACGTTTAAGTGCACCATGTATGTGCAAAACCTGTGGAGGTCAGAAGATGGCATTAGATATCCTGGACCTGCAGTCACTGACAGCTGTTAGCCTCCATGTGGATGCTGGGAACCAAACCCTGGGTCCCCCAAAACAATAAGCCTCTCAATGAGGGAGATGTCTCTCTAGCCCTCAATGTCTTACTCTGAAAGGAAAATTGAAACTATAAAAAATGAGATTTACACTTATTTGATTGAACATTAAATTAATAGTAATTTGAAAACACATATGAATAATAGAGAGAGAAAACCAAGAATGAAATAGAGCTGCATCTCATCTGTGCTATTTATTTCAGTTGGTGTAAGTTAAGATTCTTTGGGAAGCAAATGCCAAACTAGAATTAGATATGAAAGATGTTTACTGAGAATACATCTGTTAAGGATAAAGGGGATCTCACTAAAATGATAGAAAGAGGCCTTAAGGGAAGATACAGGTACAAATCAGTGAGGTGGGTGGAAAAAGCGTCTGCTGTAGAGAGGAGCTTCAGATTCACAGAGTAGTAGTTTGAATCTGTTTGAGTGAGGTTAAGAAAGGGGAAGACTCTTAACATTTTAAACTTCTATCTGATAAATTTTTGTGCTTCCCCCAAATCTCAAGGTGAGGTTTTGGGAAGTGATAACACTGAAGAGGTGGCATTCTTATGAACAGCATCAATACATTCAGAAGGATCTAAAGAGAACAGAGTTATCTTCCTACCACCTCCATGTAAAGACAGAGCAAAGAGGTACTAACTATGAACTAGCAAGGGGTCCTCACTGTGAAGACTGTATTTCTACTGGTGATAAGTTCTTTCTTTTATATTATTTTTAATTTTTTTTGAAATATTTTTGTATTTCATACAGAACATCTCAGTCAATCTTAATCATCATTATAATCCCTTCCCCACTGGCACCGTCCCGTAGATCCCCCACTGGAATTCGTACATTCTGTCATTTCTGTTAAGGATTTATTGTGTCAAACTAGTGTTCCCAGATGTTCTTCAGTGCAAATTCATCTACCGAGGTCTAGTCAACGTATCTAGATTTGGTCGCTTAAGATCAAGCAATAAACAGTTTCCAAGTGGTCTGCTGTCCATTTCATCAGTTCTATGCTTTATTTTTGCCTGCTTGAGTTTCCATGGGTCTTGGGCATACTCTCACCAATGCTGTAGGTTCATATGAGTAGGGACCTAGGACTTATAGGACCTTATTTCCATATGATCATGCCCACCCTGGTTCTTACAATCTTTTTGTCTCTTCCACAATGGTCCCTAAACCCTGGATGGTTGAAGTTTAATATAGGAGTCCTGTCCAAGAATTCTGCAGACTCTTAATTTCTATGTTTTGACCAATATATCATTTTATTTTATCAGACCAAAGACATTAAGATATACTCCCACTATATTCACTGAGCAGCCCAAGTGAGGAACCTGTATGGGAAGAGCCTCCCTGAGGTCTTAGTGTGAACCACTGAGGCAGCGGCGTGAGTCATCCTCAACTCTGTCACCTACAGCTGTTAACATGATTTCCATAGACACAAGTAGGAATTGAAATGGTTTTTGATAGTACATGTTTCTCATGACAAGTTGTAACAGTTCAGAGAAACTCTGCTTTTAGATTCATGTTTTAGGTAAGACTGCACAATTATTCTCATGACAAGGGATTTCCATTATTTTTATTTATCTCTTTTAAAGGAAATGGGTAAAATAAACTTTAATAGACCATTAAAACACATACTTCACAAATTGAATTTTAAAGCAAAATTAAATTCATGTAATTCGTGTCAGTTTTGGAGCAAATATATTTAACATGAATATACTTTATACTATAAATCGGTTGCTGTGTTTATTCATTTTGATGGATTCTGTTATCAGGAAGAGCTAGGTTTAATGTTTTATAGATAGAGTCTGTGCAGTGTCTGTCAAGTAGTAAACTTTCCATAAACATTTGCTGAAACAAAAATAAAGTTTCCTTTATTAACATTAATAATGCTGTTTTCCAAGTGGTTGAAAATAAAAGTTAATCCAGGGGTGTCAGCTTGATTACTTGCTTAGTCAAAACAAGCAAGGATGTTCAAAAACAATTTTAATACTAATCCACATAAGACTGAAAATTTAATCAAAGAGAAAAAAGACTCATATCTATAATAATAAATTTCTGAATCCAACCTAAATATTTATAGAAATTCCTAGTACACTGGAATATCCAAAGTGCCATTTATGGTGACTGACAGAACATTAGTAGCAAATATAGATAGTATAAATAAATATAATGACTAAATTAGTTTAAATTCATAGCTCAAAAGGTAAATATCAACAAATATGTGAGATAATAGACTAAAGTTCAGTAATCTGCAGTTCTGTATTTTAAAAGCTTAGTTATGCACTATGAGTACATATTTAAAATACATACAAATTTGTTGAGTACCATGGAAGAAATCTCACATCCAAGAAAGTCAGAAAATAGAGATGATGATCAATGGGCTGTCGGAATAGGTCTGCTTTTGTAGAAGGAATGACATTCTTTATCCTGGGTGGCTGGTTATTCAAATCTATGTACATTTGATCAAGTGAGGTGTGTGTGTGTGCGTGTGTGTGTGTGTGTGTGTGTGTGTGTGTGTTTCCCACACCACTATGAGCTTAGCTATCTGTGGACCTGCTCATATTTCTCACTCTTTTAATACTTGATTCTAGAGAAATAGACAATAAAATTGTTTAAAAGACTGCAATAGTATAGTATTTTATGAAATAGTCACAGATAAAATGAGCTCATCAGGAGAAAGTTAAAAACTTAGAAATGCAAGCAACAGCCTGAGTATTTCCAGAAATAGGTGAAAAATAATTGTTATATATCTGCCTGATATTGAAAGTGAGGATTTAAATTATATACTTTCATAAAAGAAAATATTGTGTCTCATATTCATAAAAATGAATTTCTGAGGATGTTAAATTTTAATTTAAAAAAATTTAAAGAAGTGGTACATGGATGCGGTGAAAGATGAAGCAACTCTGAATTATCAAAACCAGAAGATTTAGCCCAAATTCTCCCCGGTCCTCAGAGAGACTGATTGTGCAATTGTTCTGTTTTAATTTTCCTGGTGGCTGATGCCACAACTCCATTTTCTTTATTATTCACCTTTGGTATGATAGTATAAACAAAACAAGACTCAGCTCTAGACTTAGACATCTTCATTCCAGTCATCATCTACTTGATATCTAGGGAGAGCTTGCTGAAATCTATCACATGCTGATTCTGCTGTGAAATGATTCTGAAAGAGGTGGGTGAAATATGTGTGGCCAGCACTGCAATTGTACTGGTTAGTTTTTGTTAACTTGGCACAAGCCTAGACCTTCTTGAGAAGAACTTCAGTTGAGGAATCTTCTAGATCAGATTGGCCTGTGGCATTACCTTCTAAATGGTAGGAGGGCCCAGCCCAAGGTGAGCAGTGTTATCCCTATGCAGGTGGGCCTGGACCTTCTAGGAAAAGTTGCTCAGTAAATCAGAGTGAACAAGCCTGGAAGCAATGTTCTCCCGTGTTTTCTCTTCAAGCTTTGGTAACCAGTAAGGCAGTAGTTAATCTCTCTCTTCCTCTAAGCTGCTTTTGGTCATTGTTATCACAGAAACAGAAAGCAAACCAGAACAACAACCTAAACGAAGAAAAATTTAATTCAAGCAAAATTCGATGAAAATAATGTGGTTTATATGAGTATAAATCTGAAAGGAAAGCCTTACTAAACAGGAAACCCAAACCATCTTACTGATAAATATAGTTAAGCTCTATAGGACTCAATAGAGTTAGATGTGTTTATTTTTAAAGCATTGAAAACATAATTGAAAGTAAAAACAATTGCTACTTACAATAAATTGATACCTTCCTTGCATAAAGAAATATAAACACAAAATAATTAAAAGGTGCAGAATACTCTATGAGAGTTTTAACAGTGTGAGCCTCGAGGCCAAATTTGATGGTTTCAAATCCTGATTTATTGTCAAATGGGAAGAGTAATATAATTTACCTCCTACTAAGGCTGAGAGTGTAGTTAAATAAGTCTAAAGTCCTTAGAAAGAACCTGGAACATAATTAAGTACTTGATTATTGCTAGTCAAAGTTTTTGTTATTATAACTATTTAGAACATGTTGATGGAAAATTGGCAAAGGTATAATAAAGAAGTCCCTAAATCATTGCAAAAGCCAGTATCCATAAGTGTTAACACAGGAAGCTACTTATTATCCAGTTCCTTGACTGGAAAATAATATAGGTTCGGTGTTCATAGGCATGAAGGGAACTCAGTGTTCTCACAGATGTTTGTACATGCTGTATGAACATTTCAGTCTTTCTACAGAAAAACTAGCATGCAAAGGTATGTGTGCATTCTCTTTACAAATTGTGAGTCTAAGAACTACTCTGAACAAAATAATCAGATAAGTGCATAAATACTCATATATAGGATCAAAATAATAAAAACAACTTACAATAATAAATTCAACAGAAAGGAATTATTATATATTATATGACAGTGTTCTATCAAGGTGAGATACAGAAAATGAAGTAAGATAATATACATTAAATAAATCCCACATATAAGTGATAGCATATATATATATTTATATATATATATACAGTGAAATCAAGAAGCATACAACTATGTATTGTCTGTTACATTTACACTAAAAATAATTCATTAATCTATCATAGCTAGATTTGAACTTTTGATTCTTCTGGAATATGGAATATCATATAAATACTGTCTTTGTTTTATGTATCTAAGTATATATGAGAAATTGTCATCCTGAGGAAAAACATTCTTATTGTTTTCCTCTATTTTGCTACAACATTCTAATAATATATCAATTTAACACTGAAGAGAATTCACTTATATACTCAAAATACAGTAATTATTTATTGTCTGAATTTAATGTAAATTTAAATCATCTAGAAAAATGAAAAAGGTTTTCAAGAATAACAAATTAAAAATTGTTTAAATTTTTAATGGAGACAAATATTATACATATTTATGGAATACTGTTTGATATCTTGATTATGTTATATTTTAAATAGCAATTATTTTTATTTTTATTTGACTGAAAACGCAAATGTCCACAAGCTTCAATTTAAAGTCTGATTTCACATAGCTGAAAGAAATAAAGCTTAGTTTGACTGAGGGATTCGGGTATAGAATTGATTCTTATTCTCTAGATCCATCACCAGGATAACCTTTCATATCTGGTAACTGCTATTTTTTATCTTAAGATATTTTTATTCATGTATCAATGCTATAGAACTGTATCATAAGTCAATTTTGCTCTCAAGAGTAGGTTAACATAAAAAGATATGCCAGTGGTATGAATTATATCATCTTCTAAATAGGTAACCCATTTTTAAAATTAGTAAAAAATAAATCATTGTTCTAATAAGAACAAAAGCTAATGGCTTGCCAAATTATTTATTATTATCATTATTATCATTATTTGTGTGTGTACTACGTAAGTGCATCACTTGCGTGCGATGTCCAGGAGGCTAGCTGAGGGTGTTGGATTTCCTGGAAATGGAGTTAGTAAATGGCTGTTAGCCACCACGTGGGTGCTGTGAACTGAACCAGGGTCCTCTGCAGAACTGCCAGGGCTCTTAACCGTTGAGCCGTCTCTCCAGCCTGACAAAATGTCAATTTTATGATGAAACGTGTATTCTGAGAAATCCCCAATACTCAAAACTCTCATGAATCCTAATGTCCAATGACTAAAATAATATAGACTTGTGTTTTTAACTGTTTTATAGAATATATAACTACATCTACTATGGACTAAGTTCTTTCTGAACACACATCCTATTCATAACTTGAAACAGAACTCTCAGTAAATCAGAATGTGACTGCATTTATTGGCTGAGTCGTTAAAATGTGAATACATTAAAATGACCTCATTAGAGCAACTCCTAAGCCAATGTCAAAAATGTCCTTGAAGAACAGGAATTAGAACAGGCAAAGACCTAATACCATATAAAAGTCAGGAAGAAGTCCATTTAGAAGCCTTGGAGAGATGACAAGCAGAAGCTGCCCTGGGTAACTACTTGATCTTAGATCCCCGGCCTTTGGAACTGTGAGGAAACTGATTGCTCTTGTTTAAGGCCATCTATGAACTAACAGAGTGCCTACTACTGATCTGATGAATGCAGGTAGTATGGTTTAGTCATTGGTTTGATGTGTCACTGTAGATACGGACAACATAAATACACAAGTCCATGAGCATCATTAGCTTGTGTAATGCAATTTACATGTTCAATATATAAAAAATAGTGTTTCCAAAACTACTACTAAAATTAATATTCTATTAAACCAATGTGAGAGAGCTTGAAGATTAAAATTGTATTTTGCTGCAGTAGAAGGAAATGTAAGATGATGTCTTACATCCCCTGGGGGACATTTCCCACATTTTCAATAATTAATGCATAGGTCAAACACAAGTCAAAAGAAAACCTCAAAGCTTTTTTTGACAACTTAAAAAAAATTTATCTTGAGATATTAGCAAGAGAAACTGTCTGGAAGGAAAATAGGACCTTTCCTTAAACAACGAAATCCAGTACTTTGTATAATTATATGCTAATTTTTAAATTATGAAGATAATTTTTTAAATTACAATGATAACTGTACTTTCAGAGTTTGACAAAATAATCCAATAGAACAAATTGCATGAACATAATATTTAATAGAGAAAATTTAAACTGGCTAAAGATGGAATATTTATTAAGTTGTGCTTATACAATTATTTGCAAAAAAATAATTTGAAATTCATACCAAATATCACATGTGCCAAATGGTTTTAGTTTTGTGTTTGGTATATTTTTGTTCTTTTGTTAATATATTTTTCCATTTAACTTCTTTTATTTTTGTTCAACTTTCTCATTCAATTTTTTCAGTAACGGAAAGTTCTTGAGACAGCATCCAGATATAACGTAGATATTTTTCAGCACCAAGGTTTACATCGTCTCCTTGAATTCATTTGTTGTGGTCTAAATGACAAGAAAACAAAACAAAACAAAATTCCCCTTTGGTTTATGAAATAATTTAAATTGTGAATATTCAATCTGTCCAGAAGAAATGACACCATAACATAGGTATACAGTGACTGTAACTCATACATTATACCTCTAACAATGGCATAAAATGGAAGTGTACACTTTTTTAAAGGGGGAAGGCAAACACTAGTAATAATGTGTTTAGGATGAACAAACAAGTTGAAAGAAAGTGACTGAACAAGGTTGTATAGTGTGAAATAATGACCTACTTCAAGCAAATCCGCTCCGGGAGCTTTCCGTCACAGGTCTAAGGCGATGCTTATTTGGGTTGCTTCTTCTGATGGAATGGAACAAAGAAGCTTGACGCCCTGTTACATCTACCACAAAAAATAAAATAAAATAATAATAATAATTATTGTGTTAGATGTTTGTCTCAAAGCTGTGACAAAATACCTGGGTAAAGCAATTAGTGAGAAGAAAGGTTCATTTTGACCCTTGATTTGAGGGGATACAGTTCATTATGGGAGGGAAGGAACTGGGACCTGCAGCTCCAGAGAGACGTGAACGCAGCTGGGGCTTCTCTTCCCATGTCTGCAGAACGGGAATCACAGAGAGTGAAAGGCCTATCCTCCTGGCCTTTTCCTCTGTTATAGAGCCTTGGCCAGCTCAAGTTATGGTGCGTCTCATTTATATATTTCAATGTTATTTAATATATCAAAAATATAAACAAAAAGTTGATTATGTAATTTTGACCATATTCCTTTTTGCTGCAAAATGATAAAAAAAAAAACCTATCATCTAGTATTTTACTATTACTGGAAATTATTAATATATCTTTTACCATTTTCAATAAAACTTTTATGATTTTCATACAATATAATTTAATGATATTTAAACCCCTTCCCTCTCTGTGTCTCCCACTCAATCAATTTGTTGTACTTCATATATATATAATAGGATATATACATATATAATAGGTCATATATAAAGCATATATTAACTGTATATTATATACTATCATACATAATTACATATTATATAATAAGGCATATAGAATCTAATTTGTGTCCCCAAATGTCATTCAGTGTAGATCCATCCACTGGAACATGGGTCAGCATGCAAGTGTCACATCTTTGAAAGACACTGTCTCTCCCCTTCCAGCAGCCATCAGTTACCAAAAATTTCTCCAATGGGATTGGGGTTCATTTTGTACTTCCTGATGACTATGCTGGAATTTTGACTGGTTTGAGCTTGCATGGGACTAGTGCATGCTGTCTCTATTGTAAGTTCATTTGAGTACTGACCTAGAGAACTGTATTTCCTTGTGGTCACCCCCTACCTCTGGCTCTTTTAATCTTTCCACTCCTTTCTGCAATGATCTCTGAACCTTGAGAGGCAAAAGTTTGATATAGCTGTCCTATTCAGGGGTAAGTGCTCTGCAAACTCTTGTTCTCTGCACATTGGCCAGTTATGGGTTTCTGTGTTAGCCACCATTTACTTCATAAGGAAACTTCTCTGGTGAGAATTCTTTGGTGAGAACTGAAAGATGCATTAATCTATGGGTATTAGTAGTAAGGATCAATTAAATACTAGAAATATTTAGCAGAAAATTAATATTAGACTTTTCCCTATGCTCTGTTTCTATCTGGCCTCAGATTCCTAGGACTGATGTGAACGTTAGGTATAGGCATCGTCCTATGAAATGGAACTTAGGTCTAGTTAGAGAGTGATTGATTACTCCCATAGTATTCTTGCCACTATTGGATGGTTGAGTATATCTTGCTAGGCCAGCTGTTGCTGTAATTCACAGGATTCACAGCTGGGTAATGTTGATTTTTATTTTTTCTTTATGGTAGCATGCTTAGCACTTTCCAGCACAGCATTATGAACACTAGCCAGTAGAGATGAGGCTTCAAAGTTATTACTAGCTTAATTTCTCCTTGATTATCTTACAGCTCATGTATGTAGTGTTTTCAGCATTAGGGTCTTAGCATCATCAGTTATGAATGATTATCAAGAGAAGAGGGTCTATGAAATCCCTGATCAACAGCTTCTAGAGAAAGAGTTAATTCCTTACATTGAAGCTTTATTTTGTTAGCCTGTAATATCCAGAATGAATGATATCTGTTATAAGGTAACTCCTTTCAATCTCCTTTTTTGGTCTTTTTTTGTGAGAGGATCTCTCTGTAGCCACAGAAAGTCTGGAGTTCTTTATATGTACCAGACAGTCTAGATCTCACAGAAATCTGCTCCTCTGCCTCCTGAGTGCTGGTAATAAAGGCACCTGTCACCATATCCAGCTATAATTTATTTGTTATTGTGTATGTGTATATACTTTAAGAATTTTCTATTGTGGTGGGTTTCCATACGACTTTTTCTAAAAGGCCTTTAATGTTGCTTATCCCATCCCATTCCAACCCCCTCCAACCCTCACATCCCCCGCCCCACGTAACCCTTCGTACCCTAATATTCTCCTGTCGCCTTTCTCCTCGCTGCATCTTCCACCCCTCCCAAGAAGCCTTCCTCCCATCCATGGCCATTTACTAGTTTCTGGACATCCCTGGATTTTCATATTGAAGCAAGTATATCTAAGATTTCAAAGGTAGCATCCACTTATGAGAGATATTTTTATAGTCATAAAAACAGCATGGTACTGGCATAAAAACAGACATAGTGATCACTGGAATAGAACTGAGGACCAGGATTAAAACGCACGCATTTATAGGCATCTGATTTGTGACCAAGAAGTAAAAATATACATACATTGCAGAAAAGACAGCATATTCAATAAATGGTGCTTATGAAACTGGATGGTGGTGTGTAGAACAATGAAACTAGATCCTTCTATCTCACCATGTATAAAATCCATTTCCAAATGGATTGAAGACCACAGCATAAGACCTGATACCCTAAATCAAACAGAAGTTTTCTTCTCTCTGTAGGGAATTCAATGTAACTTATAGGCAACAGAAAGAAAAATTTTAACAGGAATCCTATATTGCATTCATTAAGTGCAACAATTGACAAATGGGACCACATGAAACTAAAAAAAAAAAACAAAACAAAACAAAAAAAACTTCTGTACATCAAAGGACACCATAATTTGAGTGAAGAGGCTACCTACAGAATGGGAAAATATCCTGACAAAAAACATTATCACAAAAAATACAATAAAAACTTCTAACAAGTAACTATAGGAAGTTTTCTAAAGATGAAATGCAAATAGTTGAGAAATAAATGTTTAAAAGTTCAACAGTTTTAGACATCAGGGAAATGCAGATTAAAACCACTTTGAGATTTCATCTAACCCCACCCCAGTCAGGCAGGTAAGATCCCAAAACAAACAACATAAATGCTAGCAAGGATGTGGTAGAAAGGGGACCACTTGTTGAGTGTGGGAGGGGTGCAAACAGCTGCACTACGGGAATCTGTGTGGAGATTCCTAACAAAGCTCAGAATTTATCTACCACATGACCCCACCTTTGTCCTCTTGGCTATGCACCCAGAAGACTTTATACATTACTCCAGAAATACCTATACATCCATCTTCATGTTCCCTTTTCATATAGACAGAAACTGGAAACAACCTACATGCCCAGCAACAAACAAATGGATAACGAAGGTTTGGTCCACATAGACAATGGAATCTTATTCAGCTCTTAGAAAATGAAAGTCACAGGGAAATGTGTGGAACTGAAAACATGATTCCGAATCAGGTAACAAAGACCCAGAAAAGCAATACACCTCTTAAAAAGAGCAGAAGTAAGTTCATCAGGCAAGTATCTCATTTAGGGTAGATCATTCTTCAAAACTGAGAGTACCAGGCACTACCTGCACATGCCACTGTGCCACGTTTATGGGCAAAGTTTGTCCTAAGAACTCTAGGATATACTTTCACCCTTGTCAGTTGGGGGGAATAAGAAGGTAAAGGGGACCAGGTGTCACAAAACTGGAAATCCTGGTATGGCCCTTACTGTCCTGTACTGGTGGGATTTTGTCACAGACTGCCTACATTCCATTTTTCCCTCAGCTGTTAATACTCCAGACTCCTTTTTAGAAGGCATGGCCTTTCATGTCCTAGAGTTATCAAACATAATACAAAAAAGGAGTTACCATATGGCATTGTAGAGTTTCACTGATTCATGTTGCTCTTTAGAGTAACTGAAGCATCGGGCCTAGCTTCACATAAGAATGTTGAAAGAATAGCAACCATTCAAACATTCGCTGCTTGGTTTAGGTCTGGTGATTTACCATTCACATAAGAATGTAGCTTACTTTTCATGTTAATGCTGGTTAAATCCACTCTACACTCAGAAACCCAAGTGACTTTTCTAAAGCATCTGGTGGAATCAAGTTTCTGCTTACCATCTTTTGGACATCTCCATCATCCATAAAACATAATACGAACATGTTATCAGAGACCTTACACACTTACTCCTTCATCTCCTGTCACCCCTTCTCTCCAACTTCATGCCCCAGTCATAATTAAGAATATAAAATGGAGTTTCACTCTGCCTGAAATGTTTCTTTCTTTCCATGTTTACCTATGGAGGGCATTTAAGGCCCTCTTTTCTCCATAGATCTCCAGTGTCACCTGCTCCACGAACGGTTTCTGAGCTCCTACATTCATTGATTTTTCTGTTCACATTCACAAAGATTCTTACTCCAATACTGAGGTTCTTTATCAGTGTCTCCAACTGGACTATAAGACACTTTTAAAGGTTGAGAACTTTTCTTTATTGTTGTATGACAAAATCTAGAATATTCTGTAATGCAATATAATAACTCTGTAAATGCCTAATCAATGAATAATGAAAAAACTTGACAGATGAATAACAACCTGGAACGGTTTATGAGGTCAACTCCTTCAGCTCTCCTCAGCATCTATGATTGTTTTCAGAAGTTCTCAAGTGCTTATGAAGTTTCACCAATGTCCTTCTCACTCTTGACAGACCCTGGTATTTTGTTGTATTGAACTCTTGTAAAATCAGAGTTACCTAACTCCATTTTTCCTCTAGCACAACTGAAATTCTGAGCCAGGTGAAACAACTTCAATAGCTTCCTTTCCTGGTGCCACAAAAGGCAACAGAACAGATGAACACTCTTTTGAGCACCTCAGGAAGCAGAACCTCATGTCCATAGCCAGGGTGATACAATCACAGCCTAGAAACTTCACATTTCTATAGCATCATCACAGACTTTTCACTGGGAGAAGGAGTTGAAAGACTGGAGAAGAGAAATTACTAGGCTACTATATTTTTTCTTTAAATTTTTTTACTGAATCATTGTGTATTTCATATAGAAAATCTCAATCAATATTAATCATCTTTATAACTCCTTCCCCTACAGCACCCCCAGTCCATTATCCCTAAACTGGAATTCATACATTCTTTTATCTGTGTTAAAGTATATTGTGTTAAGTTAGTGTCCTAAAATGATCACGGTGCAGGTTCATCCACTGAGGTCTAGTCGGCCTACCCAGAGTCCTTTGCTCTAGGAAGACTAACTCATCCTTACCCAACAGTAAGCAGTTGCTTATATTTATTAAGCAAATGTTGGGATCTGTTACCAGTTTCTCAAGTTCCATGCCGGTTTTTTATCTGCTTGAGTTTGCATGGGTCTTGAGCATACCAAAACCATTACTGTAGGTTCTTATGAGCAGGGTCCCAGGAGTTTGTAGGATTCTATTTCCATATGGTCATGCACCTCTTTACTATTTCTTACAATCTTTCCTCCCCCTCTTCCACAATGGTCCCTGAACCCTAGGTAAGTGAAACTTGATATAGGAGTCTTATCTGGGGACATGCACTCTGCAGATTCCTAATATCCATGCTTAACCATTTGTGACCTTTTTGTTACTGGCCCTTCCTTGCATGAGGGATCTTCATTAATGAGGGTTGAGGGATTCATTGGTGACTTCTTTACCCTTTGTTCTATATTGTGTGAGCCTTGGGTATAGAGGATGCATTATAGTTGCATTGCTTAGGCATGGGCAATTCACAAACAATGTCTGTGTGTGACCAGCTGAGGTACTCTGTAGTAGTCTCTGTCTGGTGCAGAAGAAGTTTCTTTGATGAGTGGTGAATGGGATACTTGATTGTAAATATAAGGATACATATGTTAATTTAGTAAGATGTTATATTAACCTAGGGATGCTGTAAACAAGCTCCACTTTTGAAACATTATTTAGATAGAAGCAAATATAAAAGCCTCCATAGTATATGAAACCAATGTCTCATCCATTATTTCTGTATTAGGATCTTTGTGTGGGTCAATGTTTCCACAGCTACAACAGGCAATCTTAAAACTCAGGACACTGCTTGATGGTTTTTAATCCTAATATGCTCCTATTTAGTCTCCCAAGAAAGCAAAACTTAACACAAAGGAAAAATGCACGTTTATCTCAAGGGTTCACAACCCCTATTATTAGAGACATGAAACCATTTCTAGAAAGTTTCCATCTTGAATTGGAAACATGATATGACAATGAGTTAGACAAGATTCTCCCTTCAATATGATCTGCCAGACTTACACACAAAGGCAGAAATTGTCACTCCAATTCAGGGAAGCCTAAGGAATTACTTTTATTGTCAAGACATGACCAAAGTTTCTGATAGAAACCCATAAAGAATTTCATAATATAGCCAGAGATCCCCATGAGGTCTTTGAGTAATCAACAACCATTGTGCACCTTCCCTTTGTTACTTCTAACACAGTCTACCAGTGAGCTACTACACTTAGTAAAACAGTATAGGATACATAACTAAATTTAAATTTCACATAGAAAATTTCATAAGTAAGTCCTGTGTAATATATGGAGCATATACATTAAAATATACTCATTGTCTGACATTCAAATTTAGCTAAATGTTCTGAAATTTCAATGTCAGTACTACTTTATCAGAAATGATGGAAGATCATCAGGGAAACGGTCTAGAGAATTCTCCATTTTTATCTGTACACTTTGAACTAGTAAGTATGAAACCCTTATTCCAAAGAACAGGCTGTAATGAAGTACACCCTCAACATTGGACATTTTTCCACTTGTTTTTTTTCACTGTCTTCTGATTTTAAAGAGTTGTTTATTCTTTCTAAGCTTAATAGCTCAACAAATATCATTCAAACTTCATTAGACAAAGGGAAAACACTTTGTTTATACAAAATGAAGGAAACCTCGTGGTGTTCACTAAGAAAAGTATTAAAGAAGTTTGAAAAAGCTAAACTTAATAGGCCAATTTCTCCAAAGATATTTTCCTAGCTTGATATCCCCCCAATCTGAAAAATATCGTTGCATCAAGTAAGTACAATGCAAACCAAATTTAAGGTTTCCTTGTCACTCTATCAAATTGACGATGTTCCTACAATAAAAATAAGACAAATAACTGATCCGTAGACCATAGCAATTGGTACAGCTTTTCCCAAAACCTGGAACAGAACCAGAAAAGGTTTCTGTGGGAGTTTACTTTGGTCCCGGTAAGGTTATACTCTCAATGCTGGCCAACTTTGAATACTTTTACTAGATATATTCAGCTTTCTGTACCATTTGGACTCCTGCCTGAAGTTGACATTGCATAAATTGCATTCAAGGAACTATAAAACAAAGAGTTGAAAGGTCTTGAATCTGTAGCATGTATTTTCTAGTATGCAGTCATGATAATCGCTTAAGGATTTAAAAATAAAGAATCTTATTTCCCCTTCTATGTAACAAATGCATGCTAATCATTAGAGAAGCAACAATCTAATATGATTTTAAAATGTCTTAGTGACAAAGTTTATTGTCCGTGGTAGAGCATTAGAACAAAATATTTAAGGGCATTTTAAAATTTCTCTTTCTTAGACAAGTGACTCAATCTCTGTATATATATATATATATATATATATATATATATATATATATATATATCTACACTTATCGATCAAATGGTGTTAATAAGCTATTCTATTTAGATATTAAAATATTACACATGATATTTCCATATAAAACAGTGAGAAGGGCCCCTGACTTCCAGAAACATTCAGAAGATAATAATTATTAGCATTTAGAAATATGTCTCCATGGGAAAAACTCTGTTATGAGTATCTGACTCAACAAGAGAGAGTGAATCATACAACTACAGAATTTCAGAGGTGACCTACTTCATATTCTGTTTGAATAAAGAAAATTGTATTTGTGTGCATAGAAAAATGTCTGAAAGCTTTCATAGTAAATGGTTAGTCATGTTAACTTTGATGGTTAAAATAATTTGAAAAAGGAATAGGGGAAATTTGTTTAATTTGGTTTCTAGATCATTTTTTGTAATGAGACATTCATAATACTGAATGTGTGATTTCTTTTTAATGTGTCAGGGTAAATGTTTGTAAGTTCTCCTGATGTGCCTGTGCTATTATTTTGGAGTGGCTGGCATTTCTTTCTATCTTTGGAGCTATCCCCACTGAGTCAGCAAGTCACTGTTCCGGGAAGAGAATAGAGAACAGAAATGCAGAGAAGAAGGGGGAGAGTGTGAGGAATGGGAATAATTTATAATGACAATATTTGGGAACAGAACATGATAAGAAGGAGGAAGCAACTATATTCATGATGAAAAGGGTAGACTAAGCATAGAGGTATGTCAGAAGTGTCTAGACAAAGGAACTAACTGGAAGCTTGCATCCTGAGACAGTTCTGCCTGCCTATGTATGGG
This sequence comes from Eospalax fontanierii, assembly GCA_035773235.1. Taxonomy (NCBI): domain Eukaryota; kingdom Metazoa; phylum Chordata; class Mammalia; order Rodentia; family Spalacidae; genus Eospalax; species Eospalax fontanierii. The sequence goes on from CM069527.1 coordinate 11,779,448, forward strand.
AATCCATCTTTAGGAGCCAGTGTTTCATCTTTGATCGCTCAGGAGGAGTGACACACAGGGATGTGCACTGAAGAGTCTGTGTTTATATCAGGGAAATCATAAGCCCCTAAACTACAGATATTTCCAGCACCTACAGAGATGAGAGTTAGTGATACACTGAGCAAACCACTACCTCTACATTTCACGGGAACAAAAAGAACAAGCTCAGAAATCCATCTCCAATGTCAGAATTTTCTGTGCACTGTGTAGGGCTCCATGTCCATTGATGATACTGCATTTCCTTAGAACTTGATATGACTACAGTGTACAGTAACTTTAGGCACAGAAAAACCTTTACCCCTTTCTTCAAATGGTCCAAATTAGAGTAGTCTACTAACAGTTGAACTCGAGCCTGCAGGAGAACAAATGTCCCAGGTATCTCTAAAACCTAAGCCCAACTTCACTTAGAACAGACAGAGCACATACTCTGAAGAAAAAAGTAGCAACTGTGTCATACGATCATTATTCAAGCTAATTTAATAATTCATACAAAAGTATATAAGAAAAGGTCTTGGCTCATGGTGAGTTCTCAATAGTAACTAGATAAAATAAATTTTATTGCCTTTTGCTCTGTTAAAGAGATTTAAAGCTGAACTCTCATAAGCCATGAGAAAATGTGACTATTTGTTTAATCAATCATGATTCTGGCTCTAGATTTAATCAGTCATCAAAATCTACTATTTAAAGTAGTGAATTTCCAGACCTGAGTAAGAAAAATGTCTTGGAGATGGAAGAGCTTAGCCAAAAGACATGGAGAAATATTACCCACTGAATGAGAAGGGAGCGCCTGGGGAGCCCGAGCAGCAGGCCTTCAGGCCCTGTTTTAGCCAGGACAGTGTCAGCAATGAGGAATACTGAGACACTCAGGAGGGAACAGCTCCTCATGCCATTGTGCCTCGAGGAGCATGCCAAGAACACCTGGGATTGGCAATGTCCCACCCAGGGAGCCACTGCACACAGGGTAACAGTATTGAAGCTGTCTAGGTAAGAATCTAGAGACCAGTCACGCAGTGTGCATCACAGGTAGAGAATATGGCAAAGGTCAGTGGAAGGAATCGAGAATTAACGAGGCATGGAGGTTTTCCCACTGAATGAGCCAGCTCTGTATCCAGACTCTTTAGGAAATACCTGAAACATTGGAGCTAAATATAATTAAATATTCTTGTCTCTGAGATCTTTTCTTCAACATCAATATTACTGTGGTTGATTTGAGCACCTGCACCTTCAAGCTATTTACATATGCTACTTAGTAAGATGCTTGAGTAGTATCCCTGGTCCCACTGTTACTGTGATTCGCATTGGTGCCAAAGACAGAGGACAAAAGTGTATAAGAAAAATGGAAAATGGAAAACTAGTAGCTGTGTATAACCTTATGTATTCCTGAAAACAGAATAATGAAAAAGAATATGAAAATAAATAGCATTGCTTAATGTTGGATTAACAAGTATGTGACTATCTCAATAGTTAAATAACTTCTCCATTTGTGTATGGAAACACAATTGCAATAACAATTGAAATATGGGCAAAATGCATGCAAATTCTTGATGCTGATATTTCAGAAATAGTTATATGCTTTTTAAAATATATAAGATGTAATAAAGTCAACTATGGATATCAACCAGATATGTTGTTTATTTATGCAGAAAACCCCAAAGAGGGCGAGAGAGATGGCTAAGTCCTTATGAGCACCGGCTGCTCTTGCAGAGGACCTGGGATAATACCCAGCACCCACATGTGACATAATAACTGTCTGTAACTCAAGTTCCAGGGAATTCGACACATTCTTCTGACCCTAGCAGGCATTGCAGGAGATTCATGGATATAAAATAACAATAATAAAAGAAATAAAGAAAATCCCAAAGAATCAACATATGAAATAGTAAGAACTACTAAGCTTGTTCAACAAAGAAGATGGTTATAAGATCAATTAATTAAAAATTCCATGAAGTTACAATAACTATAGCAACAATAACAAACTAGAACAAAAGCAGATAGGATGCTGTTTAAAAATACAATGAAGGGCTAAAAAGAAAACATTTGACTCTAGGTATATGTAAAATATCATTTGACTAACAGAATACATATTTTACTTTTCTTTCTCTTCCCATGATATATGCCATGCCTAAGCCAACTTGGGGAAGAAAAGGTTTTATTTGGCTTATACTTCCACATCACATTTTATCATTCTGGAAGGTCAGGGAAAGAGTTCAAGGGAGGACCCTGGAAGTGCAAACTGAAGCAGAGACCATGAGGGAACACTGCTTACTATCTTGCCCCCCGACCCTTCTTTGCTCAGCTACTTTTCTTATACAGCTCAGTTCCCACATGCCCAGAGATGGCACTACCCACAGTGGGGTGAGCCCTCCTAAGTCAATCAGCGATTAAGACAATGCCTCACAGCTACAGTCACAGAGGTCCATGATGGATCATGTCTTCTTAAAGGATGAATCAAAATAAACCATTCCCTGCTAAAACTGCTTTAGTCAGATATTTATCATGGTGATGGGAAAGTTCACTAACACCCAATATGAACGGATTCTGAATTTGTTTATATGACTGGTTTTATCAGTAAATTTTATTTGTCCCCCCACAGCTTCTGCCCTGATGTCAGGTATGAACTCCCTGCTGTGAGTCCAGGTAGAAAGTGGTTGAATATTCTCATAATATTTGTGCTACTTTGACCTGTGGGCATATTTTTCCAAGTTAGTCATTATTGTAGCTTGAGAGTTCACACTTGGGTAATGTTGATGATTGCCTTTGACAGTAACATGCAAAGCACCCTGTAGTACGACAAAAGCTAGCTAGCAGAGATGCAGCTTCCAGGTACATAGTAGCTTGATTTCTACTTGTTTGTTCTGTGATTCAGGCATGTAGTGTCTTCAGCAATACAGTTTTACCATCAAGTACATAGTACTTATGTATAACTAAGTACAATGTCAATACCAGTGTTGGAGGATAATTTGTATCTCTTTGGTCAACAGCTCTAAAAGAAGTCCAAAACCCAGTGCTTTGCATCTTTGAGCCTGTGGTGTCTGTCAGGGGCATTGGATCCCTGTTATAGGTACACACACACACACACACACACACACACACACACACACACACACGCACATACACACACACACGTTTTATATATATATATATATATATATATATATATATATATAGAGAGAGAGAGAGAGAGAGAGAGAGAGAGAGAAATTCCATTGTAGGTTTCCACATGACTCCACAAATATACCTGCAGAAGACATTTACTTTAGGTGGTCTTAGGACATGTAGGCACCTATGTTGGTAATAGCATAGCCTGTAACTTTGAGCCACCAATGCCATAACAATGCAGGGGCCTATAAAAACTGTGAAGGGTTTCAACTCAGGACCCAAGTTCTTTGGGAGGAAACTCCACTGAGTCTGTTGGTGTGAATAAATATTCCTGAGTCTCTTGGTACTTTCTCTGTGTGTGGTGGGTTCTCACGTCTCACTTTCCCTTAACAGAACCACTCCCCAACAAGTGTGTTAACACAAACTGATCTGTGGATAAAACAACAAGGAAATTGGAGTTTGATACTCAAATCGTTTTAATACTGCAAGATGACAAACTGATATTCCTTAGTCTTCACTCTGGCTTGTCTCCTCTTTTCCCATCTCTAATGTCACATAATGTTGGAATGTCACTAGGTGGGCTGGGAAGAATTATGTTCATGAACAGAAAATAGGACTGACGAAGCAGAGAACTATTTTCATTCTCTTCTTAAATTAAATTTTGCATACTACTTTGAACATTTTCTAAACACATGTAGTGCATATAAAATAGATGCTGTACTCCAGTTGTTTCCCAGTGTTGCTGCTCTTTTTAAATACCACCTGGGCATCTTAGAAAATATCGATGCTAAGCTTCTATTCCAGACTCTCTGCCTTAATTGGCATTAGCTGTTATCTGGGCACTGGGACTTTGAGAAGCTCCCCAGGTGATTCCAATGTGCGGCAAAGTTTTGGAACCACTGCTTTACCCTTCAAAATCGAGGTACACTTTTATTCTGACTTTGTAGAAATCAAAGATCCCCATAGAGGGATCCATTTGTCAATATATCCTGTGTTTTCAGTGTATAGCGTAGTTTGGTGCTTGTTTAGCTTTTATCTTTGTATGACCGCAATGTGACTTCTCAGGAGCTCTTTTCAGTTACCTAAGAGCTTTCTCTGTACGTTTAAGGTAAGAAATTAGAACAACTTTTTGGTATCTTCCACCGAATAATCTGGGAGACATGGCCACTGTTCATACTTTACAATCTTCAGAGAAATCACATTATAATGTCAGTGGTGAATTTATAGAGATTTAAGTTTTGAAACTGATGTAGCTGTTTTCTGGCCTCTGGAATACAGATAATAATTAGCACTTAGAACCCTGACATTATGTTAAATGTCATATTTAAATTGACTTTTCTTTCAAAAAGTTGTGTGTGTGCTCATTTCCATTGGAAGATAAAAGTTAGGACTCTTTATTCTCAAGAAGTTGAAAAGAGTAAAATTCTTATGCTTGAGATAGATCTCCAGGAATGTGGTTCCAAGCATCAGATGGAATAGCATTTTTCCAGGAGAAGATTCTATGTTCTGTTTCATTGCCATTGACTGTGTACATCGTCTTCCTGTTTTCATTCTATCCACAGCTAACACTAATCCATTTCACCTAAATTTTGAACTAAATTAAACTCATATGTGTGAATCAAAATATCAACCTGAAATATGGTAGTAAAAACCAAGACAAGCTGAAACTCCTGTGAGCTCACTTAACTGATAAAGTTTGTAAATTTTAAGGAGATGGCAATCCTTCTGTTTTCTAACTAAGGCATGAGCACAGAAAACTGGGATTTCTCCTTTAAACTGTTTTGCCTTTCTGTACCTTTCTAGGTTAGCAGATAACGTGACCTTGACATTTAACACCTTGGTGTTTCTATACTGGTTAATGTGTCACTAGCCATGTAGGCACTTACTTGACAGCTTGGAACACCTGGAAATTCCAACATAACTCATTTTTAGCGATGTTCTAAGTCCTATTAATCACTGAGAATTTTCATGTATGAATGTCCTATTTTGTGTGAATGATTTTACAAATATTAACATATTTCTTTTTTTTATAAGGCAAAAAAGGGGGAACTGTAGCTATGAATTTTTTGGACAAAACTCATTTACTTAAATTTCAAACAACAACATTGTTCGATATTTTTATACTATTTCAGCTTTCTTTTACTCTAAAATGCTACTAGGTCTGTCTTGGGTTCCTTTGTAACCTAAACAGCTTAAATCCCTCATGACATGTCTTTTCTGTACCTTTGGCCAAGAACAATATGTGTGTGTGTGTGTGTGTGTGTGTGTGTGTGTGTATTATGAATATCGAAAAAGCTACAAGCATTGGATATATGTTGAAAGCAATGAGAATCATCCCACTTGTGTTGCAAACAGTAGGTGGATAACTGCTGTTTGTGGTTATGTGTGCTATTCTAGGCCAGTAGGGGTCAGAAAGAAAAAAAAAATCACTTTTCCTTCCCCATTTCATGCTGGTCGAACCATTTCAGTAAAGAGAGAGAAGGCATTTGTTTGAGTTCACAGTTTCAGAAGCAATCTGCAGGACAATGTCTTACAAGAATTCAGGCCCCACTCTTGATAACATAGACACTAAGGATCAGGCTGTTTGGACTCAAGCATCACAATAAGGTGGCATCACACTATTTTACTACTCTATGTCTCTTTTTCAGTTTTGCCTGTTATCATTTCTAATTTGAACAAATACTATATCTCTATCATTTTTCCCTGGAAAATAGATGATTCACCCCAAGAATAGTATATATAGTGGCCCAGGTGCAGATGAGTTGTCACCCTGTTCTTATCATATAATCACACACATATAAATGTTGTATGTGTTTGTAAAAACTCATTTTATCAGGAAATACAAGCCATATATAGAGGATGTGTAAAAACCACATTTACAGCTTAAAAACCATCACAAAAAAAGTGCCTATCATCATGAACTATGAGAATGCATCGACTGTTTCTGCTCTAGAATCTCCATTGCTACCCATAATAGCCACTGTATTTAAATCTACCATTCCAGTTTAATTGTAACTTTTTTTGAAATATATATATATATATATATATATAATCATGCAGCATGTTAGCTATATTTGGAATATTTTACTTGACGTGTGTGTGTGTGTGCGTGCACACTCTGCAAAGTCCCTTATGCCATTGTTCTAATTTTTGTGTGAACTGAGTTAAGAGGTACAACTCTTCAGGACTGAGGCTGAGGTGATCTTCTGATTCTTAACTCCTTTTTATTCTCTGTCTCACTGAACTGCACCGTGATGTTAAAACTGTTGAGAAAGTGCTTTTTTACCTTTGCTAGGGTCCATGCTCGCAGGAGCACCTGATAAAAGATGCTAGAAATGAAAGAGCTCTGTGACCTTTCCAGTGCAGAGCCTTCTCCTTAAGCTTTCTAGGGAGGGCTTGTTACCTGACCTCTCACTACTTGGCTTTCCCCAAAAAGGCAAGGACTTGTTACCTTCCATGGTTTTGTTTCTATTAAAAACAATGTGAAAAGTTTTTCCCTTACTCCTGGAAAAAAGTATGTAAACAACAGTTTTGTCTGTCAAGTAGATAGAATTCTAGGTCATCTGTGAAATTCGTGTATTAGGGGTTCTACATGCATGGTACATTGATTCTTATACTCTGATAATTTTCTGATGATATATATACTATTGGTGTATGGTGTAGTCATGAAACCTTGAATCTTCTGAATGTTATATTTGATGTTTATTTAATTTAAACATGAATTAAGAAATTGTGCTGAGTTCATTTGGAGTCATGATAACCAACTCAGTTTAAGAATATTTTACTGTAGTATGTAATATTAAATTGTGTTTGTAACCTCTGTACTTACAATTCATATACCTACCTAGTTCCAGCTCCAGTATTATTTATCTTACTGTTTCCTTTGACCAGAGTTTCATTTCCAGCTTCCTCTTTAGCAGACTGTGATAGGTCACGTTTTTCATTAAGGCCTCCCTGGACTCCAGTTAGGGATGACCTTTCTTTGTGCTCTCATAACAACCTGTCTATGTCATTTTTAATTGTTTAGTAGATTATACTGAAATCCCTTGTATATGTTAATCGCACTAACTTTACATTCCTCAAGATTATTTTCCTTGTCCTATTGTTTAGACTAGCACAAATCAAGTCAAGCAGAAGATTCTTTATGACCTTTGTCTGCCATTAGATGGGATCCAAGAATAAAATCATAGTCTGTCACAGAGATTCTCTACATGTGAGTCCAGACCAGAACAAGAGGATTACCAGGTCCAACAAATGTTAGAATGCAAATCGCAAATTCTCCCAGGACGCTGTGGCATACTAGATCAGAAACACTGGGAGTGAATTTCAGAAGTCTTAAATTGATTCTGATAGATGATAAAGTGTGTAAACCACTGATCTCAGAGAGTTTATTTCACTAGTGGACATGAGGCAGGGTCTAAAGTCTTTTCCATGTGTCTTCAAATACCGAAATAGCATGCTCAAATGAAAATTGTTGCAACACTTGTTTCAGAATATTCTCATTTGTCCCTCGTTTATGTAATCTTGAGGGAAAGGTACGTGGGAAAACATCTAAAAGTCATTTTCTTGGCTTTCATTATGTCAGAGCATTAGGAAGTCAATCACTCATTGGGCAACTTTGTTATACTACAAGGATGACATGTTAAATGAATGTTTTTGTGCTAGATTCAGGAGTCCCTAGTGCCTTTATCTCTTAGCTATACATCATGTGTTTCTTATACAGTTCAACTTTCAGACTGCTTGTGAAATGCTGGCAATACGAACTTATAGCCAAGAGATTTAGACCCAGAGGGCTACTTTCTAATTTCTCCATGCAAATGTGACACCAAACCACATTTTCAGTATTTTCCTTTTGTGCTGATTTCCTGAGAAAGTAACTCTCTTATGAATGCTGATTTGGGTGCTTGTTTGACTTATGATTGTTTTCTGGTATGTGGAAAATAAGTACTTTGGTGTCAACTATTAATCAAATCTTAGGGTGTTTATATTTGAACATGAAAACTGTACATCTTAAGAAAATGTACCTTGGTTACAGTGAAACACAGACAAAATGCAATGATGTTAACATGATCAAGGATTTGTGAGCCATAAATTTTTAAAGAAAAGTTATTATATATGATCCTTCAGAAATGTCCATGGTCTCCAAGCACTCCAGCTAATGAACAATTTTACTGTGACATTAGGATGCATGTCTTTAAGAGCATCTGACCTCTTCTTTCTTTGGCTTTGTTCAAAGTACCTAGGGATATGCCAACAGTGAAAATATCATTTTATATTGTGTGTCCCCCCTTTACTATAAAACCAATAATGAAGAAATTAAGATAACTTTATACTTATTGTAGCCAACTAAATTTAATTTTTTATTTTAATTTATAACATCAAATTGTTCTGTTAGACCATTTCTGTCTGCATTTTCTGCTAAGAGGAACTCAGATATTAAACTTTTTAGTTTTTTAAGTTATGTATATGTGTGTGTATCTCCATGTTTGTATTTGCACATGAATGAGGTACCCCAGGAGGCCAGAGATATCCAAACTTCTAGAGCTACAGTTACAGATGATTGTGAGTTGCCTGACATAGGTCCTGGGAATTGAACTTGGATCCTCTGCAAGAGCACTATGCAATGTAACATGTGAGTCATTGATTAGTCTCCAAATATTAAACTTTATAAATATAAGCATTTATTATGTATTATCTGTAGGATTACACATCAGAATAAACATTCTAACTTTTATATCCCAAGGCATATATTTTATAGTTTAACATAACTAACATTTGCAAAACACCATTCAGGTACTAAGAGCAATGCAATGCAAAGACAGGAAAACCAGATCTTTTCTCAAGAAGCTTATACTTTTTAAACAAGACATAGATGAATAAACAAAAAATATAGTATGCAAGGTGATTCTTTCTTGTTGCTCCTGAGGTTTTTGATACTTATTGAATTGATTTGCTAGGTCTGCCTAAACATGTTACCACAGCTGGGTAGTTAATACATAAAACATTCATTTTCTTACAGTTCTAGAAGACGCAAGTTAGAGAGATGAGGTATTCACAGAACTGGCTCATAAATGGCCATGCTTTCCCTGTTTTACTTGATATTCATTTGTTCATGTCTGAGCCTGATTATCTTCTTCCTAACAGAAAGGCAGTCATACTAAATTAGGGTGTAGTAAATTCAAAGTAGTTAATATTTTAGAAGATCTATTTTTAAAACATGAGTTTAATAATGTATTGGGATAAAAGATTTTATAGGTTGGTGACAAACTATGTATACAGTATGAATTGAATTGTGTTCTTTCAAAAAATTCGCATATTTAAAGCATAAAGCCAAACGTCAAGAGAATAAGTATTTATGGGGCTGGAGAGATGGCTCAGCAATTAAGAGCACTGAGGCTGCTCTTGTAGAGGACCTGGCGTCCGTTCCTAGCACCCACGTTGTGGCTAACAACCATCTTTAACTCCAGTTCCAGGGGATCTGACCCCCTCTTGTGACCTCTGTAGGCATTCTGCAATGTGGATACACATACATACATGTAGGCAGTACCCTCATACACATAAAATAAAAATAATAATAAAGAATTTTAAAAATACATTTATAAGTAAAAATACATATATTTACAATAAAATATTGTATATAAATATTTGAAGAAACATATGTGGTGCCAGGGTTTAAATATTTCCAAAGATAGAATCAATTGGCGTTTTATATTTCTTTAAATTCAAATATCTATGGTCAATAATTGAATAATAGTGGTACTTATAAATAGTTTTCTCTATCTACCTCACTATAGCTCGAAGGTAGAGTTGATATGAAAAATAAGAGTAGCAAAGTGTGTCAAAGGTAGCAGAAGATTGGCAGTTTAGACAAGTAGCAGTTTTCCTGTTCTTCAACACATCCCATTATGAAAATGAGTATGACTAACAAGCATAGAAGAAGGCCTGGGAATATTAGGTTATTCAGCATGAGAGTCAATCCGCTCGATTGCTTTTCTTAATGCAATGTGTTATAACATAATGAAATATGCATAAAGATAAAGTGAATGCTTAATTTCCAAGAATATCTATGGGACATCTGGGAATAAATTAACAGATAGATATAAATAATTAATACGATAACTGTTGAATAACTTAAACTTGAATTTAGCAGACGATTTTTGGAGAAAGGTATTAGTCCAGTCATGATTTGGGTCTCATACAGGCTGAGAGATGAATACTAACCATAGAAAGTAGAAAGCAGATGCTGACCATGTTTACATGGGAATAAAGTGAACAAATACAATCAGCTCTTTTCTCCATATAATGCTGTAAAAAGAAAGTGACAAGACATTTTTTCCCCATATTTTGACATATTTTTCCTGCTTCTTAGAAGTATTGTCTTCAAGAACTGAAGAAATGGCTCATTGTTTAAGAGTACTGGCTGCTCTTGCAGAAGACCTGGGTTCAAATCCCAGCACCCACATGGCAGCTAGCAACTGTCTATAACTTCAGTTCCAGGGGATCTGACACCCTCTTCTGACCTCTGAGGGCATTACATGACATGGGTTCACCTGCCTACATGCAGACAATACACTCATACACATAAAATAAAAATAATAAAATGTTTAAGAAAATGAAATACTGTCTTTGGCCACAACACCTGCAAATTTAAATTTTATTAAAAAATGATTTATTTTCAATAGGAACACATCTCTGTAGCCATTAGAGAAGGACCCAACAGGAGCACAGAAGAAACCACTGTATTACTATCAGGCCTGTGAAGAAGAGTGCAGGGAGACTGGGAGCTTGAGAGATAGGTACCAGCACTCACCAGCTTTCTGTCACAGTTGAGCTGGCGATGATGCATAATAGCTTTGCCCTGGTGACATGAGCAGATTTTAATCATCTGGATTAAATTTCGCTGCTTCTTTGGTGGTACATTAATCTTGTGGCAAGGTGCTAGTCTCTGATGTGTCCTTTTATTTACTGTCCTGGGAACTGGAGAAATTCTGAAGGGATCTTTATTTGCTCCACTCTTTCTGAGCTACTTCTGTTTTAGTTTGTGTGTAGTGAATGAAGATGTGGAACTATGAAGTTCTGGATTAGTGGCGAGTCCTTGTTATGTATAAATTATAAACTAAATTCTTTCCAAAAGAAACCTTAGAAAACCACAAAGCAACAGAAGTAAACATCCCCTGTGTGTCTCTTAGTGATGCGTGTACATTAACTTCATCCTGTTATCACCTATCTTCACTTTCATGCTGAGAACTTTTTTACATTGGTTTAAGAAGGGAGAAGGATGTTGAAGGGCAGAAAGTGTTAAGAAAAAATTTTTCTTCTATACTTATATTATGGATATTATGGATTTTAGTCCTTTAATATACCAGATACTTAACAAAAGCAATGAATCAGTATTTATATTATGGATCCCAGTCCTTTAATATACCAGATACTTAACAAAGGCAATGAATCAGTATTTATATTATGGATTCCAGTCCTTTAATATACCAGATACTTAACAAAAACAATGAATAGCTATTTAGAAAATCAGCTTCTCATTTGAAACTTACAAGAAGAAAGCTTGATATAATTTGAAGAATAAGGGCTTAATAGATGGTTGATGTGTTAATAGCTTATGATCAGCTCATCAGTATTTAACACCCTTCCGAAAATCCTGGAGTTCTTGGCACCAGTTAGGTCCTCCACTGTAATTTGAAGAGCTCAGTCATTCTGGAACATATGAACTTGTCTAAGGTTTGTGTTTCCTGAGTGCCAGATTTGGGATTTGAATACAAGTTGTTTGCTTTAAGCTTCCTGGATATGAATGTCTGTGTCTTTTCCAAGATATCTAAAGTTTTCTGTCATCTTTTTAGAGTGCGTTTTCTAGTCCTGCTTCTTATCCTTTTCAAAATCCCATTGTGACTCTATAGTGGATCCTAATTACCCCTAAAGCTCTCATTATCTTTTTTATGTGTTGTATTCTTTCTGTACTTTTGGCTAGATAATTTCCCAAGACCTCACAGAGTTCATTGATTCTTTATTCTTCTTGACATAGGAGGCTGTTGAATCCTTTTGATCCTTGTTATTTTACTTGAATCCCTTTTCCCTGTCTCTTTATTTTTTATTTACACTCTAGAATACTGTCTCTGTGACAGGGAAAAGAGTCATCTTTTCCAGTCTCCAGAGTAGTCTTCAGAAGATGAAGAACTTGATCTTCCAGTCCAGCTAAAGATCTTAGGTGCCTACCAAAACTTCATTGCAGTTCAAACGAGTCTTAGTTCTAGGCAGCCTCTATGAATCCAGAGTCCAGGAACTGGCAATTAGAGATTCCTTCTTGATCACATGGCACTGAGATGGCTGCTTCAAAATGGATACTTTTGTGTACCAGTAAGGCAGCAGGATCCTCTAAACCAGAGGCATGGTTTCTCACAAAATGACTTGATCTGTGCATTGCTGTGGACTCAGTGTGCCCATAGGAGAAAGAGAATCCAGAGCATTCCATTCCATCAGTTTGGTAAGGAGTCTCTCATACACATTTTTTAATTGCTGCACTGAAATTCACTTTGGCCTTTGGTAGGATAATTGCTACTCTAACTCATTTGATCAGCAAACCAGATTCACCACTGGGTACACAAAGCATGTAACTCCTGTAATTTCAGTTTCCTAGTTTGGAAAACATCTATAATGCAATCTAACAAATTGGGTTGATTTTATGTTTAAGCTTATAACTGAATATGAGACAACTCATGCTCCAGTGAAAATTTATGCATAAATTAGTAATTATTCCATTAAAATGAATCTATTATTAATACTCTGTATATTCTGGAACCCATGTTGGGTCAAATTTTGTGTACCCCGAAAGAGATAAATCAATAACTGGCATGACCAGTCTTTGTGTTTACTAACTGAACAAATTAACAGAATATTTTATCAAACGTATTTCAGGTCAAGGAATCCTTAGCCTGAGTGAAGACTAGCATGGACAAAGTGTTGTAAATCATAGGAAAAGTGATGAGCTTTCCTGGTCAAGCATAGGAAGACTACAGAGGCATTTGGGAAATTATCCTTAAAAGCAAATCTTGACCAACAAGTATAGAAGGAAGTAACAATGGTGCATGTCACGGGATTGCAGAGGAAATAGAAATAGGGACGTTACCTATCAGGGAATGCTCTGCTGCAAATGAGAATTTTACTTAACCTTGTAACCAAAGGTAATCTTATGTTCTGAGATCATTTAAAACTATCGACACCCAATGTGTCTTCCTGCTCTGTAATCAATTTGTGTAAATGTTGGCAGTCTTTAGCGAAACAAAAGCAATCTCATTAGGCTTTACGTTCCTCTCATAATCAACTTTTACAAGTTAAACTAAACAAATAGCATTAATGTTAGTGTTGTTCCCTATTTCTCTTGCCCCTGTCCCAGAATAATTTTTTTGTGTGTATATGTGTGTGTATGCTTGTGTTTGTGTGTATGTGATGAAAATATCATTGCTGAAAGCAGCAGCATTGAAAGCAATGAAGAATTATCCCCAGTTTATGTTGCAAACCACAGGTAAGATTAGATTGATAACATCTGTTTGTGTTTTCTGAACATGTTAGGGGTGAGTAGGGATCAAAAAATGAAAATCTTCCCATGAAAAGATAAAGTTCTTCATGTCACATGGGTATACTGTTTAAATAGTACGCATATTTGATTGGAAGACCAACACCAAGAGACATAAGAAGGAACACGTTCTGAGAACAGATTGGGCTTGCTTTTAGTTTAAAGGACTCCAGGAGTCCGGCTGTCTTTCTTCAGGCACCACAGAGACACAGTAAATTGGTGGATCAGAAAAGAGAAGCTAGGGTGATCCCTAGATTAGGGGCAGAAAGGACTGTAGTAGCAAATGGTTCTCTTATGGCAGGAGAGAATCTAATTGAAAAATCTATTACTATCTTAAAATTTATATTTAGATTATGTCACATCAGGCAATACAAATGTGTGTGTTTATCACTACCGAATACAAAATGACTAATATACATAATTTTGCCCTTAATATTATCAGTTACTAAAAAAGTCACGTATTACAAATGTAAATGTCCATAAATTAATGATGATATAATAGCAGTAATTTGAAATAGTATAGATGCGTATTGAATAATAATTCAATTTCTTTATTTAAAAGATTCATTTATATAATGATTAACTGACATAGAGTAAAGGTGTTTAGTCCCCTGGAACTAGATTTATATGCAGTTGTGTCACTCAACTTGGGTACTAAGAATCAAATTTGTCCTCTACTCCAATTTCCTTTTTAAGATAACCTGACTGCATAAAGCCTTTTAAAGATCATTTAATATTTTTGGATCTAATATATTTAATAGTTACTTGGGTATTTTTCTCTGTCTTTTAAGCTTTAGGCCATCTGCCTCACTGACTATAGCGAACTCATAAAGAGATATGGTAAAATTCTACATTTCATAACATTTGGAAACTACTTACTTCACCTAACTGATAAAATACTCATTTAAAAGATATTTAAAAAGCTTCTAAGTCATTGTTTTTACACTATCATAATTCAAGAAACTATATCTGATTCTAATATTTTAAAATATTTATCCAGTTCTAAATGATAATATAACTTCTCAAGATTTCTCTTTCTGTATTAAATGATAACTATGAGGTTCTGAGCACTTATAAGGTCACATATGTAAACTAAAACCTTAAAGAAAAAAATGAAAAGTATATGTTCAGAAAGGGTAATTTCAGTTGTCTATAAAATTCAATATACTTTAATTATAAGTAAAATAGTTGATAGACACTGCATTCTACTAAGCATACCTACATAGTTTATACACTCATTCGTATAACAGTGATTCAATCAATATTAAACCATGCAAATTGTCGACTCATAAGCTTATATTACTTTGCAACATCCTAGACATCTTGGTTTAGGTAAATAGATTGTTATGTTCATACATTGGGAAAATCACTTGATGTTCTATCTTTTACAATGAATGTACATAACTTGGTAGCACATTATTATATGTATAAATATGCTTGTATTTAAAAGGGATATCTTCATTGAACTTGAAATAGAAGATTTTTTGCTAAAATAACAATAAATGATAACAATAAATGTTTTATGTTCTGTAAACACTCATAGCTTATGATATTAAAAATGTTTCTTATGATCCAGTTTCTTTTGCTAAAGAAAATACACAATGCATTTTCTAAGCCAAAATATAATGTGTTTTCTGCCACTTGCTTTTGTGAAATGTTTATTTTTTAATTATTAACCTTATGCAATTAATTTCATTTCATGGGCATGGATACCCCTTGACTATTTTCTTCCTATTCATTGTCCTAACAGAACCAATGAGTGGTTTTCGAATGTCTAACTAAGTGTCATGGAGTGACTATAAGCATGTATTGCTTTCCATAAGCACATTGTTCATTTATAAAATTATAATTTTTACAACTTGGTTTTCCTTTAGTAAGACACATAGCGTTTCACTTTGAGTCATTTACCCATGCCTAGCAAAACACTTCCTTCTATAAATCTAAGTATTTTATCTATGCTACAGAGAAGAGATGAAAAAAAATATTGAAGATTAAAGATAGTTAAGCCATTAAAATGATAATACATATTCTCCAACATGACCATAATCAGCACGTGTAAATAAATCTTGTCTAAACATTTAAAGAGAACATTTAAAGACAGTAATATAAAAAAGTCAGTGCATTTTACTAGTTATGACATAGAAGTGGAAGTGGAAGATGAAATTAGAAAAAAGTACCTCTTTTCATTCCCAATGTTCATAGCCAATTTTGAATTTCAGTATCAGCTTTATAATATACTATACTATAGTATATTATATTATACTATATTATGACTTTTCCATAAATATGGATTCTAAATTTTTCATGTGATTGAAAAGTAGAAAAAGTTAATTAAAAAGTTAAAGAAGATACAAACAAGTGTTAGCGGGTAAAAGAAACATTGTCCAAATAGCTATACTATCCAAAATGATCTACATGCATTATCTCTCAAAAATCCTAATGTGAGACTTCATAACAGATGTAAAATTTCCTTAAGATTCATATTGAATGAAATCTAGAAAGGCTCCTATAGCATAATTTTGATCAGTAGTACAAAGTACAGTAATAAAACTATATGATTTTATATAAAATTGACTTACCAACCAGTAGAGGGCAATAGAGTGCTCAGAAACAAGCAAACAAGTATTTATCACTGTTGGTGTCAATTTTCCAAAAGGAATTAAGAATATACATTGGGAAATGGCAGTCTCTTCAATAAATAGTAGTGAGAAAGTTAAATTTACATATACAGATGACTAAAATAGGACTATTATCTCACAAAGCCTTAGCTGAATGAGAAACGTCTCCCATCGGTTTATGTAAATGAAGCTCATTCTCCAGTTGGTGGCGCTCTATGGTGACGTTATAAAACCTTTAGTGGGTACAGCCTCGCTGGAGGAAGTAAGTCACTGAGGGCAGGCTTTGAGGGCTTAGAGCTTTACCCCGACTGCGGCTTACTCTGCCTCTCGGCTTCCTGTGTGTGGATCAGTCAGCTTCCTGCTCATGCCAGGACACCAAGCCTCCTCCACCTTTGTAGACCCTAGACCTCGGGAACCATAAGCCAAATAGATTCTTTCTTATCTAAGCTGCTTTTGGTCACGGTGTTTCATTACAGAAACAAAAGGATACACACTTCACACAAAATGTTCAGGATGGATTTAGAGCTGGGGAGGCGGCTTTTGCCGTGAAGAGCCTGTGCTGTTCTTGTAGAGAACCTATGTTCTATTCACAGCACTCACACCAGGTAGCTTAAAAGTGCCTGTAACTCTAGCTCCAGAGTGACTCAATGAATCTGGCCTCCATGGGCACCTGCATTTATGCACATATAACTCACATGTATGCATGCACTTATACAAACAATTAAAAATAAAACAAATAATTACCCAAATGGTTTAAAGAGTTAAAAATAAGACAGAACATTATAAAAATGCAAGTAGAAACTATAAGGAGAGAATATCCACCAATGGCCTGGGCAATGATGTCATAGATTTAAAAACAAATGATAAATAACAAAACAGAAAATAGAAAATTGCTATGATACCAAACTAAACTATTCTGTACTACAAGAGAAAGAATTTATAGAGCAAAGAAATAATTTACATTCTGGGAGAAAGTATTTACAAGCCGTATAGTTGGTGAGGGATTAATA
Source organism: Eospalax fontanierii (assembly GCA_035773235.1). Taxonomy (NCBI): domain Eukaryota; kingdom Metazoa; phylum Chordata; class Mammalia; order Rodentia; family Spalacidae; genus Eospalax; species Eospalax fontanierii. The sequence goes on from CM069527.1 coordinate 11,796,796, forward strand.
TCCAAAATGTACAAGTACTATAAAGGAAACAACTAATTGGATTAAAATTGGATAAAGAACCTGAGTAGATCTGTCTCAGAGGAGAACAAATGACCAACAGTCAAAAAAAATGTTCAATATCATTAATCGTTACAGAAATGCAAACTACCACTACAATGAGATGCCTCCTCAGCTCTCTCAAAAAGACAATTTTCAGAATGACTAAAAGTAACTAGCTTCCTGAGTGTTATCTACTCTCAACTAGACTCTGCATTATACATCTACATTTATAAATGTATGAATAGATATAACAATAACTAATAATAATCAAAAAGAGGACAGGAAATTGAGAGTGAATTGAAGATGTGCACAGAGTTGGAGAGCCTTGGAAAGACAGAAATAATGCAAATACAATATTCATGTACAAAATTCTCAAAAACAAAATAATGTTTTAAAAAATAATTTTTTAAAAGTCAGAGTAAAGCAAATTATAAAAGCCCTAAAAAATACCTTTGTAAATCTAAAAATGTTTAAGGCATGGAAAAAGATAACTCACTATTGATATTAATATGGAGATTCTTCACACAACCAAAACTAAAGCTACATTATGGTTCAGAATATCACTTTTGGATATTTACCAGGATACAAAATTAATATATGAGTACCCAATTCCAATGTTCACTGACTCACTGTAACAGCCAATTTATGTATCAGCCCAACTGCCTGCGAAGAGAGGAAGAGCAAAGAAAGCATGGTTTCTGTTCATATATTCACGACAGAAACATAGACTTTTTGTGTCTAGTCAGTGTACACAAATGTTCCTCAGTGCAAGTTCACCCACTGAGGTCTAGTCAGCCTATGCAGAGTCTCATGCTTTAAGAATGTTAGCTCATCCTCACCCAACAGTAATCAGTTGCCTATATTTCTTCCGCAAAGATTGGAGTCTGCTCCTTCTTTCTCCAGTTCCATGCTGGGTTTTTGTCTACTTGAGTTTGTGTGGGTCTCGAGCATGCCAACCCCATTGCGGTAGGTTCAATATGAGCAGGGTCCCAGGAGCTTGTAGGATTCTATTTCCATATGGCCATGCACCACCTCACTGGCTCTTACAGTCTTTCCAAGTCCTCTTCCACAATAGTCTCTGAGCCTTGAGTGAGTGAAACTTAATATAGGCTTCCTGTTCAGGGCCCCACACTCTACAGATTCCTAATCTCTATGCTTTGGTGATTGTGACCTACTGTGGTACAGGCCCTCTGTTGCATGAGGGAGTTTCACTAATGAGAGCTGAGAGATTCATTAGTGGTCTCTTTACCCCTTGTTCTATGCTGCGTGAGGCTTAGGTGTACAGGTTGCGTTGTAGATGTGCTGCTTAGGTATGGGCAATCACAGACTGTCTGTGTGTGACCAGTTGTGGTTTTCTGTAGTAGTCTCCACCTGATGCAAAAGAAGCTTCTACAATGAGTAGTGACTGTGACACTTGACTGTAAATATAAGAATACATGTTTTGCACTTAGTAAGAAGTTACATTAGCCTAGGGATGTGATTTGACACAATAGACCTTAACACAGAAGAGAGAATGTGTGGATTTCATTTGGAGGGCTACAGGGAGGTGCTGGTGGGGGTATAAAGATGATTAAGACTGACTGAGAGGTTTTATATGAGATAGACAATGATTCCGTTTTTAAAAATTTATAAAAGAAAGACACAAACTATGAGGACATAAGTTGAACACAGACCAAACTTAGAGAATAAAAAGTTCAATGGGCTGGATAAATTAGAGTACTGGTTCTCAATCATAGCTATAAATCAGAATTGCCTTAGGCGGCATCTATTAGAAAAAGAAAAAAGCCAGATGTGGTAGATTAGTACAAGGAAATTGTGTTGTCTGGTCACAAGAGGGCAGATGCACATATGAACCCATGGAGCTTGTAACTGTATACACAAAACTTGTACAAACCCAAACCAAACACAACACCAGCATAAATAGGGAGTTGGGCTAGAAGCCCCAGGCCTACCCAAGGATATATTAAACATAGTAATCTTTCCTTACTGATATGTAACCTGGTATGTTGACCAGACTCCAAGTAATAGACACTCAACCAAGAGAATTTTGGAAACATAGATTAGATAGACTAACCCTTTTAATAAAAAGACAGATAATAATAGAGGACATGAAGTTGAGAGTATAGGAAGGTATAGGTGGAGAGGCGCAGAGGGTCTGAATATTATCAAAATACATTGGATGAGCTCCTCAAATCAATAAAAATATTTTTAAAAATAAAAAACAGAATTTTTGTCTTTGTATATAATATACGAATAACAGGAGCTTACAAATACCATGCTCACTGAAATAAAACAGAAAAAACTAGACAAATACAATTTGTGATAATTACAGAGAGCAATTCCTAAATGTGCTCACCAGGAAATAGAAGTGCTTGAGTCATTGCATATATTATTTGCTCTCCCCTATCTCGCAATATATATACAAACCAAGCTCAACAGATTAAGTTTCATTCATAAATTATATATCACTGTGTCTCCAATAAATATATACAATTTTGATTTGTTAATTTATATTTAAAATATAACAGTAATATAACTAATGGATGACAGAAATTGCAATTCATGGTAATTATCCTTAAGGTCAGACTTGTTAAGCAAAAGACTGTTAAATTTTCAAAATTATGAGTTGATCTTACCAACAAAAATATTTAGCAAAAGCATTATATAATGTATTTCAGATATATGTGCATGGCATACAGGTCTATAGTCCTTTCACTTCTGTAATATTTGAAGTTTTACATTTATTTTGAGTATTTCACGAAGTCTGTATGTCTCAAAGTGAAGAAACTGAATGAGATACTAAAACACTTTCCATATCTAATATTTCATGATTATGAAATTAAGACATTAGAATCTTTAAAAAATATTTTGTTCTTTTTATTTTATGTGTATGAGTGTATTGCCTCCATGTATTTAAGTGCATTCATGTCTTGTAATGTCCACGTAGGTCAGAAGAGGACATTGGATTACCTGGAACAGGAATTACAAACTGTTCTTAGCCACCACATGGGTGCTGGCAACCCAGTACTGGTCCTTGCAAAACTAGGCAGTGACCTGAACTGCAGAGCCGTCTCTCTCCAGCCTCATATGTTAGAATTCGATTAAAATCTAAGAAGGCCATTCCTGGGCCTTTAGTTGCAAGCTTATGGTGTCTAGTAAGAAGTAATATCACCCTGTTATATGGTAACTGTTTTAATCTCTTTTTATAATATATAGAATAAAAATTTAATATATATATACTTAAGATATATAGAGAAATGAAAGTATATAATACACTTTAGATAGCATTTTTAGTGGTAGATTCCCCCCATATTTTTTTAAGGCCTTTAGTGTTACTTATCTCCCAGTACGTCCTCCTCTGCCCTACCATTCCCACTTCCTACTCAATTATTCCTACTATTATTATTCCTACTAGTATTCCTACTCGATTATTCCCCTCGCAGCGAGCCTCCACCCCATATAGCCCATAGCTGTTTATTAGCTTTAGACTTCTCTGAATTTTGACACTGAAATACGCATATCTAAGATTTCAAAGCTAGCATCCAGCTATAGAGAGTACATGTGGAATGTGTTGTCCTGTGTCTAGATGAAACATATTTTCTAGAATTCATCTATTGGCCCTTGAAAAGTGAAAAGTAGTAAAGTAACCACTGTGGCTTATACTTGAAAAATCATCTTTTGAGGAACCCCTACACCTAAGGCTCATGGAACATAGCAGAACAGAGTGTAGAGAGATTACTAATACATCCCTTAACTCTCACCAGAGAAACGTCCTCACAGAAAGAGTGTGATGTACAGAAGGGCACAAAAGGCCATGTTTCAGAGTAGAAGAGACTGCAGAGTGCGTGTCCCTGGATAGGACTCCTATATTAAACCTCACCTACCCATGGCTCAGGAACCACTGTTGAAGAAGGGGCAGAAAGATCGCAAGAACCAGGGTAGGTGCATGAACATAAGGAAATTGAGGCTTTCAGGCCTCTGGGAATCTACTCATATGAACTTGCAGCAATGGTGACAGCATGCACAAGACCCAATCAGACATAAACCCAGCACAGAACAGGGGAAATGGGTAGCAGGCCCCAACCTTAGCCAAGGAACTACTGGCAGTTGATTACTGCAGGCTGAGGGAGAGTTGGTCTTCCTTAAGGGAGTGACACTAGAAAAGCTGACTAGACTAGACTCCAGTAGATGAACTTGCACTGAGGGACTTCTGGGTACAAATGTAGGCCTTCACATAAATGACAAAATGCATGAAATGGGGGCTATGGGGAGGTATGGATGGAGGAGGGGATCTAAATACGATTAAAATCTACAATAAATACACAAAAGCTCAATATATATATATATATATATATATATATATATATATACATATACATATAAACACATCTTTTTCTTACAATTCTTCACGTCTTTGAAAGACTGTGTTACAATAATAACTATAGCTGGATATTATTATGCTATAATTTTGGTGATATAAATAATAAAAAAACTCATATTAAGCAGAACCATCTTAAATATTGCTACTTAATAGATGTTAGTAATGGCAAATGTATATCTGAATCAAGAAGATTTATTGTTAACAATTAAATTGGACATATTCTTCATCCTGGCCATTCATGGTTCCAAAGTCATTTTATGGTCCTCCAAAGCTGTTGCTCAGACAATGAACTTACTCAGCAGCATTTTCTTCCTTCCTTGGCATTTCTTTTTAAATGCAGTATGCTTTCTGATGCAATATCTATAGAAAATAATGGATGATTACAGGATTAATAGCTACAAATAATTGCAATAACACTAGTAAACTGACTTTTCATGGAGAAGACACCAATTAGGCCACATCTCCTTTCCATTATCGTTCTACTACCAATTAAAGTCTGATCTAGTTTGTCAGTTTTATACAGAAGGAGATTTTAGTCCTTAATAGACTCAAGAATTTACATTTTGGCAGGATTACAAAGGGTTCTGTCATTTAACTTTTATATGCCTATAAAAGACTTCCTCAGACCTTCTTTTCCTACTTCTCAACTTCTCTCATTGTCACCAAAGATATTTAAAAATGTCTTTTATTGTCACAGTAATGTGATGCTTGTTAACACTTAACATTTACATTTTCTTAGGTTGTTATTACATAAGAAAGGAGAAACCAGAGTAGTTGGATTGAGAGGTGGAGCGCACAGATGAGAATTCCAGTGTTTATCCTGTTACGTACATCCCACAATCTATATGGATTATAGGAAGACAGAATGTCTTTTAGTGTATACTTTTCAAATCTCCAGAAAGATAGATATTTAGTAGAGCCTGGTGTATTTGCTTGATATTTATTTGCAATACTAGTAGGATATGATAGACACAAAATACAAAGAGAATTCTTTTAGTGTCATGCATAGCCTCCCCTGCTTTGTTGCAGAAAACTAGCCATAGACATGGCATGAGGAGAATCTGGAAAAATTAGCCCTGGGTTTCATTCTCAGTGCTTTATCTTACAAATCTGGAGGTGAAAGTCAAGAGGTTTTCCATCTCTTATACGGGATAATAATATGCAGTCAGGGTTTCTGTGTATGTTAGAAACTGCACTTGGAAAGCACCAGTGTGGAGCTAAGAGCAGCTTCTGGGTTGCATGCTTGCTAGAATGGAGTTACAGTTGGCCAGTCTCTTGTGCTAATACCTGAATTAATTCTTTCCTAAATTCCAGGGAATCTGAAGCCTTCTTCTGACATCCATGCGTATGGCATGACATGGTCGCACTAACACACATGCAGACAATACACGCATACACATAAAAAAATAAAATATTTTTTTAAAAAATAAGTGTCTTCTAATTCAAGTCCTGAAAGCAAAGGTTTAACCAGTGGAAAAGATAACAAAGAATGCTGCAGGTGAAAGAAAGTGGTTGTGCTACATAGAATGACATTTTGGAAGAGCTGAGCATTTCATTCTAGTTGGTGCATAATCTTTGTTTGGGACAGGGCATGAGGATGTATGTCCACATGGAAATGAAGGAAGAACACAGCAACTTGATATCAAAATAGTTTGGGAAATTTTACATGGGAGAAATATGAAGGGAATTTTAGAAATATCACACCAGTTGCCACATATGTATTGATGGGAAAGACATATGTATTAGGGAAAGATGGTAGGGAAGACAAGCTAGGAGCTACATTTAAGCCAGAAATCTAGCTGGTTGCCTGAACATGGAAGTGGCAATTATGTTAGAGTAGCAGATGGAGTTCAAGATATGCAAGAGCCAGTAAACGATGATTCATATGGGCAAAGACAATGAATGGTCCGAAATGTTTTCAAATCTAAGCTGTGAGTTCACATTCCAACTTATCTATGTGCATCTGAGATTCCAATAAGTTTATGGGGATGATTGCAAAATGTTTTCTTGAAATAGCATGTGAAAAAAATTTTAAGACAAAATTTATAAAATTATGGAGGACTGTAATACTATAGAGTATAAGTTAATTGTGAATTATTTTGGATAAAATTCATCAAACCTTCCTAAGCTCTTAGTTCATGTAGTACCTGTTACGGTTTGAGTGAGAATGTCATGAGCCATTGGGGACCAGGAAGTAGAATGTCCCCTAAAGGCTCCAAGCGTGTGAACATTTTTTCCCAAGTTGGTTGTGCTGTTTTGGGAGGTTTTAGGAGGTGTGGCCTTGCTGGAGGAAGCAATTCCTCAACTGAGATTCCATCTTCTCACGTGTTTCAAGTTGACATCTGAATCTATCCAGCACACTCTCCTTTTAGATTGAGACTTAGTAGTACTCATTTGTATATGCATACCACATTTCATCCTTCTGTGGTAGATGTGATAGTCTGTAATAGAATCGTTAATAAATTTAAACGATAAACAATCATACATCGGATGAGCTGTGCCTAATATATTTAAATTCTACGGGATGTGAAATGGATCTTGAAAACCAGTCATCTCACTTATTTGAATCAAAGTTATTTCTGCAGTTTAAATATATAGCAGCAATTTAATTTTAATAATAGCAGGTTACATTTATTTAACATTTTACTTTATTACCTTTGGTTATGGTGGGGATTGAATAGGGGGTCTTGTGCATGCTAAACACATGCTCTGTCACTGAGCAGTACACCACAATGCCACTTACTTAGTATGTATCAAGCATTGAGTACTTTACGTGTTTGTTATTTCACAAAATCCTTGTTATACCCCTACAAGATCAAGTACATTATTATTCTTATGATTTTGTAGGGGAAGAAATTAAGGCTCACACACCAATGTCACGCTTAACGGAAACGATACTTCTGGGATAGAAGTCTGCAATGACTACAGAGCCTGTGCTGTTCCACTGAGACTATTGCTTTTATAGTCATGTGACTTGCCGGCAGTTTTTTGCCAGCCTTGAAAACACAGGATTTGCTGACACCACTTAAGTAAAGTCTGGGACTTTGAAAACACATATCAAGCTTTGCAATAATAAGTGTCCTAAAGTTTATAATTGTAACTCTTTTCACAATTGTTCTCAATAATGATTCCTACTGAGTTATGTGTTCTCTCCGGATTTATGGCTTCAAATCTATTTCCCCAGGAAATATCACTTTACTTGGTTAATTGACACTAATTTTAGTCCTTTAATCTGACAAATGGGCAATATGGGAATCAACAATGGTGTGAGTATTCTTAACTGGACTCCCTGTGTTCATCCTTTGAAGTCTTAAACTTTAAGACTTTAGTAGGCATCATAAAAGTATCTCTGGAAAGTCCATTATGTATGCATTCTGATTGCATTTAAAGCTTTTAGAATTGCTGTTAGACACAGCAGAAATAATTAAGAGCATAAGTCTATGCTGACTTTAAAACAAGGAACAGCAGATTCTCAAGTAACTTAATTAACACAGATCAGTTTAGCTACATATTGTGCAACCACACAGTGAGCAACTGTCCTTTCAGCATATGCTTCTTTACTTTATGAAGGGACAGATTTATGTCATTTATATTTCAATACTGGTGAATATTTTGACATTAATTTCATAAATCGTTGTAAAAGAATTGATCTTTTACATTGCTATGTAGGTAGTACAAAGCAGTATTTTGTCTGGGGGTGATTATTTTCCACATAAGAAGTAAGACTATTCTGAACAGAGGAACTGGGTGAACACAAACACATTCTATTCTCTTCAGTTTTGGCAGAATTGCAAGTTTCAGAGTCACTGAAAAATACTTAGGGAGCATCAGATCCTTTTATATATTTTGATTCTTTGCCTTAGCCTTTAATTAGTCAAACTATCTCTCCAACACCTTTTAGATTTTAATTATATAAAACTTTGTCTGTTAGAAAATGAGTTATGTTTCTTATATTAAAATAATTTATGATTATAATTCCAAAAATATTATTTCTCACTAAGGAAGGAATGTATCATGAATTGGATGAAATAAATATTTCTGATTAGCGATTATTACTTGTGAAATGCCTATATGTTCATATCTATATCCTTGAACCATAATTCTTTGTGCTCTTTAAAAAGTTTTGATTCATTAATTTTTATTTTAGGTTTGTGAATGTTTTCCCTGCCTGTATGTAAGTATATCACATGTGTTCAGTTCCCACAGGGCCAGAAGAGGACATTGGATCCCCTGAAACAAGAGTTACAAAGCCATCATATGAGTATTGGGAACCAACCCAAATCCTCTGCAAGAGGGGCCAGTTCTCTTAACTGCTGAGTCATCTCTCAGCTCCTCCTCTGTGGTCTTAAATGGGAATTTTGATGTAAATAAATATTTTTAAATATTGCAGTTCATGTAGCCCTCAATAGCAAATATATGCTATGGATATATATAGGAAAAAAAAATTAAAAAAAAAAGGCAAGAATGTTAGACATGGTTTTCCTGTGATAAATAGTGCTAATATTTACATTTAAAACTCTACTATAGGAACATAATAAAAAGGACACCTCAACAAGTTCTTCTTTACAATACCATCCAAGAAGCTCTTTATGACATAAATTAACATTAGGACATGGTATGAGCAAGTCTATCATGTGACACTCAAGAAAATGACATTTTTGTGTCTTTAACAATGAATCAGTTGGTGAAAAGTATTCATGATTTATGTTTACTATAGTTAAGAGAGAGGCTTTGTACCATTGTAGAAACAAACTTGTTTATGTTATTGTAGGTCATCTTTGCTTCACTTTATATTGAGCATTAAACTAAAAATAACCTTTTGAATTATAAATCCATGCTCAATAACTTCAATATTCTTTTGAGAGTTCATAAATAATTATTCAAATTATATTAAATATGCTAATGTAGATTTGTTGATCATACGGAATGTATCACTCTGAGTAGGATGTTAACTGTGAGGAGAGCTGAGACGTACAGAGTAAGCTCTGGGAACTTTGACTTTCCATTCAATTGTTCTGTAAATCAAGAACTGCTCTAATAAATAATGTTAATCTGTTGAATAAAAAGAGATTATTCTTTGATTTCTAATTCAAGTGTTTCATTAGGAAATATCACTTAGATAATTAACCTCTTCCCCATGCTGCCACTCAGCAATAGTAACTGATAACCTGAACTCAATTTACCAACTGGAAGTAAAAGAGTCCAATAAGTACTGAATAACCACTGCTGGTAGGTTAACCAATGTTGATTCATGGTTCAGGAAGTAAGTAAGATTTCAAACCAAATAAATATTAACAAAAGAAAGGGAAATTATACATTAATAAAATTTGATTTAAATATTTTTAAAGAATTTCCAAAGAAGTCACCGAAAATATTAAAACAATTACACAAATAATATACTTCGCATTAGGAATTTATTGTCGAGAAGCTGAAGAGGGTTAAACGTACTGCTTCCTATTAGAGGATCTAAGAAAAAATTCTGTAGTGTATATTACATTGTGAAGTAGAGACAAGTTATTATTATCTTAGCACAAAAAATACATTTTCAAATACACAGATCAAAATACAAAAAACTAATGGATAAATAATTTTTATAATTTCTCACATTTATTTATTTTTATTTTTAATTGGATTTTTGTGTATTTCATACATAACATCTCAGTCTTAATTATCCTTATACCGTCTCGCCCGCAGGCACCCCCATAGCTCTCCAAATGGAATCCATGTATTATTTCCACTATGTTAAGGTCTATTGTGTCAAGTTAGTGTTCCCAACTGTTCCTCAGTGCAGGTTCATCCACTGAGGTCCAATCAGCCTATGCAGAGTCCCTCATTTAAGAAGATTAGCTCCCCTTCACCCAAAAGAAATCAGTTGCCTATATTTCTGCAACAAAAATTGGGGTCTGCTGCCCATTTCTCCAGTTCCATGCTGGGTTTTTGTCTGCCTGAGTTTGTATGGATCTTGAGCATGCCGACACCATTGCTGTAGGTTCATATGAGCAGGGTCCCAGGATTTTGTAGGATTCTGTTTCCATGTGGTCATGCACCTCCTCACTGGCTCTTACAATCATTCTGCTCCATCTTCCTCAATGGCTCCTGAGCTCTGGGTGGTCCTGGCCAGGGACACACACTCTGCAGACTCCTAATCTTCATGCTTTGGCAATTTGTGATTTTTTTTGTGTGTGTTACTGGCTTTCTCTTGTGTGAGGGAGCTTCATTAATGAGAGTTGATTGCAGTACCACACATGAGTTTTCTCTAATTGGGTGGGTTCTAAGACTACTTAGGTAGCTATTGATTGGCCACAAGATAGAAGTGTTACTACTGAACTGATTTTGAATGCTGTGACAGTCACTGATGTGGTTATTTATTCCTGAAGCAGGTGTTTGGCCATTGATTGATGTTCTCCCTTAGGGACTGGGATAGTCTCTCCAGAGCTATGAGAGCTAGCCTTCAGGGAAAGTGGCTTCCAGGTGAGTTCCAGCTCCATTGCTCCAAATCTTGTTTCTGAAGTATATCCTGATTTCAGCAATAGGAACTTACCTTCAAGTTCTGAGAGGCAATCAAGAGCTGTGGCAATAGCCTGTATAATTTTGGGAGTCTTTTGGACCACCCTGGCCAACAACACAAAAGGAGGGTTCTCTTATCTGGCACTATTTCTTGTATGTTGCATTCAGCTATGCACATAACTCATTGTATTGTACGTGGAATTTGTCATTATGTTGTTAGACTAATATGATTCCCTACGTTGTTTTACATTAAATAGGCTTTATTTCTCTCTCTCTGTCTCTCTCTGTCTCTGTCTCTGTCTCTCTCTCATCTCTCCATGTCTAACCCTCCCAACATGCCTTCTCCATTTGAAGTGTTGCCATTTTCCCTTTCATAATGCCAGTCTCCTAAGGCCCCACGTCTCTTTAGTGTCTTGCTTCCCTTTATTCCCATAGTTACTTGTGTAACCCTCCCTCACCCTCCCATTTAAATACCCCATTTTACTTATTTCTCCCTGGGTAACACCCGTCTAGTCTCCTACTATTCATCTCTCTCAGGTCCTTTATTTCCCTTAACGTCCCTCATTCCTTTCCATTTTCCTGGTTCCTGCAGTTACACTAAGATACGTATTCATATATAAGGATTTGGTGCTAGGATCCACAAATGAGGGAGAATATATGTTGTTTGATTTTAGAGTCTGTGTTACTTCACTTAGCATAACAGTTTCTAGTTCCATCCATTTACCTGCAAATATTATGATTTCTTCTCCCTTTACCACTGTGTAGAACGCCATTATGTGAATGTTGAGGGACACTTAGGTTGCTTCCATTTCTTAGCTATTGTAAAAAGAGCAGCAACAAACATGGATATACAAGTATCTCTGCCACAGGATGAGTCCCTTGGTGGTAAGGTGCCAAGGAGTGGTAAAACCAGGTCAGATGGTACATTCATTTTCATTAAGAGTTCTCCACACTGCTTTCCATAGCGGATGCCCAAGTTTGCAGTCCCACCAGCAGGGAATGAGCACTCCCTTTTCCCTACATCCTCTCCAGCTTTTGGTATCATCTGTTCTCTGGATCTAAGTCAGTCAACTGCTATAAAATGAAATCTTAAAGTAATTTTAATTTGCATCTCCCTAATTATTAACAATGTTTCTTATTCATTTTTATTTCTACCTTTGAGAATTCTGTGCTCAAATCCTTAGCCCATCTTTTATTTGTGTCACTTGTTTTCTTGATTCTTTGTTTTTTGAATTCTTTATATAATCTGGATGTTAAACCTCTGTCAGATAGATGTATCACTGGTGAAGATTTTCTCATACTCTGTGGGTTTTATCTATACTTTCTTGGTTGTTTCTTTTGCTGTACAGAATCTTTTTGTTTAATGAAGTCAGTCCCACATGTTGATTATTGACCTTAATTCTTGAGCAACTGATATCTGATTCAGAAAGTCCTTTCATACATTTATGTCTTGTAGGTTACTTGAACTGTTTTCTTCTAAGTGCTTCAGAGTATCAGGTTTTTGATACTCTGAGGTCTTTGATACATTTGGAGTTGTGTTTTGTACAGGTGAAAGATAAGCATCTAGTTTCATTCTTCTATAGGTTGAGATTCTCTTTTGTCAGCACAATTTGTTGAAGATGCTCTTTCCTCCAATGGGGGTTCCTTGCCCCTTTGTCAAATATCATGTGGCTGAAATTGAATGAATTCATGTTTGAGACTTCAGTTATATTCCATTGATCTACATTGTGACAGTGACATGCTGTTTTTATGACTACAGCTCTGTAATATAATTTTAAAGCTGGTATAGAAATCCTTTCTGATTAGCTCTTTGTCCTTAGGGTTGCTTTGGCTATCTGAGGTCTTTTGTACTTCCATATGTATTTTAGGATTTTTTTCTCTAATTCTGGGTAGAATATCATGGGGATTTTGATTGGGATTGCATTGATTCTATATATTGCTTTTGATAAGGTGCTAATTTTCACAATATTACTTCTTCTAATCCATGAGCATAGGAGGTCCTTCAATCTTCTGGAGTCCTCATCAATCTCTTTCTTAAAGTTCTAAAATTTTCATTGTAGAGATCTTTAATGTCTTTAGGCAGGCTTGTTCTGGGATGTTTTATTTTAATTTTTTGGCTCTTCTGAGTGGGTTTCTTATATTCTTTCACCAATTGCTTGCTATTGGTATATAAAAAGACTACTGAGTTTTGTATATTAATTTTGTCACCTGTCACTTTACTGAAAGTGTTAAGCATTTCTAGATGATTTCTGGTGGAATTTTTGGCTTCTCTTAGGCATAACATGATATCATCTGCAAAAAGAGATAATTCGATCTCTTCTTTTCCAGTGAGTACTCCTTTAAGTTTCTTCTCTTGTCTTATTGCTCTAACAAGGGTTTTAAGCACTATATTAAAAATGAGTGGAGATAATAGAGAGCCTTGTCTACTTCCTGATTTCAATGGTAACGTTTCCACTTTTTCTCTATTCAGAATGATGTTGGCTGTGGATTTTTCTTGGTATATAGCTTTAATTATGTTGCAGTGTCTTCTCTTCAGTCCATTTCCCTCTAGGACTTTTAACATAAATGCATGATGAGTTTTTTCAAAGGACTTTTCTGCATCTATTGATATAACCATATGATTTTTGTCTTTTAGTCCACTTAAATGCTTTATGACATTTATAGACTTACATATATTGAACCATCCCTGCATCTCTGGAATAAAGTCAACTTGATCATAGTGCATGATCTTTTGCTATATGTCTATATGCAGTTTGCAAGTATTTTGTTGAGAATTTTTGCATCTATGTTCATTATGGATATGGGTCTATAGTTTTATTTTTTGGTTGTTTCTTTTTCCTGGTTTAGGTATGAGAGTGAAGCTGGCTTCATAGGAGGACAAATTCCTTCTGTTCTCCTTCTGTTTCTTTCTTTTTGAATAATTTAGTTAACATTGTATTTAGATCTTCTTTGAATGACTGGGAGAATTTTGCTGTGAATACATTTGAAGTTGAACCTCTTTTTTTTTAATTTGGTCAGTTTTGTATTGGTCTTTTTATTTCAGTCTATGTTATGGGTCTGTTTAAGCTATTGATCTCTTCTTTCTTTAGCTTTGGTGATTCCCATGATTTTGTATATCCATCTATTTCTTTAAAGTTTTCACATTGAATAGTGTATAGGTTTTTAAAGTATCCTCTTAAAATGTGCTGGAACTTTATGTTGTCTATTGTGGTGTTTCCCTTTCGTCTCTGAGTTTGTTGATTTGGAGTTCCTCTTTTTTTAATTTTTGTTAACTCAGCTAAAGTCCTGTATATCATGCTTATCTTTTCAAAGAATCAGCTCTTGGATTCACTGATTCTTTGTATTGTTTTCTCTGTTTCTATTTCATTAATTTCTTTTATGATTTTTGTTATTTCTTCTTTTCTGCTTGGTTGGGTTCCATTTGTTGTTGCCGTTCAAGATTCCTAAGTAGGAAAATTAAATTATTTATCTGTGCTTATTCTGATTTTTTTTTAATGTAAGCACTTAGAGCTACAAATTTCCCTTTTAAGATTGCTAAATGGTCCTAGAAGTTTTGTTGTGTTGTATTGTCCTTTGTGTTTAATTCCAGGAATACTTTTATTTCTGTCTTAATTTCTCCTTTAACGCATTCACCATTCATGAGTGTGTTGTTTAATCTCCATGAATTCATCAAGTTAGTAGGGATTCTTCTGTCTTTGATTTTAAGCTTTATTGCATTGTAGTCTGAAAGAATGTATGGAATTATTCTTTTTTTTTTTTTTTTTTTTTTTTTGGTGTTTTTTTGAGGTTTGTTTTTGCCCCAGTATGTTGTCAGCTTTGGAGAAAATTCCATGGGGTGCTGAATACAATTTGTATTCTTTGCTGCTTGGGTGGACTTTGTTGTAGATGTCTGTCAGGTCCGTCTGATGTATTATTTAACTCCAGGACTGTGGAGTGATGTCTGTTCACTCTCTCTCCAGTTGACCTGAATGATGGAGACAGAAGGGTATTGAGGTCCCTACTATTCATGAGTTGGAATTAATCTGTGTCTTAAAGTCCTGTAGTACTGTTTTTATGAAATTGGGTTCATATATGTTCATGATTGTTGTATCTTCTTGGTTTTAGGTTTTTTTTTAAATCAGAATGAAGTGATCCTCTTTATCTCTTTTGGTAAGTATTAGTTCAAGTCTATTTTGTCAGATAACTCCTAATTGTTTCTTAGTGCAGTTTTCTCAGAATATATATTATTTGAGTTTTTCATATTATTTTTTTTATTGTCATCTTGGCACGTTTGTGATTCTGATATGAGTCTAAAGCCTTCCCTTATTGAGTCTGATTCTGTTTGTATACTTGATATTACTTGGTTGTTTTCTTATTGGGTATCAAAAGCTAGTTGGTTAAGGCTTCAGGTTCTCTCTTTTTACTTTATATTGGAATGACCAGATGATTCTAGTCCAGCTTCTCAGGAGTTCCCTGTACGGCACAATCAGGGGAGATCAGAAGCTCTCAGGCCTTGTCTTAATGGCTGGGCCCTCCTATCCAGTGGGCACAGCACAATTTTGGAAGATTTTTAGGCAGAGTCTGAATTCAGATTTTCTCAGGCAGTGTGCATTGCACCTTAGGTCTGGGCCCCTACTAAAGGTTACAGAAGCCTAACCCTACAGAAGTAGAAGGGGCTGCAGATGGTACCAATTTAGGGATAAGGGCTTAGTGGGATTTGGTGAGCTCACATCCAGGCAGTGGAAAGAAGGTAGTCCAGAGATTGTTAGGCTAAAAGTGTGTGGTGCCCAAGGTTAGAAGGAGAACAGGGTATGGAGTGAGGGACTTTGGAGTTGTTGTGGCAGTAGGGGAGCAGAGGCCACTGGACAAGATCAGATTTACCCAGGAAGAAGGCTAGTCTCTGGCATCCAAGGCAAGTTGGGGATAGGGACTGCCAGGGTAGAAGGCTGGTCTCAGGAATGCGAAGTCAAGTTGGGTGGAGGGATAGCCTGTGAAGGCTCTGACAAACTAAACTGAAATATTAAACTGGTCTGAGTACAGGTGATTGGGATGCAATGGTGGTCTGGACTAAGAGTGTAGTTCGAGATCTGGGCTGCTAACAGCAAAAGCGGGCCTATGCCCAAGGCTGAGGGGCGAACAGGATGTGGGGTAGGGGAGAAATCTTTTGCATTTAGTTTTAATATATCTTTGATAATATATTCCAATGGGGCCTCTAACAGCCACTAAAAATATTAGGAACTTGTTATTTTAGGAAGAATAGTGAATATTAAGTATTTTATGTATAAAGTTTAAGGTCCTGATGAGAACCAGAAACACAATATTACATAGCAGATCACAGACTGCTACAACTCTCATTCATCTTGAATAACTGAAACATCATCATTTTGTAACAAAACCTCCATTTCTCCAGAATCTACAATGACCATTCTATTCAGTTTTTATAAATATAAATGCATTAGATAGTTCATACAAAGTAGTCTTCCAGGATTTGTCTTGTGACTGGTCTCTTTCCCTTAGCCTAATGTCTTGACTGACCGATAACTTCTAGAAGTTTGAAGTAGGGAATAATGAACTCTGAAAAATCATCCAATACTAGATTACAGATTTGTGGGTTTTATTGTTGTTGTGTTTTGTTCTGTCTTGTTTTGAAGAATTTTGTTTGCCAGCACATATTTTTAAATATGACATGTTTAGTTTGGTGATGGTCTTAAAGTATACAATTTCTTTGTCCACCACCCTTGCTAACTGTGAGTAGTTCCAGCTTTCTCTGATTACTTTCAATCCTCTGCTGCTTCTGTCAGCTTCAGATTTTGGGGCCTTGACTCTGATTCATTCCTTCTCTGATCTAAATTTGATGGTTAAACAGCTTCCAGTGCCTGATTTTTGGTGCTTTCCAAAGACAGCAATTATTTTAGGTTGCTGTGGCAACATACCCCACCCGTCTAACTCAACTCATGAGCTTAAAACATCACAAGTTTTCAAATGCCTAAAATATCTTTAAATATTTCATTTAAAATATTTCTGGAGCTGCATGTGATGGTGCATGCCTTTTATCCCAGCACTTGCAAGACAGGGAGAGGTGGATTTCTGTGAGATCAAAGCTGCCTTGTTTATGTAGTAAGTTCCAAGCCATCTGAGGCTACAGGGAGAGCCTGTCTCAAAAATAATATGCATATATTTATATGATACTCAACTATTTTTTATTATTTCTTGTCAGGACTGATGCATATTGCCCCATTCAGATAATGAAGGAATTTTGGGTTCTTTTGAATGATCTGTAGTCAGATGTAGACATAGTATAACCAAGCAACAATGTACCACAGTACTGCCAATGGCTAATGATCATACATGAGTACTACAAATACATAACTTGAACAGGTCCTTTTCCAGCCTGGGACATCACTGAACTTTCTCTCTCTCTCTCTCTCTCTCTCTCTCTCTCTCTCTCTCTCTATATATATATATATATATATATATATATATATATATATATGTTCAGTGGGTTACATTAAACATTAAGTTTCATTGAATAACTAATATTTCTGGGAAATAAATCGCTCAGGAAATCATAAAGTTTAAGTGATTGGTGACTCAGTGTTTGGTGTTTATCAAAGGAATGGCTGCCATGTGGAAATCCCAGAATCGTTGCTTGAGCAGATAGAGTTGCCTTCCAAATGAAGAATAATAAGAGAACTATAAACATGCTTAACCTTTAAAACTTCATCAGTGTCATAGTCAATGTTCTTATACTCAAGTTCAGTGTATTTAGTAAGATCAAATTAACAGTGGACTCTCGTTTTACCTCTATTAGATTGGCAGAGAGTTAAATTGGTGCTAATTCCTCCTGCTGGCAAGAATGTTCAGTTAAAAATGCATTAATAATTTTACTAGAAACATGACATCCCATATCATCAAACAGGAATCCTAAAACTTAAATATATACCTAACCTTTGACTCAACACTGCAGCTCTTTGAGTCTATCCTAAATTAGTTATGTAATTGCTTATAAAGGCTTGTATCTAGTGCTGTGTCATTGGCAACAGCAAGACAGTGGAAATTATCTTAATGCCAAATGAGAATGATGGAATGGATTGCGGTGCATCTACTGGGCAGAATATTCTGCATCTGTGATAAAGAGTGTGTTAGAGCTTGACCTTAGACAAGGGTAAATTCCCATAACACAATCTGTTCATCCTATCTAACATCTCTCAAGGCTTGATGTGTTATAAAATCTGACCACACTAAACATAAACAATGCTAAAATGTCATTTGAGACTCTTTTAAAGGACCTTCCATGTAGAGAAGATAGGGAATTCAATAGAGATTATTACTATCCCTGATTATGCAATATGTACTGGTCAGGAATAGAAAAGAGAAGCCAAAACTAAGACTAAAAGAAATAGGATGTTCCAAAATTTCAAAGTGTACATTATACGTAATTCAATTCCTGAAAAGTATGAACTGAAATCATGTTATATATATATGGGAATAGATGTCTTAAATTGTGGTTACTGTTATGGACTAAATAATGCATCTCCAAAACTCATTTGGGAAAGCCATCATCTCCAATGTGATCAGATATGTGACTTTAAAATAGTTATTAAAGTTCTGGGAGCTCACAGGATAGGACCCAAATTCAGTGCTACTGGTGCCAGGAGGAAGGGGCATTGAGGATTCAAGCCATGCAGGACAAATAAGAAGTCCAAGAAAGAGGACATAGAGTAAAATAAACTGGGTAACCCCGGGTCTAGGACTTTCAGTCTCTAGAACTGAGAGATGCATTTCTGTTGTGTAAGCAATGTGATTTGTGAGGTTTCTGTTAGAGAAACTCTGGCAAATTAAATCCTATCATCATAATGCTATGGTGTATTACAGCAGCATTTCAGGTGAATTTGTGCCTTTCCTTTAGATTTGTCTTCATTATATAGTTTATTATATTAAGAAGAAATTATAGTTCCTATTTTGAAAATATTTTAAGTGAGGGAAACATAAAAGTGCAGAAAGAAGAAGCCAGCAGAATTCAAGAGCTGAATAATTTTAGGACCAGGTTCAGCACAATGGAAAACTAAAAAAGTCTCTAAGTAGTAGGACCAGAGATACTCCAGGAAGCACAGACAGCTGGCGTGCAAAGACAGGGAAGTGACGTGCTGCTGCTCATAGACAAAGGCTTGACAGCCCCAAAGAAGCTCAAGAATGGTTTGGTTCTTTGTGAGTTGGCAGAGTTTTCTTCTGCTTTTTGAATCCTTGCTGTGCCTTCCACTGTATACTAGATGCATTTGAGGCTTACCGCCATGTTGTTGCAGAGAAGTCTGATAATCTTTACTGTGATAGTTGGGTAGGTTGAGAAGTGAGCGTCTAGAGCATCCCCACTACCCCCGCTCTTTGTCCTCTGTATTCCTCTCATTTAAAAATGTCCATGTCCACAGCACTGTCACTCCATGAAGAGACCCTTACCACTTTCTATTTGGTCCTAATCTGTGGTGGAATAAGGGGTAGAGACCACCTTAACTGAACAATAAACTGAAGGGAATGTTGATCTAAGGAAAGTAGTTGGTTGAATGAAACATTTAAGAGCAGAAGTTTTCTATTAAATTTTTATAATGAAAAGCATAATCAGCATTCCCATTGCTCACTGATGGACTGAAATAGGGTGAACATTTAGTTCACATATTCTTGAATGAATCAGAGCATCAGTGTCTTAATGCCATTGATAGCTCTTAGCTTCTACCTCTTTACTTCTAATAAATCTTACAATTTATGGTGACCGGAAGTCAGTCTTTCCACAATCCTCTCTGCTCCACACCCTAAAATGGCGCATTGTCTTTAATGTTTCCTAACAAGTGCATCATTTTTGAGATATTGCTCTTTTTGGACTTATCCATTATTTCTTTCAACAAATGTTGAAAAAATTCAATCATCCTTTCCTGTTCTCTTTACATTCCAATTTTTTATTTTTACACCTTCATATGTGCTAAGTAAATCCCAGGAGACATCACCCTGAACTTTTCATGCATTTCATTTGTTCCTTTCTTAGGATCAACTTTCCTGTACACTTCTTCCACCCTGAAGCATTTTTTTTTGATAACTCAATACTGTATTTAAACCAATTCCCTGTCAAGAATTCACCATTTACTGTATGTATTTTTGCAAATACGTAGTTGTAAAAATAGTGAAGCCTTGTTTTTAAGACCATAGATGAAACCCTTCAATCCTTGATGGCTAGTTGCCATAAAAATGACTCCATGAAATATTAATTGGTCTCAAAACAGATTTGATATATTCATATATTCACCAAGTCCCCTAATTTTGTGCCAGAAGTGATGAAAAAAGATGATAATCAGATTACAAATATCTATTGTCCTAGATGATTAAGATGATGATCCTGTAGTTCTGTGCCCCACTTAGCTCTCCACTCTAACAGGCACTATGTGATTCTATAGCTTACAAGGTTATATATGCTATTTCATGCTTGTTTTAAAAAGACTGTGCCCTTGGGGCTCTTCATGATGACTGCATAACGTTGGAGTCCCCAGGTCTATAAAATACTCTTGACATATTTGACAATCTCAGGTGTAGTTATACACAGAATTAATTAACTCCTGTCCCTAAACTCCAACTATTCAATGTAATATGAGAATAGGACTGGGACTGAAAAAGATAACAGAAACTTATAATTTGTGACATGATTTTTCCTGATATAGAAACATGATTCAACTTCAAAAAAACTGTAAAAACTGATCACAAGACTTCAGTTTTTCACATGCACATGATTTCACTAGATATGTATTAACAGTGTCACAAGATGATGAGAAGGAAGGAAACTGGAAAGGGAAACGTACTGTTGGGGATGCAGGCGAGAACAAATGATCCAAAGAAATAATACTTTGTCTAAACCTGCTGGCCTTAGCATTTCTTTATAAGCTAAAGAACCACATAGTTTCTGTTAGAGTGGAGAACAAAGTGGAGCACAGAACCACATGATCCTCAAGTGACTGTGTATCCAGAAGCAGCCTCTTGTGTTTCTATAGCTGAATGTCAAAACAGAACCAGACACTGAAGTACTCTCAATAGTAGTCAGTAATTAACCCATGTCTTTACTGCACGTCTACCAAGAGATATCTACACATTCGTAACCAATACCCAGCCAGGATGATTGACAAAGATAATAAGTTGTTCACAGCCGTATGCTTCTGAGTCAGAACAGAAAGACAGGAGAAGTTATACGGACATCAGAAGCATGTAGAGATCCTTACCTAAGACATTGACAATGCCTTTTGCCAGCTGAGAATAAAATTAGCAACATTTGCTTAAGGCCTTACAACTTTCATGGCTTTAAACCCAGCATTTTCTAGGAATCGCACCAATAAAAACAAAAATACAGAAAAAAACAAAAGAAACATTTTCAGAGAAACAGACATGTCTTATACCTCACCTAGTAGCTCATTTCTCAAAAGGAGCAAATTTAGAGAGGCAGAAACAGGAGGATCCCTAAGATTTTCTAGCCAGGAAGTCTTACTGAATCAGTGTGCTTCAGGTTCAGTGAGAGACTCTATCTCAAAAATAAGCTACAGCGTGTGAGCTGGATAGCTATAGTGTCAATTTGACACACCTGGATCGAAAGAATTGCCTCCATTGGACTGATCTGGGCCCATGTCTTTGGAGTATTTTCTTGATTGTGGAGTGATGTGGTGGGGTCCAGCCCACTGTGGTCAGTACCTCCCTTGGGAAGGTTGTATTGCATTGTGTAAGAAAGCAGGCTAAACATAGGCCAGGAAAGCAAGCCGATAAGCAGGGTTCCTCCATGGCTTGTGCTCAGCTCCTATCTCTAGCTTCCTACCCTGAGTTCCTACCTTGGGCTCTCCCAGTGATGAACTATGTGACCTGGGAGATATAAGCTGAATAAACTCTTTCTTCATCAAATTGGTATTGGTCAGAGTATTTTGTCACAGCAATGGAGAAGCAAACTAGGACAGTGTGGTTAAAGAAGACATTGACATCAACTTCTATTTCTTACTCTCTCTCTCTTTCTCTCTCTCTCTCTCTCTCTCTCTCCCACACACACAAATTTACATGTGCTTGTATACATATGCACTGTTATGAATAGCATGTATACACACAGAAGAGAGAGAGAGAGAGAGAGAGAGAGAGAGAGAGAGAGAGAGAGACCGAAAAGGAGAGAATGGTTTCTTAGCAACTGTGTGTGGTATAATTTTAAAGCCACCAAAATGGCAGACATAGCTTATGCTAAGATACTTAATTATGACTCTCCCTTGAAAAGCCCATGTTCACATGAGTGTGTATTTTTATTTCTTTAAGCATCTCTCTCTCTCTCTTAAAAAATCTATGTTAGAATGTCTTTTTTGGTACAAACTTAATTTTATTAAACCTTACAATGAATGTTGTGGCACATCATTTTTCCATTGTGTGACTATTTATTGACTAGCATTTGTGTCCAGTACTTCTTTGAAAAAAATACACAATGGGAACTGACCAAAGAGAAACTAGTTGTTTAGTGATACATGAGGAGAAAAAAGAAAGGAAAAAAAATAAAGACAACAATCAATCAAAGTTTCCTTAGCCTCCAACTTCAAATTATGTATTATTTTCATTTTATGTATATGAGTGTATCACCTATATGAATGTAAGTGCACCCATGTTGTGAAATACCAGCGAAGACCAGAAGAGGGCATTGGAGCCCCTTGAACTGGAGTCACAAAAGGTTGTTAGTCACCATGTGGGTGCTGGGAATCACTCAGGTCCTCTGCAAGAGCAGCCAGTGCTCTTAACCACTGAGCCGTATCTCCAGTCCTGTAGCCAACTTTAAAATGGTTAAAATTCCAAGCAACAGTGCTACTTTTATAGTGTGTAAGAAAGTTATTCCTCATCCAGCCGCTGCTGAGATAATAGTTAATAGAATTATATATCTGTAACTTCACTGGGGGGGGTGTTGCTGGGTAGTATGATTTTAAGGAGCTAATTTTCCAAATATAACCTAAACAATTTTCCCAACTTACATTAAATAGGGTTTTTTAATATATTACAAATTATCTCCTCACAAATAAGCAATCAACCTAACTTCAAAATAATAAAGGACACCAAATTATCTTCGGACTTATGCTTGTCAGATTTAAAGATAAGAAAGGTGACCATTTTTAGGTCTGTAACTCATTTGCCTTTAGGAAGTAGACTGCTATCTGAGTAAAATAACCTTTCTTTCCAGAAATGATCAAAATGTGTGTTAGCATTTAAAATTCAGAGGCCCTGTTTATTTTCATAAAAATGTAGTCAAAATATATTCATTACCTCCAGCCAGTCTTACCAGCTACAATATGGAGTTTAATTTCATTCAAATCAGTACCATTGAGCTCACTTTACTCTGTTTTTCCTTTTTAAAACCCACAAACTAAGAATTCTATTTCATTCAGTCTCATGGTTTTTAGGATACATTCTTATGAAGGCCTTAGGAGTATCTGAGATGACATTAATCAACCAACTTCCTCTAAAATAAAATCATGGACAATTCTGAGCTACTGAACTGCATTTTCAAGAGCTCCCAATGGCATTTCTGGAAGAGGGCAAAGAGAAAAGGGAGGACTGCATCCTAACTCCAACACAGCATAACAGTCCTGCAGCTATCAAGACACAGGACCAGTTCCAAAACATCTAGTCTTCGTGGAGGAAAACACTACTTAAAGAAATTCTTATTTTATGTAGGACTATACAACTCTAGGCCACCTGTAAGACAATGTTAGATGTGCCTTACTCTAAGAATATGTAAGCTCCTCTCCCTGCCAAAAGGGGCAGAGGTGAATAACTAAATCCCTTAAAAAATCAAATTGTCATCTTTTATGCAGAAAGGCAGATCAACCAAGAATGATTCACCGAAATGGCAAAGCTTTCCCTTCTTTAAAAAAAGCAGCTCATGCATACATTGTTCTCTTACCACACAGTTTATAGGCAGATGATTTCAAAGTAGTTTGATATTTCTAGAATATCTATCTAAATGACTTATTATTCTTATATATGGCAGCTAAAATATTTTTATCAGACTTTCCCATAGTAAATAAGAGTAAAACCTCTTCATCAAAAGGTTGAAAAGTGCCCACTGATAACTAGTCCATCTCATTCCAACGGTGAAATTCATTTTAAAATATAGTAAAACAAGTAAGAATAACTTTGAAGAATTAAATCTCAAGAATTTCATGAAAATACTTTATTTTTTACTCTTCATTAAGTTTTTACTGAATAAAGGTGGAAAGAAATTCAGTGTGATTGTTTGTAATGATAATGCTTCAAAATGCATTACGTCAAGCCTTAGAATAAAACATCAACTAAGTGATCCAACTCATGAAATTCACAAGTAAGCTGACTTTTTCTCAAATCAATATGGAGCTTTTTATTCAGAAAAATTTCCTTAAGACATCTGAAAGGCAAGCGTACCATCATAAATTTTATTCTGAATAACAATAAAGTGCTGAATGATTACTACCTGAATCTTTAGTAATCTCATTTATCTTTCCTTAAGTCAAAAGAGCCCTTTCTGTGGCATTAGCAAATCTAATGAAAGAAAAACAGCAGGTGAGGGGAGATGGGATGGGGGTAGAGAAAGACGGTGAGGAGGGGAAGAGGGAGGGAAGGCTTTCAAAAGTGAACAGAAATCATGGGTCAGTCTTTGTTTTAACTAGGGTGACAAAATAATTCATGCAAGTTATCTTTAAAAGATACATAAACTTGAAAAAAGAAAGAACACTGTTGTTGACCTTTGATATGGTAGTAAATTGCATACTAAAATACCTTAATTATCTTAGATGCCTAGATCAGGCTTGGCAAGCATCATGCCACTGACATGCTTTAGCTCTTTTGTAACTAAAAGTGGTCTGCAGTTCAATGACTGAGTAGCTCAGTGTGACTCAGTGAACTGTGTGATAAACTTTGAGGTTACACTGCAGCGAATCTCTACACCTAATCACACCATCAGCACAGGCAGGACAATGCTGGGGCAGGAGGAAAGGCAGATCACTTTAGAAACAGTCTTCCTTTTACTGCATGATATGTTAAGATGACAGACCTAAATTTCAACTGGGCTAATGAGTTGTTACAGATTTGTTTCCCAAATTTAGCATACAAAAATTCCTGTGGATTAAAGAAACTCAGATGTGAAGAAACAAAGCAAAAACAAATGAAAATAAAATAAAATCAAAGCTTGAGCTTAGACAGCTAACCGGCAGCTCTAAAATTATCATGCTCTAAGAGTTCTTTCATGAACTCTGTAACTTAAGAAAACAGTGTTCTGAGTCGAAGTTGACCAACTGCTGCATAGAAAATATGCTAACATACAACAGTCCAGTTTCAGCCGGTGCATAGAGAAGATAAAGCACTTATGGTAACTGCAAATGGTGAACAAGTCCATAGCTTTTACAGCCTAGCATGGACCTATAAAGGGAAAAGTTGTAGCAGAAACGGTTAGGGGAGGGTACAATCAGAAAAAACCTGAAGAAGGAAGAAGCGGGGTTGGGAGAGGATGACTTTCAATTGTATAAAATTCACAAACTAGTAAAGTATAAAGACACCACTGAAAAACAGCTAACTCTGTCCCAAACACCCAACAGCAAACAAAATCAAAATGGCCTTTGGCAGACAATTTTAGAAATTTGAATATGATATTATATTTCTCAATAATTCACTAACAATATATTATTTGATATATTTATATTAAATACTGGGAAACCAATCCTGCAAATTTGATGCTTACAATGCTTTAAGCCAATGAGAGCACAAGGATATCAAGCTAAATGAATGCTGGTGTTATCACAAAAGTGCTCATTTATGAAACAACTGTTACCAATTCGTGCTTTAACGGTGCTAACATACAAATTATCATCTGTGAAGTGAAACAAAGGTCTCCAGCTTTTCTGGGATATGCCCTTTATAGTATATTCTATGATTCACAATGACACGAGCAGCAAGACACTGCAGTGTGGTATGATTTATGGGCTGGATCAGATTTTTGGCTATCTCCTTCTCGTCCAGCAAGTCACTAGCAGTTTGTTTGTGTAAGTTTGTGGCATCAAAATGTGCACCTGATTTAATAAGGAGATTCATGATGTCTGGATGGTTGTTCAAAGCAGCGATATGTAGGGGACTATTGTCATCAGAGTCTCTGACGTTCACATCAGTACCACATTTTATCAGTATTGCAGTAACTTGCAGAGACGGAAACTTACACACCGGGTACCGCCCTACACAGGTAGTATTTTTGTCCACAGCAAGATGCAGAGGGCTGAAGTTATTCTTTCCTCTTGGATGCAGCTTAAGAAACCTGTAGATCGTCTGCTTTTTGAATGGTCTTGTTCTAGAGTACAAGGAACTTTTTCTAACAAGCAAATTAAGTGCAAAATGTTAGAAAGAGCTATTTAACTGCAGTGGGTCAGCTGGACACTGAGTTTGTTTGATAGCTCGTTCAGTTTCAAGGATGCTTTTACACAGTATGCTCATAAGATCATCAAATGTAACAGTAGTACCCAGCAAGCCTTTAGCCCTGTCCTGTAGCAAAAAGGAGAACAGTTCTGCAAAAGACAGTAAGCTGCCCACAGTCATTGCACTTAAAGGGTCCAAATTGTTCTATTGCGTATCCAAAGGATACTTCCATAGGTTGATGCACTGCTTAAAGTTTCCAGAGTCTGCATGGACAACACTTCTGTATCAAATATAGTTAGAGGTATCAGGATGAGAAGGACCAAGAATACGTTCTCTAATTAATAGCTCTTGCAGACTTATCTTTTCGGGACCAGCAATAAGACCTTCTAACTCTTCTACACTATTCAACTTGCACTGAGGGACATCTGGGTTCAAATGCTTGATTGGATAGGACTTAACATATAAATTTTATTATAGGAAATGCACAAAAACTCAATAAAATATTAAAGTAAATAAATAAAATAATAACAATTATTCAAGAAACTCAAAGGATAAAAACAAATGCCAGAAGAATTTCTTTTAATAAATTTAGACTCTTCTTTGAAAGACAACATCCACACTCTTAAGTATATTGTTTTTTCCTTTCTTGAATGCTTTTCTATTTTTTTGTGGGGGTCCCCCATTGGCCTGGTACTCCCTGTATAGACCTGACTGGCCTTGACCTCACAGAAATCCTCCTGTTTCCACCTCCCAAGTGCTAGGATTAAAGACCATCTCAGTCTTTCTATTTTTATAAAACCTCAACTCTGCTTCATATAGGCTAAGCCTGAAGGACTTTTTTGGATTGGAGCTACAAATATTGGGTTTGCCTGATCTGAAGTTCCTGGAAGATAAACAGAACTCCTTATGCAGCTGAAAGTGATGTGCCTGTGTTCCAGCCACCACTTATAGTTCATTATGCTTATTAAATGAACAGGCTATAGGCTGGAGAGATGGCTCAGTGGTTAAGATCACTAGCTGCTCTTGCAGAGAACCTGGGTTCAAATCCAAGCACACACATTGTGGCTAACAACCATAAATAATTGCTACTCTGCCTTGGTTCCTCCTAATGGGTAGTTCACTTTCATGGTGCCTCTTAGGAAGTTACTTTGATAAATGCAGATGACATGGACTTGCCAAGAGTCACTTTGAAGTACTTAATTTATGCTGCTTTGAGAAGCAATGACTGAAGCTGATTCAGAAATCTCTTAAATCGCTCAAGACCGTATACAGATATTTTAGAGTTACTAGCAATATCTATTGATTTTGCTTATGGCAAACCAATCTCTTAGACTTCAAGTAACCCTCACTTTTGTGGGGGATATGGTACCTCCTGGTTTATATCTCCAG
Source organism: Eospalax fontanierii (assembly GCA_035773235.1). Taxonomy (NCBI): domain Eukaryota; kingdom Metazoa; phylum Chordata; class Mammalia; order Rodentia; family Spalacidae; genus Eospalax; species Eospalax fontanierii. The sequence continues at coordinate 11,824,508 of CM069527.1, forward strand.
GGCAAGCCTTACGTATATAGGTATTCTTACAGATAACAAATTACCATTCAGTAGTTAACTGCCTTCTGAATGGCAAATTTTCAGTTTCTGAGTCACAACATGAACTCACTACTCAACTATTCTCTAATATTAACCCAAGAGCATGTTTTCTGAGCTAATATAATTCTGAAAACTATAAATATTAGAAAGGAAGTTCTTTCTGTGCTGAGCTGCAGATCTACCTAGACTCACTAGCAGCCACCTTGCAATCTACAATGAAAAGGCTGTTGATGGTGGTAGGAAGACAAAAGACAATGACAAAGTAGATTCCACTGCATTATTTAAAACCAAAATCTTCAACATCTCAAGTTACATGAGTTGCTAAACCCCTGAATTTAAATTATTTTAGTCAGTTTGAAGATCTTGTAATGGGATACTGAGCTTTGAGGGGTGTTGAGGAGAAAGAATGAAAAAGAGGACTTTTGTAATATACCTGTCTGAGGTTGAACTATATGAGTAGAGCTACAAGAGTCTGAGCTACGCGTCCACTGGTATTTGTACCGTATGTGAAGAGGTTCTTTAAGTTTAAACAGATAAAACAGCGGTCTTCTGTTCCCTACAGTTTGGCCAGTTGTGGCCTTTTATGTTCATATGACAAAATGCATGAAGGTACGTGGGTAGATGATGGGGGGGGGGGTGCAGATAGGGAAGGGGAGATAAATATGATTAACATGCATTATATGAAATTCACAAAAATTAAATTAAAGTATTTTAAGAGATAAAAGAGCAATGAACAGCTTTGTTCCCATGTTGATAGTAACATATGGAAACTTTCATTTTGACAAGAGATAAAATAGAATTTCTAGAGTGTTAAAAGTACCAAGCATTATCCTAAATTCTTTCATGTATATTACTATGTAAACACCCCAACAAAATGAGTAGGAAGAAATGATCCATATGTGGGGAATGAGGCTTGAGATGTTTAATTACCAAAACGCAGATGAAAGACTCAGACTTATAGAAGACAATTACAATTACAAAAGATCAAATTACTACTTCTAAACTGCGTCTTTCATTTATACCCACCTGCAGCTTGATGCCTGATTTCTCTGGTTCAGACTTTGATAAGCAGAGATGAGCTAAATTCTCTCGATAAAGGATCTGGAGCAAATCTTCATATTCTTGAAGGAGGCATTCATCTAACACACACACACACACACATACACGCATGCACACACACACTTCAGTAGATGTTTGTACTACCATGACTGAAGAGGCAAATTCTTGACAGGCTGGTAGATCACAATGACCGCAGACCTTGGTTATTTGATAGCATCATCCCAAATGCCTTTCTGTAGATCTTTTCCAGAGGTAAAGAAACTAAATGTTCTCACTGCTCATGCCCTGGTTCCTTGAAGCACATTGTAGACAGGTCAGTATTCTGTCACTTGCCATCAGACACACTGCTAACATGGAGAGCGCAGATGGACCTGCCGCCAGTGGCATGCTGCTTTTCTCATACATATAAACCTTTTTGGCCAACATTTTCTTCCTTTTTCTTAAGTTAAATAGGATATAACACGAAGTATGACACATTGGCTTATTTAAAGATTATACATGTCTTCAATATATTTTAATATCTGCTACATATAATATTATACTATGAACATAGAACCTTTGCTAACTAATTTACTTAAATTATCCTCAATCTCCTGTTCTTTATACTTCCCTCTGAATCTCTGCTTCCAGCACTTCCCCAGGCTTCCCATTCCTCTTCTAGGATAAGTGTGTGCACTCAGATGCAACGATCACTGCCTTAGCCATTCCAAGAGAGTGCTAATTTTTTCCATATTGGTTAGGATGAGAAAAGAATAAAACTGGGATCACTTGGGGCTAGTCTAGTGCTTATCTCTAGCACTTCTTTACAGGATCCAAAAGGATGTATGAAGGGAAAGACAACTTAAAAATATTTTATTTATCATTTTCTTTTATGTGTATGAGTATATTAACCTGCGTGTATGTAAGTGCACCTGTGTCATGCAGTACTCACAGAGATCAGAAGAGGCATTTGATTCCCCTGGAACTGGAATTATTGGTGGTTGTTATCCACCATGTGGTGCTAGGAACTAAACCCAGGTCTTATGGGAAGAACAGTTGGTGCTCTTAGTTGTTGAACCATCTCTCCAGCCCCAGGGAAAGATCAACTTTGTACTTTTTAAATTTAAAGTTTTTATTTTTTTTGACAAATTCATATATTAGTACTGTATTTATACCATTTACAACCTTACATCAGCCCGTGCTAACTCAGCCCATGTCACCCACTCCCTTTCAAATTCATGACCTCTTCTTTAATTATAATTACAAATATACATATTGTTATATATACATATATACAACATATTGAGTTTAATTACTAATTCTCATATTTACATCATTAGGGTTGAGCACTTGTGATTAGATAGCCTAATAATGAGCTCATCTCTGGAAAAAACTGATTCTCCTCCTCTCAAAAGTCATTGATTGCCTGTAGTTCTTCATCTAGAGGTGAGGCCTTGTGAAATGCACCCCATCCATGTGGGCAATTGATTTTGTCATTATGTGGGTCTTGTTTCAGCAACAACATTGTTGAGATTTCATGGGTGCAGCTTCCCTGTCATATTTAGGAGAGACAGTCTAGAAGCAAGTATCCTGGTCCTCTGGATCTTATATTCTTTTCAACCCTCTGCTGTGCTGTTCCATGAGCCTCAAGTGTAGGGGTTGCATTGCAAATATATCAATTGGGACTGGACACACCTCAGTCACTTATTCTCTGCATTTGGACTAGTTGTGGATTTCTGTAACAGCTTCCACCTGTTGCAAAAAGAAACTTCTTTGAATTGGGGGGTGGATGAGAGCTACATTTACTGTTATTATAAAGTATCTAAAATAAAGTTTAAAGTGTTATTGGTTTGAGAAAATGTCAGTAGTAAGTTCCCTGCTAGAGTCTATGACATCTCTAGCCATGGATATTTAGCTAGCTTTATAGTACCAAGCATGAATGTCTTCCTACTGGGCTGGTCTTAAGTCTAATTAGATAGCTGCAGGTTAATACCATGATGAAAGAGTCACTGTTGCATCACTGCCAGGCTGGTCATTGTTGTCCTTCATAGGCTTTCAGCTGAATAGGAGTATTGACTATTTTTCTCTTTGACAACTTATACAGCAATTTCTCATGCTATGAGAGGCAGTCCCCAGGGAGTAGGTTTCCAGTTCAGTTCTGGCTTGATTGCTCCAAGTTCTGTTTTGGAAATATGTAGTGTTCTTAGGGTCTTACCTTCAAGTTCTGGAAAGCAACCAAGTGCAATGGCAATAACTGGTATTGTTCTGAGAGTCTCTTGAACTCATTGATCAACACCTTGATGTTGAGTCTCATGACTGGCCCTGAAGGTTTCCTCTGATGGTCTATGACTCTTGGTTGGAGTATTATCACCTCGTGTGGTACAACTCCATTTAACGTATATGAATATAGACACGCAAATATATAAGTATAAAAAATTTCCTTACAGCTTTTTCAAACATTTTTGCTGTAATTAATCATTTATTCCTCCTCCCTCTGTGTTATCTACCCACTCCCCCTCCCCAGTTAAATCTCCCCTCATTTTTCCAATTTCTCTCTTCAGAGTGTCCATATCCTACTGTCACCCTCTGTGGAGATGTTTTTCTCATGTTCATATATTATCCTTTTTCTATTTCCCTGGCCTCTGGGTTGCTTCAGGTTATACACTCAAAGCTAAAGATCTGGAGCTAAGATCTATAAGTGAGAAAGAACATGTGGTATTTGTCTTTATGAGTTTGAATTACTTCACTCAGTATTATATTTTTCCAGTTCTAACCATTTACCTGCTTATTTCATGATTTGATTTTTGTTTGCAATGGAATAAAATTCCAGTAACATTTTTTTTCATAGAAGTAGAATAAATCCTAAAATACAGGAGGAAGCACAAAAGACCCCAGATAACCAAAGCAATCCTGAAAGGGAAGAAAAGAACTATGCTGAAGGGATTTTCAAGCCATGCCACTTTTTCAGTTACACTGCAGTAATAAAACCAGCATGGTACTGACACAAAAACAAATATGTAGATCTGTAGAACAAAGCAGAAGAACAATACATGAGTCCATGTAATTACAGTCGTCTCATATTTGTCAATGATGTCAAAATAACACACTCTAGAAAAGACAGCATTTTCAGATGGTGCTGAGAATACTAGATGTCCACATGTAAAAGAATATTAGAACCCTTTCTATCACCCTGTACAAAAATCAACCTCAAAGGGATCAAAGATATCAGTATAAAACCAGAAATGCTGGAACTATTAGAAAAAAATACATAGGCCAGTACACCACAAGATATATGTGCAGGAAACTATTTTCCAAATTGGATTCCTTTCACTCAGAAATCAAGGTCAACAATTGACAAATGGGATGTCAAAACTAAAAAGCTTATATACAGCAAAGGAAGCAATCAATGAATGAAGAGAAAGCCCACAGAGTGGGAGCGAATTTTTGCTATTTCTACATCTGATAGAGGATTCATATCCACAATGCATTAGGAACTAAAAATCATAGAATCAAGAAAGCAAATGACACAGTTACAAAATGGACTTCTGCATTAGTCACCATTCTGTTCCTCTGACAAAAGATCTTATATTGACCAAGAGATCTTATAGGAAGAAGAGTTTATTTGGCATATTGGAGTAATTAGAATCCATCACGGTGGGACGGCATGGTGGCAGGAGGTGACTGGAGCAGAAGCAGAAGGAAGCACAAAAATGTGAGCTAAGCACTCACATTTTCAGGCAGGTACAGGAAGCAGAGAAAACTGGCAATCTGGCAAGACTTAAGAACTTTCTACTCCCCCACCCCCACCAGTGAAGCACATCCCCCAGCAACCGAACAACTCCTAAAAGCTTCCGAACATCTGCTCCAACTGGGGACAAAATGTCCAAATACTTGGAGCCTATGGAGGACAGTCTCATTCAAACTACACATTCTACTCCTGAGGAACTGAGCTGTGCATCAAATAAACCCTTTTCCTCTCCAAGTTGGCCTTGGTCATTGGTGTTTTTATCAGAGCAAGAGAAAGCTAAGCAGAACAGAAATTGGTACCAGAATTCTGTGAAAGACATAACCATATATATTTGGGAGAATTGTGGAAGTTTTGGGAACTTTGGACTAGAAAGTTGCTTGGAGCCCAATGAGCTCTTTTGTAGGAACTTGGAAAATAATGCTGAAACAGGTGCAGATGATGGAGGCCTGGTCTGTGAAACTTCAAAGGGAAGCAAAGAGTATCCAGGCCATTTATATGATATTTTGAATTGAGAATCTGTGGTTTCTGGTTGACTGGGGCTGAAGATTCAGCTGTGATTAGAAAGAGACCAACACTACTGAAATGAAATCTTTGTGTTACTGGGACAATTGATGCTAGTTAGCTGGAACTGAAAGATCAGCTGAGAGTAACAAGAGACCAGCATAAATGAAGTGAAATATTTGGGGAAGTATTTCCTCAGGGTCAGTACACAGAAGTTGTGACCCATAGGTGGCCCGCGCTTCCATCTCAAGCTGGAAGAAATACTTGGTAATGTGTAAGAGTCTCCTATACGGTTTTGGTATTGGAAGTATGGAGGGGCCATGGAGAGAATCCGAAGCTTTGCAGAAGGACCCATCAGTGAAGGTTCAGCCTCAGTGTCAGTAGAAACTCGAGAATACTGGAGATGTCAGGACCATGGGATGACCACCAAGGGCAGCAGCAGAAGTGGAGTGGAGCCGACCCAAGTCTGTGAGACAAACTGCATGTGCTGTGTATTGCAGAGTCACAGAAGTGAAGTTTCCCAATCCCTTTGGAACCCAGGAGATTGTGAGCCCAGCTATCCAGCCTTGGATTTTCTGGACTTTGGTTTTACTTAAGTGTGCTTAATTATTCCCTTTTGAAATAAGACAGTATTAACTTATTTTGCATTTTACAGGAGCCCACAGTTAAAAGACTTAAAAGAGACCTTGAACTTTTAACGTGTTTGGATTTTTAAAGCCTGTGGGACTTTTAAAGTTGTACCGTTTTATGTTGTGATATTAAGATTAACATAGTATCTTGGGGACCAAAAATGGAAAGCTTTAATAGCAGTGTGTTTGAGTCAAGTAGAAAAGGGATCAATTGTGCCAGACAGCTTTAGTTGTCAACTTGAACATCTGGTTAGAGGGAACTTCATTTGAGGAATTATCCCCACTGGCTTGACCTGTGGTCATGTTATAAGGCATTTTCTTTATTGTTGAGTGATGTGGAAGGGCTCAGGTCACTGTAGGTGGTACTACCCCTGGGAAGGTGGTACTGTATTGTACAAGAAAATAGGCTGAGCACAGGTCAGGTGAGCAAGACAGTAAGCAGCTATCCTTCATGTCTGTGCTCCAGGATCCTGCCCAGAGTTCCTTCCTTGGCTTCCCTTGAGAATGGATTGTGCTGTTAGCCAAACACTTCCCTTGCCACGTTGGTTTTGGTTATGATTTTAGTCACAGAAACAGAAACTAACCAGAACAGAAGTGGATCTGAACAGAGCTCTCAAATGAAGAAATGGAAATGGCTAATAAATTAATTTAAAGGTGTTCCACATGCTTAGCAATCAAACCAATGTTAATTTCATCTTACCTTATTCAGAAAGACTAAACTCAAAAAAAAAAAACAACAGACAAAACAACATGCTGGTGAGGATGGAAGGACAGGGACACTCTCGTTTACTGTTGATGGGACTACACCTGGTGCAGCCACTAGAGAAATCAGTGTGGCAAATTCTCAAATACTTAAAAATGTATCTACCATATGACCCAGCAGACTAGATGGTCTGCTAAAGAGATGTTTGCTCAGCCATGTTCATTGATTCTCTTATTATTATAACTAGGAATTAGGAAATCCTAATGTTCTTCAAATAATGAGTAGATAGTGAAAATGTGGTTCGTATACATTACTATGTATTTTTAAGATGGATTTAACCATGACTTCTGCATTAATTCTCATAACATTTCAGATACTCAGTTCAGGAAAACAGTACACTTATTTGGCAAGTAACTTAAAGCTTTCTGCATTCTATAAGATAAAGCTTAGCTAACTTTTATTGAAATATTGTTGGTACCCTGTGTATTTTTTTAAATATTTTCTTTCTTTAGAAATGAAAATCCCAAATGAAATCATCTATCACATGGTAGTTGGAAGAAGATAAGTTTGTCATAATTTAAATTCATTTATTATTCACTCATTAAATGGTATGTTTTGACACCAATCATATTGGCTTAACAATAGGCTCTGGGGACTGAATGATGAACAATGTTAGTCATGTGGTCTAGTGATAGACAGAGCTAATAATGAAGGCATTATGACAGCAGTATCTTTGGTAAGAGTCTATGGATGAATAGTCAGTCAGATCTGACTTGTTAGGGAAAGCTCCTGACTCAAGGAGAGGTTTTGAAATTTGTATTTGTTTTCTATTCTTGCTATAACCCATTCCCATCAAGTTATTAGGTTATTAGGTTAGAAGAGTATGAACTAGGTTATATTCCTTTCTGAAAGCTCTTAGAAGACATTTTCTCTTTTCCCAGTTTCTAAGGATCCCCTTGCAATACTGATCGTGTATTCCCTTCTGCCTTCAAAGATAGCAATGGCTAGGTGAGTCTGTCTTAGGTTAAGTCACCATGACATTAGCTTTTCTGCCCCTATTTTCTAATTTATAAAAGGCCTTTGTAAATATATTAGATCCACCTGTAAACTTCAGGAAGAATTCCTTAGCAACATCATTTCCATTTGCTTTGTTCCCTTTGTGTGTAGAATAAATATATAAATTTTCATAGGTTCCAAGGATGAGGACATGGACAATTTGCAGCACATTATTTGTGAAGGATGAGTAAGAATTTTGTATTTACAAGTGATACACAGAACTTTAGCTTCAGGGAATGACTGGCATATAAAAGGAACTGAAGATCATGACCTACACATTGAGAAAACTGTGTGCAGGATGGAAGTATAGGGTGAATGCTCATTGAATCCTGCTATATCTTGCAGTGTCCATGATCTTACTCAGCTCACAGGTCTTCAGTAGGAATTCTTTATCATAGCTTGCAAACTCTCTTCCCAAACAAGAGTAGCTTGCTATTTGATCAACAATTCCAAGGGAACCAACATCTGCAGATTCTTTTCTAAGTTCTTATGAATTACTTCTCCTTTGGGAGCACTCTAAACTTCCAATTTAAGCCACCTCAGCTGCTGTGGTAATCAGAATATGATACATATTTAATATTTGGAAGTTATAGATAACAGGTTTGCAATATAGCTACATGTGTGTTCTAAATAATGATGTTATTTTCGTTTTAATTAGGTGTCTGTGTATCTGTGGCTATGTATGCATGAGAGTAGGTGCCTGGAGAGACCAGTAGAGGGGCCAAGATTTCCTAGAATAAGAGTTTTAGGCAGTTGTTAGTTGCGTGATGCTGGTGCTGGGAATTAAATTTAGGTCCTCTATAAAAGCAGTATCTAGTCAACTGTTGAGCCATTTCTCCAGCCACAAAGTTCTCAGGTAGAAAAGATACATTGCAGATTTCAGTAAAGCAATAAACTTTGCAGAATTAAGTAAAGAAAAAAAATAGCATATTTCACCAGTGACAGACACATGAGTAGAAGAGGAAGCCAGAGAAAATAGTATGGAAAAGCACAGTAATTGACATGCCCGAGACGATGGAGGGTGATGGGTAAAGTGCTGGAAAATGAAAACAACTCACTTAAATAACAAAGAAACAGGATCTTAAGCTGTTTAACCTCCAGGAACTAAATGCTGCCAGTGGCCTGCAGGAGTTTGTAAGCTGATTCTTTTCACATCCTGTGGAAAAAGAACAATACACTGTCAGTACTTAGTTTGGGCTTTGAGAGAGCCTGTGTGGGGAGACGGCTCACCCACCAATTTCCAGATTTCTAGTTCAGTAGTAAGTGTCTGCTTTTGAAGATGCCGAGTTTGTGGCAAACGTAGCAATAGAACATCCACGACGCTTCCACAAGCTCCAATCTCTTCCCAAAGAGATGTTGGCTCTCTGAGTTTTAATTTTCCACTAATTAATATTACTTACTGGGTAATTTCCATCTTTACCTCTAGCAGTGTTTCTGTTCTTGAAGTCTATGTTTTCATTTTTCACCTAGAAACTGACGTAATTTTTAACGTATTCGCTCCACACCGGATTCTAGTATGCTGGTCCAGAAGGGACCCGGCTCTAAGCACCTCCAATTCCCCGCTATCAATTCCCTCACTCTACATTATTTTGATCCTATTCATTCTCTCAAGTTCAGCAGCTGTTACTGAAAACATTCTTGGTGTTAACAGGGAATAGCTGCATAGACTAATATAAGTGATCAATAACAAAGTGTAGATTTCAGGAAAATGGTATAGAAACAAGGCATTTATTAGTAAAAAATGATTCACAGATTCAAAACCCACCACTGCTGTGTGTTTTGTATTTCTCGGGGAGTATTAAAACTACATACTCTTAAAATTATTCCATATTTTTGACCAGTTATCTAATATGATTCAATTTTTCATATATATTTACACAGTATATTAAAGTTATTCTCATTAATATGGGTAAGGATTAAAAGTATTTACACTAGATAAACTACCATGTGACTCTATGAAGGTAACAGCCATTTAGCCTATAACATCTTTCAAATTACTAAGCACTATTTAAAGAATTATCATTCTGCTTAGACCAGGTGGTTGTGGATCTTCAAGTTATTAGTTGAGGAAAAGGAGAGAGAGAGAGAAAGAGAGAGAGAGAGAGAGAGAGAGAGAGAGAGAATTAAAATACCATGAAAATCATTATAAGAATCAAACTGAATTTCTCTAGAAACCTTAATATTTTTAGCCTTGATTCTTGTGCCAGCTACATTTTGTCAACTAGACACAAAGTAAAGACCCCCAACTGAGGAATTTCCTTCATCAGATGAACCCCTGAACAGATCTCTGGGGGGATTTTTTTGATAATTGACTAGGAGGTCCCAGCCCACAGTGGGTGGTACCATTCCTAGGCAGATGGCCCTGAGGTCTAGGAAAGGAAGCTAGCAAGCCAAAAGGTGCAAACCAGTAAGCAAATTCCTCCGTGCTTTCTCCTTCAGGCACTGTTATTTTCATTTATAAGAGCAGGGTAAGATTTCCCCTGCTTTGGATGTGAAATATGATCTGATTTCAAGTTCCAAGGAAAATGCTTAAAATTCCCTAATTGATAATTGTGTATTTTGTCTTTATATTGTCTCAGACCTTAGAATAGCACTGACTCTGCATAGGCATCAAATACTGATAGTCACTTTGTTCCACACAGCCACCTGCATCTATTCTAAAGTTTAAAACGATGTGGCATTAATGTGTTTTTGGAGTCACTGCAAGGTGGTCACTTATTCCTGCAGCCTTGAGTCTGTTTGTGGTCTGCTTTTCTCTCAGATGGTTGACAACTTTTTCAAAAGAATTTTTCTTAGTATTCACGGTCTCATGTACTAGATAAAGTCTCTGTTCAGAAAATCACTTCAAGGCACTTAAAAGTTGCGGTTCTGGAGGCTGTAAGGCAGGCATTATGGTTTCAGGAGGTTTGGTTTCTTCCCCTGACTTGTACTTGGTCATCTTCCTGATGTGTCTTACACTCACTCCCTCTTCTTTGTTTTCTTGTTTGCTTATTTGTTTTGTTTAATAATATTTTGTTTAGTGGTGCAGGTTTGCTGCTGATGGATTCTCTCATCTATTTATTTTTGATTTTTACTTATGAGAATGTCATACATGAGTGTGGTATTTATATCATTTCCATCCTTTCCACTCTTCCCTCCAATTCCTTCCATGTACCCACTCCTCTCAATTTCTTGTTCTCTTCTTTGATCATTATTGTTACATGTACATACATAAATATATGAATATAAGATAGGTAGGGAGATAGATGGATAGATAGATGATAGGTGATAGATTAAAAATGCACTGCATTCATTTAATGGTGCTCATGTATGCATGCTGTTTAGAGCTGGCTACTTGAGATTCCATAACCTCTCAGGGACTTAATTCCTGGAGAAAGCTGATTCTCCCTCCTTCAACATCCACTGACTGCTTGTAGCTCTGCATCCTGACGTAGGACCTTATCAGCTACATTCAGCTGGTGTTGTGATTATGCAGATAGTGTTAGGCAACCCAGTTGTGGAAAGTTCATGACATGCTTAGAATGTATTATCTAAGAGCAGATGTCCTGTTCCTCTGGGTTTTACCATCCTTCCACCTCCTCTTCTCTTATTTCCCTGAGGTGGAATGGCATTGTAGATGTATCAGTTGGGTGTAGGCAACACACAGTCACTTATTGTCTGTATTTTGATCAGTTGTGGAACTTTCTAATAGTCTCCATCTTTTGCAAAACAAAGCTTCATTGATGAGTAGTGAGAACTACACTTCTCTGTTATAAGGATACTTATTAAGAATATAGTAAAAAACTGCACCCCTCTAGGAAAGTGGTGGTAGTAGGTTCTTCTCTGGGGCCGTGATCTCTGCTGCCATGTGTACTTGGCTATCTTTTACAGTACCATGCATGGATTTCCTTCTATTAAGCAGGACTTAATAATACCTGCTGTTGATTACCCCAAAATAAAAATGTCTCTATTGAACCAATAGAGCTATTTTACTGAACTAATCCTTGTTGTGGTTCATAGACTTTACAGCTGGATAGGACTACTGATGGCTTTTCTTCCTTGGCTGTTTACACACACCTTCTGATACTATGAGAGCTTATCTTCAGGGAGTAGACCCCAGGTTAGTTCCAGCTTAGTTGTTTCAAGTTATGTATCAGAAGTATGTGGTGCCTTTAGAATGGTTCGTACTTTTTGTTCTGGAAGGCACCCAAGGGCTCTCAAATTTTCTTTTTCTTTTTGTAAGCTATTTTATTTTTGAGAATTTCATATATACTTTACTTACATTATTTCCATCCCTAGCAGTCCCCTCCCTAGCTCCTCCTGAACCCTTCACTCCCTCTCAATTTCTTGTCCTCTTCTCTGATTGCTCTTGATACCTATTATAAATGCATACATACATTTATTAATATAAATGTATATAATCCACTATGACCATTTACTGCTGATCATGTGTATGAGTGTTTACGGCAGCCTACTTGAGATTAGATAACCTATCAGGGAGCTCATTCCTGAGGAAAACTGATTCTCTCTTGCTCAGCATCCATTGATTACTTATAGTTCTTTATCTTGATGTGGCATCCAGTGAAACTTTTCCCATCTGCCTTGGCATGTCAATGATTTTGTCCAAATGCAGCTCTTGTCATTCTGCATTCAGTGGAGATTTCACGGATGCAGCTTCCCTGCCATGTCTAGTTTGTTTTAATCTTTTTTTGTGGCATCTGACTTTGCCAGGTCTAGGCATGTATTTCTCGTGTTTTCTTTTCAAAGGGTTTATTATATCTATTTTCAATATTTTTACTAACTTTTGAGAATTTCACAGAATATATTTTGATCATATTTGCACCTCACTCTTCCCCCAATGACTCCTATACACAACCACCCCTCCCCACTCTTCCTAACTTTGTGTCCTCATTCTTATTTACTACCCCACCAGGTCCAGTTTGTGTTAGCCTCATGCCATCCACTAGTGTGTGAAGGCCACACACTTAGAGAAAACTCCTCCTCCTCCCTTAGAAGGCTTCAACTGCCAATAGCCCTTCAGTTAAGGTGGAGTCCCATGAGCCCCTCCTGCCTCCATGCTAGAATAGTGACTGGCTGATGTGCATGTATGCGTGTGTGTGTGTGTGTGTGTGCGCGTATGAATGTGTACTTGAGTGCAGTTGACTGCTGAGGTTAGAAGAGAACATGGCACCATACCCTGTGGAGTTGGAGTTATTGGTGTTTTTAAACCATAAGACCTGGGTCGTGGGAATCAAACTCTGGTTCTGTGCAGGCACAGTAAGCACTTTCACTACTGAGCCATGTGTCCAGCCCCTTTTTGATAAGAGTCTCACACTTTTTGTTTCTGATTTTCATTTAATTGTGAAAAATGTTAGTCTATTTCTCTTCAACTCTACTTTCTCTCTCTCCTCGCTCCACATTGTGCCTCAATTACTTTTATGATAGGCTTTTTAATACTGAGAGCAGGGAAATCAGAGTCAGTTCCCTTTCGGGATCCTGAGTCTCAATAAAAGGAATTTAAGAATTGACTCAAATGGAAGCTTAATGATAATTTTACTCAAGTTTTAAAGAAAAGTTCCTGGGGCTGGAGAGATGACTCAGCAGTTAAGAGTACTGGCTGCTCTCGCAGCGGACCTGAATTCAGTTTCCAGGACCCATATGGGGACTCACAACAGTCTGTACCTTCAGTTCCAGGGAATCCAACGCCCACTTGGGTCCTTGCAGGCATTGCATGATTGCAGAACACTCAGACACATAAAAACATTTTTTTTTTTAAAATAAGAAAAGAAAAACCCTAAATCCAGGCAAGCTGTGAATCCCAGAAGTTGTCAGGCGTAGAATAATGGAAGAAAGAGAAAATCATGCCTTTGAAAGCTCACGCGGAGTTCAGACATTTGGTCTACAAGCAGTCACGTGGCAGGGAGGGGAACCTCAGGGAAAGAGTGAGGAAACCCCAAATGTTGAGCAGTCCTATTAGAGACAGTGTGCTCCTTACAAAAAGATAAAAAGAAGAAAAGAAGACGTTACACTCTTAAGAATTCAGACAACAGGCCAGCTTATGAAGTTGCTGGTCTGTGGCCCATGGCACCAGGAGGAGCTGGGAATAAGGGCAGGAAAATCTCACCACATCTTTACAGCACTAACTATTTGGCCAGTCACTTGGACATCATTTAATGTGAGCGTGCCTTTCATGGGGTGGGCCCCTGGTGAAGTACCTGACCTTATGTTTCCTGGTAGGCCAGTGATTTGTTTTGACCAGGAGTTTCCTCTTAGGGGCATTTCTTTCTATAGTAATAATAATACTGTTTCATAGTTTGCTGAATTTCTACTGACTTATTTCAAGCTATTTTCTTCATTCTTCAAACTAGATGATGTCAATGGACTGGAATTTAGGTGCATCAATCTACTTGTTTGGTTTTTGTTGTTCTTTTTGGTTTTATTCTCAGTTATTGAACTTTTCATTTCCAAGACTTCTATTTGGTTTATTTTTTAAAAATAATTTTAAATAATAAAATAAATAAAAATAAATTTCTTATGCTGAAATTTCTTATATGTATATTCTCTATTACCATATGTAAACCTTTAAACCCTTGGAAATATAAATTATTTGATGTTTAAATATTTATTTTTTAATTGCATTATTTAAGTTATTTCAAGTTTCCTTCATATGTATTCTTTCTTTGGCAAGGAATTATGCACTAAATGGTGAAGACAACCTAATGTGCTTACCAAGCACCTCTGATTTAGGAAACATACTCTAAATGGTCTCATTTGTGGCTAATAGCAGACAGAATCCCAGTCGTTTCATTTGGACAGTTGCTTTCTGTGTTACCCCCCTTAGAGTCTCCCCTGTGTGCATGTCATTGTAGTATCAGATGTGAACTGCAAATTTCAGAGGTCCTTTTTAATTTTCTCCCATTCATTTTCCAGTCTGGGATCTATCCCTTGCCAACAGAAGCTTCAGGTCTAACCTCTGCACATGAGGACTTTTGGGTCCTTCACAAGCAGTTGCCTCCTCACTAGCCTCCCTCTGTGCGCTTTGTTTCCTTCAAAGGTCAAGTCCATCTGGTGTCTCAGCTCTGTGCTCTCACATGCCTTTGAATCAGTTTTTCTTTTTTTTATTTTGTTTTGTTTGTTTTTAATTTTAGCAGAGTTTACATTTATCTGCTAGAGGATTCGTGCAGAACTGAATATTAACTCACACAATGGCATTTTTCAATTATCTTCTAATTGAGTGTCATTAATAAACTAAAATGTTTCTTGTATACTAAATTTTATCTCTACACTATTTTTACAGTTCCATATACTAGTAGCTAATCCATGGATATATTTCAGCATAGAAAGGAGTATTGTAATGTATGAGCACTACATACTGTTTTTATTCCTTTCTATGCGTTTACATCCTTAATGCATTGCTAAGGCGACTAAAAGCTCTGGTAGTTATTTTGTACGTAAGTGTTATTCTTTGATGATAAAAGAAACAACATCGACACTTCAACAATGCGTTTCTGTCAGTTTTTGAAGATATTCTTTATCTGCACAAGTTTCCTCCTTTCTGTGAAGATTAATTACTTTTTTCAGTTCTCCCTTAGTCTTTTAAAGTGGTAAGTTACATTAACTAATTCTTTAATGTTGAACTGGTTTTGTATTCCTAAGAAAATTCCAATTATATTAGACTAAATTATTGTCAATTCATGTTCATTACTATATTTTAAAAGTTTTTGCATCCATGCAGATAAATAATATTTTGCTATACTTTTCTTTCCATGTATGTTTATTAGATTTTGTTATCAGGGTGATACTAGCATCTTACAATGAGTTAGAGACTGCTTTATTTCTAAATACAGTCATAATGTACATATATATATATATATAATTACTTGGTTTTGTTTGTATTTATCAAAAAAGTGGGAAAATATTAAACTATTAGTTCATTTCTTGCACTGTTATGGGATGCAGGCATTTATCTTTATTTTTGAAATAATTTCAGCAATTGAACAGTTGTATACATTTTTTCTCATTTTCTCTCAATTTTTATGGTTATTCATATAAAGTAGCCATGTATCTGATCTGTTTAATAACTATTTCATTCATAAACAGGTATTTTCCTGTTTTATTTCTAGTTGTTCATATGTGCCTTTTTTATTGGACTCATTAGGTCTGCGTTTTGCTGAGAATCACATTGGAACAGAACACTAAGAATAGCTGTCACACAAATTAAAGTTTATTTGTAGCAAACAAGGAGAGCATTTAGGAAAGCACTCCTAATTCTACACGCCCTGAAATCAGACCAGCAGGATAAAATTGTCTCAACCAAGAACGCATACCTAAAGGAGTATAGGTGTCACCGTGTTTGTGTGGAGAGAAATCCACAGAGGCGTGGTCTGCCCTGTGCTCCTACATAAGTCCTATTTTGGGAATGAAGTTTGAACTCTTCCATGGACTGAGGTTTTTGGCATTTTTTGGCCACTGGCACTTTCCTTGGTATGTTGTTCAGCTCTTCAGTCTATTTTCATTCCATTGCCAGGACTCAAGGCCAGGCAGACACCTCTGTCCCAGCTGCTCAGTGCTGAGTGGGAGTGAAGTAGAGCAATTCAGAGAAAATCTGAATTTGTTGGAATAACAATGAACTTTGACCTCCAGCAAATCCTTAACCCACACCTATAGAAAGACTTCTGCTTAGAAGGGATTGACATTAAGGAAGGACAGGGAACCAAAGGATGGGAGGAGGAGCAAGGGGCAGTTCAAAGGTTCCCCATGTCACAACGTATCATCAACATTTTATATATTCACATCTGTGGATCACCAACCATTCAGTTTGCACATCAACTTTTTTGAGATTTTTTTGTATAATTTTTGTTTCTGTAAGATTCATTCAACCATTTTTATAACTAATTTCTTACATTGACAGTTTGACATTTTATTACTTAAATATTTATATTCTTATTTCTTATGTTTGAGTATTTTATATTTCATATTTCAAAATTTATTTTAAATGATTTTAGATGTCAGTTCTTCAATAAGATTTATAGAAGATTTATAGAATTTTTTTTTTCTCTGAGGTAGGTCCTGTACTAGGCTAGACCCTAGCAGACCAAAACAAAATTGAGTCACTTGTGTTAATCGCCACATTATCAAACTGAAGCTTTAAGCAACAGGAAAATTTCCAGTGAGGTCAGTTTAGCATAAAAACAGAAACAAACAAGAGATGTCAACAACCAGTTGAGGAAAACCTTGTTTATGGATCTAGTATGGGGATGTCAGCTTTGAGAGGACCATCCACTGTTGCTCTGTTTCTGCTTCAACCCAGCCCATTCCTGTCACGTAGATCACTAGAACACTTTCCAAAATCTTTAGAAGAGATACTGCCTGATTCCAGAGTCTTTCATGGAAGTCACTTAAATCCTAAAACTAAAACTGGTAAACTGTTGAACACACTGCTACCCGAGCTGTTGATGGCCAGAGATTCTTTGTTTCACCCTCGCTAGGCTTTTAGGGAAGAATATTGCCAAACAGAAGAGATACTCTGCAAACTTTTGTTGGATGAATTAAAATATTTTCTATCTGGTACTTCAAACTCTAAAATATTTATGTATCTGCTCTCTGGCCTGTTTTTCTCTTGTTTTTACACAGGGTGCTCTGTTTTCAGGTAGGTTTAGTTAGTTTTAATTGAAGTTTATATTCCTTGGCATTTGATTTATGAAACCGCTGCTCCCCTATACTGTACTTATGTTTGTTTCCACCAGTTTCTTGGTTGCACTACAAAATGGGAAAAACTTTTAGCTAGATCTTTGGATTTATGTGTGCCATAGCAGAAGCAAGACTAGATCATACATTCTGTATGTAAGGGTTTGTTTTCAGTTTTTTCCTCCTCCTCTGACCAAATTCATGAGAAATAACTCCTTTCTAGTGGTTTTCTGTACACACAATTCAGGTGATCTATATATACACTGGGAATTAATTTAAAAGGTTATTTTCAACAGAAATATGGCACAAACCATGTACAAATAATGGAAAGATGCTGTTAGTGATAGTTAAAAGCAAAGAGAGATAGGTAAAACTAATTTTCATCATGTAGTTTGCTGCCATTTTAATGAGACATCAATATAGAAGTCACTGGGACTTTTCTTCTTTTAATGTACTAACTCTTTGAAAGGTTTTTCTTTATACCTAGGGTACTGTCTTAGAGTTTGCTAAAGGACCAGATGCAATAGAATGAATATGTATTACAAAAAGGCATTTTTAGATAGGACGGAGCATTGTAATGGTGGCCAGAGGATGCCTCAACAGCACCTTTCTGCTGCTGAAGGTGGTAAGGATTCTTGGAAAGCCAAATTTCCAAACCTGCCCCAACATTGCTGTCAAATGCCGCCTCTTTCCCAGTCAGACTTTAGCTGTGTTTACAGCTGCCATTTTGATTTTGTTATAAATTCCTGTTTTAAATAGTGTTTTCAATGCCTTATCCTATACATAGAAATTATTTCAGTAGGAGAGTGAGTGATGGTTATTAAGTCATTGGTTTTCTTGGAAAAGAAGCCTGTTTCACTTATTTGATTCTGAAGTAAAAGATAAAAAGTTTATTCCTCCAAAACCTGTCACTTTCAAACTCCTTAACAGCTTAGGGAAATTTTTTTAAAAAATCATTTAAATAATAAAGTTGAAAAACCACATGGCACTGAAATGTGTGATTTCATACCAAAGTTTATTGTTAATATAATATTCTAGTTCTCCTCTTATTATTAAAATTAATTATGGGTGTCCTATTTATGCTCTTCAAATATTACAAGTAAGAATTTAGAAATGTTTCAAAATAAAAATAGCATCCACCATGAAAGGTTTATGAAAGGTCTTTGAGAAATGGGACAAAGAGTATCTTAAGGGCAAATTTGGTAGACTTTATGTTCCATGGAATTAATAAATATGATTGAGGGAAAATTTCTTAGAATCTGTCTTATAGCTCTTGAACTGATTGCTATTGCTTTTGGTGTTTTAATGTTAACAGTCTTTGGTTTCCGATACTTCCAAGTCTTCTTTATTTGTGGTACATAGTGTGCACAGATGCGTGGAAGTCTGAGTTTTAAAATGAAGTTAGTTTTCTATTTACCCGTATGGAACCAAAGTCAACAGTTTCATTTTAGAACACTGTGCAGTTAAAATTAACAACATCTAAGCTACTGATCATCTAGTTTGCTTAATAAACATGGAATTTTGATGTGTTTATAGGAAGCTAGTTATATAGAATTCCTAAAATGGTTGACTACTAGTTTATTTGCCTTCTGTACAACTGCATAACATAAATCTGTATCAGTAGAAGCATACAGTGTCTTAGTACAACTTGTATTTTATTTATACCATAACTAAGTACTTCATAAATTATGTTTACATTATGTAAATTATTAAATTATCAGTGATTTATTGAGCAAGTATTAAATGCAAGATGCAGCTTTTCTTTCATCAATGGTTCTCTTTCTAGAGCGTAGCAAAAATACGCATCTTCGCTCCTGGTTTCCTAAACATGAGAAAGGCTATTAACACATTTTAGTAACTTGAATACATCTCATAAAGCTTTTGAGTGGTTGTTTCATTTTTCTTTCAGTATCTGGGTGTCTTTAAACATAATATCCAGATTTGTTTCATCAGTGTAGGTCATGTGTAAATTGATTTCTGCTATGTATTCCCAGATTATTCCTTCCTTGTCCCTTAGACAGAAACCATCGCCTTTTCTTCTCTAAACTTCCAACATGTCATGTGTACCCATGACCTCAAGGGTCATTTTTCTTACTTTACTTTATATTTCATATTTTTGTGTACTTATTTCTCTTAGTAGCTTCTTAGCATTACAAGGTGAAACCCCAACCCTAGATATTGGCATCAAGCCAATAAAGAGAAAAAACACATTTGTGTATTTTACTTTACTTGGAGGCAAATAATATTTACTGTCTAAGTCTGTACAGTGAAAGTTACTTTACCTAATATTTTTATCACTAGAAAAATTCTAAAAGCTGAAACTCTAATCTGGCACAATGCCACCATGCACCTTCAATTCAGTAGTAAGTGTGTGGCGGAAAGTTAGCAGAAGACATGTGAGTTACTATCATCAGAATACTATTATTTATTATAACTTCAGTAAAATAGATAATGCCACCAGAAACTGCCATATTTACAATATGTATGTCTATAACACTAACCCCTCAGTCATGGAATAGCATTTGAGAGTAAGTGAAGGGACAATCACTTAGAAAAGAAAAATAATTTGAGATTTAAAAAATAAATCTGTATAGAAAGCTAATAACAATTTTCACTTTAATGGCATGTTTTTTAAAAACACTTAACTTTTGTATTGATTTGTGCTTAATTATAAGTGCTATTTTTGTTGTGTTTGTAGTTTTTAAAGACACTGAAAATCAACATTTTCATAATAATTCAATTTGTAAGATTTATGGGTTGATTATGAATAAAATAAATTTTAAATGCTTTTAGAAATTTTAAACATCATCAAAATATAAAAAGCTGTGAATTAATTTAGTACAAATAACATATATTTATACTTTCCAACTTGATACATAAGGAAGCCAGTACTAAAATTTGGACTATGGATAAACTGCAATTTTCATTTATATAGTGTCATTTTTTAATCTAAACTTCTCTGCTTCTAGCCACGAAATATTACCTAAAATCAGAAGATGTACTTTTTATTTGCATATTCAAATTTCCTAATATCTGTCAGGCATAAGAATTATTGTGCAAACACTTTAGTTTTGCTTTAAGCAATTTGTCACTGCTAAAGTCATTTCTCTCTGATTATTGGAAGGTGTTTTCCATTACTGTAATGACTATGCTTTTCAAAAAATTCATTGGGAGGAGAAAAATTTACATGTTGTTGATAATAGGCCTATTATTCAAAATGCCAAAAGAAGTTGTGCTATCTGATGAACATTTTATTAAAAAGTAGAGTGGAATGGTAATATAACTGAGGTTTTCTCTCCAGCCTAGTCTTGAGTTTTCTCAGTCTGCATAAAATCCAGAGAAGTGCTTACTCTAAACAGTTCTTATTTCCCATTGCTTGGCATTGAAAAGAATCACTTTGTTTTAAGTTTGCACATAGATACAAATATGTTTTCCCAAATTTTAAGTGTCATAACTTGATATAAGACTGAGGTATTGTGACTGAACTTGGATGTTTGTGGCCATCTTTCACACTTGCTTTAGTGAAAGCTTTGGGTTCTTCCTGCTGATTAAAATAGGGAGCCGATTTCCAAACCACTAGGAAGGAAATATGTTGTCAAGAATGATTTGGGAGTTCAGTGTCTGCTAATTTTATTTATCTAAATATTTTCCAAATGTTGTATGTTTATTAAAAGTTACTAGTTGGAAACATTTGAAAAGGAATCTGACATTATATAGGACTAAAGCAACCTGACTAATGTTGGAGATTTTTAGTGTGTTATGATTTTATATTACAAATATATTCACAATCTATGATATTAAGGAACATGCATGTCTTATGTATGTGGAAGAGCTATAAAACAATACAAGAATTCTAAAATGATTTTTCATCAGTGTGTCATTAATACTTTTTCAATATCATAAGGCATTAAAATGAATTTTTAATATATTTCTTAACATTTTCAGTAATTATTGAATAAAAATTGAAAATTATGTGTAGTGTGCTTAAACTAAGTGGAAAATATGATTTATTTATGTTGAAATACCTATTGAATCCATACATTATGAGAAAGGATTTAAATATAGACAAATGACTAATAAGATACTTTTTAAATGGTGTGATTTCTATGTTTGTTTGTTTGTTTTCATAAACAAAGAGTAAGAAAATACTTGTCTACAAATGAAGAAAACTTTAATCTTGGAAACCAAACCAACATTTGTTCTATACTAATGCCATTCAACACTGAAATAATGGTGGGAAATTATTTCCAAGCTTTGTGGTTTTGACCTTGCCCTAACACCAGGTTCTGCAGACAAGAATATGAAAATAGAGCTTATTGCCTAGTCAAATGCACACAGAAGACTCATTTAAATAACAGATGATCTCTATTTGACTTTTCTATGACATTATTTTTACATTTAATTTTAGTCATTAAAAAGATAGTTGAGGGGTATTAAATGAATACATTAGCTATAAAAGCTTAATTTAACCATTATTCACCATATTAATATTCTTCTATTTTCTGTGGTTAAAATATCATTTAACTTTTTGAAATACTATCTATAACTCTACTTATTTGTCTTTTTTATGTAACCAATCACAAAATCACATTTTAATTTTATATTCTACTATTAAAATGTAAGTTCTATAAATGTGAAGGAGATTTCTTTGATATACCATGTTTAAATGTAATCAAAATTAGTTTTGTGAAATGTTGGTACTTAATAAATTATTCATATAAATCAGATGTATTTCAGAAGGATTAGAATACTACTTAGAGACTAAATTCACTTTTGAGTTTTTTTAAACTAGAATTTGTTTCCATTTGCTTCACATTAGTCTTATGTCTCCTTAAGCTAATCCACCTATTCCAAGGAAAAGCCAAAATAAACTCTTTCGCTATTTTATTTTAGTGAAATTAAAGAGTTGAAAAGTTTGTAATTTTGAGGTTGTGTAACTGGACAATGCGTTATTGGTCTTTCGTCAGCTTTACAGTAAATAATGTCTCTACTATGTGAGGTATGGTGACAATAGTTGCCTAGGTTACTTTTCAGGGATTTGAAGGGCACTTTTTGCTGAAAATATTGACTCCTCACTTAGATTTGCAGATGTCTAGTAGGGTGGTTGCTGTAACATAAAAGGCATGGCATCTGTGTCTCAGCTTGTGTCTGCTTCCTCTGGGGCCTTAACCTTTGGGCTAAAGTCACATATGAACTGACCTGACCAGAAACAGCAAACAATACAGGAACAAGAAGAGATGACACTTGACGTGCTTGAAAGAGCTTATGACAGTTCTCCCAAAGAGGTGACTACTGCTCTCCTTTGTCAGCCTGTCTCTCTCCCCTGTTTTCCCAATTACTATCCCTCAGTGCCCTGGCTTGGAGAGGCTAATTTGTGGGCTCATGCTGCTCCATTGAATTAGGCTTTTTTCTTCTGCAATCTTCGTCAGTTGAGCAGAATTGAGCTCTTTACTTGGTGACATGCCCAGTTAACATTCTGGCTATACTATTAAGCCAGCAAGGATTATTCCGTGTGGCTTTGTTTTATTTCAACTTATCTTTGTCCTTACAACCAGAACTAAATCATCATATTAGAATGGCATATTTGGGAGGAACTAAAAAAATCTACATATGTTGGCCTGATAATGAAATTTCAGGGTGTCCTGTACAGAAAATTCTGCGCCCATGCATTTAGTCTATAAGAAAACAACTATATGCATTCTTATTTAGAAGAATACCTGAAAACACATAGATACCAGCTTTGTCTTTTGAGAATAGCTTTATTAATCTTCCCTAGGTTAAAATTTCAGAATCCAACCCATGAGACAAGCGAACTACATGAAGAACAATGGAAAACTGACAAGGAAGGACATAAGTTTGTACAACAATATCTGATCCTGCACTAATCCCACTTTACCTAGAAATTCTGAGTTTAAAGATAAAAAGTCAAACTTAATGCATAGCACTGAATCTGATAATATCCTACTGAATGTATTAGTTACTGTTTTGTCACTTTAACCAAAATACATGACAAGAACAAGTAGAGAGAGGAAAGATTTCTTTGGCTCACAGTGTCAGAGTCCCTTGTGACAGGGAATGCGTGGAAGTGGGACAGGTGGACAGCAGCTTGCTTACCTGGCGCACACCAGAACGCTGTGGCTGAAGAAGGAAGCAGAGGAGGCAAAACAGGGCCTTTAAACAGGGCTACTGCCGGCTACCTACCTGTGTCATCCAGGCTCCTAAAGGCCACAGTGCCTTCAAAATACCACTTCAAGTTCAGGACCAAATATTTAAACCATGAGCCTGGTTTGGGGTGGAAGGGTGCAATTTCATGTCCTAGTCACAACACTGATAAATCATATGACATATGTTTAATCTACTTCTCTACTCTAGATTTCTTGAGTTTCATATTAAGCATACAGGTACAACGAAGTTAAGAGTTTGCAGTAGACGTTTTCTGTATCTGCCAGGTAGGTTCTGGTTTGTGATCCTGGGACTTTCTCAGGTGAAGGGCCTGACTGAGTGTTCTAGCAGGTGAAGACAGAACATTCTCTGATGAATAAAGTGGCCTGTACATTTGACAAATTCCTGATGGTACTCTTGAAACATTTGATCATTTCTGGCTATTTTTTCTCTCTGTGAGAGGTAAATCTGTCTTTTGACAAATATCTGACACAAATCTGATCCTTTAATTGTATAAAGCTTATCTCTCCTGAAATTCCCAAGAAATTTATATGTATACATTTTGGCTGAATCTATAATATAAATAAATGTACAATGTACTAGATAATGGAGCATTTATTATATTAAAGCACAGTTGGCCCTCATTGTCTATGGATACTTGATGCTCACACACCGTGAGATATTTAACTTCCTATATGAAATGGTATGGTGTCTGCATATAACCTTCTATAACCTGAAACCATCTTGAGATGGCTTACAATTCTGAATATAATATTATTGCTATGTAAATAGTTCTTGAACTCTGTTGCCTATGGGATAATAATAAAAAACATGCACATCTTCAAAACAGGGCACTTTAAGAATTATTTTGTTACATTTACTTTTTTGTTGTGTGTCTGTGTGTATATGTTTGTGTGTGTTTATGTGTGTGTGTGTGTCTGTGCATGTACTTGCATGCCATGGAGCACATGCGAAGGTCAGAAAATAGCCATGGGAAACTGATTCTCTTCTACATATGTCTTGAGGATGGAAATCAGATTGTCAGGCTTGACAGCAGTTCCCCTTACTTTCTGAGCAATCACCCTTACTTTAGATGAATTTGTTTATTTATTTATTCATTTATTTTATTTAATGTATATGAGTGTTTTGCCTGCTTCTATGTAAATGTACCTGTGTCAGATGAAGCCTGTGGAAACCATAAGAGAGCATCAGTTACCCTGGAACTGGAGTTACAGACTGGTGTTAGCTGCCATATTGGTGCTGGGAATCCCACCTGGAACGTCTGGAAGAGCAGCCAGTGCTCTTAAACCACTGAGCCAGCTGTCCAGCCCCCTTAGATGAATTTTCCCAATTAAAATGTTTTAACTTTATACACAAGTAATGTATTTACGTCATTTTCTCCCAATGCTCTTCCCAATTAAATTTCTCCTTTTCCCCCAGGCACCCTCATTTTTTGACTTCTTCTGGTATTATGTATTATATTTATTACATCTTGTTACATTTTATATGAATATCGTTTTTAGTCCATTCAGTATTGCTCATATGTACATGTGTTTAGGGATGACTACCTGAGATTGAATAACCTGTCAGGGAGATCATCCCTGGAAAAAACTTATTCTCTCTCTGAGCAGCCAATGAATGCTTATAGCTCTTCAACTAGAGGTGG
This sequence comes from Eospalax fontanierii, assembly GCA_035773235.1. Lineage (NCBI taxonomy): Eukaryota > Metazoa > Chordata > Mammalia > Rodentia > Spalacidae > Eospalax > Eospalax fontanierii. Next base: position 11,849,716 of record CM069527.1, read on the forward strand.
AGCCTCATGAAATTTCCTCCATCCATGTTAACATGTCAACTGGTATTAGGAGGTCTTCTTTAGAAAGCCACATTGCTCATAGTTCATGGTCCATGGGTCCAGCATCCTGTCCTGTCTGGAAGTCACTGTTTAGCAGCAGGGGCCAGGTGCTTTGGCTTTGTGATCTTCATCTCCTTTTCCGTTGTGATCCTTAGGCTTTGGTGTAGAAGGTACATTGCAGATGTACCAACTTGGGCTGGGAATGCCATAATCAACTTTTCTCTACATGTTGACCAGTTGTGGATCTCTGTAATAGTCTCCATCTGTTGTAAAAAATTACACTTACCCCAGTCAGAATGGCTAAGAGCAAGAAACCAACTGATGGGGCTGGAGGGCTGCTTAAGAACACTGCCTGCATTTCCAGAGGACTCAGGTAGTTCCCATATGGAAACTACCACTGTCTACATACATGCATGCAAAACACACCCATATTCCTAAAAAATAAATATTAAAAAAGAAAACAACTGACAACAATTGTTGCAAGGATATGGGAAGGAGGAACAGTCACTTGCCATTGTGGGATAGCCAACTGGTTCAGTCACTGTGGAAATCATTGTGGGTACTTCTCAGAAATCAAAAGTAGATCATATAACCCAGATATACCACTTCTTGGCATATATTCAAAAGACTCAATATCGTGCAGTAGTGATACTGCCCGGCCATGTTCCTTGTTGCTGTTTTTATAATAGCTGGCACATGGAAACAACTTAAATGTCCTTGAACAGATGAGTGGACAATCAAAATGTGGTATATATGCACAATGGGATTCTATTCAGCTGTACAGACAGATGAATCAAAAAAAAAAAAACCTGCTGGAACTAGAAAACATGTTGAGTAAGGGAAGCCTGACGCAGAAAGAGAAATGGCACATGTTCTCTCTTATTTGTGGACCCAATTAACCACAGAAATCGAAAAGTAGAAAGGGACCATGGGGTGGAGGAGCAGGGACTCTGCAGAGGGAGTAGTAGGACATAGGGACTAGAAAGGGGAAAAAACAAAAACGGGAGCTTCATTAATGAGAGTTGAGAGGTTCATTAGAGTCCTCTTTATCCCTTGTTATATCTTAACTGAGCCTTGAGTGTAGAGGTTCTGTTGTAGATGTGTCGATTAGGCATGGGAAATTCATAGACTGTCTTTGTGTGACTAGTTGTGGCTCTCTGTAGTAGTCTCTGCCTGGTGCAACAGAAACTTCTTTGATGAGTGTTGCCTGGGATACTTGACAGTATACCCAAGAATACATATTTTGCACTTAGGAAGTGATTACATTTGCCTAGGGAAGTGACAGCCTTAAGGATTTCTCTAAGATCTATGACCTTTTCAACCATGTGTATTTGGCTATGATTGTAGTACCACACATACTTTTCCTACCATTGACTGGGCTCTAACACCAATTAGGTAGCCATTGATTGGTCCTAGGATAAAAGTGCTGCTATCACACCAGTATCATATGCTGTGTCAGCCCTTACTGTGGTTATTTGATCATGAAACTGGTGTTGGGTCATCGATTGATGTTCTCCCTTAGCTGCCTACAAAGTGCCCTCCAAAGCCCTGAGAGCTAGCCTTCAGAGGAAGTGGCTTCCAGGTCAGTTCCTGTATGGTCTGGACCCCCTGCAGCCCTTCTCTCTTAGTGCTAGGCTCTGGGCCAAGAGCTAGCAGGATCTTGTCAGTTGCAGTTCCGAAGTAAACAACTTGACCTTTACAGACTTCCTCAGTTTACATCCGGTGTGTGTCATGTGGCTAGATGTCTCCTGAGAACCTGAACTTTTAACCTCCTGTAAAGCCCCGCCCTCAGGATATATAAGGCTTGATGCCTCTGAATAAAGTCAGTCATTCTCCTTTCCTCCTACCTACTGTGTGTCTGTCTCTCTGTCTTATATGTGTGCATCATTCAATCCGCAGCCCTCCGCCGATCAGGACTAGGCTGATGAAAATAGCCAGGGCCCTACAAGTTCCAGCTCCATTGCTCCAAATCAGGACTCCAAAGAATATCCTGTCTTCAGCATACTCACCTTCATGTTCTGGAGGGTAATCAAGGGCTGTAGAGCATCTCCAGAATTTTAGCTTAGGTCATGTTACATTTCTCACGTTATCTTTAAATGATCAATTATTATCTTTTCTAACATGAAATTCAGGTTTTGTTTTTGTTTTATAGAGGATTCCCTGGTCGTCACTCTATACCCTAAGCTGGGCTTGACCACACAGTGATCCTCTGATCTCAGCCTTCACATATATAAGTGTTCATACCTGGCTTGGAATTCAACTTCACTGGTTATTATATAATGTACTTCAGTTACTATATGTTTTGGTGTTTAGTGATATTTTTCCAATTATTGGCCTCACTTTCCTACTTTTGTTCTTACCTAGAATTTTTTTTTTATTTCATGCAAAAATTACAAATACCCATTTTGGATGGATATGTACTTATTAATACTCAAAACTTTTACCTTTGTTAACAGATCTTGTTACAAGTTATTGTAGTATCCTTATGTGGAAATGGGTTAAATATTTGGAGTCTAGACTTTAATTTGTAAAATGAGAACTAATTTATTTGGAGACTTATTTTATCTCAATGTTGAGGCAACATTCTTCATTTTGTACATCCAATCCTGCACGTACAATATGGATTTCTACTCTGACAGATAAGTAAATATTTCCAACCCTGTACTAGTTCTGTAGATTGGTACCCTTATTGTTATAGTTTTCATTCTTGTCTCAAGCAAGCATCACCCCCACACTATGTACTAATTAATACTTAACTGAAAACTCAAACATGAAATTCTTTCTTTGAGCGTTTTTACCTCTGTGATCTCTCCCCAGTTTTTTTCCTGCCCAGAATTCCACACTTATTCCCATAAGCCAAGGGTATTCAGTATACGCTAGTGTCTGTGAAACTCTGCACAGGTTCTCTGTCTCCAGAAAGTGATCTGTAAATCATCCCAAAACAATGAACTAAGCAGTGTGTGTCCTCATGATTTGTGTCACATCTCCTAGGAGCACTGACCTCTTGTGCCTGGAATCCTCATCTTGGAAACCATTGCTTTAAATCTGTATGATATTGATTGATTTCTGGTCACAAGATAACTATTGTTATTCCATCTTGGCCAGAAGTAGATATCCTTGAGCTTTTACTAAGGTTCTCTAATTTAATCTTGATAGAGAACCAACATAGTATGCTTATCCTGTTAAAAAATGTTAAACATCACTAGATTTTGAATATCTTTTGGTCACAACTACAAGATAACTTTCATATAGAATAAACTCATTGGAAAATATTTTCTTATTCTCTGCACCTTTCAAAATAGGTATGCATATGGGTCATACCATGAATGCCTCAAAGCAATATTTCTGTTTGTAGAATAATCTTCCCAACTGACTGAAGTTGCTCAATGTGTGCTTTTGTCATAGTGGTAGGAGACTTGGGCTAAACTAATTTTTCCTTTCATTTATTGCATACATTTTGGTATTATTCAATCAAGTAGACAGTGCAAACAAACTTCACTGTCACATAAGGACCATGAATAGTCAGTGTTTAATGATAAAGTCACTCAATATAATCTATTTAAGATGTGAAATTATCTTTTGTATAAAACTGTATCACAGATCATCCAAATATTCTGGAGAATTTGGAACCACCTGAGAGTAATACAGATGAAACTGTGGTGGAAAAATTAATATGCACTATTACATTGTTTTTCAAAAGAATGCTGGCTATGAAAATCTCCACTGATGAATAAGGGAAGCGTTTGTCAATTCTCAGGAGATTCACTGAACTGTTCTGTTAAGATTTTTAAACACCCCACAATGCTTCACTTGACAGACTGATGCTATTAGTTGGTCGTATGCGTGCTCACCACACATCACCTACACATCACTCATTTCAAAAATTTTACTTTGTGTAATTTTCATACACTATAGTTTGATGGTATTTAGATTCCCTCTCTCTCCACACCTCTCTCCACTGTTCCACACCCAAGTTAATGCTTGCTCTCCTCTCTCTCTCTCTCTCTCTCTCTCTCTCTCTCTCTCTCACACACACACACACACACACACATAAAACCTGCAAAGTTTGTCTTTTGGCTCCATGTGTCCTTCAGTGTGTCTCCATCCACTGAGCCTACGAAGAATCCCATCCCTGTAAAGCACTGTTTTCCAGCCCCACAGCAACAATCAATTGCCAAGAGTTCTTTAATTTGGGTAAGGATTCTTACCCACTTCTCCAAGTGTATATTGGAATTCTATCTGGTTTAAGCTTTCACAGGACTTGTGCATGCTGTCTCTATTGTTGTGGGTTCATGTGAGCAACTGACCAGTTGTCTAGAAGGCTGTTTTCTTGTAGCCATCCACCACCTCTAGTTCTTGGAATCTTTCCATCTCCTCTTCCTCAATGATCCCAGAGCCTTGGGAGGCAAAATTTTGAGATAGCTGTCCTATTCAGGGATAAGGACTCTGCAACTTCTTGTTCTCTGTACATTGGCCAGTTGTGGCCAATTTCTGTGTTAATCACCATCTGCTGCATAAGGAAATTTCTCTGGTGAGATTTGAGAGAGGAATTCATGTGTAGAGAGTGCACTGAAGATGTGCCACCTAGGGTTAAATGTCTCAGAGACACTTATTACCTACATTTTAAAATTTTAGTGGGTTACATTATGCAACATTAAAAGTGTTTGTGGGCCAATTCGATGGTTTAGTGGGTAAAAATGCTTCTCAGTAGATTTGATGACCTGAGTTATATCCCTGGGACCCAGATGGTAGAAGGAGAACAGATTTCTGAAAGCTGTCCTCTGAACTCCACACATACACTGTGGTATGTGCATATCTTCACAGACACACAGACACAGAAACACACATACACACTCACAAAATAAATAAAATGCAATAACACTAAAGTGATTGATATCTTTTATATTTTACAAGACTCTGATACAAATTATTTCTCAAGGAGCTGGAGAGATGGCTCAGTGGTTAAGAGCACAGGGTGTTTTTGCAGAAGATCTGGATTCAAATCCTAGCACCCACAGGGAGGCTAACAACTGTCTATAACTCCTGTTCCAAGGGATCCATTGCCCTCGTCTGTCTTCTGTAGGCACCGAAAGACACTTAGGCACATGCAGGCATAACTAACTCATACACATAAAATTAGAAAAAATAGAAAAAGTATCTCTCAAGATGCAGTTTGACTTCTTAATTAGTCTTTTCTCCCTACTTCAGAAACGTTTAGTAGGCTTCTCCATAGTCCTATCTTGTACATTATGTTATGGCCCTAAGCAAGAATTCTTTCCTCTAGATTAAAGCATTTATTCCAATTAGACATGACAGCCTTTTTAAGAAATATTGGCCCTATTATGAGACAGAACTGATCAAAAACTTCACTTTTACCTTTTGACAGTTAATCTTATTAAGGCTAGAAAATCTGGAATCATTTAGGAAAAGGGCCTCTGGGAATGCCTGTGGGAGATTATCTTACTTGGGTTAGTTGAGAGGAGAAGGCTCCCCACTGTGGGAGGCACCCTTCCCTTGATGGGATCCTGGAATGAGTAGGTGGGGAAATGGAGCTGAGCAGCAGCATGCATCCATCGTTCCATGCTTCTTGAGATTGATCAGATTCTGCTTCAAGGTCCTGGCAATTTGACTTCCCTGCAATGAAAGACTTACCTTGAACTGCAAGCCAGAATACTTTTCTCAACGATGAGGCTTTTGTCAGAGTATTTTGTCATAGCAGCAAGAAAAGAAACTGTTCTCTATAAATACATGAAATGAAGAACCTAAATGGCATTTTTAGTGCCATGGTTTCAGTACAGCTCAATCAGATAACTAACGATTAGCAAAAAGTAGTTCTTAATAGACTGCTAGATATTTTATAAAAAACTAGGAAAAAAAGTTTAAGACACCAAACACAAAGAAATGGTAAATGTATGAGGAAAGAATTTCTAGTTACCTGGATTGATCATCACACATGTATAGAGACACAAAATTATCACCCATTAAGTCACAAATGTGCAATTATGTCAAATGAAAAGAAAACCTAACATTTAAAACTTTAAAAAAATTGCGTGTCTCATTTTTCTTCGTTAATTTTCTCTAGTAAATGGCTGTAAGTTTCTCAGGAAAAAAAATGTCTCAATATTACAAATACACATGTATTTCTGCTGGTTTTACAGGGTCCTTCCTCTGGCAGAATCCAACAACATGAAATAATCTCCGAACTGAATAAAGGTGCTTTTTCCTCCTGTGGTGTCTGACAGGAGTTTATTGCTCAGAGAGCCCCTGTTGTTTTCTTATACATCTAAGTAACATCTTCCATTCCTTATACTACCAGGATTTTTAGACATTACCACAGAACCTTCTTTGTAAAGGTACTCACATTGCTTTCCAGGCCTGCTGCCCACTATGATGATTACATTCATCCTGTGTCAGATGCTCAAATTCTACAGTCTGCCTTTGGGCATTGAATTTCACTCCATTAATATCAGAGAGTTCAACTTCATGACGATAGTTTCATTTTTGTATTTGTCTTGTGCTTGGTTTGTGGCTACACTCTGACTTTTAAAATAAACTCTTTATTCTGGAAGAATTTCAAAGTTAAAGAAATTTTGCAAAGATATTTCAGTGAGTTTGTGGATGCCCCTTTGACCCCCCCACCCACCCAATTAACAATTTCTCCTATCATCATACATTTGCATGAATGTACACTGTTACATTAAAATGCCAAATTTTACCATAAAATAATTTTTAAAAATGTTTGAATAGAAGCACCTGGAGTTAGTAGATGAAGCTGCTCCTAGAAGTTACTAAATGGAGATGCTAGAGCAGAGGTGGGCTACAGCCCCATAAATTGCTGGTCAATGAAATCAATGAAGCCCCTAAAACAATATAGGAGATTGCCACTGTTGTTCATTGGCCACTAGAACTAGATTGAAAGACCCTACTGAAGACAGTACACAGTGTTGATGCAGGACATATAAATCAAGGTGGAATTGGGCAAGAAGATTCTTCCTTGCAGAGCATCTCCAGTAGTGTCTGAAAGTGTTACGTATGCTGCGGGCAAAGAATTGTTATCAACAGTTTTCCTCGTGTGGACTCTGCACGCAGCACTGCTGACTGGCCAGACAGACGTGCCCGCAGGTGTTATAGCAGCAAGGCTAAGTACTTCCGGCTGAAACTGAGGCTGGGTCCACAGGGCGTAATTTACATCTGGTTCTGTAAGCCCAGACAAAAGCCCACGGCTGAGGTGATACCAGGCACAGGAGGGAAAGCGACTGCTGTTATTTTGCTAAATGATCATGATGTGCCAGTCATTTTGCCATTTAAACAACAGTTGTTTTGCTTATAAATCAGTGCTTCTGTCAGTTTTGTTTAGAGAAGCCTCTTTTTGCAGTGAGCAGTATTAACTGAAGATCATATCCCATCAAAAAGGTAACAATAAGTGACTCTCGAATGCCTATCATAAATGGACTGTCTGTATCACCCCCTCAAAGGCTCAGAGAACATCATATGTAAGAGCCAGAGGACAGAGGACTGTGGTGTAGAACAATGAACTTGGGGCATGGCAGGATGCTGCCCTCTTCAGTTCGCAGAAGCTGTGATTATCTGTACAGGTGATTATCTGTACTCGTCCAGGATCGCGGAGAAGCTCAGAGGACCAGCCCCTTCCTGAGGACTTATACATAGTAATGGTTAATGCGGAAGGAGAGACATTTTCTTTAGTGGCGTAAGCCATTGGAAAAGAGCCCATACTCTGATAAACAGTCCCTCAACTATGCCCTAAAATTCATCATGTCCTAAAAAGAGGAGAGACATTTAGTAGAAAATGGCTAACTGGTAAGAGGGAGGGGATCAGCAGGAGTGGGAGGGCACAAGATATGATAATGAAAGTTGACTAATAAAATACATTATATAAATGTATGAAAATGCCACTATAAATCCCACTATGTGTAATTAATATATGCTAACACAACATTAAAAAATTCTTTAATGAACCAGTTCTCATTCACTTATTTGCCGATGTCCTCTTTCTGTTCCTGGATCCAGTCCTGGTGACCACAGCATGTTAGCTGCCATGTGTCTGCAGCTTGAGGTACTGGGACATATTTCTTCTTTTTTGTCATTGACGGTTTTAAAAGATATAGACAAGGAGTCCCATAGAAAATTCCGGGTCTGATATCTTCTGGTATTTGACCGAGTTACAGGTTTACGGAAAGAATATCCCAGAAGTGAAACGTGCTTCTCATCATAAACAGCTTACCTTGTGGCCACAGGAAAATTAAGCTTCATCGTCTTAGAAAGATACTCTCTAAGTTTTTCCATTATAAACATACTGGTATCTTTCCCAAACTCTTCTTCAAAGCAAATCAGTAAGTCTAGCCTGTAGTGGGGAGAGTCATGAAACTACTGCAAGGTGAGAGGAGAATTCACAAACGATTGCGGTTTGAAAGACACATCTCTTTTCTATGTATTTATCCAATTACTTATATCTGTAGGAAATCATAGATATTTCTTTTATACTTTGATTTATAACCGAGTATTGGAGATATGCTTCTAACAGCATGTATGAGAGCATCATTGTTATCCCTGTTGTCCTTTGTCAAGTCATACATGGTCTTTTGAAATTAGGCATTTCACTCTCTGGCCATAGCACTCCGAATGTGCCCCATGCCCTTTGAAAGCAGGCATTTCTACTGCTACCACTGGGCATCAGATACTTTGATGTGGCTGGGAGTGTAATGCTGTGCTTGGGATTCTATCTCTATAGAGTCTCTATAAATGTTACTTGGAAAATTTCAAGAATGAAGGCCTGACGTTGTAATTATTGTGAAATATTGAGAAATTCATTTCCTATATGGAGTTAGGAAATCCCCCGTTGTCTCCTGATGCTCCTGGTGCCCGTGGTGTTCATGAGCTATTGGCTTAAAATTGCTGAAAATTAGCAATAATGGGTTTGCCTCAGAATAGCTCTTTAAGCTTGTTTGTAATTTGGCCATGCTATTCTTATTGAGTTTGACATTTCTGTCTATGCAGCACCTGCAGTTATTATTGGATTAGCATGAATGAGTTATTTAATAATTTCTGCATATTCTGAATTTAGTAATGGATACTCTGAACTTCTAAATGTGTAAAATTTTAAAGAAAACATCCATTATGATACCTGAGAAATATACTTCTTGGGTGTCCAAAGCTCTAAATTAAGAGACAAAAATCACTTGCTGTATACCTCAAGAAGTTCAGAACTTCCAGTTTTCAGATTCTTCTATGTCAACTTTGATCTCTTTGTCATATGATATTTTTGTCTCTACAAACAAAAATGTTTCTGACATTTGCTGAATTTTGTGGAACTTGAGCTGAAAATGTCCCTTATAGTGTCTGTTGAAATGGCGTGTTTTTCAGGACACGTCTTAGCAAGGCCACTCTTCCTATAGATGGATGTTAGAGTGACTAGCGCTCAGACTCCTTGGTTTTAACCCATTCATTTTCCTATTCTTTTGTTTGTCATGCCATAAACACTTCACTTTGGTAGTATCAATCAGAGATGTGGAAAATAGTAAAAGCTATAGTCTTAAAATGGAACTTCCATACAAGTTTCACTACCCTTCTCTGATTTGATGCAGGTATGCAACTAAGCTGCTTTCCATAAGCAGTCCCACACAGTTCATGTAGAGGCATACAGAATTTCATTACAAGTAAAAATCATTTATTGATGTAAATGATAAATTAAACAACCCTGATATATTGTATTTTGTCAGGCTGAGAAAAGGTTCTGGAAAGTGCAGAGACTTTTGTTCTGATGTACTTCAACTTTGGGAAATTACTTTAAGCTCTCTCTGTTTATCTCCCTGTCTCTGTTTCTGTCTGTCTGTCTCTTCCTCGTCTCATATCATTTGATAATTTTTGGATCAAGTTAGTGTATTTTGGGAAAATATGGTTATATTTTAAACCAAGACATGAATCTTGGATTCAAATCAAGGATATTTTGATAGGGGATTCTGATCTATTTTTAAAATCATGTGTATAAGTTTGTGTTTGTGTGCGGGTATATGCATGTGAGTGCAGGGCACCCTCAGAAGCTAGAAGAGTTCATCAGAACCCCTGGAGCAGGAAGTAATAGAAACTGTGAACTACCCAACATGGGTAATGAGAATTGCGCTTGAGTCTTCTGTAAGAGCAATGCAGCCATCTCTCCAGCCCCTTGATAGTTTCGTCAACTTGTTGCAATCTAGAATCGCCTTAGGAAAGGGGCCTATGAAAGTTTCTGTGAGATGTTATCTTAGGTAAGTTAATTCATGCAGGAGAACCCACTCGCTATGGGTAGCACCATTTCCTGGGCTTGGAGTCCTGGACGATATAAGAACGAAGAAAACAAATTGATCGCGAGCAAGAACGCATGTGTTAATTCATTGCTTTCTGCTCTTGGCTATAGATGTACTATGCTAACTGTTTCACGTTCCTGTTGCCTTGACTTCTTTGTCATTGAAGAACTGCACCTTAGAATTATGAGTCAGATAAATTCTTTCTTTTGTTGCTTTTATCACAACAGTATGAAATGAAACTAATACATGAACTTGAATATGCTGTTTTTCCCTAAAATGAACTGATAGTCTTCCAGAGGACATGGGTTTCATTTCCAGCACCCACATGGTGGCTAACAACCACCCATAACTCCAGTTCCAGAGGATCCGACGCCATCTTCTGGCCTCCATGACCATTACACTATACAAGTGCACTCACATACATGCAGAAAATACACTCATACGCCTAAAATAAAATATTAAAAATAAAATGAAGTAATACCTATTTCTCAGGCTTATAGGCAAAGTTTGTGCAAAACTGTTAAGCTCAGTAAAGAGTATGTCTCAAGACTTCAGGATGTCACCCTTTCATTTCTCTCAGTGTCCTCATCAATACCTTGAACAGGTCATCACTTAAAATATCTACTGTCTTAACCATGAAGCTCATGGTAACCTTGTGGTGAACATATCAATTAGCTATATAGCGTTTGATGACAGACTGACAGGCATGAATATTAATCCATTAAAATGTACTTGTAGAGTAGATACATATATCTCTCTGAATTTTTACTATTGGTTCATTCAGCAGCAAGTCCTGCCCTCTGACCAATAAAGGGGCAGGAAGGCAGGGAGACAGAGGAGGAAAAGATGGGGGCAAGTGGCAGCAAGGAAGGAAAGTGCCATGCCCCCCTCAAAGACAGTACCACCCCCCTCAAAGGGTGAACTACAAAGCAGAAAGGAGAACTAAACTCTCATCAAGGAACCATCAGGTCTGCCTCTTTCTAATGTCACAGACATGTAAGCCTCATCTTTGCTGTTTGGCTTCTACTGTTTGCCTTGGCTCCTTTGATGTCCTCCTGGAACTGAATTTGCGTCATGATGCAAGCTTTTTATTCTATCAACATTAATGAAAATTTATTAGTTTCTCAAAGCTGTTCTTCTGTATGTGATTCTCTCAATGACAATTTTTTGTTTTTTTATTCTCAACAAAATAATTTTTTTAGCCTGATACTTAAGACCTTGAATACTCTATGCTTTTTACCTTTTATGCCTCTCCTGGTCTGTTCTTAACTTGTTCAGCCACTCTTTGACCCTGAGTAATTGATCTGCATGAACTGAAGGAATGAAGGAGAATAAAGTAACAGAATTTATTTTCCTGGCTTCCTTCTTTTTATTACGAGTCATGAACCTTGTCTTCACACACTTCAGAACCTCTCCTCACAAGTCTCATGATTTGAATCTGGCAATGACCAACCCCCGCCCCACACACACCCCACTCCCACCCCCGGTCCTCCTTTCAGGCTAGGGATGGAAGTCAACCTTCTTTTTAGTGCTCCCACACCTTCACATAGGTTTTTTATATATTCTTCTTTCAAAACTCAGGAGCACTTGCAATTTGAATGTGCCTTCTGTTACCTGGCTGTCCTTCCAAATTTATTTCATCCCCTATTCACCATTCTTTAAAGACAATTGTTTTATTTATTGTCAGAACACAAACGGGACAAAGTACTGAGTTCAAATATTCATTTGGCTACTTATCTTTTTCAATACATTTTGTTAAGTTATACTTTTTTTGAGTCTCAATGTCCTCGTGATAAACAAGGAATAATCATGACAGCTACTCATAGAGTTATGAGAAAGAGAATAGAATGCAGAAGATCATTTATGGAGATAACAGAAAGATTCATGCAGGTTTCTTAATTATACACACCTCTTGCCACAGTTCTTTTTTGCATTCTCTGCTTTTCTCACACAGCTACCCATTCTAGCTCTAATTAAAATCATAATTCTTCTGTAATCTCAAGTCTCTCAGTTTCTGTCATGCTCCCTGGGGTACTCTTTATCTTCCCTGTCTAGGTTTCCTCCCTCCTCCAGTTCTGTTTCTGATAGTCCTTTGATAAGGGCAAAGGCATTTCATTCCCTTGGGCCCCTCCAGGAAGTACAGTATCAGAAAGACAGAAGCCCAATGTAGAGTTACTTAGTTATTTCATTGCAATCACTTAATTTCAATGAAAGAAGGTAGATTTTATAATTCAGGGAGTTTAATGAAGGCAGATCAGAAAACAGTGCAATGGAAGTTTTTTCACCACTGTGTTTACATTATGATAAGTACTTATTGAACATTTGATGGTTTGGGGCAATTATTATGAAGACACACTATCTGTAGTAATGTCTAAGCCTGTCATCGATTGTTGTGTACGTAGCTATAAAAGTAATGAAAAGCTTTGTATGAACCATCAAAGGTTAATGATCTAATCAGGTTCAAAAGCAAAGGAAGGAAACAATACTATTTACTGGCAACTCAATAGTATTCAGCATATTTATTATGTTTTAGATAATCAGATTTTATAATAAATACAATAATCTATGTTCATTGCTTCAGTCTTAATATAAAGTCTTTGAATTCTATTTGTGCACATTGTTAGAACTCCAAGCACCTAAGATTGAATTATAGAAAGATCTAAAAACTAGAATCATATTTACTTTCTGATGGGCAAGGTAACTTACCACATTTTGTTAATATTGCTTTGGTTTCTTTTGGGATCTAAATCTAGCAAATCCACAGTGATCTACTTACTTTTCAGGTTCACATCAGATGATGTGAATAACTAAGCTTTGGAAAACTCACTGTTCATTTGCTTTTCACCTTTCCTTATAATGGAAGTATGCAACTAAAGTCTCCACACACTCAGTTTCTGAGCTGGAGAGAAGCAGTTCCCATAGAATGAATGCACTTTTCATTTATTTTCCCAAAGATCCATCAAGATATTTGTCAAGAACAAGAGTACCTAGTGCTGTTTTGAATTCTCTTTTGCTTAATTATTTAGAGCATGAGACATTCTGAATTTCATTTTTGGATGTGATTAATAAATTTTTGATATTTTAAACACATTTTATGATAATTAAAAAGAGTAAAATTCATATTAATTTATGCTATATATAACTATTTTTTCTTTTTGAAAATGTTTCCTACTTCAGATTAAATATATTTATGTACTTCTATGCATTTATATATTATATGTATTTGAAATTGGGGGCTGGAGAGGTGGCTCAGTAGTTAAGAACTCTGCCTGCTCTTGCAGAGGACTGGAGTTGTTTCCAGCACCCACATGGTGGTTATATTGTCTGTAACTCCAGTTCCAGGATCCCCTGTCCTCTTCTAGTCTTTGTGGGTATTGCACAACACAAGCGCACTTACATGCAGGCAATACTGACATACACATAAAATAAAAAATAAGATTTTTTTAATTTATTTTTTTTGTCTGCTAGCTATTTTTAAATATTCAGGAGTTGTAATGATGACTCAGTCACTAATATATTTCTGGGCAGGCAGGAGGATATGAGCTCAGATTCTCAGTAATTGTGTAAAAACCAGGTATTGTTACAATCACCTGTAATCCCAGATAGGATAATGGCTGGATCTTATGTGGCAACTAGCCTAGCTGAATGAATAATCTCCATCTCAAACTATAAGGTGTAGAGGATTGAGGAGATACCTAATGTAAGCCTCTGACCTGTACGCATACAGAGAGAGAGAGAGAGACAGAGACAGAGTGAGGGGGGGTAGGAGAGACAGAGAGAGAGAGGAGAGAGTGATCCAATTAACTGTTGTCAATCATACTTATAATGCTGTGCTACAGAATAGAACCTATGTTCTCTAAACAACTAAACCTTCACATCTGTTATCCGTCCTACCCTCCTCCACTCTCCACACTCTTGTGGGCTCTGATAACTGCTATTCTGTTCTCTCCTTTTTCGAGACCAGCATTTAAACTTACATACAGAACTGTAAATGTGTTTTATTTATCTTTATGTTTCTGGCTTATTCCACTCATAGAATGTCCTACAATTGCATCCATTATGTTGTATATGACAGAATTTCATACTTTTAAAATAATATTCCATGGAGTAAAGATGTCACGGTTTCTGAATCCATTTAAACATTGATAAGTTCCTAGACAGATTCTGTGTTTTGGCAATCATGAATACTGCTGTAGTTAATAAATATGCAAATATATATTATCTTTGGCACACCAAGTTCAATTCTTTCCCATATATACTTTGTAGTGGGATTGCTGGGCTTTAAAGTAATTCTATTTCCATTTGGAAGCAACTCTTTATTCTTTTTGATATGTATTCTAATTTACATCCCCAACACAGGTGTATGAAACCCCCTTATTATTGCTATTGATGTTGCTGTTGAAATTGATTCTTGTGAACAGTTGTCTTATATTTTTCCTCTCAATCTGTGCAACAGTTTCTTTCATTTTTGAACCTGTTGAATGATGGATTTTATAATCAGTTTACCAATTTGGGGGTTTGGGGTCTAGTTTTGGAGACATATCTAAAATATCATTATGCAGACCAATGTTATAAATTATTGGCCACATGTTTTCTCTAGTTATTTCTTTATATGGCATCTTACATTTGTCTCTGTAATCTAATTTTAGTTGATATTTTATGGTGAAAAATAGGGGTCCCGCTTCTCCTTCCTGCTTATGAAGATGCAGTCTTCGCAGCATCATTTATTAAAGACTTTTTCCCATTATGTGCTATTGTTACCCTTGTCAAAAACCAGTGACTGTAAATGCACGGATTCATTTCTGTTACTTTGCTTGTTCCGTTGCTCAGTGTCTCTGTTTTGATGCCAGCTCCATGATGTTTTGGATACTCAATGTGTTCTGCATTTTGAAGTCACGTAATTAAATGCCTCTAGTTTTGTTCTTTTAGTTTTTGTTCTTTTCTAATAGGATTACCCTTCCTATTGAGTCTTTTGTGATCTCATACAAATTGAAGGAATGCTTTTCTGTTTCTCTTTAAAATTATATGTGTATATATATATATATATATTTGTTTTTATTTTATGCATATGAGCATTGTGCCTGCATGCATATAAGAGCACCCATGCCATTCAGTGCCTGCAGAGGACAGAGGAAGGCATCAGATGCCCTGGAACTGGAATTATGAATGGTTGTTAGCCACTATGTGGGTGATGGGATTCAAACTCAAGTCTTCTTCAAGAACAGTCAGTGCTATTAACTGCTGCGTCACCTCTCCAGCCCATGTTTTTTTCTATTTCTGTGCATAATGTAATTGGTATTTTGATAGGCATTTCATTAGGTAACGTAGACAATTTTGTGACACTAATCTTTCTCATCCATAAATGTGGAACTTTTTTCTTTTGTCATTTTTTTTAGTTTCTTTCATTAGCGTTTTGAGATTTTCATAGTAGAGAGGGATAGGTCACTGCTTTCATTGAATCAGTTCTTAGTTATTCTACATTTTTGGAAACCGTAAATTGCTTTTCTTTTTTCCTTCTGAGCAACTTCAGTATTCATGTATAAAAAGCAAATGAATTTTCTTTGTTGATTGTTTAATTCTCCCATAAAGACTTCCAATATTGTATTGGGTGAGCATGATAAAAGTTCACATCCTTGTCTTGCTCCTGATCTTAGGATTTCACATTTTCTTTCTTCAATATTGTGCTGAACTCTTCAGTGTTGAATCAGATGTGAATTTCTTTCACATCTTTATTGAGGGTTTTCATCAAGAAGGGATGTTGCATTTTATTGGATTTTTCTCCTGCATCTCCTGAGATGATTATATGATTTTGGCTTATTCCATTGAGAAGTTTGCCATGTTTATCAATTAATATATTTTGAATGTTCCTTGAATCCTTGCATAAATCTCATCAGTTGTGTTGTATAGTCTTTATACGTGCTGGGAGATTCTATTTGCTCACAATTTGCTGAGAACTTTTATACTTATGTTCACAAGGATGTTGATCTTTACTTTGATGTTTTAGGGGACCTATTTTTGTTTGATTTCGTTTCAACATAAGACTGGCTTTGTAGAGCAAGGCTGAAAAGATCTCGTCCCTATCAATTCTTTGGTTTAGCTTGAGGAGAATTAGTATGTGTTATTCTGAAGTTTAGTAAAGTTAATCCATCTGGTAAAACCATCTGGTATTTTTTTTTTGGTTTGAAGACATTTAATTATTAATTCCGTGTTATTGATTGTTACTTTTTAGTTCAGGCTTTTCATGTCTTCTTCATTGAATTTTGGTAGGTAGGTTACATGCTTCCAAAAATAATCTGTTTTTCTAGGTTTTTAAACATTTCCTCGTGAACATCTTCATAACAGTCTCTGTCAAAGCATAAATTCCTGTGATATCATTTCAATGACTCCTTTTTATGTAGGATTTATTTAACTGACTTTTCTTTTTTCTCTTAATTAGTGAAGCTAAAACCTATCATTTTATCCTTTCAAAACACTAGCATTGTCTGCCTGATCTGTTATAATTTTTGTTCTCTATTCTGCTAATTTCTTCTCTGACACTTCTTTAATTCTGGCACATTTGAGTTTGATGTGTTCTTTTTTTTTTTCTGTTCAGTTGAATTACACTGCAAGCGTGTTTTTTTGAACTTCCTGTAGGACCTAGCTCATCACTACTCTCTTCTTGCATCATTCTCACTGTATTTGTTAGGTTTTGGTATGTGTAGTTTTCAAGTACGTTTATTTCAAGAATTTCTTTCGATTTCTTTACAAACCCACTGGTCATTTAACAAAAATGTTGTTTAATTTACATGTCTTTGTGCAGTTTTCTATAGTTCCTCTCATTGACTTCTAATTTTATTTCTTTGTTGTCAGAGTCTGGATTATGGAATCTATTCTTGTTTCTGTCAGGTACTCAAGTTTGTTCCTAGTCAATGATCATCTAAAAAAATCACCTTGGGGTCTGGAGAAATGGCTCAGTGGTTCATAGTACTCATTACTTTTGGAAAGGACCCATGTTCAGTTCCTAGTACCCACATGGCAACTAATAGCTATCTGTAACTCCATGTCCAGATGATCTGACACTTTCTTCTGGCCACTGTGGACACTGTATGATATGGGTGCAGTTATATGCATGTAGACAACAGAATCATAAACATAAAAATAAATAAGTAAATAAACACAAAAATCATTCAGAAATAATCACACAAACACAAACAAACAAATATTCACACAAAAATATTAGATGTCCATGAAACGCACCAAAAGCTAGTAACATAGGAAGAATGAGGCTACTATCAAAACTCCAGTAAATGAAATTAATGGGAAACATATGAAAAACACTTGTTTGGTATGTTAAAAAATGGTATGTGAAATATTTCAAAGAAAATACAAAACTTCAAAAAGATTAAAAATAAAATAAATATTAAAATATTTAGAAATGAAGTCAAGTAAAGTAAAATCCTCAAATGAAAAACTAAAACTTTGACCTTAATTTCACAAAATTCATTTAACCTGGGTCACAAAGGGTGAATCATTAAGATACTAGAAAATAAGAAAAGGACAGTTCTTCATTGAGGAGAGTCAGACAGAAATAGCTCGCCTGAGTAGGAAATGTTAACTAAAAGTGAAAATACTTAATTTAAATGTTCTCTAAATAAAACACTATGGTAACTAAACTACATCATTCAGAAAACAAAATATCAAGTGGAGATTGTACAAAAATATTCAAAGTACATATATATATATATATATATATATATATATATATATATAAAACAAAGAACTTGCATTCACAGACATAAAAATATTTACCAACAACACTAAGGCAAAAAATTAAACATTTAATCAACTGTGATGCCAAGCCCTGTAATCACAGCATTTGGGAGCCAGAGACATGAGAGAAAAAAATTCAAGGCAAGCTTTGGTTACACAGAGAAGCTGTTTCATAAAACTAAAAATAAATGAATTTATAACAATTTTTAAAATGAACAAAAACAATGATATATTGCATAAAATATTATACATAGGTAGGCTAAACTGAAAACTATCTTGATGTCTATTTAGAAGAAAAATGGACAAATAAATATTCCTTCATAATAAAAGTCACAGAAAATAGATGGAAGTTGCATACCTCAACACATATAAGAGAAAAACTCAGAGCCTTAGATCTGCACTAAGACAAATGAGTCTGCACTTTCCACTCCTATTCAGTATAGTTCCTGAAGTCTCAGCCCGAGTAATTAAATAAGAGAAGGAAATAAAGCAGATTCAAAGAGAAAGTCAAAGTAAGCCTTTTGGCAGATGATGTAAGTCTAGACATGACAGACCCTAATCCACCAAAACATTCTTAGAGTTTATAAGCTTTCAACAAAGTGGCAGGATAAAAGGATACACAAAAATCAGAAAAATCAGTAGTCAGGGCTCAAGAAATAGCTCAACAATAAGGAGTACATAGTGCTCTTGCAGAGGACCAGAGTCTAGTTCCCAGGACCCACCTGTAACTGCAGCTCCAGGAAATCCAATCCCTCTGGCCTCTATGAGCACTCCCACTCATGTGCATATACCTACACACATAATTAAAATAACAAAATAAGTTTTTCCACAAATGAGTAATCTGGAATGGAGAGATGGCTCATTGGTTAAGAACACTGGCTGCTCCTGAAGAAGACCCAAGTTTGAATCCCAGCACCCACAAGGTGACTAACTAGTATACCTCAGCTCTAGTTACGGGATCTGTAACACTCTACTGACCTCTGCCGGCACTGCACAGCATGGGTGCTCTTATATACATATAGGTAATACATTCATACACATAATATAAAAATAATAAAATATTTAAAATAAAGAAATAAATAGGAATAACCTTCTCATATACACACTAAAAGACAAATCAGAGAAACAATCACATTCACCATACACATATAAACATATGTAAATAAAGAAAATTAAAAAAAAAACCTGTTTCTAAATCTAACCAAGGAAATTAAAGACCTTTATAACGAGAGCTTTAGAACACAAAAGAATGAAACTGAGGAAAACACTTGGAAAAGGAAAGATTTCCCATGCTCATGTACTGGAAGATGCAGTCTTGTGAAAATGGCAATCTTGCCAAAATCAATGTAGAAATTAAAGAAATCCCAATTAAAACTCCGGGGACATTCTTCACAGGCATTCAAAAAATTCTAAAATTTATATGGAAGAAAAAATGACAAAGATAGCTAAAGCAAGCCTGAATGGAAAGAATAATGCTGTAGGTAACCCCATACCTGATTTAAGTTATACCACAGAGCCATGGTGGTAAAGGAAGACACTAGCACACAAACAGTCACATAGACCAATGCAATGGAATAGAGGACTCCTACATAAGCCCACACAACTAGAGATACCTGAATGTTGACAAAGATGGAGGAGGAGAGCCTGCTAAATAAACGGTGCTAGAAAATCTGAGTATCAGCATGTAGAGGAATGAAACTAGATCTTTATCTCTCACCCTGCACACTACTCAACTCCAGATAGTTCAAGGACCATAAAATAA
This sequence comes from Eospalax fontanierii, assembly GCA_035773235.1. Taxonomy (NCBI): domain Eukaryota; kingdom Metazoa; phylum Chordata; class Mammalia; order Rodentia; family Spalacidae; genus Eospalax; species Eospalax fontanierii. The sequence goes on from CM069527.1 coordinate 11,869,567, forward strand.
CACCTGCTCTAAAACTACTAGAGGAAAGAATAGGGAGTACACATCAAACTGCAGACAGAGATAGTGACTTTCTAAATAGGACTCTGGTAGTTGACAGCACAGGAAACAAGACAAATATTAACAGCAAAAGAAAGTGTGAACTGAGTGAAGAGTTAGGTCACAGAAATGGAGAAAATCTTTGATGGCTGTTGATCCTACAGAGCGTTAGTGTCTTAAAAATACAAAGAACTTAAAAAATAAACATATCTCAAGAAAACCAACCATTCAATTAAAAAATGGGCTATGAAACTCAATAGAGTTCTTAAAAGAATAGTACAAATAGCTAGTAGTCAGTGTAGCTTAAACAATTTGATTACATGGAGAGCCCAAGATCTAGAAAATTGTTTACATTGTGTTCCCAAAGGCAAGTTGAATTTAGGCAAGCTGTTTGCACAGTCGGAAGGCAGATTAAATGCACAGTGTTAAATATCTCAAAACATATGATTAACTTGGTTACAAGCTGGGTAAAATTTCAATTTGTAACAAAGGACATTCCCAGAAAATTCATTCCCAAATTGGTCACATACCCAAAGGACTCTATAGCTTAATACAGAGACATCTGCAGATCCATGTGCTCTTCCACAGTAGCTAGGAAATGAAATCAACCTAGGAATCCATCAGCTAATGAATAGATAATCAAAATGTGGTACCTTTGCCAGTGGAATTTTGTATAGCTCTAAAGAGAAGTAAAACTATGAAATTTGTAGGTATGTAGATGGAACTAGACAAATACTATACTGGAGTCACCCAGGCCCAGCAAGATAAAGTCACATGTTCTCTGTCATATGCGGATCCTAGCTTCAACTACCTAGTGATGTGTGCTTGATTTGGAGTGCTTATGGAAACCAGATAGCTAGAAAAGGACCATTGGTGACAGGGTTTCTTTCTCATTGGAGGAGTAGAGACACTAGAGGTTAAAAGTTGAAAGCCGGGAAATGAGTTGGGGAGGGGTGAGTAGGGGATGGTTAACCCAAATAAAGAGTATATGAAAAAATGATACAGAAACTTAGTATCTTGTAACCCAATTAAATATAAAATAATAGTAAAAGTGTCAGAGAGGGCAGATATCTTGAATCGATAGACAATACTGCTGCTAGAAGTCACGGATTACTAAACAAAAATCCCAGTATCAGCATACGAGTTCCTGGTCAGGAAGGTCCTAGAGCCCCTCTCCAAATAAAGGGTCTTGACATTTCTCATAGATGCAAACAGCGCTAAATGGTAGGACCTTATTGCTAAAGACTCTTGTCTTGTTTGCAAGATACAGAGAAATTAAACTTGAATTTAACTGGAAGCTTCCTCTTTGCTGGCTGGCTTTCATAGTGCCCGAAGATGCTATGCAGGCTTCTGGGGAGCAAAAGGCAACATCGATCTTACGCAGCTGTGAACCCAATCAATGTCAATACAAACATTCTGAGCATGAATCACACGCTTGTGCAGAAGTGGTGTGACTACTATAGTTAACCAACTGCTTTGTGATTGGATCTGAGGCCCTGTCCACAAGATGGACCCTAGGCCTGATCCTGCAAACTCTGTTACAAACACATGGCTAGGAGAAAGTTATTACTGTTGTTTAGATAAATTAGTGTCACACTTTAAGTATCTATGTTTGTACCCATAAACAAATGCTACTCTCGGCCTGAACCAGAGAAGCCTTTCTTTGCAGTAAAACGCTGATGAATGTAGACACTCCTGGCTGTTAAAGTCTGAGACTTAGTGACACCTGAGAATTCCACCATATACAAGACATTTATGCAGCCTCTTCTAAGGCTCAGGGAACACAGTAAAAGACTGGCAGAAAGAACATAAAGGCAAGGTGGGAAGAAGGACTGAGAAATGCCATGCTCTGGACATGATACAGACATTGGTCTCATGATCGTATAGCAGTTGTGTTTACTTACATTGAGCCTGCACAAGACTGGATCTTATTGATAATTAGGCAGGGATGAGAGAGGGTATCATATGACCCTACTCAGCCCAGTCAGCTATTTATTGGCTACTGATAAATTCTAGGAGGGAGTCATTGTTTCCAGTTATGTATCCACTGATGAGTCCACCAAGCTCCAACGGATGGTTCTAAGTCCATTTGTCACATAGACAGCCCTGGTTAAACTCAATAAGTCATAAAACAAAATAAAGACACAAATGTGGGAAAGAGATGGGGGTCTAGAGATACTGAGGAAGATGGGAGGGAGATAAGAGAAGATGGAGGTCTAATTTGAATGCATTATATCCATGCGTGAAGTTGTCAAAAACAAATTTAATTAATGAAATAAAAAAACTAAAAATAAACAAAAAGAGAAGCTGGGAAGAGGAAATGAAATAAAAATGGCTGAGCAAAATTTGCTGTGTTCATATGATAGAATAGTATCTACCAATAAAAACGACAAGATAAACAGGCAGCGATGCACAGATGAGTATATATAATTTATATTTATCTCTACGAAGCTGAAAAACAGGCAAAACTAATCTGGAAGCTGTGACTGGACTCGGGCCATGATAGAAGACACCTGTGTGAGAGACGTACTCTGCATGTGTCAACGTGAATGCTGTTTTCCTGTACGTGTGCAGTTATATAACGTCATCAGAATGAAGACCTATATATAAATTTTAATCACTGAAAATGCAACAATGAAAAAACTGTTTCCAAAAGCTGCAATTAGCTTTATTCATTGCTTTAAGTGTTTATATTTGAAAAGAAGAAGCACTGAGAAATATTCTACTCAAGAAATTATAAAGCTTAATTACTACATAAGTAGTTAATGAATAATATGATAAAACAAAGTAAATAATAAGCATAGGAACTATAATGAGTTAAAAGAAAAGAAAAATAACACAGCAAACATTAAAGAAGTCTATAATTCTAATCTTAAAGGTCAAAGAATATGACCGATCCTTAGCAAAAGCCAACAAAACCAAAGGAAGAAAACACAAAGAACAGTTTCAAGAATAAGAAAGTACATCAAGTACAGATACAGTACAGTTTAAAAATATAAAAATACAGTTTTATGAAGAAATTTATAAAAAAAATGAAATGGAACAGTTTAAGATAATTTTTTGACAGCCACACTGAACGAAGGAAGTCAGTTGTAGCATAAACTTATGCTATATTAATTAAATTAACTGAGAAAATGTATTCTTGAGAATTTGCTACCAATATTCACCAGAAGGAAGCTCACAATGGGATTACTGGAACAGTCACTGAGTTTCATATTCGTGGATTCAGTCAAACATTGACCCACATGATACGAATAAAACTAATTCTGTGCTGAATGTATACAGACTGGTTTTCTTTTATCCCCTAACAGTTACGGCCTAGCAGCTATTTACATAGCATTTGTATTGTACAAGGAATACATGAAATTGAGATTATTTAAAATATAGGGAAGATTCTTTAGATTACTTGGACATATTATACCCTTTTACAAGGAGCGTTGCACATTAGAAGATTCTGGTGCTCTGGGTAGTCCTGGAGCCAGTCCCCACAGATGCTGTAGTTAGAAGGTTTGGATTTTTTTCAGTTTTTTGTTGCTTGCAAGTATATTTTCAGTGTTTTTGTCTTAAGTTATGGAATTAGGCTATGATATTTATTTTATTGTCATTTTCAAAACATTAATACTTACTGTATGCATTCAATATATTTTTTTCTTAATGAAAGCCAGGGTAATAATATGTTTTTATTTCTAGTGTTGATAATATTGGAGAATCATTGAATACAGAAAGTACAACAACAATGAGGCATTATTGAAAATTCTTAGTTATTGCTGAAGATAAAAATATTTAATGTACCATTACAGCTCATATGTGAGTCAAGAAAATATTTTTAGTTTTCAGTGATAGTTATTCCCAAATACCATCTATAACACTGCTGTATGTTTTGTTAGTTTTGGTTCAAAACAAAGAAGAATGACTACAGTCACAATAAAACAAGGCATGAGGTGTGTGTCAGCTGTTTTTCCATGCTGTTTAGATTGTCGCCTATTCACAGAACCATCTGTTCTGATTCTAGCCATGACCGCTGCTCAGGGCTCTCTAATCTACAGTCAGCACACTGCTTTCCCAGGGCCTTCCCTAACTTTAGTGTTTGCTCCAGGGCTCTCAGGCTCTACCTTTATGAGCACTGAAAGACATTAGCTTGGCCAGGCTGAGAGTCTTCATAACTCTTTCAAAGAGAAGCTCGTTAAGGAGAGAGGGTACTATGAAAGAATTGTGTTTGCACCAAGCTATTCAGGTGTATTTATGCTGCATCAGAGCTGATGAAAGGACATTTCCAACAGACATTTTCCTAGTCTTTGAATAGATTTGCCATAATAACAAGATCAGCCTCATATTGTCTAGCTGAAGAGAAACTGTCATTAGCAGAAAAAAAAATGGGGCTTATACTTTCTCTGTGTTAAAAGTCTTACTTTTCTATTTAAAATTATCAATTTGTTTGGCCATTTGCAAGTAATTCCTCTGATTCAATTGCTTCTCTGGCTCTCTGAGTGGTGATTGCTGTAATAGATTTTTCGCCTCCAACGAGACTAAACTAACCTCACTTGGAATCAATACTAAGTAGAAATTGAATTTGTATGATGATTTTTAAGTTTAATTGATGACTATGAAGAATTTCATGTATTCTTATGCAGTATAACAAACATATTTTTTTTTCATTTAAAATTTTCAACATTCTGATGCTATTTATAAAATATACATTCATATTGTATGGCAGTGCATAAAACTGTTTACCTGTGTTTTTTACAAATTTTAGAAAATAGAAAAGAATATTAATTAAAATCAAGAAAAATAAAGAGGAAATTAAGAAATAATATTGGCATCTTTCTCATTAACTCCTGGAGCACATTCTGCCCTCTGCTCAAAGGATTAAACATCTTTTCAAATGAATCTCAAGTCATCACTGATGACTAAATGATACATATTCAATGACTGCACATCCTTTTGGATTTGGGGGTTTCTGGATAAGCTATTTGAGATGTTCTCTGTTTTCTATGTTTTCCCATTAACATAGATGCATAATTTGTTGACATGAATGTTTAAAAGTTTATGGAAAGGATAAATAACTTTCCTTGGTACTCTTAGTTTAAAGTGAAATATTCTTAAATCTTGTGGAACTGCAAAATTATCTCTCTTCTGACTACCACAATTCTTCACTCTACAGATTCAACTGTTCCAGTGCCAAGTTGCCTACAGTTTCACAAAATACTTGGCACTTCCTTCTCTGGAAACGCAAATACTATTATGCATTTTTGCATACTATTTCAAGAAATAAGAGCTGGAGATATATCTCAGTCAGTAATATACTTGTGGCACACTTTTTGAAGACCTGAGTTGAACACCAGAACTCATTAAAACATAGGTAAATGTGGTAGTACACATTTATAATCTCAGCTCTAGGGAGGCAGAGATAAGTGGACCCCTGGGCTCAGTGGCCAGCTGGTGGAGTCATTTGGTGAGCTCCAAGCCAATTAGAGATCCTGTCTCTAAACAAAAGGTGGATGTCTCTTGAGGAACAACATCATCCTTCCATAGTTTACCTCTGACCTCCAAGATCCATGGGACATAAGTCAGAACCGTTTAGTTTTTCCCAGAGTGAAGGCATCAGTAAAAGTTATAGAAACCTGAGGTTTGAAACGTATCTTTAAAAAACTCTAGGAAATTGTTTAGGAGGACAGAGACAGTGCAATAGTTTTCTTTCATTTACAAATGATGAATGAAATGGAATACCAAGAAGCAGAATGGAGAGTCGAAGGTCTTGAGGCTCTACTGAACACTGAATCCGTGGGCAGCGTCACTCTCCACCCCGCAGCAAAAGGATTCGGTGGGACTCTCTGCTTCTGACATATGAATATGCAATTTCCTCTTCAGTTCTTCTAGAGCTTTTAGTTTGGATCAAGTAAGGACTCGTGATTTATTTCACCACTCTATTCCACATGCTGGAAGATATTTTATTTTGTATAATCAAAAAGAAAAGAAATACTTTGTAACGAATAAGCCAGGCATCATTAAAACAAAGTCATATTTCATGTTTAGATTAATATATCAACTACAGAAAAATATGCATAGCAAATAGAGAAGAGAAATGGCAATCATAATGGTTGCATCCAGGAGGTAAGATTGCTTTTCTTATGCTTTCCTGGACTCTACAGCAAGGAAGTAAAGCAAATTAGTTTAAACACACATCCTTCTCAAGTAGACAATAAACTCCAAAACCTTCTCTTGTCATAGAGGGTTATTTTATATTCCCACTAGATAAAAGGGTCAGAATTTGGATTGCCATAGGCAGTGTTGTGCTAAGTTATTTTTGCCAGCTCTGATTTGTAAACCAAAGTGACTAGCAGTGATTCTTTGGATGGTTTTGTTTTTCGTGTTTTCTCCTCTTGAAGCTTTGCTTTTTTTCTCTAATGTGTTGAACTCGCTAAAGAAATAGTCTTCATAAGGATTTTAATATTGATACCATAGGCTGACCCAAGGTTTGCCTCAAAAGATGCCTCCACATACTAGGAGGTACTCTTCTTTAAGACTGTGTGCCAGACTCATTACTGAACAAGCCAATTATACTTCTGGCATGGTACCTCCTAACCCATGATTGCACATTTCAGTGTCAGCTATCTTTGTGGTCTTTTGCAGTCTATTCTCTGCCCTTTGTAGCTCACTAAACTTATTTTAGGAACTCTGGGCTGGTACACAGGAAAAGCTTACTTTTCCTATTTCTTATTGAAAGATACCTCTGTGGAAACAGCTAGCTAATACATCTCCAATGTAGAAAAACTTAGGAAGCAATATTGCTGGGAAAATCCTGCCTGTTGGTTGGTTAGCAACTTGATGAGTTTTTCTATGATAGAGGTAAGTAGTTTCCATCATCTTACCAAGATATTGGCTATTGCTTCTAATTTTCGCCATCTTGTTTCCAATATCATCTAATCAGTTTATAACCTCAGGAACTGAAATCACTAGCATTTTCCTTATGTGCTATTGATGACATTCTTTGTTTACATGTAGACTTTTATGTTTTAAGTTTGGAATAGCAGAGGCTGATTACATCAGTTCCTAAAAGTGAAATTATTTATTTATTTACTAGTTTGCTTATTTGTTTGTTATTCATGCACTCATTTTTGTTATTGAGGTGGGGCTTATTTTGTAACCCAAACTGGCCTTGAGCTTACTATGTAGTTCAGGCTATCCTCAAACTTACCATCCTCCAGCCTCATCCTCAAGAATGCTGAGACTTTAGGGGTAGACCACTATGCCCAGCTAACTGGATCTGTCTAAGATGGAACTTGGGACAGAAGAGCAACAGCCCCCAACAGTGTTATATGTCATGTATTGCTGTGAGAATATAGCTTCAAAACATTACTTTAAGAAAAAGAAGGCAGAGGTTATTTCCTCAATCACACAATATACATCCTTAGACCTCTCTGACCTCACAATGTGTGCCTTGGAGATTAGATTACAATTCACCTGGCTAGGTTTCTTTGGCTGTATCCGGCTAACAAGCAGAAAAAGATAAAGGGTGATGTGATGTACTTAGAGTTGGTGATTCTAGGCATGGGCCTGTTGTTTAGACTAATAGACCCAGAGGATATAATTCTGGGTCTTGAGAACTAGGAGTTTATGACTTCAAGTTTTGAAAATCAGAGCCTGGTATTTCTAAGTGCTTAGGTCAAAGGATTACTGCTCTGCACTTTGTCAGTGACCTTGCACTTAGTAACAAGCTCATAGCAATAACTATCATCACTGGGGATGGGCTTGAGAGTTCACAGCCCTGCCTCATTTTCCAGTATCTCTCTTTGCTTCCTATGCTGGCTCCAAGATGTGAGTGCATATCTCCAGTTGCCTCCTGTCATATCTCCCAACCATGATGGACTCATCTGTCTCAACTATAAACCAAATAAATTTTTCTGTAAGCTACCTTGGCAATGGTGTTTTATCACAGCAACAGAAAACTAAAAATTATGCATCATAGGGCTGGAGAGATGGCTCAATGGTTAAGAGCACTGGCTGCTCTTGCAGAGGACTCTGGTTAGAATTCTAGCCACAAGGTGGCTAACAATCATCCCTAATTCCAGTTCCAGAGGGTCTAATGCACTCTTCTGTCCTCTGTGGACACTGCACAACATAGCTGTGCTTATATACATGTGAGTATAACATTCATACACATAAAATAAAAATAAAAAATTTAAAAAATAAAAATCAGATGAAGTTAAAATTATTGACTGTTTGAAGTTCTCCTTTCTATTTCAGAAAGGTAACTAATTATTAACCCCACTGCCAAATGCCCCCATGCCAAATGCCAAATGTTTCAGATGATGTAAGAAACAGAAAGAGGGCAGTTCAACTCTCCAGGACTTTTGAAGTAAGGCTACAGAATCTTCCTACTTTGGGTCATTTGTAGTGATTTCTTTCTCTGTCCAGATAGATAGATAGATGATTGATAGATGATAGATAGATAGATATGCATTTAATGTACATAATGATTTTAGTTAAAGATATATTCTTAATTCAAAATATACCTTTAAACAGTAAACATTATGGTAATAGAAGAGTCATATAATGACTCTTTAAAAGGCAGTTTGTATGATTCAGCTGTGTAAGTTCTCTCTCTGTATACACATAACCCATAAGAACTTGCCTAATTTGACAGATGTGTAAACTGGAAGAGTAACAACATCTTTTGCAGCTTTGTAAAACTGACATCAGAGTTGATCACAAGATAGATATTTGTGAGGGACACATATGCTGAGACAAGTGTTGGGTGTGGGAGCAGAGCAACACACTTATTCTAGAGACCTTTATAGCGTAACTGCTGAGTCATGTGCTATGAAACATTTTTCATTCTAAGAGAGCTGTGAATTTCCAGAAGCATAACATTATTATTTCCGTGAACCATGACAGGTTTTGATTACATATTTTCACATTAAGAGTAAAGTGTTTTATTTCTTTCTATCAGAATATTTGCAATTATGAATATATTTCTTAGCTATTTATTAACTTACTCATTGAACACACATATACATATATATATTTCTTAGGTGAATAAGCTATAACCCAATGAATTTATTTACTTCTTTGTTGGCTCAAAATTGGCAGTACGTAGGTAGTATAATTGAGTGTTAGTTTAAAGGCACTCCATTTTAAAAATGTTATGTATTATGGATCCTATCAAACAATAGAAGCTGATTGAAACTTAAGTATTCTATTTAGTCTTATCACAATTTCAGTTAAAGAATAGAAGATCTTCAGATGGATGAAAACAGAATTATTAAATTATCCCTTGGCATATCTCTTAGCAAGAGTATTTTTCAAAACTTTGAAATAAATAGGAATTATCTTGTTGAATTCTAAGCTCCATTATTTAATGAGATTGGCATTGACTACCATCTTCACTCTGCCTTGGTTAGCTGTGGTAGTTTGATCTGAGCTAATTGATTGGGAACTGCTCTCAGGTTAAGAGTTTATGTGAGCTTGTTGTGTATTTTAGTGACTGAAAAGGTTGCTAGTGACAAAATCTCTGGTCCCTAGCATTTGATGAGACCATATGACTGATCCTTTTCAAGATCCAGATGGATCTTGAAAACTTCAAGCAATCTTCAGCAAGATTGGTAGAGGCCATGCAATCTGTACAAACATGGCCTGCTCTGTCATACTCTTCATGGTTACATGTCAAATCTCAAATTGTGGTAACCCAAAGCAAACTGTGTTCAAAAGAAATGGCCATATTTTGTCATCTCTTCTCTAAGAGGCTTTTTAGCCTGTTATATTCCCAGAGATTCAAAGAGTGGCTCATTGTCCTTGATTTCTCTTTGTTGTATCTCAGGAAATTCTTTTCCTCATATTACTTATATTGGATAGAAGATATTATCAGTCACTAAAAGTTTATGAATTGGCCACTCAAAAGCAATACTTTCCTTAATATTATGGATTTATAATTTATAATATAGAACACTGTTATTTAGTTTGTCTGCAGAAGGTATTGAGTAATTTTATTTCTTAATATAATGTTTAAGTCAGAGAGGGACACAAGAGAATGAAAAGTTCTAAAAGAAATGAAAGGAGAAATAAGGAGAAAGCACATGAAGATACAATGAACCAGGAAAACAAAAAATAAGATATTCTTAATATCTTGGTGTGTATCCTCCAGTACCTAATTGGAATATGACTTAAAAAGAAAAACATCTTCTCTAGGCTTCCAAAAATATCACAGCCAGATGAGATAATCCACAGCACTCTAACATGTTAAGTGACTGTCAGACTTGTCACCTCACCTGTATGTAATGATAACCATAACATAAAAATTGCCGCTCTGGAATGATGGTGATCATCATAAATCCCTCTCACTCAGATGCTGTTTAATGGAGATCAGAAATTCTGAAACATACAGCACTTGTCTCTCTTGCATTTTTAAGGCAAACAAATTTTTCAACTTATTTGTAATGCCCATCTTAAAATTACTTGTTTTGTAAATGTATCATTGATAATTCATATCTTACAGTTGCAGACTTGAAAAATGAGTAAACTATTCCAGTTCATTATTTGTTCTCTGGCACAATTTAATACTGAAGTATGTTCTATGTCTGTGTTCCGCTCCACCTCACTGTGTCTTGAGCGCTATGGTCCATCTTGGATTTGAGGTAGGATGAGGGAATGGTTTTAAGTGCTTTGAAAGTTTGCTGTTCCAGATCCCTTACAGCTGTGTGCTCATTTCGGCAGAACTGCCGGCTGCTGGGTGGCGCATCCCCGCACCATTCAGGAAGAAATTAACTCTGAAGTAGCTTGCCAGTGCGCAGACTGCAAAAAGCTTTCCTGGGTCTACAAATAGGGGTTTTCAATTTATCACATTTAAAGGTTGCCATTCTTGCTCCTTTTCTTTTTTTTTCTTCCTTTGTTTTATTCCTTTTCTTTATCCACGAAAATTAAAAAAAAAAACAATGCCATTAGTCTCTGCTAATCTGCTAAATCAGAAGAAAAAAGGAAAATATATTTGAAACTCCTCTTTTTAAAAGAGTCTTTTATCTATTTACTATTTTATTTTATGTGCGTGGGTGTATTGACTGCAGGTGTGTGAGTGCACCTGCATCATGCAATGCCAGGTGAGATCAGAAAAGGGTGTCAGATCCCTTGGAACTTGAGTTATAGATGGTTGTTAGCCACGATGCGGGTGTCGGGAATGGAACCCGCAAGAACAGTCAGTGCTCTTAACCTGTAAGTCATCTTTTTAGCCCCTATTTGAAGCTTCTTAAGATTTTAATCGAAATGAATCACTGATACAGTTGATGGCTGAATAGGAACAGCACTACTTTGTTTATCTTCATTGTTTAATGACCACACAGAAGCTATGGTGAAGTGTAATACCAATTCTAGTCTCTAATTATCTAATCAGTAGTAATTATTAGTTCTTTGAGTTCTCATGCTGTATGTGATCTGTTGTCCTAACTGTTCTAGCATATATATTCCATGTGATTCTGTTTACATGAGTAACATTTTAATTCATTGGAAAAGAATACACTTCTATTTCAATAATTATGTTTAAGACTGGGCTATTTAACCAAATTTTCTAAGCCTAAATTTCTCCATCTGTAACATTAGCGAATAATATTAATATCTACAAAAGAACAATTTTTTTAGATAGTTTCCATCTACCTGGAGCCCCATCTGTCCTGGAACTTCTGATATAGACCAGGCTGCCTTTGATCTCACAGAGATCTTCCTCCCCCTTCAGAGTTCTGACATTAAAAAGGTGTTGCCATCACTTTGTCTAAGAAGAACAATTTTTAAAAGATGAGGTCTGATATGCTGCTCCCCACACAAACACACTGGCGTTACTGTTTATGTCAGGGTTGCTTTGACTCTCTGAAGTCTTTTGTGATTCCATGTAAATTTTAGGATTTTTTTCTATTGTTTGTGAAGAATGTCATAGGACTCTTGATTGGGATTGAATTTAATTTACAAATTGATTTTTTTGCTAACAAAATTAAATTAAAAAAATTTTACTGAGTTTTACACATGTTATACAACAGTTCTTAATCAAATTTAGACTATTCCCCATCCATCTCCCCAACTACTGCCAGGATTCATGTGTTCTGTCATACATGTCAAGGCCTATGCAGTCAGGCATTAGTGCCCAGATGTTCTTTAGTGCAAATTCATCCATTGGAGTCTGGTCAGACTATCTAGAGATTGTAAGTAAGGCATACTCTCCCCTCTCCCAGTAGTAATCAGTCTCCAATAGGCCTCAGTATAGGTCTGGCCCACCATCAATTGCTATAGCTCCACTCTGGGCCCTCATCTAATTTGAGCTGGTGTGGGTCCTTTGCTCAGTGTCACCATTGGCTTTTGTAGTATGATCATTTTCACAGTATTAATTCAATGAATCCATGAGCACTAGAGGTCTTTCCATCTCCTTGTGTCTTCCTCTATCTCTTCAAAGATTAGAAGTTTCCATTACAGGTCTTTAATGTCTTTAACTAGGTTTATTTGAAGTGTTTCCATTAACCCTTCTCTGAGTGCTTGACAATTATAGTGAATTTTCCAATTTGATTTTGCATCCTCCTAGCTTTGCTGAAAGTATTGATAATTTCCAGAGTTTTTCTGGTAAAAATTTGAGGATCTGCTATATGTAATATCATATTATCTGCAAATAGGGATGAACTGACTTCTTCCTTTCCAATGAATACTTCTTTAATTTCCTTCTATTGTGTTATTTACAGATCTAAAGTCATAAGACAGCATGATATTGGAATAAAAACAGATATATTGCTCAATGGAACAAAACAGACAATCCAAACTTGAGTGTACACAATTTCAGCCACCCGGTATTTGACAAAGATGCCAAGAATACTCACTGGAGGAGAGACAGCATCTTCAACAAATGATACAGGGAAAACTGGATCTGCACAGTAGTAGAATGAAATTAGACCCTTATCTCTAACCCTGAATAAAAACCAACTCCAAATGGATCAAAGACTTTAATGTGAAACCTGAAACATTTACACTATTAGAAGAAAACATAGAGTATCCCTACAAGACACGGGTGCAGGAAAAGACTCTCTAAATTGCTCTGGAATTAAGGGTAACAATTGACAAGTAGGACCTCATTAAACCAAAAGTCTTCTGTACAACAAAGGAAACAAACTAATCAAGTGAAGAGGAAGCCCCCAGAGTGGGAGAAAATCTTTACTAGCTTTATATAGGACAAAGGATTAATATTCAGAATAAACAAACAACTCAAGAAACACATGCACTTATGACCCAGTTTTAAAAATGGGTTATGGATCTGAACAGAGGAATGAAAACAATCGAATGCCCCTCACTGATGAGTGAATGATGAAAATGTGTTATATTTAGACAAATGAGTTTACTCAGTGCTAGAGAATAAAAATAATGAAATTTGAAGTTGCATGGATGGAACTAAGGACTGTTAGGCTAGGTAAAGTAACACAGATTCATAAAAACAAGCAATGTATGTTCTCCTTAATTTGTGAATACAAGTTCAAATACTTAGATATGAATATATATATCCTGAATTAATGGCAAGAGTCAGGAAAGTAGAAAGAAACCATGGAAGTAAAGGAAAAGAAGAAATTCAAGAGGGGAAGAGTAAGAGACAGGTGTTATCTAGGGGAAAATGGAAAAAAGAAGGTACTTATTTGGGGAAGAAATAAAGAGGGTTAAGTAGGGAGAGACATGAGTAATATATAATGCTTAGGTGGTGTGAAAAACTGGATAGAAATTTATTAGTTCAATACACACACATACACACACACATACACACACACACACACACACACACACACACGTGTATTGCTGATGACTATAGCAAAAAAACATACATTGCCAAGCAAAAGAAGCCTCCCTTTGAATCATTGGTCAGGGTAGTTTTCTGGAACATAACATCCTACTGCTGAAAACAGGACATACTTCGGACACAGGACTTACCCCACGTCCGTAAGACTAATTCCTATAACATCAGAAGATAGTATGCAAACTGCCAAGGATGAAAAAAAATCAATGATTCCATCTAGTTACAAAGCTTAGGAACCACAACAATGACAGGTCCAGATAATAATCTCTACCAGTGTAGTATTGACACTTTTATATTGGGTAATCAATAGCTGTCTAATTGGACTTAAGACCCACTCAATGGGAGGGAACTCATATGTGGTACTGTTAATATAACCAAAGATCCATGACTGGAGAGGACATATATCCAACATAAAAGCCACTCCTGTCACACTCCTAGACCAATGCAATTTCTTACTGCATTCTAAATATGTAACCCTATAATTGCAGAAAATTGTACTTCTCACTACTCATTAAAGAAGCTTTATTTTTTTTTTTTTGCAACAGTTGGAGACTAACACTGTTTCACAACTAGTCAAACACAAAGAGGTGTCTGTGAGGTTCCTGTCCCTAAATAACATGCAATTGATGCAAATCTTACATCTTAACACTCAGGGAATGTAGTGGAACATTGAGCAGAATTGATATCAATGCATCTCTCAACTCTCACCAGCAAAGTTGCCTCAAGCAACTAGTTTACCTTTGAAGATATTGATTAACCCAGAAACCCACAACTAGCAAAAGTGCAGAGAATAAGAGACCTCAAGATGCTTATTCTTTTATAGACACTTATAGCAAACCTTTGCTATCGAAGACTCAGGGACTATAGCTGAGATACTATTGACAACTAATAACTATTGGGAGAGGGAGAATTGGTTTTCTTAAATGATGTGATACTAGAAGGTCAACCAGGCTTCAGTGGATATATACAAACCATAGTATGTTTGTTTCACAAATGGGCCTCAGTATATGTGACAGAGTACATGAATTATGGTCTGAGGTATAAGAGGGGTGCCAATATGTAAGGGGTTCTAAAGATGATCAAAATATATTGTATGAAATTCACAAAAATTCAATAGAAAAGATCATTAGTCCTCTAGAAATATCAAGCGAACGTGTAAAATTTTTACTCTTTAGTTATGGAGAAAACCAAAAATCTGTTATAACAAATTTGAAACAACATGCACATGTAGGTAACTGCAAATGTGCAAATGAACCCTCAATCATGTTGGGGCACAAAGCAATTTTCTCTCTATATGAGTATTTCA
The DNA here is from genome assembly GCA_035773235.1 of Eospalax fontanierii. NCBI lineage: Eukaryota > Metazoa > Chordata > Mammalia > Rodentia > Spalacidae > Eospalax > Eospalax fontanierii. The sequence continues at coordinate 11,884,710 of CM069527.1, forward strand.
TTGACTTGTCTGTGATCAAGAACCATCTTCACTGCATTCATTTTGTACAATTTACAGAAATATAAATAGCTCGAAATCAATGTCATACTTCTAATGGAATTAGACACTAGTAAAGGTGTAATGTACAAAATGCCTACTAAAATTTCTGTCTATTTCAGCCTTCCATAGATTTTTTTCATTAATAGACAGTTAATTAAGAAGTTTATAACACACTTACATATTGCTTTTCATTTTTATTTTTATATATAAATACAGAAGGGTAGAGCTCTTTGAAAACATCTCTGTGTAATTATCATAATTATTGGTGCATGAAACATGAACTTCTATCAGTTCAGTAAGATCAGACATATGAAGGGTCAGATTGTTCTCTAAATGGATGTAAGAGCTCTGGTTAAAAGCAGACTGTGGTATTAGCCATCATCTTGCTGAGCAGATAGCAATGGACCAAAGACACTGCTGCTTGCTTAACGGTCACTAAATGTTTAATCTCTGTTTTTGGACATGCCACTTAAATTTACCAGGATTATGGCATTTTTAATTACTGAGAGCTTAGCTTTTTTTGTGGATGTGGTACCATGGAGTGCATGCAGAGGTCAGAGGACAACTTGAGGTAGTTATTCTCATCTATCATGTGGGTTCTGGAGATAGTAATTAGTATGTCAGACTTGGCAACATTAGTGCTTTACCCATTGAACCATCACCGGTTCCACCAAGAACTTTCTTACCTTTCACTACAAACCAGAATAATAAAAGAAAAGTAGAAATGTGTCAAAATAAAACCTTACATTTCTCTCATCAAAGTCCCATAAGACATCAAATGTAGCACAGCTGTCACATGAAGTATCACTCCTGAAAATAAAATAGACTCGGCATGAATGAGGAAAACAGACTCCAGGCTAGGCAGCTTGTACTGTAAGGAAGAAGGAATTTGACTCAATTATTCAATTATAATTGGGACTGAATATTCTTGGTTTTAATCTCTGTCTCTCCAGGTCTATTATTTGAGCATCTCTGTCTGTATTGGAGTCTGGGTGGTCTGGGTTGGTAGTTGGTTCTCATAGATTTCAGTGTATTGTGGCTGTCTGTTTTTTTGATACTTCATTTTCTATGGGTCTAGTCACTTGGAAACTAAAGTCTTTTCCACTCTTTTTCCAGGGCTGTGGTCTGTGTTCCTCTAGGACCGACACATGTGTTTATGCTGTTTTTCTTGTTTCTACAGATCCACTTTGTAAGGGTTAGTCTTGATTTTCAAGTTGATGGGGTTTAAGATCACCATAGAAACAGACTTCTTAGCAGGTCTGTGAAGGAGTTTCTATAATTTGCACTAACTGAGTTGTAAAGGCTCATCTGAAATATGGGTCACACCGTTCAGTGGGTTGGGGTCTTACACTGTATAAAAATGTGAAAGGGAACCTTCATCACCTTCTGCTTCCTCACTGTGGACAAAAGGTGACCAGTTGCCTCAAGATTCTGCCACCAGGACTTCTCTGTCACAATGGGATGTATGTATACAGAGCAGTGTGCAAAAATAAACTCTACTTTTGTTAAGTAACTAACACAGAGAATTGGTACTGAAAAGGAAGACACTGCTCTGATAAATCTGAGTCTGCTGTTCTTTGACCTATGGGAAGCCTTGTCAAGTGTCGTGAGAAGAACTTGGAGTTAGGGGCTAGAAAGGTCCTAGAATGACTATAGACATATTTTAATGGGCAATTCTGGTTGGAGTTAATGAGGAAAGAAGGCTAAAAATGTAAATAGTGGAGGTCCAGCTTATGAGGTTCCAGAGGAGAATAATGATTCTATTGCGAATGTTGCTGCAGGGTACTTGAGTTATTCTCTTTTAAAGAATCTGGCTACAATCTGCCTAAATCCTCAGAACTTGAGTGAGGTTGAATTTAAAGATAATGGACTAATTTGTTTAATGGAGGAACTTTCAAGAGACAGGATTAGCATTCAGGTTGTCATGGCTACTGCTGACTGTTCTCATCCAGGTTTGCAGTGAGAGAGAGAGAAAGAGAAAGAGAGACAGAGAGAGAAGGAGAGAGGAGAGAGAGAGGATTGAGGATTTTGAGTTGAAAATTACAGATAAAGTAGTTTCAAAAGAAGCTATAATCATGAAAGAGATTAGTGCCATTAAAGAGAACTAAGACCACAAGAAATTGTCTTGAGGGCAACAGCATAACCAGTTATGGGTCCATTTTGATAAAATGCAAATTTACTTGAAAAGAGAGAGCCTATACTGAGAATGCTTCTGAAGAAGTATCTTGCTCAAAAAACAACTACCTATGAAATTGTTTCCCCAATGTCAGCATTCAAAGGCCTATGCAACTATGATAAAAGGAAGCCAGGTTCAACCTGAATTGGCATTAGGACTTGGTAGTGTTGTCTGTATGGTACTGGTATTTTAGACATGACAGATAATGTACCACACATTCTAGAGAACTTCAGGGAACAGAGAATATGTGACAGCATTGGAGATCCTGTGAATGAGTCCTGAGATGCAAATGGGCGACTCTGAGAAGGTAAAGTCTAAGTTTCAATTGAGGCCCCATAATGTTGCAGATGCCAGAAACACTGGGTGTCCACTGAGGAAATCTGCATGCCTAGACTGGAGTCAGCCCCAAAGAGAGGCTGTTTATACAGGGAGCAAAGCTAAAGATGTGGGTCTACCCAATCCCATAAAAGCCCATAAAATTTCATCCTGAGCACCAATGCGAGACCTAGAGTTACAAGATGTAGAATTTGTCCTTTTAGCTCTCAGTCCTGCTTTCTTTCCTATGCAACCATTTCTCCTTTTTGCAATGTGCCATTGTATGTTTGAATTACGTAAGATTTTATATTATGGGATCACAGTTAAAAGGTTGCCTGAGTCTCAAAGGAGACTCTGCATTTATACTTTTGAACAGTGTTGGAAACATTAAATACTATGGAGACTTTTGAAGTTAGACTGAATGTATTTTTGCTTTTGGGAAGGGCCACAAGCCTATAGTGACAAGGGATGGACAGTTCTGTCCTAAAAGTTATGTGAATGACAGGATTATTAACCACTGTATCAAGGAAGCCAGGCTCCATCCTGAGTCGGCAGCAGGACTTGGTAGTGTTGTCTACATGGTACTGGTATTATAGACATGACAGAAGACTGAGGTAGGGTTTCTTGTTAGAACCTACTTCCCTCATCTCCATCGACTTTATTCAGGAGCAGGTGGGCCCTCCCATCTCCATGCTGTGGTTGAACCACTTTCTGCTGGTGCTTGGCCTCTCCTAGGCCTCTAACAATACAGAGACACATACAGCTTACCCAAAAATACATAACAAGTTGATGTTCTAAATCTTTGTCATTATCCATTGAAATAGCTGCCTGTACTTTGCCCTGCTTGGCACTTAGGCATCAGGCATGGTATGTGAGTGTACCCAGACCCTGTGCCGCCTGCCTTTTAGTTCCTGCAGTTCCAGCATTTCTAGTGTCTACCTTTCCACTCTAATCCTGTCTACCATGGGTTGAACTTGGCAATCTTCCCGGGAGGAGTACCTCTTCCTGTTGGGAGAAGTACCGCTCCTGTTGGGGGAAGTACTGCTTCCTGTTGGGAGGTCTAGGTTTTCCCAGCATCACGGATGGCATAAGCCCTATCATCTCCAACATGAACGCTGTGGATGCAGTGTACCTTAGACTACAGGCTGGTGAAGTATGTGAAGCAGCAGCATGTTAACTGATGCCTGGAACAGTGACTTGTTGACTTGTACCAGCAAATGCAGATTAACAAGAAAATGACCAATGAGGTAGCCATTTTACAGTATTTGTCTGAGCGTTTGTGAGAAAAAAAAAAGTGGCTGTCTATATACCACCTTCTTTGATCCAAGTAAAGATCTCCAAGAACTGTGAGTCCTGCTTCCTGAAAGAGCTGGCAGTGAGCTACAATACCAGACTGTATGTACCAGGTGAATATATATAAGCCACCAGAAAGTTATGGGCCAAGAGTTGTCCAGCACCTATGAGGTGTAGCAAGATGTGGTGACAGATGACAGTGTCACACAGTATATTGTACCTGGTGCAGGGCTCTACTTTGGGGAGATCAGCAGGATCAACATCAAAGGGAACGTGCCTGGAAATTGCTGCACAGTCAATACCAAGAGCTCAGGTTATTCAGACCTGTTCTGCCTGAGTGCCCACATGCCCAGCTCATCATGGAGGAGAAGGACATGAGATTGTGCTCAAAAGACTAAGTTGGATATGAGGGCTAAGGCAGCTGAGACTATGTTCCAGAGGTCATAGGGTTCCTGCTGAAAGGGCTTGATCAGCACTTGCATGTTCTCCAGACCAAGTTTTCTCTCATACTGGTTGAGGTGAGGTCAAGTACTCTCATGACCACTTACTGCATGGAAAGGCTAGAATGGTAGATTGCAGTCTGGCCAGTGCCAGAGGATACAGCCGAGGCGTATGATAAGGTCATGCTTGGGGAAGGAACTTCTAAGGGTGGAGATGGAAGGACTGTCCAGGAGAAACTCTCAAGACCAGAATGACACCATCCTACCTCCAGGACTCTCAGTTACAAGTCAATCCAGAGTGACAGGAAAGCCTGCCCTAAGAAACTGCTACTCTTTTCTCTAGATCACCAGGACATAGGTGAATTGGTCTATAGATGCCTAGGTAGAGATATGAGAATATAGCATACATTCATCCCCTGCTCACAAGTGCGCACACACACACACACACACACACACACACACACACGCTGACTCAAGACTGAGTTCCGCATAAAATATTCCCATTCTCTGAGCACACATGCAGTCTCATATTGCAGTTATGACTTACATCCACTTATACATATGCTCACAAGACTGGAAAATGGACATGTTGAGAGTGTTAGAGAAAGTTTGGTGCATTTGAACAGTTCAGCTGATGTGGGACAGGGTCAATGGTGGGGCTACACAGAATGAAATCCGGTATAATTTCTGAATTACATTCACACTTAGTCACCATTTGAACTGCTTCATGGCATGGCCAGATTTCAGATCTGCACTGTTTTAGATGGCATTTTAAAGTAAACCTGAGATTTAACTTAGCGATATACCTGAATGATAAGTGTCACTGTCAGGAGAGATTGTGGTCATTGCAATTTAAATCATTTAAATGTATGTAGCTATTTTGTAAGATTCATAAAAAGTGATGTGGTTGAGTGTTTCATTGGCAAGAGGTAGAGTGTAATGATTAATTTTGATTTTAAATTTGATGGGTTTTTGAGTCACTATAGAAACAAACATCTAGGAAGATCAGTAAGGGAATCTCTAGATTGAGTTAACCAAGGTTGGAAGACATACCCTAAATGAGGTAGCAGCATTCTGTGGCTAGAACTCTGGACTGAATAGCAAGTGAGATGAACACCAGCATTCATCAATATCTTTTTCTTGACTGAAGACAGGAGGAGACCAGCCTCAGTCCCTTGCCACCAAGACTTCCCTGCATTGACAGATCATGCCATGAGTCAAAATAAACCCTCCCTTAAAATGCTCTGTCAAGTATTTTGTCACAGCATTATATACATTTGGTTCTTTTGTTGGTTTTCACCATTTTATTTTTGTTACGCATATACATTAAAATCAAGAAATTTCTAGGCCAGGTTCAGGTCACTGAAGGGCCTTTATAAGTAGTTTACATTGTCCAGATCCAAAGTATGCTGTGAACACCTTCTGAAGTATAATAGAAAACAACAACTTTCTAAAGACAGACTTAGAAACTCTAATCCAGTCATTTAAGATGCTTCTTAAGGACCTGGTTCATACCTGGCTGCTAGGCCACCACTCATGAGTATATCCAAAGGAGTGGAGTACAGACCACATAGAAAAATCCCAACCATTCCAACCTTTATCATGGTGTAGTTTTCACAATTCAGCTCTCCTCTCCTTAAAGGTAAACTTGCGAAAGATTTGGACAGCATATTCCCCTGTCAAAACTGGGATGTCTGCCTTTGGTAAGCCAGCAACTACTAGAGCTTACATCACATGCAAAATTGCCAAAAAAGACTGTTTGCTCTTAGGTCACTGAGAACGGCATTGAGTCCAATGCACACTGATCCATATTTGAGTGGACTGTTTTCTGATTCTGGAAGTTGGCTGTTTCTTTCTGGTTATGACATCAAAAATTAAGTTTTTCGAAGGTACGTGGTTTCTGATCTTTCATCTTGAGACTTACGCTGTCTGCTTAGTAGTTGAGGCTTGCCTGCGTTCTCATTTTCTCTAAGACCTGGGCTTACTGCAGTCTTTGCTCCAGCTCTCCAGGCTCTAGTTTTAGCTGACAAATGACTCCCATAATACACAGTTGTATCCATGACTGGTGATCGTTGTCCCTCAATCCCTCACTGTCCCTTATTTTTCTTTGTAGCTCTGAAAACAGTCCAAAGTGCCTATTCCTCTGAAAAATACAGACAATGATACATTTTCTTCATATTTATTAAATATCTTCATATTAAATATTACATATTTATTCTCACGATGCTGATTGATATAATAAAAAAAATTAGGCCAATAACCAATTATTGAAAACTACCTCTAGGGGCTGGAGAGATAGCTCAATGGTTAAGAGCACTGACTGCTCTTCCAGAGGACCTGGGTTCCATTCTCAGCACCCACACTGTGAGTAACCACATCTCTAACACCAATTCCAGGGGATCTGACACCCTCTTCTGGCCTCCATGGGCACTGTACACATGTGCTGTAGTTACTTACATGCATACAAAACATTCATACACATAAAAAATAACTTTAAAAGTAACTCTATTATTCACAGTCAATTAACATATATACTTAACTACCTAATCTTTCAAACTTTAAAACTCTAACTGGCATATATTATAATCAGTACTTGACAAACAAATAAACTGAGGCCCCAAGAACTTCTTTAATGGCTCACTTGAATCATAGCTGTTTCAAAAAGTCAAGTTGTTAATGAACATGATATTTTATAATTAATGCAAGTTTCAGGCTATCTTTTTAAGAATATAGTTCCATTTTCTTTGCATGATGCATTTTTCTCTCCTAAATAGCTGTGCACTAATATGATAAATTATTTTATATTTCTTGAAAGAGGGTCAAGTTTGTGTTGGCCAACCTGTCTTTGAATGCATAAATCATCTCATTTTTGCACTACATATAATGATTCAAGTTGCAGAACTTATAACATTATCACATTTATTACTAGCTGAGAGAGCATTAATCATTAATGGTCATAAAGGCTAGAGAAATTAACAATACAGTTTGCTGGAAATTGCACTCATCATGTACAATCTTGAAAATGTCAAATTACAAAAATGCTACTTCCTTGCTAATACAAGTCAATAAAATTGTGGTAGAGAGTGGTGATCAAATGAAATTGGCGTTATTCTTTAGAAACAGTCTTAATCATATGGTGCATATATGAGGAGTGACTAATATATGTACGTATATCTATATGTATCAGGATTATACTTGAATACCAATGCATATCTTCCTAAGATTCATATGACTCCACAGTTACATAAAGCCAATCATTCTTCATCTGTATAAATTGAGATTTGCTGACATTTTCAGGAGCACAGATATTAAAACCAGAACTAGAATTTGGACAGCGGTCTGTCTGCCACAAAATCCTATTGCTTCCCATTTAGAACAAAAACGTCACCATAAAACTCTGATTTGTAGGTTGGTTGGGTTACGTTCCCATTGTTCAGTGCTAAGGCTTGCTTTGATTTGCTTGACTTGTTTGTCCCACAGGCACAGTGCAGCAGGCCTACTCAGCATCCTTGTGTGGCCTTTGGGGTTGAGGGCTCTGCCTAAAAGAGAGCTTTAAAAAACCTGCAAAACTGATTATTAGTGAGGGGTGAGCAACTTTATAGGCTTGAATTTATAAACTGTTTGCTGCCCTTAAAATGTTGTTAATGAGGAAGAGACAGCAGATTAGGAATGAAACTATAAAACATATTAGCTTTAAACGCAAGTCTGTGGTTAGTATGTCGAACCTTGTGTATTCTTTACTTTTCATTGTTTGCAGTATAAGACTTGCTGGAGGCAGTTCACCACAGTGTGACTGTCAGGAGTAGTCAAGTCAGCTGGAGAGAAACCATGGCTCAACATTGTTCTCAGTATAATGGGAGTGAATTACAGTGAATTTCATGAGATTGTCTCTGTTACTGTCATTTCATAATTAAAAGCATTTCCTTGTGTGTACTATAAGGATTCCCTGCTTCAGGTTTTGAAATAAAATCCAAAGCTAGATCCCATTTCCATGTCCACTAAGAGATAAATTAGCAACGTGATCTTAGGGAGAAAACCTGCTGGAGCAGAGATAATTAATAAGCTTTCTTTTAGAGCTATGCATGAACAGAATGATTAGTTCTAGATCATGTGGTGCTTCCCTGAACTTTCTAACTGTCCCTTTTTATTTTATTAACTTTGTCTTAACACAGACTGCTGACTTCATGTGTGGATGAGTTACATTTTTTCTTGGCTGTTTTCTTAATGAAACTCTTTAATATCATCGTGTCACCCAGCCTACATTCTAGTTCCTACTTTAAGTTTCTACTACAATATAAAATGCCATACTACCTTCTCTCTCTCCAGTCCTTTTTTTTTGGTGTGTGTGTTCCCATTTAGCAATGATACCTTACTTTCTTTTTTTCTCAGACTCCTGACTTAGAATCTAACTGATCCCTTTCTCTCATTCTGGCTCCCATTCAAAGATTCCTTACAGGATCTTTATTATGTAGTTCCATTTCCTTTCCCTCTCCTTTGCCTCTAAGTATCTGCCACGTCATAATTAAAACCACAACCTAGTATATAAGAATGTTTGTGTTCTTATTTTTAATATCATGAAGGACTGTAAGCAGTAATTATCTAATAAGATAATAAAAAAGAACTAGTCTACTGCATAACCCTGGATCTGTTTTCTCCTACATTAACTGTCAATATTTCCTCCACTGGTGTTCTCACAATATTTTATGCATAATCCCATTTAACAATTTCCACCTGTTTGTGGTGGTGAAGGCACTAGAGAGGCAGGAACCCTTTCAAATTATCATTCCCAACACAATGAGCTCTTCAACGTTAGGGCCGTGTGTTACTTATGAGCTTTTCTGCTCGTAAGTCTGGTGTCTGTCATGCAGCAGGGAATAAAAAAATAAAAGCTCGTTGAATTGAATCCCCAAACATAAATTAGATGGATTTTCCCCATCGGAAATGGTGACCTCAGGGGACATGGGTTGTTTTCCTATGTTTTGTTGTTGTCCTGTGTTTTCAAGGCACAACAGAGCACTAAAGATAAAAAGATGGGAGAGGCCAATTGAGACTTTGATGCCAGGCTGAATAACCTAGCTTTGGTGAACGTAGAGATGTCATTTTACAGGTATTAACTTGACAGTGCTCCACTAAATATGTGAAATGAAGAAAGGAAAAACATTAGCAAGGTACTGCAGCCATTGAAATGATTCCCAAGTAAGATTATTAGAGTCTGGGGTTTGGTAAAGGTAGAGGAAAAAGAGATGTATTGATGAAGGAAAGTTGAGTCAAAGGAAGAAAAACTGTTGCAAGTCAGAAAAATAAAAGTGAACATAAAGATAAGAGACAGGAGAATAAGAGGAAGTTAAAGGTGTCTTTGGAATGACTCTAAGTGTCAACAGTGTGACCACAAAAGGAACATTTTTGGTAAACATAAAGGATGGACTTTAGAGCTTCACTAGCCACTGAGCAGGTGATGCAAACAGAAGGCAGAGAGAGATGTCTGGTGACTGAAATTACTTTTCACTGGAATCGCTTTCCCTCCACCACTGTCCTTGCTGGAATAATGACTATAATAACTAATAGTCTGAAACTTAAACTTTTTCAAAATGCCAAGTAAATCAGAGAAAAAGAAAATTTCTCTATAATTTATTTCCCCAGAGAAGTTTGAAAATAGCATTTTGTGACATTCAGGTATGCAACAGTTGTTAATTTTGTAAAATTTTGCTGGTGATCTTATTCAGATTACTTTAAAAAATGCTTCAGAAATTTCTAACAAACTTTTGTCCCTGAGGTCTCCAGGGAAGAAAACATCTTAAAAGGATGACTGAATGTGGTTCCAGAGAGTGAGTTGAAGGGATTCATTCTTCAAAGTGTTACATAACTTGAAAGGATTTGTTTAAAAACTAGTTTAAATCCTGTGACTTGAGCAAAATGGACTCAGAATATATTCACACTACAGTTTATATTTCAAAGAAAATGCAATTTTGTTTATAACAAATCTGGTTTTCCCTTTGGGACGCATCTGTTGGGACCAAAGAATAGAAGGCAGTGAAGTAATTAGGCATAAAATTCAGGACAAAGCCAGTACCATGTGAGCATTTAAAATGTTCTGTTGCGTAACACCTGGTATTTAGACTGCTACCCAGATTACGCTCAGTTCTCCTGAAGACAGTTCTTTTTTATTATTAGTTAAAATTTTCTCTCACAACATCCATGTCTTTTTGTTTTATAACCCTTGTGTTTAATCAGAGACGTCTGTGTGAATGTGGATTTGGTACTATATGTTGGAAATTGGTTGGTTCACCAGGGATTACACAACTGAAAATGATGACTGCCTCACCCCATAGAAGCTATCAGTATCTAAAAGTATAGCAAGGAGTATCTGGGTCCCATGGGCCCCTCCTTGATCAAGACCCAGTCATATGCAGGCCAGAGCTGATGTGAGATTGATTCCTATAATTATGTCAGACCCTAAAGAGGACATGCAGCCCTTCTCCTTATCTTCTGGCTCTTCTTTCCAACCTCTGTTTCTCAACATTCCCCAAGCTTTAGAGGAGTGTAGTACAAATGTCGTGTTTAGGGCTGAGCACACAGTCATCCCTTATTCTCTCACCAGCTTTCACTGCAACGAGAAGCTTCTCTGACTAAGGCTGAGGGTAGCATTTGTATTTAGAGGATAGTTTGCTGTCATGTGAACATAAGCAAGCAACAATGTGATGTTTATAGAAGAAAAGCAGGAGTATGTAGCATAAAACATTTTATTAGGGAGAGGAAGGTGGGATATCCTTGGCGACAGAGGCAGTTTCATGAACATGCAGTTACCTGAGGCTATGATCAAAAGGGCCCATTCTTGGTCAAATGCTCAAAGGTTGCCAATTTAAGTTTCTTAATAATGCTATCATTGAACTTGTGTTTTGCAAGCAAATTCTGAAGTGCCAATGACATTTGTGAGTACAAAGTTCAGTCAGGAGCATGTGTATTTTCCCTGCTGCTCTATGCCCTCCTGTTCATCATCTTAATGTTCCATTGCACAGGATTCCAGTCACTACAGATAATTAGGTTTATGCACTATGAAGAATTTACCACAAGGGTAAATTCTTAAAACACACACACACTTAACCCTCTCCTGACAGTTTCTAGAAGTCATGGAGTTGGTCAATGCTGAAATGAATCCTCTGCTTGAGGGCTAACAAGGCTGTATGTTCTTAAACCTGGCTCCACTCCATTCTTATTTGCAGGCTTCTTTTCTAACTCCCCAAAGCAAAATTCATTTTCTTGTGGTACTAGAGATTACAGCAGCTTGCTTGTTTAAAGCTTTCAAGCAATAAGGAAAGAGAAGAGTAATGTGTTTGGGAAATAAGGGAGAGAGTGTCTACACTTCTTCCTTCGTGTTATTCTGTCTTAAAGGTTTCATGTGTTTATGTGAGGTTTATGACTAGCATAGTCACCATTTTGATTAATTTAAGTAAACTGATTTAGGACTCACTGATACTTGAAATGTCACTTCACCTATGCCACATAAAATAACAGTCATCTGAGTCACGTTCCCTCAGACTCATGCATCCAAGGGACGTCTACAGTGTATGTACCAGGAGGTAGAAAACTTGGAGGTATTCCAAGCGTTCTTCTTATGACAATGTGTGGTTTGTGGAAGTTCAGTCAGACTTCTGGCAAGTCATCAAGTGTCCTGGATCTGCAAGTGAGAAACTGGGGACACTGACAACTCCAAGAGACTGATTTCTGTTTTAAACCATAACTTGCTCTAATGGATGGCTTCAGTTCCCAACTTGGCACGCTTGGGAAGAAGGAACTGCAAGTAGGGGAATTTATTCTATCAAACTGGATGTGGACATATTCACGAGTCATTTTCTTGGTTGTGGAGTGATGTGGGAGGGCCTAGTCCATTGTAGGGGGTGGCACGCTTGTGCAGGTTGTACTGGATTCTGTTAGAAAGCAGGCTGGGGATAGACCAGTGAAGCAAGCCAGTAAGCACCATAACTCTGTGGTCTTCATGCGTTCCTACCTTCAGATTCCTGCCTTGATTGAGATCCTGCCTCAGCTTCCCACATGGTGCATTGAGATTAGGATATATAGGCCAAATAAAACCTTTCCTCCCCAAGCTGTTTTTGGATAGTGTTTTATCTCAGCAATAGGACACTAACTAATACCAGTGCTTTGAAGATGGAATTAGGAAGGAAATAGGAAGAAGAATTGGGCAGAGGATTCTGTCATGGTCTTTCTTACACCTGTGAATGAGTCGGGCACTTGTACTGAAAAATCTGAGTGGGGAAAAGAGAAAACTTGCAATCTTTCTTTCCAGACTTTCTGTACTTTTGAGTAAGCCAAAGGTGAAGAACTTACATATCAAAAGTAAAATCATTTGATGTTAGTTTTATGTAGATTTTCCAGTTATCATGAGAGTGTAAATACATTTCTACATATAAGCTACAAAAAATGAGCATTCCAATTTTGTTATCATTTGATTGCATTAAGACTGAAATAAGACAATCTAAAGACTATTCATATAAGTTTTTACTGATAATTTAAATTTTGTATTAATTAGAGCATCATCATCTGGGAAATGAGAATGTCATATTAAATTGAGAACAAGACCATGGAAGAAAGGAGTCATCTTTACATCTTAGCAATTTTACCGGCATTTTTGCTGCATTTCAGTATCAACATCTTCATTTCACATTGTACTCTCCAAATTATAGTCTTTCTGCACATAGGTGTTGATTGCTGGGAGCTATGCTAGCCTCCAGAGTCAAGTGTGACATGTAGACTCTTGGTCTATTTTTGCTTTCACCTGAATGTTATTCTGTGTCATATTCTCTGGCTAATTTGGCTTTATTTCTGCTTATTCTGGAGCTAGAGAATTTTTAGCACTTCTTCTGTGATTCTTTTTAGTGTTTAGAGTTATAAGCCTGCCTTTATTGATATCTTGCACCTAGCAATTCCCCTATGAGTTCTATTTTCCGAATGGATGGTATGTACTTTTCATTTTATGGCTTAATATATAATAATAATTTCATTATAAATACAACTTGAATTTTCACTCGATGTCAATGAGTGTATGTATTAATTTAGAGGTTAGTGAGCTTTGAAAGTGGTGATGGAACACTGAACATCTCTCCTTTTATTCTGGGCATTTTCTGTGAATACTTTTCACGCTGTTACCTTTTCTACATGTTCAAGTTTGGTAAGAATGATTGTGAAATCTATTTTAGAATCTACTGGATATTTTTAGATTCTTTTATTAGTAGCTTTCATATAAAAATTGATCCCAGTGTCTTAATTTCTCTATATTGAGGAAATATTTGGTGTATTCAGTACTTAATTCAGTTGTCTGAAAAATTGTTTATTCCACTGGAATTATTGTGTTCTTATTTAATTTAAATGGCAGAGAAAGAATCATATACACATCCAGCCTGAATCTCATTATAGAATTGAGAATGTATATAAGTATTTTATTTTTAAATCTAGTTTGTTGACACAAGTAAAAATGAACCAGACAGAAGGCTCAGTGGTTAAGAGGACTGGTTGCTCCACCATCTGTAACTCCAGTTCCAGGGACTCTGACAACCTCGTATGACCTCTGTGGACATTGCACAAGATGGCACACTTATACACATGCAGGCAACACACTCATTCCCATAAAATAAAAATAATAAAAAATGAAACAGAATAATTATTTCTGTGACGATAGCTATATATACCTTTTCGAATCTGATAAGACTTTGAATCAGTTTTGTTGATATTTTTAGAATTAATATATTTATTTTTATTTATACTGAGCGTCTCCAGCTGAAATATTGTCTTTGACCAAAATCTTATTTATGTATTAAGTTTAACTTATTTTACAGCACTTAAAGTTGGTACTTATTCAAAACTGAATATTTAAACATGAACTGTACTCATTAAATGGCATTTTGTCCTTAGGAAGTGAATACTCAAGGAAAGCATGAAAAGCTGTAGCACCATCATGAAATCCTCTGATTTGAAAAGCTGATTAATGCAACCATTACATTTTCTGTAAAAGAAATATTTTTAGACTTCATCAAATGTCAAAATAAGGAGATAGTGGTCTTTAATCACTTAACACATGTGTAGACAGTCAGAATAGCACAAATCAACTGTCATCAGTTATGTGGTAGACCGCTGTTATCTGAAAATACATTTTACCATGGTAATTATAAGTAGTTTCAAATTTTGTGTATTCAGACCACAAAAAATATGCTTTGTGAATTTTCTTCGTATGAAGTCAGTGTCCTTAGTTGCTGATGCTTCATAGAAATCTCCCATTTCATGCCTGCAATTTACTGCTGTCATATGTCTGATGACTTAGGGAGTTAGTCATCACATTAATAAGTGATCAAGCCTGAATGTCCTTATAGTATGCTAACTTTATACCCTCTATTCCTCCTACCTCACTTCCTTCAAATATGTGAATTAAAGTTTTAGCAGCCTTCGTGGGCATTGCACACATTTGGTGTACTTACAATCATGTGGGAAAAACACTCAAGAACATAAAATAAAAATAAATAAATTAAACCATTTAAATATCTTGGGTTTAGTTTCTCAATCTGTAAGACGGAAATGAAGAAAAATATGTTATATGAACCATCTGGTATAATAATGGCTTATGATAGATTTTTAAAAAGACAGGATTCTTCTCTAAAATTATTGTATGTATTTGAGATGACTGACAAAATGTACTTGTAAAGTGAAAGAAAATCTGCATTTCTGACTTTTAAATGACATTACTATAAACTTTAAGTATTTTATATAGAGAAAATATAGTGAAATGAATATATTATGTGGATGAGTGTTTGGCCTGCATGTCTGTAAATACACCCCATGTATGCAATGCCCATAGAGGCCAGAACACTTTGGTTCACCTGCAGGTGGTTGTTAGCTGCCATGTGGGTACTGGGAACTGAAAGCAGGTCCTCTAGAGAACAGCCAGTGCTCTTAACCACTGAGCCATCTCTCTAGCCTCTGAACCCAGGGTATTTAAATAACTGTTCTAAGGTTTCACAGTCAGTGCATTCTGTGTCTATATGGAACTAAATTCAACTCTGCTTGGCTGGGAATCTGCTTCTTTAATTGACTGGAAAGTTGTTATAATAAATAGTACACATTTATTTAATGAAAAAGTATAGATTTGAAATATGGAAAGAAAAATTTAGGATTAAATAAAGAAATTCTCAGACTTATTACATATGCTGGAGAGCTGAGAACCCTAAGGGGAACTGGACATCATGATCTGTTTCAGTACTCTCTAGTGAATCGAGTCTATCCATCTTCATTCATAACTGAAATGAGTCCATGAAGCCCTTTTTGGATTGCTATGCCAACAAATTAGCTGTAACTCGAAGGGAATCACATTGTAGAATTGAGTTTGATCAGTTCTAGACAATAGAATATGGCAGTTCTGGATAGTTTACCTGTGGGTTTTCCTCATAAGGAGCTGGCCATTTTCTGGCTATTTTGTGTTCATATCTAATGCTTGGCTTTTGTAAACATTGAATCATTGACCAGCCATTGTTCAGTGAAAACACTGTACTTTTAATTGCCTTCCAAAAATTATATAATGTCATTATGAAGTGTTGTCTCTTCCTGCTTTACCATGATTCACTCTGAAGACATAAAACAATCTGTTAAAATAAGAAAAGAATAAACATATAAGAACCTTCTTGTCATTCAACAGCGGAGACTGTATAAACGAGGAACACTATGATAGGCATAACGACAAAGTGAGGCACAGACCTTGACCCTTTACAATCTAAGAGAAATGTTAGGATTTTTTTTTATTTTGTGTTTTCTTTTATTATAAAAGATTTCCCCTTGGTAGAATGACATTATCCATCCTGAAGCATTCCATCTGTTTCAGAGGTGGTTGGTTACACTGGAAAGTATCCCACCATTTGTACATACTGATTGGATCTTAGCATGCCTCTAGCTTTGAACTGGAGATAGAATATGAGTGTACTGTCTTTTGGGGTCAGCAGTTTTTTAAACTTTTGAATATCTTTGGCTGGTTGGGGGATTTGATCTCCTGTTTAAATTTATGCTGTGTGCAGTTAGCATTCAAACTTCTCTCAGTTTATATTGCAAAAGTCAATGAAAATTGCAGAAATATGCAGATATTTCTGCTTGAAGTTACCAGCGACATTGTAATTATACTATAATTAAGGATATCAATAATATCAATAATATTTTAAAGCTAATATTTAATAAAATGCATCAATATGGATATGTTAGCTGGTATGTATGCATGCATTCATTCTAAGGGGGCTCTGCATTCATTCATTCTAAAGTTTGGTACCCATGATGTACTAGGATGTTGCACATTTATATCAACCTTGATTAACATAATCTCCAATATTATATTTTGAGTGTGCATATCTTTGTGTGTCATATGTCCCATCACTCTTTTTATACAATGTGTTTTATGAGAGTTCTTAAACAATGGTTTGCTCCTGTTTAACTTTGGCTGCTTCCTGTGATAAAAAAAAAAGACTTTTTATTCAAGGATGACAAGAGATCAATTAAGAAGAAGGAAGACAGTTAATCCAAGATAGAAAAGGCCCACCCTAATTGAACAAGATTCTGGTCAATGAATTATAACCTCATTTTAAAAATCATTCATCCATGTGATAATTAATTCTGATGGCATCTTACATAATCATCAAAGGCTTTCCCTGCAAAATACATGAAGGTAAATGAGCCTCAACTTCAAGCTCGACATCTGTCTTTGGCACCCTGTTGAAGAACTCATATAATGAAAGCAGCAGACAGGATATCTGATCACTCACATTTACTGAAAAATCAAGCAAAGATTATTGATGTCATTGTGCAATGAAATCAATCTAAAACATGGAACACTGTGTCCTCTACTCTCAAGAGCTTTGGATTTACAATACTTCATTGCCATTTTGTGACTAGAAAAATACTCAGTTCTTATCTGAATATGACTATTAACTTTAGAAATAGTAGAAGGATGGAATAAGTGAAAAAGAAACTTTTGCTCTTGAAAAAAGTTGATAGGTAAGAATTTTCATTTTAGGTTTTATGACTAAATTGTGAATATAGGGGGCTTCAAACTTATAACATGAAATCAACCCATACATAAGAGTCAGCATTTCTGGGTCTGTAGAGATGGCTCAACAGTTAAAATCACTGGTTGCTTTTGCAAAGGACCTGGGTTTAATTCCCAACACCCACATGGTGGCTAACATCCATCTATAACTCCAGCTCCAGGGGAATCTGAGGCCCTCTTCTGACCTTCTGACCTCTGCACTCATTGTACCATGTGGGCGCACCTTACATACATGCAAGCAATACACTCATACACACTAAATAAAAATAATAAATAAAAAAAATAGCTTTCAGAGAAAGTGGGGAGAATATTCCTCTATATTCCCAAACAGAGGAATGGTTATTGTATGCTTTGCATTTAGTTTTTCATTGTTTACATTCTCAAGTACTTGTGGGATGCCTTTGAGAGCAGACAAATTTTCTGTGGCTATTTGTCATCAGCTTAATTCAAGTAACTACACATACTGCTATATCAGTTACCTTTGTGCTTGAGGTAATAAAATACCTGGCAATAGCAACTTCAGGAAGAAATGGTTTATTTGACTCAGTTTAAGGTGTAGTTCATCATAGTGGGAAGACTTGGTGGTGGGAACAGAAAGGAGATGATCACATTGCATTTGCAGTATAGGAGCAAAGAGAGATAAATACTGGTACTTGGCTGTAGCTTTCTTCTTTAGGTGAAGGCCAGGGCCCCAGCATATGGAAGAGTGCCACCCATAGAATATGTATGGCAAGTATTTCCACCTTATTTAAACTAATCTATATAATCCATCACTGACATTCCCAGAGACTTTTCTCTTTGCTCATTCTAGATAATGACAAGCTATTAATCATTACTAACTATCACAGCTCCTTACCTGTCTGAGGTATGTTATCAAAAACCTAGTTGCAACCCTAATAAAGAGTTTGGGAAGACACCAAATGCTCCAATATAGAAACATTTTTTATAACCAAAGTGCTTAGGTAATTCAAAGTCTCATTTTTCATTTTTTTATGATTTGAATAAAACCATTTCTTAATTTAGTTTGTATTCATTGTGGAGAATTCTAAGGTCACCTGGCTTGCTACTTATCTTGAAGACATGGAACTATTTTCACACAGTAGTCAAAGGTCTGCATTTAGGTGCCATGGCAGTGGACAAGACTGCCAATGATGTCATTGTACTGTACTTTTTAGAGGGTCATAATCCTAAATTCATTCTAACATTCATCTGCAACGAGCTCCAGCCAAGCAGGATGGGCCTTTGGAAAAGTTTCCTAACTTCATGTTCTAGCTTTCTATATTAATTCTCAGAAGTGGGGGTCTATTTTTTTTAGCTCATTAACAACTGACTTTTTAGTAAGAGAAAATGAAACTTCACTCAAAATAAGCACATCTTTATTGTTAGAAACTGCTGACAAATTTGAGCTTATGCTCGTTCTCTTACAGCAATATATTTAAGACTAAAATCAACTTGATGACGTAAACTCCTCATGTCATCTTTCCTTAAGGCAACATCACAAACTACCATTTGCTGCGTAAGCATACTGGACAACTAGCAACTCTCACTTCCCCCATTCTGAATGCAAAGCAATCATATACAAAATTGAAAAGGAAATCTGACATATTCATCTGAGGTCTAGACCTGGCCTGTCATGCTAGAGACAGAGAGCAGATTAGACCAGCTAATAAGGAAGATAGAAATGAGTATTTTCATGATGTTTAGCATTTAACAGAATATTCTTGGCATTCTGGAATTTTCCTCTGATCATTTATTTTTCTACCTAATTTGTTCCTGCTGCTATCTGTGTATCTACTTTTTTCTTCTGAAAGAAAACTGTTTTTATTATTTTTTAGAATTTCATGCAGGAATACTGTCTTCGCATTATTTCTGTTACTCCCAGTCCCACACCAACTCCTCCATGTCTCCTCACTCCCTCTCAATTGCTTGTCCTCTTTGATTATTACTGTTATATATGCATATATTTATTAATGCATACACATACATAATTGCTTAGATTAGATTGGTATCTCTGAAGAAAGTGCAGGGCACTCTGGACTGTCCCCCTTTGAACTCCTGGTAACAGCTACAGCAAGCTTAGGGATACATAATAAGACTAAGTAGGGAACAACTCTCCTCAGTTAAGCTGAATGGGCACTACTGATTAGATGGAGGCACCCTACAATGTGTGCTCCAGACCTGAGGTACCTCTTTGGAGAAGAATCATGCTAAAGAAAGAAGTGGTCTCGAAAGTATACTGTGTATGGTAATACAGTAATAATGCTGAAGGTCTGGGTTATAAAGGAAACATGAAAGTACCATGAGAGTTCCTGTGAGAAACTTCAGAATAGGAATGCCACCTGGGATAAACGCAATAGAGTCCCTGGAGATACCACAGCAGAAATCTCTGTGGACTTGGGATGTGGTGGAAGTCATGTTTCAGAAATGAGGTAAGAATTAGTGGCTAGGATTACTACTG
The DNA here is from genome assembly GCA_035773235.1 of Eospalax fontanierii. Lineage (NCBI taxonomy): Eukaryota > Metazoa > Chordata > Mammalia > Rodentia > Spalacidae > Eospalax > Eospalax fontanierii. The sequence goes on from CM069527.1 coordinate 11,904,518, forward strand.
TTAATATGAGCTCTATATAATGCCAGTTGACGAGTGAGGCCTGGATAATGTGCGTCCATGGTAGCAAAAGTTCATGTCTTATCTACCAAGATGCACTGCAAACTCAAGGTGAAAACACAGTATCTATGTTCTTCATGACATGCAGTTTAATACATCTGTTAAACAGGTCACATAAAATGACTGAAATACCTTCTTATGTTGATATTTGATTTTGCAAATATTTGACCATGTTCAGAAGTTTCCCATGGCAATTTTAGGTCAGAGGGGAACAAGAGAGAAAACCAGGAAATGAACAACCATCTGGACAAATCTAATAGTTCCCCTCATCTCATAAAAATGTCTCTGACTATGCAAGAAATTTATAATAAGTTGTCTTAGATATGTACTGACTCTTGTTTCACATCTTAAATAGCATTTTCAGTACAACACAAGTAATTTACAGTATAACACAACAAGGTAAGTTATAAACATAAAGATAATAATAAAGATTCTTGAGTTCAATTTTAACATATCAAAGAAAATTGGTTGATTATCTAAATAGTTTCAGTCATTTCATTGATTGAGATAAGAGAAAACAAGCAGAGTAGAATTAAATAGGCAACCAAATACAAATGGATGAGAACAGAAATATTCATAAGGTCATGCTAAATCAGACTAGAAATTTGAAGAAATATAAAAGGAAAAAAACAATTTAACATAGTAAGAAAGAGTATATAAAACTGAGATTTTCTTTCCCTTTGGGTCTTGACATGAATTTAATCTTCTCAGTGGGCATCCTTTGACCACTCCATCTAAAAATGTCCTCATTTTATTTACTTGTGGCTCAAAATATAGCTTTGAGTCTTGCCTTGTTTATGGCTTGTTTGTTTTTCACTAAATAGAAATGTTTGTAAAGGCAGAAGCTTTTTATTTACCATTGCATACTTACTAACAAGATGCCTGTGCATAGTAGACACAGGTATTGCTTTAATAGTGGATTAGGGGTAAAGACAAACCACTGGGAAATTTGTTCAAATACTGCTATGCCTCTCTGCCTTGTCTACATATCAATAATTTTAGCATAACCAAAGAATTTCTAAAAATATTGGTAGTGAGCATTTTTGGTCAATATATTTTGAGATTGTGCTAAGTATATCAAGTAGAAAAATAAGCTTGGGTTTATAAATAACCAAAATATCAGAAATATCCTGGTACATAAAAGTTTCTGTAGTTTAATAGAAATTTTATTTAAAGTAGATGACTGATAAATTATATTAGTTTGATTTCCCCCAAACATCTCCCTAAAGTGACATATTTTGAAATTAATGATTAGTGGAGCTCACTCTTGTGGAATGTAATTGTTCTGGCAGGGTTTGATTGTTCTGATCGTGGATTGCATGGTTCATGAGTCATGGTCCTGTCCTAAGCACTCTAGTAATTCACTAAGACAGACTGTGAATGGCCCATGTGAATGAGGTGGAAAGGAGTTGTGTGGACAGTGAGGTGCCAGTATTCTTTTACTCAGATGCTACAACAGTAGCAGTTCTCAAGCTGAGAATACACTACCTGTGGTACAGGTCTCCATATTGGACATCTCTTCCTGTCCTTAGGAGCTGCATTTCTGCTCTGTAATTCAAGGGAAACAAATATGCTATACCTGGCATATTGGGAGTCTGATTGGAAAACTTAACCAAACCCAAAGTCTGGATAGGAATTAATGGTTATTATTTTATAATAAGCAAACTTTGAAATCAAACTTAGAAATATCACTATTAGTCACCTGTATATATTGCCATAAAGCTATTATAAGCAAATCTCTATATACTCATAATAGAGTATTCTTGGACTGTTCCTAGGTAACAAAGCAGATGGCTCAGGAATTATAGGCTATATGTATATATAGTAGTTACTTAGTCTTAGAGTTGAAAATCTTAGGGTTAATTCTTAAGAATCTCTGAATTTGTAAATCTAAAAATGCTACGTGTGTGTAGTAAAAACAAAATGTAAAGGAAATTATCAAGCAACTTAGGAAGTTTTAGAATAACATTCCTGCTGGCAAAATAAAGTCCACATATTATTCCATTTTCATTGCAGTATTAACTTATTAATGATTTTCAAGGGTTATGTCTTTATGTTTGTCGTATGAAAAGAACTTATATAGATATCTAGATTTCTAAAGATTCACATTTACATTTTTTATTACCAACATAGATCTCTTGTGCATATTTTCACGCCATAAATTAAACAGATTTTACCTTTCATCATTTTTTCTTTTTCCCCATCAACATTCCTTTTCTCCTTTGATGTGTACGTAGAGCACTGGCTGACATAAGTCAACAAATCTCCTTGTCTTGTTTTGGGTCTGGAACAGTTTAGGAGGTCACCTTCTGTCTTAAGAGAATTTTCCTCTCACAGGAAGGCCCAGTGTCCAGCCCCTCCCCCATGCCCCCACCAGGTTTGAACCAATTGAGCGAATTGAGAATGCTCTCCAATTACAGAAACCAGTTTATTCTGGATTACTTACAAAGGATTATTCCCCAAGGAGAGAGACAGAAATTTCACATGGGGGAGCCAGCATTAGGATCAGAAGTCCAATGGACCTCAGCACACACAACCAAGATAGAGACACTGCTTTCCCCCAGACCCTCCCTGTTAAGTCGCTGGTTGGTTGGAAAGCAGTTGACTCTTTTGGCTTAATCTGTGTCAGTCACCTTCTTGTAGGCGTGTCCCTCGGGGCAGAGAGAAACTCTGTAAATTTACATTACACCTTCAAAGTAGCATGCCATGGTGTTCAAACTTTCCAATCAATGGCTGCCACGATATTCTGCACAGGATAGGTTCTCCATGTTTATAAGATAACTGGATCTTCTAGTTTTAAATGCCATAGATTTGAGTCTCACTAAATTCCACCTTTCAACTTTGGGTTAGTGTATATTTGTTATTTTTAACTTTTCCTCTTTCTAAGTATTTCCTTAATAAATACTCCAGATCAGCCTCTTTCTACTCTAGAATGCCTAAAACTTTGCTATCTCATTTGTTGACTAATGTGGCACAAGTTCTTGATTCAGCAAATTGTTTCATTCCATGAATCTTCACACTCATTTAATCATGAAACTTGCGTTCAGGTTCATGAAGCAAAACTGCAAGTATGTATTGTGGAAACTGCCACAGTGCTTCCTGAATGATCCCTCAGAAGAGATAGTAATGGAAATCATGGGAAGCTAAGAGTACATGATAATTAGTTTTCCTGAGAGTTAGGTCAGACTCAATGCTTTTTCCTAGTTGATGTTGGCAGTCTCTCTGCCTTTAAGCTACATGCCCAGCAAAGTTTTACTTTAATAAAAAATGAATTTATGTGTGTGTTGTATGTCAGTGTCTGTGTGGGAATACTGCATACAGTTGTCCACAGAGCTCAGAAAAGGACATCAGATTGCCTGAAGCTGGATTTAAAGGTGGTTGGGAATGGAAGTTTGGCCTCAACATGAGAAACAAATGCATTTAACTACTGAGTAAGTGTGAATGTTAGGTTTTAAGCTTGTGGTGCACACCTAAGGATTATTACATAGATTATTTATACAGAAATAGCAAAGGGAAGAAAAAAGAAGCCATCTGTAAACTCATCTTGATTTCTATTTTGAGGTGATGGTGTTGGTAGCCTCAGCAGAACTATTCCAAAAGCAGGGCTGCCAGGATTTACATGTAGATCAGTGATTGTATCCAGAGCTATTTAGCATGAAATAAAGCCTCATAGGTTCTGATGGAACAGAGTCAGCAAATGGACATCTGTCACTCAGAGGTCACACTGACAGATGACACAGGCACCTGCCTGGACTCCAAGTCCCATTTTCCTCTTATTTGGTCAGAAGTCACAGTTAGTAGAAGAGCCAAGTCTGAAAAAGCAGAAAAAAATGATGTGCCCTGATAATTTCTCCTATTTTCTATGGGCAAGATGTCAACCTTAAGGACTAGCCTTAGAAGAAATTTGAGTTTGGACTATTATCTAGGGCTGGATAATTTTAATTAGAGAACCAACATAGTTCATGGGTTTTAAACTGCCTGAAAAACATTTTAACTTCAAATGAGAAAGGAAGATTCATGGGCTTACCGAGTAGAAGTTTGTTTTGTAATGCAAGAGTAAGAGAACTTTTTTTTTCTATTAATGAATAAATTTTAGAAGGTTGAGAAATAACAGAAAAAGCATTTGGGGATAATGGAGAGATGGCTCAGTGGTTAAAAACACTGGCTGCTCTTCCAGAGGACCAGGGTTTGGTTCCCAGCGCCCACATGGAAGCTAACAACTGTCTGTAACTCCAGTTACAGGGGAATCCAACTCCTTATTTATTTATTTTAATTTATTTTTTATTGAATCATGTGTTTCATACAGAACATCTTAATCAAACTTAATCATCTTTATGTCTCTTTCACCACTGGCACCCCTTCCCCATGTAATGCTCTAACTGGAATCTATACACTGTTTCATCTGTGTTAAGGTCTATTGTGTTAACATCCCCAAATGACCTCAGCGTGGTTTCATCTACTGAGGTCTAGTAGTCAGCCTACCCAGAACCCCTCACTTTAGAACACTAGCCCATCTTCACCCAACAGTAATCAGTTGCCAATATTTCCTAAGCAAGTGTTGGGTCTGTTGCCCATTTCCCCAGTGCCATGCTGTCGTTTTTTTTTCTTGTTTCTGCTTGAGTTTGCATGGGTCTTGACATGCCAAAACAACTGCTCTAGGTTCACATGAGCTGGATCCAGGAGCTTGTTAGATTCTATTTCCATATGGTCATGCACCTCCTCACTGGATCTTACAGTCTTTCCACCCCCTCTTCCACAATGAACCCTGAGCCCTAGGTGAGTGAGCCTTAATATAAGAATCCAGGGACCCACACTCTACAATTTCCTAATCTCCATGATTTAGACATGTATGACCTTTTGTGTTACTTGTCCTTTGTTGCACCCAAGAGCTTCATTAATGAGAATTGGCAGATTATTTTTGTCCCCTTTATCCCTTGTTCTACGTTGTGTGAGGCTTAGATATGTCATTACATTGTAGATACACAGCTTAGGCTTCAGCAATTCACAGACAATGCCTGTGTGTGACAAGTTGTGGTACTCTATGTTAGTCTCAGTCTGGTGCAAACTTCTTTGATGAGTGGTGGTACTTCACTGTAAATCTAAGGGTACATATTTTGCTTCTAGTAAATAGTTACATTAGCCTACAGATGTGACAGTCCTGTGGATCTCTCTAAGATCTGTGACCTTTTCAGTCATGTGTATTTGGCTTTGAGCACAGTTGCCCACAAGAGTTTCTCTCCAATGAATGGGCTCTAAGACCAATTAGGTAGTTGTTGGTTGGCCCCAAGATAAAAGTTCCACTATTGTACCTCCACAGATGGACTTTCACATATTCAGGGAAACACACATATACATACAAATTTAAAACTTAGAAAAAAAAAGATTCCTATTGCACCTCACACAAGTTCTAGGACAATTTATTCTGTTATAATAATTTCCCTGAAGAAGAATTTGTGAAAACAGCTTCTTAGTGGAACTCAGTAACTGTCGAGGTGCACTTGAAGGGAGATCACCATGCATCAGAACACTATGTGTAACCTCATTACTGTGTCTTGAATTGTCTCTTTCTCTTTGAACCTCTGTTTCATTTGCTCTCTCCGTTCTGCAGATGAGCCTTTTCCTTGTGACAGCAACAGGTAGCCACATGATTTAATTCAGTCCAGAAACTTCAGAGATTAAGTGATGAGTTTAGGTCTCATTCCAAGTTACTGCTAGCTAGAGAATCTGTTGGGATTATCACAAGTTTTTTATGGGCACAGTGTTATATTATTCCACCATGAATATAGAGATCTACCATAGTGAGTAAGCAGAAAAGTCTCTGAAAATAGGGGCATTGGCTATCCAGGAAAGGCAGCCCCTGTGAATGCAAAGAGATACAGTGATAGGCCACTGAAAGAATTCTAGGAGCTCAAATATTATGTTTATCTGGGGTGTATTATGTATCCCATTCATAGGTTGAGAACTAAAGATAAATAAATGGGTACATATACAAGGACTTATGTAAATGTGTGTGTGGTAATTTTGGTTAACTAGACATCTGAATAGTTTCCAGGGAAGCAGGACTGATTTGCCTTTCAGATTATGTGTGTGTGTGTGTGTATATATATATATGAAGAGAGAACACATCAATCAGAATGGTCTAGTAGAATTATACAAACCTATAGATCAATATGTAATCCAGACAAACGTGACCATCTTGTTACATTTTATGAATATACTGTTTTCCCAGTTACAAATATTTGAAGCCAAGGAGCCTTGGTAGGTCTTGGCGTGTGAGTTTAGGAGTTTCTCAAGGAAGAATAATAGAAATGCAAGTGTCTCCAAACACATCTGAGAGTCACTCTATTCAAGACTGGGTAAAGAACCAGCTAAAAGGAGCAGTCAGAACAACCCCCTGACCACAAACAAGGCCAGTGATTATTGGACTCATCAGCCATACGGAGAAAGTGTAGAACACTATAGTGGCATTAATGGCCTCATTAATGAGATATTTGCTTTGTAGTAAGGCTGCTGTGGTCTCTCCTAACAAATATTAGAATAAATCCTTGCAAAGTTCATCCATCTCAGAGTAGTTTACTCTTTTTCCAGAACAGAGATTGACACTGTTTTAATGTACAAAAATACTAATCGCCCAGTAAGTTAAAAATTCACAATTACATCTTGCCACCATTGTGATAATGCCACACTCCTTGAATTTGGAGTACCACAACTTAAGATTTTAGGTTGCTAAAATCTCCACTACTAGGTCAAAGTTCTGTAGCATCGCTTACACTTGTTCCCATTTTATAAGGAATAACCACCAATACTTTTCACTATTCCAGATAATTCTTAAGCTAACCTATTCCTTATTGTCTGCATAAACAGAAAGTTACCCTGTGTGTCCATCTCTGGAATGCAGTTGGCTTGTGAATGGTGATTTTTGTTGTTTTCTTTTCTGCAGTCCTTGGAACTGACCACAAGGCCAGAAACACAATAGGCAAGCACTCTAAGACTGAGCTAACTCCACAGCTGAGTGCTTAATTTTTCTCTGTATTAGAAAATCCTCTCTAACATTTTTACTTATCTGAGCATTTTGAGCTTTCTTCCCACTGCCTTGGCTATGCTGAGTGTTCTGCTTTTCTTAAGATGGGCCATTGTTTCCACAAAGCATTCAAGAGCCATCCTAGCAATGTTAGCATCATTTCCAAGAATCTGTTTTATTAAGTCTTTTATCCTAGGAGAAAATCCCTGTGCTGTACAGGACTGTGCTCTGACAGACTGCGCATCTTCCTGAGCTCGGCTGCTCCACTTGCCTGAGACCGTCACAAATGGGCTGGTTGAAGGTCAACAGCCCCCAGCCCTCCCCATCCTTAACCCCATTCCAACAGAAAAAGAAGCAGGGAAAGTCACAGGGCCTCACCTGAGAGTCCAGTCACACAGTCAAACCCTTGATGAGCAATGTCTGGGAAAGCCACTGTCCATGCTTGGGGGAAGACTTTCTGTTTGTAGTCTTAGGTGGGGAGCATCCATACTAATGTAAGTAAACCCTAACCCAGTGCTCTGAAAGTAATCCCAATAAGCTTGTTGGTTTCCCAGTGTTTATTTTGGTGGAATCATACCTAATTTTGTTACTAGGACCATGAGAGAAGGTGGATGTTGTTGCACACACACACACACACACACACACACACACACACACACACACGAAGGAATTTTAGCAATACCCCATTATACTAAAACTGTCCCTGATCCAACTTTATGCACCAGACTCTTTTGGGATCTAGTCCATATGCACTCTACTGGCTCCTGCCAAATTAATTCTACTAGGCTGTGCAAGTCCCCTAGCATTTATTTAGCAGATCCAATACATAGTTGTCTGAACTCTGCTGTGATTTGTTTTGGGTTCTTGTAGCTAGGACTGGAGGTGGGGTAGAACTTAAGAAGGTTGCTTGTCCACTGTCACATTTCTGTGGTCTTCAAGAACAAGTACATGCTTTATGAGAGATAAGTCAGCCCTTGGGCAAAACTAGAGCAAAACAGAAGGATGCAGAGTTCAAGATTCTTTTTTTGTTGGTGGTAGTTTTCTTTTGATTTTGATTTTTTAAGAGAGGGTCTTCTTGTGGCCACAGCAAGCCTGGACCTTGCTATGTAAACCAGGACAGTTTCAGTCTCACAGAGATCTCCCTGCCTCTGCCTCCCAAGTGCTGGGATCAAATGTGTGGGCTACTACACCCAGCAAAGTTCAGGATTCTCAATTCTTAGTCTAGCTATCTCCGCTCCAAGTCTCAGTGTGCTTTATTCAATGACACACCAACTGGTTTCCTTAAAAACTCAGTGTTGAGTGTGATCATGAACTATTTCTGCCCTCTGGCTATAGCTGATGAGATTATTTTAATATGCCTAGTGGTAGGCTGTGATGATTAATCTTGATTGTAATAGAGGGGATTGAGCTATGCCTAGGAAATTAGTAAGGCATGACTCTAGATGTGTCTGTGAAGATACATCCTGAGATAATTGTTCTATGGGATACTGAAGAAGAAAGACACACCCTGAATGTGGGTGGTACCATATCACTGGGAGAGTCAAGACAAAATCAGAGAGGATAAAGGAGGAAGCCAGGAGACTGGGCATTCTCTTTGTTTCTTGTCTGCAAGTATGCAAGCTCTTCTGCCCCAACAATTCCACCTGCCATGATAGACTTCAAACGCCAAAACAGTGAATAAAACAGCACTTCCTCCTTTGAAATGGCTTTCTTAGTCATATGTCACAATGACAGAAAATCTAACTAGCAAAAAGGCCTTGTGACTTTTATAATGTGCCTTAAATTTAAGACTAATGCCAGAAGAATGTCAATGAATTTCTACAGAATACTGTTAATAGTCAACAATAGTTTTGTGATCCCATTAGTTCTTATAGCTCTTCTCCCCTCCCTGAAATATCTGAGATGTTGCACCTGACAGTGTTTTCTGAAGTACTTACGTACTTCTTTCATATGGAAATTGTAATTAATTTTGCCACTACACCATGCTAGAAATAATCAGTATTTTAGTTGCCACAAATAAGGGATCCTCATTATCATCTAGCCAAAGTTCCATCCTTTAGTTTTCTTCCTGGGACCACATAGAGTACAATTAATGGCCTGACAGATATCTACAGAATATTCTACCCAAGCACCATAGAATGTATATTCTACTCAGCAACCCATGGAAGTTTCTTTAAAATAGACCACATACTAGGACACAAAATAAACCTCAACAAATACAGGAAAATTGAAATAATTCCACTGAATAACAACACAATAAAGCTTAAAATAAACAGTAAAAGAAGCTCTAGTAACTACAAAAACTCATGAAGATTGACCCATTAATTGCCAGGAGTGTGTTATTTAATCAAGAAATAAAAGTATTCCTGGAAGTAAATGAAAATAACATACTCCTAGGACACATAAAAATCAGTCCTCAGGAGCTGGAGAGATGGCTCAGTAGTTAAGAGCACTGACTACTCTTGCAGAGGACCCAGGATCTATTCCCAGCACTTAAATGGTGGCTAACAACTGTCCATAACTCCAGGTACAGAGGATATGATGCTTTCTTCTGACCTCCATAGGCATTGCACTATACAGGTATACTTACACAGATGCAGGCAATGCACTCATATACATAAACAAAGAAGAGATTAACAACTTAAGTAGACTCATAACAAATAAGAACATCAAAACAGTAATACAAAAGCATCTCCATTTAGAAAAGGCCCAGACCTAGGTAGATTCACAGGAGAGTTTTACCAGACCTTCAAAGAAAATTCCTAAATAGTACTTTTTAAATTATTCAAAAAGTTAGGAACAGAGGGAGAATGCCCAAATTCCTTCTATGAAGCCAATATTACTCTAATACCCAAACCATGGAAAAGACACCCCAAAAAGAAAACTATAGGATCATTTTCCTAATGAACATAAATGCCAAAGTTCTGATCAAAATACTAGCAAACTGCATATTTACACACATATGAGAAAGATGATTCACCATAGTCAAGTTGGTTTTATTTCAGAGATGCAGGAATGTTTCCCTGTACATAAGTAAGTAAACATAATAAATCCTATAAATGGTCAAAAAGACAAAAATCACAGGATCATCTCAATAGACACAGAAAAGGCCTTTGACAAATTCTAATATATATTCATGGCAAAAGTTCAAGAGGGAATTAGATTGGAGGGAGCATACCTCAACATAAATAAGGTTATATATGACAAAGCCATAACCAATATCACTGTACTGAAGAGAAACAAAACAGAAAAACCAAACATGAATGCATGCTATTTCAACCACCTGATAGTTAACAAGGGATCCAAGAACAAGCACTGGAGAAAAGACAGCCTCCAACAAATGGTACTGGAAAAACAGATTCTCCACCTGTAGAAAAATGAAATCAGACCCATATCTATCACTCTGCAGAAAAAAAATCAACTCCAAATGGATTAATGACATCAGTGTGAAACCTGAAATACTGACCCTATTAGATGAAAACATTGGTAGACTCCTACAAGACATGAGTGCAGAAAAAAATGCTCTAAAAGAGAAATTAGTCACTCAGGAATTAAGGCAAACAGTTGAGAAATGCCACCCCATTACACTGAAAAGCTCTTTACAGCAAAGGAAACAATTGATCAAGTGAAGAGGAAACCCACAGAGTGGAAGAAAAGATTTATCCGCTGTATATCTGATAGAGGATTAATATTCAGAATATACGAAGAACTAAAACAAATCAGGAGAAAAACCATGGATCATAAATAGAGAGCTCGCAAAATAAGAAATGTAAATGGCTAAAAAAAAAAAAACCTAAAGGGTTCAACACACCTGCTAATTAGGGAAATGTATATCAAAACTATTTTAAGATTCATCTTATCAACCAGAGTAGCTAAGATTAAGAGAACAAAAGACACCTAATACCTAATAGCTGGTCTGGACACAGGGAAAAGTTAACCCTCATTCACCACGGGTGGGATTGCAAATTGGTGACAGCGCTGTGAAAATCAATGTGGAGAACTCCTATAAACTAAAAATTAATCTACCATATGATCCTGTTGTACCACTCTTTGGCTTATACCCAAAGGACTTAATATCCTGCCATAGAGATAATTGTTCAGCCATATTTATTGCTACTCATTTTACAATAGCAAAGACATGGGAACAACCTAAATCTTCCTCAATCAGTGACTAGATAATGAAATGTGATACATTCACACATGGAGTTCTACTCAGTGGAAAAGAAAAATGAACTCGTGGGGCTGGAGAGATGGCTCAGTAGTTAAAAGCAATGGCTGTTCTTGCAGAGGACATGGGTTTTATTCCCAGTCCTGGGAATTTAGCCACATTGTGGCAAAAAAAAAAAAAAACATTCAAACTCCAGTTCCAGGGGATTTGATGCTCTCTTTTGACCTCCACAGGCATTGTAGGACCTGTATATACCTACACATGTGAATACACTCATAAAGATAAAAAAAGAAAATATTTTTAAAAAGAAAAATGAAATCATGAAATTTTCAGGTAAATTGTTGAAACTAGAAACTCTTCTACTGTGAAGTAATCCAGACTCTGCAAAACCAGACATGAATACTCTCTCTTATTTGTGGATCTTATTTCCAAATCCTTAGATGTGAGTATATATACTGATGTAACCACAGGAGTCAGGAAAGTGAAAGGAACCATGGGAGCAAAAGATAAAGAAAGAACTTGAGAGAGGGGGATAGCAGGTGACAAGTGGGAAATGGGATAATGGGGACTAGAACCTTTAAGTGGGAGAGACTAGGGGGAATTATACCTGGGGAGAGAGAAGGGATGTACATAGTGCCTAGAAGCTGTGATAAAAATAGAGGGAAATGCAGTAGTTCAAAAGTCTACTGAAAACTACACCACACACACACACACTATTGCATGCACGCACACACGTGCACATGCGCACAAAGAATCCACATTGCCAGGCAATGGAAACTACCCTTTGAGTTCTTGGTCCAAGTAGTCCAAGAGAATCCAAAAATAACACAGGCTATTGCCTCAGCACCTGATAACCTCCTAGAACTTCAAACTAAAACCCTATTACTGAAGGCAGGAAATACTGCAGACATAGGATAAAATTCCTATATTAAACTCTACCCACTCAGGGTTCAGAGATTATTGTGGAATAGGGGGCAGAAAGACTGTAAGACCCAGGGAGGAGGTGCATGACAATATGCAAATAGAGTCCTATAGGCTCCTGGGACCTTGCTCACATGAACCTACAGCAATGGTGCCAGCATGTACAAGACAGATGCAAACTCAAGCAGACCAAAACCCAGAATAGAACTATGGAAATGGGCAACAGGCCCCAATGTTAGCCAAAGAACTACTGGCAGCTATTTACTTCTTGGTAAGGAAGAGCAGATCCTCTTAAAAGGAGGAACTCTAGATAGGCTGAGATTTAGTGGATGAACTTGCACTGAGGAATGTCTGGGGACAGTAACTTAACTTGATAGGACTTAGCAGAAGTGACGGAATGCATCAATCCAGTGGGGGGCCAATGGGAGAGTGCCAGTGAGGAAGGGGTTATAAAGATGGTTAAGATTTGAATATGAAATACATAATAATTGAATAAAAAATTTACAAAAAAGAATAATCTGTATATGATTTAAAGTATACAAGAGGGTATCGGTCTTTGCTATGTAAATAAACCATTTTTTAAATAAAAGACCTGAGCATCAGCAGGTATGGGGGTCCTAAATCAAATTCATATGGATAATGAAGGCTGACTGTGTATGTATAAAGTACATACTTCTTTGGTGAAAGCACTTTGGATAGTTTATATTTTTATGTTTACATTTACCTGCAAAAGTCACGTAAGTAACAGTTAATAATAAATAGTGAACAGCCAAGTATTAGCCTTTTGAATTTGGTTTATTCTTGAACTATGCAGAAGGTTGAGTACTAAGCAAACCCCATTAAAAAAATCCTTCTCTCAAAAGGTGATGCGTGCTTAAACATAAAAGCTGTCTTTAACTGCTTTTGACAGAAGGGTAGTTTCCAGAAGCTTAGAAAGACTTCAAGTTGTTGACTTCACTGGCTCTTATTCTTCTCATCCATGTGGTCTTTATGAGAACAGTCTCCTTTGAAAGGCAATTTCTGCTTCAGAGTTTAAGGGATTCCAGAAGTAAACTGTTTTTAACTTGACACTTCATTGTGAGAACCCTTTATTGTGTTTTTAAAACTTGCTAGATTCTGAGCTCAGGTAGGGACACAAACATATTCAAGACTTTGTATTTTCCCTGACTGTATTTGGTCTCTCGGGTACAACACCGGTCTAGGGCAATCATTTCACTGTTATGCAGCGGGTTACAGAGACAGACACGGGGGCTGCAGCTTCACAAAGCTGAAAACAATTGATGTAACTAGGATTTTAGACAAAGAGCCGCGGCAGTGCCTTCAGAAGGGGTAGTTAACACACACACCGCCGATTCGCATGCAGAGCAATAATGATGTATGACCCCAGCTGGTGAAGTCCATGAGCCATGAAGGATAGGCTAGAGGAGAGAGGAGATGATTTCTGGGCAACACTGGGAATCGGGGAGCAGGGGGTGAAGTGAAACAGGCACAAGATAGAGAGATAAGTCTTTGGTGCTGAGAAGATGCAAATTGAATGAATAAATAAGGCCATCTGCTTTAGATGGCAATCCACAAAGTGTGGGAGTATCTAAAGTGTCAAGAGAAGCCGAATGAAGGATAGACTTGCTTGTTGCAGCCGCGCCTGAGGCCAGCTCTGCTTAGTTGGATGCTTTTCTGGCATGTTTGTTAAGGAACATTACCCAAATCCCTATTGGGTTTTGGAGAAAATGTTAATATCTTGTTAAACTCATGACCATTATGCGGTTATTGTATTTTTCTACAGACTGCTCTTCATTGGGGTAGTATTTCAGTTAACCCATCACCCAGACTAAATATATCCTCCTATTGTGTGTTTACATTCATTTTGGAATTCCTCTAAATGTCATCTCTTCTTCCTAGGAAATCACAAAGTACAACACTTGCACTTTAAAATGAAATTGTTTTAGATCTATTTTAAATAAAATAATTTTAGAACTCACCATTCATAGTAAGATGCATATGAAGCTGTGTTTGCTTTTACTAGAGTAAGCAATTTACTGTGTACCTTCTCCTGGCTCTCAGCCTTAATTTCATTGCTTTCTTTGTCTTTTTCCTTTTTTATGTACTTCAAAGAACAGCAGAATACCTTCTCCTAGACTTAGAAGTTGTTAAATTCGTGAGCCTTCACTCTATATAAATATACTGTTCCTGTGCCCTCTCTGTTTTCTCTGGGTATCATTCTGGACATGGCTGTTTTTGTTTCTTAGTTCTGTGTGTGTGTGTTCTCTGTGATTGTCAATCTTGATCCCTCAGGCCGCAACACACAATATGCGTACATGCACACACAAGTACACACACACTCGTACTTTTGCTGAGAGCCTTTAAAAGTTGCATATAACATAACATTTAATTTAGCATATGATTTCTAAGAGTTTTCTTGTATAACTGAACTATTATATCATATTCACAATTATAAAAATTAACATTAAGTAATAACATATAATAATATGATATATAATTTATATGTAAATTAACTCAATTGTCTCAAAATGCTTTTTACAGTCTTAGGGGAAGGACTCACTTCGATCCCAGATGAAAGCAAGCTCACAAATTGCAACTGGTTGCTTTGTTTCCTTATTTTTATCTCTGGTTACTACTTTTTTCTCCCCCACAGCTATTTTTTGCTTATTTGTATATTTATGTTTCTATCTCTCAGTAAAATCACAAATTTGGACATTAAAAAAAACTATGTTATCCATTTTTGTCATTATTATTATTATTATTATTTATATGTATGAGTCTGTTGCCTGCATGTATGTAGGTACACCTGTATCATGAAGTGCCCACAGAGATTAAAAGAGGGCATCAGATCCCCTAGAAATGAACTTAAAGACAGTGATTAACTGCCATGTGGATGTTGGGAATTGAACCAGGGTCCTGTGCAAATGCAGCCAGTGCTTTAACTGCTGGGTCATCTTATCATCCTCTTCGCTGTACTTATTTTTGATGTTCTAAAAGTTATAAACTCAGCTATTAGAATTTTTGGTCAGATGGCTTCTGTGCGGTTCTAATATGACTGTTTAGTCTGTGAGCATTCCTTCAAGCTTGTCACAGCATGTTTCAGGAGTGCTTTATCCTTTCCTTGTTCGAACCTGGAATCACACATCTCTTTAGAGAACACATTGCGTCCCACTGGAGGATATACCTGAAAAACAAACTCTGGGTAGCAGGTCCACTATCAACATAGAGGTATAATTCTTCCTGGGCCTCTGCAGCATCCACAGCAATATACTGTAACTATGATTTCAAGTCAAATTCAGAGAAAGAGTTGTTGTGATGTTAATGAACTTCTTCTAAGTTTCTATACCTAAAATTGTGCTTTTCATTTTCCTTAGAGAAGCCCACAAAGTTTTGCACATCAAAAGAGTTTATATCATGTTCTATAATTCTATATCTGTAATGTTCCTGTTTCCATAGAGAAAGATCTGGTTCCCCCAAACATCAATATAGAAATCTTTTAGCACACCCTCCACCAGACCTCATGCTTTCCCCTATATATGTTAAATCCTATCCAGTCAAGCCTTTGTAACCAGTTGTCCCTTGGTGCACATTCATCCACTGGAGTGGATCTAGAGACTGTAAGTAAGATCTACTCTCCCTCACCTAGTAGTAATCAGTCTCCAACAGTTCCCAGGCCAGGAGCAGCCTACTGCCAATTTCCGTTGTTCTACTCTGGGCTCTTGTCTGACTGAGTAGCATGGGTCTTGTGCTCGATGTCATCACTGTCCCGAGTTCACATGTGCAAGCTTCCAGGGGTCTGAAAGCCCGTTTCCCTATCCTCATGGATCAACCCTGACTCTTAGAGTGTTTCTGCTCCCATCCCCCTCTCACAGTGGTACCTGAGCCATGGGTGGGTGAGGTTTAAGATAAGAGTCCTATAAGCAGCACACACTCTGCAGTCTCTTATTCTCTAAAACTTAACCAGTTGTGACCTGTGTGCATCAAATGCTTGTATAAGGAAGTTCGCTGGTGAGAGTTGAGGGGTGCACTGGTATCCTTGCTGCCCTCCGGTCCTCTGTGTTCCATGAGTGTTAGGTTCCATGAGTGACACACGGTAGATGTGTCACCTAGGACTAGGTGTCTCTCAGAGGTCTATTCTCTGTGTGTGTCCAGTTGTGGAACTCTGCAGTAACCACTATCTGTTCCCCAAAGAAGCTTCTTTGATGAGTGGTGCACAGTATACTTGTCTTAAGCTTCTGTAGAAGACAGTTTCAGAATTATAATACCAGGACAAATGCCTGTGAGGTGTCTGCCAAGTAAACCTTAGCATTTACTGTATTTCTTCCCTTGGATTCCTTTTCATAAAGGGTAGATTCAGTTACTGAATTAAGTACTTTGTGTAGTAGTTGTTACCAATTTAATAATGTGAGTTTTACTTACTTAGACTTAATCTTGTGCTTTGCATTCTCACAGCTTTTTTTTAATTATATAGAAAATTTACACAACTCAGGATGATCAAAATAGAAACATCTCACTCCTGCTGTTCCTCTTCCAGATTTTCATTCCTCTTGCAGCCGCTGCTCATGAGTCACATTTTCCCCGTTTATGTCTATGGGGAAGAACGATTCTATTCTCTACAGCATCCTCCCCCCCTTTGTACGGGGAGTGTGTGTGTGTGTGTGTGTGTGTGTGTGTGTGTGTGTGTATGTGCATGTAAAGGCCAACAGAGTTTGACTTCAGGTATCCTCATCAATCATTTCTCACTTTTGAGATAGTCTCTTTCGCTGAACCTGGAGAACATTGGTTCAGGTAGCCTGGTTGACCAATGAGATATATTTGTCTCTTCCTCCACAGCACTGGAATCAAAGGCATATGCTACTGCACTAGGCTTTTTAATGTGAGTTTTGGCTATCTAAACTCACTCTTCAGCATCAAACACTTTATCCGCTGAACCATCTCCCAAGCCCACCTGTATCATGATGAACTTTCTTTCTTTGCATTAATCTAACCATCACTATAAACACTTCTCCTTCCACTAGAACACATGTACCATAGAATAGTATGTCAGCTTCATTCCATGCTGAATCCCAGGAACTGGAATAGCCCCCTTGCCTAATATGAACTCAGAAATATTTGTTGTATAAATCATACAAATAGCATTTTATTTATACAAATGGGAATTAGCCTGTCTAGTCTGTTGCAAATCTTGCCTTTTTCACATAGTTTTTCCTAGATATCATTCTATATCTACTTTAACTTTCAGAGACTGTTTAATAATCTATCAGAAAACTACAGTTTATTTAACCCGTTTTCTAATTGAAATGATTCGAGGTTGTTTACAGTCTTTTACTACTGCAAACATTGCTCTAATTAACACCTCCTTACATAGAATTATGCTTATTTATTTCTTACTATGTTTTAAGGTGTTAATATTCAACAACAACATTGATTTGCAACAAAGAAATTTGCAAATTGTTTACATATTCTTAAGGAATAAAACTTCAAATATATCTAACATGGATGATGTTTTTAATTAAATGGATTTATAGAATCATGTATGTATATATATATTCATATATATGTTGGTTTTATGAATTTCAAAACACAGTGTACACACAATGTTTGAGAACAAAAGATAAAAATGTTTCTCAGGTCCTATGTGACTCAAAGGTTCCATGATACCTGCACATTTTTAGATCTATAAAATACACATCACTCATTTCAATTATTTTTCATTGTCTGTTAAACTATTAATGTGGGAGTCTGAGCAAGACTAAGACTTCCTGGTACTGATCTCCCAAGAGATACACCAAGTTGTACAGCAATATGTGTACAAAGCACCTTCACAAGAAGATATACTTACTTTCAGTTCAGCATAGCAAAAAGACACATTAAAATAAGAAGAGAAAAATATTTGTCCTCATTTTCCACACTCACTAGAGCATATACTGAGTCACCTCCTAGCTGGAAAGGAGAGAGAATCAAGTACAGGCCTTAGAGATAAAATCCAGTACCAGGCTTACCATAGTAAATTTCAGTCCTGGTCAAAGTCAGGCCACTATTCATAGACTAAACCAGTATGCTAGGTCTGGCATCTGACAGTCTCTATGACCCCTCATCTAACCTGAGTGCCAAAACAAGAAGTCTCCACCCACTACAAAGCAAGGCATGGAAGTTAGCACAGGCCACCACCACGGTGATGAGAACAGAAACAAAAGCTATACTTGAAAGCCAAAGTTCACAGGCAGAATCCCCAGACCAGCCACAGGAGGAAGTAGAGATGGTTATAATAGGTGGGAGAGACTTAAGCTTAGCCTGCATCATTTCCAGTCTTGCAATGTACCTGGAGAAAATCTCTCTTCCCAAGATATTGGGGGTCTCAGCACTCGGGGCCAGCCCGAGGGGACAGAGGGGAACTCTGCCATGTGGGGCGCGGGCGAGTAGATGCAGTTAAGACACAAACTCTGGGAGCTGGACAGGAAGCAGGTTAAGCACGTGGCACTGCCAACTCATTTACTGAATAGGTGCACAAGCTCTTATAGGTCTGGATAGCCAATGACCTTATGGGGTGGGGTCCTGAATACAGCCAATAGTAAGTCTGTCCCCAGGTAGGCAGGTACTTTCTAGATGCTGGTCTCACAACTAGCCAGAGCAGAACGCCACACCCACAGGAGTCATTCCTCTATTCCTCCTAGCAGGTGGCCTGGCTAGGCCCATCCTGCATTATGCCCAATACCAAGATGTATAGACCAATGCAGTACAGAAACTAGGTACAACATAGCTTAACACCAGTGTTGTGGCCAAAGGAATATCTTCATCTTCTCTTTCCCAACCTGAGATAGAACAGCTATCGCCAAGCAATGCTGACATGTGGAACTACCCTTGTATATGCCAGAGCTCTTCACTCTCATCTTCAGTCATGAACTTGAGTTTCACCCTTTTTTGCTTCTAGCTACAGCAGAGACTTCAGTGCACCCTTGAGATGCTTGTGAGACAGGCATGACTCAGCTTAGTGCCAAAGGATGACATTACTCTGACCGTAAGCTACAAAGTTTGGTGCAAGACCCCATTTTCTAGGAGTAAGATCAAAGTAGTAAGCACATTTTCTGGGTGTGAGACTAAGGTAGTAAATAGGAAATGTTTCACTAAATCCTAGATCTGGACCAATGAAACCTAATTATCAACAAATTCTAATGTTCCCATCTCTAGACCTAATTCAGATGAAACCATTTAAATAGCTCTAGTGCCAGGGTAAGGCATGGGGCTCCAGTCTGACTTCTGATTGCACTTGATATTTTTTATGTCTAATGCAGTGGTCTTGGCTCAGGAATTACCTCAAAAATAAGTTAAACCTTAACAATGTAGATCTTGGTCTTACCATGCTGATACTCTGGCCTTGGTGGGCTGTGACTTCAGGGTTCCACACAAAGTGGCAACAGTGACAACCACAAATGAGACATAGGCAATGGCAGCTCCTCCATTCAACATGACCTTGCTCAGGCTGAACAATGTTTTGTAGTCCCTAACTAATTGGTAGTAACTGTAGATGCATCATTGCCCCAGAGAGAAGCTACTGAGGACGTAACAATCTTTCTACCTGTTTTCCTGTTTCCTTTTGAATGATACACAAAGTGTATTTTTTATAAAGTTGGGCTTAGATTATGTTCTAACACTCAAACAGTGATAATATTCCAATTGCAGACTCGAACTCTGGGCAGAGATGCTACTCAGTATTGAAAGTGCAGAACTGACTGCAGGTTCAGAGAAAATAAGTTGTCTGCTTAGAATGTGTGGAAAGACGCAAACAAAGCCACATTAAAAAGACTGGAAGAAGTACTTAAGCTTTCAATGCCGAAATGACACTACATAGCAATAAACATCAAAATCTTCAGAAAACGAATACCTGAGTAATACAAAAACAAAGGTCCCAAAATCTACACAGGCAGTAACCAGTCAGAAAGAATTTAAATTAGTTCTGTTTTGTCTTTTTTTTTTGAGTTTCATACACGAATATTATATTTGCATTATCTCTACCCCTCCTAGCCCCCTCTAACTCCTCCTATGTCTTTTAAGGAAAACACAACAATGCTGAAGAAACAGAGAAACTTTTCAAAACTAACAGAAAAAATGAAGATGAGGAAACAACTTTCAAAAATGAAATCCTGGAGCTAAACATTGAACACAATTAACATTATAACAGAAGGCCTAAATAGCAGGATAGATCAAATAGAAGAAAAAATTAATGAGCTCAAGCAGGCGGCTTGAAACTATACAGCTGGAGGAGAAAAATTAATGAAGAATAAAGAAAGATTTCTTAAATTTTAGGATACTCTTAGTAGTAAACGTTCAATTTATTTTAATTCAAGAAAACATGTGAATATCAAATGAGTTGAAATTTTTTTTCACAAAAATTAACAGTAAGCTTTTCAGACCTAGAGGGATAAAATATCTAGAACAGGAAGATCAGAGGTAACTAGACAAATTTAACTCAACCAAGTCTTATGATAGTCTCAAAGGTGAAAGACAATTCTCAAAGGAGCTAGAGGAAAAAGAAAGACAGGACAGTAGCAGCCTGCTGGTAGGAACTTCTCAGTAGAAATCCTATGGACCAAGAGATTTTCACAGTAAGACAGAAAGAAAAAAAGAGGCGGATTATTATACCCTTGAACACTGTTCTTTAGAAATGAAGGAGCAACAGAAACAGGCTCAGATAAACAGAAGCTGAAATCAATCTTCCTTGACCTCCAAGAAATGTTCCTATTAAATCTCTATAATTTTTATCTTGTCATTTTGAGACTGTAACCCTAGCTGACTTGACCAAACTGGCCTCTATCTCTAAGAGATCCAC
Organism: Eospalax fontanierii; assembly: GCA_035773235.1. Lineage (NCBI taxonomy): Eukaryota > Metazoa > Chordata > Mammalia > Rodentia > Spalacidae > Eospalax > Eospalax fontanierii. The sequence goes on from CM069527.1 coordinate 11,925,512, forward strand.
CTACCTCTGCTTCAGGAGTGCTGGGATTAAAGGCATGTGCCACCATACACAGCTGAGTTGTTATCATTTTTAAGTAGCTTGTTGTATAATAAAAATGTGTGTTTTTATAAACTTTATAGAACCCACAAAGCAAAGTTCTGTAATTGGTAACCAAAAATAATAGAAACAATACTGCTAGGGTACTTTTTAAAAACTACCAAAGAAGTCTGCAGTAGAGGGTTAGATAATTTTATAAAATACATTAAAACTGGAAAATAAGGTATATAAGCAGTGTAGAAAATCATTTTCTATCAAAAAATTACCTTTAGTATGAATTGATAAAATTCCTCAATTAAGACATATATCAACTGAACCAGGGTTGGTGGTATGCACCTTTAATCCCAGCACGCTGGAGGCAGGTGCTGGGTGATCGCTGGGAAATTGAGGCCAGACTGATCTACATGTTGAGTTTCAGGCCAGATGGGACTGCAGTAAGACCTTGCATAAAAATAAATAAATAAATAAAGACACATAGCAATTGAATGGATATGAAATGCAAGACCCAATTACCTGTTTCTTACTTCAAGCTTGCTTAATATCTAAGGACACAAATAGATTGAAAATTAAGAGAGATCATAGAATATTTGTACAAGTGGAATGTAAAAGAATACAAGAATAGCTATATTTAAATTAGATAAAATAGACAATAAATTAAAAGTGTTAGCACAACCCAAGGACAGTCATTGTGTAAGTTCAAAGGGTAAGTTCAGCAGGAGAAAATTGCAATTCTATATAGGAATTTACTATTAGGATAGATTATATATGAATAAATACATCAAATAGTAATACAGTGTCAATGTATAAAGTAATAGAAGTGATTTAACATGTACACTTAGTATTTACTTTATTCATGTCTATGGCAATATTAATAAGTTATTATAAATTTTAGTTTTAGAAAGAACATGCTAGAAAATTTACTCCATTGGACTTGAGGGTACAGGCCTGTGAATCTAGCTAAATATGAGATTGAGTTAAGAGGACTGCAAGTTCACATCTGTTTGAGGTACACAGTGAGGTCAAGGTAAGCAACATAGACATCATATCAAAATAAAACATGGATGCCAGTGAGAAGGTTAGACTGACATAAAGGCACTTTCCACCCAATGGTATAAGCCTGGTTACCTGAGTTGAACTCTGGAACCCTCATAAAGGTGCAAGGAAAGAAAAGACTGCATAAAATTGTCCTCTCTCCTCCACGTGTGCTCTGGGAAACACGGAGAATTATAAATGAATTAATGAGTGAAAAGAGAAATATCTAAAGAAATAGCTAATCCTGGAGTGCTTACCTATCATGTTTCATGTCTTGATGAAGTTCAACCTCTGGTACTGAAAACAGAAATTCTTTACACGGTTTCACTCAGAGACTAAAATAATTTTCTTTGAAGAGTTGAAAACAATCATGTTATCAATGGAATTGAAATTTGAAAATTGAATATTTCAAAATACCTTTGTGGAAACCTTTAACCTTGAATTATCTGTAGATAAGAATATTTTCCCACAGAAGAAAATGTCAATAATTTGGAATTTCACCAAGTCACATACATTTATATGAAAGTCATTTTAGATTTTTTTTTCTGGTTACACTTTCTATCTGGCTATTAAAGTGTGGAGGGTATGTCAGATTTATTGCCCTTGTTTCCTTATGTTTAGTATTATTGAGGTATCCTTCCTATATCATAGAAGCCTCCCCATTTAAGTTTTCATTGGAGAGTTCATATTTTAGTTTTTAATTAAAAAATTTAATTGATAAAGATTATGCTGATAAAGTTAATGCTGTTCCTATAATCTATGTTATATACATGTTTCCATATAAGTATGTAATACATAGTATTTAACCAGGTTAAAAATAATAATTTCCTCAGATATTCATCATTTCCTTATGCTGAAAAAATTCCAAACCTTTTCTGCTAGGTCTTTGAAATAGAGAACCTTATTGTTCTCTGTGTTCATCCTTCTCTTCCTTACTCCTGTCTCAAGGTAATTTAGCACCCACCTGTCAATCTCTGCCTATAACCCAGCAACCTGTTCTCCCTAATCTTTGATTACCATCATTTTACTCTCAACTTCTATAAGGTTAACTATTTAGAATCCACATATGAGTGAGATCATGTGGCACTTGTGTTTCTGAGCCTATCATATTTCACATAATGATCTCCAGTTCCAACCGTGTTGCTGTAAATAACAACGTTCATTTTTATTACTAAATTATGTACTTTACCACATTTTCTTCATTCATAAAGTGTTAGGCCATCGAGGGCTTCAATTTGGCTATTGTAAACAGTGTAGAAATGAATGTATGCATGCAGATGTCTCCTTGATTTGATGTTCTTTGGATACATGCCTAGTAACAAGATTGTTGAATCACCACGTGATAGTTCTATTTTTAAGTTTTCAAGCACCCTTTGTACTATTAACTAGGTTTACATTTTGCACATTTTGGAAAATGTTACTTTTAGATCTCATGTAAGGAAAAAAATCTAGATAAAGTATTATGTAAATTTTGATTGCATCATTATATGCTTTTAAGTATACTATCAATATGTAACTATAGGCAAAATATACTTCCATGAACCACTAGTACATATAATTTTATTAAAAAGTATGCTTGTCATATAATTTAATTCTTCTCTAATACAAATTCTAGCCAACTATATAGCAGTACCTCCAAGATTATTGTTTTCAACCATTTTTCTTCTTTAAATTTAGGTTCGATATAGTGTATCCATTTATTTCTTTCTTGTAAGACACTTAAAATTTACCTTAATTAAACTTCATTCCTTTATGTTTAAAGTTATATTTTCAGAACAATTATTTACAAAGCACAAGATTATTTTCTTCTTTGCCCATAACTGTTGACACTGAGTCTTGGAAATACAGAAAAATGGAATAAACAAACACATTTTTAGCTTATATCCCTACGCAATGTTATGAATGCATACAGTCTATTTTATTGCATCTAAATGTGTTGTCTTTCTGTAACTAAATATTTTAGGATCAGAACCTGGCCTCTGGTAACAATAACAGGCTGGACCCAGTCACCTTCCTTGATGTACAAATTAAACAGACAGACAAGTAATAATAAAAAAATAAATAGTAAAAAATAGTAATCTAAAAAAGTAGATTTATTCAATGTGACTACTTTGGGCAGAAGAAACATAAAGAGGTCCATTAACCTTCAGGTCCATTTTCAGTTTACTGACACGGGATTTTGGACTAAACAGAAGACAAGAAACATTCATAACTGAGCAGTACTGGCCAAGGTGTGCTTCTGCCCATAACTGACACATTACTGTCTCCAGCCTTTCTTGAATGTGCTGTGACAAGTTGTCAGAACCTATAAAATCTTTTTCTGTGAGACAAGCTCCTTCTTTGGCTGATGTTATGCTTTCAGTCTTTCCCATCGCTGAGAATGATATTGTGGAGAAATTCTAATGTTTGGGGCCCATTGTCTGAACAGTCTGATTGTCACGGAGAGAGGCACAAAGGGCTGATTTTAGAATGTCTTTTTTTCCTGCCAGGAGGCTTATTTCTGTGAGTTTCAATTAATTATAATTTTTTTCTCTAAGCCTTTAAAATTAATTTTGTATTTGGATGCAGAATGTTTCATTTCTCCATTTTATTTATTGGAAACCAAATCAAGGTTTATTAACAAAGAGAAATTAAGTAAATCAATGAAATAATAAAAGATCATTACAGACATCAGGAGTAACACAAGTGAATGGGTGGAGAGAGGCTTTGATGTTCACAGAGCTGCAAGTACTTGGTTTGGGCGGGGCTGGAGTGGAAGTTTGGGGATATATCTGTGTGCAGATCACGATGGGGAAACTGCCTTTGGTAGTTGATAAGACACTGCTGATAATTTGAAGCAAGGTAGCAGAAATAGTAGCTGATGGGATCTGGAAGATGTGCTAGAAACGAGTGAGACTCGTAAGGTGAATGACGTAATACAAGGATTGCTTGTACAGGTGGGCGTAGGATGGAATGCTATAACATACATTATAAAGAAAGATTACAGAAAGCCATTGTTTTTCCAAATTCCTGAACTTGACCAGAGGTAAGAAATGGGATCATAGTATGCAATCAAACTGAAGCCTTAAGAAAGTAGATAATCCCTAAGCATTCTTTTTGTAGGAAAACAAAGGACTCAGGTAGACCAGAATCAGTATGAGAGGTACCCTCTGCTAAACCATCACTAAAAAGCCCTCTAAAGTGACCTGATATTAACCAATCCATGTCTTCACCCCTTCTGCCTATTCTGTCTTTTAAATTTACACCTGACAAAACTCACTGTTCTGCAGTCCAGTAGGAGGGGGCCGCATCTTTCGTACAATGGAGGCTGCAACAATTGTGAATCACAAATAAAAGCCAATTAGATCTATAATTAAATTTGTAATTATGTCTTTTGATACCAGTGAGATCTCTGTCCCTCAGGTAGATCTGAGTTCTGAGCCTTTTTATCCAGCTTCACAGTCTTTGCACTGTTGAATGATAAGCTGAAGTGAGTGTCCTGAGAAACACTCAATAGCACTTTGTCAAAGGGCGTCAAAGCCTAAACGATCAACTTAACATGGTCTAATTAGGAAGAATTGAGAAATTCTCACAAGAGAAATGCTACAGAGATATTGAAAGAAGCAGGTGCTCACCCAAAGGCAGAGGCGATCGGCTCCACAGGCTTCCCTGCAGAACTTGCCCTGCTGTTTAGAGAATTCATAAACTTGTGAGATTGTTTTTGTGTAACTACTCTCTTTGGTTTTGCTGTCATGGAGTTCCTAGGAAAAGACTCCAAAGTGTATTGTCTTCTGCTCTCTATGAGTCCTTCTCTCCTCTGTCTTTGATAATTGAAATTAGTGTATTTATTGGGTCTACATATAAATAAACAGGTCCATGACTAATACTAGTTCTAAAATTATCCTTTGACATTTTCTAAATTTATATCATTTTCATGAAACTCTATTATGTTTGGAAAACAGTATATCAGAGAAATTCTCTCCCATCAGAGATTCACTAAGACAAATATACTTTCCTTCAGTACCATTTGTGAGAAGTAATGGCTAAATAGGCTAATGATCTTAAAAATTTTAAATAACCAGTTTTATCATGCACTCAATAATCTTTCCAGAATGTGTAAGATTAAAACAAGTAGCACTGAAATAATTGCAGGAATCATGGGATTCAATGGGATGTTGGCAAGGTGTTATAGTATTTAGAATGAAAATTATGAAAAAATGATGAATTTATGTGATACATTGGTTGCCACATGAAAACAATTGAAAGCAATAATTAATGTCACAGAAATACCCGGAGAAAAAAAAAAGAGCAGAGATTGTGCAAAGACAATAATGACTAGTTAACTCAGAATCAGAGTACGCTTAAATAAAAGCTCACATCAAATGACAGTGGGAAACAACCTAAATACAGCCATGATGGAAATTTCAGCCTGGCAGGAATGCTGCAAAGCTTTTTAATGTATGTCTAACTGAATGTGCTGCTTAAAATACAACCCACCCGCCACAAAGGGGCCTATAAACTGAACAATAACACAGCAGTAGGCTGGGGAATCTTGCCACAACCAAACTTGACTATTGTTAAGACTCTCACTTTGAATTACATGATGGTAAGGTGAAAGATGTGGATTTTGCTGATGACAGACATTAAGGAAAATAGACACATGAGCAGTCACGAATTCAGATGAATTATAAAAATCATACATTAGACTATCCTTTCATTCCTACAAGTCTAACCCGCTAACAGTACATGAAGGTGCAAAGAATAAACATGGTTCTTTTCAGGAAATAATAGCTTATGATATGGAATAAGATTCAATACAATGGAGCCAGTACTTTGTAAAATTTGGGAATCATTATTGCTGATTTAACTTAAGCTGGGCCTGACATTTTAAAAATATGAAAATAGACTGGGCCTGCTGACTCACACTTTTCCCCAGTACTCAGGAAGCAGAGGGTAGTGAGAGCCAAGCCAGCCTGGGATAGTCTACAAAGTGAGCTTCAGGCCAGCTATAGCAATATAGTGAGACCCTGTTTAAAAAGATTAACAACAACAACAACAACAAAACACACACACACAAAGAAAAAAAATCCAAACCAAAATAACAACAAAAGACTATGAAAATCATTTAATGGTGTAAAAGGCCACAGGAGGGACTGGAGAGATGACTAAGAGGTTAAGAGCACTGAGTGCTCTTTCAGAGGACCTGGATTCTGTTCCCAAAACCACACGGCAGCAACTGTTCAAAATTCCAACTCTAGGAATCTAACACCCTCTTCTGAGCTCCACGGGCATTGCACAACATGGGTGCACTTACATACATGCAGGCAATATACTCATACACATAAAGTTGCATTTTATTATAATATTTTAGTATATTAGTATATATAATATATTTAGTATGTATAGTATTTTATTATAATAAATAGAAAATATTGTTAATAGGCCACGGGCAGGCAGACTAGACTCTTAGTTGTTTCAAATACACAGAAAGTTAGAAGGGCAATTTTGAATTTTGGAATATGTGAGTGAATTGCACTGAGTCTCTCCTCAGCACTTTCACAGATGGCTGACCCTAGAGAATGATGCATTTGAAACTTACTCCTTGTCACTCATAGCTAAGGTCTGAGACTCAGGATAAATCTTATGTCATACACCTCACATAAGCTTGGGCAGTTTATGTTTATTTTTTTGGCATCACCTTCATCGTTCTTAAGTTACTGGATCAAAGACTCATAGCTGGAAGGACATCTTGAAATGTCAACTAAATCACTTGTCTGTGTGAACTTACCAGGCTCCAGCATAAACATTTCCAGGAACAAAACATTTTACAACTCCTCCAAGGATATTGTTAAATCATTGCAATGCTTGTAGGGTTGAGCAGGTCCGCCTCGCTTGGCTCTGTATTTGCCTTCCTTTCTCTATTCCTACCTGACCTGGTCTCACTCCACTGGGTTCTTTTTTATTTTTTCCTTCGAAGAGGGAGTTCTTTATTCCTTTATTCAAGTAAATCTGCATTTTATTCCCTGAATGTCTTCTGCAGGTTTTCCTAATGTCATAGAGTTAAATTTATTTTCCCTCTCTCTTCCCAGCATTCCTCCATCTTTTACATTTTCTCCTGAATCCTCAATAAGTTTATTTTATTTGGGGTTGAAAGCAAATGAATCAAAATGTTATAAATCATGCTGGGAGGAAAATGAGGTACTGGAAAGTGTGAATATATGAAGGGCTATTTTCACCAACTGCAGGATTTAAAGGCATACTTGAAGGCTTAGGGAAACCTCAGTGGGGATGGCTGCCAACATGTCTCTTAGGTTTACTTAACCAGGCAAAATTGTTGGGGATCCTTGCTGACCAGAGTTTGATTAGCATGCAGAAAGCTTTCTGTTGGAACATTTACGGAATCAATTAGAGTTCAGAATACTTTTTTAAGAGCACGGTTGAGGGACTCATTTAGTGAATTGAATTTCAGGATGTTTTTATTCCTGTAGAAACTGCCTATAAAGTATCAGCAGTTAGCATGTTAAGACCATAGAAATTTTTAGGCTTATAGGTCTATATTTTTTCATTTAGTAGAATAGTGCATTAGTCTTTAGGATGTATAGAATTCCAAACACTAGTTTCATAACATTGCCTATGGAAAAGTCTTTAATTTTGAAAAATCTGGAGTCACTATTTAAATCAGCATATACATAAATCTAGTGGTTATTTTTTGTGTGCTAAATTCTTGACTTATTCATGTTGATCATGTTTGGAAGAGTCTCACTGAGTTTTCACCATCCAGGCAGCCCTCTGATTTGCTTAGTCAGCAGATATTTTTGTATTAAGCGAGGAACACAAATATTCCATGTTTTAGCTCCTTATAGGTATAGGATTATATATTTAAGAAGAATCATACGTATTCATTAGTTGTGTGGATAAAAATAGAAATATTATTTTAATTTATAATATTTCTTATTAAAAGAACTTTTGCTGCTCTATTTGGGTTCACAAAAGTTACTCTGCAAGATTCATAATAAAGTACCAATGTCTATTAAATAATAATCTTCTGCTTCTGAAAGTTTGATGTCTGAGCCCCAAAATTGCCAACAAGGGTTTTAGAAAATATGAATAGGGGCTTGGGAAATTATTCAGAAGATAAAATGCTTGCCATATAAGTTTGAGGATTTGAGCTTAAGTTTCCAGAACCCATGTAGAAGCTTGACGAAGTACTATACATTTGTAATCCCAGTGCTCCTATGGTAAGATGAGAGATGGACACAAAAGAATCCTCTTGTGAGCCAGTCTGTCATACACACAAGTGACCCAGTCTCAGTCAAGGTGAACCGCAAAGACTGAATCCAGAAGTGAACTCTGACTTCCACATGTGCCACATACACATTCACAAAGACAGACAGACAGACAGACACACACACACACACCAAAAGCAAACATAAAAGTTTCAGAAGAGAAAATATAAATAAATCAGGAAACTAAAGAATGAATTATTTATAGGGAATGACATTAATGCATCATGAGCTTAACTAGGACAGATAACAGAATAAAACATATTCCCCTTTTGTTAAAAATACATTGAAATATGGAGGAGGATGTGTTCTGTTCTACAAGATGGGATGATGTATGATCAATATCAGTACAGATAACGAGACTTGAGTTACACCTGCCTAAAAAGATAGTCTTTTTGTACTTTCAACATACAAAATCTGCCTCAGTCTTAAGGGTCCATCTTCTGGATCAGGAGAAAAAGCCAGGTGACTTTTCCTTTAAATGTTTAGATATGCTCAGTGAACCACATGTTCTCAATTACAATTACTCAGCTCTGCTGTTACATGGAAAGGCAAGCAGAGGTGATAGGAAATAGACATGATGCTGTTTTAATAAAACTTATTTTCAGAAATAGGTGACAGTAGATTTTGCATATGGACAGTAGTCTGTAGACCCCTGTATGAGATTTTGTGTATGCTTACTAGATGGCTCTATTTTTCTTAAAGTATTTGTATCGTACAGTCGTATTTCCATTTCTGATTTCAGAATGTTTAAGAAGAATCTTCTTGTCTTTTCCTATTCATGCCTACTCCAGAAGAACATTATTGCAGTGATAAAACAAATAAAACTGCTAATGGTAAAAGATATTCTATCCCAATTGATTTAGCATTTTCTACTTTTAATGATCCATATAATAAAACTTGTACTCTTTAATTTGATGGCCTCTTAGATTTATATGAATAGTTTTATTAAGTTTGCTACTAAATGCATAATAAGAATTAGAAGAAATATGTGTTTTATAAAACAATTAGGTAAATTAGAAAAACTGAGATAAAGTATTTGTGTCAGAAATGATTGATTTAAGATTATCAGAGTTATTCAATGAAGTTTACCAAAAAATAACAATCGGATCTGTTTTTGCATTAAAGCCCTAGCATCTGGAATAATAATGCTGGCATACAGTTGGGCACCTACTATTCTTTAAGCCAAATCTGTGCACAATATTTACAAAAAAAAAAGTGCTCTTTAGCAAAATGTGTATAGAAGAAGCTGCGGCTAAACAGCCCTTCAGGTTGATATGAGGAAATAGCTGTGATCAAAATGTGAGTCCACTTTGGCTCGGGACGGTTAAGAGCACTTATAAAGGTTACTCTTATCCTCACTTTCTGAGTTCACATTAAACAAAGAGGCATAAGTTGTCAATGATATTCAAAATTGAGGTGCTAGTACTGAAACTGTGGCCTTGATAAAAGAAAGGAACCAGGTTCATTTAAACAAAAACAATTATGAGCTATCAATTAATAGTCTTTAAAAACTGAGTAATCAATTCAGATCTTCACAAAGCATTTTTAATAGTATTCCATAATTCAACAAACCTGTACATATTAGCCTGAAAGAAGAAACAAATGGCCCAAGGATATCAGTTTCTGTACCAACTTTGATGGAGCAGATGCTAACCCTACAAATTTCTTGCAGAACTTGTTTCCATATGGTCTCCAGTATGATTTGTTCTTGCAATTTTTAGAATGGAATTTTGGGAAGTTAGGTGTCATTACCACCCAAGCAGAACCGAATCCTTATAAAACTCACAAAAGAATCCTTTTGGATAAAGGAATGATGAACTTTTTGTAGATATCATGGTATCAAGATTAAAGCTCGGCTTGGATAAATATGTGTGTCTTAAATTCTTCAAAAATGTAACTTTTTAAGTCATAATGTTTATTAATGTTGATATTTCACAATGAGCACTCTAGGAATGTATATTTATAAATACAGTAGCACATGAAAATATATATCTAGAGTTTAATTAAGGTGGTGACAGTAATTCCTACTAAGCAATAAAAGCATTCTAATATATAAGTATTATAATTTTGTATAAAATTCACATATAAAGCCAAGATGTGAAAGAGTAGTGAGGACAAAGATTTTCAAAGAAATCTTAAAGAAGATAAATATTCACTACATTTTTGATAGGCAAGCTAGAAGTTTTGAGCACTGGTCATGAGGGAGTTAAGTGAAGTATAGGTATGAGATTAAGGTAAGCTAATGGAAATATCCTGAGCATTGTGAAAGGTGATTATCTGGGAGCAGAGATTTGTAGCTATGTGAGTAAAATAAAGCTATTGTTATCCATAAATAACAGTATTATGCATGTATATATGTATGTTTATATAAAATGTATGTTTATATGTATATATAAAATGTACTCCATGGAGTTTGTGTTATGAACTCTCAGGGCTGATGGTTCAGGGAGATAAGATACTGTGAACCTCATGTGACTCATACTAATTGGGTGCAGCAAATTCACAGTAAGTGACTAAGAAATAGAAGCAAGTTCATGGAAATGAATGCTATTTTTAATAAGAGTTATTAATATTTATTGTTATTAACAACAACAGAACCAACAATATTCTACATCCATAAAAAAACAAGAGATAGATTATAGGTTGGATATTAAGGAAGGCTCATTGACTCTGACTTTGAAAGAAGACCTAGAGGCTGACAAGGAAAAGAGTTAAAAAAAAACAAGAGGCAACAACAAAAGAGTTCAATGTTTTCTAAAACTAAGAGAAGCTGATTTCATGGAAATGGAAAAAAGTAACTAAAAAAGACAAGAGTTCAAGAGGCACATTGGCAGAAAACTAATCATGTTGGATACGGAGGATCGATGATCTAAGAATTTGAGAATTTGAGTCTTGCATAAGAGAATTCTCTGGAAAGTCTTAGACTGAAATGTAACCAAATTTGACACATTTTTAAAAGGATTTCCCTGGTTCTAGTGTTTGCAGGAAATTGGGAGATAGCCTTTGCTACTACCCACGTGCCACACAGCTCGCAGTGCGCTCTGTCTGCTTATCTGATCTTTGGAGCGGCCAGATAAAGTACATACTGCTAGTGTCCCCTACTCCAGAAATGGAACTAAGAAAGCGCTAAGAGGTCAATTACTTGGGTCAAGTTTATTCAGTTAATAATGACAAGACTAAGATTTGAACTGAAGAATCTGCACCCTTAATCACTGTACTGTCCTGCAAGCAAACCCCAAGAAATAGGATATGCCTGCTGTAGTCTATGAGAACTGTGCTTGCATTTTGGATTGAGACTTAAACAGAGAGGACCTAGTGATCGATTGATTATATGTTATATTTACAGGGCACAATGTCAGCAGAAAGGTAGAGAATAACACCTGAATTTAACCTGGATTATAGAAAGTCCTAAAAGTGAGAAAGAGAAGATTGCATAGTTGAAAAAGAAATCATATAACACAACAATGTGCAAAGTATAGCAATAGCATACACTTGTTCAAAAAGAATTCAGTGGACAGCACCAGAGAAAATATACTAGGATTGTAAAACAGGAGTCTAGAAAGTTTATAAGGAATCTGTTGCAGTGACTGCCAGGTAACAAACTGGGGCTTGTGTCTATGGAATTTAGAAAGGGAAAGCATGTTTATGAGGCACATTTGGGAGGAAAATTCTATAGTTGGGGGACTTGATTGTAAATCAATTCTGTGGCATAGCTTTTAATCATCAGCTGCTTCCAATATGCTTCTAGAAGGAGCATAACCTTAGGGTTGAACTAGATTAGATCAGACAATTTTTTATTAATATATACGTCTTTCTGACTTAATAGCGCACAGGATTCATTTGAAAATTAAAATTTCATTGCTTCTTATAGTTTACACATAAAGTGCTTTCTATTAATACTCAACTTAGTAAATATTTACTCTAAATATCACTCTAGTAAATATTTACTGGAGAAGTCTGAGTCTACAAAGTGCCAAAAGCAACAAAAGGCCACTGTTGGATTTTGGTTTTGATTTGTCTGCTTGGTTTTGAGATGTAGCCCTGACTAGTCTGGAATTAACTATGTGGAACAGGCTAGCCTTGAACTCTCAGAGATCCGCCTGTCTCTGTGCTTGGATAAAGGCATGTGTCACTACCCAGGAATTTGTTTTATACTGAATCTGCAATATTATTTATACTTAAGATTTGTGATTCTCAGGTACACAATGCATAAAGTAAGACATCTAAAGATGTTAGAAATGACATCACTCTTTGACGTTTCTTCATAAGTCCCAAAGACTAAAGGTGACTATGGAAAATATCTCACTGTTTCTACAAATCTCCTTTAAAGATCAAGCCTACAGAACAAAACAAATGCAAGCTTCAAACTATATATATATATATATATATTTGAACGATGTAGCTCTTGTGAGATGGCTCAGTCAGTAAAATGCTTGTCTTGCAAGTCTGAGGATCTGAATTCTATCCTTAGCTTCCATGGAATGCCGCTGTAATCCCAGCACTTGGGAAGTAGAGACATAATGACCCTGGAGCTTGCTTGCCAGTCCTCCTAGCATACCTAGTAAGTTCCGGGCCAATGAGAGACCCTGTTTCCAAGGAGGTGAATGATATTCTTGAAGATGATACCAAAGGTTGTCATCTGGCCTCTGCACATGCATGCATACATGTGCACACCCACACGCATGAACATACCATGCATAAACCTGCACGCCACAAAGGGACATAGATTTTAGGGTAAAGTTTTCACAGAACCAAGATTTGTTTCCAATTTGCATTTCCCCATGTGATAAAAATACAAAATAACATGGGTCGGGCTATAGCTCAGTGTCAGAATGCTTAGCATTGCAAAATGAAACCCTGGGTTCAGTACCCAGCACTGAGAAAACCAAATGGCAACAAAAATTAAAATGTTTGTTTTGCTTTATTTAACCCAGAGCTGGTGTTATTTTCCATGTTCTACACAGCGCTGGTAATTACACTCTGTCATTGCCCTGCAGGAGTTTGCTGTTGGCAACAGACATAATTAGCATTCCATTTGCATTGGCACATAGGGTTAGGCCACATGAAGCCAGACTTGGAGAAACTGCTGTTTGGAAATGGGCTTGATTGTTTAAAGGAAGAAAGAATGAGACAGAGCCTGAAGCAGCTAAGTAGGCTGAGAGAAAATGAATGTGTTTCCACATAAGACAGCTTTGTGAAGCCTCAGGGAGGAGAAAGCTGGAATGGGGAGGGGATTGTAAAATGAGCCAATAAAACATTAGCAAGATTGGACCAGACTCGCATAGCTCCATCTTTGATGGAGCTTGGGAAAGAAGCTGAACTTCTTGGCTCTGATCACAAGAGCAAGGAAAGCTATTGCTAGACCTTAGAAAACAGTGCAATGCTGGGAGTAGAGAGAGAAAGAAAGAAAGACCCAAGAGGACTATCAGGAAGAGAGAAAGTCACAGCTCCCTAGAGGAGAAATGAAAACATCTTAAACTGGGTTGAACAGTTTGAATATAATTGCTAATCCACAGCTTAACAGAGCTGGATGAATCATCTTCCATGTGAGATACTGAGAGGGCACCATTTACTACTTGACCCGAATCTTCCTAATGTATTATTAGCTCATTTATATGACCCCATCCCCATCCCAGTTTCCTTCTACCCTGAGGTCTCACAAAACTGTCTTATGTGAAAACATTTTCACAGACACTGACTTGGTGTCCTAATACCGATTGTCAATTTCATTAACGTGTAGTGTCCTGGTACAGATAGTGAGCTACTGAAATAATGTATCTATTGTAAGCCACAATTGGTAGTAGAGAGAAGAGGCATAATTATAGGAGGCATTTTGAAGAGAGAAGTGATAAGTTCTGGCAAGAGACTCCATGTGCAGAATGAAAGGGATGATTTAGAGTTTAGTCACTAACACATTCTGTTCTCTTTTGGCCATATGCACTTATGAGACTCTATAAATGAAGATGATTAACATTCATTTGAACACTAAGAGGCATATTGGTAAAACAGTTTTCTGTGTTGGCCTTTTGTTCTAACTCCCAAACATTCCCGAGTTGGAAGGCAGTCACTTGAGTTGATTGCATTCTGTTCTTATTTGTTTAGCACAAACATTGGGTCATTTGTTCCTCTGTTACCTTTGGCTCCACAGTGTCTAAATAACGTATGTTGCTTCATGCAGGCCGTGGCCTTCCTTTGCAGTTTGAACAAATGGATAATGTGTCACCGTTATCTGCTGAGCTTTGTTTCTGCCTTACTGGAGGATACTGGATTTTTAGCACTTTATAGCATTTTATGTAGCTCTTTTCTCAGATACAACATTGTGAAGAGCCCTGATATTATATTTTCATTTTCTCAAAATAAACATGGATACATAGATCTCATTAGTGTCTTATTCAGGACCCTGGTGCCTAACATGACTGTTTGTGTAAATACTGATGGTGATATAGCAATACAATGTTTTACCTACAAATGTAAGATAAAAATTTCCACATCATTGTCTACAAAGCCTGGGTTGAACAGTTTTCCCTCACTTCTGACAAAGATGCATTTAAGATCCATTGATTCTAAAATCTTTTGTATTTTCTGCCACAAATTACAATATTTTCAAATTATATTCATACAACTTGACAGCATTTCCCTTGAATCATCAGAAGGGAGATTTTTAAAAAATTCCCATGACAACGATTGGTACACAGAGGAAAATTCTGTTAAATCTATTGGGAAGAATTAGAAAGATGGAGGCATGTTTGAACAAAGCCACATATGCTTGCTTCCCACAGTTGTAAACAAGGTCAGCAAATCATAGGCCATATTCTAATCCTAAACAGCATCCTGGCCTGAGGCACTTTAATGAACACTGGCATTTCTTTTTCTTTTTTTAAAAATTGGCGGGTTTTTTTCTAATTCATTATGATTATGAAAAGAGAAGTGATATTAGAAAAAATAATTTTATCAAATAGCAATAACAGGGGTTCCCACGGTCACTCTATAAGCCTAGAGAGGCGAGAACACTCAGATATTTAACATCTTTTAGAAACTACTAAATGATACTTTGGTACTGAAATATTTATATTAGTACTTTCATATATATGAAAGAACCTAATCCTCTGGTCTTTCTATGTTCTCAGACTTAGGGCAGACA
Organism: Eospalax fontanierii; assembly: GCA_035773235.1. Classification (NCBI taxonomy): domain Eukaryota; kingdom Metazoa; phylum Chordata; class Mammalia; order Rodentia; family Spalacidae; genus Eospalax; species Eospalax fontanierii. Next base: position 11,940,986 of record CM069527.1, read on the forward strand.
ACAAATTTGAACTGACACAAGGTAAATGATTTGCTTAGCTATATCTACCTGGTTTAGCTGTCCATTAAATATCATCTAGTAGATCTTTGCTGTGTTCTAACACATTGGTAAGACTCTATCTATCCTGTCAACCATAATTCATCTTGACCCTATTGGGCACGTATGCCTCAGCACTTTCTCCTCAATGCCCTGGCTATCCAAATGATTCTTATGTTTTTCTTTTTGTTTTCTTTATTGTTGTTGTTGTTATAGGTTACCGAATGTATATGATCTTTCTATAAAATCTTTGTGTTTGAGTTGGCAGGTAAATTACAATTGGTTCTTAATGCCAAGTAAATAATCTGATGAAATACAAACCATCATGAATAAAAGCAGAGAGAAAGAATGTGAGCACACAATGGTCAATTTATAATCTTGAAAAGGCAAGAGAGTGTGGGAGATGGCTCAGTAGGAATTGTTGTAGAGGCATGAGAACCTGAGTTTGGGTCCTCAGTAGCCAGGTCATTGCCAGACATGGCTGCTAGTGCTGTTTGTGTCTGTAACCTAGGTATTCAGAGATTACAGAGACAGGAAGATCCAAAGGGACCTCTTTATAGCCAGTCTAGTCAAATTGGTGAGTTCCAAGTTTGGTGAGAAATCCTCACTTAAACAAGGTAAGTGGATATACTTATGTCAACCTTTGACAGTAAGAAGGCCAGTGTAGGTAAGCTGTGGGACGAAGGAGTCAGGGTGCAGTTCCCAAGCTCTGTCTCAGAATATGAATCTTCTATGCACACAACACAAGTCCATAAATACCCTCCCTCTGTCTTCCTTTGGCCTTCCTGGATTCACTTGCATTTATGAAATGAGGCAATTTCTAGACACGGATACCCAGCACAAAAGCACCAGCTTCTCTCTTTGATGTCCAAGATCTGCTGCCAGGGAAATGGGAAGGAGCTCTCCTTTCAGGAACACAAATTAGAAGCAGGGTTAACAGACACAAGATTCCATTCAATAAATGGTTTGGGGACTAAAGAAGTAAATACATACAATAACTAATGTGTATTCTAGACACAGGTGGTGTGCAGTTACCCATTTTTAAGGGTAACTTAAAGACACTTTAAAGATTGTTCTACCTTTCTCGTCCAAATTTTCACCTCCATTATTTGTCATAGCTGGGCTTACCCTGAGAGAACCAACATGCACCCAAGTCCTTGCTTCAACCTAAGACATGAAAGTGAAATGTTAACTTGGTCCTCAAGGCAACAAGGAACCAAGTATTCATTTTAAAGCAGGAGGAACATGCAATCTGATTATCATTTCTGAACATGCACATCCTGAAGTGTCCCAGCCCGACAGGACTAGAAGTAAGAATACTCGAAGGCTGGAAGGCTGTTGTGCAGTCTTTACAGGAAATGTCTGCCTTGGGTAGGCAGGCATGTGAAGGAGATGTTTACCTTTATTGCCCCTCAGTGTTAGTAAGGTATACTTGACAGAAAAGGTATATATTTGAGGTATACAAAGTATATCTAGGTGACTTTGACATAAGCATCTCTATAATCTCACATGGTTGCTATTTTAGCAGTGAGAACAATGAAGATAAACAGCAGCTTTCAGTTAAATGAAGGTAAATTACTAGCTATGGTCAGCGTGGTGTGCGCTTTCAGCACCAAGTCATTTTGTGTGAATGGTATTGACCAGCATCTCCTCACTGTCCCCTTCCCATGTCCACCATTATATTCTTGTTCTTGGCTTTTATGAAATTGACTTTATTGGATTTCACCAAAAAAAAAAAAAAGTGAGGTGATACATGAGAAGCTGGAGCTCATTATAAGTATAGACATCCATTCCTGGGTGACACCTTCAAGACCACCATACTGGAGACCAAGGAAAGCACGTGTGAACCTGTGAGAAACACACACACACACACACACACACACACACACACACATGCGCGTGTCCCAACATAGCAATGCTGTCTTGTCTTTTTGACAGTAGTCACTCTAACAGCAAACAATGGGAAGTGCTAATTCATGTGGGTTTTAACTTGCATTTCACTGCTGATTTGTCAAAGTTAACACATTTCCTTTTTTTTCACTGAGATTTGTGCATGTCATGTAACAGATCTTACCAAACTTAGACTTACTTCTCTCTCCACAGTCCCTCCCATAGCCCCCCACTGGATTTTGTGCATTTTGTCATGTATGTTAAGTCAAGCATTTGTACCCAAATGTCTCTAGGTACAAGTTCGTCCACTGGACTCCAGTCAGCTTATCTAGGGTCACGCCCTTAATTCCCCCTCAATCAGCAGTCGCCAGTTGGCAGTCATCAGTTCTTCGGCCAGGGTTGGGGCTACCACCCATCTCCTTTATTCTATGCTGGGATTTGTCTGATCACATTGACATAGGTCTTGTGCATGCTGAGCTGTCTGTTGTGTCCCTTTGCCTATATTTCAGTTGGTCATTTGTCACTAGCTGCTGGGTTGAGTTATTTGTTTTTTTATATTAACTTGTTATCAAATATATGATTTACAACTAGTTTCTCTCTTGAAGTTCTTTTTTCATCCTAGATTATTTATTTTGAAGAACAGAAGCTCACAATCCCACTAGATAATTTTCAATGTGTATTTTTATAGAACTTTGGTGCATTGCATACAATGTATCTCAATCATATTCAAACCCTCTCACCTATCTGCACAGCCCCATAGCTCACCAACAGGATTTCACGAATTCTGCAATATATGTAAAGGCCAACTTAGTCAAGTTTGTGTGCCCATGTGTCCTTCAGTGTATTTATCCACTGGACCCTGTTTGGGTTCCTTAAAGAAGATCAGTTCTCCCTCTCCCAGCAGTGATCAGCTGCCTATAGTTCTTCCTGCCCATTTACCCAGTTCTATGTTGTTTTTTGTCTGGTTGGGTTTGCATAGGTCTTGTGCATACTGGATCCATTGCTATAAGTTATATGAGCAAGTTCCCAGAAGCCTGGAAGACTCTGGTTTTTTATTTTTAGTGTTACATGAGATTTAGTTGTTCAGATCATTATCAAGAAGATATGCCTCCTTTTTTATTTCTATGAATTCCATAATTTCAAATCTTATGTTCCAGTCTTTAATCTTCTTTGCATTAATTTTTTTAAATGATGTACGAATGGTTCTGTTTTCTTCTGTGTGCGAATATCCAGTTTTCCAACAACTATTTATCAAAAGACCATCCTTTCTGCATGTGTGTCTTGACTCTCAATGATTTTATGTATATAGATTTTTTCTTCTGTATTCCTTGTTCTGTTCCATTGGCCTATGTATTTTTATTCCAGTTCCATACTGTTTTACAGTAAGTTATTTTTGTAGTTTATCTTGGATCCAGGAAGCATGATGGTTTCAACTTTGTTCTTCTCACAGAAGTGCTTTCAGTATTTGGAGCATTTGAAGCTCCATTTGTATTTTAGGATTTTATTTCTAATTCTGTGAAAAATTTCACTTAGATTGTGATAGATATTTCATTTGGTCTGTATTGTGTTTTATATAGTATAGGTATTTTAACTATATTATTTGTTACCTGTGAAGAAAGGATGTCATACTCTGTGTGTGTAATTTTTATCATTAATGTTTGATGAATTTCAGTGTACAAGTCTGGTACTTTACTTGAAAAAGGACAGTGGGAATGATTTTCACCTCTTAAATTTAGTAAATAGTCATTTTGTAAACTAACATAGATTTTAAAGAATGTTCCCATGTGTCTAATGAGTTCATTAGAACTCATGTGTTCCCATGAGTTTCTAATACTGCTGGCTGGAAAAGGCCATAAATGTTCTATGCATACTTTGGATTGGTAGTGTTGTTAGTTTTGTTGCTTTATCAGTGACTTTATATATGGGATAATCTACCTACTATGAGGAGTGGGGCTTTTACGGATTAATAGAAGCCTCATGAAACAGTTGTGTCCATTTCTTTACCCAGATCATTATTCTCTGCTTTCTATGTTTTATTGTGATGTGATCATTACAGATTCCTGTTAAACTGACACTTTTGTCATTATAAAATAACCTTTTTTTGCCTATAACATTTTATATCTTTAACTGTTTTGCTGATATAAGTTGATGCTCATTATTTATTTTACATGCAGTTTCTTTTTCTGCATCCCTTCTATTTGAACTTATATGCATCATTAAAGTGAAACTGATCTTTTGGAGATAATATAGACTTTGATTTTTTTCCCTCCTTCAAGTTCCTGGAAAGGTTAATTCATCAATATTTAAAGCAATTACTTATAGGTAATCTTACTCTTACCATTTCATTGTTTGCTTCATACTGTTCCTTTCTTCCTCATTGTGTCTTTTGTAATTTCATGGCATTTTTTTAAATGGGTGTGTGCTTTAGTTAGCTTTAAGGGATAACAGGATACAGACTAGAATCCCTCATAAGGGAGTCTCAATTGTGAGATTTCCTATATCAGATTGACCCATGGGAATGACTGTGGGGTTTTTTCTTGATTGATAATTGATGTAGGAGGACTCAGTCCAATGTGGGTAGTGTCATTCCCTGGCCTGAACACGAAGTCTAAAGAAGTATGAGTCTGTGTGAGAGATCCAGAGAGTGCGCTAGCAAGAAGCATTGCTCTGTGATTTCTGCTTCAAGCTCCTCCTGGAACTCCTGCCCTGACCTTCCTCAGTGATGGACTGTGACCTGGAAGTATAAACCAAATACATCCTTTCCTCTTCTAAGTTCATATTGGTCAGAGTAGTTTTATTATAGCAATAAGACACATGGGAACATTCTCCAAAATCTATGTTAGTTTACAAAAAGACTATTACTAAATTTAAGAGGTGAAAATCATTCCCAGTATCCTTTTCCAAGTAAAGTACCACCATATTTTGTGTATTATTGATATCTCAATGAACATATTTTATGTTGTATGTTCATTAATAGGTTATTACAGCTTTAGTTATTTTTAACACTTTTGCATTGCACTTTCAATATTTGAATTTAAAGTAATTTATGTACACAGTAATACAATATTTAGTATTCAGAATTATATTATATACTTACTATAAATAGTGCGTTTTATGATTTTATTTTTTCTTATTACGAATTAAAATCCTTTTGTTGGGATGAGAGAGGCAGCTCTTAAAAGATGACTGGAGTTTGTCTCCCAGCATCCATGTTGGGTGGATGGAACTCTACCCTGGGGATTCAACACTGTGTTCTGGTTTCTGTAGGTACCCCCCCCCACACACACACATGCATACACACAGAGTCATACAGGCTTTGAAAAATTAAATCCTTGGAATTCTTCAGTTTTAACATGAGGAACTCCTTAAATCATTTCGTAAAATGTTGGCCTATTGATGAAAATTCCCATTGCTTTTCATTTGCTAAGAAAATCTGTCTCTTATTCATTTCTGAAGGACAGCTTAGCTGCAAATTATATTCTTGGTTAATATTTTTGTCTCTATTTCAGTTGCTGTATGCATACTTTGAATATCTCATTTTCTGTAACTTGGCCTACAATGTTGGTGTTAAGATGTCTTCTATAGCTCTATGAAGGGTCCCATGTTTGTGATGGATTATTTTTCTCTTGGTGCTTTCAGAGATCTCTCTTTGTCTTTTGATAGTTTAATATTAATGTGTCTTATAATTTGGTGGTTGGTTCTACTAGGGAAGCTCTGAGCTTCATGGTCCTAGATTTAGCCTTCTCTCTCAATCTCTGGGTAATCTTCAACCATTGATACTTTACATGCATTTCCTTTTCATTCTTATCTCCTCTGGGACTTTCGTATGATCTATACTCATCTCCTATACTCATTTAGGGTGTCCTCTAAATTCCATAAGTTTTCTTCCTTTCTTAATTTGTGTAAGTTTACCCAGCTTTGGTTTTCTCCTCTGGCTGGATAGTTGCTGGTTTCTTGTCTTTATCTTCACAAGTGCTTTGTTCTGCTTAACATTTGGTGGAAATGGTCTCATTTGCATTTCTTTGTGGGCTAGTTCTGTGTTTGTTTTTAATATTTTATTCTTTGTATTTTTCAGCTACAGAATATCTGGGATTTTGAAGAGATTTCTGTCTCTGTGTTGACTCTCTCATGGATATACAGTGTTCCTTGAGTTGTCTACATGTGTAACATGCTAAGCTTAACTGAATATTTTGAATTCATGGGTTAATATATTCTCCATCTCTATTGTGTGAGGGTTAGGAGATTTATTAGTTTCTTATGATGCTGTCATTCTTTCCAATTTTAAAAAATATAAATAACATTGTGTTGAAGTCTATAACATAAAAGGCCTTTAACATAGCAGACATGTTTTTCTAGCTTTACAGATGGCTTGGTAGATTCTGAAGTTCTCTTGTCGGGTTTCTGATTGGACACAACTACCTCTAGGATTGCAGCTTCATAGGGGTTAGGCTGTGTCCTGTAACATCCACTGAGCCTTCATGTATATACTCAATTTGTTGATCTACTACAAAGGATATGAGTAAGTGTAATTCTGGACAAATACCCACATAAAAAGGACTGTTTCTATTACTGTGGGTCTACTGTGTGCTCTAGTGTGACTGGAATTAGTCCATGGGACCTCTTCTAGTTCTGTAGTCACGTCACAAGAGAGAAGACCTGTTATCAATGAAGTACACAGATGTGTTTTCTGAAACACCACTTGTAAAGCTCCAGTTAAGTCCTCGAGTGGGTACTGTAGTAGGTAAGACAATCATCAGACTCCGAAATGGCACAGGTGTTGCTGGAGTTAATCACAGGGCTGCTTCAGGGTTATGGTTGGGTATGAGGATGGTGGGCTTATTTGGGGGGATCCTGGTTAGTGTGGCCCATCTCACATCCCTGGTTAGGCAGGAGTACCGCTAAAATTCAGTAGCTCAGAGTCAGGTTCTTTAAGTAACAAGCAAATCAGTTGCAGAGACATTGGGTTTGGAGTTTGGATAGATGTCTCTCCTTCTGGATCTCTAGGTCAAAAATATTGATTCTGGACACGATAGAATGAGGCTGGCACCAAGTCGCAGGGATACTTGGAGATACAGTGAGGTCATGTGTATATTACATTCTTGGAACATAAATGACATGTTTTGCAAGTGGTTTCTAGATGGACAATACAGATAAAGATGTGGAAGTGTAGGCCAGAAACAATATCACAAGGATGCTTCAGTATTTCAATTGGTTTCAGAACTGGAATTACCAGAGGACATGAATTGGAGGGAGGAGATGATTTAAATGAGGTAGAAAGTGGGGTTAAAGATGAGTCACTGTAAGTCTAACTGTATTCAGTAAGCCTGTCACTCATGTGTGGGCATTTCTCTTTGCATATTTGTTCCTTAGTTTGGGGATTTACCAGACTCTCATAACCCTTACTTAAATATCAATGCTTCAAGACAGGCAAAGTTTTTGATTATTAAAAATTTGCCAGTATGGCTTTTGGGGCCTAAATACCATCTGTTTTTGAGAACTGTCTACTTGCAGATATCAAAACAATGTATTTTGTCACAACTATATAAATAAATATCTGTAAGGCCAATTTGATCTATAATATAGTTTAATTCCAATGTTTCTTTGATGACTTTAAAATTATTCGGATTCATTTCATGTGTATGAGTCATTTCCCTACATATATTTAAGTGTCAGATCCCCTGGAACTGTGGTTACTGTTGTTACCTGCCAGGTGGGTGCTGGGAACTGAACCTGGGTCCTCTGCAAGAGCTTACAATGGTCTTACCTACTGAACTATCTCTCCAGTCCCCTTTAATGACTTTTTGTCTAGACTACTTGTCCATCAATAGCATTGGGCTGTTAAAATCTCCAACCATTATTACGTCAGAGTTTATATGTCCAGTTAGAAGTAATGCTCACTTCATAAATTTGGATGCTCTGGCATCCTTTTTGTTTTAAAAAAAGGATCTTTTCTCATTATTTAGTGATATTAATTAACATTTTATAACATTTAACATTTAACTTAAAGCCTCCTTACTTTTCTAATTTTTCCACCTATTTTTTTTTTATTTACATGAGTTTTTTCTTTGTGTCTTTCCTTTTTTTATATGGCTCTACCAATCAAGTAAATTTATTATCAGGGACATATGTTCAAGGTCACACTTTATATTCATTCATTCTTCATTCTTTAATTGAGGAAACTATTAAGTTTATATTTGAAGATATTGTTGATATTCAAGAACTTGTTCTTTGGTTATATTTTTAAAGAAATCCTGTAATCCTTTTTTCCCCATTACTGTTCAATGCTGCTGGATTTTTTTGGATGTTTGATTGACTGTAATCAGAGAGGTTGATATCCTTGAACACTGGTGTATCTACTCCTCCGGTGAATCTGAGGCTTTTCCTGTTTACATTGTTAGAACTTTCATCCTTTCTAAATATTGGACTCCATTAGGCATTTCCTTTAAGGATAGTCTACTCATCTGCATTCCTGCAGGTTTTACCTTTCTGGGAATTTTTTTGTTTTTCTGAAGAAATACCTTTTCTGGGTATAGGATTCTTGCCTATCACTATTTTCAGTATTTTGAATTTATCATCTCATTTATCTTGGTCATAAGTTTTCTTCTGAGAAATTTGTATTAGTCTTCTTGGAAATCCCAACTTGACATTTTTCTCTTGCTATGTTTAGGGTTTCTCTCTTTAACTGTTATTGGCAGTTTCTCAAAGATGGACATTTTGAGTTGTGTTTCTGTGAGGAATCTAAGTTTCTGCCTCTAGATGTTAGTATCTTTACCAATAAATGGAAACAGTTTTTGTTTATAAATAATTTTATTTATGATATTTAAGTCATAATGTATTTAATAATTACATCTAAAGATTTCAAGTATTCTAAGAACACGGGGAAAATCTCAACTATTAAAAATATATTATGGAAGAGGGGACAGTAAGAGCCAGGATTACTGCATGAACATAAAAAAAAAAAAAAAAAAAAAAACAGAATTTTAGGCATCTGGAAACTTGCTCATATGAACGTGTAACAAAGGTGACGGCACGTACAAGATTCATGCTGACTCAGTCATACAAATACCCAGCATAGAACTTGAAAAATGGGCAGTAGATTCCAACCTAAGCAAAAGAACTATTGGCAATTGATCACTGCTTAGTGAAGGACAGTTGATCTTCTTTAAGGGAGTGACTCTAGATAGACTGACTAGACCCCAGTGGATGAACTTGCATCAAAGGACCTCTGAGTACAAATGCTTGACTGGGTAGGCCTTAACTTGTATGACAGAATGCATGAAATCAGGCGGGTGTGGGTCTAGGAGGGATGCAGATATGGGACGGGTATAAAGATGATTAAGATGTATTATATGAAATGCATAAAAACTCCATAAAATTTACAAAAAATACTTTTTTCTATATCTCTTTTGGGAAGTCCCAAATATGTGTATTTTCTCAGTTATGTCCTCTTTGTCTTGGTTGAATTAATTGGTTTTTCATTCTTCTTATTCTTTTCTCCTTTTATTTCCCTGTGTTATTTCAAAAGACCTATTATCAAATTCAGAAATTCATCATACAAAGTGATCCTATCTCTTGTTGAAGCCCTCGATTAAAATTTGCATTTCATTAAACAAATTTTTCAGTTCCAAGATTTGTGTTTGGTTTCTTTTAAATCTGTATGCTGAATTTTTATTTCATATAGTGATTTTTCTCTGCTGAAGTCTCTCTCTGAATTCTCATACCTTGTTGAATTTTCTTAAGAGTATAATTTTTAATTCCTTTAAAGCCTTTTTATAGATTTTACGTTTGTTTAGGATTTCTTGTTGGGAATAGCTGTGCTTTGAGGATTGGGTTACTATACTATTGAAATATTTATTTATTTATTATCTATTTATTTATATGTGTTTGAGTGTATTGATGGATGCAAGTGCTACTGTGTCATGCAATTCCCGTGGAAGCCAGAAGAGGGCGTTGGATGCCCTGGAATTTTGAGTTCTGGACAATTGTTATGTGGACGCTGGGAACTGAACCTGGGTCCTTTGTAAGAGCAGTCAGTACTCTTAACCACTGAGCCATCTCTCCAGTTCCTCTTATGCTTTAAAAAATTTTTTATTAAGCTTTAGTTCATTTCATAGAATAGTTCTTAATCAAATTTAAACCCTCCTATCCACGCTCCCTACCCCCATCGGACCTCACGAATTCCGCCACGCATGTTCAGTCTTATCCAGTCAAGCTTTTGTGCTTAGACGTCCTTTGGTGCAAACTCATTCACTGGAGTCTAGCCAGTCTATCTTGAAAGGGTAGGTAAGGACTATGGTCCTTTACCCAGTAGTAATCAGTCTCCAGTAGTTCCCAGAGTAGGGCATGCCTGCCTCCCGTTTCACTCACTCCACTCTGTGTCCTGGTCTGATTGAGTTGGCATAGGTCCTGCTATGCTTTAAAAAAATTCTTTTATTAATTATCTAGGAATTTCATCAATGTATGATTTTTGTTTATATTCACCCAAACTATTCCATCTAATTTCTGCCAAATCAAAACTCACCTCCGCCTTGAGGGGGTGAGTAGGCTCAGAGTCAACAAACACACACTTGGAGCTGGGTGTAAAGCATACACTTGGAGCTGGGTGTAAAGCATGTGGTGGGCCAGCCGCTGCCAACTCAGTTTATTCAAGGAAGTGCACAGAGTTATATGAGTTTGGTTAGCCAATTGCCTTATGGGGTGTTTCCCCTACTGCAGCCAATAGTAATCCACCCCCAGGTACATGATCTCTCCAGTTACTGGACAGAAACTGGTGTCACGCCTGGCCAGAGCCCAGCGCCAAGCCCACAGAAGTCATTCCTCCATTCCTCATGGCAGGCAGGCTGGCTAAGGTCCACACTGCAGTACACCATACAGTAACTTACTGACTTCAATTTGTGCTGTCCATAAATACGTATGTGGGGGGGTTGTGGGTATGTGGGTCATGGAGCATGATTCACCTGCCAGAAGCCTTAAGGAAAATGGGTCGGATCCCTTCCATATTAAAACTGAATGCTTATCTACACTTTTGGGTTCCAAAACTTGCCTCTTACAATTTATGCTGTGGTTTTCACTGTGTAAAGCTTTCTCCTGGAGATGAGTTGTAGGCTGCCAATTTGCAAGGTTTATTTGCTTTTTTCCTTGGGGTGCAGAAAGCTGCATAAGCTGCGCTTTCTTAGGCTGTAATTAATTTTTGCAGTGCCTGAGGTTTTGGAGGGCTAGCCTGCAGGGGACTGTGGGATATGGCACTCGTAAGAATGGGTATTAGGTTCCTAGGATGGGTTTAAGGATGAGTAGCTCAGACTCAAGACAATCTTTAAAAGAAAGAAGCAAAGCCAATAAAATGCACTAGTCCATCTATCCAGTTGGGGTCCAACTGTTGCTAAAAAGGAAATCCTTATGGTAAAACAAATTGCCCCTAACAGCCCCTGCTCTTACCATGGAGACGTTTGTGAATCTGTAGGTGACTGTTAGCTCACTCATCTGGTTCTTTGCCCAGGTGGTTAGAAAATGTGCCAGCTTTGTTGAGGCCTGAATGCAGCAGGCTGGCCAGCTGTTTAGGGTTTGTAGTGGATGAGGCGGGTAGTTCTGCTGCTTCTCGGAGCTGCTACCTGAGCAACTCTGGGCAAGCTGCCTGCAGGAGTGCGGGTAGACGTGGTCTCAAGGTTGTGCCACGTAGTATGGAGGTTGGGGGGCACACCGTTACCTTGGCACTTTCTAAAGGTAATACAGCTGCATGGGCTATGCAAAAGTTTCTTAAACAGCTGACAAATAATTGGCACTGGAGTTGGCTGGAGGTTTCGTGCTTACCCTTTCCTTACGATACCTTTTGTGTTTCTAACTAAGCCAGAACAGGGATATGGGGATGGACGCTGCGTGTGCTATTCTCTGTGTCCAAAGCCTTCTGAGTCTGTGCTATGAGGCATTTCTACTGTGTCTCCACCGCCTCTGGTGCTCTCCCTAAAGCACTCCAATTTAGAAGGCGCTGATTTTCATTTGTTTTGATCCCTCCACCCCGCCCTTGGAGATAAGTACTTAAAGCTTCTTACTAACATCATACAATAGTTCCAGCCTCAACTTCTTGTCTCATTTACCATTTATTGCCATTCTGCTGCTTGGTTCCCACTGTCAGAATAGTTGCATGGCTGGCGCTTGTGAGCAGGCTTACTCCATGTACAAAGGGAGTGGTTATTCATGCAGTAGGTTTAAAGTGCTTTGAATCCCACTCAGGACAGAAAGGAGAATTTAGCACCTTCTTCTCTAGAGAGGTCAACCTGGCCGGTAGAAGTCACTGTTTGCAATTTATGCAAACCAACCCCAGATTACTGTCATTTTCTCTATTATCACTCACAACCATATGTTCAGAGTTATGTTTATTTTCTTTGAGGAATTTGAGTAAACTGCAGCTCCCTGCAATTTGAGTAAACTGCTACTGTGAATTTCAGTAAATGCATGGTGTTAAAATTATGACTTACTGGTTTAAGTAACTGCACTTGACCTGCTGGGAAAGGCCTACCTTGGGAGGCAGTCTATAGGTGTCACCAAATTACATGCTAGGTAAGTTTTTGAGGTTCTGAGCAACAAAACTTAATTTATTTTCTGAGGTATATGTTGTATTTTGAAACCATGAACTCTGTCTAAATAGCCATAAGTAAGAAGTGTCATTTAAATTACGTATTTTAAAGAATATTTTTGGGGTAAGGTAGAAATTTCAGCATTCTTAATTTGCTACTTAATCCATCCATAGATTTCTCAGGGTTTGAATATATTCAATTTATCCTGAGTTGTTTTGAAATTTTCTTAGATTCTCTGCACATCTAAATACAAAATGTCACAGATTATTATTTTTCCCTTTTGCACCTTTTGTATAGGAAGTTGTTTTTCATACAGTGAATGAATAAAGAGATTTAGCAAAATAATTTTAAGAAAAACCTACATTTCATATATAAAAGATGGTATGTGGCTTTTTGAAAATTTTCATTTGCTATGCCATATTATCATTTTTGTAATTATCTTGGAGCAAACAGGGTTTGCTTGTATTTGTTCATACAAAATAAATATCTTTCATCTTCTATAATCTGTGAGACAGATTTTTATGTGACAGTTTAAAACAAGGTGATGGGCTATTTGTAGTATTCCTAAAGATTATGAAATTGAAAATTGGTGACACAAATTCTTCTGTTCTGTTACAACTGAGTCTGTCCAAGGGTTTTTTAACCTGTTGCCAGTTCTGGTGATTCGGTCCTTGGCTTGGAGCCTCTCCCTTGCTCATCAATGCCAGCCATGTAGTGTCTTCAAATCTCGGCCTTTATAGTACTCTTTGCCAGAGTCAATCATACATCTCTCTCTTCATTCCTTTGATGACACTTTTGATTGTCTACACAGGTAATCCAGGATTGTCACTCCATATTAAGATGTCTGTAAACATCTGTCATTGGGTAAACTAGCAATCTGCTTCTAGAAATTAGGAGCTTGACATCTGAACTGTGATGTGGATGGACACGGAAAGCCAATGTCCATCTTGCTATAACCCCTTTCACTGTGTCCTTTCTCAAGGCCACAGTTTCCCTTAGTGTCCCCAAATTTTCATGAACCACCTAAATATTCATAGTCTTATAAATTTAGTTAGTTAGTTTGTTTGTTGTTTTAAATTTACTGAGCGTGGGGCTAGAGAGATGGTTTAGCAATTAAGAACACTGGCTGCTCCTCCAGAAGACCCCGCTTTGATTCCCAGCACTTACATAGTGGCTAACAATCAGTTCCAGGGGATGCAACACTCTCTTCCGACCTCCTTTGGCATTGCATGACACTGGTGTAGTTATGTACATGAAAGCAATATATTCATAAATATAAGATAAAAATAATGAAAAATAAAATGTACTGAGCTCTATTTTGTAGGAATAAGAATATAAATTTTTACTGAGGGTTACACTTTCAGTTGTTAATCTTTACAATTCATAACATAAACACCAACTAGTTCCATATGATGGAATGAATTAGAATTTTAGTTATATTGCTAGCATGAGTTTAGTTTGAAGCCTATTTGATCTAAGTATTAGACTTGTAAACGTGGAAAGATTCCTGGATTAATCTGAGCTCATTTCCCAGATCTATAAAAGATTAACAGTCTTCATAGAACCATTGCATGTATCAGTGACAGACATAAAAGAGATTTTAAAATAATGCAATAGACTAATGCAGTCTGTATTTATGGCAAATGTATTATTAAAACATTTTCAACTCTTGTATTCTACTTCATGTGTATGCACTCCTCTTAAAGGAAAAAAGATTCAGAGAAGAAATTGCCTTCAGACTCTGATGAGTCCTCCAATAGTTTTGACTACAAATCTGCCTCTTGACACTCACAACAAAAGTAAGGTGGAAAGCATGTTTCTGACTTTATCCAAATTTCTGTGTCCTTAGATATCAAAGGCATTCTCCCCAAATTTATAAATTCTAGTTTTAAAAAATATTTGAAATGTATGCAGTGTGATAGTTCTAAATGTCTTCATTTTGAAATGCCTTTTAGCATTAGGTCTTAAAGCATCAGTCTTGTGAGTTCTTCTTTTACTAACATCTGAATCTTGTAGACCCTAGACCTCAAGTGCATAGTCTCAGATTGTACATCAATACGGTAATCAAAAAGGAACTGTTCTACCACACTGCTTGCTGAACTACTGCAGTGTAAGAATAACTATAGTTAAGAAGAGCATTGAAATGTGATGAGCAAAGAGTGAATTCTTTCAAAAGAGAAAACTTGGGAGTATGAATCATTGGATTTGAGTCACTGGTTTAGATTGGGGAAACAAGAAAATGGCCTAATTAAATGTACATGCCTATGTATTTGAGTTAATATGTATTTTTTTAATTACTAGATATAAAGTCTGTGACAAGGATCTTTGCTCCAAAGTACAGTGCTTGTTACAAATTAATTGTATTGGTATTTACCTCATAAATTTGTCAGGGAACAACATCGATAAATATTTGTGTAGCAAATGGAGTGGATGAAAGGATACTAGGTTGTCTGAATGGTCCTCTGTATCACGGAGATGAGATGAAGAGGTTGTATAATTTCTCCTATAAAATGGGTAGTACTGTCAACATGCACAAGACCCATTTCGGCTCAATCAGACAACCCAGCATAGAACAAGAGAAAGGGGCAACAGATCCCAACCCTAGCCAGGGAACTATTGGCAACCAATCACTGCTGGGTGAGGGAGAACGGTGTTTAATGGATTGACTCTAGATAGACTGACTAGACTCCAGCGGATGAACTTGCACCAAGGGACATTTGTGTACAAAACCTTAACTGGATAAGACTTGCATGAAATCCTGTGGGGAGACTATAGGGGAACCGTAGATGGAGGAGGGGGTCTAAATTTGTTTAAGATCTCTTATATGAAATGTACAAGACACTCAAAATTTTTAAACGGCTATTATATGCATCAGTACCTTCTGCAGTCTCAACAGAGTGAGAACGGTCAGGACTGGAAGCTTTGTTAAGATTAGCTGATGTAGGATATAGCTGCTTTATTGATTACATACTTGGGAGTATTTACTCTGAACTGCATTTCTGTGGTTCATAATCACATAGAAATACTTTATGATACAATTTAGGATGTTTCATGAGAATGGCAAGTACAAATTTGTAGAGGCAAACAGAGATTGCAATAGAAAGCTCTCACGAGGCCACTGTATACTGCCTGTATTTCAGAACTCTGGAATGTTGATGAGGATGGCAAGCTAGTGGCTTGCTCAGGGGAAAAAGGAATATACAAAATTAGTGATTTCTCCGGAATGGACTCCTTTAGGTAGCAGATTAGGGGAAATACAAGTCCCGAGAATAGTAATGATAGGTAACATAAAGCAGGATGAAGTGAAATCATATGCCGAACACAAAACAGAGCTTTATGTTGGACCCAAGTTGCTATTTGGTTTAAGAATCATGGTCGCCTCATAAAGAGGAAGTGTTGACAGAGATGCTTTCTATTTCTGTGAGCAATTTAGATCTTCTTGTGAATTTCTGTTTCTTTCAAAAGTGCTGCAGATTGGAATTTATACTTTCCTATAAAAACACATGCATCCACCCCTAGACATGTCATATTCAAACTGTTGAAAATAAAAGTACAGAGAATAACTTGAAAGCAATCAGAGAAAAAAAAGACAAAGTATTTTCCAAGAAAAAAAAAATATGCTAGTAGAAGTCTTCTAATCAGAAAACGGAAAAATCAGAAGAAAATGAAGTGAAATCTTTAGGGGTTAAATAATGATATGCAACGAAGGTATCACTCAGATATCAAAATAAAAACCCATCATTTATCATTGATAACATTGCATAGATATTGACAGAAAGATACAAATGCACACATGAAATGGATAACATAAACTCAGGGAATCTAAATAATACCACTGTAATGTAGTTCTGTTAGTGTTCTTATCGTAAGTATATCAGTTTGCAAAATATGGCCTTTCCAGAAACCAGGCAAAGGTGCTCTAATAATGCCCTTGTATTAGCTATTAGAGTATCATGCAAATCCACAATTGTCTCAGTAAAAATAACAAAAAAAGCAAAATATTTTAAAAGAATAACATACTCAAAACCATTATAATGACAGGTTATATAAGACAGACACATGTAAAAGAAGGAGGTACTATTAGTTACAATAGTTATTGTAAAAATGTTCAAGGATCTAGACAGAAAAAATTGTGCCTATATGGAATGTACATGGAAAATAAGCATATTAAAGAGGAAGACTTTAACAAAAAATATAATTAATAGATATAACAAATAGTATGTGTGGAAATTAAAAATTATAACATTTGACATTTAGGTAGAAAGATAAAATTTATATTACAAACTACTCTCCAGCAAATATCTCTATATATAAATATATGGAGATATAGATAAATAGAGAGATAGATAGATTAGATAGATAGATGTATCTGTCCATATCGATCCATGTCAACCTCTATCTATGTATGAAGATATAAGTTTATTACTCTTGCTACATATATTACATGGTGTAATAAATATTCTACAACTATAGCAAATGTAGAATGCCAAATAACAAGTCAATTATTCATTAAATGGTAATTAACAGTTGGCTGTTTTTGAAAATAAAGCCTGATCCATACTACATACCAACAATTTTGAGAGGTACTTCTATTTAAACACAAATAATGTACTCATACAATGGCTAGATAAAATATTTTTGACCAGTCCTTTGATTTCAGCATGTGGGGTGTCTTTCAATATAACATATGAGCAATGAGTCTTCTTGCCATCTTAAATGAAAATTTATTTAGAAACAAATTCACATTTTAAAAAATATAGAACATTTTTGCTTCTCTTATCTTTTTTACAACATATAAAACATATCTTAGGCACTGTTGCATCTAGATGGAGCTATATGATCATTTCTTTTCAAGGAAATAAGAATTTGATTTATGTTCATTACTTGAATACCAATAGTATTTATACCTTCTCGAAGCTTTCTTTCTTTTTGCTTCTGCTGTTTGACAGCAAGGAAAGGCAAGACTTCAGAAACCTGTGGAAATACTTTAAGATCTAATCCAGTATTATTGAACAATCCCATATATTTTCCATTTAATTTCTAGCATATCTAAGAATATTGCTGCACTAAGCTATTGAGTTTGGGGATTATTTGTTATGTTAGGTATCATAGGTATTGAACTCTGACAGAGACAAATATTAGATATAGCTTGGTAAGACAGCAATAGAAATTTCAACCAGTTCTGCACTAATATTAATTCAGTGTTCGTAGAAAGTAAAGTGGAGCATAGAAAGCTAATTCTGCATTAGAGGTGTGTCTGTGAATCAGAGATGGCTATGAGGCTGTTGAGAATGGTGGTGTGGACATAGGAACATTCACAGAGTTTTCCCCAAAGCTCGCAACAAGATTGATGCATACGTCCTTGATGAAAAGTGTACTAATTAAGGAAAGAGATGCACACTAGGCTTAGATCAATGTAAGCAGGGTCAGTAGTAGCCGCATAGATAGGATGGTAAAATGAGCATTAAAATGAATCTGAAGCCTAGAGCTGTGGAATGAACTTCTTGATACCTGGGTTTATTTTAATGTGTTAAGAAGTGCAGTGATACCAGACAAAATATTCAATGAGAATAAGAACACTGAGAAATAATACAAGTAGATTCAGTTATTTTTCATTTTTATGGAGCCTATGAAATAAAAGTAGAAGACAAATAGCTGGGGTGATACAAATGTCCCCTGTAAAATTCATGCTGAAATTGAATAATAATTGTGCTATTAAGATGTGGGACTTCCTTAAGTCCTAGAGCCTTAAGAATGGATTGATGTTTTTGTTACAGTGGAGGGGGGACTAATAATTATGAGAGGATTTTTATTATTAAAAGTGACTTCCACTTCTTCTTCTCCCCCGTGTTGCTCAGGAAAGTCCACACCACATGTCTTGATTTTACACATCTCTGTGCCAGAATGGCAAGAGATTCATTTCATTTAAAAATTATTTTGTCTGTGATATTCTGATATGGTGGAAAATGGAAAAAAATAATATATTTGTTGCACTTAACAAAATTGCACAATAATTTTCACACACGAGAGTTTATAATAATAAAAATCTAAATGATACAGATCGATATAGGATACAAAAAACAATTCATGTAAGGAAAATTACAAATGCACAAAATATTGGGAAAATTTTCAGTCTCATCAGAAAGAAATGAAATTTTAGATTAAAAGTTAATGCTGCTTTCACTAATTTTACAAAGATTCATATAAGGAAAATATGCACACTATACAATGTACAGTTTTATGTAATGTTGTAGGAGCAGTAGTATTATTCTTAAGTATAGAAATATGTATACCAACCTCTACCTTGACTTCATACTTCAATTATTTTTGAAACCAAGGAAAGCCTGAATTTCATCCACACCAATCAAATCAGGATCTTTAACAGGTGCCAATATTTTTTAATGCTCTCAAGCAGTTCTGATGTGCAACCAGAATTCAGAAATATTAATAAGTTGCAAAAACCTTAAAATAGGTACTGAATCAATGTTCCTAGTTTTCTTATACTGTAAATATAAAAATTAGTGCATAAACATAAAAGCTAAGACTATTCGTTAATATTATAATTCTACAAATAAGGTAACAAGTTGACACACAATAAATAAATATTATGGAGTATTTTATATTAGCTAAAATAGGTTACAAAACCATCACATAATAAAATAACTCATCCATTCACAGTGAATACAAAGCTATATAGAGAGCATGACTCAAAATCTATTTGCACACATACATTCTATTTATTACTAGAAAATAAACTGAATGTCATGTATCAAATATTTAATGTTAGTAGTCAATGAGATGGCTCAGTACGTAAATGCAAAGTTCTATTAAACCAGACAATAAGTGTTTGATCCCCAGACCCACATTTGTGGGTTTCACATTTGTGAGAGTACCAGCTCACAAAGTTGTACTATAATCTCCACATGCATGTACCTACCTACCTACCTACACACACACACACACACACACACACACAGCATTACACACAGTGCTGATAAAATTATAAAGTAACAATTTATTTCAGGATAAGTTCATGTAGTTTTGCAGTGTGGTAACACTAGAAATTTTAAGTGTGAATATAAATAAATTCTACATTTTTCATTGAAACCTCTTAAATAAGAATGCTATACTTCTGATAAAGGAAAAAAAGGAAGAAACTGAATAGTTCATTTTCTATGCTACTTAAGCACTCTATCAACGTAGCAATGGTCATAATCCGTCAACTCTTTACAAACGTTCATTTCAGCTTTCCTTTTTGTCTCTCTAGACATTGATGCTGTGTTCCTCACTTCTAGACTCTGTCTAAAGAGGTTGAATCTGTAAGTCCTAAATATTCAGAATTCAGTTGCTGATCTCTATAATTTTAGTGGATTAGAAAAGTGAAAAAAGACTGGCTGTCCGAGATGACAATTTGGTGTACCTCCTAACAAAACATGACTACACACGAAGGATAGCTATGTGCTAATAATTCTAATAGATTCCTATACTTCCTGGTCTAAAAATATTTATATTATATGAATTAGTATATAATTATCTTTGATGTTTAATGGAGAAATACTTTTGCAAGTAACATACATGGGGCATAATCTGTTTCAAAAGTGAGAATTGATTTTAATCTACTTATTCTTTCTTGGACAAATGACTGAGAATTATCCTGGATCACAGAACAGTATCTTGTGGTATTTCAAGATGCTAGACACAAATAACTTATTATGAGAAATAATCAATCAATATACTGTTTTATAAGTACAATTATGACAAAGTAGTGATATATACAACAGGAATGAAAGTGAATATTGAGCAGCCACAAATTCTGTGTATTCAATTTTCCTAAATTCTTATATCAGTTTCATAAGAAAATTAATGGAAGTATTTCAAGTAAAATCATCATTCAGTCGCACAAGTAAAAAATTCTTTGACCAGCATGTCACTGTACAGAGCACAAATAACAACACCAATGTGCTGCTTTAGAAAAATACTACATCTATTTAGTGATTAAGTGTGTGTGTGTGTGTGTGTGTGTGTGTGTGTGTGTGTGTAAATGCATGCCATGATCCACGTGTGGAGATTAGAGAACAACTTGCATTTGTCAGTTTGCTCCTTCTCCCATGTCAATCCCAAGGAACAGACTCATGTCACCAAGACTGGCAGCATGTGCCCTTAGCTGAGGAGCCTCCCCACCGGTCTTGTGCTGCTTCTTATACTCTATAATATAACTCTGTCAGCGAATGTTTAATAATAGAAAGAAAGTGGGACCCAAGAGCTATTATTTGCTCAGAAAAAGTAAGATAAAGAACATTATTTTCTAGACATGGAATCAAATAGGTTTACAAGCAATTCTACACATGAAAGATCATTAAAATCAAGGTACTTAGTTTTAATACAACTATTTGTGTTTGTTCTTTTTTTCATTTATAGGTCTGTTGGGTGTTAAAGTGGTAGAGTTGCAGGAAATATCCCCTTACAGCTTTCAAGGACTGTTAATAACTTTACATAATTATTGTTTAACCTTGTTCTTTATAGGTGATAATAACAAGGAAAAAATGATAGGTGATAATCCTTTGTAAGATCGTCTTGCTATTAATGAAAGTAATGCTTTCGTTATGCCCTCAAGTTATCTTAATGCCATCTAAAACTAATTACTTACCATAAAATTAGGACTTTTGGATTTTTGTTGAGAGACACAGAGAGGATACATATGTTGTCATTCAAAGAATTGGAAAGACATAGATGATTTGTGCCAATGTTAACTATAACCAAAAATCTGTCAGAAAGAGAATACAAAAACAGAGATTCTTAGTTTCTAGGTACAGGTATTTATGCATTTATCCACCCACCCACCCACCTATCCATCTATCCATCCATCAGAATAACTACTTCATCAAAAATCATAGTAATATATATATATATATATATATATATATATATATCATAGTCATGCAATTTCCTAGCACATTAGTAGTAAAGTTTTTAAGAGATAAACATTTTTAATGCAATAACTTTTATTGCATTTTCATGATTTTCATACAGTATAGTTTGCTGGTCTTTAGATGCCTGCCCAGTAAGAGTCCCATACTTGTATGACATTGTCTTTCCCCTTCCCAGCAGCCAACACTTGCCCAAAGTTCCTTAGGTTGGATTGGGCTATCTTATCCACTTCCTACCCAGCTATACAGCCTACTAAAGAGCAACGAGTGGCCCAGTAAACTATCACGACTGATATAATAGTGGAACATTTATCTTGAGGGTAATCTACACCTGTGTAATTAGAATTAAGGTCTGCTCAATGGAAAGGAACTCGTGTGGTACCGTAAACATAGCCAAACACACACAACTGGAAAGGTATTATAGATCTTAGAGAAAAACAGTTTCTAGAGAAACAAACTACTTCTGCCACATCCCTCAATACATAGAATGGATGTATCTCTAACTCTCACCAGAGACATTTCGTTATGCAGCAGATGGTGATTAACATAGAAACCCACAATTGGCCAATGTACAGAGGATGAGCCTGTAGAGTGCTTATCTTTGAATAGAAGATAAACATTTTTTGATATGTGCCTATTGATGATCACCTGTTTTATTAAGTTGACACTGTTAAGTATCTTATCAATGAAATGCTTAAAAGATGTCACAAAAGACAGAGAAATAATAAAATCAAATTGAAATTTAATGTAAGTATTTCCAGTAGATCCTACTTTCCAGAGAAAATGAATAGCAGAAATTTGTCAACAATTCTGTACATTTATAGATTTGAGAGGTGTCTCTCTCACAACATAATCTTGGCAAGAACAAATAGTCTGTCTTTCAAATAATTATATAGGAAACTTTATGAAATTTATGACAAGCTTGCAAAGTCCTTAAGATAAGTCTGTTTGAAACTACATATCTGCTAAATCTTTTTCAGTAAATTTGTTACATATGTAATGAATTATTGAAAAGGCCACAAACTTCTTTTATACAGGATGATGAGTTATAAAATATGAACATGCTGATATAGACAACACCAAGAAAAACATGGCATCATTATTATTCCAGACATGACCAGAGTTCCAAACTCTAATACTGAAGGCTTCGTTTGTAAATTTTTAAAATTTATAAAATGGAACTATACCATAGGTTTATTGTTTCCTTCTTTTTTTGGTATTAAATTGGTGAGATTTATCTTTTTTATTGCATATCTTGTTTATTTCGTATATGGAAATGTGCTTTACATATTATAATTAGGTATAGGATATTTGGGTCATGGAGCATGAACAATTATAGCTTTGTAGAAACTGCCAAACAATTTTTCACATAGTTTATAATGATTTATATTCTAACCAGCGAAGTATGAAAATTCTTATTGCTCTAAATCCTAGAATACACTTAGGTTTGATCAAAGTTTGATTTAGATGTTCTGGTGAGGGTAGAAAGAAACACATAAGTTTTATGTCACTGTTAGCTCCATCGATTGCCTGTCATTCATGCATAGGCCTCTTGGGCATTTCCTCCAGTGAAGTGCTCGTCAAGATATCTCCTTTCATACTTCTTCAATAATCTTAGCACCTTTAATTTGTAGGAAGTTCTTACATATTCTGAATATGAATTATCTTTCAGTTGCATAATCATATGCACAGAAAAATATCTGCTCTGCTGCCTTCACTCTTGTTGATTTCTCTTAGACTAGATATTTTACTTTTAGTATCAAATGGATCATATTTTTCTATGTCAGTTTTTGTATTCTGGATAAGATCAAGAAAGCTTTCCAAACCATAAGCTCATTAAAATATTCTATTTTCTTTAAAAAATATTTTCTTGAGAAGTTCCTACATGAATACAATGAAATATGATCACATTTGCTCCAGTTCTTCCCAATTTCCCAGTATGTCCCTCAGCACATCTCCCTATCAGCTTCACATCTTCCTGTTTCTAATAACCCCCTAAGTCCAATTAGGGATGATGACTCAGGGAGGATCACTCTCTTTGGAGGATGTGGCCACTGGTAAAATATCTATGTTCCACCGGATAGTCCTAGTTATTTTCTTTTTAAAAATATTTTATTTATTTTTATTTTTTATGTGTATGAGTAAATTGCCTGCATATATGTAAGTGTAGTGCAGTTAGAAGGGGTTAGAAGACGACGTCGGATCCTCTTGCACTGGAGTTACAGACAGCTATTAGACACCACGTGGGTGCTGGGAATCAATCCAGGTCCTCTGCAGGAAAGGCTAGTGCTCTTAATCGCTGAGCCATCTTTCCAGTCCCCTAGTTATTTTCTTTCAAAAGCTGTTCTGTTTTACTTTTTTGTTTTTAATCTTATCTCTCTGGGATTTATGTTGTCACAGACAAAGGTTTTGTTTTGGTTTTGGTTTTTTACCATATCACTATTCGATTGAATTCTGCCAATTGTACTAAACTATCATCTTCAATATGAGTCAGGTAACTACATGTCTATGAATATATTTATGATCTATTTATTCTTCCCTGCAGCTTGATTGGTTTATCCAGTACCACACTGAATAACTTAGTCTGAATTTGAAATAGGTTTTGATTTCTCTTGCTGAATGTCTTTCAGTTTATGTAGTGTTCATCACATAGATTCTTATTAATTTGTATTTGCATTGAAATTTTACAGAAATCATGTTGAATTTCATAAGTAAAGCTTTTAGCATGATTAGGACATAAGATGGTACAGATTATGTTAAGTTTTCAAACCCATGAATTTGGTATAACTCTCAATCTACTGTTGTTATATAATTATTTTTCTCCCTAAGACTATTGATATCAGCCTAGTACTTTGTTTATTTTCTAATTTTGTATCCTGTGTTTATGTTTTGTAAAGATTTTTCAAATAATTTTAAAGAACTTTGTATGTAATGTTATGCATATTTGCAAATGACATTGCATATTGATGTTCTTCTTGGTGATTATTCAAATCACAGCAATTCTAGTCTTTTCATTTGATTCTATTGTCATTTCTTTTTTTCAACTTGAAGTCTTTCTACTTAGTTTTGGCTTGTTTCAAACAAATTATAACCTAGCTGTCTTCCATTTTCTATGATCATCTGCATCTGACTCTTAAGTACTAGGATTATAGGTGTATTTTGTGTTTTCTATGTACAGCAACATTCCACTTGCAAATAATAACTCTATGTCATTCTTTTCAGTCCAAGCATTTTATCTAATCCTTACACTGTTTAAGAACTCTATAACTGTTAAATGGAAGTGGTAACATGAATGTCACTGACTCAACCCTGATCTCAAGGAAGTTTTTCAATAATTTATTAATAAACAAGATATTTGTAGTGTTTTCAATATGTTTTTCACAGAAGTAAGTAGTTTCTTCTATTCCTAATTAAAATTTCTTATCATGGAATATATATTGCATTTTATCAAATGTATTAAAGGGAACGATCTTATCACTGTTCTTATTTATTTTTTTTGCCAAGGTGGCACAGTGTGGTTATGGGCACCAGAGCATTGGTGGCAGCAGTGGCTCTTGGTGCAAACTTTAAGCATGACTCTATTAAGATGTCTCATCACTTTCTCCTGGTCATGGAAGAAGATGTAAACATGGAAGACACCGAAAAAGCCAACTGGATCCTTGATCATGAAGAAGAGGACACTTGATCATTGAGCAAAAGTGAACAGCAGTTTTCTCCAATATTGATGTCCTTCTAGTAAATCAATCAAAACAGCAAGTAACTGTTGCCTGTGTTTGCTGCATGTGTTTCTTAAACACAAAGTGTAATTATTTGAACAGAGCAATGGAAATAGAAAAATGGTCAGAACCAGAAAAATTGAAATGATAACCTTCCTGTGAGAATAGAATTCTGATTGCCTACCATGAGTCTAAAGCTGATGTCCCCTTCCATAAGCCTGGGACTCTGGTCCCAGTTCATGAGAACTGGTTGTCTCTCACGAACCTGGAGATATGGTCACTCTTCCATGAGCCTGGAGCTGTGGTCTTGTGTAGGATACCTTCAGCTGTTAACTCGATACACCAGGGTAAAGGGAACCTCAGCTGAGGAACTGTCTACATTGGATGGGCCTTTGGCTATTTTTGTGGAACATTTTCTTAATTGTTGAGTGATGTGTTAGAGTCCAATCCACGCAGGAACACATGACCCTATGTTGCATACGAAAGCAGACTGAGCACAGGCAAGTGCAGGGAGCCACTAAGACAGGAGACCTCCACGTTCTGTGCTCCAGGTTCCTGCCTTGAGTTCCTGCACTGGCTTCCCTTGATGATGGACTGTAAGCTGAAAATGAAAGAAACCCTTTCCTACCCAAATTGGTTTTGGTCAGCTTTTCTTTTTTTATCACAACAATAGAAAGTAACTAGAGCAGAAGTTAGTACTGACAGTGAGCTATTGCTCTGATGGACCTGTCCATATGTGCCTGGGAAGATTTGGGAAAGTTTTAGTGCTTTAAAATGGAAAAGTGCTTGGAGGTTACTGAGCTATTCTGTAGAAACTAGGAAGACTATGCTGAAAGAGATGTAGATGCTGGAGGCCTGACTTGTGATGCTTCAAAGGAAAGAAATGCCTTTATCAAGGTTGTTTGTGTGATATATTTTGAGTTAAGCATTTTGGAAGTGAAACAGTTTGTGTTTTACACAATGCGGGTCAACAAAAGACCAGAACCACTGGGTGAAATCTTCTTGGAACTGTTTCTTCGGGGTCAGTGCACTGAAGCTGTGGTCCAGAAGGGGCCAAGGCTGCACATCAAACTGGCAGCAGAACTTGGGAATGTATGAGTCTCTGAGATGGTACTGAGTGTTGAAAGCATGAAGGGGTCATTCAGGGAATCCGAGACTTTGCGCTATAAGAGGTCAGGAGAGGCCACTGATGACTGTTTGGCCTCAGTTGCAATGGAGATCCCATCATATTAAAGATGCCAAGACGATGGGTGGACCACCAAGGGCAATGGAAGGTGTGGAGTGGAGCCAGCCTCTGGCTATGAAACAAGCTGTGTATTCTGAGGACGGCAAAGCCAGAGAACTAGAGCTGCCCATGTCCTTTGGAGCCTAGAAATTGTGAGTGAATCCCAGAGTCCCCTACACTGCTGGACCTCGGATTTATTTAAGTGCACCCTGGTTCTTCCTTCTTGAAATAAGACAGTATGTAACTTATTTTGAAATTTATAGGAGCCCACAGTTAAGAGACTTTTTAAAACAGACTTTGAACTTTTAAAGTGAATTTTTTAAAGACTATGAGACATTTAACATACTATTTTATATTATGATATTAATATTAATCTCACATCTTGGGAAAAAATGTGGAAAGGTTATAGTTTAATAATGATGTTTGTGTATCAGTAAACAAAGGATCAAATGTTCTGAATAACTCCAATATCAGCTTGACACACTTAGAACAGATGGAACCTCATTTGCCAAATTTCCACCATTGGACTGATCTGTGGCTATTTTTGTGAGGCATTTTCTTGACTGTTGAGTGATGTATAAAGGCCCAGCACACTGTGAGCTGCCCATGCTTGGGCAGGTATTCCTCTCTTGTATCTGAATGGAGGCTGAACTCAGGCCAGTGGAGCACAGGCTGGTAAGCAGTGTTCCTCGTGGACTGTGCTTCAGCTCCTAACACTGGATTCCTACTCTGATGTTTTTCCTGAATTCCCTCAGTGATGAATTGTGACCTGGAAAATGCAAGATAAAATAATTTCTTCCTCAAATTGGTTTTGGTCAGTGGTTTTTGTTTATTTGCTTTGTTTTTGTATTTCTTTTCAATGTAGACTTTTATTGAGTTTTGTGCATTTCATATAATAGATCTTAATCAAATTTAGATGCCTTCCGCCCCCATCTGCATGCTCCCCATAGCTCCCCACACTGGATTGGATTTCATGCATTTTATCATATATGTTCAGGTCTATCTGGTCAAGCATTTGTAGCCCAATGTCCCTATGTGCAAGTTTATCCACTGGAGTCAAGTCGCTTATCCAGAGTAACCCTCTTAAAGGTTGATTCTCCATTACCTTTCAGTAATCAGTTGCCTTGGCTAGGGTTGGTTGGGGCCTCCTGTCCATTTCCCCAGTTCTATGATGAATTTTTGTCTGATTGAGTCAACATAAATCTTGTGCAGGCTGTCACCATTGCTGCAAGTTCATATGATCAAATTCTCAGAGGCCTGAAAGCCTCTTTTTTCTTCATGCACCATCCTGGCTCTGAAAATCTTTCTGCCCCAACTTCTGCAAAGGTCCTGGAGTCATGGGTGGGTGAAGTTTAATATAGGAACTGTATCCAGAGACACACACTTTACAGTCTCTTATTTTCTATACCTTGGCCAATTGTGGCCTTCTATCTGTGTCATACTCTGTTGTATGAGAAAGCTTTGCTGGGTGAGAGATGAGGGATATATTAGTATTCTGTCTACCCCCTGTTCCACTATTTTCCATGAGACTTAGATGTAGAGGTTACACTGTAGATGTGTAATTTGGGTCTGGATATCTCTCAGACACATTTCTCTGTGGGTGATTAGCTGTGGAACTCTGCAATAACCTCCATCTGTTGCAAATAGGCTTCTTTGATTAGTGGTATATAATGGAATTGTCTGTAAATATAAGTATCCATATTTAGCATATAGTAAGAAATTTCATTTGTCTAGATATATGGCAGTGATAGGATTTTCTCTAAAATCTGTGACCTCTCCAGCAATGTGTATTTTACTGTTTATAATGACATTCATGAATTAACACCCATTGAAAGGTCTTTAAGTTCAACTAGATAGATGCTGATTACCCCCAAGATAAAAGTGTCACTATTGCACCAATAGAGATTGTTTGCTGTGTCAGTCATTATGGTTATCAGGTTTTGCAAATGGTTTGAACCGTTGATTTCTTTTATTAGCATCTTGCATAATATTCCATATAACTACTAAAGCTAGTTTTTAGCAGGGAGGTTTCCAGTTTAGTTTCAGCTCCATTGCTCCATGTCTTGTGTCCGAATTTTGTCTTGTCTTCAGCAATAAGGTCTTAGCTTCAAGTTCTGTGAGATAATAAAGGCTGAGGCAACAGCTTGTGTTATTTTGGGAGTCTTTGGACTACCACCAGGTCAGTATTGTTATCACAGCAATAGAGAATCAAACTATGACAGGACCCTTCCCATGAGTCTGGAGTTGTGGTCCACTCCTGTGACTTGGAGTTTTAATATCCTCCTGTGAGCTACAGTTGTGATTGCTTCCCATGAGCCTGCAGCTGAGGTCCCTGACCATGAGCCTGGAGCTGTGGTACCCACATATGAGCCATAGTTCCATGTTCCTCTGGTGGTGAGCTGATGGTGGAGCAGATTGGTAAATAGAAGACTTCCTAATGTTGAGTATCAGCTTCAGCCTTCAGGCTGGACTCCTTACCACATACACCCCCAAAGTCCCAGGCTGTACATTTTATAGCCTTGCCACTATGTTGGGCTTATCCTTAGGACATGGGAGATTTCTGTTATTTTCAGATTTCAGTTTGGGAGTACTAATTCTCTATAATGAGCCTCCCACCTCCCGTGATGATCATCTATGATTTATTCCACAAGGTGGTCATGGTTTTCCAGCTCTTGATGTTGGACCTTTCCCATTCCAAGGCACCAGTAGGTTTTTCATTATCTTTCTATGACTCTTCTACAGTCTCAGTGTACCTTCACCTGTGCCCTCAGGAAATGTAAAACACATAATTAAACTTCTAGAAATATAAATCATAATCTGGGAGGAAAATATTATTAAAAATACTTTAAAGACAGACACTTGCTCTCTGCATTTCACCAATCGTGGAACTTTGCATTAGTCTCCATCTGTTGGAAAAAGAAGTGTTTTTGAGGGTAGTGTGAGGTATACTTCTCAGTAAGTATGAGAATGCATTTTTAGAATAAAGTATGAAATTATTTTGATCTAAGGATGTGGTAAAAGTAGGCTTTTTGTTCTATGACCTGTGTCCTCTTGAGTCATGTGTATTTGGTTATGTTTACTGTACCACACATAAGTTCCCTTTCATTGAGCAATCCTTAATTCCATTTAGACAGCTGTTGATTACCCCCAAGAATAAAGTGCCACTACTGTACCAATAGTGATAGCTTTCTGGGTCAGTCACTGTTTAGTATTCTTTACAGCTGGGTAGGGCCATTGAATGGTTTTTCTCCCTTGGCAGCTTGATCAATATCCTCTGATACCATGAGAACTTGTCTTCAGGGAGGAGGCTTCCAGGTTGGTTTCAGCTCAATTCTTCCAAGTTCTGTGACTGAAGTATGGCATCTCTTCAGCAATAGGTTCTTACTTTCAAATTCTGGGACATAATCAATGGCTGTGGCAACTGTCTGTGAGATGCTTAACCCTAAATGACTGACACATCTTCAATGTAACCTCTACACCAGAGAAGTTTCCTCATGCAGCAGATGATGATGAACACAGAAACTCACCAGGGTTCCTTTGCCGCCTACCAGTGGTGCATTTCTGGGAATAGCTCTGGATACCTACCTTCTTGTGCATGCTCAAAATAAACAAATATCTTCAGAGGAAATTCAAGTTAGAAAGCAAGTTAGAACTTTGAATTTTTCCAGCATAGATTGTCAGCTGTTTATTTTTCACCATTTCTACAGCTTTCTACTGTCTTAGGAAGCATGGACAGTATATCACATTTGACTTTTATGGTTGTTCCGTGTGGTATAAGGCACTGCTACTTTCTATTCCAGCAAAATAGGAACAAATTGTCTTAATTTACTTTAAAGCAGTTTCTTCAATGTAGACAAGTACTTTTTCTTCATAATACTGTTTATTTACCAAAACTAATTAATTTCAGTAACCTGATTTTTAAAGTCTTTTCTTCTTGTAATAGGTTTCAGTCATTTGCATGCATTTTCTTTAATATTCTACTATGATATTCTAAACTTAGGCTTATGACTATAAGGACTTCTGAAAGGGCAAAAATTGTTTCCATGTACTTAACAAAATCCTTGCTGTGCAATCCCATTCCAAGATCACAAAACAATGTTGGTGTGTTAATCAGATTCCCGTTGCTGGGACAAATGCCTGAAACAAAAATGTCATAAAAGGAATGGACTGTTTTGGCAAGCAGCTTAGGAGGTTTCAGTCTGAAGATGAGTGGCTCCATTGTTTCCGGCCTGAGAAAAGGCAGGATTTCACTCAGCAGGATTGTATCAAAAGAGGTTGCTGACTTCACCAGGGCCAGGAAGGAGAGGGGAAGAGAAGCCACTGGAACAAAATGAACCCTTCAAATCCAGGACTCAAGAGACCTGCCTGCTCCAGTAAGACCTTACCTGTGTAGCTGCGAAAGGTGTGAAGTCCGGAGTGGATTCATCTCTCATGAAGTCAGAGCTTTGGTCACTTCTCAGGGCCCTACCTCTGCACTGGGTACTAAGTCTTCAGTACACAAATTTATGAGTGGATGATGCCACAGAAACCAATTAATAGTATAAAAATAAAGGAGAAAAAGTCATTTATACTGAGATATTTTTTATTAAATTTTGCAATTTTCATATGACATAATTTGATGGCATTTAGGTCTCTTCCCCTCTCCCTGTCTCTACTCACTGTCCTCCATGATTTAACATTCTCTCTTATACATGTAATACAGCTTATAGAGTCTTATTTGTAACCCTAAATGTATCTTCAGTGATCATCCAGTAGCAGACCCACCAAGACGTCCATCCCTGTAAGACAATGTCTCTCTCCTGCCTAGAAACCATCGACTGCCAAAAGTTTCTCAGGTTGGATTGGGATTTCTTAACCACTTCCCCATGATTACTGT
Source organism: Eospalax fontanierii (assembly GCA_035773235.1). Lineage (NCBI taxonomy): Eukaryota > Metazoa > Chordata > Mammalia > Rodentia > Spalacidae > Eospalax > Eospalax fontanierii. Next base: position 11,972,227 of record CM069527.1, read on the forward strand.
GGAATTTTGTCTGGTTTGAGCTTGCTTAAGACTCATGGATGCTGTCACCATTGCTGTGAATTCATATGAGTAGCTGTCTTGGAGACTGCTTCTTTGTGGTTATCCACCACCTATTTCAAATGTCTGCCTTCTAGGGAGCTAAATTTTTCTTGTCTTTTTGAGACAGGATCTCCCTATCATCACAGATGACCTGGAGCTCATTATGTGGACCAGGTGAAGTTGTGAGTCACCATACCTGGCTCCTAAAGAAATAAAATTTGAGGAAGCTTTTTTTTTTCCTTCAGAATCTCTTCCTTAACATTTTAAAGCTAAAATTTCTATAGAAGAAATATTCTGGGAAAAAAAGTAATTAAATACACTTTGAGTGTACAAAATATGATAGGCAAATTCTGCCCAAAAGTATCTTATCAAATCATTGCCAAATAAATTCAAGATGTATATGTAATAACAGAATAATTATAACAAAATTAAAATGTTGTAATTATGAGCGATACAGAGGAAAAAGCACATATGATGTTATTACCTGCCTCTGTCTCCCTGGTTATAGGCACGCGAGGTCATTTTCTCACACTCGTGCTTCAAATTAAAGCTCAGGTTGTCACGCTTCCAGAGCAAGAGCCCTTACTCAGTGACTGAGCCCCCAATCGATCATATCTGAAAAAGGCATTATCTGTACCATTACATCTTAATCTGACCTAAGGGTAATGTTGGCTGGCCTCGTGCATGTAATTTCTATTCTGTCCCCGCCAGCTTCTTCTTTCTATGCTGTTTTCTGAAGAAGAAACGTCTCATGAGAGATTGTCATTTTGAAGTTGTGGGAATTTAGAAATTCTATGTAACTCAACATAACAAGTTGTCATTTTGCCAAAACTTCTTATCTCTTATCTCTCATAAAACTTGGAATCAATTTGAGATGAAGCTCTCTGCGGCTGGGATGACTTTCTGATTTATTAGAATCCTTGGTTAATAGCTATGTGACTTGACAGAGGAACAGGCACTTTTTCATGAAGCTTGAAAGGGTCAGTTCTTGGGATGTGCACCTATTTTTCATAGTGACAACTCAGAGATTGTGGAATTGCCTCCTGTGTAAAAAAAAAAAGATCACAACTTTCCTTATGTACCCATCTCCACACAAAAGAAATATATAGGTGGTTAGGGCTGCACTGATGAATATGGCCACTGCTCTCGAAGTTCTAGTAGAATAGACTGAAGCTGGCACTGGCGTCAATGACGCACAACAGCTGTGGCACCTTATTAGGGGACACAAGTGACATTTCTATTTCTCTTAGGTAAATGAACAGAAATACTCCAGTTATCCTCATTTTTATAACCAGTAAATATTCTTTACCCTGTACTGTAGGAGAATGACTGTAATTTGAGGTAATGCATTATTTAACTTTCTAATACAATACTTTGTAGCAAAAGCTGAGGTTTACTTTCCTGTCATGGTGAAATTATGATCTAAGCTATCCATATCCACTTCCTTATACAAGAAAAACAGTCTAACAATGAAAGCTTTACGCACTGGAGTGGAGCGATCACGGTAACTTAGGTAGCAAAGTAAAGTTATAGTGCACAGTGAAGATTAATCAGGTTTAGCAAGCAAAGAAGTGGCTTTCTTCCATTTTTTCCCTGAGAATTTAAGAAAGTATATGTTTTTACTAGTGCTTATATCGTAGAGCATAACTTTTGATTACAGAAATATTGGATTTCCATACAAGGTACAGGAACGCACCTTCATTGGTTTCCTTAACTGTATGAGAAGCACTGGATTCAAATTCTCAGTCCTGCTCTCTAAAGTTGCGGAATACCAGGAATACTTAGATTGCAAATACTCTGAAGACGCTATGCAAATATTTCCATTCTTGATCTTCTACCTTCTGCCTCTCAGTCAAAACACATTGTCTGCCTTTTTCAGGGAAGGGAAGCAGCCTTATGGGAAATGAATTATAGTTTTGGTGAATTTTTTCTTTGCTCGCTCTCACTCCTCTTGTGACCAATTAACTAAATGTTATCATTCTTTCTGTGTGCCTACTGAAGGAATCATAAATATGCCTCGGATTTTCAGAGATAACTGCGGACATCTTCAATATAAGCTTGCTGGGAAAATGGCTTTTTGATGTTCTGTTGTGTTTTGTTTTGTTTTTCTTTTTCTTTTTTTTTTTTTGGTATTGTTGAAACAGGATCTTACTCTGTAGTCCAAACTGGTCTGGAACTCACCAGGTAGCCCTGGTTATCCTGGAATTCATTGTGATTCTCTGGCCTCAGCCTTCCCAGTGCAGGGATCACAGCTGGGGACCACCACTCTGGTCTTGTCTTAGGATCTTTAAGATAGCATCACAAATACATCACGTAAAAGAAATAGTAGCTTATAGGAAGTGATTTTTTTAGATTTCCACAGTTAATATATTTGGCAAATTTGTGAAACTGAATAAATGTCACAGAACTGAGTTGCATCTTAGCACTTTGTTTTGAAATGTCATATTTCAAATTAAAGTTATCATACTTTTTCTATAATACTATTTTATTTATAGATTCTAATGAGTAGGTCCTTCTACCGACAAAACTGATTTCAAAGTAATACGAGATAAATGAGTGAGTTCTTACATACCATGCCCGAGAACATATCGGTAGGTATTTTAAGCCACCAGGAAGACCATTTGGGAAAAATAAGACATGAGCTTCTCTTCCTAAGTATTTTGTCAAGGGAATTAGCTTTACTATACCAGTGACCAGAGTCTATAATCTTTGCTTAAAGTTGATATAAAACTACAAAAAGTTATTTTACTTGTTTTCCAAAATTTCCTTATCTGTTTAAACATAATGCTCTCAGAATTTTGATTTACATTGTTTCAGGCAAGTAACCACGTATTAAACAAAGTTAAATGAGTTTAGAAAATTATTCCAAAGATTAAGGTCGATAGTAATGTACTGGAGGGAAGAGAGTTCTTTAAATGGAGTTCTAATGCTTTATAGATGGTATGTTTCAGAAATGCATGTGACTAATTGAGCATTTGGTAGTTTTGTACACATTCATAAGGTGGCAAGACGTCCAGTTTTAACAGTTGTGGCATTAACTGTGTTTTCATGGAAATCTTGGTGACATTTCAGTCCCCTTTCTTAGCTGCAGTTTACACATGAGGTTTGAGATATCCTGATTTGTAGGCTGCATTCCAGACCAATTGTCCCAGAATTTGAGCAGTACCCTCAGAAGGATAATGCCTCTTATCAACTTAAATTTCAGAATTTTTGAATTGATTCGTTCTCTGGTCATGATTAGGAAATTCTGATTAACACTCACAGTTCTTATTCATATGAAAATGTTTCATCGGTACTTCCTCTGCTTAACAAGGCTTATAGCCTAAGAAATAGGAAAATCTGCACTGCTGGAAGCCACTGTGAAGATTGTGCAGTAGATATTGTGCATTTTCATTAGCTTCTGATACTCTAACTACTTTTTCCCTCTCATATTTCTTATTTCATTTATGAACTCAGGAAGATGTAAGAAATATCTGAGCCAAACACTCGTGATAAATATGACTTTTTTCAACAAACATCTGAACCAAGAAAATGTTAAATGATCAAAACAACTTCCCTATAAATCTGTAAAGTTTATCATGTAGTTTCAACCAAGAAAGGAAGAAAATTACATATAGATTCATTATGGCGTATTGGAAAATCAACTGTACTTAAAATGCACTTTATAATCTGTAAGATTAAAACATATTTTTCAGTATGAGGTAATGAGGGGGGAAGCAGTTTTTCATATTGTATGACTCTTAGTCACAGTCAATGAAACCCTGGTAATTCTCCTATGCACTTCAGCCAGATTAGCATATACAGAGAATAATCATTGAAAGCTCAGAGTTTATAGAAATATCATATGGACAAAACCACAAATAGACATCCTCAAATACTTGTGTGGTACCTAGTACCACATACACAATCTAAGGAGCAAGTGCAAAATGAAAATAGCAGTTACCTAAAGAAATGAGTAAAAATTCACCATGGCAGCAGCAGATCATTAAACCAAACACAGGAAGCATCCACACAGGATTCTTGAGTGTCATGTTACAAGCTGGCATTCACTGTGCCCCTCACAGTGTGAAGACTCAGCAGGATGAGCCAATGTGGGTGGCTATCTCTGTCAAATGTTTACATGCCAGTTAGCTAACCTGACATTACAAGAAAACAGCGCACGGTAACACACACCTTCATGGCGATGCCCTATGATCTCATTTAAAACCACAGAAATCGGGAACAGAGGCGAATGAGGATGAGAAGAGATGCTCAGCCAGGGAAATGTCCCTGAATCTTTGCAAGATAGTGTGGAGGTGACTGAGCACTGATGACCTTCACTATTCACGAAACCAGAAATTCTGCAGCCAGTAGGAAATTGTATGCAAAATAATTTATAAGTAATAAAGCTGCCTCTCTTCTACTTAGAGTTTAGAACATGTTGCTAAATGTCCATGTTAATGTTTTCTTAGCAGTTACAACTTTTTCCCAATTATTTGCCTCTTAAAAACAAATGTATTTCTTTCAACAAATGTCTGAATGGGAATTGTAAATTATTTCTTAAATATCTGTAGTTTATTTTTATTGTACTATTATATACATATATAAAATTCATTCACTTGGAACTTCTCATGGAGTATTTTTATACAGGTTTTGGTTTTGGTTGTGTTACTTTGGTACTAATTAAAAAGGGTTAGCAATTTAAAAAATCAATGCATTTATTTTCTTGCATTCTGGTTCTTAAAGCTTGTGTGTGAGTCAAAACTTATTGAGAATCTGATGATGGCTAGTCCAGCATTTCTAGTCCAACACTTCATAGCTCCTTAATGTCTACTGCCCGTGAACTTCATTGTCTTGGTCAGTTCTGGCTAAGACAACAGGGCACCTTAGACTAGGTAGTTATGCTATGTAATTCCCTCACAGGAAGATGTCATTAGGTTATTCACAAACTGCATTTAGTGTTGACCGGATAGAATTTCATTGGCTGTATGTCTTGCTATTACATTTATAGAATTCAGCTTTTATTAAATATGGCCCCTAGCAGATTTTTATTCTCTTTTTCATTCTTAGACTGGTCATGTTCAAGACAAAATTTTATCTTATATTTACTATGGGAAACACATCCTAAATTATTTTAGTTTTATGTTTTGTCCTTTTAGACAAAAATCTAAACTAATCAACTACAGTAATCAAATCGATTATTTTTCTACAACTGGGTGTTCATTTTCTCAAAGACAATGTAATGTGTACGTCTGAGTTTAGACACTTCCCTTTCCTAGTTGTTGATCTTGTAGATGAAGAAATTCATACTTAGAAAAGCTGAACATCTTTCTTAGTCTTACTTCAACTTTCAAAACTCCTTCCATCACTAACTTGATATTAAATGGCTGAATTTGTCCAATAATAAGTATGACAGAAAAGGCCAAATGTAAAAGCAGAATACAAAATTCCCCGATAAAGAATATCATCTTGATATTCTGCATGTATTTTACACCAGTAAAGAATCTTTGCATATTTTTAAAGAGGAGAAGCTTATTCTAAATATTTATTTATTATTTTAGTTTTATATGTATGAATGTATTGCCTGCATGTATATAAATGCACCCTTATCTTGCAAAGTCAACCATGATAAGAAGAGGGCATCGGATTACTCTGGAACTGGAGTTATGGATGGTTGTTAGCCACCATGTGGGTGTTGGGAATGGATCCTGGGTCTTCTGCAAGAGTGGCCAGTGCTCTTAACCACTGAGTCAAATCTCCAGACCCAATGTTTGCATATTTTGACAGTTAGATAAGAGAATAATAAAAGGAAGACTTCAAATTACCATAGAGAAATTGAACCAGTACCAAATCCAGTTTGGTCTTTTCTGGTTGTGGAGGAGAATGGCTTACAGGCTTAACTAAATAAATGAGCCCACTGATTAAGTCTGTCTGCAAGACCTGCTTCAAGAGAGTCAAATTTCTACACACTTTTGTGTCAGTCTTTCTCCGGACCTGTGAGGAAGAAGGTTCAAGGGGTGAGGACACTGGCTAAGTAGTTTTCTGTTAGAATACAGCAAAATTACTAAGTGCCAAAATGAAAGAGAGCTACTGCCCTCAGTAGTTTTTCAAGATTTTTTCTTGCCAATTATCCCTCCTTTTTTTCCTATCCTTTCCTCTCTTCTATAACACTTTGTATCTAAAATTGAAAATAGAAAACTAAAAAATAATAACATGAAAATAATGAATATGAATTAGTCTAAAATAGGAAGAAAGTACTAAGTGCCCTAGATTTAAAACGGGAAGATTCTACAGAGTTCCTGCTGAGAAGGAGGGGGTAGGACAGGAAAGTACTCTGCAAATGCTAGAGTATGTTAGAAGATACTGGTATTATTGGGAAAGTAGTTTACAACATGATATCATGCATCAATCAGTAACAGTTCAGAAGGGTTACATTGATTTGCTATACTCATCGTCTGCCTGAGAGCCCGTCAATGATTTTTTGCTTTCTTTTTTGACTAGTTATCTAGGATGTATATGTTATATAGCTTTTCTTGGAGCCCAAACTTTACATAATTTGGCAACTCAATCTTCCATCTGGGTTATATTTCTGTTTTTTTAATGTATTGATACTTTCTTTGTGGTTGTGTATATTGGTGAATGCCTAAGTTCGTTTCCAAGCGTGGTTTCCTGCTTTTACATTGTCTGGAAAATATGCACTCTAGCAGCAGATGTGATCTCCACTTCAAGTTCTGATTACTTTAACTGAGTGGTTCTGAGTCTCAGGTGAAAGTTAGAATCAACCAAGAAGTTTATAAAACTCACATATGTCTGAGAACCACTTAGAGGGATAAGGCCTGTTTATTGGAGAGATAAAAAGTAAAAGCCAGATTTTGTGGCACCTACCTTTAAACCGAGCACTAGAGAGGCAGAAACAGTTGGATCTCTTGATATCAAGGGCAGTCTGATCAACACAGTTAGGGAGTTCTAGGCTAAAGGAAGGGGCTTAAGGAAGGGCTAAAGGAAGAACTTATCAAAAAAAAAAAAAGGAAGGAAGGAAGGAAGGAAGGAAGGAAGGAAAGGGAAGGAAAAACTTAAATAAAAAGAAAAAAAGAAAGAGAGATAAAGAAAAGGAGTATTCCATAGATGGGTGCAAATGACAGCTAGGACTGAGAAGACCTTTGAGAGCTGGTGGTGTCACACTCTTTTGACTTAAGATCTCAGGCCAAAATCCTTAGTATCATCATCTTACTGGCCATATTATCAGTTTATTTCAAATATTTATTTTATTTTATGTTTATGAGTGTTTTGCCTGAATTAGGTACGTAGACCACGTACATTTCTGTTGCCCAGAGAAGCCAGAAGAGGACATTGGATCCCTTGAAACTAGAGTTATAGATGGTTGTTAGCTGCCATGTGGGTACTGGGAAATGAACCTGGGTCCTCTTAAGACTCTGCCAGAGTATCTTTCCAACCCTATTTGGCCCATTTTAAGAATGGACATGTGTGTGCTGGAGTAAGCAGAGATAGAAAAAGGTGAGGGAATCTAAATATAATAAAAGTATATTGTATGTCATTTGTAAAAATTCAATTAAAAACTCAAAAATTAAAGAAGAAAGTCTTATATATTTTGTTCTCTAGATTTCTTTTTAATTAATCTTTTTATGTGCATATATGTAGATAAGCATATCATGTGAGTGCAATGCCTGCAGAGGCCAGAAGAGGGCATCAGATCTCATGGAACTGAAATTTTGGTTCACTGTTAGCTATATGGTGCTGGGAATCAAACCTGGGTCCTCTGGAAGAGCAACCAGTGCCCTTAACTGCTGAGTTATCTCTTATCCCTTATATTTCTGAATATAATTGTTGTTCATTATCTGGACCAACATTGCTATAACCCTTGCTACCAACACACAAATGAAAACAGAGAGAAGAAAATATCAGGACCATGGAGCCAGTGACTAGATTTTTCCATCTGTAACAAGAGCAGCTTTACAGCTAGTCTTGTATGTTTTAAACTAACCAATCATACTTTCACATTTGGTCATTTCTGGGTTCCATCATTTGACTAGCTGTTTAGCTATTCTGGAAGCTGTGTATGAGTTTATCTGTCACACTTCTACTAAACTCACCATAGACTTCTTTTTAAATGTAATTGGTTTGTCAGTTAATATATATGTACATCAGAGCAATCACTTCATTATTGAATATTAATATTTAAAAATATCCTTAAATTATTGCTCTGAGTAAAATAATGTTTGCTTCAGCATATGTCTTTTTTTGAACCTCTATAGCCATTGCTCACAGAGGAAATTCTGTGTATATAATGACATTGCATTGTCAGAAGTGGAAGTGTTTGGATGATTTCCTATGTGTGTGTGTGTGTAGATATGTGAAGTAATCTAACAAAACTTATTTTATAATTATTTAATAATAATTATTTATTATTTATTATTTTATAATAATTAAAGGTTGAATATCTTACGGAATTTATGTAATATTTGTATCTTGAAAATACTGACAACATAGTACACTCTGTGGTATTATGTGTTTACCCTCAGGAGTGCATAGTTGACTGGGACCTGCAGCTTTCTGGACATCTTGGTATCACAAGAGAGTGTCATGTCACATATCATTAACCTGGGAATAGATCAAAATTCAAAGTATGGCTTATACTAATGTATATTACAGTTTTACCATCATAAACTCCAAAATCTGAAGTCAGACCACCTAAGCTGTAGACTGTATTCTTCAGTATACATCTTTGTATCTAATCTGTCATCTATCCACATCATGTATCTACAAGTGTTTGTCAAATACAGTGTCTTTGCTTACATAATTTCAATTTAGGCAAAAATCTCAATGTCACATGTTCAAAAAGATAGTTGATTCTCCTAGTGCAGTTGATAAAAGTCAATTTTCATGAGAAAATTTTTATGAGAATTTTTTTCATGAAAAACCACAGTTCATTCAAAATTACACCTGGCATGCGTCTGGCTGCTATACAGACAGTTGGTATGAACATATTACATTCATCTATCCCCCAACAGTGAAAGTAGAAGGGACCTTGAAGCAGCAAAGAGATAGAAGTTGAAATGGAGAAGATCATATCAAGGGGGAGTGAAGGAAGAAACTGAGCCGTCCATTCCATGTGCACATTCCTGCTGTCACTCATGTCGGAGCTGGGGGATGAGGAAAAGTGATGTAGTCTGTGACATTTCAATTCGCAAGAAGTTGGATTTATTAATATCTGAAAAATTAATCCTAATTATTTTATAAATGCCTATTCTCATGAGTTCCAAAAGCTATGGGATCTTTGTTATTGTAAGAAAGGGCATTATTATTATTATAACATCAGAAACATAAGGCAAATTCTTGCTTTTTCTAAAGTTAAAGTCTCAGAAAGCCTGCTCCGCACAAGAAAATGTTTCTTATCTATATTTCTAAACACAAATGTCAACTTACTACCTGTGATATTCTGTACTTTCCTTTGTACTTTAATATATATTGCATTCCTTTTCAAGAGTGCATCAACAGGCCTGGACTTGTTTTACTTTTTTTAAGTGTGTGTGTGTGCACATTTCTGTGTAATTGTGGGCATATGTGTGGCACAGTGCATATAAGAAGTCAAAGGACAATTTTCATGTGTCACTGCGCCCTGACACTTTGCTTCAGAGGCTGCATTTTGCCCCAGTCTTGCTGGCCTGCTGGCTTCTGGGCTTCCACTCCACGTGAATGCTGGTGTTAAGGGTGTGTGCTGCTGCATCCTACTTTTGATACTGGTTCTGAGGAAAGAACTTGGGTGATCAGACTTGCATGGCAAGTACTCTTAATCCCTGAGCCATGCCTGGAGTCTTTGCATATTTCTTACAGTGAGAGGATAACAGCGCCACATAATGGATCCTGATGCTTCAGAGGCTTAGCTCGATGGAAACGCTTTCCTTGTTCACATGATCAGTGACAGAATTTCCTCCAAATCACCGTTCAAGGTTCTGGGTCCGACCTACCACCTCTTCGAGTCTAGACCACATGATAGCTATGTTCTCTTGCATTAAACACAGGAAAAAATGTAGATGTAAAACATGGGAGACTTTCAAAGACGTACGCCCAAATGGGCACACAAGATTTCTGTTCATGTTCCATTAACTGCTATACATGGCCACTATTGCCTACCAGAACAATTTAGAAATAAAACGTTTCTGTGGCCTGTATAAAAAGGAAAAGCTTCAGTGATAAACTTACTAACTAAGAATCAGTGAACTAATTGTTCATATATACCAGCAAAGACATTTTATAACTGTAGGTGACCTGTTGGTTCTGAAGCATTTTTTCTGTTTCACATGGAACTGCAAAGAATATCTTCAGTGTAAATTTTACTACAAATGTTCAGCTCTTATGATTTATTCTTAGCAAAGAAATTTCTAGTAGGAAGGGTAGAAGCACTTCTGAATTTTATCTGTGTTGATTTCCAGAAATTTCAATATGAATTATACACCTACCAGGAGTCCATGAAGTTGTCTACTCTCCCACCTAAACTTGCCAGCTTTGTGAAGTATCACTATCTGAGTCAGCCTTCGGAGGGAATAATTATTTGGCTGTTCCCTTAATCTGCATTTCTTTAATAACTGAATGCCTGCTTTGTGCTCATTGATGTCATCTATCCTTTAGTGTTGTCAGGGTGTCTTACAGCTGGTTTTCTCCTAATGAATCAGAGGGCAGCAGATCTCCTTCTGCTCATCACAACACCAATGCTATGGATTTGGAAGAATATCTCTCTGTAATTCCATATTGCCTTAAATTTGTAATTTGGAAAATTAGAATGATTTTAGAAATTAGAATACCTAAATTCTGTTAATATCTACAGAAGATAATTGCAAGTAATGAAACTTCAGGATAGGACTATGATAAGACAGGGCTCTTAATGGAGGGTGGTGACACTAGAAGTAATATCAGAAACATCGGTAACTCTAAGAGCCTGAGGACTGGCCAGAGGACTGGCATAATCCTGTGTGATGTGACATCTGATGACAGAGCAGAAACCGATGATGCACAACAAGGATTTAGAAGACCCAAGAAAATGAAAAAAAAATCAACAGAAAATTTTAGTTTTTAAACATCTGCTTTTACAAGTTCCTTAGTTAAATAATCTTGTAAAGATCTTTCTATGCCACAAGTATTGGAAAGGAAAATGTTTAAATAAAATTTTTCATAGAAGCATGAGCAAGCATGAAAAGTAAAATAAAGATTTTTGTTCTTATTCACTTCCAATCATGCTGTTTACTTTGCTTTAACTAAATTTAGATTTGATTTGCCTGCATATGCGCTTTTCATGTACAGGCACATATGTATGTATGTCTATTTTCTTGACCGCTATACCATATTTGAAGAATAATTTGGATTGTTACCTGGACTCCTTGGTATCATTACAATGAAAGCCTGGTTGGGTAGATAATAGTATGAAATGAAGGACGTGAAATATGATGTGCAAACTTGAATGACTCTAGTTAAATTTGAGCATTTCGGTAAGGGAGCTTCATAGCTATCAGAGAAACGTTATGGAGAGAAAAGATGGGAGGAAATATGCAGGGAGGTAGGAAATGGCAATGAAGGAGAACTGGAAGGAGGCATCCTGAGTTTGAGGATAGTGATTCCTGTGAATCAAACTGACCCCATAAAGAAGAGTCATGAAGAAAGGTCTGATCAAGAGAAAGTGAAGGATTCAGACAGAGAGATCTCTAAGGGAAGTGGCCATGCTTTGGCTCTTTGCTGTATTTGTATTTGGAGTCTAATGAGACCCAAGATGATAAGGCCATGAAGCAAACAGGACTCATGTATGTGACCCCTGTGTGTAGGTGTATATTATGTCCACCTTTCCATATACATAGTAGTTTCAGAAGGTAAGTCCCACGGCTTGAAATAGAGAGCAGCAATGCTAATAGAGTAATTCTGATTCCAAACACACTGCTCTTTCTGCACATTCTGTATTGAGCACAGACTTTATTGGCATCTTGTCTTCTCATCGTTTGAAACTGAATTCAGTGACGATGATAGATGGCAATTCAAGTAAATGAATGAGTGGATAAATAACTGAATAAAGAAAAATTCACATCCTTAGGTATGGAGTTTACAGCATTGCAAAGAATAAAATATGTCCACATGAAAACAAAATATAAATTTTGAACCTCATATAGATTTAGAAGTGCATTTAATAAGCATTACACCTAATTAATAAAATCAGTATAAAGAATTGTGTTTCAGGGGTTGGAGAGAGGGCTAAGCGGTCAGGAGCACTGACTATTCTTGAGGACCAGAGTTCAAATCTCAACATTTGCATGGTGGCTAAAATGATCCCTAATTCCAGTTCTGGGGGATCTGTTGCCCTCTTCTGTCCTCTGTGGGTATTAGACAACACAGGTGCACATACATACATGCATACACATAAAAAGAAAGCCCAAAACAAAAGGTTAAACAAATAGTACTTCAAAGCATAGATTTGGGACTTCAACACTGTAGTTTAGAACTTTGCTTTCATGCTTATTTAACTGTTTCTTTAAAGAAAGTGTTTAGAGTTCTTAAACTTTGGCCACTTGGAATGCCTGCCACCAGGCCTTTAGCAGATGGTAGATATGATACAGATATCCAGAGAGAGCATGCAGGAGGTCATTTACAGGATCATTTTGATCACAAGAAACACATGAAAATTTTGTAGGAAGAAGAAACATTATACGAAGGAGATCAATTAGAAAGCCACACCCTTAGCTTAGGAGAGCACACTCCCAGATGGGTTTTCAAGGGTCAGAAATCGATTGTTTGTTAAATGAACTGTAACTGTCACCTTGTCAACAAAAAACAGTCAATGACATACATGTATGGGCAAGTCTTCATTAAATGACTCACAGAAAGACTGGGAAGTGACACTTCGTGGAACCTGTTCACCTAGTAAGGGAGGAAGGATTTAGAAAGGCTTTGCAAACAGTGGAATCACCTCACCTTAGTTAGAGCTCTTACTATGCCTTGCCCAGAGACAGCCATGCCTTCTTGCTCTCATCTTCCCCTCCAGTCTCTCTTCCTTGCAATATGTTCTCCACAAGAATGCTAAAGAGAGGAAGGAATGATGCAAATGATCATGAAAAAATATTTAGTTTTACCTTCAAAATGTGTCAAGTTCTGACCACTACAAATACCCGGGCTAACGGCATCATGTCCGAGGGTGGCTGTGATGATAATTTGCATATCTTGCTTCCATTTTTGTTACTCTACAATCTTTTAGTCACACTATGGCCAGAATGCTCCTTTTAAACAAAGCCAGAAGCTAGCATCCCCTTGTTTCTTCAGCCCTTATGTGATCGGACCTCCAGTTCTGTCATTGAGGGACATTGTTAAGGTTTACTAACCTTCAGTTTTAGTTTTTTTATAATTACATGATGGTTAATTTTAATCTATGACATCGCATCATTTGTTTTCTTTCCTTGTATCCTCTTCCTTGATTTAGAGTTTCTTCAAAATAAGAATTGAAATAGAATGCATTACTAGTAAGTTGGATTCTGTTTCTATATGTAAAGTCATAGAATCTACATAATTTACAAAGGAAAAATTTCATACATACTACTATCAACAAACCCATCTAATTCAATCTATTTTCAGTAAGACAAAAAAAGGAAAGGAAAATAGCTGATGTTCCTGGGGAGTTTTGCCTCCAGAATTTACTGAATGAACTTGAGAGACTGAAAACTAGAACCAGAGTACATCAAAAACTTTGCCCTACTTTACTGGAAGCAAAATACCTATCTTTATGGGGCTGTTTAGGTCTTCCCCTGTGAAAAGGAAAAGTCTTGCTACCTCTCCCAGTAAAAGGTGCATACACAAACACACACACATACACACACATGCACACACACATCATCTTACATATCATACATAACATATTATTATTCATTCTAATAGCCTACTACATAAATCTAAAACATTAAACCTTTACCTTTACTTTTTACAAGATCTTGAAAAATGTTCATGTTTATTACTGTGTCAAAAACTCAGAACAGACATAGTGAATTAAAACAGCAGCCATTATTGGGGGCTGGGGAGATGAATCAGCAGTTAAGTGCACTGACTTCTCTTGTAGTAGGCCCAGATTCGATTCCCAGAACCCACATGTTGGCTAACAACTGTTAGTAACTCCATTTCCAAGGGATCCAATGCCTTCTTCTGACCTCCACAGGCACTGTATGACACAGGTGCACTTACACACATCCAGGCAATACACTCATACATATAAAATAAAAAAATAATGAAAAACAAAATAGTAGCCATTATTAATCTCATACTTGGCTCTCTGAGAAGAAGTGGGTGAGTTCTCTGCTCAGGATCTTAGAAGGCCAAAATCAGGGTGTGAATTCAGCCAGGCTTCCACCATTTGCAAGCACTAACTGCAGTTGTTGGTGAAATCCTCTTCCTAGTTGCTGCAAGTCTGGGGACCCAGGTTTTGCATGGCTCTCAGCTGGGGTGGTTTGCTCTTCTGGGTTGCCCACATTTTTTCATCCCCACGAATTTCAAAACAGCAGCAGCCGTCTGAGTGCTGCTGTTCTCAGAGTCTCAGACCCTCCTCCAGACACCAACCCAGGAAAACTCTCTGCCACTAAGCTGATGTGATTGCATTTGGCCCAACCAGATGATTTTTATTGCAGAGTCAGCCTATGCCAGATTCCAGGGATTACAGACAGCCATTTCTGAGGGATCATTCCAGAAACTCTGTCTTTGCAATTAACCTAATTCAGGCATTTATTGACACAGCTCCAGACATTTTCCCATGATCATTTTTTACACTTAAATGGACAATTTCTGGCAATATATAATAAATTCATTCATTCAAAATGCATGTTCTTGGATTTGAGTTTTCAAGCCTTTCCAAAAGTCATCTTTTCCAACTAATCACAAAGAAAAATACCACAGAGTTATTGCCTGTGGCTAAATGATTCTTTTTTTCAATATATATTTTTATTGAAATTTTGTGCATTCATACAATACATCTTAATTATATTTAGACTCCTTCCTTATCTTCATCCCACAAAAACTCACTCACAAGATTTCATGAATTCTGTCATACATGTTCTGGCCTATCCAGACAAGTTTGTGTACCCAGTGGTCCCTCAATGCGATTTCATTCACTGGAGCCTGTTCTGCCTATCTAGTGTCGCTGCCTTAAAGAAGATTCACTCTCTCTCATCGATCATCTGTAAACAGTTTCTCCCCCAAGTTGTGGCCTCCTGCTCATTTCCACAGTTAGGAGGAATGTCTTATAAGAGCCAAGGGTGGTGCACGGCCATAAGAAAACAGTCCTCCAGGCTTCCTTGGACTTGCTCATAGGGACTTGAAGAAAAAATGACTCTTTAGGAAGAAATCTCAGGTTTTTAAAAAAATTATTTTTATTTTGTATGTTTTATTTTATTTGTTTTATTCTATGCCTGCATTCCCGCATGTAAGTGCACCTGTGTCATGCAGCACATGCGGAGATCAGAACAGGGAGTTAAATCTCTTGGAAATGGAGTTACTGAAAGTCATTAGCTGCCATGTGGATGCTGGGAATGGAGCCTGGATGCTCTGTGAGAGCAGCCAGTCCTCTTAACTCCTGGGTCATCTCTCCAGTGCAGAATCTTCAGTTTGAACTCAGTCATTTTGTTTTGTAATTAATTCAACAAACATTTACTCTTTGTTTGACCAAAAGTCACTTATCTCTCCCTCCGTGGGGAGCTTTTCCCTCAGAAATATGGTAGCAAAAGGCTAACATCATGCTTCTCTAAATCTATTAATGTTTGGGACTAAGATTTGTAATTCTGCTTTTCTCTGCATGTCTGATTTGAATTCCCCTGAGGTAAACACAAAGATGGAGGTGCGTGCCCGGAATATGTTAGGAAGTTAAACTTTAATTGCTGAAGGATCAAGTTCAGGGCACAGTGAACACAGCAAAAAACAGAGGACAAACCATAATACTTAGAGATTTTTCTTTAAGGTGATTATAGCAAATCAATACTTTCTATAGTAGTGACTTGCGTTTTCAGATTCTATGCTTAATTTTATTTTAAAGCTACCCTCAAGATAAGAGGGTATTTTAAGCATTATACGGAGAAGACACCATGGTTGATTAGTTCAAGTTCAAGCAGCATGATATCAAGCTGGAAGCTGGCATGGTAGAGCAGAATGGAAATGAATTCTGAAGTTAGACAAAACTGGACTTGAATCATGTGTGAATCTGTAATCACATTTTCTGAAAATCAAGTTTTTATTAAAATTTGTGAAATATAGATTCATAGACCTTAGATAGTAAGACATTAGTTATTGTAGTAAAATAGTAACAAGCATGGACTAGTGTTAGTACACACTAATCTATATACATTAGTAACACTGCTGTATTTTACATGGCATACTAGGCTTCAATTCATTTTAATAACTTTCATACTGCTTTTAATGGTTAGACCAAGATGACCAACTGCAGTTAGTGTTGCCTCTGTCAATGTTTGCCTTTCCTTTATTCTCACCTGTTTTACAAACACCACCAACCAAGACATCTTTCCACAACTCTAAGCTGATATTCTGGGATCTTATGATGTCATTTTCACTAAAGTGCTAGGATACAGTGACAGTGATAATAATAAAATAATAATTGAGAGTTTCAATTGCCAAGTTTGGGGAAAGCTTTAGAGTTTTATAAACTTCCCAACATAGTATAATACCCAAAATTACAAGTAATAGACTATGATCTTCAGTTTTTAGAAAGAAAATAAAACATAGAATTTATTGCACATTTTTTTCCAAATTTGCACTGCAATTTGCAAAGCATGTGATACCCAAATCAAAATAGAACTTACTTTGGATTCGGGATTCTCCCACATTACAAAGTTTCTTTCCCTAAAGATGGATAATTCATTGGCTCTGCAATTCAGAGGAGATTCTTGGCTGGAAAAAAAAATCTCATGTTTTATTTATCACCATGTTTCAGCCTACTTTGTGTTGCTGTAACAAAATACCACAAACTGTGTACTTTATAAAGAAAAGAGGTTTATTTATCACATAATTAGACAAAGTAAAAGTCTAATATTGGCAACATCCACTATTTTAGTCTCCAGAGAGAGTCTTGTAACTGTCCACGTGGCCAGAAGGCAAGGCAGATGGAGCTGCACATCGAGAGCGTGTGTGAGATCCGGGAGCAGAATGCACAAAAGAGGGACTGGGGAGTTGCCAGGATCACTCATCCAATCCACTCTTGTGAATAACAATCTAGTCCCAGCAGAACTAAGAACTCCAGACAGTGTTGTTCTTTCCAGTGACCTAGTTCCCACTAGGTCCACCTTTCAAATAGCCATTCCAGGGATGCTTCTGAAATGTGGACGAGCCCCATCTAAACCATAGTACATCTGTGGAGAAATACTGAAGTGTCTGGTTTGCCTGGATCCGTAAAGCCGTGTATATTCTGCCTTTTCAGAATTACAGGAGAAATTTTAAATTCCATGGCAATCTGTTGGGTGGATATGTGTAGGATTAGGTGACTTTTCCTTAGAATTATAACATAAATTTAGGCTTGAGCTAAAAAGGGTGAAAACAGGCCAAAGGAAAGATCTTTAACCATGGGCAAAAAGAAGCCAGAATAAATTAAAGTTAATTAAGCATGTTTCCTGATGCTTGGCTTAAAATACTGTTTGTTAAGTTAAAAAAAAAGCATCTTGGAGCAAGGGCTGGGCTCTAAAAGCAAGGGGCCAGTTTAGGACTAGACACTACTGAAGAAATGCTGGTGAGTGAGAGAGAAGATGAAACTAAAATAGAAGGGATCTGTATCTGTATTTTGAGATTTGCTAGTACGAATGTGATGGATGTAGGACAGGGAGTTCTTTGATATGAAAATTTAATGAATATTTAATGAGTGAGCAAGACACTAGCTGATACTGACAATGTGAATTCTATCTATCTCAGTTCTGGACACGTCTGAGTAGTCTTCATAGGGATTTGAGTCAAGGCATCTCAGCAATGGAGGAGAACCAAAGGAAATATTGCAGCAAGGATAGTGCCTACTTGGAAAAGCATTTCTACATTCAACTCTTCTTTTCTTCCTTGCTTAGTCAGGTAAGCTACACATTTAGAAAAAAATACATTGAGTTAAAATACAGACTTTATATTTATAGAACTGAGCAGAATGTGGCAAGATTAACAGAAGAAAATCTGTCATGATAACATTTTCCCATAATGAATAAAAGTTATATTCAAAGAACTGTTACCTAAGCTGTGGTGTGCATGTGCGTGTGTGTGTTTGTGTGTGTGTGCGTGTGCCTTTTTTGAGATGAACTTATTAGGGTGAAGAAGATGCCATGAAATGTTAGAGAGCTGTTTTGCAATATGCTATGTATAATTACAGAAAATCCTGAATACTGAGTAGTATGATTTTAATAACTGTCTTTGATGTATTATACCAATTATGGCTCTGGTTTGTTCGTGGTCTTCCTCTCCCTTGTTGGAAAAGGGTATATATTGCCTTTCTGTTTCAATATTGAATAATATCATTACATGTGCTTTCTCTTATATAAAGTTAAGCTTAAAATAAGTGGGGGAAAAGATAGGATTTTTTAAGAATAAAAACTTCAAATTTAGTTTCCTTAGAGCACATGCATGCTTCAATCAGCCTTATACTTGTCTTTTCAATTCCTGTGCATCGCTGGGCAGCAATTGAAGGCCTTTGGCAGGACAGAATGGGGTCAGAGAAACATATGCTGGAAGAATGCTGTGTTTTTGGTCCCAGCCAATGTCATTGGACTGTCCATACACAAAAGGAGCCAACAAACGGTCTTTGAAATAATTGCCTTTGAAATAATTGAGATAGCACTTTCAGAACATAATAAAAACAAATTTGAAATATATGTTTTGACAGATATCCTGCTTTTCTTTGGAAGTGAGACACCTGTCAGGAGAATTGATTACTTGTTTTTCTATTAATTTACCATGCTGCAGTCAAAATAAAGCCAACATATATTTTATGCTAAGTAATGAGGAATGATTTAATATTGGAAGAAAGAAACGGAGGTCATATAATGCCCAAGGACCATAAATGTGTCACTTGCCATAGGCTCAAAAAGGAATTTGGTTCTGTATGCTCACTGAGAAAAGGAACAATAATAATGTGCTATAAGAAATATTTCACGTCCTACTTATATCAAAGTAATGCAATGTTAAAAGAATACCATTAATTTAATTTATGATATAGTTTGATATTAAGATTATATATTGAACCTTGAGAAGTTTTGTAATGTTCATTGATAGTGGTGCACTTAAAATTAGTTGCTACTGAAATTTCATCCAGTAAATTAAACAAATGGCTACATTCAGATCATTTCCTTGCCCCAGTTTTATTTCTTTATTTAAGCTATTTATTGATCCACGTAAACTATGCACCAAACGAAAATTTGTAAAACAAGGGTTTAGAATCTGACTGTCAAATGGACAACAGTCAAACATTTACATTAATGAGAACATTTAGTTGGGTTAAAGGCATTTTTCATCAAAGGCACATAGTTTTCAACATATTCTGTATTCTCTAAAACCCATGTGCTAGGTTTTCCTTTTGACTGACTCCTGAACCTGATACACCATAAGCAGACTTTCTGAATCACCTTAGGCAGCAATCTGAATCTCTAATAAAACAAAATTAGGGCTGAAAACATGACTGTCATCTTTCAGAGGACCCAAATTCAGTTCCCAGAACACACATATGGCAGCTAACAACTCCCTGTGATTCCAGCTCCAGGAGAATCCAAAACCCCTGGCCTCCTCTGGCACCTCCAGTTATGTTCACGTAGCCACAAATGGACACAAACCTGCACATAGTTAAAAATTAAAACAGATATTATTTGGAAACGAGAGGAGTCAATATCCATATTACAGGAATGGCTTTCTGAATTCAGAAATGTGAACCTTGTCTTTGCTAAGGGAGATTTTTCAGTTTCTAAATTCAGCTTGGATATTTTGATCTAGAACTTCACAACCTGCATTTCCCACACAAAAGAAGGCCAGAATAACCCAAACAGTATTCATTTGGAAAACCTGAAATGTTCTCTCCTGACTTTTAAAGTAGGGTCTTGGTCACAATCCAGCAGTAACTTGCAAAGTGCTACTTCATATGATGCGAATATAAAGCTCTGCACTGCTCTATATATTTAGCATGAAATTTTATATCTGATTTGAGTTGAAAGAATCACTTAGCAAAAAGAAAGACATGCATGTGAAAGCCAGGACATAAAATAGTTACTAACTATGCAGCAAACTAAGAACTGTAGCCTCCCTTATAATTAGAGATGTGCCAGAATATTGATGTGAAGCCTGAAGATTCAGTTCTTGAAAGAAGATGGGAATGCAGGAAATTACTTCTAAGGAGAAGGAGCTTTACATTTTTATTTTGAAAAAATAGAAATTAAATATCCCTAAGTAGAGCTTTATTTCTATCTTAAAATCTTCTTACTTGAACACACACACACAACTTGAAAAATTAAGGCAAGTAGATGCTTACTATGAAATGTGTGGTTCACAGCAGAGTGTAAAAAGTTAAACACACAGAGAGCTTGGCTAAAATTACAAACCAAGAAAAATGAACTGTCTTGAATTATGACTGATAGTCACAATTTTAATAGTTAGTTACATCTTTACTAGAGACCAGTTTATAAATATGTGCACGATGGTTGTTGTATGATACTGAATGAGCAGTTATATATTTACACCATACTCTCTTTTCTCATAAGCATTTATAAGTTCTTCACTTTCAGCATTCTGAGAAATGTGTTTCATAAAATTCAAAATTTTGCTGTAAATCCCTCAAATATGCTATCATTAAAAACAAACTCCTTAAAATGCAAAAGCAGCAACAAAAACAAAAACATTTCCTTACTGGCAATGTATTCTGTGAGGCATAAAACTAAAATATTTTCTGTCTGTGAAAATGAGTGTTTAAGAGCACTTACGCCAGTATGTATCTATGATTAGTACAGATGTTTACTAGAAGTAGGAAAATTAGAAATTATGGATTTGAAAGAACCTAGGCTACAGCTACAATTTCTTAGCTCCAACAAATTGTATTAGACTATGCTGGTTACTAAATATAATAGGAATAAATAAATAGTTATTTTCTTTCCTTTTCCTCTGGGCAGACTTTTGTTTTAATAGATCAGTGTTCATTGATCTTTGAGGTTGAAACCCAGTCATTCATTGAATAGTTTTCAAGATAACTCACTGAAGAAGCCTATCAGTTTATAACTATGAAATGAGGTACATGAATTACGGGTATTGAATATACATAATGGGTGTGAGCTCCTGATCTAATCATCCACTTTCCACTCTAGGGACACACACTGATTTTCTGACACCATTCCCATATAAAATTAAAACTTTTGTGGTACTGAAATCTATAAGAAGCTTCTTCTATTTGTGCTTGAGAACTAAGAACTTGACAGCATAGTGTATATTTAAAGGAAGAATGTCTTCAAAGGAAAATTATTTTTGCATTATGCCATAGACCCGTAATTTAGTACTAGAGGGGCTAGGGCAGGAGGATCTGGAGTTACAGGCCAGTCTAGGGTGCACAATTAAACCTTATCTCAACCCCTCTCCCAGATAAATTAAGTGCAATAATTTCTTTTTATATAGGTATTTAAATAGTAAACTTTGATGAGCAACAAAGACACAGCATTAAACTAGATTTTAATGAAGATGTATCTCTCAGGATAAAATAGACAATATTGATTCTCTAAGTTAATTTAATAGTAAATAGTTCAATGATTATCTCCCCTTCCCCATGATTTGGAGAATGAGAACATTGTCACTATTCCCCATTTCTTTCACATCTGCCAGGAATCACAGCTAAATGCAGTTCCATAGCAGGAATAAACAAATTATTTGAACCAGTTGGTTTAATTTTTTTCTATACTTGCTTTGTTCTTATTTGTATATTAGATGTATATTTTCCAGTAGACTTATTAAATACTACATTTTTCTCTGGTTTTTCACACCATTTAAGTATTATTTATCTCTTTCCCCTCTCTATGCCTGAATAGTCCTCCCTCCCCAGGTAAAGTACCCACCCATTTTCCCCATTTCTCCTTGATAATTCCTGTTTCTTAGTATCTATCTGTCTTGAACTTTTTCTTCCTGTTTTCCCTCTAGGGATGGCGTGAGGCAGGATTTAAATCGGGTGTTGCACGCCAGGAGCATCATTTGTCTAAGTATTTGGGCTTCCTTGGCAAGGAGGTCGAGTTGTTGTTGAAAGATATGGATTGCCTGATAAAGACTCTGATTAAGGAGTTCCTGTGTATGCAAAGCCTCAGCCAAGCGGGACACAACCTCATTTAATGCCTCAGCTGTGGTAATTGTTTGAGTCAGAGCCACATAAAGCTCAACTAATATTCCAAGTCCCATTTATGTTAGCAAGCATAGTAACTGGGTCCACATGTGGTAGCCCAAGTGTAGCGTTAGTCGTGAATAAGACAGGAAGTGTGGGGGAATCCATGTCCATAGGCATTAATATGGGGGAGGGGCAATAAAGCCCAAAGGCTGGCAGTCTGGGTGTGGAGAAGAATGGACATTAGAAGGGAATACATCACCCAAACGTGTCCTTGGCAGCTCCTTGATCTGTGGCCGGGTGCACATCTCTCAAGGGCACCCATATTGGTGTATTTGCATCCTGCTGAAAGACACAAGCATATCCTCACCCCTGGGTCAAGAGGGGGCCCAGCGATTGCCAATCCTCTGTTAAGAGGTCTGTCCATCTGACCAAGCGAAATTGTGTCTCCCCAGGCATTTAAAAGCTGGGCTTAGCCCCTTGTCCTCAAAGGTTAGAGAATTTAAATGAAACAGAACCTCAACCAGTGCTAGGTTAGGGTCCCTTTTTGCTTCCTGTGAAATATTTTTGTGCAGGGCTTCTTTGAGTGTTCTGTTCTCTCCACAATGGCTTTTCTCTGTGGGTTATGGGATGCCAGTAGTGTGGGATATTTTAAATTCTTTAAATACATGTGATTTGTAAGCAGAGCCATTGTCTGTCTTAACAGCCCATGGAACCCCCCATAATTAACATTGCTGATTTTAACATTTTTATAGCATTGGAGGCTTTTTCACCTGACATTGCTAAGGCATAGATAAACCCAGAGTAAGTATCCACTGTCACATGTACGTATCTTAGGTTGCCAAAGGCTGCATAGTGAGTAACATCCATCTGCCAGAGCACGTTGGGCATCAACCCTTGAGGATTAACTCCCATCCTTTGTAGGGGACCCAACGGGACAAGTGGTGCACAAGTTGCACAGATTCTAGGTAAATGCTTACACTGAGCAATTGGCAGTTCAGGCAATAGTTTACGCAGACTGTGTGGTGTTAAATGAAATTGCTGGTGCAACATCCTAGCTTGCTCTAGAATATCCATTGAGCACCAGTTAAGAAAGGCAGACAGTTCCAAAATGGCCTTCAGAAGGTTACACCAATCATAATGGGTCTGGAGCTGCATAGACCATTGCCTCAATACCTACTCGAAATAAGGAGAATCAGGACCAGACTCATTGGCTGCCTTGCGGATGAATGAGAGGTCTGTGGGTGGAGTGGGAATCCAGGGCTGAGCCTTGCATTAGGGCCTACATTAACGGGGAAAGCCTGGAGAGGCCAAGCAGTTGTTGGGGACAATCCCTGAGGAGACCACATGGCAGGGCCGATGGTATCAATAGGAGCTGAACCACGTGGGAGTTCACTCCAGGGGTAGATAGGTGGGGGTGTAGGATTCTGGGGTGGGGTGGGAGCAGGCTCAATGGGAGTAAAAAGGTGGGGATCCATCTTGCAAGAGGGCTCCCCAGTATCTGACTGATAACCACAAGAGCCACTCTCTTAATTCTCAAAGGAGGTAACATTGCCAGGGCCCACACTGCACCATGCCTTTCATAAAGAAGGAGATGTACCTCCCTATTCCAAACAGACAAAGAAACACATAGACAAACAGCAGAAAACGAAAGAGAAAGCAGGGACTCCGGAAGCGGGCCAAAACTCACCGAAGAAGGGGCATCCAAGCCGAAGTCACCGAAGAGGGGGTACAGAACAGCACCCAGAGTTAATAACAAGATCCTACCTGCTAGCAGAACTAGGAACGATGCAAGCAATGATGGCAGCAATAGGTGAAAATGAAAAGCCAAAAAATGAACAAAAATCACCAGTGGCCAGGTGCTGGTGATCAGCCACATTGGGAGCCAGATGTTGGCTGGCATTGTATGGAACCTCGGGGGAGGGGGCAAGGAGGCACAGAGTCAATGATACAGAACCCGGGAGAAAGTGGAACCACAATCTCTTTATTTTTAAAAGGGAATAGACTTTTATATTTTTGCCAGGCCTAGGGGAGGTCTTTATCTGGTCATCTGACGTGCTTCATTCTGGTAGGTCCTGAACGCTTCTGATGATCTGACACACGTCACTCCCGTTGGTCCTGGATGGCTGCTAGGGCCTGAGAGCTTCCCCAGGTTAGGTCTCAGGAAGTGTTCACTGCACTTCTATCCATTTTAGACTAGCAGGCAGAAAGCCTGCCTGGCTTGGCCTGAATCATCCTACAGGGAGGAAGGAAGGATGTACAATAACCATGAGGGTAAAGGGGAAGAGGGACCACAACAGAAGAGTGTCAATAGGAGACCAATATTATCAAGAGGAAAATGGTGAACATGGGGCTACTTAAACTGGGGAGGGAGGAGGAAGGTTAGACAATGGAAGGGAGAGAGGAAGGGAGGGAGGGAGAGAGGGGGGTTGAAGTAAATAAAGCATAGGTGGTTTGAAAAACTAGAGGAAAATGTACTAACTCAAAAACCTATAAAATCTGTAGGTAGTACAATAAAACTCCCAAAATAACATAGGCAGGTGCCACAGCTCTGGATCCCAGACCTTGAAGGTAAGACCCTACTGCTGATTGCAGGGCATAATTCAGACACAGGATTTGGAGCAATGAAGTGGAATTGACCTAGAAGCCATCTCCCTGAAGACCAGCCCTCATACTGCTGGAAGAAACTATGTAACCTGCTAAGGGAGAAAATCAATGACTGGTTCAGTCCCAGCTTCGGAGCCTGATGACCATCAGACTACAGTGGTGCAGTAATGACACTCTTATCTTTGGGATAATGAACAGCTATCTAATTGGACTTAAAGTCCTCTCAATAGGAGGAACTCAAGCATGGCACTATAAACATAGCCAAATACACATTGCTGGAGAGGTCTTAGATCCTAGAGAAATCCCTATCTTTGTCATATCTCTGGAGAAATGAAATTTATTACCATATGCTAAATATGTATCCTTCTATTTACTATCAAGTATACCATACACCACTCATCAAAAAGCTCTTCTTTGCAACAGATGGATGCTCTTACAAAGTTCGACAATTGATAAACCACTGATAAAGAATATGTGTCTAAGCGATGCCTAGCCCTAAGTGATATATCTACAGTGGGACCTCTACATATAGGGCTATGGAACATAGTAGAACAGTGGGTATAGAGAGAATACTAATGCATCTCTCAACTCTCTACAGTGAAATTTCCTCATATGGCCAAGTGAGATGCACACAGAATGCCACAGTTGACCTAGGTGTAGGGAATAAGAGATTGCAGAATGAATGTCCCTAAATAGGACTCCTTTATTAAACTTCACCCACCACGGCTCAAGGACGATTACAGAAGAGACGAAGAAAGATTGTAAGCGCCAGGATTGCTGCATGAAATTAGGGAAGGCGAGACTTTCAGGCCTCTGGGAACTTGTTCATATGAACTTCCAGCAATGATGACAGCATGCCCAAAACCATGCTGACTCAGGCAAAAATCCAGTGTAGAGCTGAAGAAGGAGCAGCAGGCCTCAGGCTTAGCCAAAGAACTATTGGCAACAGACAACTGCTGGGTGAGGGAGAGTTGATCTTTAAAGGAATGACTCTAGATAGACCGATTAGACTCCGGTAGATGAATTTACTACACAGAGGCATATCTGGGTACAAAAGCATGACTGGATAGACCTTAAACATATGTGACAAAAATGCATGAAATTCAGTGAAGAGGTTCTATGAGGGGATTTGGATGTGGGAGGGTCCAGATATGATTAAGATTTATTGTGTGAAGTGGACAAATAACTCAATAAAGATATACATAAAAAAGAATAGTGCAAACTGTCAGGAGCCATTTGCCTGCCTTGAACTTTGCCTAGTTTAGGGTCAAGCAAGGATCAGTCGTGCTGTTCCCAGAAGTGCTGTGGGAGCAGGGCGTTTTGCTATGCAAATAATTTATTCACCTGAGGGAAAGGTTATCTTAGGCCCAAGGCTGAATATCTTGAAGATCCTTGTAGGAAGATCTGATGTATCACCTGAGGAAAGTTTATCTTAGATCCAAGGTGGAGGACCTTTTGTTAGTAGATGTAGGTGGCTTGAATAATTTCACATATGTAAATGCATGTTTGTTTTTGCTTGAACACCTGAGGGTTGTATTGTATTGTATTGTTCCTCATACAGTTGTAAAAGTATAATTACTCTGAGCAAAATAAAGTCTGGGCCTCAGTATTGACTGACAGCCCTCCTGAATCTATCTTCTATTCTCTCTCTCTCTTTATTTCTCAATCCTCACTCCCCATTCAGATGAAGTTCTGGCTGGCTCCAGCAGCAAAGAAAGGGGTTTCTTAGGGCTCTCGAAGAACAGTGTGAACAACCCTAACTCTGGAGTGGTCACTATGCTCCTACACCATTTGTAGAATTTTCTGGTGATGTCCATGTGGTACACATCCATGGCCATTATGTGCAGATGTCTAGTGCATAGTTGCAGAAACTGTTCACGGATGTGTTATCTTGTCTGAAACTCATAGAAGTGCTGGAAAAGTAAAATAAGATATTTATATTTGAAGACTTCTGTGAAGTTTATGGACTTCAAGAAAGTTGAAGAAGTCAGATCTACAGCAGTTCTCACTTAGAACCAAATGTGCTGCCTTGTCACATGGAAAACTCCAATCAAAATCAAAACATTTGAATTTTGAGCTCCTTGAACCACAAAGCTTAGAAAAATGAACAGTGTCTAATGGCTTGGCAGAAGCCACACTACTCTGAAATGACTGTTTTTTCCATATTTTTAGGTCAAAAGGTAAAATCACTGCCTCATTAAAATGTTCAAATTCATGAAGATCTGGCTGATGTCAATCAAGTAAGCATGTATTCATATTCCTTTTTCTGAGCAAAACTCCCTGACAGCAAACATTCCGGATGGAGGTCCCACAGTGTGGGAGAAAGTGTCTAGCTTTCTCAGTGAGGGTGGGCCATGGAGTGAAAGGTACAGATTCTCTGTTTCTTGTGATGCTCTTGACTGTGAAGTTCTAACCTTTTTCTACCCTTCATTTTATGCTTTCTTACAAAAAAACAAAGATCTGGCAGCGGTCTGGCTATATTTGTATATTATTGCCCAGTTTATGAAACATAAGTGGAAAACTGTATTTTAGATGTAAATTTTGCTTTGCTGGTTTTGACTAAAGACTATTCATCCTTAGGGCTTTCCCACTGAGCATTTAAGTCACATTCACTAATCTGGTCTGTAGGGTTCTGGCCCCCTGCATGGCCTTCTCTCTTAGTGCTAGGCTCTCTGCCAAGAGCTAGCCAGATCTTGTCAATTGCAAAGTTCAAGTAAACAACTTGACCTCTAAGCCAGCACAATTGCAACTTCCTTTTTCCTGTGTGTCATCAATAGAGCATGTCTCCTGAGAACGTGAACTTTTAACCTCCTGCAACATACCTAATAGTTTGACCTCATTTGTATATCTTTCGGTGTTGATTCTGAATTGTTTCCAAATGAACAGTTTTATGAACTTTTTACTCAACTTCTTGAGGCATAAATTTAACTTTCGTTTACCACCATTTCAAGGAAACTAGGAAACTAATGCAATAATGTAAAGGAAGGGTAAAGTATAGACACATGCTTGAAAGTGAAAGGTACCAGCAGTTTATCACAGGCTGTAAGTTCACAGAACTGTTTGAATCCTCACTTTGGATGGTGGCTTGACATGCAGTACCAGGTGTGGGCATGTTGCTCTTGGTTGTTGGTTTTTATCAGGTCCTTCTCTTCTTCATAGCGCTGTTCTATGTTGTACTGTGGTTATGAACCACATAGAGTTAGAGTTGCCTTTTGTTACTGACACCTGGAACAGATATCATAGGCTCTGCAAACTTTTTAATGATCCCTAAAAGCAAACATAATGTTTAAGTAACACCAAGCTAATCTGGCATATTAGTATCATCATTTTACATTTTTATGTATATTTTTATGCATTTCATAAAAACATCTTATCATTATACCCCTCCCCCATCCTCATCTATTATAACCCCCACACACCCTCACAGCAGCTGTCATGCATTCCCCTTATATGTTAAGGCCCATTGAGTCAAGTTTGTGTCCCCAGACGTTTCTAAGTGCAAGTTCATCCACTGGAATCTAGTCAGTCTATCTAGAGTCACTCCCTTAAAGAATATCAACTCTCCCCCACTCAATAGTAACCAGCTGCCAGTAGTTCTTCAGGTAAAATTGGGACCTGCTGCCCATTTCCCCAGTTCTTGCTGGGTTTTTGTCTGGTTGAGTTTGCATGGGTCTTTTGCCCGCTGACACTATTGCTGTAAGTTCATGTGATCAAGTTCTCAGAGGCCTGAAAGACAGTTTCCTTATGTTCATGCACCAACCCTGGCTCTTACTATACTGAACTTCACCCATCCTGGGCTCAGGATTGAATATATTCTTATAAATGTCCTTTGGCTATGCAGAGATTGTGTTCTGACAAATGACTCCATTTGGAATCTCTTGATGTCATTTCATAAAACAACTTAATGCCATTCAGGAATTAATTCCTCATTCCATACACAAGTGGTATGAACCAAAGCTGTAAGATATGCTTATCCAGAGTAGTTATTACTCTGTCGCACATATGCAGACATTGAATCAACACAGTCTGTGTTGCCATTGTTAGTAAGAATAGGTTTTTGAAACAATAATTTATGCTTTGGTGGCAGCACACACACACACATCGTTAATCCCAGCACTCAGGAGGCAGAAGCAAGAGAATCTCTGTGTGATAAAGGCAAGCCTGGTCTACATGGCAAGATTCAGGTCAACTGGGGTTACAGGAGACCCTGTCTAAAAAAATAAATAAAAATAAATTTGATTGGAAACTGTTGTGTGAAATGTACAAAAGCTCAATAACACATTTTTTTTAAATTAAAAAGCAAATAAAAAATAAAACAAATTTCATGGGGCTGTAGCATGGACTGTTTTTGCAGAGGACCTGGGTTCAATTCCCAGCACCTACCGTGGAGGTTAACACCCTTCCTTATCTCCATTTCCAGGGGATCTGACACCCTCTTCTGATGTCTTCAGGTATTGCACAACATGGGTGTACCTACCTACATGCAGGCAATATACTCATACACATAAACTAAAAATAATAAAATAAAACACTTAAATATATAATAATTGAAATATCTATAATATATACTAACATAAACATATAATCTACACAAGGGATGGTGGTACATGCCTTTAATTCCAGCAGAAGCAGAGATGGACAGATTTCAGTGAGTTTATATTGAATTCCAGGCTAGCAGGTGCTAAGGGAGACCATATCTCAAATATATAGATGATAGATAGATAGATAGATGATAGATAGATAGATAGATAGATAGATAGATGTCACCAATTTACATATTCAGTACATTGGCAATCAGTCTCTTCCCTAGCCTATGATGATTAGAAGGGAAGTGGTGCTTCCCGTTCCTGAGCTGTGCTCTGAGTAAGGGCTGAGTGAAGGGACAGGTGTGCAGTCGTGATGCACAGTCTCTGAAGTGCAGCTGAGTCAGAATCAAACATCTAAAGGATTCTGATTCAGCTATGTTTTTAATCTTAAGAGAGGTTGCAACATTTTAAACCCTAGTTTATTTATGTGTAAACACATCTGGTCTGGTTGTCAATGATATTTCTCCATAACAAAACACAGTTATAGGGTTGGATTGATGGCTCAGTGATTAAGAGCATGTACTGCTACTCTTGCAGAGAACCATTGTTCAGTTCTCATCACCTACATTGGGAGACTCACACCCATCCCTAACCCTAGCTCCAGAGGGGCTAATGCCTTGGACTCCATGAGTGCACGCACACATACATACACACAGACACACACACACACACACACACACAAACACATATATACAGAATTTAAAATAAAATCCTTGATGCAAAACCAAACTAAAATCCCATAGTTTCCTTGTTTTCTTTTTTGATTAAAAGCTGGTACTTACTCCTTTTACTCAAAAGATAGAATGGGAAACTAGCATGTGTGTGCTTGAAAGACTATTGAGAGCTCAGGTAAGATGAGGCCTGAACAGAAGATTTCCAATGAGTTTGGTTACACAAGGGATAATAGTAACCCTAGTGGTAGCATTCAAAGGTAGATAGGAATTTAAAACTTGAGACAGTGAGTGCACAGACTGGAAAGTGCAGGAAAGGGAATTTAGGAAGGTCCGTGGGTAGAAGGACGTGGTTTTGGGGATAAGATTCGTTGCTGTAATTATTGACCATGGTTGTGACAAATTCCTAAGATATTTAGATGAAGATTGGACTAACACAACAAAGACAGAAATGCTTGAGATTTGGGAGGCACAGGAAATAGACAGCAGCACCTGGTCCGTGTTTACACATGCTGCAGTGAAACACGTAGGCGGCAACTGGCTTTACCAAAAAGGAAGTGGAGAAGTCCAGTTCAGATTCTGGTAGACTTGTAGTCTCAGTGGCCTAAGTTTTAAGACATTTTAAATAAAGAATAAGGAGCAGGTTATCTACTGTGAGACAGTGGTTGAAGAAGCAGACAAGATGGGCCTGGAAGCAGGTGGAGAATGGAATGGTGACCAGCAGGAATGAGAGCTGTGGTTATATCAAGAAATCAGAACCGTGAATTTGTTTAATTTTCAATGAATAACCCTTGACTTGTGTATAACAGCTTACGTTTCAGTCAATACTGCTACATTATTTTGTCTCATAAGTTTTTGTTATTTGACTTTTTGAAACATCTTTTAAAAAAATACTACTTTTATTGTGTGCATGAGTGTATAGTCTGCAAGTATACAAGTGCACCTGTATCATGTAATGACCACAGAGGTCAGAAGAGGGAATTAGAATCCCCTGGAACTGGAGTTACAGGAAGTTGTTAGCTGCCATGTGGGTGCTGGGAACTGAACCTAGTTCCTCTGCAAGAGCAGCCTGTGCTTGTAACCACTGATCCATCTCTCCATCACCTAAACATGTATTAAAAGGTCACTTGTTAAACAAATACCTGACATACTCTCTTTGCTTAGAGACATAATTTTATCTTATTCTTTATTGCTAATGTCAATAGCAGGTAATATTGATTGAATTTCTATATTACCAGAACACAATTTTAAACCTTTTATAGTTATGTTTTCTTTTAATTACAGTTCTACAAGGTTTATACTCATTTTGTGAATGAAAACCAGAATTGAGACATTAT
Source organism: Eospalax fontanierii (assembly GCA_035773235.1). Lineage (NCBI taxonomy): Eukaryota > Metazoa > Chordata > Mammalia > Rodentia > Spalacidae > Eospalax > Eospalax fontanierii. The sequence continues at coordinate 12,003,788 of CM069527.1, forward strand.
GTTTTGTATCCAAAGATTAATAGCATAGTGAATGTGATTAAGCTGTGAATTCCCTGCTGTTTTCCTAAGAGTGACGCTGTAATTCATCATCTTATTCTAGAGTCAGACAATGTGCAGCATTAAGGATAAGTACTAACTGTAGGTCTGTAAATGACTGTTCAAATAAAATGTAAAAATCAAAACCCACCAGTCCTGTGATAGTCCTTTCACAAATATGAATCTGATCACTCAGATTCAAAATAGTTTTCATTAACAATTCTAGAAATTTCAAAAAATGAAACTGATTACTACAGGGAGAGGCAGAGTATGCCTTACTTATGATCTCTAGATAGTTTGACCAGACTCCAATGAACGAATTTACACTAAAGTACATCTGAACACTAATGCTTGACTGGATAGGACTTAACATACATGACAGAACACAGGATGTAGGTAGTAGAAGGGGTCTAAATTTGATTAAGAACTCCTGTGTGAAATGTATAAAACAACAAAAATAGATAAATTTTAAAAATAAACCTTGAATTTGTCATATTCCAAACACTACATTAAACCCCCTGACGGTAGTGATGTGTACACATGTGTTTACACTTTTGCCATTTCACAGATTCTTCATCTCTCCTCCTGCTCACTAAGCATTGCTTGCCTTGTGTCTCATTGTATGATCCGTAGTGTATCTATACTAAACGTGTTCAAGCTATTTTTTCTCATCTTTATTCCTTAATCAACATGGCATAATTAATATTTACTTTGCATTGATCATTTTAAGTAATTTACAGATTAGTCAAATAGTACACAGGAAGATATGCATAGATTATAGGGGACTATTATGTGATTTTATATAGGAACTTAATTATGCATCTGTGCTTTTTGGTACTTGTAGAGAGTTCTGAACTCAAGCTGACTCATAGCAAGTGACTTCTATATAATGTTAATGGGTACTTTCAAGACAACTTTGTAGGTAGCAATACACCTCAGTCCTTTCACTGTCATCAGTCAACCACTTAAACACACCTTTATATTCTATTGCTAGAATATATAAAGTCTCTCTCTGCCTCTCTCTGTCTCTCTCTTGCTCCTGTTTCTCTCAGAGATCTTTTTTCTGCTGCATATCTACCATTTACAGGTCTTCACTTTTCCAGCAGTGTGGGGTGGAGATCAAACACCAGGAGCAGGAGGGGCTCAACAAGCCTGCCCCTCCTTGGCCATAGTGCCTGATGGTACGCTCCCCTGATATTCACTGGGTTTTTTTGTCCTGGTAGGGAAGCCCACCTTTGACTTCTTTTGCTTCAAGAAGGCTCCTATTTGTGAAGATTGTCAGCCAGGTCATAACATGGTGTGGACTGATTTGCTATTTATTTTTTTATGTTCCATGTTATTTTATATTCTAACTTATGATGTTTAGTGGCCCTGTCTCAAATACATAACCTTCATACTTTCACATACTGACAAGTGACTAATTAGTCATTATCAAATAGTTACTAGGCAGTTATGTACAAGGTACTGTGATAAGATCTGGGAATTTAAAAAATGTAAAATTAAAGTAAAACAAAACAAAGCAAAAAACATATCACAGTGCATAATCAAAAGAAATAGGGTACGTGGAGGGAGGGCTCTGAGAGCAGAGCACTGGGAAACCTGTCTTAAAAAAATTTGTTTCTCTTTTGTGTGTTTCATACAATATATATTAATCATATTTAGACTCCCTCCCCTTTATGCAACCCTCAGACCCTCCTCTGGGTTTCATGTATCCTGCCATATAGGGTAAGGCCTACTGCTGCATAGAAAACAGTTTCTCTCTGTCTGCTATGAGGGATGGACTTCAAGTGTGATTGATAACCAACTAACCAATGACTTAAGGGGGGAGGTTTAACGGAAATGCAGGGAAGGCTGGGAAGGAGGAGGGCGGGGCCGTGTTGGGTCTCCATCTTGGGCACACTTTCCAGAGTTCCAGGGGGACCTGTGATCAAAATGCAGGATAGGCAATCTCCCTCTCCCTCTCTCTGGGGATGAACTCTTTGTAAGTAACATGGAATAAACTAATCTCTCTAAAGAACATTTTCTATCCATTCAGTCAGTTCAAACCTGGAGGTGGGATCAGGCTGAATGCCGGGCCTCACCATGAGAGAATTCATGATACAGATGGCGTAGTGAAGCAGGACCGACTGACAAAAAGAGAATGCTCCCATGAAAAGAAGTTATGGAGCCTCAGTTAATATGGGAATCAGCAAAGGAAAGAGTATGGGCAGAAGAAATTTTGATATGGTGGATTATCCCCATAGGACTGGTGTGTATGGCGGCCATTGCAGTGTTGGGCCAGTTTATAGTGAAATATGTAATTAAGGTGAACTTGCCTAAGAAGATGAGTTTTGTGGGACAAATACTGGTGGTGATGGCGCAGGCCAGAGACTCCATAGAGGAGGCCGTGGTGTGACGGTCCAGTTCGAGATGGCAGGCTCAGGCTGAGGTCTTAGCACAAAAGGAAATTTGAAGTGTGAGAGACTAATTAAATTGAAAGATATGAGCCTTACTTCTTTGATAGCAGCTGCTGAGCTTGCTAGCAAATTGAATAAAAGAGAAAAGGAGATGGAGCTTTTAGCCCGCCGCTTTTTACAGCCAGGAAGTCAAAAAGGAACGAAAACCCAGGTCAGATTGATAATGCAGGACCCATCTTGGGACCCTAAAACCTGGAACCCCTGGGAAGAAGCAAGTAACCCAGAAGGAGCTGAAAGTGCCCCTAAAGGGTTCTTGGCCTTAGAACTGCTGGAGCTAGGAAAGACATTCAAACAAACCAGGAGGGAACACTTCTCTATCCGTTCAGTTGTTCAAACCTAGGGGTGGGGTGAGGCTGAATGCCCGGCCTCACCAATTCATGATATGCCTATCGAGTCAAGTTTGTGTCCGCATATGTCCCTCAGTGTGAATTCATCTGCTGGAGCCTGGTCCACCTGCCTAGCATCACTCCCTTACATCTGCATGCTGCCATCCCCCTATGAGCTAGCTAGCTCATATGATGATTTGTCTTCTGTATTTTAACTTCTACAATAATAGTTTTACACAAGTTGAGTATCTCTATCAAGACAAATTAGCTTTCTTACAGTTCTGAGGTAAAAAACCCTGATATTAGAGAATGCATTGTTTTGACTGTTTCTGGAAGCTGTTGGAGAATTTTCCCCAGACTTATCTTTTGGCTTCTGTTCACTGGCAGAAATAGTTGACAAACAGGGTTTGTGACACCTCTCTCCCATTTCTTGCCATCATCTTTTCACCTCCATCTCTATCATATCCTCTCTGTTTTCTTTTTCCTCTGAGTAGAACATTTTTATTGTATTTAAAGCCCACCTGTTTAAACAGGATGATTTGATCTCACGATCTTAATTTCATTACATTACAACTGCAAAGTTTTCCAAAGTGAGTGGTGAAGCTTCCATGCAACCCTGCACTGACTCTTTTCATGTCTTGGTTACATCCTCCTGCAGACTGGCTTTCCCTCCCAGCATTTATTTACTCTTTAATTCACTTTTCTGATTTCAAGTTAAAGATCTCCTCTTTAAAATAGCTTTCAGTGATTTCTTTTGGCCATCCTCAGCTTATCTTTATACCCTCAGAGAACCAGGCACACAATTGCAATTAATACTTGATAATTATTACAATGAAATTGTTAAGTTTGTACCTTTACCATTATCTTATAAATAAGTTACCTTTACAAAACAATAAGTATTGGTTATATTGATGTTTAAACTGACTATGTAATGGGTGGGTAGGTAATACTGGCAAACCTGGACTGTATAGTTTTACTACAAGTGGCTGAGGTTTGACTTCTTTTAATACCAGGAAGACACCAGGGCTTCATGAGACCAAACAAAGCTCTTACTTTTAATTAGCAAAATTCTGGATTTGATTATAATAACATTTTCAGTTAATGTATTCAAAAGCATTACAATTTGAGAATAGTGAGTTCTTATGAGAATAAGGAAAAAAAAAAACAATTCTCAATGAGGAATTGACGGGGCTGGAAGAACTATAGACAAAGTAGGAAGAAGCTTTCATTCAGCTCTAAATTTAGAACTTGGGAAAATATAGCCAGAGTGACAGCAGGGAGGTCCCTACACAGGATGAGCAGTTATAGGCCTGATGAAATCATGTATTTGAAAGAATGTAGCATACATACTCGTTGATCAAACATAAAAATGGTGTGAATTTTAGACAGCTTTTCATTATTTCTTACGATTACATTACACCTGTCATAGGCTTGACAGCTTGACCACATTAGAGAAAACCTAAACCTTTTGATATGCTTGTCTGTTGTTTATTTGTAGATCTTCCCAGTCTTCAAAACATTTTATAGATGCCTAAAGTTATTTTTATTGGATGCAATGTTATTTAATAGTAAACTATCCTTACCTTAAATTTTTGTTTCTATTGAATTTTTATGATTTCATACAGTGCATTTTGATCATATTCATATCGCTTCCTCTTCTGTGCTTACTACCTTCCTACACTCCGTTCATGTTCTTTATTATTCTTTGTTCTGTTTCACTTTACTTTGTGTTTTGTTTTGTTTTTAGATGTGGTCTTCCTGTGGCTCCAGCTGGCCTGGAGCTTACATGTAGACTAGACTGGCTTCAGTCTTACAGAGATCCACCAGCCTCTGCCTCCTGAGTTCTGGGATTAAGGGTGTGTACCACAGCACCTGGCCTCTTATTTACTTTTAATTTCATTCTTTATAGAATTTTTGTGATTTTCACGCACTATACGTTGATATTATTTACATCCATCTCTTATCTCTACTTTCTCCCACTGCACCCAACCCAATTTAATGTACAGTACAGCCTATACAGACTGATTTGTGTCCTCAAATGTCCTACAGTGTGGCCCATCCACAGGGCCTCCCAAGGGTTCCATCCCTGTAAGACACTGTCTCTCCTGCTCCCAGCATACGTCAATTACCAAAAATTCCTTAGGTTGAGTTTGGGGTTTTTTACCCACTTCTCCATGTTTTTGCTGGGACTTTGTCTGGTTTTAGTTTGCATAGGACTTGTGCATGCTGTCACTATTGCTGTGAAATCATATGACTAACTGATGAGCTATCTGCAAGACTCTGTTTTCTTTTATTAATATTTTATTTATCATTTTTATTTTGCATATGAGAGTATTGCCTGTGTGTGTGTGTGTGTAAGCCATGTTAGGCAGTGCCCACTGAGGTCAGAAGAGGGTATCGGATCCCCTGGAACTGGAGTTATGGACAGTTGTTAGCTGCCGTGTGGGGGCTGGGAATCAAACCTGGATCCTCCGCCAGAGCAGTCAGTGTTCTTAACCTCTGAGCCATCTTTCCAGCAACCCCCTTTTTTTGATTGATTCAAATTTGTATGATTCAAATACTCTTGAGTATGGAAACTGCCATGGCCTAATGTATGAAAATATTTTAATTATTGATGTACTTTTCTTAATGGTTATAGATCTAGTGAAAATTTAATCCTTATTGAACCGCATTTGATGAGGTATATATTTTCATAGTTTGTTTAATCCAGTTATATGATTTGGGCCTAATAGGATAGACTCAGATTTAACTTCCTGACTCTACAGAAGCTCCTGCGTTTATTTAATCTTCTTCTGGTATTCACATTTTCTCAAAAGGCTACATATTTGTCTAGCATTCAAGTTTCATCTCACCTTTCTCTGTTATTATTGTTTGATTTTATATTTTCTCACATTCTCATTTGTTAGCATTGTATTTAAAAGTATCTTTCAAAATATTGGTAATATCATATACCCTTTGGGATTTTAAAGACCCATACCCATAAAAATTCTGTGAGTTTCACTCCTTTTCTTCCTGAAAGCTTTGGAGTTTGAAATGTCATAGATATAAGGCAGCCTGATACACACCTGACTGAAGTTTTATCTTGCAACCTGGAACACTTGTGCACTGGTACCACAGAATGGTCACATTTCTGAACATCAAATTCTATTTCATAACTATAGATACAAATCATAAAAGTCCGCAGAATAAGCTGATTATGGTGTATCCAGAGACGTAGTCTTAAAAGGCTGTGTGTGTCTATCGGTCTGGAAGCCCACTTTACTCACGGCTTTTTCCATTTTTGCAAACTGAATATTTCCACAGTGTACTTAATTGAGGTTTTTCCTATGTAAGTAACTTGAAACTTGAATTTAACCCCATTTAACTGTCATAGATTTATCTCCTATTTTTGCAACAGATTTGTATCTTTCAAAATAGTCTAAAACATTAATCAATCTATTTTCCACCATACATACTTGAGGAATATATCTTGGATATATTTATGTTAATCTCAATAATATCTTATCTTGTTTTTAACAGCTTTCAAGAATTTTATTTATTTATATTATCCAGTCCTTTCTATTGGACATGTAGATTCATAGTTTATGGGCATAAAAACATGTTTCAACAAATACTTCGAATAAATATTATTTGTATGAAATATTTACAAGTATGTTTATAAGGTAAAGTTCCAGAATTTAAATTCTGAGTTAAAATATCCACTATAATTCCATCTATAATGCCATATTACCTGAAATTAAAGTTCTTCTGTTTATAGCAATTCATACCTCTACCAACAATGTATTAAATATGCCTGAATTGGATAAAAAAAGACAATGTCTAGATGGTAAGGCCAAATCATCTGGTATACACTTGTTGAGGCTGCAGGTACTCAGTTAATCATAAAGACCTGGGCCAGAAATCTACTAGCACTGGCTGTAAGATGTTGACAGGAATCCTGACCTTTAGACTGCCGTTTTTAAAGAACACAATGAATGAAGAGCTGGCTTTTCTCCAGCCACATGCAGGGCCTTGGGGCTAAGCGCAGTGTCATAAGAGCACTAAGACATGCCAGATGAGACACCCCTTTTCTACTGACTCAGCTTTTATTGACTGGCGTTCTTCCACTTCAGTGATCAGGGGAATGGGATTTGAGACTTGTGGCTACGTCCCTTACAGACTGTGGTCTGAGATGCCACCTCAGCATGTATTTAGATTGATTGCCTCAAACACTGAAAGTCGCTGGATTCTGCAGAATTTTGCAGAAGACAGGCCTTCGCGAAATATCGTGGGGCCATTTAAACCTTACCTCTTAGTATTTTTCCGCAGTGCCTTACGGACACTTGCAGTTTACCTGTGATGCGACTCATCCTGAGTAGATCATGAGTGACCTAGCTCAGCATGAAAGTGTTTGGGTCCCAGCTTCACTCATCTAAGCTTTCTGCAATGTGTAATTTAGATAAAAACTAAACAAATTCAAGAAAAACATAATTTTAGGACACTAGAAGTTATTTGTCTTAGATAAACTTGATTTGTAATCTCAAAGCATGTTTTTTCCACCTTTATTTGACTTTACATTAAATGATCAAACTTTCTGTTGATCCATTTATCATCAATTATTTCATCGTTTTATGAATAATCACATGGTATCAACAGGATTTGTTGTCTCCATGTGATTAGAAATATCATGGAGATGGTCTATAGAAGAAAATATGGCAAAAATTAGCTGAACATGACTCATAGTTCCTGAAACCACATTTTATAAAGTTTTGAATGAAACTTGATTTGGGTTTTTGTGTCATTAATAGGACCAAAAACGAGAGATGAAGTTATAAAAGTAGAATTGGAGAGAAAATAATTAAATATAAATGTTAATTAAATAACTTTTGCATTTTTATTTACTCCTTTTCTACCTAGGAGATCTTACATGACTCAAAATTTGTACATTACTAAGAGGTGATTCTGTAAGATGAATTAAAATCTTTGACCACAAGCTGCTTTATTATAGATGACAAAATGAGAATCCAGTATATTTTGTAACCTTTAATCTAATCTTGTGTTAACACCACAGTTAACATGATTGTTCTACTCGAGGCACTTTGAAAGTACAAACAGGAAAGATCAAGAATTCAAGGCCAGTTTATTTTTGTTTAGTTTAGTTTTGTTTTGTTTTAAAAATAATGCTTGAAACCAGCATGGACAACATATTACCTTTTCTCTAAAACCAAATTTTTTATTTTATTTTATTTTTTAGTAGATCTTTCTGGGGAGATATGAGCAAGTGTCTGCTCACCTGGACAGTGCACTGATTAAAAACTGAAGAGGCAGTCTGCCTCTAGTTTGGTTAATCACTAGTTCATTGACATTACTTATAGATTCATAAACAGCTGTATCATAAGATTGTTTACCCCAGCACTAGTGATAACTCACGACAGTTGCATCGGTGGAGCCCCTTTCATAATTTGTAGGCAGATCCACTGGATAGTCTCCTCTCCCTGAAATTTGTTTACCGCTTTTAGAACCTTGTGGAGGAGCACTGTGTGTCCTACAACTTTCTGAGCTTCCTGTCAATAGCTTTACAAGCTTAAAAAAAATGTATTTATTATTTTTATTTTCTAAGTATCAGTGTGTTGTTGGCATGTATGCAAGTGCACTTGTATTGTGCAATGCCTGTGGAGGTCAGAAGAGGGCATCAGATCCCATGGAACTGGAGTAATGAACAGCCATGAGGATGCTGGGATTCCAACCTGGCACGCTGCAAGAGCAGTAAGTACTCTTAACTGCTGAGCCAGTTCTCCAGACCCGTCTAATGAGTTTTTTAATGTTGTTATCCTCCTGAGTCCTGTTAACATCTCAATTTCCTCCAAGAAAGATTGTTACAATATGTAAGAATGACTACTAACAGATAATATTTCAAAATGGGAATATTTTAGGAATAATTTTGGAGGATTAGCTTTTTTCCATTTGAAGAGAGTGATGGTCACAGATCACCCAGATATTTGACTGAACATGATTTGGGGTATATTTGTAAGTTTGTTTCTGTTTGTACTAATCTACTAAGTAAAAATATTTGCCCTTCATGGTATAAGAGAGCCTTACAAAATTCATTGAATACTTGACCATAACACAGGCTGAATAAGGAAGAATTATCCCTCTATTAGTCTTTGAGATGGAATGCTGGTTATCTCCTTTGGCTTGGACAGAAACACTTCAACTGAGACTGGTGATATGTCATTGGCTCTCCTGAGTCTCAGCTTGCCAACTTTAGATCTTGGATGTCTTGGTCTCTGGATTGAGGGAGTCAATGCCTTGGAGTAAATAAATCTCTATCTCCATGTACTATTGATTCTATTTCTCTGGAAATGCAGAGTAATTCAAAGATTGATGGCATCCATCTGTCATTGTCTGCCAACTATGGGATAAAACATTCTTAATTTGGTTGCAAAGCAGCAAACACAGAAACCCAAGTATTCTTTATTGTCTAGACTACGTAGGAGCTCCTGGTTTATATGTTTACTGTTTAAAATTCAGGCAGCAGAAGGTCAAAATCCTTTTCAGTATAGGTGTAAAAATGTACTAAAATCTAAGAACAAATAAAATGTAGATTTTCAAAGTTTTAAATATCAACAGCTCTGCATGCTTAAAGCGAGAAACAAATCTAGAAACAAATTTCTCTGCCCAATCCTCACATATGTTGTTTTATGTTGGATCCCATGAGTATTTTATAATTCTATCCCTATGTAATTATATACATTTTGTACCAAGGCTTATATCTAAACATTTTAGAAACCTAATTCCTTTCTCTCTAGTATATTATATTCCAGAGACTGATTAATTTATGTAGAAGCAGTGTGATGGTTTTCATGGAAGTATTTCTGCCTTCTGTAAGAAAAATATGGACATATCATGATCTTTTAAATCGCCCTTCTTTCCCCAACCTCAATTAATAAGCCCCTCCCAACTACATGGGAATTTCACAATTTCAGATGTCGGAGAGATAGCTCAGAGGTTAAGAGCACTAGTTGCTTTTGCAGAGGACCTGGGTTTGGTTCCCAGTACCCAAATGGTGGCCAACAACCTTCCATAACTCTAGGGAGTCCAATGACCTCATCTGACCTCTGCAGACATTGCAGGGTGTGAGTGTACTTACAAACATGCAGGTAATACACTCATACAAATACAATTAAAATAATAAATAAAATATTTTTGAGACCCTTAAATGTGTAGTTTATTTCAATTATCATAACTTTGTGAGTTAGACATTATTTTCACCAGTTTAAAGTTGTGAGAAGTAAAGCTCAGAGGGCCTTAGAGTCTTGCCTGTATCCACAAGGTAAATAGTGACAGGAGTCATAAAAATTGTCTGTAAAATTTTATAGTGATACACACTCTTTCAGTCATTCTGATGGCAGTTTATAAACTAATGTGACTAGAATTTCCTGACCCCACACTAATTTTTTTTTTACATTCCCAATATTTAGAAGACACTGACTTCAAATCCTGAGTGTATGTTTAGAAATAATGAAAAAAAATCATTTTATATGTGTGTATGTGTGTGCATGTGTGTGTGTGTGTGAGAGAGAGAGAGAGAGAGATCTTGATATCTTGACCATATCCAGTCCCTACTCCTCCCCTCCAATGCCCGCTAGAGCCCCTGACACATCTCCCTTCCAGCTTCATAACTTCTGTTTACTTTTCTATAGCTCACTCTGTCTAATTAGTTCTCCCTATATATACCTTGGTATGGGGCCATCTATCTACCAGTGGCTTCAGCACCAAGGAAAAGTGACTCTTCCTCCCACAACTACCATCAACTGGCAATAGTTTCTCAGTGATGGGTGGGACTCGTGTACGGGTCTCATGCAGCAAATCACATCTTCTGTGTAATAACCATATCTCTACGAAATTTTCAAAGACTAAATAAAAATATTTTTAAAATGTCTATGGCTATGTTAGAGATTTTATTACTGAGAATCAGTATCAGATGTAATTACCCTAAAATCTTTTAAAGAGACATTTAAAATTGTTTTGGAAGAAACTTGTTTTAACTAAATATTTCCCACTTTTAAGTTGAATTTTATGCAAGGTTTTAGATCCCCTTCCCTATCCACACTCCACTCCTTAATACCCCAGCTCAGTTTCACACACACACACACTGTGCAGAGAGGAAACGGAGAGAGAGAGAGGGAGAAAGAAAGAGAGAGAGAGAGAGGGAAAGAGAGTCTTATTGTGTCTCCAAATATTCTTCTGTGAGGGTCCTTCCATTGGAGCTGGTTAAAATACCAAGAATCACACCGTTGAAAAAGACTAAATATTCCCCAGTTCTTTCTTAGGTAGTGTTAGGGATTCTTACCAACTTCACCATGTCTATGATGGGATTTTGCCTGACTTGTGCTTTCATGGGACTTCCATGTGCACAATTGCATCACATTGCTATGAATTCATTGATAATTCCCCTGCTATCTGGAAAGCACTGTTTCCTTGTGGTTCTCCTGCACCTCTGGCTCTTGCAATCATCCTGTCCCCAATTCTGCAATTGTCCTTGAGCCACAGGAGACTGAAGTTTGCTTTAGGTGTAGTACTCCAGGATAAGTACTCTTGTAGCCTCTTGTTCTCAGCACATTGGCCTGTTGTGGATTTCTGAATTTTACCATCTGCTGCATAACGAAGCTTTTCTGGTGAGAGCTGAGAGATACATTAATCTACGAGTAAAAGAAAAAGTCATTAGGAGTCAGTTTAATGCTATATCCATTTAGGAGAAAATAATATTCTGATCTCTCTATGTCCTGTCATCTGTCTACCCTTAGGTTTCTAGGCCTAATAGCAATGTTAGTTATTGGCTCCATCCTATAAAGCGGACCTTAAATCCAATTAGAAAGTGGTTGGTTATTCATATAATATTTGTGCCACTGTTGGAGCAGTGCGGGGATCTAGCCAGGCTAGTTGTAGTGTAGTCTGCAGGATCCCCAGCTGGGTAAGGCTGATGATTCATTTTCTTTTCCAGTAGCATGCGTAGTACATTCCAGCACTATGAAAGCTAGCCAATAGAGATGAGGCTTTGAAGTGGGTACCAGCTTGATCTCTCCTTGTATATTCTACAGCTCATGTATATATTGCATTCAGTAATAGGGTCTTGCTGTGAAGTTCTTGTGGCTAATCAAGATCAGGGACAATGGCCAGTATGTTTGAGGATCTCTGAGAGTTCTGGTCAAAAGCTTCATAATAAGAAATCCATTCCTGGTACTGGGCTTTTACTGTTAACCCATGGTGATTAGTGGAGGGGGGTTAATGTCCCTGTGATGTAAGATGACTCCTTTTAATCCTTTTGGTAATGTATACGCATATGTTTTAAGAAGCTTCCAGGGGGGTTTTTCTAATCATCTTCAGTATTGGCTCTTCCTCCTCATACTCCCTCCTCTGCCCCGATCCCCTTCCCCTCCCACCTATCCCCTCCTGCTATCGTTACCTTGTCTCCTGTTATATCACTGCATTTTGCTCTCCCTTCCCAGGAAGCCCCTCTTGCTGTCATTTATTAGATTCTTTAACTCTCTGGGTTTTCCGATAGAAAGTATGCATATCTAAGATTTCAAAGCTAGAATTCAGCTAAGAGAGAGAACATGCAATGTTTTGCTTTCTTAAATGAATACTTTAAGCAGGTTTTCATTTCAGACAGTGAAGCACATAGTGGTGTTTACCTTTTAGCTTTAATGTGTCTATCCAGAGGGGATGATGATTTAGATAATTACTTGAATTTCATTTGTTCTAAAATAGTGCCTTTAATACATGTGAAATCAATTGTCACTCTCTAGGGCCTGAGGTACAGCATCTGCCCTTAAGTAATTAGGCATGCTCACAAAAATCTCTGAAAAACACAATAAAATTGATAAACACTGAGTGTATAACCTCACAAAGTCTAGAGGCCAAGCCACCCTAGTCTAACCCAGAAGACTTATTGCTCATGGAGCCTTCTACCTAAGCTATAAGCAGAAGACCAACAGCCTGCAAATGCGCATTTGTTAAGACTTCATTCTTTCCTCTTCTACCTGTTCTGCTGATTCCTAGAAACTGAAATGTCATGTGCTCTCTTGTGTATTAGTGTGTATGTTGTGAAATCTTTATGTGTCCTGGTGTCCTGTTCTAATTAATCTAAAATCACTTTAAAAATATGGAATTTACATAAAGCATACACACTGAAATATTCACTTGGGAGTGAGAAAATCATCTTGCAAGGAGCAAAACTTCAGGCTTAATAGAAAATACCCATGACTCTGTCTTTATGGAACAAAACCTAAATTGGCCCAAGAATAGGTTACAATATTATGAAGAAATGAATCATGCACTTAAAATATGATTTCTATCTCATGTCCTTTGTGAAATGTAAGCAAACAAAACTAAACTAAATATTTGATTCAGACGTGAATCACACATTTTTGTGGCCTCATCTGCAGACATCCTATTCAAAACAGACCTAACTTTTCAAAAGATGTTCATAACTAAAAACATACTAATTAAATATTCAGAACATGCTGAAGTTCTAGCTGTGTTTGATGTTGCTATTATTGTTTTGGGCAGCGAAGCTTGATGGCATTTCTCTAGAAGGGAGGAGAAAAGTTGTAGCCACACAAAGGTATAGCTACACAAAAGCTGTGACCATCACTTTTTAACAGTAAATATTTTGTGTATGTGTGAATATGTGTATTTCTGACAGGGGAGAGTGCACTTGGAGTTCAGAAGACAGATTTAGTATTGTTCCTCGGGCACCATCTACCTTTATTTTAAGACAGGATTGCTCACTGGCTCACTGGCCTGGAACTTGGCAAGTAGATTAATATAGTTGACTAGTAAACCCCAGGGTCTTGCTTATCTCTGTCGCCCCAGCACTACAAATACAAAAACACCCCAGCTGTTTTATATTTTTTCTTTGCACATGACTTCTGAGAATGGGATTCAGGTATTTGCGTTTACAATCAATGCAGTCACTTTACAGACTGAGTTATCTCTTCAGCCCTAACTGTGAATATCATCAGACTACATTTGCACTATGTACTAGCCAGTTCTCTGTTGCTGTGATAGAAACACTGACCAAGGGTACTTATTTAAAAAACAGAGTTCACTTAGCTTACAGTTCCAAAGGGTCAAGAGTCCATCATGGCGGGGAGGCATGGCGGCAGAGGAAGCTAGAGTAGAAGCAGAGCACTCACATCTTCAAGCAGGCACAGGAAGCAGAGAGTGACTGGAGACCCAGCAAGGCTTAAGAACTCTCTAAGCACAAACCCAGTGATGTGTTTTCTCCAGCATAGCCACACCTTCTAAGGCTTCCCAAAACAGTGGCAAAATTAACACCATTTTTATACCTGTTAATGGAGAGAGATAATTAAACTGCAATCACTTCTTTAAAAAGGTAATTTGCTTCTTCTGGCCTTGGGCACAGGCCCGCTCCTGCTCATAGCACCTCAGATCCCCAAGCTACTCTCAGTGCAGCTCCACCCGCTGCTTCCTCAATCCCGTACTCAGACCAGCTTGATTTTTTTAGTCTACTTTGTTAGAGACTTCTCAGGCTGTTCCCACCTGCAACTTGCCATTGCAGTCCTATAACCTCACATCTAACTTGGCTGTCTCCTCTCTCAACCTGCCTTTGGTTTCGGTGAGCAGACTTCTTCACTGGTAAGTCTGAACCCTCCCACTGCCTTTCCACTCCCTGCCCACCTAAGCAGCTCCATTCTCCCTGCCCCACATCCTAGTCTTCTTCTAACCTTAAGTCCTGGGCACAGGCCTGCTTTTGCTCTTAGCACCCCAGATCCCTGGACGACCCTCTTAGTCCAGAACCACCCACTGCATCTGGATCCCCAGTACTCAGATCAGCTCAATTTTTCAGTCTCGTTTGTTAGAGCCTTCACAGGCTGTCCCCAGCCCTAACTTGCCATTTGCATTCCTGAGACCAGTCTTCTACCCTGGCAGTGCCCAAACCCAGCTTTCCTTGGATTCCAGAGACCAGCCTTCTTCTCTTATATATCTGATCCTACCCACTTCTTCTCCACTCCCGTACTAACCCACATCCTGTTTTCAACCTAGTCTTGGGCACAGACACCCACCTACTCTTAGCCCCCCAGATCTCCTGACTACACGATTACCTCTGGCAGGCTGTGAAGTCTGCAAATCACAGAGTGCCCATGCCCCTACATTGGTACCAACTGCGGCCCCTCCCACTGCTTCAGGCCTGGGCTTCTGTGCCCTTTTGTAGGGGCTTAGCTATTTGCAGACTGCCTGAGAAGTCTGAATTCAGCCTCTGCTGAATTTTCCCAAATTGTGCTGCACCTAAGAGCTAGAGGGACACACACATCAAGAGAGAGCCTGAGAGCATCTGGCCTCCCCTAACCTTTTCCTCTGACAGAACTCTAGAGCAGCTGGACTAGAGCCACCTGGTTCATCCAATATAAAATTAAAAGAGAGAACCTGAAGCCTTGATCAACCAGCTTTTCATATACAATAAGAAAACAACCAAGTAGCATCAAGTATACAAACAGAATCAGACTGCAGCTGAACAAAGGAAGGCTTGAGTCTCACAGAATTACAAACAACTAAAGAAACTCATATGCTAAGATCACAGTGGCAGGGGTTTAACATCCAGAATATATAAAGAACTCAAAAAACAAAGAGACAAGAAAACAAGTGACCCAATTAAAAGATGGGCTAAGGATTTGACTAGAGAGTTCTCAAAAGAAGAAATAAAGATGGCTGAGACACATCTTTAGACGTGCTCAACATTGTTAATAATTAGGGAAATGCAAATTAAAATTACTTTAAGATTTCATCTTACCCCAGGCAGACTAGCTAAAATCAAGAGAATAAATGATGCCAAATGCTAGGTAGGATGTAGGAAAAGAAAGATGTTCATTCACTGCTGGTAGCATTGTAAACACAGGTAAACTTTCCTCTATGGAAAGCAGTGTGGACAGCTCTTAAAAAACTAAAAGTGAATCTTCTTTTTGAGCAGGTTATACCGCTCCTTGGCATCTACCCAAAGAACTCGCCCCATTGCGGATCTACCTTTACGTCCGTGTTTGTTACTGCTCTTTTCACAATAGTTAAGAGACAGAAGAAACCTAAATGCTCCCCAAATGATGAATGGATAACAAAAATGTGGTACATTTACACAATGGAGTTCTACTCAGCAGGAAAGAAAGAGAAAATCATGACATTTGCAGGTAAATAGATGGAGCTAGAAACTATTGTGCTAAGTGACATAAACACAGGATCAGAAAATCAAAGATGTATGTTGATCCTAATACCAAACCCTTATATGTGAATATGTATCCAGATGTAACTGAAGGAAGCAGGAAAATGGAAAGGAACCAGGGAGATAAAGGAAAAGAAGGAACCTAAGAGAGAAGAACAGTAGGCAGGTGGTACTAAGGGAGAAATACATAAAGGGGGGTATTTAAATGGATGAGGCACAGGCGTTATATAAGGAACTATGGGGATAAAGGGGAAGAAGGAGCTCAAGACTGGTCGGGCCATAGGAGACTGGGATTACCAAGGGAGAAATGGGGAAAATAAGGGCAGTAATGGGAAAGTCATGAAGGGCAAGTTATACATGGAGACAGAGAGAGAGAGAGAGAGAGAGAGAGAGAGAGAGAGAGAGAGAGAGAGAGAGAGAAAGAAAAAGAGAAGAGATGCATAATGCCTAGGTAGTGTAAAACATCAGGGGTAATCATATTAGTCTAACAACCTAATGACAAATTCAACCTACAAAATCTCTTCCTGAGCACATGACAATAGTTGAAGGTTACATAACAAGAAACAGTGTCAGACAGGAGAAACTTTTCTTTGGATTGATGGCCAGGGTGTTCCAGGAAACTCTCAAAAATACACAGGCTATTGCCACAGCCTTTGATTGTCTCCCAGAACATAAAGGTATGACCTTGCTGAGAACAGGACATACTTCTGGCCCTGAATTTGGAGAAAGGAGTTGGATCTGGCCTGGAAGTCACTTCCCCTGAAGGCCAGCTCTCAAGAGCCTTATGCAAATCGTCATTGGAGAACATCAGTCATTGGTTGAACACCAGCTTCATGACCATCAATGACTGGCACAGCATTCAACACTGATGCAGTAGTGCCACTTTTATCTTGGGGCTAATCAACAGCTACCTAATTGGCCTTAGAGCCTAATCACTGGGAGGAAGCTAATATGTAGTATTGTAATCATAGCCGAATATACATGGCCAACGAAGTC
The DNA here is from genome assembly GCA_035773235.1 of Eospalax fontanierii. Classification (NCBI taxonomy): domain Eukaryota; kingdom Metazoa; phylum Chordata; class Mammalia; order Rodentia; family Spalacidae; genus Eospalax; species Eospalax fontanierii. The sequence goes on from CM069527.1 coordinate 12,020,818, forward strand.
CTAGATCTCATTAAGTTGCCCATGGAACAACTTGGCCTGTAGTTTGTAGAAGTTTATCTTATCTAGTTTGTTTGGAGATGTCTAATAGTTTGGACTGAGGTGATAAATGTTTTCCAATTCACAATGAGCTTATGAGTGAATATATATTTGTGCATGCATATGTGTGTGAACGTAAGGTTAGAGCAAAGCTAATTTACTACTTGTTATGATAAAGATAAAAGTCTTGGGACTTTTTCTTATGAAGAGATTTAGGAAGGGAATGTTATTAAAAACCTTGATTTTTTATTGCAATAAGTTGACTAATGTCAATGATCTAGTTATGCCGTGTTAGACAACAAGGATCATGAATTTATATTCTGGATATTAATCCTCTATTGGATGAATGACTAGTAAAGATTTTCTCCTGCTCTTTAGGTTTCCTCTTCACGAGATTGGTTGTTTCCTTTGCTGTATAAAGGCTTTTTAGTTTAATGAGGTCCCATTTGTCAATTGTTGACCTTAATATCTGAGTGGCTAATGACCTATTTAGAAAGTCCTTTCCTGTACCTATAGCTGATAGGTACTGCTTATGTTTTCTTCTAACAAATTCAGCATTTCAGGCTTTACATTAAGGTCTTTAATTCATTTGGAGTTAACTTTTAATGTGTAGATATAATTTCATTCTTCTGCACGTGGAGATCCAGTTTTGCCGGTATCATTTGTTGAAGATACCATCTTTCCTCCAGTATATCTTCTCGGCACCTTTGTCAAATATCAGGTGACTGTAGTGCATGTACACATGTGTGAGTCTTCTATTTTGTTTCATTGATCTACAAGTTTATTTTTGTGCCAATATCATGCTGATTTTATTACTATGACTCTGTAATGTAGTTTGAGGTCTTGTACTGTACCCATGGTCTTGCTCTTTATTCTCAGGATTACTTTGGCTACCAGCAGTCTTTTGTATTTCCATATGAATTTTAGACTGGAATTTTCCATATCTGTGAAGAATGTCACAGAGATTTTATTTGGTATAAACTAATCTATATATTACCTTTGGTTGGATGCTAATTTTCACTATAGTAATACTACTGATCCATGACTATGGAATGTCTTTATATTTTCTTGGGTCTTTATCTCTTTCTTGAAAGATTTTAAGTTTTCATTGAATAGGTCTTTAATTTCTTTTAATAGATTTGGCCCTAGATATTTTTTTGAGATTATTGTTAGTGGAAGTGGTTTCTTGAACTCTTTCTCTAATTGCTTGTTATTGGTATATAGAAAGGCTACTGATTACTGTAAATTGATTTTGTAATCTTTACTTTGTTGAAAGTATTGATCATATCTAGAAGTTTTCTGGTGGAATATTTGGTGTCTTTTTTCTATAATAGCATATATAAAAATCAGGATAATTTTTGGCCTTTTCAATTAACATCTCTCTAATTTCCTTCTCTTTTATTTCTCTACTTTGAATTTCAGACACTATATTTAAAAGTACTTGAGATACTGGACAGCTTTGTAGGGTTCTTGATTTTCTCCATTTAGAATGATGGTGGCTGTAGGCTTGTTGTACTTAGCTTTAATTATGATGAGGTATGCTTCCTCCAGTCCTATTCTCTCTTGAACTTTTAACATAAATGTATGTTGGAATTTGTCAACGATCTTTTTCTGTATCTATTGAAATGATCATGTGATTTATGTATTTAAGTCCATTTATATTATTTATTACATTTATCAGTTTGAATATATGGAACAAGTCCCGCATCACTAGAATAAAGCTGACTTCATCATGGTCAGTCATCCTTTTGATGTGTGTCTGTATGTGGTTGCAAGTATTTTGTTGAGAAGTTTTGCATCTATGTTCATTAAAGATATGGTCCTATGGCTTTCTTATACTGTTGTATCTTTACCTTGTTTGGGTAATAGAGTAATACTGGCTTCATAGAAGAAGCTTGAGAGTTTTCCCTGTTTCTATTTTCTGAAATAATTTAAGTAATATTGGTTGTAGGTCTTCTTTGAAGGTCTGGTGAAATTCTGCTGTGAATCTTTCTGAGTCTGGGCTTTTTTAGTCTGGAGATTGTATATTACTGTTTTTATTTTATTATTTGTTATGGGTCTGTTTAACCTGTTGATTTCTTCTTGGTTTAACTGTCTTTGCTTCCATGAATTTAGAAATTTATTGATTTCTTTTGAGTTTTCAAATTTAGTAGATTTCTATGTTAATCACCATTCATTGCACAAAGAAACATCTCTGATGAAGTCTGAAAGCTGCACTTATCCACTGGTAGAAATATGAACTTAGGGGACAGTTTGATACTATGTCTATTTGGCAAATTGATAGCAGTAGATTTACCCTTGGGGCCTCTGAACTTCTTAAACGTATGTTCTTGGCTGTATTTGTAGTATCAGATATGTGTTTTTGTCTGTGGAGCTGTCCTTAAGTCCAATCAGAAAGTGGTTGGTTACCCGCATAACATTTGTACTACAATTATATCCATGGCCATATCTTGCCACACTGGCCGTTACACTTCACACAGCTCACAGATTGGTATGACAATTGATCACTTTTCCCACAGCAGCCTGCATAGCACATTCTAGTATGGTGAGAGACAGCCAGCAGGGAGAAATCTTCCTATTCAGTACTGCCTTGATTTCTCCATGTCCTATGAGCAATGTATATGGTGTCAGCAATAGGGTCTAACATCAAGTTAAGGTGGACAACCAAGGTCAATGACAATAGGCTACACTATTTAAAAGTCTCTGGGATACTCTGACCACAACTTGAGAGGTGGTATCCCAAACCCGGGGCTGAGTTTTTGTCACCCTATGTCTTCTGACCTGAGCATAATTCCCTATGTAGGATAACTACAGTCATGTGTGTGTGTGTGTGTGTGTGTGTATATATATATATATATACATATGAAGCCTATAAGAGAGTAGGTGCCCATCTGACTTTTTACACATCCTAAGTGTTAGCTTTTCCTCCCCCAATCACCTCCTCATTTACTTTTTTGTAGATATCTTTGTTAATTTCATTTTTTTGTTATCTTATTTTTAAAAAGGAAGATTCCACTCTGCAGCTCAGGCTGATCTTCAACTCAATACAAAGCTCAGGTTGGCCAGGGAATCACAGAAGTCATTTTGTCTCAATATCCTGAGTGATGGAACCACAGGAATGAGCCACCACCCCTGGTTCCAATTTGTTTATGGAACTAGAGAATTAAAAACAGACTCACTCTCTCTCTCTAAGTGTGTCTCTCTGTCTCTCTGTCTGTCTCTCTCTCACATACACACATACACAAACAGTGAAAGAAGTAGTTCAACATTTGAAGTAAGTACTTTATATGAGAAGTGTCTGCTACTGATTCACCTCAATCTTGAGAGAGCAAAGGCAAGAGATTCACATTATGTGCTTCATCAGATGTAGAGCTGTCATGAGAATAAAATAACGATTCTATTCATGAATTTCAGTTTGAGCTATATACTCATTGGAAAATGAGATGTTTTAATATATTTTTGATACTATGTCAGTATTCAGATGACTGATATTACTGTTAACTAAAGAATATGCATGCCTGTCTCTGAAGTATTTAAAATCTGCCAAGGCTCAGTGTGTTTCAACATATTTGTTAAAATGCAAAATGCTAAAAAAAGAATGAATGTACAGACAGATTGCAAATTCCTGGATTATGCATCTGTTATTATAATGAGCCAGGATTTGTCTAACCTATTCTTGTATTAGACTATTTTTACAAGAATAGAGACTGAATTTAGTATGCTGTGGTAATGTATACTAAAGTGTCTCAGTCTTTCTCAGCACATCCTTTGTCAGGAATCTGTGCAGTTTCAGTGACTCTAGTTTAAGTCACGTCTGATCCCAAGGGAAATTTCAAGTATTGTTACTTTATTTTATTTTTTAATATTTTATTGTTTTTATTTTATGTATATGAATGTCTTGCCTGTATATATGTAAGTACACATCAATGCCATGCCTCACAGAAGCCAGAAGAGGGTGTTAGATCCTCTGGAACTGGATCTATGTATGTTTGGTGCTAAGAATTGAACACGGTTCCTCTGGAAGAACAGCAAGCATTTTTTACTACATCCTGATTATTGTTACTTTAACCACATGATCATTTTTCTGATTAGATGTTGGGTTCCTAAAAATCTCACTATGCAAAAGATGATCTTTACAAATAAATATCCCTATTAAAAAGGACTGAGATAGTTTTACACAATTTAAGGTCATGTGTGAACATGTCCATTTAGCTTATATCCTGTGAGATTGAGAGGTGGCTCAGAGGCTAAGAGAGCATTCTGCTCAGTTTGGTTCCCACCATACATGTCACATGACATACAAGTGCCTGTAACTCCAGATCCAGTCTGATCAATGTCTGATGCCTTTGACATATGTGTATCTATACGCACATGCAGAGGCCCATATATAGCACACATAGGCAAACTTTAAAAATTCAAATATATATTTAAAAATAAAATAAAATCCAATCCATGTGAGGGTACCTGCAATCCTAGACTTCAAGTATCTAAGGCAGAAATCATGGGTTCAAAGTCAGCCTGTGCTATATAGGAAAAACCTGTCACAATAAAAAATATGTAAAATAAAGTCTTAAGCTTCAGGTGCTAGTTTCTTGGGACAAATATATTACTCCTGGAGCTATGTTATGTGAAGTCTGATGTAACAAAATGATGTTGATGGAGATAATAAATACTTATCATTATTATATGCACATGACAGATTATGCAATCTTACAGCTTTTCCGTTATCAGTCTCTTTGCAGAGATGAGAACAGGGGAATGAAGTATTAAAGTGACTTGCACTGGGAAGCATCCTGTATAATTCTTATAAAATTAAATTTATAAGGACCATTTTCCCGATTTTCCCCAGCGTTAACTATTAGAAAGGCAAAGTCGGTCATCAGCACAGTATTTAAGATCCTTCACTGGCATTTCATTTCTCTGGGACACAATCCATAATTCTCAGAAAGGATTATAAACCCTTCATCATCAAGCCACCCACAATCATCATGTCATGTGTATCAGAATCGTTGGGTTCATCCCAAACAGTGGAATTTGCATTTCAGAGAAGTAGGCAAAGGTTCAAACAGCATTTTAATAGACTGTTTTTGCTTTTTACATACAAAAAGCCGTCACTGTACATATTCAGTGTAGGAACCTGTGATTTTTAGTGTCCTGCACTGTCCTCACAATGTCATATAATTACACATTTGGTTTGCAAAGTTCAAACTGCCTTCTTCCTTGTCTGAAGTCTCCTCCATACTCAGCTCAGATGTGAGCACTTTGGAGGAGTGTCAGACCTTTGCAAGTATAGTTCACCTTCTGTCTCCTGCCATACCATTACTCTGTGTGAATGCATTATTAAATCTTACAACAGTGAGGTATAAGAGTGGGATTCTGTCCTTCTTACAGGGTCTTTAGAGATCATCACAATCTGCTTTTGAAAATTATTCTTGTGCAGGCACGTGTAATCACAGGGTCCTTTAGAGTTTTTGGTCTCAGAAGAGGAGCATCACTTTACTATACTGGCCATCTCGTAGGACCAATGCTAAGTCGGCTACCCAAGCAGGGGATGGGACAGAGAATAAGAATCCGACATCAACACAGAGTCCACAGGCCAAAGGTGTGAGGGCGTTTCCTTCATACATTTGCATGACACTAGGTTGTGGTTGATGGGCAGAGCAAATGGGGTACTTGTAGCAGGCTGCCTTTACCATGCTAGTATCCGTGGTCATCTGAATACTGTGCTGTATGTGGGGAGGTTAAAGAATAATGAAAATAATAATCTTTTAAAATTCAAAATCCATACAGTGTTACACCAATCCTGTCACTCTGCACCACAGAGAAACCACTACAAGGAAAACCAAGGACTTCCCAGCTGTCAGAACTATGAACAAATTAACAATTTTTATATGGATCACTCATTCCATGGTATTCAGTTCCAGTAACAGAAAATAAACCAAGGCACATAGCAATCTCTTACTGATAGTAAGATGAAGAAACCAAAGTAAAAACCAATACTCTGAGTCCACACCCTTCCCTCAACATATAGTCAACACTGGCTCTCCTGTTCCAGATTTTTGTAGCATAAATTCATATGGTTTTTTAAAGTAAGGAAATTTTGGTTCCTTTCTTCCTGAAAAAAATGAACTGTTCAAGTACACAGGGAATGTAGGTCTTTTTCTCCAAAAGTAGTAAGGTCATGGGGACCCAATGAGGTTTGAGACCATTAATTGACATATTTATACAACCTAGAGATTGTACCACAAAAAAACATGTAAACACACAAACACCTTATTTTCCCCCTATTCAGTAAAGGCAAGCTTTTTACATGATCTACTCATTCTTATGACAAGCAGGTTTCTGATCCATCATGTCCCCAGAATTCAGGTGATTATATAAGAATATCTTAGTTTTTTCTTTATATTATAAAGACAAACAAAAGTATTAACTAAGTTCTAGACAGGTAATTGTCCTATATACAAGATCATTAAAGTAAATATGTCAAATATAATTGGTATCTATTTAGAATTATAAGATGGTCTTATCATTTATTCTAATCCTGCCTAAGCAGGTAACTGAAGAAGTTCCTAATGATAGATTTTTGGTCCCAAGGTTTCCTGAACAACATTACTAGGCTGAGAGCCCAGGAAGCTCTATATTTCAATGCTGTCCCAGTGATTCTGAGAACCATCTTAGTTTCATCACTGGTATTAGACCTTCCAAAAGAATATCCTCAATATCTCTCAGTCTTTAATTCACAAAAAAAATGTCTCTGGGGCTATTCCTTCCATCACATTATGTATTAATGTTAGCTACAGCCACTTACTGCTTTGATATTTAACCATTTACTGGAACTGGGATTGCAGCCAATTGTGCATAGCAACAAGATTTAGGCACTCCACATTTGTGAATCTTATTTGCAGAGATGCTGTCTTCTCTAACTTCATGTTGCTATAGTTGGAAAACAAATCAGTAAAACATGCGTGATCAAAACCCTGAGATAGTGCTACAACTGTTAAAGAAGTTTTTGAATATATGCCAAATTGCTAATGAGAAAATAGTTGTTAGTTTCAGAAATATTTTGGAAGTGTCTGGTAATTCAAATTTAGCAGAGAAGGTAATTTTACTTATTGAACAAAAGTGATGTATAAATAATCTTGGGAAATTAAGCATCTGGACTCACACAGGACTTGCATATTTCATGATTTTTAAATGATTCCAAACCAACTATAAATACATCTGAACAATTTGGGATAATTTTACTTGCCAATGAAACCTCATCACTCAGTTTCAGTAAAGAACTTCATGTTTGCTTATTTTCTGTGTTCATTACCATTTTCCTGAACTATTTTCTATGCAAAATAATCACTTATCTGATATTCCTACATCTGCGCTCACTCACTAATTCCATTTTAAATTGAATCTTGCTGGTTCTCAGATAAATAAGTATTAAATTATTTTCAAAGTGACAAAAATTGAATTTCTGGATAGCAATTGTTATGTTTTTCAGCAAAGCAGGGACTGGAGTGGTGATTTTGCCAAAAAATCTTTTATTTTTGAGAATTAGTTCAAAGCAAACTATTTTAAAAAAATGATCAAGTCTTGAACCACTGAGATAGTAACACTTGATGAGTTCGTGGAACAAAGGGATCTAAGATAGAAGTTTTAAAATAACTATTGCAATAATATAATGAGAAATGAATAATGCTAGGGGTTTCAGAGCCTACCAACAAAGCAGCAACTTGCTTACTCAAGTCTCTTCAGTCACAAAAACAGATTTTTAGTTAATTATTTTTCTAATTATCAGAAACATTTAATCTTTGCTTCTTGGTCTTCAAAATGCATAAACTTTAAAGTTTGTGAAGAAGTCTCTATATAACTGAGGATTAGACTACAACTCTTTTAATCATCTCTGAGGCCTGTGCATTTTTAGAGTTTCTGTATTTATTGCACAGCCAGTCTCTACTGCATGAGTCATCAGCGTGAACAAAAAGTGCCTCTTGGAGAGATACCAGCTTCTCAAGATACTTTGAAATCATTTAAATTGATTCATTACTCCATTGTTTTGCCTATATATTTGAGAATTATGACTTTTATCTAGAAAGTAGAGCAACATAAAAACAGAGAAATACATTCTCTTTCTCCAAATCATTTTGTAGAGGAGCACATAGACACATATGCACACAGAGACTTTAATTGGTGAGTAGATCTTATGATATCAAAGAATCTTTGTGTGAGTGATACATTGGATTGATGTAGCTTCTACTTTTATTTTTTTATTCACTTTAAAGCATAGAATTTTGTTTTAAAATTGAAGGGAAAATGACATTCAAGATGCGGGTTTTCTTGCTCTACTCACCTTCTGTAGTTCAGACAGTAGGCAGTGCTTTCTTTCCTATAGGTATCCAGAGATCTACATCTTTTAATGGAGTCTTGAAAGGTGAGCCAAAAACTTTCATTGCTTGTCCATTTTATTTTGTCATTGTTAAAGAGAAATGGTTTGTGAACTCCAGTTAGGAGTGGGTTACTCCAGCAAATATGTCAAATACATTTGTTTTGGGTATGTACAGTATACAGATACTTAATGATGTTTTCAGCTAACTTCATTATATAAATCAGACTTAACACTCTGTTACATGGGAAAAGCAGATCAAAATATCTCTCTAATCTTTAGGAAATGTTAGGTGTTAGGTACCCTGTCTTGCTATTTGTATCTAAGGTAGTCCTTTTAGCCTAAAAGATCTTCATTTACACATTTTAGTTCATATATTTTAAGTGGAGTTGAGAAACAGTAAACCAACTAAAGCTTTGACTCTTCATTTGATTTGTAAAAATATATAGAGCTGCTGTTCTTCTAGGCTTGGGCACAGGCCTGCTCCTGCTCTTAGCACCCCAGATCCTAGACTACTCTCTTAGTCTAGACTCACCCACTGTGTCCTGAAACCTGTACTCAGACCAGATCAATATTTTGTTAGAGCCCTCACAGTTTGTCCCCACCTCCAACTTGCCAGTGCATTCCTAAACCAGCTGTCTGCCCTAGCAGTCCCCGCCGCCCCCCCCCAACTTGCCTTGGATTCCTTGGATTCCAGAGACCAGATTCCAGTCTTCTTTCTGCTAAATCTGATTCTGCCCATTGTATCTCCACATCCACTACTGCCAGAGCAATTCCAGCTCCCCACACACAACACATCCTGTTCTCCCATCTAACCTGGGACACAGGCACTTTCATTCAGCCTCCAGATCTGTAGACTACTACTGTCTTACCTTTAGTGGATTGTGAGCTCTCCAAATCACACCATGCCCATTCCGCTACATTGGTATCATCTGCAGCCCTTCCCACTGCCTCAGGGCTAGGCTTCAGACTACTCTTGTGGGGTGCCAAACTTTTGCAGACTACCTAAGAAAATGTGAATTCAGCCTCTGCCCAGCAGTTTTCTCAAACTGTTTACTGGCAAGAGGGACCCAGACGTTAAGAGAGAGCCTGAGAGCAACTGATCTCACTATACCTTTGCCTCTGAGGGAGCAGCTGGACTAGAGACAACTGATCCATCCAATATAAAATCAGAGGAAAGAACCTGAAGTCTTGACCAAACAAGTTTCATACCCAGTAAGAAAACAATAAGTATAGGAACAGTATCAGATGTCAACTAAACAAAGAAAGGCTTTAGTCTCACATCAGAGTCACAAACAACAAGAGAAATCCACATGACAAAATCAAAATGAAATAATAATAATATGAAAAATATAATAATATGTCTTCACCAAACAACAATAGTCCTTATAGAAGAGTTCCACAATGAGATAAGACATAGAATTTAAAAGAATATTCATAAATATGATCGAAGAATTCAACCAATTTAGAGAACATGCAAACAAACAAATCAAAGTACTAAAAGAAGATAGGGATAAGTTGAATTCACAAAAGAGATAGAAAGCCTCACCAACTGAATGAAATGGAAAGCAGAATATCAAGACAGAATGATAAAATTGAGGAACTGGAGCACTCACATAAAGATTATGCAAAACTAAAAAGAACACAGGAGTCGATTACATTGGAAATATGGGCCACCATGAAAAGATCAAATCTATGCATTATAGGTATAGAGAAAGGAGAAAAATGTCAGGATAATGTTATTGACCAGATCTTCAACCAGACTGTAGAAGAAAATTTCCCAAAAAGAAGAAAGACATCCCCATACAAACACAAGAAGCACAAAGAACACCAAATAGACAGAACCAGAAAAGAAACACTCCTTGGCATATCATAGCAAAAACCCTAAGCGTACAAAGAGAAATTCTGAAAGCAGCAAAAGAAAAACAACAAGTCACATATCAAGGAAAACCCATCAGAATTATAGCTGACCTTTCAGTGCAAACAATAAAAGCCAGAAGAGCCCGGACCAAAGTATTCCCAGTTCTAGATGCCCACCTAGAATATTTTATACAGCAAAAATGTCTATTACACTTGAAAGAAAAATCTTTCATGACATGAATAGGGTGAGAATATTCATGTCCATGAAACCTGCCTTTCAGAGAATACTTGAAGCAATACAAAGAGCTGAAGAAAGGAACAGCTATACCCAAGAGGCTACAGAAAGAAACTAAATGAAGGTATAACTGTGGAACCACACAGTTAGACCTAAGATGCAAATAAAATTTAAAATGGCAGTAAGAAATACACATATTTCAGTAATTACTTTAAATAACAAGGAGCTGAACTCCCCAGTCAAAAGACACAGACTGGTTGAATGGATCAAGAAACAAAATCCATCCTTTTGTTTTCTGAAAGAAAAGAATACAAAGAATTAATGAATCCAAGAGCTGACACATTGCAGTGATATACAAGATAGATAGACCCTTGTCCCAGTTAACCAAAAGAAAGAAAGAGCAACTCCAATCAACAAAATCAGAGATGAAATTGGGAAACATCACAACAGACAACATGAAGTTTTGAAACATTATAAGTGAATACTTTAAAACCTATATGCTCTTAAATTTGAAAACCTTAAAGAAATGAATGCATATCTTAAAACATGGGAATCACCAAAGCTAAACCAAGAGGAGATCAACAACTTAAATAGACCCTTAACATATAAGGAACATACTGAAATATAAAACCTCCCAACTAAAAAAAGCCCATGCCCAGGTGGATTTACAGCAGAATTCTATCAAAACTTCAAAGAATACCTATCTCCAGAATGACTTAAATTATTCAAAAAGATAGAAACAGAGGGAGAACTCCCAAATTCCTTCTATGAAGCAGCATCACACTAATACCAAAAGCAGGTAAATATACATCCAAAAAAGAAAACTATAGGCCATATCTTTAATGAACATAGAGACAAAAATTCTCCAAAAAATGCTTGCAAACCACATACAGACACACATCACAAAGATCATCAACGATGATCAAGTCAGCTTTATTCCTGAGGTAGAGTGGTGGTTCAATATATATGTATATATATATGTATATATGTATATATATACATATATATATATATATGTACGTCCACAAATGTCATAAAGCACATAAATGTACTCAAAGACAAAAATCACATGGTCATCTCAATAGATGCAGAAAAGGCCTTTGACAAAATTCAACATGAATTTATAATAAAAGTCCTAATGGGAATTGGAATAGATGGTGCATACCTCAATGCAATTAAAACTATATACAAAAATCCCATAGCCAACATCATTCTAAATGGAGAAAAACTGGAAGCATTCCTATTAAAATCAGTAACAATACAAGCCTGTCCATAATCTCCACTCCTTTTTAATAGTGCTTGAAACTCTTGTTAGAACAGTAAGACAGAAGAAGAAAGTCAGTGGAGTACTCATTGGAAAAGATGAGGTCAACTTATCCCTTTTTTCAGATGACATATTACACTTAGTAGATACCAAAAAATCCACCAGAAAACTCTTAGAAATGATTAACACTTTCAGTAAAGTGACAGGTTACAAAATTAATCTACAAAAGTCAGTGTCCTTTCTATACATCAATAATGAGCAATTTGAGAAATACAAGGAAATTTCCTCATTCAAAATAGCCTCAAAAATACCTCAGAATAAACCTGACCAAAGATAAAGATCTCTATAATAAAAATTTTAGGTCTTTAAAGAAAGATATTGATAAGGACACCAAGAGATGGAAGGTCCTCCAAAGCTCATGGATTAGAAGAATTAATATTGTGAAAATTGCCATCCTACCAAGCAACATAGATTCAATGCAAACCCAATCAAAATTCCCATGACATTCTTTACAGAACTAGAAAAAAATCCTAAAATTCATATAGAAGCACAAAGGACCCCATATAGTCAAAGCAACCCTGAGCACAAAGAGCAATGCAGGGGTGGGGGCCTTACTATACCAGATTTCAAAGTATGTTACAGAGCTGTAATCATAGAAACAGCATGGTACTGGCACAAAAATAGACCCATAGATCAATGGAATATAACTGAAGTCTCATACACGAGTACATGCACTTTCAGCCACCTGATATTTGACAAAGGGCATAAGAATACTCACTGGAGAAAAGATAACATCTTCAGCAAATGGTTCTGAAAAAACTGGTTCTCTACCTGTAGAAGAATGAAATTAGACCAGTGACATATATGAGAGAGATTTATTCATCTAGAATTTACAAAGAACACAAAAAACACAGAGTCAAGAGAACAAGTTCCTCAATTAAAAGATGGGCTACAAATCTGAGTAGAGAGTTCTCTATAGAAGAAATAAAGATGGCTGACAAATTTCTTTAAAAGTACACAATATCCTTAAGAATTAGAGAAATGTAAATTAAAACCTTTAAGATTTCATCTTATCCCAATAAGACAGGCTGAGATCAAGAGAACACATGATACCAAATGCTGAGAGGATGTGAGGAGAGAGGAACTCTCATCACTGTTGGTGGAACTGTAAACTCATGCAACCCTCTGGAAGCACTGGAGAAAACTTTTAAAAGACTGAGACTGAATCCGCCATTTGACCTGGTTGTAGCACTCCTTGGCACATATCCAAGGACTCATCTTGTTACAGAGATACTTGTACATTCATGTTTGTTGCTGCTGTTTTCACAATAGTTAAAGGACAGAAGCAATTAAGTGTCCCTATACTGATAAGTGAATAATGAAAATGTGATACATTTCCACAATGGAGTTCTAATCAGAAATAAGGAAAGATGAAATCATGACATTTTCAGGAAAATGGATGGAACTGTAGGTTGTTATGGTAACTGAAATAAACACAGAATCAGAAAAGCAAACGACTTTGTGCTTTCTCACGTGTGGATCCTTGGACCAAACCTTTATATGTGAGTATGTAGCGTGATGTACCTGCAGGGACCAGGAAAATGGGAAGGAACCAGGGAGGTAAAGGGAAAGAAGGAACCTGAGAGAGAATAGAAGGTGGGTGTTACTAAGGGAGAAATAGGTAAAAGTGGGAATTAAATGGAAGGGGGGGGAGAGTTCTACAAGGAACGATGAGGGTAAAAGGACAGAAGGAGCTCAAGAGAGGTTTTGACTTAGGAGACCAGAATTATCCTGGGAGAACTGTGAAAATGGGGACACTTTAAGTGGGGAAGGCATGGAGGGTTAGACAGGGAGAGATGCGGCGGGAGATAAATAATGCCTAGCTACTGTGAAACACCAGAGGGAATCCTATTAGCCTAACAACTTAATGAAAAGTTCCACATACATGAAAAAAGTTCTACACATGAGCACATGTGCATAGGTGAAGGCTACATAACAAGAAACAGTGCCAGACAAGAGAAACTTTCCTTTGAGTTGTTGGCAAGGGTATTCCAAGAGACTCTCAGAATTACACAGGCTATTGACTCAGCCCTTGATTATCTCCCAGAACTTGAAGTTGTGACCTTAATTCTGAGGACAGGACATACTTCTGGGACTGAATTTGGATCAATGGAGCTGGATATGAACTGAAAGCCACTTCTCCTGAAGGCTGTCTCTCATACCTCTGGAGAGCACTATGCAAGCAGTGAAGGGAGAACATTAATCAATAACTCAACACCAGCTTTATGGCCAAAAGTAACTACACTGATGACGGGCACAGCGTTTGACACTGGTGCAGAAATGGCACTTTTGTCTTGGGGCCGATCAACAGGTACCTAATTGGTCTTAGAGCCCGTTCAATTGAGGAAACTCATGTATAGTACTGTAATCATAGCCAAACACACATGGCTAATGAGGTAATAGACCTTAGAGAAATCCCTAAGGCTGTCACACCCTAGGCTAATGTAATATCTTACAAAATGCAAACTATGTATCATTATATTTATAGTCAAGTTTCCCAGTCACCACTCATTGAGATGCTTCTTTTGCACAAGACAGAGACTACTACTGAGTACCACAGCTGGTCACACACAGACATTGTCTGTGAATTGCCCATGCCTAAGTGGCACGTCTACAGTGCATTCTCTATAACCAAGACTCACTACATATAAACAAATAGTAAAGATGTCATTAATGAATCTCTCAACTCCCATTAATGACATTCCCTCACACAACAAAGGTCCAGTTACTTGAAAGGTCACAATTGGCTAAATCATGGAGATTATGAATATGCAGAGTGTTGGCCCTTGGACAGGACTCCTATTAAGTTTCACTCACCTCAGGGCTCAGGTACCATTGGGGAAGAAGGATGAGAAAGATTGTATGAGTTAATGAGGAGGTGCATAACCATATGTAAATAGAATCCTACAAGCCTCTGGGAACCTGCTCATATGAACCTACAGCAATGGTTTACGCATGCTCAAGACCCATGTAATTTCAAGCAGACAAATGTGTAGCAGAACCCCAACCTTTACTTAAGAAGTATCAGCAACTGATTACTGTTGGATGTTAAACATACATATGTTTGTACATGTATATATTGTATATATATTGCTTTCTGAGACAGGGTCTTTCTGTAGCCCTAGCTGGCTTAGAATTCACTATGTAAACTATACTGGACTTGATCTCAGAGACATAACCCTGTTTCTGTCTCTCTCTGTCTCTTGAGTACTAGGAGTAAAGTGTGTACACTATCATGTCAAGCTTCCTATACAGCTTTTATAGTTTGATGGTAGAGAAATGGACACAATATTCTACCATTTCTATTTAGTAAAATACATTGAATCTATTCAAATACATATTGAGTTCTGTGTCTACATGAAGTAATATAGTAATAAAGCAAATTAGATTAATTATATAAGAGTATTTATATTTAAAATTAATAACTGACCTAAAAGTATTCACTATTTTTTGTTCTCTTCTCAGCAATGTAAAACTGAAGGAGAAGACCTACATTTTTAAATAACAGAGAAATACATCAAAAATAACCCAAGATATTGTTTTATTTTTCCAACAATACTATATTAAATAAAACATAAGCAAAAGGCAAAACTGAAAATTCTCCGGTGAGAATTTATCGCCTCTCTATGAGGTTTAAATTCCAGGGTAGCTAGAAGGACAGTGGTGGGCCCTCTTTGTCATGAAATTAAGGAAAAGAATGCAGTCACTAGTTTAAAGAAATATATGAGCACTCATATTTTAATCTGATATTTAATTGAAATGTGTATAATATAATTTTAGTCCTGTGACTATGACTGTGGATCTTTCGGACTCTTGTCATGCATTTTTGAGCATTTTAACCCATTTCTCTACATCTTCCTATATTGGGTTTGGTTTGTGTCTGGAAATTACAAGATCACTAATTTTAATTGTGAAATCTGACTACTTCTGGAAAAGATTATTGATCAAAAATGTGATTGTTTCAGGAAATTATATTTCAGCCCATGTAAAACTGTAAAATAAATGGATTTATTTTGTGGCAGTATAAACAACTGACCCAGATTAATAGCTCATTTAGTCCCATTTGATTAGAAAATCTCATCCAACTCCAATGATATCCTGAGTATTGTGACATTATGATTGAGGACAGAGGGACATAAACACTGTTATTATTCTATTAATAGAGGCAGAAGACTTCACCTAAGTATTTATTATCTTTTTGCTTACAAAGCTGCCTACTTATTTTCATACAGGGACACTAATACTATTCCTGACAGATATTATGTGCTTGTAAGTTTCTGTTTTAAATCTCCAACTTGCACAATTGATGTTAAGTTTTTTAAAGGAAGAATTAAAAGTTCAGAAAAAAAAAAAGAAAAAGAAAAAAGTAACAGTTGGCACAAAATGTGAAGTATCTAATGTTGGACTCAGCTTGTTTGAATAAAAAAAATTAATATGTAAAACATGGCACAAAGCTGCTTTTACACAGTCTCTGCAAAAGGAGCCAAAGGGTTGGGGAAGAATATGAGGAAGTTTAAGCAAGCTCGATAGAAATTAAATTGGGAAGCACATTAAACAATTTTAAGTGGCCTCCGGGGGTTATGAGAAAATTAAAGCAATTAAACAATCTGTTAGTACAGAGTGAAAACAAGTAGCATCTTTCTTTCTCTCATTTTTATAGCTTTATAAAATGGCGACTGACCCACAAGTTTAGGCTTGAACAGAGCTCAGCTTCTTAGCAGCCTTGCTCAGATACATGGTCTTTCTTCATATGTTCTCCATCACCATTCCCCATAGTACACCTCCACCTCAACTCTGTAAAACCATCCAGATTAGTTTTTCCTCTCTGAACATGAAGAGGCTTTAGTAATAGAAATTATATTGGTAATTGTAATGTTCTGTTTGTGCTCATTGAACGCTGATTCTCAGAATAAGAGACAGCTTTCTTGTCTCAGACTCAAGCACTTTTATCTTACGTGTCCTCTGAAAACTTTCCTAGGGAAGAATGCACCCCTTTCTCTATGACAGAAACCAATACACAGCTAAGTGTATTAAAAATATTGTGCACTTAGGAACAGCAGGAAGATGAACCATTTCCAGCAGAGGTTAGTATTGTTTATCCTGTGGCATAAAAATGCCTATAATGTGGTACACCCTAATCTTCCCAGATATGAGCAACTCTGCTCCCATCAACATAGAGCAGACTGCCACTATGCCTTGTCTGACACAATGGACTGTGCCCCTTAACCCATGAGCCAAAATACATCCTTTCTCCCTTAAGTGGCTTTTGCCAGATAATTGATCCCAACAAGGAAAGCATGACTAAAACAGATAATTATCTTCTCCTTGTGTCTTCATGTTATTTTCCATCTGTATACATCTGGATACAATTTTCTTTCCTTTAAAAAATAATTAGTGAAGGGACTGCAGAGTTTCCTCAGTGATTAAAAGCACTGACTGCTCTTGCATAGGACCTGGGTTCAATTGCCAGAACTGACACGGTGGCTAACAACTGTCTGTAACTCCCATTCCAGGGTATCTGATGCCCTCTTTGGACCTCTTTGGGCATTGCCCAACATGGGTGTGCATTGCACTTTATGGTCAAGGAGATTTCTATAGTTCTAAATTTATGCCGTGAACTTTTGTAATAAATTGGCATCCTTCCATATAAATGAACTTTGCATCTGCAGATCCAAAAACTTCAAAAATGTGTCTACAGTGAACGTATCCAATCTATTTCCCTTATCTTCAATTGAGCAGCAATGTAAAGCAAGTATTTGCATAGCATACTGTTTTACCACATATTATAACTAACTATAGACTATCTAAGTATATAGAATGGTGTACACTGGTCATATGCAAATACTGCACCATTTCATATGAGGGGTTCAGACAAAGGACTTTTGGGTCCCTGACAATTTGTTGTATTGTAGAATCAATCCTCCACAATTAAAAAGGGTTATATATGAATTTCTTCCAGAGAAAACTGCATAAAAACATCAGCATTTTAAGGGTTGTAAAATGAAAGAATATCAGAGCTTGAAGTTTGGAAATGCCTGGTTCTGAACTTAATTAAAAAACAATACTCAATACAATAATCTTGTATCAACTGAGTATTTCCTCACTGCATTCTAAATACTATATTATTTACTGCTAAATACCAAGGTATCCCATTAATAAAGACAATTCTGGATTGTTCTTATACATTACATATGAGTTGTCTCTCTCTCACTCTCTCTCTCTATATAATACATATAATATATACATGTGTCATATATATATGTATATATATATATATATATATATATATATATATATCCAGTCCTGTTTGCAATTTGATCATTTTGAGCATACATTTAGTCTTTTTAGCATTGTCCATTTTCAACCTAAAATGTTGTCTTTCTTCCTGGAAACTTTCATTTACCTAAATTCTCAAGGTCAAATTTAAAGTTTACATTTTTCCTGAAAATTTTTTATTCTATTGGTTAAAAAAATTGATGTGTGTAGGGAGGGGATGGTGGTGCTGGATGGTATCAGTTGTCAATTTTACACACCTGGAAAAAGGCAACCTCAACTGGAGAACTTTCTTTATCATGTTGACTTGTGGGAACGTTTATGAAGCATTTTCTTCATTGTTGAAGGATGTGGGAGAGCTCAGCACCCTGTGAAGTGTCCACCCCTGGGCAGGTGGTCCTGGATGTAAAAGAATGTAGACTGAGCACAGGCCGGAATAGCAAGCCAGCAAGTAAGTAAATTTCCTGATAGTCTTTGCCACAGTTCCTGCCTCTAGGTTGCTAAACTGAGTACCTGCTCTGACTTCCCTCAATGATGAACTGTGACCTGGGAGTTGTGAGTAGTAAGTTGAAATAAATCCTTTCCCCCACAAGTTGCATTTGGTCAGAGTTTTTAAGGGCAGCAACAGAAAAGCAAAGTACGACAATGTGCAGATGTATAAATATGTATGTCTTCACACTCTTTCTGACATATAAGTACACATAAGTTTCATATGCACTTATATATATATATATATGCATATGCATATATGCATATACAAAATCACCATATGCATATAGTAGCCCTGTATGGGGTTTGTCCTCCTTTCTTCTCATAACATTACTCTGTAATATTTTTTAAAACCTTATTTCCACGACCCTTAGGTTATGTATATACAGCACATAGTTAAAGAAATCTGTATATTCGCACCCTTCCCCAGTATGGTTGCTTATTTATTAGCATTTATCTTAGTTGAGATCAGTGAGAATAAATTTCATTTTAATCAGAATTTTTGTTTGCTGCTAAAGTTTAATCAAAGCCTGGATCATAGAGGAACTGTCATAAGTAAACATTCTTTCTATAAGTGAAGCCTAAACAAATCAATAAAGCTATGGTAGAATGCTTGAGATTCAAGTTTGAGTGTATGCAACCATAGGTCAATAGTTGAGTCTAAACCGGAAAAAATTGGTCTCAAATCATATTTAATTGGAAAGGGATCCAGCCTCCCTCTGACAAGGTATTTTCACATACTAGCTTGAATGATGGCTCTCTGGGTATGGCTCAATGTTTTGCCAATGTGTAAACTTACTGGTACAGTGTCTATAATCCTGGGAAGGTTGGTTCCCTCAACCGTTTCTTTGCTTTTTACTTAGTAGGTGGACCATACATATCTGCTGAAATAATAGAAGAATCACAAAATCTGTATATTTTGGTATGGCAGCCAATTTTGATATTTTCTAAGAATTTTCTTGAAATCACATCATATTTTAAAAATATAATTCACTTTTGCTACATATCTGCAATTCACAACTGCTGTGGAAAGTTCACGCATAACTTTTCTTCAGCCACACTTATCCAAAATTACGTTTTTGATTTGTTGAAAAGATGGTATTCTCATTATTCCTGTGACTAGTCTGTAACTGTAAGTCGTCACCACGCCCTTCCATTGCCTTTTCTAAAATGTGCTAGTTGCTCACTATCTCTTTTTCTTCTCATTTTCCCTTTCCCTCCTCCTCCATCCTTCTCTTTTCCTTTTCTTTTAATAGCCATTGATGAGTGATTCTGTACAGTCTTCAGCTTTAAACATCATTTATGTCCTGGAAACTTCTAACTTACCACCTCCCAAATGTATATCTCCAGTTCTGACTTCGCCTATGAGCTGAACATGATTTTCATATTTATACGTCAAGTTGATAAAAAGTTCCTCCTCATGGTTCTCAAATCATTATTATCTTACTTCCTGCTCCCACCGTTGTTTGATAACTCTCCAAGTTTCATAGATTGAGACTTTAGTTATCCCCAACTCTTTCTCATACTTCGCTGAAAATCTATTTGTATATTCTGTAGGTGCCACCTTGAGACATTTCCTAAACTAGCCTCTTCTCATCATTTCTACCCCATCATCACCAAATCACTATTATTCTTTCACTAACTTGACACTATCACTTGGGTTATCCTCGTCTCCTGAGGAATTGGATCAGTTAACTCAATGTCCACGGTGACTATGCTTGCTAAAGGATCTGTGATTTTGTATACAAACAACTGAATTCTTATCCTACCTCAACTCAAACTGATTTTAAGAGACACCCCCAAAACTTATGGAAATTAATAATTGAAATCAAAAGTCACCATTTGGAATATCCGAGAAGCCCTATCTGTCTACTCATCTGTAAATGTTGGCCTGTCATAAACCATTCTTCAGTCATTGGAGTTTGCTATCTGTTGTAGAGAACATCAAACTCCTGCCTAGGGAGATTTTATGTTTGTTTTTGCATTTTCTTACAAGACTTCCCCTAAGTTATTTGATTGGCTCCTTTCTTCTCCATCTTCAGCCCTTTGTCCAAAGCTCATCATATAAGAGGAAGTTGTTTGGGACTTTAAAGAGGAATCCTTCTCACTCTAGACTGTATTCCCCTTTAAAATATGTTATTGCTTTTCTTGTTTTATATGTGAGTGTATTGCCTTTATGTATGTAAGTGCACTTGCATTGTAAAATGTCATGGAGGTCAGAAGAGGGTATTGGACTCCCTGAACCTGGAGGTAAGGACAGTTGTGAGCTGTCATGTGGGTGCTGGGAACTGAACCTGTGTCTTCTGCAAGAGCAGCTAGTGCTCCTAACCACTGAGCCAGTCCCTGGACTGTGTCCACTTTGCATCTCTGTCTCCATAGCACTGTTATTGGAGACTTTCAACGTCTCCCTCGTTCTTTCTCTCCTCCTTTAGTCTCCTCTGTTTCCATGTATTTTCTCTTCGTTTGTTACTGCCCTGTATAAAACAATGTCTGATCCTCCCACATCTACTAGACGTTTAGTACTTAGTGAAAGTGGAATGGATAAAATAAAATTGTACCAGAAAATTTCAATAGTTTCTAGTATTCACCTTTTACAACGCTGCACACTAAACAAGGGTTTTATATTTATTTGGAAACTTTTCATAGAACATTTTCATTGTAAATTTTCATAATGACATTTTATTCAAATATACTATGCATTTTGACAATATTCATATGCAATAGTCCTTTCCTTTATTCCCTTCTTCATGTCAGTCCCTTTCCTCTTCCTGAATATTTCCCCTATACATTTCATGTCATATGTGAATGCATGCATGTCTGTGTATGCAGACAGGATATGTGTATGCATGAGAAAATGTGATACAATTTCCAGTTCTATGCATTTTCATGTAAATTATATAAGTTTGTTCTTCATGGTTGAATAAATGACCACTGTGTATGTAAGTATCCTTTTAGAATGCTGACTGGGATTCCTTTCAGTATTCTCCCAAGAATGGTATTTGTGGGTCATGTGGAAGTTCTGCTTTTAATTTTTTGAAAAACTAATATACTGATATTCATATTGACTGCATTAGTTTACACTCTTACCAGAAGAATATAAGTATTCCATTTTCCCTGCATCCTGAGCAGCAGCAGTGATTTTAATTTAATTATTTTATTGTATAGTGCTAGGGAGTAGAACTAGGACCACCAGCCTTGTCTACCCAGCTAGTACCAAATCAGATAGGGCTAGATTCTGAGGCCCTGTCTCAACAAAAGTAAGAGAAAAAAGAAGAAAGAAAGAAAGAAAGAGAGAGAGAGAGAGAGAGGGAGGGAGGGAGGGAGGGAGGGAGGGAGGGAGGAAGGAAGGAAGGAAGGAAGGAAGGAAGGAAGGAAGGAAGGAAGGAAGGAAGGAAGGAAGGGGAAATAAAAGAAAAAGTAAGGTCTCAGCATCCCACCCACTGCATCCTGATTCCATTGAAGCCTGCGCAACTCTGTTCCATGCTCTCCTGGCACTCTGTTCCCCTTCTAGCCTTAGGGCCCAGGCCTACTCATGCTCTTCTGCCTCGGATCTCTGGACTAGTTTCTAACCCACACTAGCCTAATCCTCTAGCATAGTTTCCTGGACACTCCACGGGCTCGCCCCATGTCCACCCGGGCCTCCAGATGTGCCTGCCATAGGCCTGACCTAGGAAGTCAGATCCTGCCCACACTGAACTTTGATTCCCTGGTACATTTACACAATGGAGTTCTACTCAATGGTAAAGAAAAATAAAATCATAAAATTTACAGATAACTGGATGGAACATGAAACTATTCGACTAAGTGAAGTAACACAGGCTCTGAAAAATAAGCAACATGTGCTCTCTCATTTGTAGATCTTAGTTCCAACCCTGTACATGAGTAAAAATCCTGATGTAGCCACAGGGGTCAGGAAAATGGAAAGAAACCATGGGGATAAAGGGAGAAAACAGCTGGAGAGAGGGGGCTGTTAGGAAAGAGGTGTCTTAAATGGGTACACTGGGAAAAGTCCGAACTTTAAGGGGTGAGGGAGCAGTGAGAATTATACAGGGGAAGTGAAAGGCATGATAAATAATGCTTAGATCATATGAAAAACAGAGGGAAAATATATTAGTTCAAAGTTCTACTGAAAAAATACACATACAATAAATGTGAGTATATGTGTGCAGCTGAAGACTACATAACAAAAACACAGTGCTAGACAGGAGAAACCTCCCTTCGAGTTGTTGGTCAGGGTAGCCCAAGAGACTCACAAAATAACATGGGCTTGTCTCAGCCCTTGATTTCTCCAAGAACTTGAGGTATGACCCTAAAGATACAGACACATACTTCAAACACAAGATTTGGAACAATCTAGCTGGAAGTGTCCTTGAATCCTCCTTCCTGAACACTAACTCAGGGGATACTATACAAACTGCCAAGGGAGAAAGCCCATCAGTCATTCTACCCAGCTGTAAAGCCTAATAAACAATGACTGGCCCAGAAAACAAGTGCTATTGGTTCAGTAATGACATTTTTATCTCGGGGATAATCAACAGCTGTCTAATTGGAATTATGACCAGCTTAATGGGAGGGAGCTCATGCATGGTACTATAAACACAGTCAAACACACATGGCTAGAAAGGCCATAGATTCCAGAGAAAAACGTATGTTTGCACCATCTTTAGACCAACGTAATTTCCTACTTTATATGTATCCTCATATTTACAAACAAGTGTACCTCTTTCAACCCTCATCAAGTAAATTTCTTTCTGCAACACGTGGAGACTAGATCAATGTAATTTCTAACTGTATTCTAAGCATGAATCCTCACATTTACAGACAAATGTACCTTTCATCCCTCTTCAAAAAAGCTTCTTTTTGCAACAAATGGAGACTACTGCAGAGCTCCAGGAACTGGTCAAACACAGATTATAGGTGCCTGTGAGATACTTAACCCTAAATGACACATCCTCAATGCAGTCTCTACATTTAGAGACTGCTTCTCACCAGAGAAGTTTTCTTATGCAGCAGATGATGATTCAAACACAGAACCCACAATTGGCCAATGTGCAGAGAATAAGAGACCACAGAGTGCTTAACCATGAATAGGACATCTTTGTCAAACGTCTGTCTCCCAAAGCTCAAAGATCATTGCAAATAGGAGGGAGAAAGACTGTAAGAGCCAAAGGCGTTGGTTGACCACAAAGAAGCGAAGTTTCAAGAGGGCTGGTTAGTTACTCATATGAACTCACAGCAATGGTGACAGCATGTATAACTATGCAAACTCAAAGTAGACAAAATCCCAGCATTAGACACTGGAAGCTGGATGAGAAATCCTAAGGAACTTTTGTCAACTGATGGGTGCTGGTAGAGGATAAAAAACAATATCTTACAGGGGTTAGACTCTTGGTAAGCTAATTGCATGGATCCCCACTGAAGGACATTTGTGGATACTAATCAGACTCTAAACGATGTGTATGTAAAAGAGTACATTAAATTGAATGGAGGTCATTTAGGGAAAGTGGAGATAGGGGAGGGAATCAAAATACTATCAAACTATATTGTATGAAAATCTCAAAATCCAATTAAGTTTTTAAAAACTAAATGCATTGTGTGCTTATATTCTAACATAATTTTAGATACGTTGTTAGTTTTCCAATGAGGTGCCAAATGCATATGCCTGGCTTTTCATGTGTAATATAAGCATTATACTACTACTTATCATAATGTCCTGCAGAAAAATTACTAGAATTCTAGGAGCATTCAAATTTGTATATCTTCCACCTTAAGTAATGAGGAAATCTTTTTTTAGACAGGTTCTCAATAGGGACAGTTTTGTCCCACATAGTAGTATCAAGAAACATTTTTAGGTATCACAGCTGAGACAGAAATACTGCATCCAGCAAATGAACATCAAGCATCCCGCCATAGATGCTGCAACACACTGAACAGAAGCCTACAACAAAAATTACCTGACCCAAAATATCAATAGGCTCAAGAGTGAAAAGTCCCCTTTTTATTGAGCCATTTACTGAGACAAACTAGAATTACTGTACAAATAAAAAAGCTAGATCTAAAAAAATTGGACTGCTATGCAGTTAGAATTACATGGATCCATTGTTTTCATGTATATGTGTAGGATGTTCATACATATCTGTTCACATGTGTGGGTCCACATGTGTGCAGCTATGCATATGCATGTGGATGTGGAGGTCTCTCCATATGCTGACCTCAGGTGTCTTCCTGGATTGCTCTCCACTTAGTTGATTATAAAAGGGGCTCTCAATGGATCTAGGCCACAAGATTTCATCTACTCTAACCAGCCAGTTTGCTCCGGTCATCAGCTGTCTTTGTCTCCTAGAGTGACAGAATTACAGCTGTCAGGCTTCTCTGGCTTTTAAGTGGGTTCTAGAGATACAAATTCCAGTTCCAGTAAGCAAACTGTCCGGCCCTGGGTGAATTTCTTTTTTAAAAAAAAGAAATTGGATCGTCTCACATCAAGCATCACTGCTGACTTTAAGTCAGAAGTTGGAACACTATTCTTAAAAGCCAAATCTAGTTTGCTGTCAGTTTGTATATGGCCTACAGGCATTCTTATACAGACCAGACTGGGTATCTTCTTCTGCCCTGTCTTTTCATACAGTTCCAGTATCTGTCTCCCCAACTAACTGTTATGCGTTACTGCAGCCCATGCACTTTGATTAACTCCATATAAAAGCTGAAGACTCAGCTCTTAACAGAAGAGAATCTTAGTCTGAGAATTGGTAGTACATTCCTTCCCCTCTAGCCATCTTCAAAAGAGGAGGTAACTGGTCTCTTTTTGGAAAAAAGAAGAGTGCACAAAGATCTGAATTTCAATGAGGCAGAGAATAAAATTGACTCTGGTGCCTCTTCCAACCCCATCACTTTGGTTCATATGACCTTTCTCTTCAGGATGGTCACTCTTCATCCGGATCAGGATAGTGTACTGTTTTAGTTTGCTTTCAATTGCTGTGATAAATACACTGACCAAAATCATCTTGTGGAAGAGTTTATTTGGCTTCCATCTCCTTGGTCATAGTTCATCACTAAGAGAGCCCAAGGAGGAAACTTAGGGCAGGAACCTGGAGGTATGAGCTGAAAATACAAGCTGTGGAGGAATGCTGATTATTGGCTTGCTCCTAGGGCCTGTAATCAACTTGTTTTCTTATGTAATACAGAATCACCTGCCCAAGGGTGGCACCACCCACAGTGTGTGGGGTCCTCTCACATCACTCAGCAATCAAGAAAATACCCCAAAGTCATGGCCACAGGCCAGTTCAACCGAGGTAGTTCCCCAGTTGAGGCTCCCTCTAACCATGTGTGTCAAATCGACAGCTAAATCTATCTAGACAGGTACATATATCTCTTGTTTCAGAACTATCTACAATATATACTCAATTTTGCCTCTTAGTCTAAAATGTCCAAAATCATATTATATAGCCTTTCTTTGGAGGTTTGCTAACCTCTGCTTTATAGTAAAATATCTAGCTCAGGAATCAGCATGGGATCAGACACTGAAAAGCTGAACAGTTTTGCTAGGTCCAATGGGTCTAAGAATCAAAGGTTAGAATTCAGTGCAAGCAGAGGGAGTTTTTGCTGAAAAATACCAGTTTCCAGGGGTAAATTCTATAAGGCTGTATCCTAGGATTCAGTATGAGCAGAAACTGTATCAATAGAAGCCCAGTTGAAGTTTTACTTCAAATACATATAATTCTTGATTATTCTGAGGTTACCTGACTCAGCATGGCAGAAATGGATACTAGTCTCTGGAGGTAACACTTCTAATGTTCCAAAAATGGCTTTAATTTTAACATGTGTTACCAGGAATTCTACGAAAATTACTAGGAATTTTAAAGATAATCAAAGACCAAGAGAAGATGTAACAGTAAAAGTCTGCATGGGAAATCCAGGTAAACTACCAGTGAATGATTAAAATAGTTGTCAGTCAAAAACACCAGAGGGAATCATACTAGCCTAGCAACATAATGACAAATTACATATATAATATATCCACATGAGTCCATGTGCATAGCTGAAGGCTACATAACAAGAAATGGTGCCAGACAAGAGAAGCCTTCCTTTGAGTTGTTGGCTAGAGTAGTCCAAGAGACTCCAAAAACTACACAGGATATTTCCACAGCCCTTGATCGCCTCCCAGAATTTGAAGATAAGACCCTGTTGCTGAAGACAGGAGATACTTGGGAGACGGGATTTGGAGCATTGGAGCTGGAACTGACCTGGAAGCCACTTGCCTTGAAGGCTAGCTTTTATAGCTCTGGAAATCACTATGCAAGCTGCTCAGGGAGAACATCAATTGATGGTTTAACACCATCTTCATGGCCAAATAACCATATCCATGACCAGCAAGCCATGACACTGGTACAGTAGCGGCATTTTCATCTTGGAAGCAATCAATGGCTACCTAATTGATCTTTTAGCCCACTTAATGGGAGAAAACTCATGTGTGGTATTATAATCATAGCTAAATACATATGACTGAAGAGGTCTTGGACCCTAGATAAATCGCCAAGGTTGTCATAACCATAGACTAATATGACTTCTAAATACACAATTTGTATCCTTGTATTTACAGTCATGTATCCTAGGACCATTCATTAAGGAAGCTTCTTTTGTACCAGATGAAGACTACTACCGAGTACCACAACTGGTCACACACAGACATTGTTTGTGATTGCCCAAGTCTAAGCAGCACATCTACAATACAATCTGTATACCTAAGACTCATGCAACATAGAACAAGGGGTAAAGAGGACACTGACAAATACCTCAACTCTCATTATGAAACTTCCTCATGTAACAGAGGGCCAGGCACACAAAAGGTCACAAATGGTCAAAGCATGGAGGTTAGGACTCTGCAGAATGTGGACTCCTGGACAGGACTTCTATATTAAGCTTCACACTTTGATGAAGACATATTGGCAGGTGATTACTGTTGGGTGAGGAAGAGTTCATTTTCTTAAAGTGAGGGACTCTGGATAGGCCGAGGAGGCCTCAATGGGTGAACTTTCACTAAGAAACATTTGTGGACCCTAACTTGACATAATAGACTTTACCACAAATGACAGAATGTATGAATTCCAGGGGAGGGGGGTGCTGTGGTAGGGTGCCCGTGAATAAGAAGGTGTAAAAGTGATTAAGACTGATTAAGATGTTCTATGTGTAGTACACAAAAATTCCATAAATATTTTAATTAAAAAAATTTTAAAACATATTGGTAACTAAAGACAAGCTGGAAAACTTTAGTAGTAAATTAAAAGCTTTGAAAGCGTATGGTAAAATATTAAACTAAAAATATGCATGGGAACTAAAATTCTACATCAAAACAAGAATAAAAAACTCAAAGAATGAGAAAACTATGGATTCTGTCATGTTTCTCAGTCTATTTCTGTTGATGGAGGTATGTACTGGCAAATGATTTTTTGTCTTTATAAGTTCTGTTGATTTTTATTTTATGCTATGTATGACTATTATGTTCCTAAGCATCTTAGCAATTTTTCCTACTTTTTTTCTGAGAATAGCTAATTTGTATGACTATTGTTCTTTATAAGGAGAGAAAATAAAGTTTAACTTGGGGCTACATTACTTACAAATATTAAGAACAGCATGTGATACACAGAGTCTCTCTCACACAACTGTAGTGTGCAATGGTGTTCTCAATAACCCTGAGATTCCTCTAGTAGCCATTCAGAGTCCTTTGCAGCCTCTTCACATCACTCTCCTGTATTTTTTCTGTTTGGCCACTTGGGACTCCTGTTTTGGAGAAGTATAGATTAATGCATAGCCTAAAACTCAAACTGTAGATTTGAAGACGTACTGCTGTAAACATTGTGCAGGCCATTTCACTAGCCAATCAATGACTCTTCAGTTCAGGAAGACAGGTGTGCTCTGATGGACACCTCCACCCGAATCCCAACCTCCAGTCTGTCAAATCATGGAACTATGAAGCACATTTCTGTGCTGCTTGTTGTTAAATCATGAAGCAAGTTATCACATATTTACCAGTTTTATAGTTATTTATGGCAGGAAGTCTTGCTTAACACCAATTACCCTATCATGCTAACAGAATGATTTAATGATTTTGTATGAATTTCTCTCATTCATCTTGTTCTGGCCACTTTATTTGTATGTCACTAAAGCATGGACATGACAGTATAACTTAAAATGTTTTAAGAGGCGTTCTATTTTAGACTGAATAGTTCACGTAGTTTAGTTTCCTTTTAATATTTACAGCAAATGTACATGTATGTTTGAGGCCCTTGGCTCCATCTTTCAGGAGTCCTCAGATCTTCAAACTATCTCATGTATATGTTGAGTGACAATGCTACCAGCACGTGCAAGTGGAAACTTCTCAGGATGCCTCCCTAGTTCATTACAATATTGTTCTCCTGAAATTTCATTATTCCTGAGCTAGTTGCCTTGGCCTAATCTGAAAACATATAGCAGTAAGTGCAACATAAGCTCGATTGCATTGTGCTTTCTTTCTCATTCACTAAAGGTGTCTTCTCTGTTATACAATGAGAAGACAATTGTGGCTGAAATTATTCATTTTTTGACCTTTAATCTTTGCATTAGTTTTCAAATAAGCAGAATTAAAATTTGAGAGAGAAAAATGAAGCTACAAATTAAATCTGAAGTTAAAACATAAAAGGATAAAAACAACAATTTAAAAAGTGACAGTTACTAATACTCTAATATAAAATTATAATAATGCTTCCAGAATTATCTGTTCCTCAAACCTAGTATTTTATTCTGACAATGCATTGACCTCACCAAGGCAGTAGCATTTGCCAAGGGAACTTGTCACTAATCTATTCAGAAGACAGAATATTGTCTCAGAGATTTTTCCTTTAATATTCAAGAAATCTGAGGTAAATTGTTAACTCCATCTAACTTTCTGATAACTGTAGATACACTGTGTAATAATAAAAACTATCAAAGGTTATGAATATTATGTTTATTTTTACATTTGATATGAAAATCATTTAAAACCTCATACATTTTAAGTGCCTTACAATATCTCTAATATCCCTTCCCTTTTCTGGTAATCTTGTGCCTTTGGGGATTTCTTTGGTGACTGAATGACATTGGTATTTTCAAGGTTGCTAAAATATGATGACTGTTAGTCTCCTGTCACATTTTTTTCCTTTTGACTGAAACAGAAAATAAAAGAGAACATATCTGTATGTGTGCAAAAATATACAGAGTTGTATACTCTGGTGGCATCATGTGATTTTCTTTAGATGTGTATACAGATTAGTGTTTAAATCAAGTTAAATCATTTATCTACACAAGCATAATACTTTGAAACCCTATTAAGACTTCCAAAATCTCTTTGAATTTCTAATTTTTGAAGATGCAGTGGATAATTGTAATCTGTCGCCACTGTCCTGTGAGATACTTCTCCAGAGACTCCTGCTCCCAGCTAACTGTAGCTAAGTATTTACTGACAGCCTTTCTTTATCCTTATGGAACCAGCATTCCTTCAGTTGTCATGACATCCAGTTTTTTTGAGTGTGTGTGCGGGGAGTAAAAGAACATGTGGTATTTGTCTTCACTTCACCTAATGACCTATTATATTCCTATCCATGTTGTCACACAGGACAAGATTCTATTCTTTCTACAGTTGAATAGTATTTGATTTTTTCATATAAACATATTTTCTTTATTCTTTTATAATCTGAGAGGCAGAGATTATTTTCATTTCTTATTTATTGTGAATACAGTGAACATGGGAGAGCAGATGTCTCTTCAACAGATTCCATTTTATAAACACACACACACACACACACTGAGAACTGGTACTGCTGATCATATGAGCTCTACTTTAAATTCTGTAACTTTATAATGGCCATTATTTTTCAGTAGCTGTATTATTTCACATCCCTACAACATGTAACGATCCCTTTCTCTCCACATCCTTCATAGCACTTGTTGCTTTTGTCTTTTGGGTAAAATGTTACTGTGCTGTTTTTTACTTCCACTTAACAGATGATTAGTGTTATTAGTGTGGCTCTTTTTCATACACCTATTGATCGTTTGTACTAATACCCAAAGAGGTCATATCGTAGAGGAATCCCCAAGGCTGTCACATACCCAGGTTAATGTAACCTCTTACTGAGTACAATCCTTATATTTACAGTCAAGTATCCCAGTCACCTCTCATCAAATAAGCTTCTGTTGCACCAGATGGAGACTAATACAGAACACCACAATGGTCCTTGATTGTCCATGCCTAAGCGGATCATCTGTAATGCAACCTCTCTACACAAGACTTGTGCCAGCAGTAATGAACATCTCTTTTGTGTCCCTGTTAGCCACTTTATGTCTTTTTTGAGAAATGTCCATGTAAATTTATTGCTCAAATTTTCAACAGGATTTTTGCCCTTTTGCTCCATGTATGTTCTAGATGTCAACCCTCGTAATATGTATGCATTTCCAATATTTTCTCCCATTCTGTAAGTTATCTCTATGAGCACTTACTTTGCTATATAGAATAGTTTTCTTTTGATATAAGCATTTGTCTCTTATTATTTCCTTTTTTTTCCTACTATCCCCAAATTTCCTTATTCTTCATATGTATTTAAGAATTTTCACTTGGTTTGTTCTAGTAGTTTAATAGTTTCAGGTATTATGTTTGTGCCTTTAATACATTTTGAGTTTATCTTCATAATTGGTGAGAGACAAGGGCCTAAGTGCCTAGCTTTATCTGTTTATGCCCCATTTTCTAAACACCATTAAATAGACAGCACATTTTCCAGTGTTTGCTCTTCCAACCATTGTCTAAAATCCATTGGCTATACACATATGAATTTCCTTTAAGGTTTTCTGCTGTGTCCCAGCCAGCCATGCACCTGTTTTGTGTCAGTACCATGCTGTTGTGATTCTTACACCCTTGTAGTATGTTTGAAGTAGGTGATGCAGGTCTCCCTTATTTTTTTTGATCAAAGTGATTTTGACTGTTCGTGAATTCTCATGGTTCTATTTTTCTGAATTATTTTTCTATTCATGTGTTGTAGAATGCCATTGGATATTTTTATAGACATTTCAGAATTTAATCACTTGGGGTAGTATGAACATTTCAACAGTATCCATTCTTCTATTCCACAGTAGATGGAAATCCTTTAATGGTTTTCATGGTTACATTTAATCTTACCTATTTTGTCATCATTATAAAGAGCTCTCTTGGTTTCCCATTTCAGATCATTTGTTACTGAAATGGCTTTCATTGTAACTTTATGTACAAATATATCATCCTGCTTTGGTGTTACCTGCCTCCACACACTGGCCATTCTTGCCCTCTGTACCCCGCTTATGGCTCCCCTGCATTACTACAAAGTGTGCCACTTTCTCTGCTAGGATTACATTGGATATCCAAGGTCTTCTGTGTTGTTATATTAATTTTAGGATTTTTAATAGTTCTTCTTCTGGAAATATGGCAAGTTTTTCAATATTATCTCTGCCAATCGATAGGAGCATAAGAGGTCTTCCTATTTTTAGTGTAAATTAGCTGTGACTTATTTAAGGAGACTGGGAATTTCATGGAAAGGAACTTAAGAGGAATTTCTTATTGTGAATCATCATTTACATTATTATAGATCACCACAGATTGCATGGCTTAAAAAACATAATTTGTTTCTCCCCTCTCTAATGTCTGGCAATCTACTGTCTCCTTTTTTTTCTTGTTAGCAATTATTTTTTCTATTAGTGATTACCTGGTGGTTGAAATAGCAAATGCCTTAAATAATTACAATATTTAAACATTGTATTCTGAAGGCAGTAGAAGAATTAATATCTGGTATGACTGTATCTAGGAACTAACTGAAGGATGTCTTCAGTGTGAGATATTTCAGTGATGTCTCTATAGATCTGCCATCAATATTTATTCATGCTTTTCTACAACATATCATGTAGTTCCCAACAAACTGTCTAATTTTAGTCTTGCTTTGATAGTTAATGTCTTGTAGTTTTATTTTAATTAACTGTAGTTTAATAACATATTTTGATCAGAAAGTTACAGTAATATGACTTCTCTGAATCATTTTAACATTTGTAAATACATCTAATATGGTAAAAGTCTTAATTTTAAATACGTAAGCTATAATGATTATTATAAAATTGAAAGAATGTATATCTGTATAGTGAATAGGGGAATTCTCTCTGAGGCTTTTGGTTCCTATTGGTTCATTCATTCCGCAGCAAATCCTGCCCTCGGACCAATTAAGGGCAAGGAAGGCAGGGGGGAAAAAGAAAGGGACAACATGGCTGCGAGTCCGGATCAGCAGAGATTGAATCCACACAGGAAGAAAAATACCCCGTCCTGGGCCCAAGCAGAAGGCCAAAATCCAGGAGGCCATATCCCAAGTCCCTGCTGTCCTAAGGATCATGTGAGTGAAAGTGAAATGCTGGCCCGGGTCGGACTAAGAGACCTGCGTGTGGCTATTGTGAACTTGGTGGGCGGGCCGCTGGTACCCGGCAACTTTGTAAACTTCGCTAAATAAATCTCTCTAAATGAAAGATCAGTTTCTATTTCATCCAGCTGGATTAACCAGATCCCACCCTCTAAGGCGTGGAGAATAAATTTCATGAGACAATATCTAAGTACAAAAATTGATAAATATTTATGATGATATTTAATTCTTATGCATTCTAACCAGTATCTAAAGACTTTTAAATACTACTAATTTGATCAGTTTGATCAAGATTCACAGAACACCCAGGTTCTCCTGAAGCACACCACCCTGCTGTAATTCCATTTCTATTGGGCTTAACCAATTCTATTAGACTTTTTGAAGTCTGAAAGCAAGTAAGATTTTAAAAGATGGTGTATTAACCTAAAATGTATGGTATAATTTCAGTTTTGTTGAAGGTTCCTGCATTATTTAAGGTTAGTCATGCCAACTACCAACTCTATATTGAATTGCCCAATATCATTCACTACTAACAATATTTCCTTGACCAAAGGTTATCTTAGAGAGTTAAAATAATTTCAAGATTAAGACAGTGGCTCTGTATTCAACCTGCCTTTTAAAATCCTATGCACTCTCTGTATCACTTGATTAACCTTGAAGTGTTCTGAACATTAAATGAGAAGCCACAACTGTCTTTACATATAGTAAAGCTCAATAAAATTTATCTGCTACTATGCTGATCATGGAGGAAGATGAGCAAGAGATGGAAAAAGAGGAATAAGAAGAGGAGGAGGTGGAGAAAGAACAGGAGTGAGGAGAAACTATGCTACAGGAGCCGTGACTTAGTGTTAATCCTTTGAAAGGAGCTTTGCAAGAATGATGGGGGCGAGGACAGGGGAGTGAACTTCCTGCCTCTTCTCTAAGGTTCTATAGTTGTAGAGAAATGAAGAATTCTAATGCGTAGGTAATATTCTTTCTAGAAAATATTAAACTCCTTGTTATTTTTAAATCAAAGTGAAGGATCTATGAAACTTTTAACTCAAAAATCATTGAAGGAATTTTTGATGATAGATCACTATGTGATTGTCGGCATATTATAACTAAGAGGTTTAAAGACTTCAACAATATTGTTATAAGAAAATTTTTTCTACCTTCTTCTGCTCAAATATAAATATTAAAAATGAAAAATAATGATCTGGAGAGACAGCTCAGTCAGTAAGTCATGTGCATAGCAAGCATGAAAACCTGAACTCCATCCCTAGAACCCATATGAGAAAAATTCTGGTGTGGTGGCATGTATGTGTCATCCCAACACTGGGAGGGTGGATACTCACATATCTCTAGAGTCCAAAGGCCAGCCATCCTGACCTACTTCATGAGTTCCAAACCATGAAGAGACGCTGTCTTCAAGCAAACATGAATGGTACCTAAAGAATTGCACCAGAGATGTCCTCTGGCCTCCCCTGGGACTGAGAGGAAGGAGATGTCTGTCAATGACTGATTGGCTACAGATATCAATTACAAGGTTGGGGGGAGATGTTGATTCCCAGATACCCAATGGATTGAAATTGATAAAATTCATTTGTGTTAACAGTGTATTTTGTGGTTTGAATATGACATCCCCCCCAAGCGTTTGATCCTCAGTTGGTGGCTATGTTTGGGAATGCTGTAGAATCTTTAGGAAGTAGATCCTTGGAGGAAATACATCAATGGGGTGAGAGAGAACTTGAGGTTTTATAGCCTGTTTCAGAACACTTTCTGGTCTGATTCCTATGTGAATGAAATGTGGTCAGTCTGCTTCCTGACTTCCCAGAGGCCCCACCCTCCAGCTGTCATTCCTTTCACATCATGATGTACTATCTCACTCCTAGAAATGTAAGACAAAATAGACCCTTTTTTTTAACTTGCATTTTTGTCAAGATATTTTATCACAACACAAGTAACTAATACAGTATATATTTCCCCTTTATTATTACAGATTAAATATTAGTGTTTCTTGACAGTGAAATCTATGCACATTCAACACAAAGGAGGCCCCTTCCATTGGATGCTCCCTGCAATGATAATCTCCCAGGCTCCATATTGTGGCTTCGTTAGAAAGTGATAGCACGGTGTTGTGGTTTCACGTAGGAAGAGGAGGAGAACTGAGGATGAGAAAGAAGTCTGTGGATCAGCTGAGGTACCAGCAGGTTAGAGAACTTGTGCCAGACCCAACAGCCTGAGTCTGGCTTTGGAATACACGTAGTAATATGTTACAACTGACTCTCAAAAGTATTTTTCTGAATTCTACACACATGTTATAGCATGTGCGTGCACACACACATATATCTATATCAAAAAGTAGAAGATAGATAAAAATTTTTAAAGAAACCTAAGACCTATAGTGAAGTTTGAAGACATTGAATTATTTTGACCTGGACTTAAATTAGGTTTCAATACCTAAATTTTAAGACCTTACTAAATCTTAGTGATATGGAAATTACAGGATCGCATGACATTAAAAGTGAAATAAAGATGGAAAATAACCTATACAAATGAAGCATTTCCTTTTCCACTACTCCAATCAAAAGCTAACTCTGAGAATGGAGTTTGGTGGAAATCACCCCTCAAATAACCGTAGGTCTTAGAAGGGAGTTTCTGCATGTGCTTTCTGAGAGTCCGGGAACAGAGTACCCAGATCTTGCTAGTAATTCAACAGATTTTTTAATGGAATAATGTTGAAGGATTCACATACAGAACTGAGTAATGGGGAATGTGCTAATATATCATTAGCTAATATATCATATCTCTTAGAATGTACACTATGTAATTAATGTTACAGTCATTTATTAAGTAAGTGTTGCAAGGTAGCGTGTTAGAGAGTTTGTCATTGAGTGTAACTTTCTGTTTGCCAGTACTAATTTTAGGGGTATTCTTCCTGAATAGGGTAAGGTTGTCCCATAGGCACAGAACTTCATGCTGGAGCAAATCAAGTGTCTTTGTGACCCAATCACATAATTATTAAAATCAGTTTAACTAATTCTTGTGACTCCATTAATTCCAACATTCAATGATCTGGATGAAAATAATATCTTTAGTTGACACTGCTGTCAACTGATGACTTTGTCTCCAAATTCCTAATGATGAAAAGGCATGGAGAAGGCACAAAAATCTTCCAAGTAGCACGAATGCACATCTTCTTCTGAGGAGCTCAGGAGGATCTGAGCTGTGTTTGCTGCTGGACCAGCCACAACCGCTGTGCCTCCAGTCGTTTGTGGGGATCTTAGTATGAGAAGCTACTAAGGCTTCTGGCAGGTCAGAGTTGAAAAACTTCCACCTACATGTGCCAAATACCTCCGTTTTCTATGAAAGAAGAGTTGTGTGTTACCATATTTGTCTGTTTCCCGTTTAATTACCTGGATACTTTCTTCTCCCACCCTCTTTCCTTTCTATTTCTCCTTTGGCAAAGTCTCCATGGACTATCTTGGACAATTATCCAACCAAGAATAATTTTAGGAATTTCAAGTTCATCTTTGGATTGTCCAGTTTTAGTACCAATCTTCCTATGTCCATAAACAACCCCCCCCCCCACTAAGTCTGAAGTTATTGAGCACTTTCTATGTGACAGGAACAGTTTTAGATGACTCCAAATCATACCACATTTACTCCTAACCAATGCCATAAACAATTAGTAAATTGAATCAAGATTTAAATCTAGACAAATCTAGATACCAACTCTGTCTTCCTAAGTTTCATTTACATTACTGCTGTACTTGCCTATATTTACCAAGTGAGTACACCACACTCACCAAGAGCTCTGGTTACCATCTTTGTGAAATACAGGTTCCTCTCTGGTTCCTTTGCCCTTAGACTCTGAAGTACACATTGAATGAATTTCAGAAACCAGAGACGAATCACTTCAACTTAAGCAAAGAATAAGGCTTTCTGTGGACTGTACAGACCCACATCCATCAGGAACTTGTGTCTTTGAAAATCTGTCTTGGCTTTCATGATGGCCAGAAGCAACATCATGGTTAGAGGAGAAGGGAAGCTCTGTTGCTAGCTGGTTATTGCAGGCTTCATCCTGAATACTCAGTGCTGATCAGGTCAATCTTCTATGAAACCACAATCCTGAACAAATCCCCAAATAAAATATTAGCAGAAATCTAGTTTCTCGGGATGATAGTGTTTCACTCATTTCACTCTGACATAGGGCGTCAGGTACTTGATAAAGATGAGAGAATTGAGAACTAATCAAGAGGGTTCTTCAGAGAAGTAGGCGCCACGAGGAAGGAGATGGGAAAGGTGTGCAGGGGAAGGGGAGTTAACAAAATTGCTTAGAAGAAAGTTTGGAAAGAGAGTTGGGCATGTTGACTATTAGGAACATAACTGGGAACAGGATGCTCAGACACTGTCATCTTTTTGGAAGACTGTCCAAAATTGGTACTTCACTAAAATCAGTGACTGAGCCTGTGCCAGCCCTACTGTACCAGGTATCTCACAGATCACCCCTTACCTCATATCATGGCTGAATACCCATTATGGCATGCACATGGCCTCCGCTTGGCATATTTGCCAACCAAGTAAGTGAGCCTGTGGTCTAGGTGTAAGAGTGGTCATCTCTGCTCTTTGGATACTATGGAGTTTTTCTCTCAATTGACAGAGCCTGGTTAAAGGCACAAAACAGAGACAAGTGGTTGTGTCTGAATCAGGAATTGGTGAAATGAGAAGTCATTACACCGATGTAGTTGAATGCCTTTTACATCTTTGATATTTCTGGGTGAAAGTAATGTGAATAGAAATTTAAATTTCTCTCCTTTTTAACAAGGTGAGTATCTGTCCACCAGGGATGAAATTATCATAGATGAGCAGGTCCATCCTCTCATTTTAAGGCCTATGTATCCAAACTTAAAGTGGGTTACTCATAGACACCACATAAACTGAACTTGTTTTCCCTGCAATCTGTGTCATATATTTGGTGAACTTTAAATATTAACATTTAAGTAGCACCTGGTACTAGTTGTATCAAATTTTTTGATATTTCTTATAATTTACCAGCAGTTACTCTTGTCATATATTCCCATTTTGTTAGCCACAACTTTTCTGCCATTTTGGTATCAATCTATTATTTAAATAAATAAAGTATTTTATTGCCCTCCTTCACGCATCAATCTTAATTCCTCTTATAAATGCTTTATTCTTGGCTAATATTTATTTATAGTCAAAGCACTAGAATTTCACACTGGCCCAATATTTTGTTCCACATTTTGTAGGATGAATTGTAATATCAAAATAGTCCTAAATTTTTTCACATATTTAACTCAAAAGAAGTATGTAAAATAATGAGTTGCTTATAAAATTTTGTACATCTGTGTCTGTATATATCATTCATCAAAGGAGCACATTGTCCTTCATTGCCTGTACTGCTTCCTTTGCTTTGAAAACTAATCTAAGCACTTGGCGGGTGCATTTCACAATCCCTGGCACATTCCAAATATTACCTCATTAATTTCTCTGCCTTGTAATTCCATAATTCTTCTGTTTAATTACAAGGAAACCAAGTCATGAAATTGTTTTGTATTTTACAATACAAATAGTTAGATTCCAGAATCCTATCTGACAACCCTGACCCCACCTGTCACCATCTACATCGCTGCTACTGCTCCTAGTGCTCTCTATATATAGAAACTATACTTACTAATGGTTCCCATCTCCAACCATGTTTTTGACTTACAATGTATGTGAGTATGTGTCCTAGGATATTTCTTCCTTGCCTCCTGCAGAACAAGCTGAATGAGATCCAGGAACCAAATAAAATTCTTTTCAAGGTATCTTGTGAAGACACAAGCTTTCTGGTAATTCTATGAATCGCCTCCTGAGGACACTGGTTACCTCCCCTCTATCTGGTGTTTTTCTCAATGATGGCCTGATAAAGAGAAAGCAGCAGTGAAATCAATGCATAGGCTTCATGGTGAGTACTGGTTTCACCTCCCGCCTTCCCTGTGTTCAACAGAAAAGGCTGCTAAGAACCCACAGTCATCCTTACCAGCTAAGTCCACTTCCTAAAGTTATAGCTTGTCTTACTCAGTTTGGCAGACAGAAGGTGCTTCTGTGGTGGGTATGAGAGAACACAGTGGGGTTCAGTAGGACTGCTATGAGGAGCAGAGGGAAACTTAGGGGAGTTATAAGAAGAGTGAGAAACAAGAGCTGGACACTTAGTGGTGAATTTGGAAATAGAGGAAGAGGAGGACATGCGGGTCATCAAGGCGGATGAGAAGGTAGAGTGCTTCATAGGAGGGAAGTAAGTTGGTTGGAAAATAGAAAGAGGATTGGTCTGTGGAGCAGGGCAAGGGAAGGTGAGTTTAGTAGGCAGGAAATGAAGAGGGGATGGACAGCTAGAGGGAGGAGGAGCCGGTGGCGGAGGGTTGCTGGGTAGAGATCCCCAAAATCTAGGCAGCTTTCTTGCCATCTTTTCAAAAGCATCTCCAAAGTGGTTACTCCACCAGTGAACACATGCCAGACCTGCTGCCACACTTGTCTCACAAGTCACACTTGACCTCACTCTATGACGTAATGTCCACTGTGATGCACACACCCTTTGCATCAGCCTAATCCCTGAGGGGATGGGCCAGGGTCTAGGTGCAAGTATGATCATGTCCAATAACACTGAGCAGAACTGAGATTTTAACACTGCTTCTTGCTCTTAGGATAACATGAAAGTTGACACTCCATAGCCAGGATTGGTTCCAAGAATAGCATAGGTTCATGTGCTTGTAGTGTGGGGGAGCATTTCTAAACCATTACTGGGGAATTTAATAGAAGTCAGTGTCTCACTATGACTGAATGCACATTTCAACGGCATTATACCTCATTTTTATCCATGAGTAAATAGGTGTTAGAAAAGGGATGATCTTATTCATAGTTTTTTGTTTATTTGTTTGTTTGTTTATTTTATTTTATGTGTACGAGTATATTGCCTACATGTGTGCAAGTGTACCCATGCCATGAAATACCTGAAGAGGTCAGAAGTGTGTGTCAAATCCCCTGGAACCATAGTTACAAATAGTTGTTAGCTGCCATGTGAATGCTAAGGACTGAACCTGGGTCCTCTGCCAGAGCAGCTAATGCTCTCATGCCCTGAGCCATCTCACCAGCCCCTGGACCTTGTCCACTGTAACAACAGTGCACAACCTTCATCTTTTATTTTTAAGGTTCATAAACTATATCAATTTATTTATCGTACACTCATGTATGTGTGTGTGTGTGGGGGGGTTGGAATACATTTGCTACTGCATGTGTATTGAGGTCAGAGGATATCTTGCAAGTCAGTTCTGTCCTTCCACCAAGGAATCACATGCCATCAGACATGGTGGAAGGCAGTTTTACCAAATGAGTCATCTCACTGGCAAATATATCTTTTTATCCTAAATATAATTATGTGATCATATTTTATTGTGATTTCCATAGACAATATAGAATCAAACTTAATTTTTACTTTGTTTTGATTATCTCTCTTCTTCAATATGATTTTTAAAATATTGAATTACAAGGTATCGACTGCCCCTAATTGGACCAATGTCTTTCAAGTCTATTACTCTTCTCTTCCACTCCTAAATTCGTTGACAGTTACCTTGAGCCCATCTGTTCTATTTGCCTGGTTTATTACCATTGTATAGGAATCCATTCTTTCAATTCTAGCATGTTGATTACAGTGCTCGTTGGAAAGCTGTTTTTAGTTTTTCAGTATATTTAAAGATATACACTTAAAACTAATTCATTTTATTTCACATACTGTCTTATGGGGTATAAACACCTTATCATAGTGAAATATTTGCTGTAGTTTTAAATTTTAATTCCCCACGGATTAATTCTGCTATTGAATGGATTTTTCTATGATACTCAAGCATGCATATACTCTTTACTCAAACCTATTCCTCATGATTTCATACCTTTTAAAATGTTCTTCATTTTCCTCCCTTTGTTCATTTCTGTAATATATTCATTTGATCACGGTTACATATATGCTCATTTATATTTACATTAGACATATTTACATATATTCAGGCATACATGGGCAAGTATAAACAATTTATCACTCATACAATTTTTGGAGCAATTTGGTTTTGGTGTGATCAGTTGACAATATAATAACTTTTTAATTGTTACTCATGAATTGTTTAATTAAAGTTTTACACAGCTCTGAATTTTTAATCTGTGTCATCTTGTTTCTCTTTCAACATTTCTTACAACATGTCTCAAATCCCATCAATATTCATATATCTTAGAATATCTTCACCCTACATATTTGAAGAAAAATTTTACAAATTACAAAATTTTATTTTGGTTGTCTTTCTTTTTTCCTTTCTTATCACTTTGAATACATCACTCAACATTTTTGTTGCTTACTGGCATTTTTTACAGAATTAGAAGATATTTCTTTTGTGTGATTTTATGTGTGTGTGTTTGTGCGTGGTGTATGCATATGCATAGATGTGTATATGTTTGTGAGAGAAACTGTACCTGTGGTTGTAGAGAGCAGAGTGTCTTTATCATGATCCAGGTCCTGTCATTGAATCTGGACCAACTGTCAGTAAAGCCCCCAAATCTACCTGTTCTGACCTTAGTTTGGGGGTTACTGATAGACGGAGATGCACCTGGCTTTTTGCATGAATGTTAGTGTCTGAGCTCTACTCCTCAAGCTTGTGCAGCAAGCACTCTACCTATTGCATCATCTCACCGGATCCAGAGATAGGCACAATTTCTATGCTTTCTACTTTGCAAGTCTTATGACCTCCAGTGTGATCACTTTGTTTTAAGCATGTTTTTTGTCATTAACATTGTGGAGATATTTTTCACTTATTGAAGAGTTTTAACCAAAAGTTGAAAATATATTTTAAAGATACTTTCTCAGGACTGAAGCTGGTGAGTTTAGAAATTATTCATAATGAACAGAAAATATAAAAATAATTAACCTAAACAAACCATAATTCACAAACAGTGATGCCAAAGTAACACCTAGTATTGAATAATTCCAGGCCCTTTTTGTACAGTTATTTCTTCTACTTGAGAATAGTATTTTAAAAGCACAGTCCATCCCTTCATCATGGTCACTGTTATACACACTTTAGGACAAAACCAAACAATGGTGACCATTTTAAATCATTTCATTTGTCCTTTATTCTTTTTTCATTAATTGTATTTGTTCTTTGACATTTATGCATGTACCAGATGCATAGTCATCCTCCTTCTCTTCCCTCACCGCTTTCCCCACTCCCCTGTCTAGCCCCAGCTTTTCCCTACATATCCCTTTCTGTGTTCGTTAATATTCATTTTGTTCACTAAGTTTAATGGGTTTAGATGTATCCTTTGGAGTCTGGTGGACTGGTGAATACATAACAAAAGAGCACAATCCTCCACTCCCAAAGTCCATCAACAGCCAGTAGATCAACAACACAGGAAGGTCTCCTTGAACTCCTCACCTTCCATGACTCATTATTGACAGGGTCATTCTTTGTGAGCCCAGTGCAGGTAAGTTCAATTATTGTGAGATCATTATTGCAATGATTGTATCAAATCTAGAGGATGGCACTTTGGAGAGCTTTATCCCACCTTCCAGATCGCATATACTTCCTGCTTCTTCTTCTATAATGTTCCTTGAGTCTTAGATGAGGTAGTAAAATGTCTTGTTTAAGGTATACCACTCAACCATCACTTATTTTCAGCAATTAGGGCACTAATGAGTTTCTGAATTCACTGTTGCTCATTACAAATTGAGTGTTATCTTGTTAAAGCTGAGAGTTGTTTTGTATATGAATTTAGAAATAGATACTGAGTCAATGAGATGGCTCACTATGGACCTGTGGCTGAGCCTAAGTTTGGTCTCACATAGTAAGACCCGCTTAGTAGAAGAAGAGAACCAGTGTCCACACATTGTTCCTTGACCTCCATATGCACACCATCAGAAGCACACGTTCAGGTACACACACACACACACACACACACACACACACACACACACACTTGCACTCACACAAAATCAATCAATCGATTCAATAATTTTAGTTTGGGGCCTTTTTGAGACAGAGTCTCCCTGTAACCACCGCTGCCACGGAACTCACCATGTAGCTGAAGCTTTAAACTCACAAAGATACTCCTGCTTCTCCCTCTCCAGCGCCGGGACTAAAGGCATGTGCCCGCCACTCCCGGTCCAATCCACTAATTTTTTTTAAAACGTATTTTAAAGACAGTTTGATGCTATTCAATTTAGTTAAACAACAATAGTAAGTTTGCACGCCACTTGGGCCTATTGCCTCCCCAGGCATGGGGTGTTAAGTGAGTTTACAGCCCCACGCACGGGTTCCTGGTATACAGAAAGAAGGACCTGGAACTCCCTATAAATCCCAGGGTGATCTTGAACTGTGATCCCAATACTGGGACTGTAGGTGTGTGCCATCACATCTAGTTATTTCAAGAAGTTTTGAAATACACTTCTTGATTTCTTCAATAAGTTATTGATTGTTCAGAATTAAACTAATTTTGATGTACTTTAATAACTTCCAAAGTTTTTCTTCAAATTGCCCGCTGTACTGCAATCTGATCAGAAAAGATGCTCAACATGATTTCATTTTTTTAAATGTTTAATATTTGTATCTTATCCTGTGATCTTTTCCTGGAGAATGTTACGTGTATTAATGATAGAAATGTGTGTTTGGCAGCACTGGATGGAATGTCCTGTAAATCTTTGTTGGTTCCATTTCATCTATAGTACAATCTGATGTTTATTTATAGATTTTCTGACTAGATGATCTCTTCATTACTTAAAGTGGTGCTTTAAATATTCTAATTATTTTCATATTGGAATCTATCTTTCCCTTTATACAATTATACAGTGACCTTCCTTATTTCTGTTTTTGATTTAACATCTATTTTATCTGATATGCATATTCTTACTCTGCTTTTGTTTTTAGTTTCCATTTATAAGAATACCTTATCCTTTGCCAACAGTTTATGTGTGTTTGTAAAGTTAAAGTGAATTTCCTATATGCAATACACAGTTGGGTCTTTTGTTTTGTTTTAGTTTGTATGGAGATTTATATTGAGATCTTGCTTGCTTGCTTGCTTGCTTTCATTTTTCTGGCATGGTCTCCTGGAGCCCCAGCTGACCTCAAACTCACTATGTAGACCAAACTCTGTTTACTCTTTTAGAGATCTGCTTGCCTCTGACTCCTGGATGCTAGGATTAAAGGACTGTATTACCACA
The DNA here is from genome assembly GCA_035773235.1 of Eospalax fontanierii. Taxonomy (NCBI): domain Eukaryota; kingdom Metazoa; phylum Chordata; class Mammalia; order Rodentia; family Spalacidae; genus Eospalax; species Eospalax fontanierii. The sequence continues at coordinate 12,065,080 of CM069527.1, forward strand.
TCCTTACTAGGTTTTATTTTTTAAATCCATTCAATTACTGATTTCTTTTAATTGGAGAATTCAGTGTCTTTGCATTCAGGGCAATTATTTATGGATAAGGACTCACTACAGTCATTATATAACTACTTTTCTAATTTCATCCTTTCCTTGTTTTAGTCTTTCTTGGTGGTTAAATGAATTTTTCTGGGAGTGTACTTTGATAGCTATTATTCTTGTTTTTGCTTATGACAGATTTTTACTTTGTGATTACCATGAGGCTTTTGATTGCAACAAGCTATTTGTTAGAATCTTAACCTAATTGTAAAGACAAGATCACAAATCAAAGAACAGAGAAATACACTCAAGAGCTCTGTAGTTGTATTCCATCCTCCCTTCATTTTGAATGGATTTTATTTTATATTTTATGATTTTATGTGTATGAGTGTTTGGCCTGCATGGCAGTAGATGTACCGTGTCAGGCAATGCCTGCGAGGGTCAGAAGAGGGTGTTGGATCCCCTGGAACATGAGTTACCAATGACTGTTGGCTGCCATGTGGGAGCTGCTCTTGCATAGGACACAGGTTCGATTCCCAGCACCCTCATTTTGAAATTTCGATGTAACACTGTACCCTGACAATTCTCCATATCATATCACTTCACTTCTTCATATTAATATAGTTATCTTTAATGTTTCCTTTTAGTCTTCATACTAAAGATGCTAATGTTTATATACCATATAGTAATATTAGAGTACTCTTGATTTGTATAATTTCACTTACCAGTTTGTACCCTCTACTCATGGTTATTTTGCACATTAATATATTTTTCCTTTAGTTTGAAGAACTTCCTTTAGAATTTTTTGGAGAAAATGTTTCACCGGGTTTTGTTGGCCGGGAAACTCAATTCTAAATAATGGTTTTTCTGTGTACAGTGTTCTCGGTTGATATTTTTGTCTGTTTGTTCGATCACTGTGAAAATCTTATGCCAGTCTCTTCTGGCCTGTTAGTTCTGCTGGGAACCTGACTATCAGACAAACTGAGGCATACCCTGGATATTTCTGTTTCTTTCTCTTGAAGCTTTTAGAATCTCTTCCTTAACATTTGTTTGAGAGTTGGATTGTATGGGTTCTTGGGGAAGACTTGAACTAAATTTGAATGGTTACTTTTGATCTGTCTATGCTTGGATACTTTAATTCTCCTCAAGGTTTGGGAATTTTTTTATCATTTCTTTCAAAATACTTCATAGCCTTTGGTATTTTCAAGTTCTTCTTGAGTGTCAGTAACCCAAATCTAACCTGCTTTAACATTGTCCTAAACTGTTCAGCTTTCTTCATTCCTTTCCATTTTTTCTTATTCTCCATATGTGTCTTCACTGTTAGAACTGGTGTATTTCATTTAGATATATCCTGGTACTGATTCCTACCATAAATGCTATCCTTTATGTGCTGGAGAGATTGCTCAATGGATAAGAGCACTGGTCTTGCAGAGGACCCCAGGTTCAATTACCAGCACCCACATGGCAGCTAACAGCCATCCATAACTCCAGTTTCAGGGGTTTTGATGCCCTCTTCTGACCTCCAAGGGCACTGCACAACACAGATACGTTTACATACAAGCAGGCATAACACTCATACACATAAAATAAAAATAATAAATTATTAAAAATTATGCTGTCCTCATCCTTCTCCCTACCATTCATGACTTATATCACTTTTCTAATACCTATATTCAGCTTGTCTTAGATTATAATCATTACAATTTAACAAATCACTTCAGAAATGAACAGTTTAAAGCTACAGCTCACATTATGCATCAGATATCTTAAAAAGATTCATCCCTGGAATTTAGTAGTTGCAGTCATTCTCTTGTCTGATGCCTCATTGTTGTTCAATGTGTCTCTCCCTTTGTGCACATAAAATTCTGTAGAGTATGGGCTCCAAGAAATGAATGCTGTGTAAGATACTCCAACATATATGAGATTATCAGTTGCTGCTTGCATCATGTTAATTATCATACCATTGACCACTGGAAAATAAATGTTTAAATTCAAATCAATGTTTGGAATATTTTATGACATGAGTCATGCACAAGTGATATAATTCATGGTTCATCAGTACCACCAGTGAAACAGTCTTCCATAGTGGCTGTGATGATGGTGATATATTGTGAAAGAAAGTGAATGATTTTCATAACTGTCCCTTATGATGTAACTCAGTAACTCTCAAATTAGTGATACTAATTCCAAAGACACCCAAGGGTCCAACGGCAATAGCATAAGAAATGTTGATGCAATTCATTATACTAATTAGATAATTCCGTGCTGTAACACTGTAGGAACTATACTTCTCATGGGAAAGCGAATGAATCACAATTAAGAGAAAATTCTTTTTCCTTCCTAAACAAGAGTGAGGAACAAAACCCACAGAATGTTGATATTGATCTCATGCAATTTATATGACTTCGAAACAGCTATTTTTTTCTCTTAGTCTCTGTTTTATTTTCTATAAGATCTGATATTTGGATTGATGACCACAAAGTACACTTTCCACAGTTACATGTCTTCCTTGGTCTTAGGGCAGACAGCTGAAGTGTTTTGAAAGGGTTTTCACTATTTCTTGAGCAGTTTTATTAGGAAATATCACTTCCTAGATTTCTTTTGTTTTCCTGTAATATGCTTATTGATGACACTCAAAAGTAAGATAAATAAGATTTACCCATTTAACTCTGAGGAGGAATTCTCAGTCAAAAATATTTTACTCAAAAGTTATCCATCCAAATATCTACTATGCCTCCATTAATCAACCTATGTATATAGTGATCCATCAAATATTTAGTGTGTAATCAATAAATATAGGAAAATTCAATGGTGAACACATACTAAGAATTAAAATGGGGTATGGAAATTGATGATTGTCATACCTGGTAAATACAATTTAGAAGAGAGCTTTTTGTATCTTTATCTTTAGGTGGATTACTTTGTATATCGGTGGTACTTAGCAAGTTCATGAATACACTTAATAATGTATTACTACCTGTAGAAAAGGAACATGTTATTAGAGTTTATTTTCTTAAAATTTAACACCTAATAATTATAAGGCAGCAAAACAGGGACTTAAAACTAGGTCTTAAGAGTAAAGTAAAAGATTGTTGGAAATGTGAGGAACACAAAGAATAGATATTATGGGATGCACTTATGTAATAGAGACGATCACAGATAAAATCAACTCTGGATATTTAGATGACATTGTACTCTCAGCATGAAGCAGGAAAGAACTATATGGGAGAGGGGTTAATATTTAATATAAATGACTGACTTTTAGAAGAAAGGTAATTTATTTACTTTGATCTCCAGGTCATAGATCCTACCAAATTATTTGAATATAATTTTTACGTTACTGACCATTTTTTTTCAAATTCATGCATATTGATCTCTTTCTTTTATAATAATTACTCTGACAATGCTTCTTATTTCCTTTGGGTGAAGCAAATAATTTTATGGAGATGAAGAGAATGGTTCTGGAAGCCCAACAACTTACATATGTTCTCTCTCATTTGTGGATTTTAGGACCAAATCTTTAGATGTGAGTATTTGTCCTGATGTGATCACAAAAACCAAGAAAATGGAAAGGAATCATTAAGGTAAAGGGAAGGAAAGAGCCTGAGAGAGGCAGCAGTGGGATACAGATGTCATGAAGAAGGAATTGGGGAAAGCTGGGGTACTCAGCTATGAAGGGAAGAGGGAGGTTATCCAAGGACCATGGGGGATGAGCCGTCTTTTAGTGCTTTAATTTGTTCTTACTCAAGCACATCCATAATCATACATTGTCTTTGGGTGGAGTAGATATGAGGTTCCAAGGAGTCAAGGTTAAAACTCCACAAATATAGTGGTTTTACCTAGTTGAATGTAATACATTTTAATTTTAGATGGCTGTGGAAAAACAATGTCTGGCTGAGTGAGATGGATCAGCAGACAAAGGTGGTAGCTGCTGACCCCTGGACTGTGAAGTCAGTGCCTCGGACCCAAACAGTGAAAGAAAGACTTGACTCCTCAAGCTGTCTTTTGGCCTCCACACATGTTCTGTAGCATGCACATGCCACAAACATATACACACATGCACACTATATATAAATTAATACATGTAATAGAAATGTTAGAATTTTATTATGACTGTGAATGAATTTTAGGTCCAATATGATGTGAGTGTGCCTAACATAAAAACAACGTGCATACAACACAAAAACTTAAAATTTTTATTAGCACTATTTCCTTCTCCCTGCTCCTCTTCCTTCTCCTCTTCTTCTTCTCCTCCTCCTCCTCCTCCTCCTCCTCCTTCTCTCTCTCTCTCTCTCTCTCTCTCTCTCTCTCTCTCTCTTTCTCTCTGTCTCCTCTCCCTGGTTTCACTCACTCTCCCATTTACATCTCCCCTCACTTTCTTCTGTCTCACCACTTCTCATACAAGGAGTTGGTTAAAGGCAAAGCAATCTCATTCTTTGTGACTTGGATACTGAAGTTCACTCATAAAAAAATTAGAAATTATTTTGAGTGTTAATACGTAAATATCAAGATATTCATTGGCATCTATAGTGAGTGATCCAGAAATTAATGGAACTGGTAGAGGTCCTGCACTGTGTCTTAAGTGCATTTTTCCTCTGAAGATTTATTTATCAAAAATAATTTTCATTTCCTTTTTATCATATTATGTACTTTATTAGGGGATATCTGAATAAGTGGCATTGTTGCTTTTCTTAACGGTAACTACCCATCATTTCAATATTAAAATATGTTGTCAAGATATTAAGATGTCTAAAAGCAGAACCCAGATTCCACTATTTGCAAAACCTCTGAAAGGTGTTGGAATATGAAAATACCAGAATGAATGATTTAATTAACACTGAGAAGTTCATTTAGAGATCTCCTTACCTTTTAAAAAGTGAATATTTATTTTTAAGAATGAAAGATTTATTTTCAAGAATAATCAAGGATTTCTTTTTAGGAATAAACAATCTGATAAGATAGTCAATGGAAAAACTATACCTAGAGAACTTTTATCTCAAGATCCAATGCAAAACCTGTTTTAACCTTGAAAATTGAGTACATTCTGCGTTATAAACAGTGGGTTGTGTGCTCCTAGTGAGTCAGAATTTCTTCTAATTTGGAAGTATTCATTATTAGTCAACTATTGGTAAAGAAATTAACATACAAAGTTTTAGCTAGGAGTTCTTGTCCTGCATCAGAGTGCAGGACTTCTAACAATTACACTAATTTCTAGATCACTCACAATAGATGTCATTGCATATCCTTCACAAACCACTGTTTGTTAATGACAGTTGGGACAACTTCATTTGAAGTCTTTTAGGATGATTATGTCTAATAATTTATACACTCTAATTTAGTCATATACTCAATGAGTATGCTATAATGTTGCAATCACCATATTAAATGAAATATTCATTGTGTTTATATACAGTAAAATCACAGTAACTAAACAAGGGAGAGCAAAACCCTTATTAGTAAACCATAGCAGTATGACCGTATGAAGTTCAAGCATAAATACTGAACTTGAGAGAAAAATAGACTTCTGTGGTCATATTTTTAATTTCCTAGAATTAAAAGCAGAAAGAGTGTGTATCACTATATAATACATCAATAGATCTAAGCTGAAATGCTTTTAAATGTGTGGAGATAAGTTGTCAGCCTTCGGTGACTGAAAGCAGTTTGGTTTGGTTGGCTGCCTTATTGACGCTGCAAAAAAAGAGTCTAGTGCAAAGTCAGAAGGAGACAGGGAAGACTTAAGTAATACTTACCTGTCCCAGATACAGCAGTTGCACAGGCTACATTGTTGACAAGTCTGTCATTTATTGTATCTCCAAGCCCCAGATTTGCAGAATGTGTGATGACAACAATGCTTATTTCACAGGATCATTAAAATATTCAGGTTCTTGGCCATATTATTTACTAAAAGCTGAAATGCAATATGTTTATCTCTCCTTTCTATCAGAGTGCCCAATTCCTATCTATGATTATTGGGGTTTGGGTGAATTTTTTATAGAATAAGCATATCTTAATTCAAATAAGTATATGGAATTTTAAATTATATCCATTTCCCATTGTTCTACAAACTTTAATAAAATTATATTTTCATGAAGAACAGAAATTCATTCATTTACTAAATGCTTGTATGTCTATTATACACTAAACATATAGAGAAGTATTCTGGGAAAAACAAGGCATACTAAAACCTAAAATAACCCACAGCCATGCTGAGTTCTTTCAAAGTATAAGTACAGAAAAGTCAAACCAATTGACTGCATTAAAAACTAACTGATTCTGAAGGAAAAAATGCAAACTATTGTATATTTGTAGTCTGTATAAAATAGGATTCATAACCACAGCATAAGGGGTCAGAAGGAATTAGAAATGTATTGTTATGAGTTACACACCATGTACAATATGGTAGAGTAGCTTCTGTAGGTAGACTATGAGTAATTCAAGATGTCTGTAATTGCAAGGACAACTACCAAAGATCACTTAAAAATTTTAACGTGATATAAAAAATTAGTACAATTAAAATTGATTCTTAAGGAGTTATCTAGCACCTGGATAAAGAGGAAATGACACAGTACACCTACGATGGTGGCAAATGCAGCAAATCATTTTAACATTCACTTTAGATTACAAGGAACAAAACATTAAGACTTGGTATTTTAATAAAGCATAGACCAATTATATATTGATGACAGAAAATGTTAAATCTAAAGACATGAAGTATTTAAGAGTAAAATAATAAAAAAATGCCGTGAAAAGACAAACGAAAATAAAGCTAATGTAGTTATACTTATATCAAATGACTTAGCTTATTTGCCAAAGACCATTATCAGAGATAAAAGGTATTGCATCATGAAATAAATGTTAAATTGTCAGGACTGGAGAGATTGCTCAGTGGTTAGGAACACCGGCTGCTGCAGAGGACCCGGGTTCAATTCCCAGCGCCTTCATGACTACTAACAACCATCTCTAACTCCAATTCTAAGAGATCTGACACCCTCTTCTGATCTCCTTGGGCACTGCAAGACATGGATTCACTTATATGCATTCAAGCGCTCATATACATAAAATAAATTTAATCAAATATTTTTAAAATTCCACTCTCTAAGAATATATAAAAATTTTAATACATATACAACTGTTTTAAAATGTGTGAAAATAGCAAACATCGGATATCACTGGGGAGTAAAGGTAATAAGGTATTGATACATGGCACAACCCACATGAATTGAAACATAATTTAAGTGATGAAAAAGTCAGGAAAAATTCTGCTTCTTTCTGTATTAAACTAAGAAATTCTAACTTAATAAATATTTTATAACTCATAAGCTCATCTGTATTAACAGTCTGCCTATCAGTGTTTCCCTGGAAAACATGGGCAAGGAACAAGACGGAGAATTATAATGTGATCTGATGATGTTTGTATTAATTTTCTAGATTGTACAACTGGCTACGTTTGTTTATATGCTAAAAATTAATGATACTGATATACATAGCTTAGTATATGTTATTGTTCTCCAAAATATTAAGAAAATTGTGTAATCCTGTCTCAGGAATTGATCTAAAATTAAAATGTAAATGTAAGAAAGGCTAGGACATTAAAAAATCTGAGTGATCAATAGTAATTCAAATTTATCACTGGGCTCTGTTTGAGACCCATAGTCACCACTTTTTAGAATGATTCCTTTCTCAGATGGCGCCTAAGAATACCTTTATAATGAACTGTGATTTGTTTCCCATTTTCTGTGCATTTAACTTTAGTTAATAGTTTCCCCTGTGTTGGCTGTACATCCATAGCTAACAATAGGGAGTTCAATATATTATAAGAATATTTCCCATTCTAAAAACATGTGATTTGGTGTTAATAGTTATGTCCTCTTCTGCTCTATCAGCCACAGTGCTGCCTGCTACAGATGTGGACATGATCATTCTTACAAAGGTGGTCACAGTTTATGAGAGAAAGCACTAAGCAAATTATCACATCCTGTGTTTTCCATGATGACACACATCAGTATAGGGTGTTTCAGAAATACAGAATGCTTTAGGGATATTTTAATTGAAAATAAGAACTATTTCAAGTAAGCGACTTGACTACCCAATATCTCCTAAATGAAGATTAAAGATTAAGTATAACATTTTGAGGGCTAAAAAGAGAATAGTGTGTGAGGATTTATGTCAGAAAGTTAACTATTTGATCTGTAATTCCTTACAGAAATGTTTATGTTTTGGAAATCATCTCATGAAAAATAAGTGATCATCTTCTTATAGTTAAAGGAAATTCAAATGAAATCTTCTTTATTTCTGGTTTTATGGTAAATGGTCCAGCATGGCCTGGCCTATCCACTTGGCAAACTGCTGATTTTTTAAAAAAAAGGTGATCTCTCAGTAGACTCTCTAGCTTACTTTCAGTTGTTTATGAATAAAAATGTCTGTGGTGTACACGAAGTTTCTCTGGTATTCCATGCAGCTTTTTACTATTTGATCTGTGCATAATATTTTCACATTTTAGTTGGTAATGATTTCATGGCTTTATATATTGCTTGCATACTTTCTTTTTAAAGAAAGGGATATTGCATATTTTACTAGTTTTCATAGAACAGACTTAATCTGGGCCTCTATATCTCCATGGGAACAAAATAAGTATTCCCACAACTCAGTTTCTAGAAGTGGAAAAAAATAGTTTCCATGGCAATACAAAGGTGATTTGAACAGAGATGCCCGTGGAGACATTGACATCTGTAAACACAGAATTCTGCATCCTCCTTGATTCCCCAAGACCTTTGAACTCTCACTAAATCTAACCCAAAGTGACAATGAATGACTTAATTACACAGATAATTTTATATCCTATGTGGAATTAAATATATATTTGAATTTTTCATACATTAATAAAATGTATATATAAAATAATTTGGCTTAGAGTAAAATAAAGGATTCAATAAATAACATCTGAAATGATGATGTGTCACTGATTTTTGGAATTTGAAAACACTTTTAGTTAGTTGATATTCAAATTAGAGGATACAAAAGCAGGAATATAAAAATTTTTCTAATAAGAATCTCTATATTCAACTTTTATTTAACATTGAAATTCTATAGTTTCAGATGATTAATATTTATTTTGCCAGTAGTGATTCTGTTTCTAGTGTGATAGTATATTAATTTCTTTCTTTATAGTTTTACACTTATGTAGGTCTAGAAAATGATACCTATTTAGTTGAGTTAAAGCTATTTACTTAAAAAGATAACATTGCTGTGTGTTTAACCAAGTTCAACAAAAGACAGAAGCACACAGAATAAAAGAGATTAAATTTTTATTCTATTTTTTAAGGTATTCTCTCATTTATTCAGTAAAATATATTGAATATATACTATCTGCTAGGTATTGTATTACAATCTGGGAATATGTATACTCTCTTCTCTTAGCCAAGTCAAGTGAGCAGTTACAATAAATAAATAAATAACAGGAAAGCGGGACAAACATAAAGAGATAGAAGCATTTTGGAGAGGTTAAGACAGAGGTTGGGTGACTATGATCCCTTCATAGGATCTTAAGGAAAAGTAAGAAGTTGCCAAGCAGGTGAAAAAAAAATAACACACTGTGTAAAGCACTAACATATTATGTAGCTCTGCACATTTGAAAATATTGAAATCTTGTTTGGCATAGCTGGGTGGATAAGATCAAGTGTGGCAATGCTGGAGAAGAAATTGGATTTTGTAGCAAAGATGTTTTTGATAAATTCTATATGTTGTGCTCTAGATTTCAGCAAATTAACATGAACAAATGAGATTTCTTAAAGATAGTTTGTTGGGCCTGAATAGGAAGAGGGTTGGAAACTTATGAGACTATAAAATAGAAAAACTAATGAGAAACTTCCCAGGATGCAAGGAAGAAAAGTATAGCTATCTTAAACTTTGAAAAAACTTTTAAATTTCATGGAACTCAAGTATGTTTTGTATCAATTTATTGCCTTTTTAAAAGATAATCAACTGGAAGGGAATTGTTAGTCAAATATGGTCTGTATGTGTGTTGGTTCACTCTGTGAATAAAATAAGCTAATGCAAAATGGAACTAGCTACTACTTTGGGATCAAATCTGCAAGGGTACCTATTACCTTTTTAAAATTTCAAGTATTGAAATGTTCATCATGACTACATCAATTGGAACCATGTAAGTTCATAATCACTCATTTAATTTGTACAAAATATGGATGCCATGTATAGATGGTTTTTATGTGTCCCCTTGATTTGTTTATTCTTTGCTTGCACATTTTATTGATTTTAAGTAATTAAGTTACACTTTTGAATGTTATTATTATATTATTTTAAATATTTGCTTCATGTAGATGCTTTACTAGAACCAATGCATCTGAAATGATAAATTCTACATCATTTTAAGAATAGATATTTATCATCCCCCAACCCACATTCTATTTTCCTTCTACTCTTGGGCACAGGCCCACTTTTGTTCTTAGCACCAAACATTTCTGCTCTCTTAATCCAGACTCACTGACTGTTTCCTAATTCCCTGTACTCAGATTGGCTCAATTTTTCAGTCTAGCTTGTCAGAGCCTCCACAGGCTCTCCCCAGCCACAACTTGCCTCTGACTGCCTGAGACCAGCCACCTCCCCTGCCTGTTCTCTCCCCCATCCTGCCTTGAGTTCCTATGACTAGCCTTCTTCCCTGGAAAGTCTGATACTGCCCAATGCAACTCCACTCATCTACTACCTGAGCAACTCCATTATCCATTGCCCCACATACTGCTCTCCTTCTAGTCTTGGGCACAGGGTCACTTTTGCTCAGACTCAGACCTCTGGACTACTCTCTAAGCACTGCCTGGCTCTGAGCTCTCAAAATTGCACCATGCTCATTCCCCTACATAGGTGTGATCTGCAGCACCTCCCATTGCTGCAAGGCTAGGCTTCTGTGCCCTTTAGTAGGGACCCAGACCTATGTAGACAGGCCAAAAAAGGCTAAGTTCAACCACTACTTGTCAATCTTCCAAATTGCCCTGTGCCTATTGGATAAACAGGCTCAGACCTTAAAAGGGAGCCTGCGAGCTTCATATATCCCTGACTTGTGCCCCAGAGGGAATTCCTGAGCAGCTGGATTAGAGCCTTTAGGATTCCTCAAAACAGAGAACCTGAAGCCTTGACCAACCAGGTTTCATATTCAATAAGAAAACAACCTAGTCACATCTAGTATATGAACAGAATTAGTCTTCAACTCAACAAAGGTAGGCTTGAGTCTTACAAAAGAATCACAAACAACAAAAGAGATCCACATACCAAGATCATAAAGAAAAAATAATAATATTAAAGTCCTAAATTATATGTCCCCACCAAACATTACCTGTCCTATAGAAGAGTTCTATAAGAACTCCACAGAGATAACCCAGGACACAAAGTTTAAAAGAACAATCAAATATTGTGATACAGTAAATTTAAAGAACAAACAAAAAAAATCAAAGAACTAGAACAAGATAGGGATAAATGTCTGACTAAATCCACAAAGAGATAGAAACATTGAAGAAAACTCAGGCTGAAATGAAGAAGGAAGTGAAAAACTCAACATGTAAATTTGGACTATGAGAGAAAGCCTCACCAATAGAATGAATGAAATGGAAAACAGAATATCAAGACTGGTTGATAAATTTGATGAAGTGGAGTGCTCAAGTAAAGATTATGAAAAATTAAGGGGAAAACACAGGAATGGAATATGCAAGAAATGTGGGACGCCATGAAAAGAACAAATATATGCATGGGCACAGAGGAGGGAGAAGTGACTCAGGACAATGGTGTGGACCAGTTCAACAGGACTGTAGAAGAAAATTGTCCAAATCAAAGGAAAGACTTGCCCATACAAACACAAGAAGCACACACAACACCAAAAACACAGAACCAGAAAAGAAACTCTCACAGCATATCATAATAAATCACTAAGCATACAGATCAAAGGAAGAATAATGAAGAATGTAAAAGACCAAAACAAGTCATATTTAAAGGAAAACCCATCAGAATTACAGATGACTTTTCAGTGCAAACTATGAAAGCCAGAATAGCCTGCCCCAAATTATTCAAAGTTCTAAAAGACCATAGATGCCAACCCAGAATACACTTAATAGCAAAAATATCTATTAGAGTTGAAGAATAAAAAAAATATTCCATGACATGAATAAGCTGAAAGAATTGATGTCCACCAAACCAGCCCTTCAGAGAACTCTTGAAGCAATACAAAGACCTGAAGAAAGGAATAGGTCAACACAAGGGGTAACAGAAAGAAACCAAATTAAAGTATAACTGGTGAACCACAATGGTAGACCAAGAACGCCAACAGAAAATAAAATGATGGGAACCAGTACACATTCAACTTTTGTTGCCTGTAAGAAACCCATCTCATATTAAGAACAGGTACTACCTTAAGGTAAATAGGTGGAAAAATATATTCCAAACAAATGAAATTGAGAAACAATCAGCAGTTGCCATTCTAATACCTGACAAACTAGACTTCAAAATAAAACTAATCAGAAAAGATAAAGAGGGTCACTTCATTCTGATCAGAAGAATTAGGCATGTAGATATAACAATCATGAACATTCATGCACCAAACTCTGGTGAACCTAACTTCATAAAATCAGTACTATAGGACTTAAGACACAGATTAATCCTAACTCACTGATAGTAGGGGACTTTAGTACTCCACCGTCTCCATTAGACAGATAAAACATACAGAGGATAAACAGAAAGACATCTAAATTAAATAATACCATACATTAAATTGACCAAACAGACATCTACCAAATATTCCACCCAAACACCAAAGAATACATTCTCTATTCAGCACCCCATGGAACTTTATTCAAAATCAATCATATACTGATGCACAAAACAAATCTATACAAATGCAAAAGATTGAAATAATCCCACACATTCTATCAGACCACAATACAATGAAGCTTAAAATCAACACCAGAAGAAGTCTAGGTAACTACACAAACTCATGGAGATAAAATAATACACCCTTAGAGGAGGAATGTGTCAAAGAAAAAAATTATGTAAGAAATAAAAGTATTCCTGGAATTAAATGCAAAGTAGAATACAACAAAACAAAGCCTCCAGGACACTTTAAAAGCAGTCCTAAGAGGGAAGTAGCTCTAAGTGCCTACATTAAGAAAAGCAGAAAGAGCACAAATAAATGACTTAACAGTGCAACTCAAGAATCTTGAAAGGAAACAACAAATGAAACCAAAACCCATGAGACAATAAGTAATAATAAAAAATGGAGCAGAAATTACTGACATAGAAACAAAGAAAACAATAAAAAGAATCAATTAATTAAAGAGCTGGGTCTTTGAAAAGATAAACAACATAGACAGACCTGTAGCACAGATAAAACAAAAGAAGGAAAGAACAACTCCAAATCAATGAAACCAGAGTTGAAAGAGGAAACATCATAAAAGATAACAAAAAGATTCAGAACATTATAAAGGATTACTTTAAAAACCTGTGAGCTCTTAAATTTGAAATCTTAAAGAACTGGATGTATATCAAAAATCAGGGAATAAGCAAAACTAAAAACCAGGAGATCAACAGCTTAAACAGACCTGTAACACATAAGGAAACTTAAACAGTAATACAGAACTCCCAACTTAAAAAAGCCCTGAGCTGGATCGATTCACAACAGAATTCTACCAAACATTCAAAGACAAATATCCAACACTACTTAAGTCATTCAAAAAGATAGAAAGAGAAGGAGAACTCCCAAATTCTTTCTCTGATGCCAGCATCACACTAACACCACAACTAGGTAAAGATATAACCAAAAAAGAAAACTATATACCCAATATACTCAATGAAAATAGATACAAAAGTTCTGAACAAAATACTTGCAAACCACATACAGGCACACATCAAAAAAATCGTCCATCAAGATCAAGTCAACTTTATCCCAGAGATGCAGGGGTGGTTCAATAACTTTAAGTCAATAATGTCTCAAACACAAAAATTACATGGTCATATCAAGGGATGCAGAAAAGGCCTTTGACAAAATTCAGCATATCCTTATGTTAAAAGTCTTAGAGGAAACTGGACTGGAGAAAACAAACCACAACATAATAAAGCTATATACACATAAAAAAACTATATTCAACTTAATTCTAACTGGAGAAAAATTAGAAGCATTCCCATTAAAATCAGGAACCAGGCAAGGCTGTCCACTGTCTCCACTTATTTTTGATACAGTGCTTGAAATTCTTGCTAGAGAGAACAAAAAAAAGAAGGAAGTTAAAGAGAACTTACTGGAAAAGGAGAAGTCAAATTATCCCTTTTTTCAGGTAATGTAATATTAACCCAAGAGAGGCCAAAAATTCTATCAGAAAACTCTTAGAACTGATTAACACTTTCAGTAAAGTGATAGGTTACAAACTGAATCTAACAAAAATCATCAACCTTTCTATATACCAATAACAAGTAATTGTAGAAAGAGTACAAGGAAACCCTCACATTCATGGTAGCCTCCAAAAATTAAAATATCATAGAAAAAACATGACAAAGACATTAAAGATCTCTACAATTAAAATTTTAAGTCTACAGCAAGAAAGAGATTGAGGAGAAAAGCAGAAGATGGAAGGACCTCCCATGCTCATGAAAATGACCATTCTACTAAAAGCATATATAGATTCAGTGAAATCTCAATAAAAATCTCCATGACATTCTTCAATGAATTAGAATAAACCATCCTAAAACTCATATGTAAGCACAAAATACCTCCGATAGCCAAAGTAATCCTGAGCATGAAGAGCAATGCAGGCGAGAATTACTACACCAGATTTCAAAGTGTATTACAGAGTTATAGTCATAAAAACACCATGATACTGGCACAAAAACAGATCCATAGATCAATGGAACATAATCGAAGATCCAAACATGAATACATGCAATTTCAACCACCTGATAGTTGACAATGGGCCAAGAACACTCACTGGAGGACAAAAGGCATCTTCAATAAATGGTGCTAGGAAAGTTGGATCTATATCTGTAGAATATGAATAATGAAACTAGACACTTTCTTTCACCTTGCATAAAAGTCAACTCCAAATGGATCAAAGACCTCAATGGGAAACCTGAAACTCTGAAACTGTTAGAAGAAAACATTGGCAGTAACCTAAAAGATATAACTGTAGGAAAGACTTTCTTATTCAGACATTAGTTGCTCAGGAATTAAGGAAAACCACAAATGGGACCTCATTAAGCTAAAAAGCTTCTGTACAGAAAATGAACAACAAAGAATGTGAAGAGAAAACTCACAGAATGGGAGAGGATCTTCACCAGTGACACATCTGACAGAGATTTAACATCCAGGATATATAAAGAACTCAAAAATCAGAGTCAAGAAAACAAGTGACCTAATTAAAAGGTGGACTAAGGATCCGAGTAGAGTTCTCAAAAGAAGAAATAAAGATGACTGGCATCTTTAGTAATAGTGCATATTAAAGCCACTTTAAGTTCTCAACTTATCCCAGTTAGACTGGCTAAGATCAAGAGAACACATGACACCAAATGCTGGAGAGGATTTGGGGAAATTGAAATGCTCATTCACTTCTGGTGGAATAGTAAACTCCTGCAACCTGTATGGAAAGCAGTGTGGAGAATTAAAAAAAATAACTAAAAATGAATCTCCCATTTTACCTAGTTATACCACTCCGTGGCATATGCCCAAAGAACCCATCCTATTGAAGATGTATTTGTACATCTGTTTGTGGCTGCTCTTTTCCTAATGGCTAAGGGAAGGAAGCAGCCCAAGTGTCCCTCAACTGATGAGTGGATAATAAAAATGTGGTAAATTTACACAATGGACTTCTAATCAGCACTAAAGAAAGATGAAATCATGAAATTTGCAGGAATATGGATGGAACTAGAAACTGTTATGCTAAGTGAAGTTACACAGACTCAGAAAAATAAATGGTTTGTTCTCCATCATTTGTGAATCCTAGCACCAATTCTTTGTATGTGAGTATGTATCCTGATCTAACTGCAGGAACCAGGGAACTGCAGGGATATAAGCAGCCTGAGAGAGAAGAATAGTACGAGACAGGTATTAGTAAGGGACAAATAGATAAAATGGGGGTATTTAATTGGGAGGTTGAAGGGAGGGTTCTACAGGGAACTATTGGGATAAAAGGAAAGAATGAGCTCAAGAGAGGAGGGGCCATAGGAGATTAGGAGATTGGCATTATCAAGAGAGAAAAGTGGAAAGTAGGGATGTTTTATATGGGGAATGCAGGCGGGAGGGAGGGAGAGACAGAGAGAGAGAGAGAGAGAGAGAGAGAGAGAAGAGGTAAATAATGGCTAGTTAGTGTAAAACACCAGAAGAAATCATATTAGTCTAAAAACTTAATGACAGATTCCACACACAATAATTGCTACAAGTCCATGGGCTACATAACAAGAAACAGCGTCAGTCAGGAGAAAGTTTCCTTTGAGTTGTAGGCCAGGGTGATTCAAGAGATTTCCAAAATTATACCCTTGATTGCCTCCCAGAATTTGAAGGAAAGACCCTACTACTGAAAGCAAGACATACTTCAGAGACCAAATTGGAAGCAATGGAGATGGAATTGATCTGGAAGCCACTTCCCCTGAAGGTTAGCTCTCATAGCTGTGGAAAGCACTATGCAAGCAGTGAAGGGAGAACATCAATTGATGACCCAATACCCCCTGGTTAATGACCAATTAACCACATTAATGACCAGCACAGCACACAACACTGGCACAGTAGGGGCACTTTTACCTTGGAGGCAATCAACAGTTGCCTAATTTGACTTAAAGTCCACTCACTGGGAGGAAACTCATGTATAATAACGTAATCATAGCCAAATACACATGGCTGAAGAGGTCATAGATCTTAAAGAAATCTCCAAGGCTGTCACGTCCCTAGAATAATGCAACTTCCTACTAAATGCAAAATATGTATCTTTATATTCACTGTTAAATATCTCAGTCACCACTCAACAAAGAAGCTGGTACCACAGTTGGTCACACACAGACATTGACTGTGAGTTGCCCAAGCCTAGGTGGCACATCTACAATATAACCTCTGCCTCTAAGCATCATGCAACATAGAACAAGGGGTAAAGATGGCACTAATGAATCTCTCAACTCTCACTAATGAAGCAACCTCATGTAACAGAGTGCCTGTAACACAAAAGGTCAAAATTGGCCAAAGCATGGAGATTAGGAGTTTGAAGAATCTGGGTCTTTGGACAGGACTCCTATATTAAGCTTCACTCACCCAGGGCTCAGGGACCTTTGTGGAAGAGGGGGCAGAAAGATTTTAAGAGCCCAAGGAGTAGGTGTGTGACCATATCAAAATCCTACAAGCTCCTCGGACCTGCTCTTATGAACCCACAATGGTGGGGTCGGCATGCTCAAGATCCATGCAAACTGAAGCAGACAAAATCCCAGCATGGAACTGGGAAATGGGTAGAAGACCTCAAACTTTGCTGAAGAAATGTTGCCAGTTTACTAAGGTTGGGTGAGAAAGAGTTAATCTTCTTAATATGTGATTTGGAAATTGAGGATATCATGAATTCCTCAGTGGCTTAGGGCAGAAACAAATATTGTTATAAGTAAATTTCATGACTAAAGCATCGTTATTTTGATATCAAAGGTAAGATGTCCTTTGCAGACACTCTCAAACTCCACAGGCGATTAACCTTTGCCCATCATAAGCTTCAACAGAAGCTCTGGTAGACAATTATTCTGTAACTATTACCAGTAGTGTTGGCCACAGAAGCTCTGGTAGACAATTATTCTGTTACTATTACCAGGAGTGTTGGCCTCTTAGCTCAGGGAATAAGCACTAGCACAGAAGTGACCAGAAGTACTGATGTGACTTACTAAATAAGCAACATCCCAGAAGGGTGGGAGAATGACTACATTGCAGGGTTTTTATCCTGTAAGTGACTATCTGAGATATATTCAATTTGTGGTTTGAATGGTCCTCAAAAGAATAGACCGTGGTTGTTCTTGAATTAACAATTTTTCTATTTCATAACCCCACTCCCTCGCCATGATACCTGGTATCACTGAGGTACAGACCACCACCAACAAACAAACAAAAGCAAAATATGGATCATGTCTCAAAATTTGATTTTTTTTGAATTTAAACCAAGATAGCATACATACGAATTTCCTGGTGACCTTTTATGCATAAACATTATTTAGACTAGAACTGAGTTTCTTCAGATAAGGAGAACCAGAATCTAAATTAATAGCTAGGCACTGGGAGATGTGGGTGGGTATGAACTATGAAATTAGGTGAGAAATTATTGTGCCAGGCATGTACAGGGATTTCAATTAAATTGTAATTGAATGATAATAACCATTTCCCTGTCAAGGAAAATACATTTTAAACATTTCTCACTGTCAATCACATAATACCACATATTTTATATTTGCTACATTACCATTTTCCTATATTTATGGCAGATATATTGATGGGTTATTCAGTCATTGGTTTCTTTTACTTGAAATAGATACAAACAAGGTGATCTATTTTCCTACTTGGTTTCCAGAACAGAATTAAAAAGGAATAATAAAATATCTTAACTGGAAAGGACTTAGGAGGGCAAATATTTCAGTCAATCTTCATATTATATATAAATCCCTTACTATCCGCTATGGAATGAGATCTATGCATTAAAACAGAACCCAGTTTTAACTTAGCCTATTTGAAACTCCTAGAACATTTTCTCTTATCAATAGCCAGACCACTCTTTATTTCTATTTTCATTATTATGGCATGCCTAGAATATTCTTGAATATTAAAAGAGCATGAAAATGTTCATGGTTATCTCTCATAAAAATGATTGTGCACATTAACATATTGGTGAGTTTTAAGAAAATTTAAAGTACTATATATATAATATAGAGTTTTATCAATCATTAATGAGAATCATTACATTTATTGTACTGTACCATCCCTGATAACTTTTAATGACTGGATGAGAGTGAAACAAGTTGGGAGAAGTATCAAATACAAAACCCAGCTCAGTTCAAATTTAGTCATCATCAGAGCCATTATAGATAACTCAGAAGCAGCAACTAGACCCCATAGTCTACTTCTCTACCATTCTAGTAATTAACAAGATACTTGCAAACTGAGCTTGAAGGAAATTTTGATGTCATGAAGATTTTATTTTCATATAGTTAATGCCTTAGAAAATAGGGTGGCTAGGAATCTAAACATTTGCTACCCCCAAGTATATCTGTTCACTTTAAAAATCAAATAGAAGTCAGAATTATCCTATGCAATAACTTCAGACTTTTCACAATCTCTGCTCCTGTCTTATACCCCTAGGTAGTATGCAGGCCTAAACCTAGGGTGTCCACCACACTCTCCCACAGTCTATCTTATGCTGACTTTTAAATCTTTCTTTGTTTCTGTCTATCCTTTCTTCAATTACTGTCATCTTGCCTCAGCAGATTCCACACTATAGCATAGATTTGAGGTACAGGCAACCATAAATTGATTAAAATAATCACGCTGTATTGCTATTGAAAAAATGAGCATTTCAGGAAACCTTACTTTGACTAAATCAATACGGGTAACCAGGCACTTTCTGATATTCAATACAAAGTAGGTAAATGGGGAAAAAAGGAAAAGACATAAAGCAAAAATGATCAAAGATAAGTTTATATATTTTCAGTTTTTCTTTCAAAAGAAAAGTTTCCGTTTTAAAGAGCTGCACTTTTAATGCTTTCCTGTGCTTCATCTCCACACCACTAATTTCGAATTCTTTTTTTCTTTTTCTTTTCCTTTTTCCTCTTTTAAACATGTTTCATAACATTCTATGGGAAAGAGGTTTGTAGTTTTACTGTACATTTATAGTTGTGAAATAGTCATTTTTAATCTTTTTGTTTACTCCCCAAAATGAGTCACTAATTTTCCCATCAGCTCTTGAGAAACAGCTGCCTGTGACTAGATAGTTTCATGTTGTTCTTTTATGGAAATAAGTCAGAAAACCAGAAAAAGTCCAAATGGAATTTGATCAACATAGCTTTCAAAACAACAGTAATTAACTAATGTTTTGTAAGAATATTATCTATTTTTATTTGTTTCATACAAGTCTAATTCTTTTTACAAGGTTTAATTTTTACAGTTTCATGCATGAACACTGTATTTCCTTCCCTACCACCCTTCTCCTCATCCACCTGCTCTCACACCAAAATCCCTCTCAACTTTGTGACCTCTTACTTGTTTAATATTGTCACATTAATATTAATAATTAATATTGTCACATTACACGTTTATGTAAACATAATCTACTTAGCCCATTTAGAGATGTTCAAGTATATATGTGTTTGTGGCTGACTATTCAGATTGTATAGCCCATCAGAGAAGTAATCCCTGAAGTAAATTGATTTCCATTCCCTTAGCAGCCAGTGATTGCCACCTCTTCATCTAGAGGTGGGGCCTTGTGACGTTTCCTCCAACCACATTGGTATGTTGACTAGTGTTATTGTGCAGGTCTCTTTCAGGCAATCCTGTTGTGGAGATTCCATTGGTGCAGTGTCTCTGTCATGTCTAGAATACACTAACCAGCAGCAGGTGCTCTGGTCCTCTGCTTCTGACAATCCTTCTGCCCCCTTCTCCTTTCAGGTTATATATGCACATCCAAAGATTCAGAGCTCTGACTCAAACAAGAGAAAACAGGCAGCATTAGTTTCTCTGAGTTTTGAGAGATTACCATACTGGTTTCCAAGCTTCAGTTAAAACTATAGTAATAATAAAATAAATAAAATAATAAATAATGAAAATAATAAAAACAGCATGATATGGGCACAAAAGCAGGCATGTGGATCAATGTAACAAAATAGAAGACCCAAACATGACTATATACAATTACAGATATTTGTATTCTTTGATATTTGACAAAGATACCAAAAAATACACATTGAAGGAAGACAGTACTTTCATTAAAAAATGTTAGAAAAACTGGACATTGACATGTAAAAGAGTGAAACAGTATACCTTCATATGAAACCCAAAACACTGAGACTGTTAGAAGAAAACACAGGCAGAACCCTACATGATCTTAGATGTAAGAAATGACTTTCTAAATTGGACTCGATTCACTGAGAAGTTAAGACCAAAAATTGACAAATGGAATTTCATTAAACAAAAAATAATCAGATGAAAGGAATTCTGGTAGAAGACTAATATCTAGCAGACACTAAGAGTTCAAGAAACAAGAATTAAGAAAACAAACAGACCAATTTAAAATGGACTATATATATGTATATATATATGAACATATATCTCAAAATAAGAAATTAAAATGGCTAAGAAATATCTTTTTTAAAGTGTTCATCATCCTTTGTAATGAGAAAAGTACAAATTAGATTACTTTAAGATTTCAACTTACCCTAATCAGAATGGCTAAGATGAAGAAAATAACTGACAACAAACACTGATGAGGGTGTGGGACAGGAAAAGACTCATTCCTTGATAGTGGGATAGTCAATGAATGGATAATGAAACAGGTACAGTTACACAATGCAATTCTATTCAGCTGTAAAGAAAAATGAAATCCGGCTGGAGAGATGGCTTAGCACTTAGCCCAAAGCACTGGCTGCTCTTGCAGAGAACCCCAGTTTCATTCCCATCACCGACATGGCAGCTACCAACCATCCTAAATCCAGTTCCAAGCGATCTGAAGCCCTCTTAAGACTCCATGAGCATTGCACAACACGGGTTCCTTTACACAAATGCAGGCAATACACTCATACACAAAAATATTTACGAAAACGAAATCTGTACAGAAACCTAAATTGGCCAATGTGCAGAGAACAGGGGGCTACAGAGTGTGTATGCATGAATGGGACATGTATTCCTAATCTCTACCTTCAAGTCTTGGGGATCATTGCAGAAGAGGAGGTAGAAAGATTCTAAGAACCAAAGGGCGTGAATGACCACAAGGGAACAGAATCTTCCAGACAGCTGGTCAACTATGCATACAAACTCACAGCAACGGTGGCAGCATGCACAAGTCCTATGCAAGCTCAAACCAGACAAAATCCCAGCATAGACACGAGGAAGCAGGTAAGAAATTCCAAAACAACCTAAGGAACTTTTGGCAATTGGTGTTTTCTGGGAGGGAGAAAAACAATGTCTTATAGGCCATCTAAGACAAGGGCAGTATGAAAATCACAAAATTTCAATAAAAATTAAAGGAAAAATGAAATCGTAAAATTTGCAGGTAAATGGATGTAACTGGAAAACATACTGAGTGAGGCAACCCAGATACAGGGTTTGTGCAATTCTTAATGAAGAAAAAATATCTCAGACTCTTTGTCATATCTAGAACACCCTTTTAAAAACAGATTTTTTAAAAATAAGCTTTTTGCTTAGTACTTCCTAAATCCATATTTTTACTCATTGTTATTTTAAGTTATTTGCTTGTTTCTTCTATTTCAAAGCCTAAATAATTATACTTGCAATGCATTTTACTTCTTCTTAGTAATACATTACTTTTATAATGTTTATGATAATTAGTTTATAATTTTCTTTGGCTCCTATACAGTTATTCAATTTATTCATTAATGTTATCTGGACATTAATATCTGGCATGTATGATTTTATACTTTACTGTCTTCATCTTTTTTTTAAACAACTGTGAAGTAAAATCAGTTCTTCTACTTTAACAGATCAATAGTTTTGGTCAAGCCCAGGTATTCTTCGTGGAACAAGGTGAGAATCTAGGGATATAGCGCAGTCATTAAAGGCTTGCCACATAAGCATGTGAACTAGAGTTTTGTCCCTTGAAACTACATGAAGAAGCCAGACACATAAATGCCTATTTGCAATCCTAGCACTAGGAAAGCTGAGGCAAGTGGACCTCTGAGGTTTGCTGGCCAGCCAGCCCAGCCTAAAGGCCAACTCAAACCAATGAGAGATTCCAACTCAATAAACAAGATGGAAGATGCTTGGCAGCTGAAGAACAACACTCAGCGTGGCCCTATGAATTCCACATTCACACACACAGATACACAGTCACCCACATACGTGCACACATGCACGCACACACACACATGCATGTAGGCATATAAACATACAGGCACATAAACGCGTATATACACTTAAGAACACACACCCTCATAAATATCAAATTAAATGATAGAGACAGAAAAAGAGAAAGAGAAGGAGGAAGAAGAGGAGGCAGAAGAGGAGGAGGAGGAGGAAGAGGAGAAGAAGGAAGACAAAGAGGAAGAGAAGGAAAGTGAGGAGGAAGAGGAGGAGGAAGAAGTTCATAGTAAGAAAAAAAGATTCCAGCTTAATAGAGAAACAAATACAATAGAAAATGTGATCTGTATTTTCTTACCTAATAAATAATGTGAGGTTTATTTTGGGAAGAACTGACCTAGAAGAGAACTAGGATGTGCCTTCAAAAAGAAGACAAATATTCTAACAGGATTTTTATTTCATAAATATGGTACCTAGTTTTCTATTCTATTTAACTAATTAGAGAAACCCATAAACTTTGGGAAATTCAGTTATGCAACGTGAAAGCATAATAAGAGCAATCCATTCTTTTTAGTCATTGTTCAGCGCATTTTATTCACAGTAATTTTTATTATTTAAATGTTTCTTATTTGGAGTTTCGTGAGTGCTGCATTTCATCACTTTCACCTTTCCTCTCCCCATCCAACTCTGCCACGTTGCTCCCCGCTTCCTTCATTTTTGTGGCTTCTTTGTCTGTAACTATAATTATTACATATATATGTATATATACATATAAATATATACATATATGTAACATATATGTATATATTCACACACAGATAACCTACTCTGTCCATTTAGTGTTGTTCACACCTACGTGTGTTTGGGGCTGATCAGTTGTGATTGGATGGTTTATTGGGTAGCTCTTCCCCAGTGATAACTTACTCTTCATCTCTCAGCAGTCACTGATTGCCTGTAGATCGTCTTCCACTTGTGGGACCTTATGGAATGTCCCCCACCCACATTTTCACGTCAGCTGCTTTTGTCATTATGACCATCTTGTTTAGTCAGCCATATTGTGGAATTTCATGGGTGCAGCGTCCCTGTCATATCTAAAGACAACATCTAGCAGTAGATGGCCTGGTACTTTGTCTCTTGCCATCTTTCTGCCATTTCCTCAGTTATGTGTCTTGAGCCTTAGGTCATTTTGCAGATGTATCAATTGGGCTGGGCAGACCAAAGTTACTTATTCTATACATATTGACCAGTTATGGTTCTCTGTAATAGTCTCTGTGTTACAAAAAGAAACTTCTTTGATGAAGAGTAAAAGCCATACTTATATGTGATCATAAGTATTTAAAATAGAATTGAAATTACATTGGTTTAGGAAAATGGCAGTTGTAGGTTCTCCTCTGGGAGGTGAGACTTACAGTACCAATCTTTATTTATCCAAAGAGACAAATTATGTACCATACAAACGTGGAACTGTAAGACATGAAGTAGTTTAGCATTTGTATCTGAAATATCACTTTTCTAACTGTAACGTACACATTCGCTATCACTGTTATTTTTCCTAATAAATAATTTTCTCCCATTTAGACCTGATATGAGACTCAAGACAGTAATGGGAAGCCATAAAAGAGGAACATGTTTATCACAGCAGGCTTAATTGATGACCCACCTAGAAACTAGTGTCTTTTGGCTTTTCAATTATTTTTAAGCATTACTTCAGTTTATTTATCACCACACTCACCCTAGAAAAGGTTTGGTTTGCACCTATGAAGGTAATTTTTTCTTGGCAATATGGAAATTCCGTATTCTAGTACATGCATCCCTAAATTGCTAAATATTGTGTTCACTGGAAATGAATTCTATTCCTAATAACAATGAACTACTTAAGTGACAAACAGCTTGAAACAATAACAAAATTTAAAAATATTAAACTTATGTACATGCAATTTGAGCAAAGAATTTTAAAGAAGGGTCACAAATAAACACAAATATACTTGAGGAACCACATTTGGAATGAACTGTAAATACATAAGTAGAGTTGACTCACCTCAGTACAAGGAAAGGGTCTCTGAGTTATTGCAAGCATACTAAAGAAATGGAAGACATATTCACAGGATGACCTGTACACTGAGTTCTGAAAATGCTTGTGTAATGGATAAACATCTGAACAAGGAGATCTGTATGGCTAAGAAACATGTTTTCCTATGTGTAATCTTCCCTTTAGATTTTCTATAGATTTGTTAAGACAAAAAGGTAATGAAGAACTGGATAGTATTCATTTTGCTTGGACTGGGAGTTGATCGTACAAATTATGATTTTCCTGTTTCTGTTTTCCAACTGTATCTTGAGTCTGATAACTAACTTAATCATCATCCTCCTCACCCTGCTGGATTCCTCCCTCAAGATGCCAATGCATTTCTTCCTCTGAAATTTCTCCTTGGAAGTTGTACTCACAACAGTTTGTATTTCATGATTCTTAATAAGCATTCTCATTGGCAAGAAAATGGCTTCCTGCTTTTATTTTGTTTTACTAGAAGGTACAGATTTTTGTCTCTTGGCTGTCACCTCCTATGGCCACCCTAGTGCTGTCTGCAGACCACTAAATTACCACATCATCATTAATACCAAGCAGCAAAGTGTGCTGCTAACTTGTCCTAAGCTTCTGGGTAACTGGATTCTTGGTCATCTTTTCCCCTTTGATCTTAGGAATCAAGCTGTATTCTCTGTTTCAAAACCATATATGACTTCCTATGTGGCATTTCTGTCTTAAAGCTTCTTGCATGCATGTGTTTCATAGAATTTATGGTGTTTACCTCATCTTGGTCTTGTTGATCCTTTCCCACACATGCATCCTCAAAGTTATTCTAAAGCTCCTTTCAGTTAAACTACCGAGAAGTGCTTTTTCTACCTGTTCAATCATACATGTTTGTTGTCTGCATGAATTAGAGGAGTTGTACCTTCATGCATGTGAAAACATATGCAAAGGAGAGTGTGACATTGCATATGTTTTCACATGCATGAAGGTACAACCACTCTGTTTCCTTCATCGCATTCGGGCTTTTGTATTTTGTTGATGTTGTTGTTGTTTGTTATTGTTGTTGTTGTTACGTGTGTTTGTTTGTGAATTCCACCGAAGACTGGCACTTTTCCATCTTCTTTACTGTTTTCTCCTCCACTTCATATCCTGCACATAGTATAAAACTTCTGGAGTGAAAGGATTAGTCCAACAGACTTTCAGTCTAAAGTAGTTTGAACAGAAGGAGAACTTAGGAGTGCCAGGCACTGTCTCAACAGACCTGCGCTAGTTGTTCTGTAGAGGTTTTGGTTTTGTTTTTCTGCATGAACTTCAGGCATTCCACTTTCTGATACCAGCTTGAATATCTTGTGGAGATTTGATTAATTGGTGAATCTGAGAAGCATCTGTCTTTACCCTGCAAATGGATTCTTAGTTAAATTTTAGCTGCCTGATCATGTTGTTGCTTAAAAAACAAAGTTTAATCCCTTGTGCCCTGGAAGTGGGTGCAATCTTCTATTGGTCCTATTGTCAATTAGCCCATGCACCACGTCAAAGGAGTATTGTTATGAAAGATCATGGCTAAAATATGCAGGTTAGGGCCACAAAAGCAATTTCTTTTAGAAACATAAACTGTTTCTGTCAGGCAAGTACTGATACTTTGATTTCATAGTCATTAGAGGGAGAACTGCTACAGTCAATCCCTTCTCGCCTTGTGGTTCATTCACTCACAGCTAACACAAGATAGCTGAAGCAGATGTGGCCTTTCTTCTGTGCTCCTTTATCCTCTTCTTTACCTAATTTACAAATACCCGGCATCTCTTTTTGCATAGCGTTTGAAATGACCTCATGATTATATCAGATCTTCATGAATTTGCAGATTATGTTCCTGTAGTTTTGAGTAGAGCAACAAATAAACATAATAAAGCCTATTTCCTCACATATCTTACTTTAGATTAGCTAACTTTCATATTTTTCACTCATGATAATTTGTGGCATTATTGAGTCACATACAGGTCTTCCTTTATTGAAAACTCTGTAAATATATAAACCTCTCTAGTTTGGGGAAAACCATCTTTTTATGTCAAACTCAACTTCCCAAATAGTATCATCTATGTTATTGCAAAAGATAAAGCTAGGTCTTTGGGGATCTCAAAAGACACCATATACATAAAGTTGAACAGTACCAAAGAATGGATGGGAGAATTCCTGATGTTAACTTCAGAGTAAACAGCATAATGCATCAGTGGAACCAGAGTGGCCCCTGGAAAAAAAAATTGAAGCAAGAAGAAGATAGAATTGTTTAAATGACTGGTTTTGTTGTTCAAGTTTAAGGCTGTTATTTTCTTCCTGTAGATGGCCTCTGACTTCATAATTCAATTTCCTTAGAAAGATGTTTGTTTTTATAATTAGACACCTTATTTCCCAATTTCTCCCAGATATTTTTTCTCAGCATTTTAAGGCTTTCAATGAAATAATGCCATAATAATATGTCATACAGAATAATGCCATAATAATGTGACTTGCATTCTTTTAATTTTTGTATAGAAACTTGTTTTCTTCAAATGAAATGTTGCATACAATATATAAAAGCTTTTATAAAATCTAAGTGAAAGCTACTTTGTTCCTTTATATTATCCTGGAAATATCTTGAAAGGTTTTTCTTGTTACTTTACTTATGGTTTAAACTCCAACCTGAGTTTACCCATCATGTCATTTCTTTTAAATTGTTTAAGATGTAATAATTTCCTCTCTGCATGGTAGGTTAAAGTTCAGTTATATAGACAACAGTAGTAAAAACTGGAGCTCTGTGTTTGTTATTACCGTGACTGATAAAATGTGAAATGGCATACATTTCTGATAAGTAAAATGCTGTATTTATGTCTGTCTTTCTGATTATATGAGATGACTTATGAAGACTATTTCTTCCATATCATAATGTACTAAATAAAAATTATTCCTCAGTTCTTTTATAGTAGTTTTAATTCACTTATACATTTGATACATTTTCATGTCATGAATTGTATTAGTATCTTACACTATTTTGAAGAATTTTTCAAAAGTCTGGTTGGTGTCTGCTTTTAAAACTTTTAGAACTAATTTTTATTCCATAGATGGCTTTGGAGTTCTGTGAATTTTATGTCTTAGTAGAATTGTCAAAACGATGAAGAAATTCGAAACAATGACCTGATTTTAAAGATAGGTAAATGACAGTATTTAAACAACAAATTGACTGGAGATGTTGCTCAGTTAGCAGAGTGCCTGCAGAGCGTGCAATGTGTGCAATGTCTAGTACTCCATAAATGGAAAACAGGGTACACTGTGGTCCACCTGAAATCCCAGCATTCATGAGCTACATGAGACCTTGTTTCCAGAGAAAGAGAGAGAGGAAGAAGAGGAGAATCAAAATGAAAAGGCAATAACTATGAATTAGGGATAGAGCTATTATAATACATATTTATATAAAGAACATTTTTCTATATCAAAATTAAAAATTTTAGCATAATTGGTTGTTGGATGAATAAATTATGATTCAATCATAAAAGGCTAGTAATATAAATGTATTGGTGCTATAGTCAGTAACTTGGATATTCTCGGGAACATTGAGCCAGGTGAAAAAAAAACAAAAACGAGTCCATTAAAAGAGGCTGACTCTCCCGCTCCCAGCAGCCATCTGTGGCCAAGACTTCCCTGGTAGCGTTGCTGTTTCTAACCCATGTCCCCAAATCTATGCAGGGATTTTGTCTGGCTTTGGCTTAATGGGACTTGTAAGCATGCTGTCACCGTTGCCGTGAGTTTATATGTAGAACTGACCAACTCTGTTTCCCTGTGGGCCTCCACCTCTGTCTCTTACAATCTTTCCACCCATTCCTCAGATCCCTGAACACTGGGAAACTGGTTTGATATAAATGTCCTGTTCAGGGATAAGCACACTGCAATCTTTTATTCTCTGTATGTTGGCCACTGCTGGGTTTCTCTGTTAATCACCATCTGCTGCATAAAGAAGTGTCTCTGATGAGAGTTGAGAGAGGCTTTAATCAATGCATTTAACAAAATGTCATTAGAAATCAGTTTAATTATATCTATTTAGCAGAATAATAGAAGTAGACTTTCCCCTATGACCTGTGTCCTATCTAGCCACAGGTTCCTAGGCTCGATGACAATGTCAGGTATAGAAGCAATGTCATCTAATGAAGCAAACCTTAAATCCAATGAGAAAATGACTGGTTAAGCCCATAAGATTTGTGCTACTATTGCACCAGAGTGCAGGCATATCTTGCTGGGCCAGCTGGGTAAGGCACATTCACAGCTGGGTAAGGTTGATGATTAATTTTCTCTGACAGTAACATACACAACTCCTTTCAGTACTATGAAACTAACCAGTAGAGAAAACGCTTTGAAGTCAGTACAAGCTTGATTTCTTTTTTGTTGTTGTTGTTCTACATCTCATGTATGTAGTATCTTGAGCAATTGATGTCCATTAACTGATTAATGGATAATCAAAATATGGTACATTTACACAATTGGATATTACTCAGATATCAATAAAGAAATTATGAAATTCACAGGTAACTGAATACAATCATCCTGAGTGAGGTAACACAGATCCAGAAAGACAAATATTGCAAATTCTCCTTCATTGTTGATAATAGCTTTGAATTCTCAGATGTACATGTATGAATTTGAAAATGCAGAGAGGTCATGAAACCAATAAAGTGCCATGGTGTGGGTGGATGACAGCTTCTTGAAGGAGGAGTAGAATGCAGTGTTATAAATGGAACAATAAAAGAGTAGGAAGGGTTAATTGGGGTGGGGAATGATAGGCCAGGGAAAAGGAGAGACTCTGGGGAGGGATATTCAACACTAAAGGCCTTTTTTAAAAAGCCGAATGAGAATCTCTCATTACAAACTTCTTAGAGTATATACATATAGAATATAGAAAGAGATTAAAAGGAGTTACCTCATGCCAAGGGAAAATTTCCTCTACTGGACATCATAAGCAACAAAGTAAAATCCTAGTGCCAGGAACTTCCTATTTTGAAGCCATTGATCAAGGTCCCATTAACCCTCAAACAATACTAGTCATTGCGCTTGCCTTTTTTTTATTAAGACAGGTTCTTACTGTAGCCCACACAGCCCTCATGTTCAAGATCATTCTTTCTTAACTATCTAAACTGAGATTATAGGAATATACCACCTGCATACATGTTATTTAATGGTAGAAGAGCTGAAGCCTAAATTTGTTTGAAAATAAAGTGTTTATGGAGCAGAATAGAGAGGACTGGGAGAGGACAATTGCTTCTTATTATAAGCTCCTTTTATTATAGTATTTGGTTGTGTGAACATATGTATGACTTACTTCATCATTTCATTGACTGAGCCACTTGGTCTAGATAACTTTAACTACCCTCTTCTGCCCTAAGAGGTTGATCTGTAAGGCTCATGTCAATAGATTTTCTGCCATTTAAGCCACCAATGACATTGATAGGACAGAGCAGAGGGAAATTAGCCAGTTTCATTCAGTGCTTCAATGCAGTAGATCTGGATGCCTGTGCTCAACAGTCGTAGCTCTTTTCATGGAAGCTCGTTCTACTCAGCACATTCTTTCCACATTCCTTTCTCCATCACTTTGGGTATAATTTCTCTAAGCCTTAGCAATTAGTCATTCTACACATCTTCATTGACTCTTGTGACTTTGCATTTGCAATGGGATCACTTCTCTTTTCCCTTTGTGTCAAATACCTGCTCCTGCTAATCTTCTGCCTCATTGAGATATTCTTATCATTGTCCTTCAATGGCTGAAAAACTCTGGTATGGCTCCATAGTGACTATCAGGAAAGTAAAAATAGATGGGTACTATAACTCACAATCATAAAAATAAGTGTCACCCAGGTCATTGTAGTGGCCCTAACTGCTATTGTGATGGTATTTGGAAGTGGACCATTCAAAGGTAGTTAAATTAGATTAAGTAATGAGACTGTAACATTCAATATGGAAGATTAGTGAGTGGTTTTAAAGGGAGAAGAAAACAGAGATATCTCTTTGTCTTTAGGAGCCCCAAATAAAGAGGTCATGTGGCAGTCACATACTAGAAGAGAGCATTTATTGAGAACCACATCTGCAGCCACGTTGATCTGGGATTTCACTGCTGTTATCATTGGTCTACAATCCTTTATCTTTGTGGGAATGTTTACATGGCAAGTTCTAGACCAGAAGGGGCTATAGGGAGACCCCATCTCAAAAACAATGATGATAACTATATACACAATAAAAGGAAAATTATCCATTAAGATAAATCCTGCCTTTCCGTTACTGTTACATGCTGGATGTTCCGTTTCAATATAAAAACTAAAAAGAGTAAATCCTTTACTTGAGAACAGGTTTGAAAGAAATCAAAAGGAAGATGTTCTCAGAACAGATTGGGCTTGCAACTGGTTTTAACTGACGTCCAGGGCTCAGGCTGCCTTTGTTCAGGTGCTGCTGTGAGGTGGCATTGCCTGCTGCAATCCTGTCTTCTGCATTTGTTTATTCCCTTTAACCCTATTACCTTCTATGTTTCTAGTCTTGTAGATAACCATCGTAAGATAGTAAATTATCTCAATTTTTAATTTTATGGATCTAGAAAGTAAGACATAGAAATATGACATAGGAAGTTCAATTAACAGACAGGAATTCAAATATAGCTTCCTCAAACCATATGAGATAGTCTCCCAACACTACTTTGATTAATTTTGCAATCATAAAGATAGAAGTAAACTCACATACTTTTTCTAAAATAATAATGTAGAAACTCTTCCTTAATTGTTTAATAAAATACAATAAAGAAAGTCAATGGCTCAGCAGTTAAGAGCCCTGTCTGCTCTTGCACAGGATCCAGGTTCAGTTCCCAGTACACACATGGCAGCTACCAATGGAACCTCTAGTTCCAGAGGATCCAACACCCTCTTCTGGCCTCTATGTGCATTTCATGCATATGATATAAACATACATGCAGGCAAAACCCTCATACACATAAAATACAAATTAAAATATCAAAAAGGGGGACTGGAGAGATATCTCAGTGGTTAAGATTACCGGCTGCTCTTGCAAAGGACCCAGCACCCACATGATGGTTAACAACTTTCCACAACTCCAATTTCAGGGGAACCTGACACCCTCTTCTGACCTCTATTGGTACTGCATGACACAGGTGTACTTAATACAGATGCAGGCAATACATTCATATACATAAAATTTTAAAAATTAAAAAAACTATTTTTAAAATAAAAGAAACATTGGGAACATGGTGGCGCACACTTTCAACCCCGGCGCTCAGGTGGAGGAGGCAGGCAGACCACCGCGAGCACCAGGCAAGCAGGCAGACCACCGCGAGCACCAGGCAAGCAGGTAGACCACCGTGAGTGCCAGGCAAGCTGGAGCCACAGGGAGACCGTGTCTCAAAAAGAGACCAAAACGTGCCCATCACTCAGGTGGGAGAGGCAGGCAAACCACCCTGAGCACCAGGCAAGCTGGAGCTACAGAGAGACCCTGTCTCAAAAGAGACCAAAAAGTGTTTTAAACGAAAGAAAAATAAAATTCCATATACTCCCAAGTGATCTTGTTGTGCCCAGTGGTAACAAGTCATTTGGACTTAACGTGGAAACACGTAGCTCTAATAACAACGGGATTAGTCAGGTAACTTCTGTACTGAAATAAGTATCACTATTCATTATTGCCAAATTTTAGGTACTACTTGTTACACATTAATTACATTTTATTAAATGAGATGATCCCTCCCCCCACTTAAGCACACATAAGGAAATCTATATGTATTATACATATGACATTCTATTGTTAAACAAAGACTGTTAGAATTTAAATTACTTTTACTTAGGAATTTGCAATAATTTGAACTCTCATAAAAAATTCAAGCATAGAACTAGAAACGATTATACTAAGTGAAGTAACACATAGTCAGAAAAACAAAAGACATATACATATGTTCTCCTTCATTTGTGGATCCCAGCACCAAATCCTTATATGTGAGTGTATATCCTGATGTAACTGCAGGGCCAGGAAAGTGGAAAGGAACCAGGGAGGTAAAGGGAAAGAAGGAGCCTCAGAAAGAACAGTCTGCTGCAGGTGTTACCAGGGGGAGATGGATAAAATGAGGATATTTAAAGGGGAGGGAAGAGGGACAGTAATACAAAGAGCAATGGGAGTAAATGGCAAGAAGGAACTGAAGAAAGCTGGGACCACAGAAGACAGGTAGAGCAAGGGAGACATTGGGGAGAGTGGGGAAAACTTTACTTCGGGAGGGAAAAGAGTGAGGGTTACACAGGGAAACAGAGAGGAGAGATAAATAATGCCCAGTTAGTGTAAAAAAGTAGAGAGAGTCCTGTTAGTCCAAAACCTACTGAAAAATTACACATACAATACCTCTGCATGAGTCCATGTGCATAGCTAAAGTCTACGTAACAAGAAACAGTGCCAGACAGGAGAAACCTGCCTTAGAGATTTGGCCAGGGTAAAATAAAAAGCTTTCCAAATTACATTGGTTATTGCCACGGCTCTTGATTTCCTCCAAGAACTTGAAGGTAAGACCCTATTGCTGAAGACAGGACATAGTTTGGACACAGGATTTGGAGCAATGGAGCTGGAATTCACCTCCTCTGAAGGCTAGCTCTCATAGAGTTGGAGAGCATTATGAGAGCTGCTAAGGGAGAACATCAGTTTATGCTCCAATCTCAGCTTTAAAGACTAACAACCACATCGATGACTGGCACAGCAATCTGTATAGGGGTAATAGTGGTACTTTTGTCTTGAGGGTAATCAACAGCTATCTAGTTGAACTAAAAGCCCACTCAATCGGAGGAAACTCATGTTTTGTACAATAAACACAGCTAGGTACACATGGCTGGAATTGTAATAGATTTTAGAGAAAACCCCAAGTTTGTTGCATCCCTAGAAGAATGTAATCTATTATTATATGCAAAATATGGTTCCTTATATTTACAGACAAGTATACCAGTCATCACTCATCAAAAAATCCCCTTTTGAACAGACAGAAATTATTACAGAGTTCCACAACTGGTCACATGAGTTTGTCTACGAATTTCCCAAGCCTAAGTGACACATCTTCAATGCAACCTCTACATCTAAGGCTCACAGATGATAATGGAACAAGGGGTAGAGAAAACACGAATACATCTCTTAACTCTCATCAATGAAGTTCCCTCACACAACAGAGCGGCATGAACATCAAAGGACTCAAATGGCCAAAGTATAAAAAATCAGGGTCTGCTGAGTGTGGGTCCTCGGACAGGACTCCTATATTAAACTCCACCCACTCAGGATTCAGGGACCATTTTGGAAAAGGGAGGTGGAAAGATTGTAAGAGCCAGGGAGGAAGTGGATAACCATAAGGAAACAGAGTCCTACAGGCTCCTGGGACCTTGCTCATGTGCACCTACAACAATAGTGTCTGCTTGCACAAGATCCATGCAAATTCAAGCAGATAAAATACCAGCACAGAACTGTGGGAATGGACAATGGGCACCAGTCGTAACTGAAGAATTATTTGCAGCTGATTACTGCCAGTTGAGAAAGAGCTGGTTTTCTTAAAGGGAAGGACTCTAGATAGGCTGACTAGACCTCAGTGGATGAACTTGCACTGAGAGATGTCTGGGGACACTAACTTGATTCAGTAGGCCTTAATGCAAATGACAGAATGCATGAATTCCAGGGGAGAGAGGGCTATGAGACGGTGCCAGGGAGTAAGGGTATATAAAATATTAAGATGTTCTGCGTGAAATACACAAAAATTCAATTAAAAATAAAAAAAATACATCCAAGCACAAAACACAGCACTGCAGCAAATATTAACAACAACAAAATCACTTATTCCTAGTAGGTCACTATGAAGCATGCTATCAGTGGCCAGTCATGCTCAGTTCCCTCTGTACTAATGGTCAATGAAATCAAAAGGAGACCCAACTCTCACAATATGTATTAGATTGATGTGACATTCTTGTGTGAGTGTTGAAAAAATTAATTACATTAATTACCATTACTGAATATCTACCCTGATGGCAATAATATTTATTAAAATTTGACAATGTTCTGATCAAGCAAATTTCATTTTCTTCATATAAAGCAAAATTTAAATTTCCTTTGGAGAATTACAATATATAATACATAAGAAGATACTTATATATCTTCTATAATACCCAGAAAAACATACATACTATGCTATTTCCAAATGTGTTCTGAGCTAAGAGGAAAAGAAACAAAACATAGCTCAGGATTTTTAAGTGCTAGTGCTTCATAGAACATATGGTGTGAAATGTTTACAGTCTTTTGAACCTTTACATTATTCAGCCATAGTTGCAGCTACAACATTGCAATAAATAAAATTAAGTCAAACATTTGATAATAGAAATTAAATCTTCAGAATAAACTGTTATACACAGTGTTTTAATATTGTATAATTTAAAAGTTT
Organism: Eospalax fontanierii; assembly: GCA_035773235.1. Lineage (NCBI taxonomy): Eukaryota > Metazoa > Chordata > Mammalia > Rodentia > Spalacidae > Eospalax > Eospalax fontanierii. The sequence continues at coordinate 12,100,612 of CM069527.1, forward strand.
GTTTATTTTGACTTGCAAAAAGAGAAAAATAAGATATATAGTACACTGTATAAATTATAAAATAATTTTTATACACAAAATATGTAAGAGCCACAAAGAAGATAAGATGTAGCTTCTTTGGAAGAGATGAAATATACTCACACAGAAAAACTTCAACAGAGAAAAAAATAAAGTAATAAATTGTACAACACTAACAATTTTATTTGTTTGGATACACTTGTCTATACATGATAAAAGTCTATCTCAACTTGGAGAAAACAAAAATTTGACTCAAAAATCAGTAGTTATATTGGACACAAGACTAGAAATTACAGTTTCTCCTCACTTCTCTCCATTAAGTTAGTTTTATGCCATCAAACTAGCTTTTGTAAATGTCTACTTTAAAGAAGTAATAAGCTCAAATATTTCAGTATCTGGACACCAGCTCAAATTTTCAGTATCTTATCTGGAAGAACTCTTATAAACCCGGAGCATCACTCTCCTTGAAATGACAGTGGACCAGAGCACTGGGCTGGGTCTCATTCCCAGCATCTGTGTGTGTGTGTGTGTAGATATATATATTTTAGCAATTGAAGATAATTTTAATGTTCAGTAAAGTGCTATTGTAAAATTGATTCCATAAGAATGATGACTCCCAACACTGGGACTAGAACCCAATTTATTTTATTCATGTACTCTGAATGTTTTAGTCACATTATGCTGCTGAATCAGCAAATCTGACTCCATGTAGATCTAAAGAGCTTTACATACAAATATATAGCCAAGAGGGGTATGCAGCCTGTTTACATGGGTCCTCTGGTGGTGTAGAGGGCTAAAAAGGTTTTCTGTGAGTGGAAGCAATTTTTACGGTGTGTGTGTGTGTGTGTGTGTGTGTGTGTGTGTGTGTGTTGCTGTTTGCTTCATAAGATTCATTTATGCCAGAAAAAAATTATGTAAATATACTTTTTAGATGTTATGCCCTCTTAACATACAAGTAATTTACATAAATGGAGAGCTTTCCTCAGTACCTCTGTGTTTACCAGATGAGTCAACTTATACTTCCAGTTGTGATCTAAGACTGGAAGCAATTACTTTCCAAAGTGCATGCTGTTAGAAGTAAACAATGCATGGGACACTAAAAAAAACAGTTCTCTCAGATCATGTTAAATTAATTGTTGGTGGTTTCTACTTTCAGCTTTATGTGTTCTCATTAACTGGCAGTAAACTTCCTTAGGTCTCAAGTAAGTCTTGGTCCTTGTTTCCTACCAGCAAGTTGATCTAGGAGAGCTCTGCAGTGCTCAGGGCTGGAACTGCAGACGACTGTCGGAATTGTGGGTCTAGCTGTTCGAATATCCTCATACACATTCAAATATGCTTTTCATGGGTTCATTTTTTGTCTAGTATTTTGATTCTTTTGAATGCATTCTGTCAGTGCTTTAGATCTCACCTTAAAGTCCATTTCACAAGATTCCCTTCCTTGAATATCGGTTACTGAAGACGGATTCAAATGTTTATTGTGTATTATTATTGTTTGTTATAGATGTCCAACTGAGACCCTTCTTTGACCCTCCAATCTTTTTCTCATCCCTTTGTTAAGTACTTATTTTTGTGCTGTTTATGTTCCAAGCATTATTCTGAAGGCAAAACACGGAATATAGGACCTGGCCATTTATATCTACCATAGTGATTATGCATACACACTAAATACCACTTGAGCATATTCAGTGAATAAATGAATGAATGCATGCATGAAGTCATTTGTGTAGAAACAGAATGCACTGTGATGTAGGAATAGAAAATTCCTTATATGTACAGATAGAAAGGCCACAAATTGTGTTACTAAGACATTATGATAGAAGAAAGCAACAGCACCATGTGGCATAAAAGCAAGATATTTTATGAGAAATCTCAGAGCCAGAAATAGTATTTCATTTTATGAGCTCTGGAAAGTTTCCTTTTTACTACAAGGAAATAATATTTTAATTCCATGAAAATATTTGAAAACTGGCAAAGCCAGCTTCCACAAACCATGTATTTGAGGTAGAGCAAATAATTACTACCTTCACTTTCATTCAACAATGTGTACCCAAAGTGCTGTGAATCTTCACATTTCTGTAAAGTAAACCCTGCTTAGAAATCACAGAAAGTGCTCTTTGTTTATAAGGACATTTTCTTGGGTTCCTTTAGAAAATAAAGAATTATTTTGTAATACAAATTTTCCTACACTTCATCCATGTGGTTCAAATCATAAGAATTCTGTGTTAGCAATATTTGTAGCAGCAGCACACAGAATATTTTACAGCCACCGTGAGAACTGCAATCAGGACATGAGTTTTATGAATTTCCCTATAATCATGGCCAATGCAATAGCCAAATTTACAGCATTCAAGGTCTGATTGTGTTTGCCTAAATGTGGGTCCAACACTTCCAAATATGATTTTAGATAGAGTTTTTTTTTCTTATGTCAATCTAACTCTATATAACAAGGAGATTGATTTACCTGACAGTTAGCAGATATTTTAATAACTCAGATGTAGACTTATGTGTATGGATTTTGTGCAAATTATTAAGGGTGATAACAGAAAACAATAAACAAAAAATGAAAAACTTAACCCTTATAAGTAAATTGTATTGTCTTACCCAATTGAACACTTTAGACAAGGAATTGTAATATATTGAACAACAATAAATCTATAAGTTCTGAATGAATCCATATGTTCTAAAAATTGTACTTTAAAACAGGCTTTATTTTAGAAAAATGAAAGCTTGTCTCACCAAAACCCCTAAACAAAGTAAATTTATTTCTTTTCCACATCTAAGGCAGACAGTGTTATTCCTAAGCGTCTACTCTTCCATATTGCGACACGTGCACTCTGGTTTGAGCACCCTCTGCTGAAGTATCTCAAGCATTAGGAGTGTGGCATCTCAGTGAGCTGTTAGAAACAGGCCTCAGCTGCTTTCACTGGCTGTGCTTAGAAGTAGCATATCACTTTCTACAATATGGCTACATAAAGATGGAAAGAAGTTAAATTATGTCTAATTCTGTTTTAGAAGAATACAGATCTCTGTTTTGTTACCTCTTTTTGTTTCTTTTTTGTGGAGAAAAAGCAGGTTCTGCCACAATTTGACCATCTGGTTATGAAACATAACTTGCGACCTTTTCCCATATTTAAAGCACATTCATTTTCTAAGTCAAATAATATAAGCCCCGTTTTATTTCTGCTCCTATTTCAAAGCCCAGAATGTGAGAATATACTCAGTCTTGTAGATCAGGACCATTTGTGTGTTACAGTGTTTCAATTTCCACAGTCAAAGAGTATATTCTCCTGAAGTGTGAATATGACAGCCATGATAAACCCTTTCTGAAAAGGCGCTGACTCTGAAACTCCAGACAGACTTGCACAGCAGTGATGGGATGCTTATGAGTTGTCTTTTTTTCTTTTTTTTCCTGAAACTTGAGGACTATTTTCTTAGAGCTAAAAAGAAAAACCCTAGAATGGCAAGCTGTAAGTCTCAGCAGCTGCCTGGAAGAGAAGATGATGGAGAGAAAGAGTAAGGCCATGCTGTTTGAGTCAGGCCACAGGACACATGACAAGAAACGGAGAATATACTGTTCAGAGTAACTCATAAAGGCAAAAAGCAAGCATGGCTGCATGGCTGATGCTCTGCAGGCAGCTGCACAGGAGCAGGAATTCTGGGAATGAAAAGTGCATATCTCTTTAAGAGGATAATTATTCCTCCTTCTTTTTAGCATGGCTTAAAGAGGATCTGCCTCCCTAAGAGGATGACATTTTTAACATTCTCTACACCAACAATGAAGGAAAATTCATGATTAAACCTTGGTCTGAATTCTAGATGAAACCTCTATTTACCTCTTAAGACTTATGCTTCTCCATTCTTTCTGTTGAAAGATCTCTGTTGTATGATGCCTTCTACAGACCTTTAGAGAGTACTGTTCTGGAGAAATGCATACCCGTAAAAATTTGGTTTTAAAGCTGCCTTTATCCAAGATTTTATATATCCAATTGTGTGTTCAATTTTAACTTTAGAATTCTCAAATATAATATATGCAGTGTACAATACATGCTTTAAAATATGAAATATGTATATATTTCATGCTTTGAAATATGAAATATGTATACATTACGGGGTGGTTAACTTTAGAAAATAACATGCAGCATTCACACTTAACTGAATATTTTATGTATATATAAATATATATATTTTTTTGATGACTTAGAATATATATATATACACACACACACCCAAGATACTATCCCTGCATTCATATACTAAACATATGTGTCACCTTTAATAGTTTATTTGTAATATATTTTGAGGGGTGGGATGGGAAGACAAAAACATTGAATATGAGTCTCTTAACCATTTTTAAGAGTACAGTACTGTATTTTCCCATATAGACTGTGCTTTGGAGCAAATCTCTAGAATTCATCTTTAAACGTGAACCTTTGAGTTCCTTATTTTCCCTTTCACTCCCTTTCCTCAAGCCTTCAAACCACCATTTTATTCTCTGGTTCTGAATTTGGCCAACATAGTGTCTTATATAAATGGAAAGTGAAATATTTCTCCTTATGTGACTGGCTCATTTGATTTAGCAAATTATTCTCCAATTTCATACATGTTCATGAACATTCATGTTGTTTTCTCACTAAGGTTACTGTGAATAGCAGTATGCATATGAACGGACACATCGGTTTATTAATCATATTGTGATAACACATTGGAATGCTGACACAGAAATTAGATTTCTGGATGACAGGAAGACATCTAGACTAAGGGAATAGAATAGAGAGGTGAGAAATAAGTATTTATAGTCCACTGATCTTTGATAAGGTTGCTGACAGCATATAATGGGGAAAGTGCAGCATCTTCAACAAATAGTGTTGGGAGACTAGAAAGCCACAGGCAAAAGAATGAAATGACATCTCTATAGTACATCATAAACAAAAGTGGATTGAAGATACAATAAAACTCATAAATATATGGGATAAAATCTGGAATGATTTTCACAATGATTTCTCTCATGGGAATCTGAAATGGTACATCTATCAGAGAAATTAGTTTGTAAGAGTTTCTTCAGCAATCAAAGCCCAATTCCTGATTTTAACAGTTACAAATTCAAGGGTTATTATGTATTATGTTTTATATTCTTATTTCTAGCTAAGTTCATAGTTCTTTAGTAATAGTTTACTCATAAAATTAGTAACATTTACAAGGTCATCTTTTGAATTCACTTCTCAAGCTTGTGGCATGTTTTTCCTTCTTTTAGTTTATCCTATTTTTTTCAACAAATTGTATTTATAATCTGAGCAACAGGTTTGGGCAGGAAAGCAGAAAACCCCATTCTTTTACACACACACACCCCACAAGGTTCAGAATTTAGTTTCTTGTTCACTAACATTTGTGACTTCATACTTGAATCATTTTCCAGTCCTATGCTAAATTAGCAATTTTAAATAATTTTAAAATTGTCCAACACTTGAAGCTAACAATTGTTCAACACTTCAAGACATACCATTTTTTTCCAAAGCAATTTTATTTCTTGTTGTATTTTGTTAACTGCATCAAGTAGCATTCAGTACAAACATATCCTGACATTTCTCCTAAACTTCTTTCCCTCTACATAATAGTTCTGGAAAAACCTTGAACTTCAAAGGTTTCATAAGTGACAGTTTAAAAATACTTACTCAAAGACTAATAGAGCTCTCCAACTTTTTAGCACCCTAGATCTACTTCTTAACTACATATTGGTGTTGTTTGTAAGTCGTGAACTTTAAGAACACAGTACTCCTCCCCTGTTGTTAAGGACAAAAGAGCATGCAGACGTTAGGGGAGGTTCTCCAAGCTGGAGCTGGAAGGACCATTTTCAGTCCAGCCCCTGTTTCTTCATAAACTAGGCAAGCACACCTAACTGAAGTGGAGGCTGGAAAAGCAGTCTAGCAGCATTCCCGGGATGAAGAGTCTGAGGTTACCTTGGTCTATGTAGTGACTTTAAGACCAGCAAGAGCTTTATAGTGAGACCCTGTCTCAAAAAAATAAAATCCAAAATAATGATTTATTTACTTTCATTTTCTGTGTGTAAGTGTTTTGCCTACCTATGAATAAAGGCACCGCGTGTGTGCCTTGTGACCAGAAAAAGGCATCAGATCGCCTGGAACTAGAGCTACGGACAATTGTTAGCCACCATGTGGGTGCTGGAAACCAAACCCAAGTCCTCTGCAAAAGCAGTAAGTGCTCTTAACCCCTGAGCTATCTTGCCATCCCACCAAAAAATTTCAGATGAGAAAATAGATTTTGGAAATGATTGCCAGTCACATGCTGGGTAACACTGTTATTGATGTGACCAAATTTTTGCAGATGTTGTATGACTTTTCTTGGGGAGACAGTTACAAATGTCTGTTTACCCCAGAGAGGAAAACAATGATAGACCAAAGTAATGATTCTGCCAAAGTCCATCTTGGAGAATAAATGAATTTATTGGGGCTTCCAGAAGTGGGGATGAGAGGTTATTTACAGGACAGGGACAACTCAAATACTTCTGCCCCAGAAAAGTGAGTCCTAGTATGGTGACAGCTCATAGAAGCTGTTCTGGAGCCCCCTGCATGACATGTAGGTAGTGGATGGGTCAGTTTGGGAGAGTCTCCTCTTCCCAGCAGTCCTTACTGTTTGTATAACCTTGGCGACACAGGGCTCTTGTGAGTCCTGTGAGTCTAAAGGACTTCCAGAAACTTGTAAGTTGTTTACTTTCTGAATTGTAGGTAACTTCCAATCAGGAGGAAATGTTTCAGTTTGGTGGAAATTGGTGTATGACAGCATGGGATAGAAGAGTAGTCTACCACTTGGTGCTAAAATTATAAAGAACTGTTCTTCCTGTCTGTGTACTTGATTTTTCCCCATGTTAAATAACATGAAACTCAGATTCTTCCTCATTGTCTTATTTTGCTGATGAATATAATATATGTAGGATAGCATACACTCCTAACATGGCACCCCATGTGTTCCTTCAGTTCTAAATCATAAAGAAAGAATTGGTTTATTTGTATAACATCGTAGATTATCTTCTTGAAAATGGGATTCAGTAACAGAGCTGCAACTAAAACCAAGCAGAAAGGAGCAAGAATGTGGAGCTAATATTTGATGAGACTTCATGTTAAAAAGCTTAGTAACAGGATTAAACATGAACATCATGTTTTAAAAATAACAGATGTTTCTGTGCCAATGAAAAGGATCAGAAATATTTTATACTTCTGCACTTAGTAAGAATAATGAGTTAATCTTTTTAAAAAGGAAAGGCTTCCAGTGACAGCTAAGTCATATCATGATGAATAAAAGCACTGACAGAATTTTTGTTAGAAATCATAAAAAATAAGCAATAGAGACGTGAGACACTGTTCCATAAGCATGACTATGAAGACAAAGCAAATGATCTTATAAACGCTCTCATTCTCCAAGTCCATTGTTTCTCCAGCAGAGTGAAACGAGACTTGTGGAAATGCAAGCCCCCACTGAGCAATGTTTGAAGGAGACATTCAGATCTTGATAAATGCTGTAAATCTGTCAGAAAGAATAGAAATCTTGACATCATCCAATGGCTTTAATTTTAAAATGAATATAAATGGCTTTAAGTACTTTGTATTGTTTTGTTTGTAGCAGCAATGTGGACCATACGTCCTCCTATACTGCATTGTAAGTAAGCAGCATGTCACTAGAATTCGGTTCCCTGTGATGGATGGTGTACTTTTCTCAACCCTCAATTGTCTCATTACCCAAGTACCTGGGATCATTAAACAAACATTAGAAATGTGGCTACTTGTTCTCCTTGAATAAAACTAGACACTTGAGACTCTTGGCTCTAGAATGACTTGATAATTAAAATTGCTTACAAAATATATATATATCACCTCAAATCTGTATTACATAATACATACTTTGACCTTACAACATGAGCTGTATGCTAAGTACATGAAATATTTCTTGATTTTTTAAGCTATTGCCTATTGACTACATGCATTGTTTGATGACTAATATCCATTAAGACAATGAATATTAGTGTACTCAAGATATATATTGATCTTTCAGACTTTCTTCTTGATGCTAATCCTTAACTTTGGTAAGAAGTTAGGTCTTATCAGAGAATAGTTCAGGGACTGCTGGGAAATTGTGTAAAGATTGTATATTTCCTGTCAGTTTACAGTCTTAGCTCAAGGTGAAAGCAGAGCCGCATGCAGGAAGCAGTGTTGTTAACATCTTGCTCCTTTTCCTCTATGGCTATGAGAATTCTGTTCTAACTCACAGGCCTTCTTTTGTTCATGTGTTCTCATATATAAAACAAAGAAGTACAAATGCAAAAGTGACTATTATATTTTTCACTTCTACTGCATGTTGGAAGAGAAATAGTTGATTCATGCATTTTAATCCTGGAGGTTTCTAAGATAACATCTAAATTAAAGGTAATAAAATGCTATAAAGACCTGTCCCATTGGAGCCAAATATGGAAGCCTTTAATCCAGCACTCAGAGGCAGAGGCAGATGGCTTTCTGTGTGTTTCAGGCCAACTTGCTGTACATAGCAAGTTCCAGGTCAGTTGGGAATACAAAAAATAAATAAATAACTGTCCCATTGGAAAGCAGAGGAAATTCCATTCATTTTATGTCTGATTTTATTCTGCTGAAAACTCTATGTCATTACTTTGTGTCGCACACACAAGGTGAGGACCAGCCTTCGAAGACTCCCAGTAAAGCGCGTCTCCACACCTCCCCCTTCCCACCACTAGAATTTTCCAGGGGCTAGAGAGAGTCCTTTCAGTTATGACATCCAGTTAATACACTGACCAATCAGCACATATTTATTGAGCATTGTTTTTATACAGATATTGAAACAGTCAATGTAAGAAAGAATTTGAACTCTGAAAATCTAGTGAGGAAATAAAGAATAAGGAATGGGATCCCAGTACCTGAGAGACCAAGGCAAGGGAATGTGCGTGAGTCTGTGGGTCGCTCTGAGCAAGCCGAGGCTACAGTGATACCCAGGCCAACAAAGAAAAGGAAAAGAGAGAAAAGAGAAAGGAAGGAAGAAATCAATGAGGGAAGAGAAAGGAAGACAAGTACAGAAGGGTTAGACTACAGGCTTTCTAGTTACCTCCCCACCTACCCCTATCCCGGACCAAAAAAAAAAAAAAAAAAAAAACAGGCCACATGCCTCCCTGAAGTTTCTCTGTGAGAACTCATTCATCATCTCTCTCCCTTTTCCAGCCACAAGGCAAACCCCATTCCTTTCCTGCTGCCTAGACTAAAGACAACTGTGTTATAACATTATTCAGCAGTGACTTTCTAGCACAAAGATCACATGGTATAAAGCTAATCTTCCCACTCAACCCCCAAAACCCCTAAGAGCAAGAAACACCATTTTGTTCTTCGCAGTTAGAGACTGCCTCTGCTTTCCAGACCCATCATGCTGACTGTGATATTCTAAATTGTTCTAATGTTCTGAAACCAAAGGCTCTTTGATTTCTGGATCCACATCATACTGTATGCAGCAACTTTCTCTTCTAATGCCCTTCCACATTAAGGCCTCATAGTGCCTACCTATTGCCAGAAGCTTGTAACTATCCAATAAAGCCCCTCTGAAGGGTGATTTTTGTCTCATCTTCCTTCCTAAGACCCTGCCAGTATTTTAAAATTACAAGCAAGGGACTGAGGAACTGGTTCAGTGTTTAAGAACACTGGCTGGCTGCTCTTGCAGAGGACCCAAGTTTGATTCCTAGTATTTACATGGTGGTTAACAACCGTCCTTAACTCCAGTTCCAGGAAATCTGACATCCTTTTCTGACCTCGGCAAGCATTGTACAACATGGGTGCACTTGCATACATACAGGCAATACATTCATACACATAAAATAGAAATAATAAATAAAATATTTTTAAAATTAAATAAATTTAAAACAGGGCTTGAAAAAGGTAAGGATTGATGGAGAGACTAAGTAAAAGAAATGGGAGAAGATGGAAGATGCATAATAATTAAGATATAATACATTCAATGCAGATCAGTATTGATAGTATACAGGTTAGCAATGTAAACCATTTGACTTCAAAGGGAATTTTACCAGTTTCCCCCTTTCCTCTCCTATTATTTCTTTTAAACCCTTAAGATACAAAATATAGGACAGGCCTCATTAATCATGACATTCAAGAAACTCAATCTCTCCTCAGGCTAAAAAGTTTAAAATCTGAGTGTAGGGTGTGTGTGTATGTGTGTGTGTGTGTGTGTGTGTGTGTGTGTGTGTGTGTGTACCCCTGGGATCTGTCTACCTCTACATCCCTCATCACTGAGACTGCAGATATATGCACTATAATATGAACTATAGTCATAAAAACAGCATGGTACTTACACAAAACAGATACATTGATCAATGGAACATAGTAGAAGGCCCAAACATGAGCACCTGCAATTTCAGTCACCTGATATTTGACAAAGGTGCCAAGAACACACCAGGAGAAAACACATCATTTTCAACAAATGGTGCTGAGAAAACTGAGTCTCCACCTGTAGAAGAATGAAATTGGACCCTTATCTTTTACCCTGCAAAAAAGTCAACTCTAAATGGATCAAAGACTCCATATAAAACCCGAAACTACTAAAAGAAAACATAGGCTATACTCTACAAGATAAAGGTGTAGGAAAGGGCTTTCTAAATCAGACATCCATTGCTTGGGCATTAAGGTCAATAATCAAGTGGGACCTTATTAAATTACAGAGTTTCTATACATCAAAAGAAACAACCAAGAAAGTAAAGAGGAAACTCACTGAGTGAGAAAAAAATCTTCATCAGCTACATACTAGACAGAGGATTAATATCCAGAATACACAAAGAATTCAGAAAACAAAGAAACAAGAAAATAACCCAATGAAAAGATGGGCTATAGAAGTGAATGGAGTTCTCAGAAGAAATAAAAATGACTAAAAAATATCTTAAAAAGTGCTCACCACCCTTAGTAGAGAAATGCAGATAAAAACCACTTTATAATTTCATCTTACCCCAGTCAGACTAGTTAAAATCAAGAGAGCAAGTGCTGGCAAGGATGCGGAGAAAGGAGCACGCTCATTCCCTGCTGATGGAACCAGTGAAACCAGTATGGAAAGCAGTGTGGAAGCCTCAAAAAACTAAAAAAGGATCTACCATATGATCCAGTCACACCATTCCTAGACATGCACCCAAAGGACCCATCCCAGTGTAGATGCCTGTACACTCATGTTTGTTGCTGCTTTCATCACAACAGTTAAGAAATGGAAATAACACAAAGGCCTCTCAACTGATAGAGTTCTACTCAGCAGTAAGAAATGATGAAATTTGCAGGAAAATGGATAGAACTAGAGACTGTTATACTAAGTGAAGTAACACAGACTCAGGAAAGCAAGTGAAAGATGTTCTCTCTCATTTGTAGACTGTAGCACCAATCCTTTACCTGTGAGTCTATAACCTGAATTAACGGCAGGAGCCAGGAAAAGAGAAAGGAAACTTAGAAAGAAAGAGAAAGAAAGAGCCAGAAAGAGGGGGACTGCAGGGAACAGATGCTACCAGAGGAAAGGTGGGAAAGGGGAGTGTTTGACTGGGAGGGAGAAAGGGAGGGACATGCAAGAATTCACGAATTCAGGGGACTCAGGAGAAAGAGGATGCTAGGAGGTGGGTGTTACTGCAGGAGGTAGGGATGATGGAGGCACTTGGAATGGGGAGGGAGGAGGGAAGATGGATGGGGGAGGAGAGAGGAGAGATGATGAATGGAGGGAGGGGAGCTGGGGAAAACAGAGGGACTCTGTTGTCTAGTGAACCCCTTGAGAAATGCACATACAGTGCCTGAATGCTAGTGCTTGCATATACCTGAGGGCTGTATGGCAAGGAGCACAGTGTCAGATAGGAGACACCTCCCTTCCAGCGGTTGGTTAGAGCAGCCCAAGAGATTTCAAAATAACACGGGCTATTTTGAGAGCTCTTGGTTATTTCCAAGAATTCGAAGATAAGACCCTGCTGGACATACTTCCAACACAGGACTTGGAGCAACGAAGCAGAAACTGACCTGGAATACTTCTACCTGAAACTTAACTCACATAGTTCAAGAGGATACTATTCAAGCTGTTAAGGAAGAGAATCATTCAGTGTTCCAACCCAGCTCCTGAAACTTTAGAACTTTTGAGATTGTTTTGAGAGTGTTAGACACTAAAACAAAAGAGATAATCTTTGTTCATTTGTCTGAGTATTTTTATAAGATATCTCTTTTCTGTAATTACTTAGCTACCTCCATTTTCAGTCGTGATTATGGAAAAATGGGTCTTCTTTGACATGCCATTTTAAAAGTCACAATCCCTTAAAGTAAATTAAAAATCCTCATGTGTCCTTTGAAATAGGGTCCTCCTTCAGCCCCTATGTATTGGCTCATGAAAACAGCAACACACTGCATATTTTAAACCTTTCGTTAAGTTAGCAGGTAAGAACATTCTTAGTCTAACCTCTTATTTGAGCTTTATAAAACTATCCAGAATGCAAGCCTATAAAATAAACCTTGATGCGTCCTATGGAAGCTCCATGAGACAAATAGATTCCAGTTTCCTGTGCAACTTGCCTTTATGGTAGTTTTGAGGCTTTCCATTAAGATGAGAGAGTAATACCTATCAGACCACAACATTATCTGTTTCTTTTACTAATTTATGTCTCTCTACTTGTATATGTGTTAAAAAAAGAAAGTCATAACCATTTCCTTTTCTGTTTCTCAAGATTTTAAATTCTTTGATAGGTATGAAAACTAATTGATGCTTATAATTAGAAAGCTTAGTATGATTTGACATATCTAAGTAGAAATCATTTAAGAGGCATTTGTTTTTACTTTCATGTTAGAGTTTTAACTTCCATTCATATCTTTGGAGAAATAATTTTAGTGTCAGGTATTTTAGATATGCTATGTCATGGTTTTGATTTCATATTTGAAAATTTGAAAACTAAATGACTTAATAATTATCTATTGGCCCTTTTAGGCAACATTTGAGTGGACAACTGCACATTTAAGAAAACCATGACTCTGAATAGAAAATAGAAAATAAACTTAGATGGAGACAGAATCTGAAGGATTGCTCTTTTAGGATTTATAGAATTAAAATTTCTACCTTAGCCTACTATAAGAGAAACCTTAGAACTGTCTAATTAGAGTTACAGTCTACTGCTGCTGTTCCCTTAGTTTAGAGATGCAGCAACTGAAGCACAAAAATATTAATTAAAAAATTGAAGGGCCCTCACAAGTAGCTGTGGTGAATGTGGTGATGATTTGAGCCTTCTGATTAAGGCTGATTCTCCTTACCCTCGGGCCAGGCTTGGGCTCATGTCCTCCACAATCACTCTGGAACCTGTGAATTTCACTTCCCAATTCCATTTTATTTCCTCTTAAAAACAGACTTTGCACAAACTTTTCATCTTAAGTGAATAGATGATTTCTTTTCTGATCCCTTTTCTCAGTGGTATTTAACTGAAAAGTAGCAAAAACATTACAGTATAAATAATCTTATGATATTCTCCATGTCATAATGTTTGTCCAAGTAAATTCAGAAATTGCAGTAATGACTTTTACTCCTGCCATAAACACAGTTGGGATTATCCCATGTAAGAATATTACTGAACTGTTGGAGCAGTGAAACAAAGATGTGCTGTTCCAGGGAGACCTTCCAGCCCAGTACAGTAAACTCCACACAGGCCAGAGCTTCAGTAGTCTAGGAATTAGCTTTGCCTGGGGTTGTTTATGAAAGTCTCTTTTTAGTTTATCATTACTACGTAAGGATACCTGGATAAGACGGACCTAAAATCTTCTGGTTAACTTTCCCAAGCCTGCGTGGCCCTCTGTTCTCTACCTGGGTCCACCTGAATGGTAGATCTGTAATTCTTTTAGTAAATCACTAATTTAAAGGGAAGTTTCTGCATCATGAGCTATTTTGAAGTTGTGCTGAAAATCATGGAATTTCTTTTCCTCTAAATCTCCTCCAGCTGCCCAGTCACAGCTGGGTAGAGTGTAGGTAGAGTTACATTCTCAGAAACTGAAACTTGCCAATTTGGAATAATATATACTTTTTTAACCTTAAAAACTGAGTATCTACATACATTTACTATTGTGGTTCTCTAAAAAGTATAGAAATGATGGAAATCCCCTTTTGTCTCAGTAAGATATTATGAAACAAGATTTCAAAACAAAACAGTTTTAAAAGAATCATAAGTTAACCTTTTTAAGACACTAAAGTAATGCTGCTAAGCTATTTGTATACCGCTTTTGATGATGGTAAAACTAGCAAGTGATGGGAAACATGATGAGCCTCTGGATGTTTGGCTAGGAGACACATCGTACAAAGATTGATTGTGTTACCTATAAAGTAAATTTTAATGTAGAGCTATATCTGTTATTTCAGTAGTGTAAGAAATTGTCATCATGAAACGATCCTAAACAGGGAAATATGAATCTCTTTTTTGATCTCAACTTTCTTTTTTCACTTTTTCTTTCAAGGACTACAGATGACTTTTGAAACCACTCTGACCCAAAATATTTATAATAAAGCCTGTTCTGGTTTGCTTCTCCATTGTTATGACAAAACACCCTGACCAGCACCAAGTAGGAGAGGAAAGGGTTTATTTCACCTACATCCCCCGGGTCACAGTTCATCAGGGAGTCCAAGGTAGGAACTCAGGGTAGAAACCTAGAGGCAGGAGCTGGAACACAGGCCATGGAGGAATGCTGCTTACTTACTCTCTCCACAGACTCATAGTCTGCTTTTGTATACAATATACAAAAGCACAAAAATATTAATTAAAACTTTGAAGGGCCCTCACAAGTAGCTATAGTCAGTACATGTGGTGATGAATACAGGGGTGGTACCGCCCACAGTGGGCTGGGCCCTCCCTCATCACCCAACAATCAAGAAAAATAGCACACAGACATGGCCACAGGCCAGTCCAATGGAGACAATTCCCCAACTGAGGCTTCCTCAACCCAGGTGTGTCAAGTTGACACTAAAGCTGTCCGGCAGGAAGCTCAAAGTTCTTCTAGCCATAGAAAGCGAGGCAAGAAGCACCAGAATTCTGCCTGCCTCTTTCATTAGGTTCTAATTTAATCCAAATCAGTGATACTGTTTTGGCAAGTGCTAACACTATGATGTGGGACTAGTGAATGCCCCAAGGTCTGTTTATTGTCATAGTATCTAACACTTCACATCCCCCCCCACAGTGGGAGTTTCTCACAGTGGAACATGGAAATGTTTGCAGATATGGTGGTTTATGCTTAGGGACTTTTTTGATTGACAATATAGTGTGTTTTCAATTTCTCATAACTGTGGTTTGAAGTAATTTTGCAAAGCCTAGCAAGGGCTTTCAAATAAAGTTTCTTGTTTGGCTATACCTGATGCTAAGGAATCAGGAAAAGAAAGGGGTTTTCTATCTTACAGTGTGCCAAAGATGCATGTCTTCTTCATTATTCAAGCTCTGCTTTAATGGAACTGCCACTCACCCAGGGCCACAACCCTGTGGGATTTTTGTTTTGTTGTTTGGTTGGTTTTTTATTTGCCTTCTGTATAACTTAGTTGGGTCAGATGGTTTCTTATGGGATTATTATGCTCACATTACGATTACCTGAAATAATAAAAGCCTAACCTTAAATTTAGTTTTTAAGAGTGGGGTCAAACTTGTAGGACACTCTTTCCCATAGACATCTCTTGTAACTTCTGTCTACTGGAACTGTGCTCAAGGAACTGTCTAGGAACTCTGTCCCTTGAACCACAGAGGGAGTCCAGCTCCACCCATGATGTTATTCAAAATGATTTCTCCAGCTTTAACTGAGGAAATACAAGCTTGGCTCCACTCTGATCTTAACCGATCCTCTGACCTTTTCATCCCTTGTTTTAGAATGTCTCATTCATCCAAGTTCACATGCTCTACCCATACTCCACTGTCTGCAATCGAGATGGGTGTGTTTGTTTTCAGTGTTTTAATATGGTAATTCTCAAGCATACCCTCATTCATACATTCATTCATTCATTATCTTTTTTGGGTGGAATACCAAACTGAGGTTGCCTAGGAAAGGAGATCAGGTACCAAGGTCACAGACACAAGAACATCTGGTTTTGCTGGAGTTAAATAAATTAATTAGTCCAGATTATGTCCATTAACAAAAGTCACTCACATAGTTTCTCAGGTCTGAGTGATTCTACAAGTAAAAATATTTCCCCTCTTGAGAGATAACTAATAAAATTATATTACTCTTTGAACAAAGGAACTTGGAAAGTTTCTAGCCATGTAGCTTTTAAGAATAAAATCTCCACATGGAGAATCTCTGGGGTTTGCTAACGTTTGCTTCATTTTATTATCCTGGCCTTTAACTTAAGACATGGAGGGTTAGGATACAGTCGAAAAGATCTTCTGCTAAAGGTTTCCTTTTGCCATGGAAGGTACTGAGTCACTAAGGAGAAGGTTTTTTTTTTCCGTTCATTATATGCTGAGTTTATAGAAGAAGCCTAGAGAATTTTCTCTGTATTTCTTTGGTAATATCACAGTGGCAATTAGCATGCAAGCCGTCTACACAGCAGTTACCAGATCCAGTTCTTCTAATGGCTCATGTGAGGGACTGTCGTTAACCTAGCCATTTTCCCTACCATGGAATTTCTAGATTATGCAGGAAATTTTTACATGTTTCAGAAATGAAATATTCTTAAATAAGTAAAATACTGTGTTTTAGATCTTTGGGGAGATTCCTTAAATTTTGCTCAGTCGACATATATAATCTATAATGTCTTGATTTCCAAGAATATCTAGCTTTAATTAAATTAATACTTGTAGTGTGTTCTATCTCCTGAGAACCAATATTTATGATTTGGTGAGAAAACTACACAACAGTCTGTGCTTTGGGAGTAAAAACCACATTCTTAAGCTTATGATATAATAATAAAGAAATTTTTTTCATGGACAAAGGCATTAGCAGTTTGTAACAAACAGGAACTATAAACTAATTTCTCCTTCTTACACAATACAAAAAACTTTTAGATGGTTCCTTAAATTTAAAAAAAAAATCACAAAAATGTGAAGTTTCAAAATTGTGGCTTGGCCTTATTTTTGCAAAATAGGAATTGTTATAGGGAGAGCAAAATCTAATGTTAGATGTCCCTGAACTGCCACATGACCTTTGAGAAACATAAATCATATTAGGTCACAATTCTGTTTTCCTTCAGTGGTTTTTCATCTCAGTGTATATAGAATCGACTTTACACAAGATCAATAAGAGACTTTCCTTATCTGACTGTCTAAATGTTACCTGATTTTATAACCCTTCTTTGCCAGTATACTTTGGGAATTTAGGCCTTATTTATATTCAAGGAACACACTAAGCTCTTTTCTATTTTAGGATCAAGTACTGGTAATTAGTTCATTCTGTCTGAAACCTTTCTCACCAGGATTTTGCTACGTAGTTCTTCCTGATCATTCAGATCTTACCTCAATCGTGAGAATCACCACTGTGCTTTATTGCATAGCCTTTATAATCATTCTAAGGGAGTACTAGTTTATATTATTTGCTTGGGTTTTCTTGTTGTTATGCATTTACCTTTTAGTTCTCATTAGAATAAGAGCATGTAGAATTACTCTGTAAATATATGTTAAGTAAACTTCAAAGCTACTTTTGACTCCATTTTTAAAGGCTTCATTTTTAGGGCAGCTTTAAATTCATAGAAACTCAAGTAAAGCTATAGAAACTTCCCACACACTGCTTTTCTTCATTCAGGCTAAGCTACTTCCATCAGCAGTACCCCCCACCAGAGTGCTAAATTTGTTAAAAGTGATAAATCTACATAGATGAGTCATTATTCCAGAAGTACAAAGATTCCATTAGTGTGTACTCTTTGTGCTGTGCATTCTACAGATCTAAACAAATGTATAAAAGAACATTCAGAGGCTGGATAGACAGCTCAGGAGTTAAGAGTACTGACTACTCATGCAAAGGACCTGGGTTTAGTTTCCCAGCAGCCACATGGCTGCTAACAACCATCTATAACTCCAGTTCTAGGAGATATGATGCCCTCTTCTGGCTCCATGGGCATTGTATGCACATGCCAAAGTATTTTCACACAGTGCACTTACAAACATGCAGGCAAAACATTCACACACATAAAAATTAATTAATTAATTAGTTAATTAATTAATGTACACACCAGTATAATCTCACAAAGCAGTTGTACTGCTTTAAACGTCTTCTGTGTTCATCTGTTCCAAGTAATTATGTTAAAATAAAATCATTAAAGAGATAAGTTGTATTGGGTAATCTAGATTCCAGGATCACCAAAATATACTGAGTTTGTTCTTTCTGGTATTTTCCCCTCCTCACAAGAGTTAACAAGTTCTGAGACAGTGACTCTTTCCTAATGTGCACTCTTTCTTCCCCACGATTCCATCTTAGTTGGGAACATTTGCTTTGGCTGTATAAGTATTAGCTCCGTTTACTATGTCTGGGTGCTTTGAATTCTCACCCGATACTGCTCTATCTATCCCCAAAGCAGACTCTGTGCTAGTCCATGTTTCAGCCACAATGGAACCTTTTCTTTTCTAGTTCATTCTTAGTTATTTATTGTCCCCTTGTTTTAATTACTGAGTTGATCAATGGTTCATGACATGAATCCATAACCTGGACAGCAGAACACTTAGATGTGAGTGTTCTCACACATGTGCTCAAATACTCAAAGCATTCTTTGTTGTAAGTTATTTTCATCAAGTGTTTTGGCCGGGGGAATGCATTGCTGCCTGGTTGTTTTCCAGTTCCTCTTTTCTTGTTCCTGTAAATACCAGGAGTTTGAGCTTCTGTCTTTCTCTTGCTGATGTCTGATAATCCAGTTCAAGGTAGTAGAATGTCAAATGACAGCTGACTGACAAGGAAGGAAAAGAGGTATCAATTCATGCTTGCGCGTGTAGCTAGCAGGTTAGTGCTTTGGAGCACAGACTTGAAACCAAAGTGCTAGGGTCACATCCTACCCCCATTGTCTATTAATTTTAGAAACCCCGTAACCTCTCTATACCCCAGATTCCTTCTATGGTAATATAGAAAATAATAGCAATTACCTCATAAGTACCATGAATAGTTAAAGCAGTGCTCAGTTGTAGGAATGACTTTTAGAAAATGAACAGAATCTGGACTAATGACTTTTAAATAACCTTAGGAAACTGGCTAACAATGTACACTCTTGTGTCTTGTGATCTGGGTACCTGATCATGTTTCCTGGGAACTTTAATTTGCTACACCACCCTCCCCTGAAAAAAAAATCGTAATGAATGAATGTGAGTGTTCTTGAGAATAACCATATCAGAGTGCTGAAAGACAGTGCCCCATCCTCACTGAATAGCGAAGACTGGGAAGGAAGCTCAACACTGTGTTTTTGAGATATTCTAGAACTAGGGATGGAAAGGCAAGACTGAGAAAGAATGTTCATGGATAAGAGAAGGGTGAATCCAAACTTGCACTTCCCCAAATGAAGCTGGAGCAACAGTGGGAAGAGAATCACGGATGAGGCCTGACTCAAGAGCATAGCTCCCAACACAGCTCCAGAAGCCAGTTCAGGTCACACACCTTTCCAAGCAAAGAGTGCCCTCTGAATTTGGGTCCACTTTTACAAGCTGAATTTATGAGTCAGGCTTTTTTGTTCAGGTAATCATTGTAATGATGAAACACTGCACTCGGTAAATGTTGAGAGTTATTACCACTATTAGCAATATATGTCTAGTCTTCTGAGTGAGGTTCCTTTAGTGCATCTGAGTCCTGAGGAAACGTATTTTTAAAAGCTATGCTAGACACTATAACTCTCTCCAATCTTTCTTCTTCTTTCCATTCTAGGATCCATCCCAGTGTTTCCCTTGGTTAAACCTTCTTCCTGTTCCTCATATCATCCCTACTTCCTGTTTCCTTCATCTTCCCTGGTCTAATTTGTTAATCTCATTTCTTTCATTTCCTTTCTCAGCTCTTCTGTTGTTATGGTTTGAAAATGAAACGTCATCCTCGGGTTCAGGTGTCAAAGACTCGGTCCTCACTGGTGATACTATTTTACGAAGCAGTGGAACGTCCATAGGTAAGGCCTGCTTAGAGGAGGTAAGTCACTGGAAGTCTGCCATTGAAGGGTGTCTGGTCCCTGACCTTTCCTGTGTTTCTCAGTCATTCATATTTCATTCTCTGCTTCCTCTTTCTCTCCCTTCCCTCTTTCTCCTCCTCTCCTTCTTCCCCTCCCTCCTTCCCACGCCCCTTTATTTCCTCCTTGTCTACCATGAGGTCATCAGCTTTACTCATAGCATTAGGTCCAGAAGTAATAGATCCAGAACTGAGTGATCATGGACTGAAATCTCTGAAACCAGCAGATAAAATAATTTTTTTTACTTAAATTTATTTCTCTCAAATATCTGAGACGGCAACAAAAAATTACCACAAATGTGTAATGACTGTAATATATTTCTAAATTATACAACACCTCATCTTCAAACCTCTATTTAAACTCAGGAATTAGTTTGTCTGAGAGAGAAAGACAGGAAACATACATTTTCTCCTCTGGTGATGGACATATTTCTGTTCTATTACATATTTAGTTAAATCAACACTACACCGAGTATACCGATACATGTCCATGTAGGACACACACTGTTTCTTTCACCATTGTCTCAGCCCTTCTTTGTGATTTGTGTGGTCTTTTCTCATAGCCATTTTCTGTCTATTCTTTTCTGTCTTTCAAAGAACAATACAAATTAGCCATAATAATGAGGACCATACAAAGCAATCACTACAGAAATTTCATCTTAATGCTAGACTTCTAAACATGTGGCTGTTTTGTTTTCAATTCTTTTCCCAGAGTCTCAAAGCCTATCTCGTGGTCTGGAATGGTTAATTTTATGCACAAGCTGAGATAGCCATAGTACCCATTGGTCTTGTGAAACATAAGATGGTTTTGTGAAGGTTTTTATACATGTGATTGTCAATTATAATTAGTTGAATTTACAGAAAGGCCATTAACATTAATAACATAGCTAGCCTTCATTCAATCAATAGAAGACCTTAGGATAAAATGTTAGGTTGCCCAAAACAGGAGAAATTTTCCCTCAAAACGACAGCGTGAAAATCACCCCTAATACCAGATTACTAGCCTTTCCTACAGATTTCAGTCTTGCCACCCCCTATTACTGCTTAAGAAAATCCCTTAAAATCAATATCTTTCTATATAGAAGTGGCTTTCTCATTAGGTGATGGACTGGGGCTAAAAGAGTTTGAAAGCTCATAGGAAAGAAGCCCTAGATTTAATTGAACAAATTATTGGTGAAAGAGTAGACATTTAAGATGAGTCTAGTTAGCTGCAAATTTAAATTTAGAAGGTACAAGGAGAACCCAATGTGACAAAAGAGACAGAGAGTAAAGTGACTTATCTATAGTCAAAGAAAGTCAAGAAGTGCTGGCTGTCATGGAAAGCTAGAGATGGGTGTAGAACTGATCTTCCCAGAGCCTTTGGGAGCAATCAGCTCTGAGAGCATCTTGATTTTGATTTTGAAAGGTTGCTCTCTAGGACTATGATTCAACAAAGTTCTCATAACTGTGGTGCAGTTGCTCCAAAACACTAATAATACACATCCTTTCTCACACCAAGTCCTCTTGGAAACTCTACTAGAACTTTCAATAAATTCTATTAATATGAATACATGTTTTTAAGTGTTAACATTTCTCAATTTCAAGCAGTTTATTTAGAGTCTCCTCTCTCTCTCCTCTGCCCTCCCTCTCTTCTCCGACCACCTCCTAATTATTTGAGACAGGGTATTATATAAACTCATGATCGTCCTGCCTTAATCTCCCAAGTACTGGGTTTATAGCTGTATACTTCCATAACTGGCACAGAGAATTTCCTGTAGTAACTGTTAATGAAATGTAAAATTAAATTAATAGAATTGAATATTATTCATCTGTAATGAAGAATTTTCCAGTTTCAAGCCTTTGAAGAGCTCGTTGCAGTAAACTGTCTTTGCTGGAAATTTGAAGTGGATAGACCCCATTTCTCTTGCTTGCTTTCAAGTTCTATCCTGAATGTGGAGATATTTGGTCTCCCTATATTTCATCCAATTCTGAAAGAAAAAACTACCCAAGAACACATGGAGAGTCACTGTTACACAGTTTTTAAACATTTTTCTCTAGAATGGTTTTAGGAGATATAACCAATTCTTCTAACTACTTTAGCTGAAATGATAATGGAGATTTCTCAGAGTTGTTGGAGGAGCACAAGAAATCTGAATGTTGTCTGATGTAAAGCCTGGTGACTTTGGTTAGGTAAATGATTTATTACAATAAGAGTGACAAAGTTTACAGATCATTGACCACATGTTTTCCCCCAGATGTGGTTTTGTATGTTTTTCTTTCATTGCTGTACTACACACACACACACACACACACACACGCACGCACGCACACACACACACGCACACACACACACACACACACACACACACACACACAACCTTCTGAGGTAGGCATATATCTTAGTCTATAGATGAGGAGCTCAAGATCCAGGGAGTTTGAATTTACCAGTTAAGTGAGTACCAAGGCAAACAAAGAATGATGTTGGGGCTCATCTTCCTGTTCTTAAATTAGAAATAATAATTCCTAATTTGTAGTAAAGCAGATATTGTCGTCTCTGTTACTCCCCACCATAACAAAGCCTTTATTGGGAGGATACTTTGCTATTGTAACTGTTTTGGACAATAAATAATAAAGAGAGACGTTAATATCCAGGGGGTGAGGGTTTTATAAAACTGCTGTGCAGATATTCAAGCGATCAGCAGACAGAAATGATGAAGAAGAGAACAGAATGGAAGGGTCTCTGAGAAATAGAGACTTTGATATATGACTAACCTTGCAGGTGATTGTGGCAGGAACGCTAAGCTGGAACTGAAAGACTCTTGCTGAGACTTCCACAGTAGAAAAGGCACTCTTCTCCTCTCAGGCTTATAAACAGTGTCCAAAAACAATATGTTCCTTGATCAATACAAACTAAACAAATTTGCAGCAGAAACATTAGCATTTTCTATAGAAGCTACTGCAGTTCTCGGGCAAGCAGCTGTATTGTAAGAATATAAGGAAGAAACAAGAAAGCCAACCTCATGACCTGTTCAGGAGTCAACACTTCCCCTGAGGACACTCTCCCCATAGAGATAAAAATGTCCACATCCTTTGACTTATGTAGAGGAATGTCTAAACTACATAGAGTTTAACTACATAGAGTTTCCCCCTCTTTGTTACATTTCACTTTATACCTACCTAAATTTGTTTTGTCTTATTTTTTCCAATGCATAATTTTTATTGATTTTTGTGCTTTTCATATAAAACATCTTGATCATCTTTATACTCTCCGCCATCCATATCCCCGATCACCCACCCTGCCAGATTGCATGAATTCGGTCATATATGTTAAGACCTAAAGAGCCAAGTTAGTGTACCCAGACATCTCTTAGTGCAAGTTCATCCATGGAGTCTAGTCATTCTGCCTTATGTTTAAAGATTTCCCAATATATCTTGTATACAGTACAACTAGGGGTATTGATCTAGCAGTAACAAGCAAGTTCTAGATGTTGTACTTGCTCTGCCCCATTCTGTTCATTAACTGTGTCAGACACTGGGGAAGAAGCCTAATAGTATCATTGAGCCCCTACTCAGGAAACACACAGAGGGCTACAGATGAAGGTAAGGTACAGTCAGGCAGAGGAGAGTTCCCACCATAACCATATTGTTTGACAATTGATTATATATAATTAAAGCACACTATGGAAACTCAGCATATTTATGATGATAATGATGATTCTGGAGATGATAGCTTTGGCTACAAAATTATCACTATTCCACCGAGTCTATTATTTGAAGTTCTTAACTTCAAATGAAGGCCTTGAAGGAGAGCACATTTTAGTTTCTATACTTAGAGACTTGCATACAGTGCTCCCATGTGTGCAGAAAGCTAATAAAATAAATTTAACATTAAGTGCTGAAAACGTTATCATTAGTTCTAATAACCAGTGATTACCAGGGCTCAGATGCAGAAGAGTGTCATGGTAATAGGAATCAGAATAAAGACAGATTCCTACAAATTCTATATCCTAAATAAAATAAATGTCACACTGATTGTTCAACAGATATTTTATTTGACTTCAGTATAATTTACAAACTCCTTTGATGAAAAACCAGGGGAATTTTAGCAAGTTTCTGGCTCTGCAAAGGAGATAATGGGAAACAAAATCTTTCCCATGTTCTGTTACATGTGAAGTGTGACCACCAGAGGAGAGCACCAGCAATTTGTATGTTTCAGTCACAAATTTTCCTTCAACATATTATAAACATTTGCTTAATTTTGAAAGTATTTCCTCATAGCAAATACTATTTCCAAGAGGATTCTTATTTCTGAGGTTTACTTATAAAATGCAAGCTTTTGTAAGTCTACTCACTATGAAGTCCATTTGTAATTTTCCAAGTTTGGGGCAGATGCTTTCAGATGAACATAAAGAACAATAATTAATTCATGTTTTAAAACACAAAGAAGAATAATTAATGACAAGGTGGCTAAGGTTGAAAACATAGAGAGACAGATCAAATGAGTACAAAATCATACTCAGATGCAAAGAATGTGTTTAGGGTTCTAAATCACATAGAGTGTATATAGCTAGCAATATTTTACTGTGCATTTAAAAAAGACTTAGGAGGGAAGAATCTGAAAGTTCTCATGATAAAGAATATATATTTGAATAGATAATAGATAACTTCTTAATACCATGATTTGATATTATACAATGTATACAAGCATCAAAATACATCCTCATACTCCATAGATCCATATAATTCTTAAGTGTCCATCAAAAACAAAATAAAAATGTTTTAACTAGCTAAAGAAATGCCTCATTTACAATGACACTGATAAACATAAATAAGCCTTGAAACAACATGGAGAAGTCTTAGCCAACATGATCTCCAGACTTCACTTTAGGCTGATTAGAGAACAAGATTCTATAGTTGTTATCTGCACAATAAGAACAATGTGATATTCACCTGATCTTAGCTTTGATAGGAGTAAGATGAAGAGCTTCCTATTCTCAGGCTAAAAGATGGAGCCATGAAAGACCTCATCAGAGCTGTAGGAGGTGGCTCTCAGGATGGGATGCTTTTGACTTTTTATACCACCAAGGAGCTCAGCATCTAAACCCATTTTAATCTGCTTGTGCTGGAAGGAATTCTTGAAATGGTTAAACAAATGCTCTATGTAGTCAAAGAAACTGTATCCAAACTTCCCCAAAAATGGCCAAAGGAAGAAATTTAGATGATTGTAGAGCAAGAAAACTATCTATCTTTGGAACAAGATTCATTCATGAAAGAGACTGACAGTTCTCGGAAGTCAGTTGGATGCATAAAATATAGCCACACTATATCCAACCTAAAGATACCTTAAGCAAGGGGATGTCTCCCTGTATAATAACAGGGTCTTGGGGCAGAAGGTGGGAACTAAAGAAGTCCGCCATCAACTAGTCAGTACATTTTCTTCATGAAATAAAAATACCGCATAGTGTATTGAGATGGGGAGTCAACATTTGGGCTTTTGTCTCAACAGACACAAAACTAAAGCTAAAGTGAGATTCTGTTTGTTTGTCTGATTTGATCTTCTCTCTGTCACTCATTCAAGAGAAGTCAGAAGAAATATTTTGCCAAGAAAAAGAAAAAATACAAAGCTAGACACATTGGACACATTTATGTGTGTGTGACATATGCCCATTTATGTTACTGTGTGTGATATTCATATATGTTTGCATGTGAAAGTACATGTGAAGGCTAGAGGTTGATTTTGGCTGTCTTCCTTTATCACACTCCACCCCATTTGGGGGGACAGCATTGTTCACTGAACCTGAACCTCACTGTTGACTAGACTGACTAACAAGTACTCAAGGGATCATGTGTCTCTGCCCCAGCCCTGGGATTACAGCAAGTGCCTCCAGACTCAGCTTTTACATGGTTCTGAAACCCAAAATCAGGATTTTAGGCTTGAACCAACACTTTACCCACAGAATCTCCCCTCAGTTACCATATCCCTTTTTCACATAGAAATACCTCTTTTTTAACTCAGTTCAAAGGTCATGAGAAGGAAAGGTTATTAAAAAGTTATTAAATCTTATCTACGTATATGCGTTTATTGAACCAGGTTTCTTTGAAATGGTAACAACAGCTAAATCATACCTGAGAGGCTGAGAACCAGGTAGTTGCTTAGTCCGTGGGTCTGGGTGGGTGCCTCAGCAGTCAGACTACTCTCACAGTCGCTGTCCCACACTGGAGTGGCTGAGAATCCAGTACTTACTCAGCCCACACGGTTAGGTGCCTCAACAGTCTCAAAGTAGTATAAAAAGTCTGGGGGTTTCCTGAAGAGCTACTGTTCCATTGTCAGTGGTGGAAGCCTGGAAACACTAGTTCTTATTTCAGCAAAGTAATCAGCAGCAGCGATAGTGATAAATCAACTTGGTAGTTGAGAGGACAAGAAGCAAATAATCTTCCTTCTGCCTTTTTCTCTGGTCTGCTACCAGAGGGTGTTGCCCACATTTAAGTGCATCTTCCCACAGTTAGAATAATTCTTCATCTTACCCTCCCTACCCAGATATTCTAATTTGTAGCAAGTTGACATTAAAATCAAACATCACAGACCTATAAGAATAGCAAACAAGGGCTGGAAAGATGGTTCAGTGGTTAATAGCACTGGCTGCTCTTCTGAAGGACCCAGGTTTGATTCCCTGGACCCAACTGTCCACAACTGCAGTTGCAGAGGATTTGATGCCCTCTACTGACCTCCACAAGCTTTGCACAACACAGGCGCACTTACATACATGCAGATAAAACACTTTCGCACATAAAATAAAAATAAAGAATAGCAAACAGGACGAATCACTTTCTACGTGATAATCTTCAGATAAGAAAAGTTAAATCCTTTGCTTAAGCCTACACAACTAGGGACAGAACAAGAACCCAACTTGATCTTATTACTTCTGACTCATACAAGTTTCTCAGTGAAAACGGGGATAAGTGGTCTTCTTGTGATAGACAAAAATAGGCAAACATACTGTTTATATGTGTGTATAGATTGTTACTTCTGGAGTTCTTGTCTTTGTCTCCTTTCAGTTCACTGCAACTTTTATTGAATTAAAGTTGATGATGAACTTAATGGAATAAATATAAATTTAAATTCATTTAATTTGAACCAAGTAAATGCTTATTGTTATACCCATAGATTAATGCAGCTCTCAAACTTCATCAGAGAAGCTTCTTTTTGCAGTAGATAGTTATTAACATGGAGACCCACAACTGGTCAATGTGCCGGGAGGTTCAGACTGTGGAATGCTGATCCGCAAATGGGACATCTAACTTTCTATATCACACTGCTGTCTCCCAAGGCTCAGGGATCCATTTGCCAGAGGAGGCAGGAAGACTGTTATAGCCAGAGTCAGTAAATGACAACAGCTAAATAGTTGTATTCTGGAAACAACGGGGCAGTTGCACATATACATTCACAGCAGCTGCAGCTGCATGCAGAGTATTTGCACAAATCAAGTCAAACACAGGTCCAACGTGGATTAGGGAGCTGGTCACAAAGTCCTACTCCTAACTGAAGAACTATAGCAATTGATGGCTTTTGAGAGAGGAAGAATCAGTTTCTTTCAAGGATGAAGCCCCTGAGAGGCTACCTTTTGGTCTCTTGAGTGATGGCCATACTGGAAGCACTAAGTGGCCTCAGTGGGTTAAAAAAAAGAAGACATTTAATTGGAAGGAAACAGTGACATTATCCCAGGAGAGGAATTGGAGGACAGGTACTAGGGGTGGACTCAATCAAAATACATTACATGTGTGTATAAAATTCCAACTAATAAAATAATTCTGAACACATTAGACCCTAGTATACTGTGTTCATATAGAAAAATAATAGTAGTAGTTTCTCCTGTAGGGCCTATGACCTACCTAGCTTCAGTTTCTTGACCCTGTTAATGATTCCAGCATGACTTCCTGTAGGGCAGGCCTTGCATCCAATGATAAAAAGGAAAGTGGTTGTTTGTTTCTCAGAATATTCATGCCACTATTGCATCAGTGGGTCTAGCTTGCTATGGTGGGATTAATTTACCTTACACCTAGTAGCACACATGATGCCTTCAAGCATTATGAAGGGTATCCAAAAGGAATAAAGCTTCCAGGTTGGTACCAGCTTGATTTCTCAATGCTCTATGATGCAAATACGTGGTGTCTTCATGAATAGAGTCCTAATGTGGGGTTCTGGAGAATAAACAAGAGCAATGGCAATATCCAATAATGTTTGAGGGTCTGTGGGACCCTGTTGACCAACAGCTAAAAAAGATAACACATCCCTTTGGGGTTTTTATTCGATAGCCTATGGTGCCTGGGAGAGGCATTGCCCATTATACCATTATATTTCATTAAAGGGTGGATGGCTCCATTTAATATCTATGGAGGGGTAACATCATACACACACACACATACACACACATATATACACATATATATATATATACATATGCTTCCATAGTAACAGGTTTCCATTTGGCTTTATCAAAGGTCTTTTGTGTTAGCTATACCTCCCTAGACCTTTTCTTCTACCCTGCCTGCCCTATGCCTCAGTCTGTGGGGGTGACTTGTCCTATCGTGATTACTTGTATCAGGCCTTTAAAATTTGAACTTTTGCATAACGTTATAGCATAATTAATCGTGTTTTGAGATCATTGAGAGCTATGTACTCATCCTCTCATATAGTGCATACTCAGCTTGTTTAGATTTAATTAATCTCTAAGAAACACCATAATCAGTCTTACAAGGTTTTGGAATACCAATGTAATTAACTCTTACAAGCTAAGCTGAATGAATAGTGGTAGTATTATATTACATTTCCTGTTTTTCTTTTGTGACTTCTTTATGCCTCTGACTCAGAACAATGTATTACTGCACCAAAATGTGGTCTAAAACTATCTGCTGAAAGCAGTGATGACATTGAAAACTCCATATCTCCAAAAATTGTTAGAAGTAACACATGGACATAGGTTGATGACAACTTGCTGTGGTTTTCTATGCTGTTCAGGTCAGTAGCGTAAGAGAAACAACTTCATCCCTTGTAAAACACTTATCAAAGATGGCTGATTTTCTGATGTACTGCTCAATAAAAAGAGAAAGAATACCATTTGTTAGAGAGAAGAGCTCAAAAAAAGAGAAAATGTTTTGAAGAGAAATCAGATTACTTCAGAATTAATCAGGTTCACTCTTCTTTTAAACAACTCCAAGAATTAGTTTTTCTTTACTGAAGCACTGATGCACGAACCCACTTAACCTTCTCGGCCCATCATTCTCCTTCCTCCTTCCTACTCACCTACAGGTCAGCTCCACTCTCTTAAAAGCCCCTTACTGGTTTCATGACTTCTAAGTTTACTCCAGTTTAAATACACATATCTAAAAACTGAATGAGAGCATCCACATGTGAGGGAGAATATAAACTCTTTCTTGGTATGGCTTACCACAGACAGAATGATTATTTCTAATGCATCTGTTACCTACAAAATTCATAATTTTTAATAAATGAATAATATTCCATTGTGTAAATGTACCACTTTTTTCAGACATTTTAAAAAAATTTTTATTGAATTTTGTATATTTTATAACCATACATTTTGATCGTATTTAGACCCCCTTCCCTTTCTGCACTCCCAAACCACCCCACCAGAATTCATGCATTTTGCCATATATGTTAAGGCCTATCAAGTCAAGTTTGTATTCTCAAATGGCCCTCCTTGTGGTTTAAGTTCTTCCACTGGATCTTTGTCAAACCATCTAGTGTTCTTTAAGCCTATCTTAAAGAAGACCAACTCTCCCTTACCCAGCAGTGATCACTTGCCACTAGTTCCTCAGCTAAGGGTGGGGCTTCAATCCATTTCCCCATTCCTTAACTGCTGGGCGCCTGAGCTGTTTCCATTTCTTGGCTGTTGTGAATGGAGCAGCAAAGAACTTAGATGAGCAAGTATCCCTATAGTCAGATACAGAGTCCTTTGAGTATATGCACAGAAGGGGGATGGATAACTGGATCATATGGTGAATTTATTTCTAGATTTTTGAGGAACTTCCACACTGATTTCCATAGTGTCTGCACCAGTTTGCGCTCCCACTAACAGTGAATAAGGATTGCTTTTCCTCTACATCCGTGCCAACATTTGTTATTTGGGACATTTTTAAAAGATTTTATTTGTATTTTATGTGTATGAGGGTATTGCCTGCATAAATGTAAATTCACCAACATCCTGCAATGCCCGTGGAGGTCAAAAGAGGGTGTCAGATCACCTCAAATGAAGTTACAAATGGTTGTTAGCCACCATGTGGGTTTTGAGAATGGAACCCAGGTCCTCTGCAAGAATTGCTAATACTCTTAACCACCGAGTCACCTCTCTAGCCTCAACATTTTTTAATCTTAGCTATTCTTTTGTAGTGGGATAAAATCTCAAAAGTGGTTTTTAATTTGCATCTCCTTGATGGCTAATGATGTTGAACATTTCTTTAAAATATTCTCAGACATTTGTTGTTTTTCTTTTGAAAACTCTGCGTGGTTCCATGTCCATGACCCTGTATTTCTTCTTGGTGTTTACCCTTTTGTGTTCTTTCTTTAATGTAGATACTAATCCTCTGTCAGATGTATAGATGGTGAAGATTGTTTTCCCTTCTGTAGGCTATATCTTCATGTAAATGAAAATACAACTTACCCAAATCTATGGGACCGACTGAAAGCAGTACTAACAGGAAAGTTTATAGCTCTTTGTGCCTACATCAAAAAATTAGAGACATCACAAATTAATTGCTAAATTATACATCTAAAGTTCTTGGAAAAGTAAGAATGACATTCAGACACAGTAATGGGGGGTAATAAAAATCAGGGCTTAAATTAATGTCATATTTTTTTAACTAGTGTAAGTTGTTTTCCATTCTCCTTACAATATGATGTTTATCTTAAAGAGCACATATTGTCCTAGTACACACAAACACACACACAACATGTTACAAAAATATTAAGGACATAGAAGAAAGCATAGTTCCAGTCACAGAGGTGAGCTTCTGTTATCACAGGAGTCAGGAGGCCAAAGCAAGTGGACTGTCTGTTCAAGGCCAGTCTGAACTTACATCAAGATTCTGTCTTGTGGCTGGTGAAATAGCTCAATGAGTAAAGGTTTCGAGCACCTTGCCTGATGACCTGAGTTCAAGCCCCAGAATCCACATGGTAGAATGAGACAACTAGTTTCCAAAATTGTCTTCTGACCTCCACCATATAGACAGTAAATGTGTACACACACACACACACACATGCATGATAAATTAATAGAAATGTAAAATTTTAAAGTTTTTCTAAGACTGAAAGGAAAAAGGTATTCTTTTATGAATAATAAAAATAATGTGCAAGACTAATTTCCACATGATTTTTTTCTTTTACCAAAAATAATTTATGAATAATTTACAAAAAATATTAATAATTTCATTAAATTTAATTCTCTGGAACAATGCAATAGGTTAATTTCAATAAAATAGAGTTATCCTAAATAATTACGAACTCCTATTTTAGCTTATTATAGGTCCACTTTATTTATTTTTTTGTTGGACAGCTATATTACAATATGAAGAATTACTTTCTTCCAAAAAAAGTGATTTTATAAATAGATTTGATTCAGTCTAAAGATAAAAAAAATTATTTTATATTGCCATTTTTCATATTCATAAGAAAACATGTTACATTTTTATTAAATAAATAAAATGAGCACTAGGACACAATGGCATGAACAAGGTTCTGAAGTATTTTCTAATTTCTTTTTCTTTTGTGTGTATGACATTTTGTCTGAATGTGTGTTCCCACACCCATGGTGTGAGATGTCCATGGAGACCAGACGAGGACATCATATCCCGAGTTAGCCCTGCAGATGACTGCTTTCGTGTGGGTGCTGGGATCTGAACCTAGACCAGCAGTGCTCTTAGCTGCCCAGGCATCTCTCCAGCCCCGGTGCTGACATGCTGTTCATTTTTCCTGGTTTGCTTCCTTTATAGAAGAATCTTAAAAAACCAATACTGTGGTTGATCCTGTTATTCACTGATTCTGGGTCTATTCTGCCCCTCCCTTCAATAAACAAAATTTAAATTTTATTCAAGGTGGCAATACATGTTGCTTTGAGAGAGAGAGAGAGAGAGAGAGAGAGAGAGAGAGAGAGAGACTGAGAAATTCTCCCTTATAGTTCTGTCTAATCAAGTGATTGGAATTTTGCCAAGCACAAAAACTTGTAAATTCCAAGTAACTAATGGTAACAGACATTTTCTGTTTCCAATTTTTTTCAACGATATATGATCCTGAGTCTTCCAGATTATCTCTAAATGCAATATATGGGTGGATCCTTCTCTTCTCTTCTCTTCTCTTCTCTTCTCTTCTCTTCTCTTCTCTTCTCTTCTCTTCTCTTCTCTTCTCTTCCCTTCCCTTCTCTTCTCTTCTTTCTCCTCTCCTCTCCTCTCCTCTCCTCTCCTCTCCTCTCCTCTCCTCTCCTCTCCTCTCCTCTCCTCTCCTCTCCTCTCCTCTTCTCTTCTTTCTCCTCTCCTCTCCTCTCCTCTCCTCTCCTCTCCTCTCCTCTCCTCTTCTCTTGTCTTCTCTGTTCTTCTTCCCAGTGGGAATAAGTTTCCACTACATGGAAACAGGGCAGTCTGGGTACTCTGCTAACTTGTTAAGATGCTGTACTGCCTGTCTGGTCCATCTCCAGACATCCCTTTTGTTAAGCAGATAACACTAAGCATGACTGAGACAAGTTCCACATCTGGGTTGATTTATCTCTGGCTCTGAATTAATCAATGCCAGAGAAGTAGGATTAATAATACTGGTTTTAAGCAACTGTTCTCCAACTGAACTGTAATTTAGAAATTCTTGGGAGATTTTAATCAGAATCTTTGATTGAAAACCAGGTATCAGATTTGGTAAAATTCCTGAGGTAATATTAGTGCATTGCCAGCTGGATTGGAGTATCTGGAGCCTAGTCATGGATAGTCAATATCTAAGTCACATTACAGCTAAACAGTAAGGGAAGGGATGGGTTAGCCATGGTAGAATCGATGCCAATATGCATGAAGTTCTATTTTAGACAAGCCACAGCACTGTAGAAAAGGACGATTTACATCACAAAGAAGAATAAACATAAAGAAATAGAAAGAGAAGTCCAGCAACTGTTATCCTTATTCCATGATAATCATCACAAAAATCAAGAAGTCGGGGAAAGCAAATTTTGATCCTCTGTTAATAGGTTAAATGTCACTCTTTATATAGACAAAGATAAAAACTATTTGTTACGTGCTGACTCTGAAAATTAAGTAGTGCCCGATTCCTTTCTGACTGCTTCCATGCTATATTAAAGAACTTTCCTCTGCTCTCAGTAGTTCTTTAAAATGCATCCTTGGCAACTGCTCAATATAGCAAATCAGACTTTCTCAGTTTACAATGACTTCTCAGCATGAGTTGTCCTCTCAAGATCTCAAGAGTTACTCGGTCAAAACTAGGTAAAAAGATGTCGTTTTCCAAGTGTCCCAAAAGTACAAGAGTAACACAAAAAGTTACACAAATTTTAACCTTTTGTAGAAAACAGTTTAAATAAGTGTTAAATACTGGATCGTGTTTCTGGAAATCTGGAAAAAAAAAGATGAATCTTATGCACGCAGACACAAAGTTAAAATAAAAAGATGTGGTAAGAGCTGAGAGATTTTCCAGAATGAAATATTTGGAGTAAATAGCTTTGAAGGAAGCAGCAATCCTTTTAAATAGAAACATAAGCATACTGGACTCAGAAATACTAGTTATAAATACTGACAATGCCTATCAATTTATATCAACTCCTACTCTATGTCGTTGAAAAACTCCCTTAATGATACCATTAGCAATAGGCTTACTTAAATATTTTAAGTGTATTTTGATCATCTTCAGACCTCCTCCCCCATCTACACCTCCACCTTAATAACCCCCAGCTTCATGTCTACTATTATTTTTTAAAGGTCTATTGAATTTGTTTTCCTCAAATGCTCTTGTGTTCAGGTCTATCCTCTAGAGCATGGTCAACCTATCTGATGTCATACTCTTAAAATACTGATTCTACCTCTTCTAGCAGCTATTAGTTGCCTCAGCTAGGGTTATAGTTTCTTGCCAACTCCCGCCCCTGTGCTGGAATTGTGTCTGGATTGAGCTTAAGCAAATCTTATGCTACAGGTTTCTATGCGTAAACTTCCTATGGTGTCAATGAAATACTGTTTGTTGTAACCCTCTGTCATCACTAGTTTTTGCAATCTTTCCATCTCCTCTTCCACAAAGAACAATGAGCATTGGGAATACGGGTGTGATAAAGGTGTCCCATTTAGGTCCGCGGACTCTGAGGTCTCTTATTCTCTTCATGTTGATCAATTTTGGATGTCTGAGATAATCACAACCTTTTGCAAGCAGAAGCTACTCTGGTGACATTTGAGAGGTGCACTAACCCATGGGTTAAAAAAAAAAAAGTCGTGAGGAATTGATTTACCTCTATGTTCATTTAGAAGGACAATAGTAGATTCATCTCTCCACTAGACACAATTTCCTAGGCCTTATATCAATGCCAAGTATGAGCTCTATCTTGTGAAGTAGGCTTTAAATCCAACCAGAAATTGGTTGGTTGTGGGGACTGGGTCTATTGTAAAAGGTATTGAGCAAAACCAAGCAACCCTGGATACCCTGAAGGGATGGTAGGAGTCTGGCCTGCTCTGCCAGATGCAATAACCTGGCCCCAGGAAGCCTCTGTATATACGAGTCTTCTTTTCCCCCCACACAAAGATCACCCCAGACCAGAACCAGGTTTTGGGGTTTCATTTCCTCTTTCGTAATTTCCACATCAGCCTTACAACCTTCCTGCCTTTACCTAAAAAGCCCACCTTTGACTTTCCCACCTTCTGTAACGGTCAGAAAGGCCTCCCTGTATAAACCCCTACCTTGGTTTTTATAACTGAACTGCCCACCATTGCAGTATCCCAGGAACTCCTCCCTCTGCACTCACACTCTGAGCCACCTGAGGCCCTGTTTGATCATCCTCCATTCTCTGGGATGGCTAGAGCACAACAGCCATGCTGGAGATGGGGACCCACCCACAGCTGGTTACACCTTTTAACACTAATACCACTACACAAGTAGACATATCTTGCCAGGCCAGGCATTATAGTAGCTTGCACAAGTCACAGCTCTTTAAGGCTGATATTACTTTTTCTTTACCAGTAGTATGCATAGCACCTTGCAGCACTATGAAAGAAAGTCAGTAGAGATGGAGCTTCTAACATATCAGTATCAACTTGATTTCTTTTATTTGTTGTATGACTTTCATATATAGGGTGTTACCATCAACTCCTTCTGGCAGTTAACCAGGAGCAATGGCAATAATCAATATTGTTTGAAGGTCAATAGAAGTTCCCTGGAAAATAACTCCAAAAGAGAGAATCTGTTCTTGGCAAGGAGTTCTTTATTTGCTAACATGTGATGTCTAGCATGGACATTGTCTATGGTGTAATTCTATTTAAAATTTTTTTATATTTAATATGTATATATTTTAAGAAGCTTCTACATTGATAGGCTTTCATAGAGCTTTTTCAAAAGGTCTTTACTGTTAGTTATCCCTCCCATGTGTCCTCCTCTGTTCTGCTTTCCCAGTCCCCATTCCATTCCTTTTAATTCTATCATTCCTCTCCCCCTTTATATCACCGTACCTTGTCTCCCCTCCCATTATCCAATTAGGTCCCCCACATGTCCCTTTACTTGTATTCTGACCTTTGTGAATTTTCCATTTGAAACACATATCTAAATATTCAAATCATCTGCTTATGAAAGAGAATGTGTGATGTTTATCTTTATGTGTCTGGGTTACCTTACTCAGGTTGATTGTTTCCAGTTCCATCCATTTCCCTATGAATTTTTTAAGTTCCTTTTTCTTAAGAACCAAATAATATTGCATTAGGTAAATGTACCAAACTTTCATTTTCCATTCATCAGTTGATGAACATCTAGGTCTTTTCCATTTTCCTGGCTATTTTGAATACAGCAGCAATGAACAAATATTTACAGGTATTTCTGGAGTAGGAAATAGAGCCATTTTGGGCATAGTCCAAAGAGTGCTGTGGCCGGATCTTTTGGTAGATATGTTATATTTCTAGCTTTTTGAGAACTCTCTACACTGCCCATGGTGGCTACCCCTGTTTGCATCCCCACCCGCAATGAGTAGGTGTAACAAGGTATTTGGTTTCCAGGAGTACCTCTGTGCTACAGAATATATACGTACTTCCATACAGTCAATGCACACCAAGGAATGTAGTCACCACTGTCTTGGAGAGCTTTCAGAGGCTACTGGAGGTGTTTTACCACACACAGAGAGAAGGGTCTCCTAAGAATTTGCAGCCAAACCGCATTGTTCACAGATCCTCAACTTAAGAATTCACCTGCTCCCTAAAATGTAGCTATAATTCCTAAGTTAATAATGTACTTCATGAAAGCAAATGGGGGTATTGATAAGCTTCGTTTGAACATTAGTTAACATGATGTCAACCACGGACTCAGTGAGAGTCATCAATGTATATGAGTAAGGTATCTTTAAAAATAGAAACATAGCCAGGCGTGCTGGCACATACCTTTAATCCCAGCATTTGGGAGGCATAGGCAAGTGGATGGATCTCTGTGAGATCAAGGTCAGCCTGATTTACACAGTGAGTTCCAGGAGACCTGTAACTACAGGGAGACCCTGTCTCAAAAGAATGAAAATAATAAAATGAATACATAAATAAAATAAAGTTGCACATCCAGCTGCAAAAATGATATGACAAAGGATCAAAGAAACTGAACCTGTATTTCCTCTAGGAACAGTGATCAGTATTTGCAATTCAGCATCCATGAAAACTCTGTTGAACATATTCACCATGGATCCTGAGACTTAAGTGAACTTCCTCGACTGCAGAATAGAAGCATTTAAACTATGACTGCTCAGAAACTGGCAGACATTGAGGGAAGGAAGCTCATCCTTTTGCTTTGGGCTTTAGGTCAGGGTTCATTCGATATATGATTTTCACTCCAGGGTTCTTTTGCAGGTTGAAGGCCCCCTGTAGGACCTTCCCTAAGATTGGACCAATACTTCTCTTCCTCCTTCTCTGTCCTGCTTTTATCACTATTATTCAAGTTCTTCTAGAGAGTATTTCTCAATAGATTTTTTTCTTTATGAATTCAGATGCCAAGATCAGCTTCTGGAAAAGTTGACCCAGGACAAGGAATGTGGCTTACAACTTACAGGGTAACAAAGGAAACTCTAGAGTAGGCATCTGATATGGGGATAATAGTGATAGTCATAACAATTGCCATGGTAACTACCACCGTGTGCTACAGTACAGCAAGCATTTCATATTTATCATCTTGCTTAAGCTTCAGCATTGTACCTTGAAAGAGATATTTTCATCACTATCCCAGAAAGGAAGAGATTGAATTGAGACAATTTATAAAAATTGTCCAGGACTGAGCAATATAATTTAGTTTTAGAATCAAAATTATAACTCTGACACATTAGTCTCTAAAACATATCATCTTAACCATTATGCTGTGTTAGTAAATTGACCATTTATGTTGCATTTTCAGAATAATTTTTGCTCACATTTATATGAATACATTGGTCATGGTGCTAAAACGACCAGCAGTCATTTCATCCCTCTACTAGTATGATAATTACCAGGAGTTTGGGTTCTGCTTTCCAAGCTCAGAGTAGAAACTAGGCTTGGAGGCTTCATAAGATATGTTACACAGTGATGCTGATCCAGCCCTGCTCAAATCTAAGTTTGCCTGATTTTGTCTCCTACAACTGTCTTGCCCCAAACTCACGTTCCCAGAGACTTTCTTCCTTTCCTACAAAAAACTGAAAGTTGGTGTTTTCTGCAGGGCAATGTAGCAGTAATCGTTCCCGGGTTTTCTGTGGAAGCCCGTTGGTGCTATCTGCTTCGGGGCCACGGCCTCGCCTTCACGGATGCTTTGGCTATAGAGCATAACTTAAAATCAGTTGTTCTTCTTCCTGCACCATTGTTCATTTCGCTCTGTGCCACTTTGACTGCTTGGTGTCTTTTATACTTCTATATTCGTTTTAGGATCTTTACTTCTATTAGCAAATCATTGTTTTTGACAATGCAGTTATTTGGCAATATC
The DNA here is from genome assembly GCA_035773235.1 of Eospalax fontanierii. NCBI lineage: Eukaryota > Metazoa > Chordata > Mammalia > Rodentia > Spalacidae > Eospalax > Eospalax fontanierii. The sequence continues at coordinate 12,138,937 of CM069527.1, forward strand.
TACATCCTGGAGTTCAACGTGCACAGGATGCCTTTTCTATCTTCTAGTGTATTCTATTCCTTCATTGTTTAAGAATTTCATTCTATGTCTTTCGTGTCCTCAAATTTATTCCTCCATATCTTTGAAAACATTATGAATGAAAATATACTTTTTTGATATACAGAAAAGCTACTTTTTGCATATTGTCCTTGCAACCTGATACTTGCAGAACGTGTCTTCTCTGAAAGACTAATTGGACTCTGTAGGATCTCTTGTTATAGGCTCATACCATGTGCAAGCACAAACTGCCTCCTTTTGTACATGTATCTTTTAATCTTTCTCTTTTCCCATTGTTCTAGCTAAGACTACAAGGACTATGCTGAATAAGAGTAGACACAGTGGACACCCTTGTTTCATTGCTGACTTTATTAGAAATCCTCTGAGGTTTTTCTCTACTTAGTATAATATTGACTATACATTTGTCGTAAGTAATTTGCATTATGTTAAGAAATGTTCTTCCTATTCCTGGTTTCTTCAAGGATTTTAATATAAAAGACTTTGAACATCATCAGTAGTTTTCTGTATCTATTGAAATGATCATGTGATTTCTGACTTCGAGTTTATTTGTGATGCATTTCATTTATTGGTTTGCATGTGTTCAACCATTTTATATACATACAATGAAGTCATCTTGGTCATGGTGAATAGTCTTTTAAATGTGTTCTTTCATTGAGTTCATCAGTATTTTTGAGAATTTTAATATCCATATTCATCAAGGATGCCAACCTATGATTTTCCTTTTTATATTTTGTTTTTACCTAGTAAAAACATATATCCTGTATCAGGATAATATCAACTTTATAAAATGAGTTTGGTGTCATTCCTTCCCCTTTAATGTCATGGAATGGTTTGGGAGCATGGACTTTAGTTCTCTTAATGTCTGGTAGACTTCAACAGGGAATCCACCTCGGATGGGCCTTTTCTGATAACTATTGCAGCTTCAACCTCATTTCTGATTGTAGATATCTTTAACTCATTTATATCTTCTTGGTTTAATTTTGGTAAGTCACTGTGTCTAAAAATATATTCATTTCTTCTAGATTTCTCAGTAATAGCATATAGGGTAATTGTAGACTCTGTCAAGTTGGCAATAAACACTAAACACCACAGGTACCTGCCATCATCTCTCTTCTAAAATGTTAAAAACTTGGCAAAAAGGTTCTATCATGACTTGTTCTGGTTTGTATATGAAGTGTCACTCAAAAGGCTCATGTCTTAAAGCTTTGGATGCCAGCTCATAGACTTTTGGGGAATGGTTGGATCCTGAGGGCTTTGATATAATCAAATGATGAATCCCTTTGGAGAAGATAATATGATAAAATTTTTGAAAGGTGGGAACTGTTTGGAAGAAGGTCAGTGGGAGAGTGCCTTTAAAAGATATCACTTTCCTGGAATCTCTCTCTCTTTGTGTATGTGTCTCTGTCTCTGTCTGTGTATGTGTGTGTGTGTGTGTGTGTGTGTGTGTGTGTCTTTCTTTCTTTTTCTCTCTCTTTGTTTCTGTCTGTCTGTCTGTCCCTGTCACCTTCCTGGCTACCATAAAGTGAACGACCTTCTACACCACTTGTTCCAGCCACGATGATGTTCTGCTTCAACTTAGGTCCAAAGCAATAGATTCAACTGACCTTGACTATTAACCTCTAAAGATGTGAGCCAAGGTAAATCTTATCTCCTTTTAAGTGGTTATGACAAATATTGTCTCACAGTGATGCAAATGTAATAATCCATAGTATTATATACTATGTAGAATGTGTCATTATTTGGGGATTTCTATTATTTGGGTTTTTTTAGAAAAAAAATCATAGCATGTTACTATAAACAGTTGTCCAATTATTTTTATGTTTATTACCATAGGACTATATACCTTGAAAATTATTAACTGTAATGTTTCTTCCACTAATGTATCTGAAAGATTTGGTTCAATCTTCTTAATGTTATCTCAGTGTTTTTTTAAATAACACTGTTCAGTATGTGTGTGTGTGTGTGTGTGTGTGTGTGTGTTTGTACATGTAAATGTACCAAGGAGCTATTTTAACTTTAATTTTAGCTGAACTCCTTAGAATTAGACAATCTGTTCCAAGGTTTTCAGTAACATTCAGTCTAGTGATTTAGTTGCTTGAATATATCCATACATCTCTAATGTATATAATATGCTATTCTACTTGACAGGAATTTACCCTTTTGGGGAATGAAGGAGCTAATTATCACCATCACTGTGGTATTAATACATATAGCAATTTGATGGAGAGATTTTTATATAATAAATTTTAGTAGAATACTACCTTATGTAATTTAATATATGAAATTAAACATGTATTTGAATAAAGTACTTGAATAAGGTACGATTTGTTGCATATATAGATATCTGAGGTATGAATTTGAATGATTATTGAAATCAGTAATCCCTCTGAAATACCTACCTTAAAAAAGTGGTGCAATACAGGTTGTTGACCCTCTACTTCCAAGCATAACAAAGAGGAAGAAAGACAAACTTTCCCCAAATACAAAATTTTAGGGGCAGCAGCAATCAAGTTAGAGTTTAATTCAGTGTCACAAGGGCATATCTAAGCTGCAGCCCATCATGCAGTTGCATGCAGCTAAGAATAGCTGTGAATGTGACCCAGTGTAAAATCATAAACTTACTTAAAGCATTATGAATTAGGGAGTGATGCTTTTTAACTCAATTCATTGGTTCTTGAGTGTGCACCCTGAAAGATCTGTAGAAGACAACATATTGCAGTGTCAAAGCATGGGTGATCATGGTTCAAATGATAAAAATCTACAGTGAATGAAATTCCGAGAATTTAGACAGGATCAACATTACTTGGCTTTTTCTTTACAATAGTTCATAGAATGGCTGTCAAGGCACTACATGTTTTAAATGAAGCAGGATAAGATTAGAAGCAGATCTATACAATAAGCAAAAAGCAGTCTTTGGACATAACTGTTACAGGCAATAGGAACTTTTCGTGCTAACTAGACCTTGCTGATTCATAATCTATATTCTTAGTTGTTGAATCCCCAAACCAATTTGCATTAACTTGGGATAGTCAGCAGTGGATCTTCAGAGTGCCCAAAGGTTACCTTCACACTTCCATTGTTTGTCATGGGATGATGGACCAAGATATTGATTTGCTATCTTGCTTACCCTCTGTGAAAAGAGCTCATTACATAGATGATACAGTGCTAACGTCCATGTTTTAGAGCGTTTGAAAAACATCTGAAAGACATAAAGTGTATCTGAAGTAACAAAGATAGGAAATAAGTCTATATTAAAGTGCAAGGGCTAGGCACAGATGTAAAGTCCTTGGGAGTACTGCAGCTTTATTTAGAAAATTCTACAGTAGTCAGTACCAGTCAATGTTAAAAACCTGCAAGTATTCCTGGAACTCCTAGAGCACTGAATTTGCATTTTCCACTATTCCCACCTTGAACAGTCTTTGTTTAATATGATATGAAGGGATGGCATGTGAGAGTGAAATAAAAAGGTTCAAAGGCTTTTAGAGCAGGCTATGATCCTCATAATACAGACATGCTAAACAGATATTTGACTCTGTTAGAAGTCACTAGGCGCTCAGAAAACTACAGCATGGCCATCTACCTAAACAAAGATCTGCTATATTGTTTTCCCAGTTATGGAAAGAGGCAAAATCCAGGTATACAACTCTAGAACAGTAATTACTAGATATACCTAAAGAACTGCAACAAGTACAATCCACTAGTTCAGTAACAGTCAAAGCAGTTTATCACATAAAGGGTTGGATCAAATGCCTTTTGGCCAAATATCTTCCTGGGTTGCCACAGAAACAATCTATGCAAAGGTGCCAATCATATTTATTGCAAGACTTGTGTCTGCAAGCCCTGCTACCAATACCTTGCAGGCTGTGCTAGACCTGAGACCTTTTCCAGCCAATGAGCTTCCTCCTGTAGCTGAATTAGCAGGCAATCCAAAGTGCTAGATGGCTCACCTTGTAGATTTCTGATATGTGGGTAGCACACGTAAGGGCAGCAAACAGGAGAGGGGAGCCTTAGAGTGTGAATGACAGACGCCTTGTAGATGGAGAAGAGGAGAGAAAAGCCAGGGGCTGAGTCAAGAGCAGTATGAATAAGACTAACGCATGAGACTGACACTTGGGTGTATTCATCATTCTCTGATGAATGAGAAAGAGTTGGCAGGTGCCGTGGAGACAAAATATGTAAAAAGAGATAAATAACAGAGTTCAGCTGTAATCAGAGCTGCTCAAAGTTTCCTGTGTGGCAACTTTGAATCCTTCTAGAAGAAACATATATCTTTACTAAAATACAAGTTGTCTGCATTTAGATACTGCTAGAGTCTGTTCACTGAGTTCATATAAAGCCTGGTTAGAGGAGAATCAACACAGAATGGAAAATAGCTAAGGCTGCCAGCATTTTCATCAAATATTCTAATATTTTGCCTGTTATCCAAACTTGTGAGATCTGGTACCAGTTACAGCCTTGACAGGTAGAAACTATGATGGAGCAAGTGAATGGGTGACCCTGTCTCGTGCAGAAGTGCAGCCTCTACCAGTCAGTGAGGCATGCAAATATGCCTTAACCAGTGTGAACTCTGTCCCAAGCTTCTTACAAGCAATTCCAAGCAAGTGAGCAATGGATGAAACCACCATCAGGAGTTCTGTCTGGCCAATTCAGCATTCTCTCTATATATAATGTGTATATATATATATATATGTCTATGGAAAATTGACAGTGATGGGCACTTGTTTCACAAACACTGATGTGTAGAACTGAACTGGGAGTAACCAGGTCCAAAGATATTCCCATCTACCTTACCACCACATAGAATGCCTAAAGAGTCACCCTGCATGAGTAGAATTCTTAGGAAGCATAGTTGTTGAATGAAAATTTCAGTAATAGAGGTTGTCTATCTCCCTCTAAGATGTTGGCCAGGGAAGGCTCTGGGGCTCCACAAACCATTAAAGCTACTGTCACTGATATTGGTTGCTTGATAGAACTAAGGTGGAAATACCCTATTGCTGAAGACAGCCTCATGCTTTAGCTGCAGAACACGAAGAAATCCGTCTGAGAAGCTGGAAGCTCCACTCCTTGCAGCCTTGCTTTTTTCGTGCCATAGACACTATGCAGACTACTGGACAATTGCCACTGACAGTCTTGCTCAGTTTTAGACCATATATACTTCATTACCAATATACCAAACAAGGTGTTCTTAATGGGACCATAGTGGCATGACTTTTATTGTATTTAAACCCTGGTCTATAAGAAAGAACCCATGTCTAGTACTATAAAGGAGGCCAAAAGCTGAAAAGTCATAGACCCTAGTTGGGAAGAAACTGCTATTATTTTATTAAACAGATATAGTGTGCCTGTCAAATAGCTTTCGAAGCATTTGTGTTTATGCTCATAGATTGTTGCTGCTGTTAGCCTCAGTGGTAGAGATCCATTTTTAGGGGGACAATATTTACAGGAGAGACTCAAAGATAAATTAATGAGAGTAAGTATCAATTGCTGTGGCACATTGTACCAATTCTTATCCACACATGATAGAAAACAATCAGACATCTATAATGGCCCCTGTAATGTTCAGGGAATGTTATAGATGAGGAGATCAGAGAACAGGATAGTGTGTTGAATACATATTACTTCTGAACTCAAAGTTCTCTGAGGGAGGGGAGAAAGAGGCACATAATACTCGGGACACTTGTAAAATTTAAACAATTAAACTCAGAAAGTTACAGGAATTATGAGCCCACTCCTCAGGGTTACATAACCAAATTTTGAAGGGAAGTTATCCAGTGGAGCTGCCGGACACTTAGGGAAGGAGCACCAGGCATGTACCTTTGATAAGTTGTCACCCAGGCTAGCCTGAGATTTCCACTGACACAGCTGTCTTTAAGTTACATATGCTCTGGTAATTAACCCTTCACTTAGTATCTATAAGTTGTCCCAATAAACTGATTTACCAAGACAAACTTGGGTGGAATCCCTTTGTTCTTTTATCAATGACTTATCTAGAATAACAAGATATTTGGTAACATCTCCTCAAGAAAAGCAACAAAGAAACTGCGCGCACATCTGGCTTTGGAAGATGATGAACATTTTTATTTAAACTCGTTCTGTACTTTTTATATCGAATATTTAGAGATGATATCAATTACATATGCCATTGTGAGAAATAATGTGGAGAGATCCCAGGCATCTTGCAGAGTTTCCATCATAGAACATCTCACAAGACTTACAACATCCTATGAGCTTCTCTATGACGATGTTGATACTATTACTACTTATTACACTTTTGTTTATTTTGTGTGCACATCTGTGACTATGTGGGGCATGTGTGTGCCATGGCATTTATGCAAAGGTCAAAAGGAAACTTGTAGGAGTCAATTCTCTACTTCCCCAATGTGATTCCCACGGATTCAACTAAAGTCCTCAGGCTTGGGGACAGATGCTTTTACCCACTGAACCATCTCATCAGCCTAACAGTAATATTAGTAAAGATCTAAATCCTTTCCATGGCTATAAGGATCTTATACAGTGCCCTTTCATAATAACTCCCACATTTATCTCTTTCTTACTCCTCAACCCATATTATTACTGGTCCATTGCCACCATTAATCTGTTTCTTATTTTTTAAAAATATTTTTTATGTGTTTGAGTATTTAGCCTGCATGTATGTATACACACCCATGTCTTGCAATGCCTGCAGAAGTCAGAAGAGTGTGTCACATCCCTTGGAACTGGGGGTTGTTAGTCACAATATAGGTACTGGGAACCGAACCTCAGTCATCTGCAAGAGTAGCCAGTGCTCTTAACCACTGAGTTATCTCCATATCCTTAGGTTTCCTATGCCATTTTAAGATTATTATGTGGAAAAAAGATTATTATATAAATAGAATAACAGAATAACCCATGGGGATCAATTTTTTAACACAGCATAATTTTTAGAAGCTGTCTGTACTTTATTCTTTTTTATTATTGACTTTTTCCACAGTATGTGTGTGCTTCAGCTTATTAAACCATTCACCAAGTCAGTGGTCATTTTTTGGTGTATGATAATTGTCTTTTCTTTCATGTTGCAGTTTTCCTGGTTCTTACAATGATGGGTGACTTTCTGTTATATGCTGAACATTTTAGATATCATGAGTCACTAGTTCTTACTTGCACATTTAATAAATTTTTATTTGTGTGTGTGCATGATGTGGGGGGTGGGGGAGATACATATGTTATGAATCACATGTGAAAGTCAGAAAACAAATTTTGTGGAGTTGGTTCTCTCTTCCCTTCCACCTTTACATGGGTTCTGAGTATCAAACTCAGATCACCAGGTTTCTGTTTCCCAATTGTTTCAGTGTAGTATGGGAACTAAGTTGCATAGTCAGATTCTGCTGCTTTATACTAATTCATGCAACTTTATTTCAGCTAAGTAGGATAGGAGATCAGCTAATCACTGAGCCTTGCTGATGTTCTTTGGGTGAAAGTAACAGATGGATTCTTACCAGCTCCATGCCTTTCAGTGAAGTGAAAATTCAGCTCTCTGGGAGGCTCCACTGACATCAATAGAAAATGAGGAGCTTACTGTGTCCATCCTTGAGACTTTATTAACTGAAAAAGGTATGGTTCTGGTTTTATTGATATCTTACTGGTATAAGGCAAGAGAAGAGGTTTTTCTCTTTGTAGAGCACTATTTTTGGCTTCTTTGGCTTGGAAAACAGCCCCATGGAGGTGTTTAAAGATTTTTTTCTATCTATTTCTTGTTAGCTCTTGGTTGAGGGTCTCTGACATGTCCTATCTAAGACTTAAGGAAGGCAACAAAGAAATCTGGCCAAATGCAGAGAGACACTTAACTCTAAGTGACACATACACAATACAAACTCTACAGATAGGATAAACACATCTCTCAGCTCTTACCAGGGAAGTTTCCTTATGCAACAGATCATGATTAACCCAGAAACCCACAAATGGCCATTGTGCAGAGAACAAGAGGCCACAGAATGCTTATCAATGAATAAGACACATATTTTAAGTGTCTGCTTCCAAGGCTCAGGAATCAGTGCAGAAGAGCATGTGGATATAGTGTAAGAACCAGAGGACCTGGATAATCACAAAGAAACAGAGTTTTCCAGACAGCTGGTCAGACGATGGTGACAGCATGCACAATTTCTATGTGAGCTTAAACAAGCATAGTCATGGGGAAGAAGTTAACAAATTCCAGTCCAACCTCAGGAACTTTAGGCAGTTGACGGCTGCCAGAAAGAGGAGATTTATTGTCTTACAGGCATGGGATTCGTGGTGGGCCCAGTGGATAGATTCACACTGAAGGACATTGGGGACACAAATCAAAATCTATAGGCCATTATCTATCTATGTCTTTATGAGAAAGAGTACATTAAATTGGGTGGGGGGGTCAATGTGGGAGATGTGAATAGGGAGCAGGATCTAAATACCATCAAATGATATTATATGAACATCACAAAAACTTAATAAAAATAAAAATATTAAAAAAAAGTAAATCCAGAGAACTCCTCACGTTTCATCTCGGTTCTTGTGGGGTATGCTTATATAGTTGCTGTTGTTATTTCTAAATTCTGAGGTCTCTGACCAGTCCATTTTCTTCTGTTTCAGAAAGTTTCTGTATTTGTTAGTTGCGTTCTGCCCATGGTCTTTTGGCTTACGAGAGAAGACATGGGAAGAATGGGATTATCATATATTGGTGTAACTAGATTTTTATAACATTTTAAAAGATAGAAATTCATTTGGGGAGATGATAGACAACCTGTACAAAAGAAAACGCATATAAGTAAATACCCCCAATAGTGGGGAGCTGAGTCTTTCTGTAGCGTTATCACATGTCCCAGGACCTTTGTGTCAACTTCATCATTTGATTTTTCAATGTTCTTGTGGCAAAAATTATTTGGTTTCCATTTACTTGTCTTTAGGAGATAAGTAGGATAAGTAGTTTATTATTGCTTCCAAGCCAAAGAAATGCGCAGGAAATCCACAAAGCCTCCTCTATGAAGGATTTTATCCTGCTGACAATCTTAGTAATACTAAGGTAACAAACTCAAATTCATTTTCTTTATGACAACTGTATCATATAAATATTTTATACATACATCTGAGAATATCAGAATTTTGATTTAGAGTTTATTATTAATAAGCACAGGTGAGAAATTTGTATCTAGTAGTACTAGAAATAGATTACCTACTTGAATCCTTAAGTTAATGAAAAGTATGTATATTCTCAAGATATAGATTATCTGACATACTGTCACAATGCAATGAAATAATTAAACCAAACTCAAGATCTAGTTCTTAGGATAGAGAAAGGTTTCTCTGTTTGCTTTCATTTTTCTTTTAATTCTAGTCCAAATGAGTGAGACATAGTTAACCTCCTTAAGATTTGGGGAGAAGTTCTTTTAGTTATGGTTTGAGCTAATACTAGAAATTACCTTTATTCGGATACATGCATTGTAGCATTCAGTCCGTAGGCCATTTTGTTTAGCAGATGACATTTAAAAGTTTAATCTGGTCTTTAAGGAAAAGTGACTTGGAAAAATTTAAAATAGATGGCACCTTAATTTTTTAATAATATATGAGTCCAAATGAAGTCAGGACAGTGAGTCACATGGGAGAAATGAACTTGAGAAGCAGATAAACTTCTTGAAAAAATATGGGGGGATAAGGAAGAAGTGTAAGCTAACTATGTTTCTAAACTGTGTAGATGTGAATAAGGTAACAAACTCAAATTCATTTTCTTTATGACAACTATAAATATAAAGCTTGGATGCAGTGGTTTTAGCAACATAGAAAGTTACTGGCATGGCATACTTTACATGACATAATAGGATACATTATATTCCAAAGTTAAATTATTTGATATGTGTCACAAACACAATTCTCTTCCTTCAAAATAAATATATTGAAACTCCAATCCTCAATAAGATGGCATTTGGACCTGGGACCTGCAAAGTCATAATTATGGTCAAATGAGGTCATAAGCATAAGGTCCTGATCTAATATCCTTAGACAAAAAATAACAGAGAGCTCATACCCTACCTTCCAGCAAAAACTCACCAAGCAGAGACCCCAATATTAAGAGGAGGTAGTCACTTGAAAGTCAGGGGAGTGACCCTCATCAAAAATCAAGATGGTGAGAACTGTGATCTCCAGCTTACAAAATGTTAAGAAGTAAAGTTCTGGGCTTAAAGCCACTCCTTCTGTGATATTTTATTTTGGTAACCCCAGCAGACTAAGGAGGAAAGAAAAGATTTTTTTAGACAGAAATTGGAGTCATAAAAAGTATTTATATGTTAGTAAATAATCTTCAAAAGCATAAACTGCCATTGTTAGGAGATAATACTATCTGAATAATCAAAGTAAGTAATTAAAATTTATTATAATTAATGAGGGGACAGGCTGCAAAAATTGACCAAATACGCAGTAAACAGGAAAAAAAAAATCTCAGTTTCTTCCAAAATGTCATTAATTACCAAACAGAAAATACAAGGGAAGAATTACATTCAGAATTATAAGAAAATGTAAATTAAAAGTTTTGAATAAGATAAATAGTTTCAATATATAATAAAGAAAATGCATAAATTTTACTGTAGATAAAATGTCCATATATATGAGTGAATTGGTCCATAGATGCTTTTTGATAGAAAACTGTCAGTTTTCTACATATAATCAGTCTGAATACTACAGCTACAACCATAAGATTAACAAGAAATTCTTTCAGCCTTGTGGTAATCAAAGCAAATTGTAACAGTAATAAAAAAATCTAGAAAAAGATATTAATGAATGCTCTTGGCTCCTCTCATATGTAACTAATCATCACGGTATTCAACAGTTGAAACAGAATCATTCTTAGAAAGGTATGGGCACTTAAACAGTGAAACAATGTTGGGAAACTGTTGTCCATAAAGATATAACTAGTTCATAATAAAAAATATGATGCTGCTAAAATTAATACCTTTGTGTAAAGAGATCATAGAGATCAAAGTCCATCTCTGTAAAATCTCAACAAGGAAAGGTCCTGTGTGCAGAAAAAATAATTGGATGCTGTATAATACCCCAAACACAGAAAAACTATAATTGGAATTCTATTGGAAGACTTGGTCATTCATCAATAAAATAAAAATATTAGCCTCACCAAAAGAATTTTCAGATAAATTTTTAATTTTGTACATAAATATAAAGACTAAATAGAGTAATAGAGAAAAAAACATACATCAAAATGTAAAGTAGCGCTTTATGTGCATAGCACCAAAGAAAGAGAAAATTACTGTTTTGATTACATGAAAATTACAAGTATTTATGATTATTAGTGAAAAAAGTTCCAAGTAAACTTAAAAGTAGTAAATTTGTAACATAAGAAGATTATGGTAAGAGTCAATAAGAAAATGACTAGACTTTCAATAGAAGAAGGTTAAAGGTGAGGTTTAAAAGAGTCATATGAACATGAATATGTTGGAATAAAGTATAAAAACATTAAACCACAATAGTTATACAAAAATACTCTTTATTGTTAAAAGAGTAAATACTTCTTGTGACCATAAAAATTAAAAAATGTAAGACGAAGAAAACTGAAGCAATGTGGAATTATCATTCAGTGTGAATGGGTGTAAATTTCTAAAGTTGTCTGAAGATTGATCTAGAAAATAAGACAAACACTAACAAGTATAGGCTGTATCTGTGATTTTAGTCCAAAAGAAAGCTTAAGAATATATTTTTACTGTTACCTTCATGTTTGTATGTATACAGGATGTTTTTAAAAAGAAGAATCTGAAATCAACTTAAATACTGACTTATTAAAGTTACTGAGTAAATGAATGGAATAATATTCCTTCACTAAGAGCAATTGACTAAACTTAATTAAATAAACAGCATAATTAGCTAATACATAATTAACTAATAACAGCATATTGACTTGGAAATATTTTCTTTTTACATAGCACACAAATAGCTTGTAAAATATGTAGCGATGTCAGGTGTGATCATACATGCCTTTAATACCAGCACTAGGGAGGCAGAGGTAGGCAGACCTCTTTAAGATGGAAGCCAGCCCAGCCTACATAAGAAGTTCCAGAACTGTTGGGACTACAGAAAGACCGTGTCTCAAAAATTATGTGTAGATGAATAATTACTTGAAATTCATGTGTATAAGCATAGGAGGAATTTTGGAAGCAGATGAAACTTAGTGTCAATATTGATCTCCAAGATGCATCTTTTCCTATGTATGCTTTCTGGTTTATAAAAACTAAAGAACATGTGTGTCTTGTGAAACAAAAATATTTCATTTAGATAAATAAGAATTTCTGTATATTGTAATTAATTGGAACAAAAACAACAAAACACAGAAATTTAGGTAGAAAATAAGTAACATCTTCATTGAAGCCGAAAGAAAAAGAAGACTTCCTGAATAATGGCAGAAATAAGTGATGCCATTCAAATGGTAAGTTTTTCAAGGTGGAAAAGCAGAACTTGCCTGTCTCCACATTAGCAGAACTTAAACTCTGTGAGAGAAGTGGCGGAGGAGGGACAGAACATAACTTAGAGCGCTTACTCAGAACAGTGACTGTTGGTCCTGGAAGCAGGGGAGATAACTAAGGATCAAAGTCATGAAAAGAGGAGAGAGAATGGTTTAGAACAAAGTTTAGCTAAAAGACCTTTCCTTCCTCTGCAGCTCCCAGAAAGTTACAGATCATGGAGAGGGTTTGTAGATTTAGTCATGGAGGGTGTAGGGATTCTTGTTTTATAAGAAGCAGAGGAGTAATGGACATGCTGCTTAACAGTAAGACTGTGTGGAATACTTTCTAGGGAAATTCAGTAGGATTCCCAACAACACCATGTGTCACCTTGACATATGAAGACAATCATAAGATGAACAAAGAGAATAAATGTTAACTCTGAGGTGTTGACAGTGAACGGTTAGTGGATTCTGGGTAATAAAGAATAAGGGCCAATGCAGTGGATCAGAGACCTTGATTAAGTCACGTAATTGTAATAGTACTAGAGAACGTAAACTTGAATGACAGACTAACGCCAGTAGAACCAGGAAGTGCATTAGCTGATTTTGAGAAAGAATGATTGGAAAGGGGCATTTAAAGAAACTTTACTGAGGGTCAAAGAAATTTTTAAAAATGAGAAGTGAGGATATTAGGTAGGTCATCCTTATTCAGCTGTGTTGAAATGACACAAAATAAGTTCAGAGAAAGAAACACTTTTATGAAATCTTCTATGAATTTGGATCAATCACCTGAAAACCATAAAAGCAAAAGTCTGGTCTACTGGTTGTAACATTCTTGAAAGGAAGAAAAGTGAGAAACAGGAAGGAAGGAAGGAAGGAAGGAAGGAAGGAAGGAAGGAAGGAAGGAAGGAAGGAAGTTCAGAAACTAAATTCTTAGAACTAGAATTGTTCAACTCTAATTATCCAATAACTCTTGCACATGTAATTCTGTATGAGGTGACATAACACTTGTCTTCTGATTGCTAAAACCGGAACCACGAGTTTCATTATTCTTTCTTTTCTTAAGTTTTGTTGAGCTTTTATACATTTCATGCAGCAGTTCTTAATCAAATTTAGATGCCCCTCCCCCATACATGCCCTCTTTTCCACCTGCCAGACCTCATGAACTCTGGCATACACATTAAGCCCTATCCAGTCAAGCATTTGTAACCAGATATCCTATCCTTTGGTGCAAATTCCTCTAGTCTAGTCAAAGGATATATACATATATCATATATATATATATATATATATATATATATATATATATATATATATATCATAAGTAAGATCTCTCCCTCACTCAGTAGTAATCAGTCTCCAACAGTCCCCGGGCTATTGCCTGCTGGCAGCCGATTCTCTTGCTACACTCTGGGCCCTTGTCTGAGTTGGCATGGGTACTGTGCTTGAGGACACATTGCCCCAGAAAGCCTCCGCTTCCCTATTTCCATGGACCAACCCTGGGTCTTACAAACTTTCCTCCCCATCTTCCTCAATGGTTCCTGAGCCATGGGTGGTTAAAGTTTGTTATAGGAGTCCTATCCAGGGACACAAACTCTGAATTCTTTTATTCTCTATTACTGGGCCAGTTGTGGCCTTCTATGTGCATTGTGTATAAGAAAGTTTCACCGGTGAGAGTGGAGAAATGCACAAATATTCTCTCTATTCTGGGTTCCTTGATGTTCCATGAGCCTCTGGTGTAAAGGTTCCACTGTAGATGTGCCTCCTAGGACTGGGCATCTCTCAGTTGTATATTCTCTGTGTATGACCAGCTGTGGAACTCTGCCATAGCCTCCATCTGTTACAAAAACAAGCTTCTTTGATGAATAATGTACTGTATACTTGTCTGTGAAAATAAGGATCCATGTTAAGCATACAGTCAGAAATTTCATTTGTCTACAGATATGACAGAGATAGGATTTTTTCTAAGGGTTTCATTATTCTTGATCCATTTAACTACATATAATCTTGCAAGAAGTCTGAATTTGAGACTCTTTGAATCTAAGATTCTCAAGAATTCAAAAATTGAATGTTTACTAACAAGAGATCTTACTGTTTAACAAATAGAATCAACTTAGGACCTAGCTACCATGGCTAGAATAAGATTTATTCTCTCTGAAAGTAATTTTGAAGTTTGTTTCTTCCACGCTGTGAGGTTTTAAGAGAGTATAAACTTTAACTATGATGCATAAAGCCGGGGCACCGTGGAGGTGATTAGGCTTCAGTAAAAACACCAGAGTGCAGGACACATGATTGAATACAGGTTGTTTTATAAAAAGAGACCTGAGGACACATAAACACACTCTGACTCTTTCCATGTGCCGCCCTGTACTGCCTTGGGACTCTGCCAGGAAGAATGTCACCAAATGAAACCCCTAGAACTTTGGCCAGAAATCTGAACCAAAGTAATCTTCTTTTCTGCATAACATATCCATTCTATAGAATTTTGATGTTAGCAGTAGAAAACAGACTAACACATTAATGAAGACAGTCATACTTTTGGCTCATACACATGACTTTTGGAGAGGCTCAGCTTCTATTCCAGTGGCTCAGTTAGAAACGGGATGTGCAAGTACATACCAACAACACTAAGACAAGGAGGTGGTGGACACAAGAAGGTGTCAGGTCCAGCAAGAACCTAAGAACAAAAGGGAGTAGCCAACTGAGTGGGAACAACCAACTTGGTTTTTGTTGCATCCCAAGCATATGGTGTCTTCATCAGGATTGTCTTACTGTCTAGCTCTGGTGAGTAGCCAAGAGCAATGGCAATAGTCTCCATTGGATTCGAGCTTACAGAGGCTCTCTAGAACACTTACAGGCAGGTAGTCCCTACCAGGCAGTCAGATTTTTGTTTAAAGACCTGTAGCTTCTGGAAACATCATTTACACATTCAGGGTACTTACATTCAAACTTTTAAAAACATTAAATCTTTTAGGTACCTTAGTCACCTCAAAAATTAGTAGGTTTCTATGAGTTTAGTTGATCCTGTCCCACAGATTCCCTTTCTTTCTTCCTGACCTCCACAGATACTCATTCCAATTTAAAATGAAAATCTAAAAAGTAGAAGCTATTAAAGAGAATACACAGTGTTTGTCTCTCTGAACCTGGGTTATGTTGTTTAACATCATTTCTTCTAATTCCACCCATTTTCCTGCAAATTTCCCAGTTTCATTTTTCTTTAATACTGAGAATTCCATTGTGTTCCACATCTTCATTATCCACATCTTCATTGATGCCTATCTAGACTGATTTCAGTTCCTAGCTATCGTGAATACACAGCAGCAATGAACATGGATGTGCTTGTATCTCTGTCATAGAGTGTAGAGTCCTCTGAGGATTTTTAAATATTTATTATTATTATTATATATATATGAGTATATATATGAGTATGAGTATATTCACGGCATGTATGTAAGCACACTCGTGTGGGGCAGTGCCCACAGAGGTCAGAAGAGGGCATTGGATTCCCTGGAATTGGAGTTATAGATGGTTGTTGGCTGCCATATGAGTGCTAGGAATCCAACCTGGGTCTTATGCAAGAGCAGCCAGTGCTCTTAGGTGCTGAGCCATCTCTCCAGTCCTCTTATGAAAAGAGTGTGATAGGCAGGATGACTTCATGGACTGGAAATCTGTGCAGTCACATGTTTTTCTGTGCTGACAGTAGCCTCATGCTTTGTTTAATGCTATCATATCGCCTGAGCATTAATCTTAATAAATTTTGTACAAGGGGCTTCACAGTTTCATATTATAATGGGTTCTATGAATGATGTATGTAGCCATATAAGTAGATAGCTAAATGTCTGATGACATCCAAATATACTAATATATCTAAGTTGTATCTGATTTCAACCAAAGTGAAAGCATTGTAAATGTTTCTAGTTAAAGAATTGCAATGTGTTACTAAAAATAATATATATATATATATATATATATATATATATATATATATAGCTTTCCACATATAAAACAAAACTAACAGATCTCTGGCTTTTGAGACAAGAGAGTCAATTGTAAGTAATTAACTAATAGTAAAGAAATTTGGAACTGTATCTGAATTATTGATTAGAAACAGCCTCTGAGAGTGTTCCAAAAAGCACATGCAGCCAAGGAACAAAATAGCACAAGTTAGTTTCAGGAAGAAAATGTACAGAGTAGGGAGAAGGCAGTCCGGAGCATCTGCCAGCTCTGCGGGAGGAGACAATAAGGGAACAGATGGGAAAAGAAAGTAAAAATTCACATTCATACAGAAGCAGACATCTTCTGGCCAGCAGCAGAGGATCGGCCACAATAGACTAACTCTTCCAGAACATAAACAGCCAAAGTGGAAGAGCAGTCTTCCAAATGTGTTGGGCTTTGGTAAAACCTGTATAGCAATTATGCGATTAGAAAGACTACCGAGGATGCCTGTGGGACCAAGAAGAGTTGGGCAGGTTGGTGTACCGTTTCTCTACTTCCGTATATGAAGCAACAAAGAACAACAATAAATAGCGTATTCCCTTATTAAGCAATCCCAGAATGTGTGCTTATTATTCTACATAAATGCCATCGCACAAGAAGAATTACAAAAAAAAAAAAAAAAAAACCACGAGGTTATTAATTTGCTAGATAAAAGATGATGATGTTTTTAATTTCAATTTCTATTTTTCACAGTTTCACACATACTTTATTTTCTTTATTTCCTTCTCTCCTAGACCCCCGCAGCTCCTCTCATGCACCCCACTCTCTCCACTTCTTGTCCTTTTCTTTATTATTGTTACCTATACATACATAGGTTTATGTATACATAATTCACTAAGTTCATTTGGTGTGACTGTGTGCACCTGTGTTTAGGGCTGTCCACTTAGGATTGAATAACCACTCATGGAGCCAGTCCCTAGAGAAAACTGCTTCTCCCTCCCTCAGCATCCATTGTCTGTAGCACTTTATCTTGAGATGGGACTCCATGTCATTCCCCCGGCCACCTTGGCATGTCAACTAGTTTTCTCATTATACAGATCTTGTTAGACTACCGATTTCATTGATTGAGCTTCCCTGTACTGTCTAGATGCTTTTACTAGGAGCAGGCACCTTGTCCCTCTGACTCTCATGTTCTTTCCACTACCTCTTCAGTTATATTCCTTCAGGGTAGAGGTTGTATTGTCGCTGTGTCACTTAGGGCTAGGTACCTCACGGTCACTCAGTCTCTGCAGGTGATCAGAGTGGAACTTTGTAATCGTTTCCATATGTTGCGAAAGGAAACTTCTCTGATGAGTGGTGAGAGGTTTACTTCTCTGTAGTATAAGGATATATATTTACAATATAGTAAGAAGTTACATTTGCCAAGGGAAGTGACATAGTAGGCTTTTCCCTAAAGTCTCTGACCTCCCTAGTCATGTGTACTTGGCTATGTTTACAGCGCCATAAAATATTTCCCTCCCACTGAGTGGGCCTTAAGTCCAATTAGACAGCTATTGATTATCTGAAAGATAAAAGTACCACTACTACACCAATAGAGAGACTTTGCTGGGCGAGTCGTTATTATGGTTCATGGGCTTTGCAGCTGCGTAGGATCCTTGGTAGATTTTCTCCCTTGGCAGCTTACAGAGTATTCTCTGATACTGTGGCACTCTGCCAGGAGGTTTCCAGGTCAGATCGAGCCCAATTGTTCCAAGTCTAAAGTATGTCCTGTCTTCAGTATAGGGTCTTACCTTCAAGTTCTGGGGGGAAAGCAATGACTATGACAATAGCCTGTGCTATTTAGGGAATCTCTTGGAGTACTCTGGACCAGCAACTCTAAGGGAAATTTTCCTAATCTGGAACTGTGAATTTGTTATCTAGCATTCAGATATACACATACACTCATATCTATAGTATGTGTAGATTTTTCAGTAAGTGTATTAAATATTACATTTCTTTTTTGTTTTTCCTACCACATCATTATTTATTTATCTTTCTCCTCTCTCTGCCCTTGAGAGTTTTAACACAACATAGATGCCTGACAAAGTTCTATTGGAAACAGCAAAATTCTAAAAGTCTTTTTGCCTGTTCTTCTGTTTTCACAGACACATGTGTGCCTGTGTAGACAACATATGATCTTATCAAATATACCAAGGAGTTGAACAGAACTTAATCAGGCTAAACAAGCTATTCATTAGAGCTTTATATTAAGAACATTTTGATCATGAAAATCCCATTTGACAAATTCCAGGTTGTATTTAGAAATGCACTATTGTGGAGTTGGAGAGATGACTCAGTGGCTTTGGCTCCCACTGCACCAATTTGAGGTTTCATTCCCAGCACTCACATGATGGCTAACAACTGTCTGTAACTCCAGTTCTAGGGGATCTGACGAACTCTCCTGACCATTGCATGAAATGGGTGCACTTACATACATGCAAATAAAACACTAGTGCACATAAAAATAAATAAATCTATGACAGCAGTTTTAATCAGTATAAATGGATTATTAGAAAATTCACCTTTTTAAAAATTTATTTTCAGTTAAAAGGGTATGAACATCTTTTATAACATTTTATTTTATGCATATGAGTGTATTCCCTGCGTATAAGTACCCTGGTGTCATGTGAGCAGTGCCCATAGAGGTCAGATGAGGGTGTAGGATCCCCTAGAACTGGAGTTGCAGATGATTGTCAGCCACCATATGGATGCTTGTAACCAAACCTGGGTTCTCTACAAGAGTAACCAGTGCTTTTAACTGCTGAGCCACCTCTCCATTCTCATGAGTGTTCTTTTTTTTTTTTTAATTTTTTGAGACAGAGTCTCCCTGTAGACCCAGCTGACCTAGAATTCACTATGTAGACCAAACTGGCCTTGAACTCACAGAGATCACCCTGCCTCTACCCCCTGAGTGCTGGGACTAAAGGGATGTACCACCATGCCTGGTGCAGGAGTGTTCTTATACACAGAAAAAATAAATAAATAAAAAGAACCTAATTATGATGTTTAGGTGATGACATTAGATGTTTGATTAGATGATGTTGTAAGGACACTGATGATTTATTTATCAGACCTCGAACTTTATTTGTTTATTTATTTTCATTTTATGTGTATGAGTGTTTCTTTGCTTGCATGTAAGTCCACCATATGTGTGCAATGCCCATGGGAGTCAGTCAGAAAAGGGCAGATCCCCTGTAACTGGAGTTACAAATAGTTGCTAGTTGCCTTGAGGGTGCTGGGAACTGAGCCTGGTTCTTCTAGGAGCAGGCAGTGCTCTTAACTATTGACCCATCTCTCCAGCCCTTCAGGCCTAGAATTTGACAAGTAGTATCACATATCCAGAATAATTCTCTGTGATACACACTCCTATAAAATTGTTTCACTACTGTATTAGTCATTTTTACTTTAAGAAGTCCATACTTGGAGAGTATAAATTCTCTAGAGTTTATTATTTTTCATATTTTGTTCACCTTTGTATTCCAGTGAATAGTCACATGTTATACAGGAAATGATGAGCTTTATAGTGAAATAAACTGTAAATCTTTCATTCACAAGAGAACTAATCTCCATTTGTATAAATGAGCATAATGTGTGCTAGGGTCCTGGCATTTACATTTGAATTTTGTTAAACTTTAAGTGATTATCACTTTGGAAACTTTACTTATCTTGTATATGGAATGAAAATAGTTCCCTTCTCACCTGTAAAGAACTTTTTATTTTTGAGTTTTTAAAGGTTCATTAGCTGTGAAATTAAATAAAGCCAAAATATTTTAAATTCTTTAACAAATCAAATATATTATTTGTCATCAGAAGCAATAATTTTTAATTCTATTTATTTTCCTTATTTTATGTATATCAGTTTTGCCTCTATGTAGTACTATGCCTGCAATGTACATAGAGTCCAGAAGAGGGCATTGGAACCCTGGAACCAGAGTTAAGGATGGTTGTTAGCCAACATATCAGTGCTGGGAACAAAACCCCACATTCTCTGAAAGCAGCCAGAGCTCTTAACCATTGAGCAATATCTCCAGCTCCAGAAACAATAACTAAATCAATAGTGGAGCTCATTGCTTAGACACCAGTTCATTAGATTTTTTTTTTTCTAGAGCCAATGAAGGACCACTCTGATGTTAATTCTTAAGTTTTATAATCAGTCATGTAATATCCCTTAAGTAGTTAATGTTGTACTACTTCCAATTACTTGTGCTCAGTGTAATATATGAAAAGAGATAATTTGGGGAACTGTACTTTCTTACATAATTTATATACCCACAGTAGAGGTTCTCGATGAATCTTAAAATTGCCTCATTAAAGTTTAATTATATTCTATAGCATAGTTCTTAGGATTGTTTTTAAATTGTTTCAGGTCATTTTCCAGCTATTGGACTTTTTAATGGAATGTAACTAAACTATATTCTTAACCAAAATGCAATGCTTTAGTTATTTCATTTTCTCTTTGCTGTGACTATCTAGAATTCCTAATTGTGTTCATGCTTACTCGGCCCAACATCACAAATTTAATGCATTTAATTTATAGGCCTCAGTAGTTACATTAAGGGATACCTTTAAGTATACTGTTGTTTCATTGTTGAGAAAATACAGTTTTACATAGACTTCAGTTGTTCTTCATTTGCTTGTTTTCATGACTTTTGTTGTTGTTGATAGGTTATTTTTTTAGATGTTTTATATTTATGCCCCCCCCCAAATTCTCCTACTTTAGGACAAGATAAAAGGTTAGAAGTCACCTTTGTGCTGACCAGTGAAAGAATGATCAAGCCAAAAAATAGACTCAATTCCTATAAGAAAAAAAGCAGAAGAAAATATAAGAAAGTCTAGTGAGATATCCTCAAAGAAGCGGCCGGAGCAGCCTTCAGTCAGTGCTATAGCTTTAAGGAGAGCAGGCCCAGCTTCCAGGAAGCTGTCCTCTGCCTATTCACTGCTGTGCCTGGAACAGATCACAGGAGAGATTTTGACTGGGCTGTGGAAGATGCAATCATTGGTGGAAGGGGACAGGGAACACACATGTCCACACTAATCTCTGGGTAAAAAGAACATCAAAACCGTTCACTGGTGTTTAACATTCTTCAGCTATAGGAGCTGGGAAAACTGGATATCCAGTAGAGAACTGGAATTCATCCTAGAGAAAACCGATTTAAAATGAATCTAAGACATGAAACTTTAAAACTACTAGAGGAAGACATAGATATAATTCTTCAAGATACAGGCATAGGCAGGGACTTCCTGATGACTCCAGTACCACAGAAGTAATCCCAAGAATTGAAGCATGAGATTATAAAGATTTATAAAGTTTAAAAGCTTCTGCATTACAAAAATAATCAACAGTGCGACAAGACTTCTGACAGAGTCATTATGGGAGGTCATTGTCCACTAACAAATATTCTAGAAATATTTGGGAATATGCTGAGTCTAACAATCTCATTATGCAGTTAATTATTTTTAGGATTGTCTTTAAATTGTTCCAGGTCATTCTCCAGCTACTGGGCTTTCTAAGGATTGTAACTATTCTTAACCAAATGCTTTACTTTAGCCATTTCATTTCATTTATTTCTTCATCCCATGCTTTTTTCCTGGTTTTTTGGGTTGCTGACTGAGAGACCGGATGTTCATTCTGATGGTTGTCTTTGTAAGTGAGTAGATGTTTTTCACTTTAAGCTTCTGAAATGTTTCTTTGCTTTATATTTTGACATATTTACTGTGGTATGTCATGAAGAAATTCTTCTCCGGTCATGTCTATTTGGGGTTCTAAATGCCTTTTGTGTTTGAATACCCATTTTTTCTCTATTTGGGAAAATTCCTATTATAATTTCATACAATCTCAGCTTCTTCTACTCCATGGTTTCTTCTGAGTGATCTCTTGAATGTATCCCAGAGTGCTTGGCAGTTCAGAGCATGTCATTAGTTTTTTCTTTATGCATTTCCAAATGTATTATTGTTTTGACCTTCCCCACCATCCCTGAAATTTTTCAAATATTGAGTATTTATGTTTCTTCTTTTGAGAACTGTTTACTCAGCTATTTATTCAATTTATTGGTTAGAATAGTTCCTTTTTAAAATCAATGAAGATGGGCTAGAGAGGTGTCTCAGTGGTTACAAACACTAGCCGCACTTGCAGAGGATCCCCGTTCAGTTCCCAGGAGCCACACAGTAGCTAACAGCTGTCCATAACCCCAGACCCCGCGGATTTACTTTCCTCTTCCAGTCTATGCAGCTTTGCATGCCATGGCTGCACTTATATATGTGCAGGCAAAATAATCATTCCCTTAAAAAATAAAAATAAATAGATTAAAAATTTTACAGTAAAATTAATAAAGAAAATGGAGACATAAGAACATTTCAAGACAATAATAAACTAAGGCACTTTATTACAACACAGTCAACACTGTAGAAATACTTAAAGGAATACTATACAAGAAGGAAGAAGAAATGCTCATTCATAAGAACAGAGGAGAAAATGCATCAAATGAGAGGAGTAGGTAAACAAAGGAGAGCTGGTGAAGACTCTACTGTGTGCAACAGAGTAACTCAGGAAACTCCTGATATCAGTACGCATGTGATAATTTTTCATGTCTTTCTTGCTTTTGATGAGAAGTATTATTGGCCAAGTGTGTCATAGAGTGGCCTTCTAATGAATAGTTCTGGAAACTTCTATAAAGTCTTAGGATGAGATTCAGGGTTTGATGGAGCAAGATAAAGGGGTGAATTGCTGTTCTCATCACACATACCAAGGGTGTGTGATATCAACATGAATCATGGCTGTTGGCACAGACTGAATCATTTGACTAAATAGCTAAAACAGGATTTGCTAGGTTTATGCACTATAATTCTTGCATTTTATTCCCCTGTTTTTCAAGCTTCTCAGATCAGTAGACGTAGCAATAAAATATATGTGCGACTATTAAATCACATGTATACATGACAAAAACATTTCTATAAATAACCTGCATTCATATTCTTAAACACTAAGTCATTCTCATAGGCCCAACTCCATCCAGTCCACTAATGTACAAGCACTCTATGCTCTTGTCTTGCCTACTTAGAAAATTTAGCACTCCAGTGGAGAGAAATTTGGATCTCACAATATGTCATCCATTTACTTAAGTGCTTAGTGTGAGAACTGTGCATCCCTTCTTTTTGATAGACAGCTTTATGGACTAGAGTGCGTTATGTACATTCGCCAGCTTCCCCATCATTCTTACTCAGATATTATTTTCCTTTAGTCCAACATTAAAAAATTGTTTGCTTCGTTAGGGATTCATGTTATATTTACAGATTTGTTGCTTAGTCTATAGAAGTTTGAGGATTTCCTTGTCTTTCTGTTGTTTGTTTGTTTGTTTGTTTTTCATTTAAGCTCTTATAATCTAAAATAACAAAAATTGAGCTGGAGAGATGGTTCAGCTGTTGCGAACACTAGCTGCTCTGACAGAGGACCCAGGTTCAGTTCCAAGCACCCGCATGATGGCTCACAATTGTCCATAACTCCGGTTCCAAGGGATGCCATGCCCTCTTCTACCCTCCACAGGTAGTGCATGACATGGGTGCACTTCATACATGCAGACAATACATTCATACACATAAAATAAAAATAATAAACAAAATATTTTAAAATTTTAAAAATCTTAATTTTTATTTAGTTCTTCTTTAAAACCTTTCTTTTCTTTATGTAGAGCTGAGTTTATGATCAATACTATGTTCCTTCTTGCTGAAGGATGGTTTTTTAAAAATTTTAGGCTGATATATTGATAAAAACCCCATTGTTAAACTTGTCTCAAACTTTATTTTTGTTCTATTTCTGAAAGATAATTTACTGGATACAGAATTATGGATTGATAAATTGTTTGAATTTTTTTCATTCTTTCAACACTCCAAGATCTCACTGTTCTATCTTATTATACTCTGGATGAGAAGACTGATATACTTCTGATGCTTGTTTCTCTGTGTTTTGTGCCCTCTTTGCTAGCAAAGAAAAAAACGAAAGCCATGAATGATCTCTTTTTCTTGAAGCTGATGACCAGGGGTCGCATAGACACTCAAACAATACCGGCCATTACACTGCTCTTGGTTACCCACAAGAGCTTGTAGTAAGACACTATTACTGAAGATACTATATTCATAAGCCATAGAAAAAGAAGAAATCAACTGATCTGATAATTCTAAAATATATATCCTGTATGAGCTATGTGAGTCATTTTTTTCTAATACTTCATGATGTCTTTTATTGTTGCTTTGGTTTGACTTTTGTTGTTGTTGTTTGAGACAGTTTCTTTCTGTGTACTCAAGATGATCTCAAACTCTTGAACTCAATTTATCTTCCTGCCTTGGGCTCCCATGTAGCTAACACTACAAAAAACATGTGCTGTTACACCTGGCCTATACTGTTTGTATTATTGATTTATACTTTTAAAATACTTTATTGAATTTTTGTGTACTTGCTGCAATAAATCTTAATCAAATTTAGAACCCCTCCCCCATATGCAGCCCCCATAAAACCCTCATTGGATTTCGTGCATTTTGAAATATATGTTAAGTCCTATCTGGTCAAACATTTACCCAGATGTTCCTCTATGCAAGTTCATCCACTGGAGTCTATTCAGCCTATCTCGAGTCATCCCCTTAAAGATCTACCCTCCCTCACCCCACAGTAATCAATTGCCAAAAGTTCTTTGGTAAACATGGATCCTTATATATTACAGACAAGTATACCATATACTACCCATCAAAGAAGCTTCTTTTTCAAGCAGAAGAAGTCTGTTAGAGAGTTTCACAACAGGTCACACACAGAGAATATATATCTGAAAGATGTCAAGCCCTAAGTGGCACATTCACAGTGAAACCTCTACACCTAAGGCTCATGGGAAATGGTGGAACAGGGCTTAGAAAGAATACTAATATATTCCTCAACTCTCGCCAGAGAAGCTTCCTCATACAACAAACTGTGACACAGAAGGCCACAACTAGCCAACTTTTAGAGAATAACTGACTGCAAAATGTGAGTCCTTGGATAGGACTCCTATATTAAACCTTGCTCATCCATAGCTCAGGGACCATTGTGAAAGAGGAGGCAGAAATATCGTGAGAACTAGGGTTGCCGCATGAAAGTAAGGAAACAGAGGTTTTCAGGTCACTGGGAACTTGCTCATATGAACTTGCAACAACAGTGACAGCATGCTAAAGACTCAAGTTGACTCAGTCAGAAAAAAACCAGCATAGAATAAGGGAAATGGGCTGTACGCCCCAACACTAGCCAAAGAACTATTGGTGCATATTTTTTTGGTCTTTGGTTTTTTTTCTTTGGGTAAAGGAGGAGACTGTGTTTTGGATTCTTCTGTGTTTGTTTTATTTTGTTTTGCCTTTTCACTCCTCTAATTTTCTGTTGAAAGTAAATCATGATTTATTGCATAATGGAAACTCTAAATGCTTGCATGATATTCTGTTAGAGTGCCTGGTAAATGTCTATCTGCTGTGTTCACTATACCATTGTCTGAAACTTCTTGTACCTTTCTGTGCCTCCTCTGTTACCTTTTTGTTTTCCTAAAACTCCTTGGTAATCAATGGTCTTTAAGATTATTTATAGGAATCCTATTGATGCTGTGATAAGGCAGGGACGAGAAAGGCACTCTATGATTTTATATTATTGGTGTCTTCCTTATGTTATGGTGAGGTAGGAGAGTGAAAGAGACATTTGGTTATTTGAAATTGTGTCTACTTGTGCATCTCCTGGACACCTCCATCTTCCTCTCTCTCCTGGACATCCTCCTCTTGGACAGCATGTAGACTTCTAATTAGTTACAGTCTGTTATGCAATAATACTCTGTTGACTTTTAAGTGTAAGAAGGTTTATGTGTGAGTTAACATTTAATTTATTTTAAATGGGAATTCTCTGCAGATAACTGAATATGAATTTTATAAGAGACTGTAGTTTCCTACTTTCTAGACTCTTATTTTGAAGAAATGGATTTTGTTCACTTGAAGTGCTCACGAAAGTAATATTTAAGTTTGAAATAGCTGTCCCCAGGCATCCCTGAAAATTAATACTATTGCGGTGCATTACATTTTTCTTAAAATTAATATTTTGACTGTCCATAAATTAACTTCTAGCAATCTAACAATGCAAACATTTACTCTTTTAATTTAAATTTCTTCCCAGAAGAGGCACTTCCAAAGTAAAGGGATGTGTAATTATTCAACTCCTGAATGACAGATGAAATTGAGAGTATAGGTAGATCTTTTATATAGTCTTTTCTACAATGAATGATTCTGCTCTGATTCATAATTTCACATTCTGTCTTTTCCTCCGTCCCTCCCTTCCTTCTTTCCTTTCTTCCTCTTTCAATTTAAGTGTCTATTTGTAATATTCCTTGCTCTTTAGGAGCACAATGGACAACCAAGATCTTTTACATCCTCTCTCTGCTTCAGGATTTCTCTTCATCTCTTTCTTATCAGATGAATTAGAATACACAATCTATGAAAAGAAATACGAGATAGCTATGTTTTCAAGAAATCCACCAATGTGTGTGTCCATAGACTTCTCTTGCATGTATATTCCAAAGGTAGGAATTTCAGGGCTACACAGTGACTGTATGTTCCCCAGCAGCACAGCAGTTAATCCCTCCTTGCTCCATGTCCTGTTGTTTTCTCAGAGTCCACAATGACTGCAGGTAGAGGATTTGCATTCTTTTCATAAGTTACCCACCAGAGTCTAAAGTGAAAAACATATCTTCAACTCAGAATCAGTGTTCTTCAAGGATGTTGTTCTAGTTTTCCTTCAATTGTTACGACAAAAAATTCTGACCAATACCAACTGGGGAGGAAGGGGTTTATTTGATTACATCTCCACTAAGGGAGCCCAAGGTAGGAACTCAGTAAAGGAACCTGGAGGCAGGAAATGAAGCACAGGCCATGGAGGATAGCTGTTTACTGGCTTGCTTCCCTGGTCCATGCTCAATCTTCTTTCTTTTACAATGCAGAACAACCTGACCAGAGACAGCACCACTGACAGTGGGCTGTACACTCACACATCACTCAACAGTCAAGAAAATACCTCACAGATATGGCCATAGCCTAGTCCAATGGAGGCAATTCCCCAGTTGAGGCTCCCTCAACCAGGTGTATCAAGTTGACACTTAAGCTATATCCAGCACAGATGTGTTCCAGTGAGAGGACAGGAAATGATTAATGACAGGGTAGTGTATCAAAGAACAAAAAGAGTAGATGTTGGATCATCCTCAGGATGTCCCATTTGTTCCTGCTACACAGATCCTCAGAATCCCTGTTTCTTCCATATTCTGGGTTCTATTCTTAAGCTTTACTCATTGAATCTTGGAATTCATCTATATTGACACTATTTAAAATGAGACAATTTAGGAACAAGGTGTCACTCTGGAACCCAGACTAGTCTTAAACTCAGAATCCTCCTTCCTCTACCTCCCCACTATGAGGATTGCAGATGTGGAGCACTCAACCCAGATGCTCCAATAAATTTCATTCATTAATTAATTTATATAGCCAATGGGTTTTGGTTTCTTGAAGCCAAAGAATCATTTATTATTTATTATTTTTTTATTTTTCACATGTATACGTGTATTACCTGCATGTATGTAAGTGCACCTGTGTCACTCAATGCCCACAGAGGACAGAAGAGGGCATCAGATTTCTTAGAAATAAAGTTAGGAACAGTTGTTAGCTGCCATGTTAGGTGCTGGGATACGAAACCAACTTTTCTGAAAAAACAGCCAGTGCTCTTAACTACTGAACTAACTATTCAGCCTGAAACAAAAGAATCTTTTAAAAGATAAAAATATGTAAAATTATAAAATGTATGTATGTATATGGAACAATAATAATCAAAGAAGAGGACATGAAATTGAGAAGGAGTGGGAGAGACATGGGGGGTTAGAGGGGATAAGAAAGATGGAAATAATACAAAGATGATATTCATGCATGAAAATTAAAAATGGGAATCATACTCAAAGCTAAAAGAGCTCATCTATAGTTATATTTCTATGCATATTAATGTTGAAATGAATGGTAGAGATTCATGAGCGTTTTTAAGGTATTGATCACAATTAGAAAATCTGTTTTAGGGGCTGGAGAGATGGCTCAGAAATTAAGAGCACTGACTGCTCGTGCAGATAACTTGGGTTTGACAGCTAACAACCATCAGGAACTCCAGTTCCAGGGTATCTGACACTTCTTCTCACATCTGCTGGGATTGCATGACAAAGGTGTACTGTACATGCAGGCAATACACTCATACACATAAAATAAAAAGAAAAGAAAATGTACTCTAATGATTAGATTCCGTAATTGGTAAGGTTTCCATTCCCAGTCACATCTAATAGAACAGATAAGTCATTTATTCATGGAGAAAAAAATAATGCATCCTTCAAATCAAGATGGATAAAAGAGGAAACACTAAAATTACAATCAATGAAGAATTTGTATTGAGCCAAGCAAAGATGTATATATGCCACATTATTTCCACTTAATACAATGCTTAATGAATGGCTGCTGACTTAATATTGATAAATTATGATAATATCTTATCTTATGTTTGAGAATTATATTATTTATGATTTTTAGAAAATTGGCCACATTTTCTATATATATGCATGCATATATATGAGTGTTTGTGCGTATGTGTGTGTGTGTGTGTGTTATTGAGAGCCACTTTTAGAGATCTACAAGAAATTTCAGGAAGAAGGCTAATAATTTTTAACAAACAAGTTGCAAATACTTAAGCAAGTAACTTACATGGAATAGAAAATATAAAGTTACCTAAAAATGAACCAGGCATTTACAGTTTATTGGAAGCTAAAATTGCTTGTGCATGGAGAGAATTACTTCTGTTTGGATATGCAATCCCTTCTGTGTCATGTGCAGACATTTTTTAAATTACCTTTCTAAATACAAGTGATATTTCTCTTATAATTATACTCCTATTTTTTTCAATATGATAATCTTTCTATGCAGTACACAATGTAACTTTGCATTGGGTTTGCTACAAAGAACCTCTCAGATGCAGAGGTGGGAGGCAGAGATAGGAGAATCTCCCAGAAACATAAAGGCCATTCAGCCTAAAGTAAATAGAAAGGCATAAACAGCAGAGACCCTGCCTGAACAAGGTAGAAGGAGAGAACAGCTTCCAAACGTTGTCCTCTGACATTCATGCATGTTGTGGCATGCACATGACTTCAGTCTTATATTTGCACACAAAAGCATTTTTTCTTGTCTGCTTGAGTTTGCATGGGTCTTGAGCATGCCAAAACCATTGCTGTAGGTTCATATGAGCAGGATACCAGGAGCTTGTAGGATTCTATTTCCAAATGGCCACACACCTCCGCCCTGGCTCCTACAATCTTTCTGTCCCTCTTCTGTAATGGCCCTGAGCCTTGAGTGAGTGAAACTGTCCGGGGAACCACACTCTGCAGATTCTTAATTGCCATGCTTTAGTCATTTGAGACCTTTGTGTTACTGGCCCTTTTGTTGTGTGATGGTTGCTTTCTTGGAGCCTTTGTATATTCCTATTTTTATTGCATTTTTTAATCTTTATACAATATAATTTGATGATATTTACATCCTTCCCCTTGCCTCACCTTCTGTATTGTCCCCAGTCCAATTTAACATATATATATATATATATATATATATATATATATATATATATATAGAGAGAGAGAGAGAGAGAGAGAGAGAGAGAGAGAGAGAGGGAGAGAGAGAGAGAAATGACAGAGACAGAGAGTCAGAGAGCAGAGAGAGTCTTATGTCCCCAAATGTCCTTCAGTGTGGGTCCATCCACTGGAGCCCGGTTAACTTAACAAGAGTTCCATGCTTGAAAAAGATTTCTCTGCCCTTTCCAGCAACCATCTATTGTCACAGTTTCCTTAGATGGTGTGGGAACTTCTTAGCTCCTTTCTATGCTAGGATTTTTTTTTTCTACTTTGAGTTTACTTGGGACTTGTGCATGCTGTGAGTTCATATGAGTAACCCCGTTCTCTTGTGGTCATCCTTTAGCTCTTATCATCTTTCTGCTCCCTCTTCTGCAATGAGTCCTGAGCCCTTAAGGAGCAGAAGTTTGATATAAGTGTCCTATTCATGAATAAGCATTCTGTGATCTCTTCACATTGACTAGTTGTAGGTTTCTGTGTTAATCAACATCTGCTGCATAAGAAAACTTCTCTAATAAAGAGTTGACAAATACATTAGTCTGCAGGTGTAAAAATAAATCAGTTTAAGCTGGGGATGGTGACATATGGTTATAATCACAGAACTCAGGAGGCAGACGCAAATGGTTCTTGTGAGAAGATTCAGACCAATCTAGTGGACATAGCAAGTTCCAGGACAACTGTTTAGCCTCAAGTTCCTAAATCTGATATCAAAGTCAGGTATTGGTTCCACCTTAGGAAGCAGAACTTAGATCCAATTAAAGAGTGAATGGTCACTCCCATCCTTATGTTACTATTGCACCAGTGGGCCAGACCACTGGTTATTTTGGTTATTTGGTTAATTGTTATTGTGGTTCACAAAATTCACAGCTGGTTAAGATTGTAGTTATTTTTTCCTTCCAGTAGGTTGCATATCACGTTCCAACACTATGAAAGCTAGCCAGTAGAATGAGCTCTGATTTCAGCACCAGATTGATATCTCCTTGTTTGTTCTATAGCTCATGTATGTGTCTTAAACAATAAGGCCTTACTATCCAGTCCTGATGGCTAACCAAGAGCAGGAGTAACAGCCAGTATTGTCTGCGGGTCTGTGGTAGATCAACTTCAAGCTTTTGGGATCCTTTGTTAACCATCAGGAGGCTGTAAGATGTGGATTTAAATCAATTCTAGTCCACTGATCAATTTATTTGTTTTTATGCTGGTATCCTGTTGTTTTTGTTGCTATAACTCTGCAGTGTAATTTGAGATTGAGGGTGGCAATGCCTCCTGCAGTTCTACAATGTTAATTTCAGTTATCTTCCAGAGAAAAAGATGAAGTAGGGATTTCCAGAAAAATATATCCCTGAGAATGCTCACTAACATGGAACTTTTAAAACATTTTATATTTTAATAACAGAGCCATTGAACTTAGAAGGGAGTTATAGAAAACAAGAAGAAGAAAATATAGTAAGTAAATTTTAAACATATTAAATAAATACACATTGACTCTACAAAACAGTCACAAAAGGTGTTTAGTTTGGTGACTAAAGTGAATAAATAAATAAAACCTTGAAAACCGGGACAAAATTCTTCAAGCTCCTGCTATTATTTAAGCAATATATTAAATATGATTGTGAAAGATTCTTTGGTAAGAGGGTAGATATTACTCTATAATTTTTAAAACTCAATAAAGAACCAGAAGGGAAGATGACCACACTTCCAATAAAAAGAAAGAAATCAAAAACATAGAAATAAACAGAAAATATAATAAATTAATTAAAAGTATCTTATTAATTATAAATAATTGAAACACAAATTCTGCATTTGATAGTGTCTATTTTATACTAAATTAAAGATATAAAATGCTAGTTCGCATAGTTTTTAATGCATAAAGTAAAGGATTGTATTACCACCCAAGATAAGGAAGCTTATTCTTGAAAATAAAAATAACCCTAAAGAAAGATTATTTTACCAGAAAGTTATGAAAGACTTAAAATTTTGTGTGTAAGCTCTAATCTATGTGAAATAATGGAGAAAAGCATTACCAAGTCTTCCTCTGTGTGGAAGACCTCTACCCCAGCTCTCTTCTTAACTTAACAGATAAAGCATATGATAATTCATTTAAAATATGGAGTATTTAAGGAGCCTACATGTCATTACAACTCCACCGTAAGAATGCATGTTTTCTTCACAAACTCTTGGAACATTAGCAGAGCAGACCACATACAGAATGAGACCCGTTAATAAATGTCATAATTAGATATGAACATGCTACATTTCCAAACTTCAAACATCAAAAATTTTTTGAAAACACTTCAATACACCATTTTTATGAGTGTGTAAAATACAGCTATTCTTCCATGACAGGTTCTTCTTTATTATGGTTTAATAAACAACACCATGAATATATGCCACACTTTCCTTACCCACCATTGATGAGAAAGTAGGCTGATTCCCTATCTGAACTGATGTGAAAATTATCACAGAAAAATAGCTATGGAAGTATGTCCGGGGCGAGCTGCCTTAGACTCCTTGGATAGGCACCCAGGTGTTGCACAGCTGGGTCATATGCAGCTCTACTTTCAGTCTTTTCAGGAACAAAAACACTGATTCCTATAATGGTTACATTAATTTACATTCCCACCAGCAGTGTGTAAGTTCCCTGTGCAGTGATTTTTTTTATATTCTAAATATTAATGCTCTGGCTGATGAACAAGTGACAAAGGTTTTTTTCACATTCTGTGGTCTGTCTCCAGTGCTTTTTGTATGGTTTACTTTGCTGTGCAGAAGCTTTGTAATTTTATACAATCCTACTTGTCAGTTCTTACTGCTATTTCCTGGGCTGTTTAAGTCCTTTATTCCATGTCCTTGTCTATGTCTTTTTCTTGAAATGTTACCCTTATTTTTCTCTAAAGAGTTTCATAATTTTAGGTCTTACATTAAGATCTTTGAACAATTTTATTTGATTTTTGTAGAGGTTGAGAGACCAGGGTCTAGTTTCATTTTACTTGTGAATATCCATATCTCCCATTACATTTTGTTGACAAGGTTATCTTCTTTCAATCCATGTTGTTGGCACTTTTGTCAAAATCAGATGGTGGTATCTGTGTGAGTTTATTTCTGGGCCTTCAATGGCATTGGTCTACATCTATTATTACCTAGAACCATGTTGCTTAGATTACAGTGTCTCTGCAATTTGGTTTAAGACCTAATACTGTTCTATTTCCATGGTTGTTCCTTCAGCTTAGGACTCTTTTATATTTTCAGGGCCACTTGTGTTCCACATGAATTTCAGGATTCTTTTCTTTTTTCCATTACTGTGAACAATATCATGGGAAATTTTATTTATCAGTGAATCACTTTTAGTAATAAGCCATTTTCGTAATATGAATTCTGCCAATTTGTGATCATGGGAAGTCTTCCCATCTCCTAGCATCTCTCTATACATTTGTTTAGAAAATACCATTATTGAGAATACACATTTTAAATTAGCCACATTATAGTGAAAACATATATGAATTAAAAACTACTCAGAACTGAATTAAAATGAAAATATATTCAGTACAGCATGTTCAATTTAGATAGTAGAATATGAATTCAGAAATATATATCCTTATAAAATCAGTATTAAAAATTCATGAGTAGATGTTAAGGAGGACAACCGCTTTCATACAGTAGATACTAAGGAGGAGAAGAACAAATTGAAATCATAGAAACTGAAGCAAGTTGTACAGATATGAGCAGAAACTAATAAAATACCAAACCTAATATGAAAAACAAAAAATCTTAAATTAGATGTTCAATATAACTGAATTTATATTGAGATTTCTAGTGAGACTGAGTAGAAATAACAAGAATATTAAATGAGAAAAGATAAAGCAGACAACTAGATTATTGCAACTCCAATATTTTAACCATATTGTTGGATGTGTAAAATATATTGAATTGGTGAATAGGAATATATTAAATAATATATATATATATATATATATATCACTAAACCAGTAATTCAAGAAGAATTGGAAATTTACAGTTTCCTTGCAATCAGTAAATAATTGATTCAGTAGACTGCTCAGTGCTATATAAGATATCAGTCCAGAAACATCAGTAACTCAAAACAGAAATTAGTTTTCTTTGCCTGGTTTTAATGTGAAATAGTTCTACACGAGTGAGAGTTTGAACACTGGATTCCTGGTCAGTGGCAATGTTTTGGGAGGTTGAGGAGCATTTTGAACTGTGCATTGCCTGCAGAACACTGTCTCTACGAACAGAACTTGAAGGTGAAATCAACCCCTGGTCGTGCCTGCAGTGCTCTGCTTCTCAAGCACATCATGTACATCATGTCTTCCCATGACGATGAACTGTTTTCTTTAAACCTATGAGTCAAAATAAATTCTTCTATCTCGCATATCAATGAGAAAAGTAACTGATATAGAAGGTAAAAATCTGCTTGTGGATTAAGAAATCATTATGTGCAAATGTCAAGAACATTTAATGATGTTGTAAACTCATATTAATACAACAGGAAAATGGAAGAAAAATAGCATTAAATGAGACATATCAGACCAAAGGTAATAGCAGTACGTCTTTCCATTTGCTATGTTTATGCCAAGATATAAAATCTCCCCCTGCTTCTCTCCTTCCATCTGTCTCTTTGTCTTTCATATACTTTACTGATAGCTCACTTACTGTATACCAAATACAGCACTTTGAAAATCTGTAGCAGATATGAGGTCATGTTCGAGGGCTTTTCATGAATAGAAACACATTTATGGCTTTTAAAAGGATTTTAGTAACAGTATGGGAAAAGATTGGATAAGACAATGAGGCTGCAGGATGGAGAGCTGTTCCATGGCTCTTGCGATAATTCAAACCAAAGGAGATCAGTGCCCTGAGAATAAGTATTGCCATCATTGCTCAAAGACTGGACACATGTCTATGTTCAGGAAACCTTGAGGATATTTATCAATGAGTCTGAATATCCCTCTTCATTTCTAACTATGAAGCATCAAAATTTAAGAGTATGAAACGATCTGTTAGTTTGCATAATCCACATGGAGGCAGAAAATATTCTTCCTCAAAATTTCCCCACTGATATTTCATAGCAGAAAAACAATTAAAGGGAAAGAGTTTATTCCTAATGCATTTCTCTATGAAGAGAGGCAGTGTATTGTTCAGACATCTACCCTTTCTTTTGGTTTGAGTAGTTTATAGGTATATCTAGTGAGTTCAGTAAATTATGCCATGAAGGTATATTCATTGTATAAACAAAGAAAATAATGTGAATATATGGGAAAGTGAGTGTTAAAGAGTAAGAGACTAAGTTAGGCAAGGTTGCACGTGCGTTTAATCCCAGACAGAGGTAGGCAGAGCTCTGTGAGAATGAGGCCAGCCTGATCTACATAAGAAACTCCAGGCCAGCTGAGGCTACAGAGAGACCCTGTCTCAAAAATCAAACAAACAGTGGGGAGCTAGAGAACAATAACAAACTATAGGAGAATAGAGATGAAAGGCAAGGGAATGTGTCCAGTACATCATTGTGGCTGCTGTCCCTTATATCTTTGAACATATATGAATGCTGACACTGGGTCCACATGAGTATCTGGCTTATATTTGACTTACAAGAAAAGTACAGTTATCAAATTATTTGCATATATGAGGTATAGTAAATTAAGCAGAGAAAGGTAAAAGCTGTATGTTAATAAAGTGGGATTCTTTGGAAATATCTTGAACATTTATCAAATTGCTATAGACTTTTTGTTTAAAGTGTTAACAGTGAATTGATTTCATAAGGCAGTTTAGTTGTTTTCAGAGTATTGAAATTTTATCAGTCAGTTGAAGGAACCCTATGATTCATCAATAAATCAAATGTCTGCTGATTGGTTGTAATGAAGTGAGGAGGAGCATTAAAATGTATCACTTGGGTCAGAAGTCATTTGACCCAGATATATAGTGGCATGTATAGGATTTAAGGGTAGATGCTGTTGACATTGGGAAATAGCTTCAAGATGCCTCAAAAACAAGCACTGTAGAAACTCTGAAGCTGAGCTGCGGACTCTGGATAGCTGCTTCTTATAATGTTGGAGATAAACCAGCAGTATCTCATGTTGCCTCCATCAAAGAAGAGGTTTGGCACCAGAAGAAACCACCCACAAAGGACAGCTTTATCCAGAGAAGAGTACAATAGCATCTGGAAGTGTGAACTTAGAAAGTCACCCATCCAGCCTAGTGCTGTCATGCTGCAGACACTGCTCTTCAGCAAATCAGGTCATATAAATAACTCCACAATATTTAAAGCAAACATTTAACTGCTGCCTTTCATATAATAAAAGTAAGGATGAGATGATTAAATAGCTAGGCCCTAATTAATCAGATAAGTGCAAGAGCCAGAATTTAAGTCAAGCTTAGATTACTCCATGCTCGGCACTTCCATGTTGAATTGTCACACATCTGGTGCATTTCTTTTAATACTCCAAAGGCCTACTGATGTAATTTTATAGACTTTTTTCCTATTTTGAAATACAATAATAAAATTTTCAACTTTCCTTAAAAATGCTATTATTTTTCTGAGAAATTATTTCTTCTGTTTCTTGTTTTGTTTTGTTGTTGAGACAGGGTCTCATGTATATTAACCTGGCCTCCAACCCAATGCATAGGAGGATGACCTTGAACTTCTGTTCTTCCTGCTTCTACCTGCTGAGTGCTAGGATTGCAGGTATATGCTGCCCTTTCTGGGTTTTACTGTGCTGGGGATCAAGCCCAGGGCTTCCTGTATGCTAGACAAGCACTCTGCTAACTGAGCTACATTCCCAGGTCTCTTCTGTACTCTAAATAGATTGCTTCTTCAGAAGCAATCACATAGAAGTAAAATATTTTTCTAACATACTATTTCTGAATAGTAGAACAGAAAGCTTTTTAAAAATGTTTTAAATGTCACGTTGGTCAGACACATTGACATGTGCCTACAGCCCCAGCTACTCAAGAAGCAGATGTAGGAGATTTCTTAGGCCCAGGAGTTCACAGTCAGTCTCAGCAGCATAACAAGTCCTTGTCTTAAGAAGGAGAGGAAAGAAGAAATGGAGGGAGCACAGTGGATTTACTGAGGGGAGATCAGAAAGAGGAAGGGGTGATATAAAGGCTAAAAGTCGCATGAAGATTTCTGTCCTGTGGATTAGTATAGGCAATAGAGATGAAATAGTTTATGACTTAATAGTAGGTTATTCTCACTGTAATTTTTTGCTGAGTCTATGTATGTTTCGTGCAGAACATCTCAATCAATCTTTAACATTTTTATATCCCCTTCCACTTCGGCATCCCCACAAAATCCCCCAAATGAAATCCGTACCTTCTGTCATCTGTATTAAGACCTATTGTGTCCGGTTAGTGTCCCCAGATGTTCCTCGGTGCAAGTTCATTCACTAAGGTCTAGTCAGTCTAACCAGAGTCTCTCACTTTAAGTAGATTGACTCATCCGCAACCAACAGTAATCAGCTGCCAACATTTCTTCAGCAAAGATCAGGGTCTGTTTCCATTTCCACAGTTCCGTGCTGAGTTTTTTCCGCTCGAGTTTTCATGGTCTTGAACACGCCAGAACCATTGCTGTAGGCTGATATGAGCAGAGTCCCAGGAGCTGGAAGGAGTCTATTCCAGTTACAAAGCTCCAAATCTGGTCTCCAAAGTATGTCCTGTCTTCATCAATAGAGTCTGGAAGGCGATGGAGGGCTGTGGCAATATCCTGTGTAATTTTTGCTATCTCTTTGACTACCCTGGCCAACAGCTCAAAGGAAGGTTTCTTTATCCTGATGTAACTGCAGGAATGAGGAAAATGGAAAGGAGTCAGGAAGGGAAAGGGAAAGAAGGAAGCCGAGAGAGAAGAACAGCAGGAGAAAGGTGTTACTAAGGGAGAAATAGGTAAAATGGGGTATTTAAATGGGAGCAGAGAGGGGCTGTTGCACAAAGAACTATGGGGATAAAGGGAAAGAAGGAGCTCGAGAGAGGTAGGAGCCTCGTATTATCAAGGGAGAACTGGGGAAAATTGGGCCACTTTTCATGGGGAAGGTTAGACAAGGAGAGACAGAGGAGAGAGAGAGAGAAATAATGCCTAGCTCATGTAAAACACTAAAGAGAATCATATTAGTCTAACAACCTAATGACAAATTATTATGACAATAATTCTACATGAACCCATGTGCATGGCATAAGAATAAACAGTGCCAGACAGGAGAAGTTTCACTGCATTCTTTTAATACAGTTAAAAGTCACTCTAACATTGGAAAGAATAATGAAGTTCTACACTTTACGCAGCAAGCAATCTTTGTTATTCATAGTCTACTCGCAATCTCTGTAAGTGGCCAAACAGTCAGTGCACACAGTAAATAGGCCAGAGGTACTTGGCTATTTCAGTGAATAATCTAATTGATGCCAGGGCCATCATATTGCCACTGTGCAAACTAATAACAGTCCAAACAGGAACTGGATGTGTCAACATAATCATATACAAAAAGCCTTTCATGACTACAAAAGTAAATTCTTTGTGCTGAGTGTGACCCTTTCTAATTCTATTTAGGATGTTTACATATTTTCTCTGAAATGAGTAAGGTGATGGCTACCATTAAGTATTTCCCAGAGGTATGCATAGCATATCTATCTCTCTGTCCCCTGTGCCCATCATAATAGGTTTAGGTTAGTTCTCTATTGTTTATGTTTAATGAATCCAGCAGATAGACACAGCAGTGTTTCCTTGAAAGCGCAGTAAGCTCTTTTCTGTTAGGAACATTTCTGCCTTGTGAAAAATCTCCTCATAAGTATCTCAGGATGTTCTGTCAAGAAAGGACCTTGGTTTTCCCCGGTGTGCAAACAGTGTAGTCTCCAGAGATAATGTAATGTAGACTTTGATTTCATTTTTCACTGAACCACTTTTAAAATTTCTATTTGGGTTTACTTATTCCATGATGCACATGTCACATAAACATGTTAGTGTTAACTTGTTGACACATGTATACCTGGTTGGGATATATTTAAATAGTAAAGAGAAATATTGGTAAGTACATACTAGAATTGAATTTGACAACAAATAATCCAGATTTCACACTGTTGGGTCCTGATATCTATGAATAAAAAAGCTTCACTTTTTGTGCTGTTCATTTTTAAAATGTGTTTTCTTTGTTTAAGATATGTCATGAAAGAAATGATAAAGACCACCTTCTTTCTTCAGTCTTAGTGAGTTGCTATCACTGTGATGGATGACTAGATGCTTAGAGAAGGCACTGAATGGCTTATTCAACTTAGGAAGTCATAAGGGGAAACATAAATGCCTAAATAAAGTTTGTTTTTAGAACTGGATACTGATCTTGTAATGCAAGTTTGAATCTTTACATGTTCTGCATCACTGTTTCATTTCAATATTGAATAGTAGGATTTGAATTTAGATTTTTTAACTTTTTAACTTATTTATTTTAATTTGAGATGTATGAGTGTTATGTCATGAGTATAAGTGTGCCCATGCCAGGCAGTGCCCATAGAAGACAGAAGTTGGTGTTGGATCCCCTGGAACTGGAGTCATGAACAGTTGCTACACATAGATGCTGGAATTCAAACCCGAGTCTTTGGCAAGAACAACCAGTACTCTTAACCTCTGAGCCATCACTCCAGCCCCTGGACCACAGATTTTTCAATGACTAGCCTGTAGCTTTATTCAGCTGAGGACTGGACATAATACAAGGGAATATCAAACTGTGTTTTTATGAAGTGCAAAATAATGCCTTTCTGCTCCATAGAATGATAAAAATTTACCTCACACTCTCATCAAAGTTCTTTTAAAATTAAAGCAATATAGGTTTGAACTATTAATTAAATAGCACTTCTGTTTTAGTTAAATATACATAAAACATGTGAAAAAGAACAATTCTGAGTATTTACAGCTTATGTTTGCATATATTTATTCACTTCAATGAGGTTTCTCTTGATAAGCTGCATAGCTATTGGCTCCACCTGGAATCCTGGAGTTTGTGGTTTTCTGTTCTCAAGTAAGCAGAGTGCTATTTATTCCTCTATAGGATGGACATCTATAGCAGACTCAGAGTCAGAGATGATCAGGAGAAGTCCCCGTCACTGTCACTCTTTTAATTCAATAATTCTGTATAATCAATAATGTTTTATGTACTCAAAAATCTTCACATTTTTCAGGGACAGGGGAGGTGTTTCAATTTTGAAATTTAAATTTTCGGAAAGAAATTATTTCTTCAAACTAAGAAAATGAATGGCAAGGCAGCTGTCAAATGCTTCTTTGGTGTTATCTCATCTGAGCAGACATCTTTGCTCTCTTTCCGTGTATGTGTGGGTCCTCTTCATTTATCCTCCTTTCTTGTTGAAATAACATGATGGTTGACTATTTAATTTCCATTCTGAAAAGCTCTAGATTTTCTTCAATTAATTTTGTTTATTTTCTGCTTGATTTATTTCAGGTCTTATCATTACTTATGTCATCGATTTTTTTCTTTTATATGGAGCTATTTTTCTATTCTAGCCTTTTTCCTCTTTAGTAGTAAAAGAAATAAATGTAATACATTTTCTGTCCCCAAATTTTACTGTCTCATAGACTGCAAAAACAATGTGCTCTGTTTTCAATGACTCCAAGGGGGCTTGCAATTTTCCTGTTGATTTTCTCTTTGATCAATAGATTTTCAATGGATTTCTTACTTTCTAGTGAGCTAATTTAGTCTTTTTCATTATTATTTTTGACTGATTTTCATTTATTCTGGTCAAAAGATCTGACATGTAATTTTCTACCTTTAATTTGCATAATTTCCATCTGGCCTAAAAATGACGAGTTTTTTAAAACTGTGATTCATGGGATCAGAAAACATGTATTTTCTTCCTAGAAGATGTAAAGATTTATGCCCCTGTGCATATATGTGGATGAGTGCATGGAATTTTTTAATTCTTGCATATTTTTTGTTGAATTTTACCTACTGAATGTGAATAAGATGGGGAGAGACAGGTATTTAATTTCCTACTGTAATTTTGATTGAGTTCTTATATTTTAAACAGCTTTTGCTTCATGTGTTTACCCATTGCTAGGCTTGGTACATACAGTCTTGTGAGTGTTCCGTATGCTTTCATTAATTGTGACCTTTATTATTAACTACTGTCTAGCTTTACCGTCTCTTCTTTGGGCAAACCTGGACTTTGTCTGACTGATCTCGCTTTAATTCTGTTTGGGTTTTCCCTTGATCTCTTTGTTTTAGATGTTTCTTTTAAATACCAAATTGCTGCAGGTAATTTTAAACATCATCTGGTGACTTCTGTGTTTCAATTGGAGAATTCGAACACTCCACATTTAGAATGACTGGTATGCTTTGTTTTATCTCTTTTTCCTTTCTGGACTTTAATATTTTTTAACTGTTGTTTGCCTAATACTGTTAGTTTTACTGATCACTATACATCAAGGTGCTCACTTTCAACCACTTAGCTTTTCTCCTCTTGTTTTATGTATCTTAATATTTTCTTTGTTGTAATTTTATGACTTTATAGTTCAGATTGTCATAAATGATCATGCTGCTCTTCAGTGTGTTAAACTATTTGGGAATTCATGTTATTTAAAAATCCCAAAATATGTGGGGTATTTTTGTAACAGTGACAAATTTTGATTTCCTTAAATGCTCCTTCTTTTTCTTTTAGTTAAAGTCATTGTCTGGATAGTGCAAACAACCTAGTTTTTAATGCACATGTTCTGACCCAAGTCTCTCTTTCTAGCTGCTGGGAATGCCTGATACAAGGCAAGTTTTCTTTGTCGACTCCTTGAGGTTCAGTTTCAGCTTCTGTAGTAACTTAACCAGGGATGGAAGTGGCAGTCTCACATTACAGAATGAGGGTTCCAAAAGCAAGCAGGCCCTCAGTTAAAGTTTTGTTTTTATTTTTGTTTTTAACTCACGCTTGATGGATGCACGATTATGTTCCCTCTCTTTCACCCCTCTGTTCTGCCAGCACTAAGAAAAGTGCTGCAGTCCTTTTCCTCCTGGCACCTTGTGAGCAAAGAGTGATAATAGACCTCTGAAGGGCATGCCTTCTCCTCACCCTGAACTCCCTCGTGATCTCCAGGCATTCACCTAGCCACGAAAATGAGGCCTTTATAAATCTTACTATCCTGAACTATCAAGAAAACCAGTCAGTAACTTGAAACTTCCTCCTTTGAACAAGAAGAGATGGGGAATGAGACAGTTACAATCCCTTCCTCTCTCATGCAGTGTCATCAGACATTGAATGAAATTAATTGTTCAATTTCCCAGGGAAACACATATTTTTCATTTTCTATCATATAGGTATTGTGAGCAGATCAGCTTCCCCACTGGATTAAGATTGCTAAACTTTGGCTCTGAAGCAAAAATTCTCATGTTTGACTTTATAAATATGCATGAATTTATGCAAGCTCACCATAATAGCACCAGACACTTTATAGCAAAAGCTTTGCAAGCTATATCCTTATAAGTTTGACAACTTTACTTTAGAGTGAAAATCAATTTATTCTTATGAGTTTTTTGCAAAGGCTATCCAAAGTTTAAACAAAGTTAGCAAGACAAAGTTAGATTTCACAGTGCTTTATAAAGAATTATATTTTCTTATTAGCACTCATAGTTTATAATAAACAATAGGGGAGAAGTGATTACATTAAAATTTAATCTCTCTTGTCTCAATTATTGGATTTTAATTGCAAAGCATCACCCTATATGTCAAAGAAAACTGCCCTTTCACATTGTTCATGATTATTATTATATGCTCTTTTATTTTCCTTTTCAATCAAAGTTTATTATCATAAGAATGAGGGTATTCTTTGGAATATTTATGATATTATCATTAAAATATCATCCAGTTAACTCAAGTCTTTGAATAAGAAGGGTTAGCCATATCAATAAGAAAATAGTTCAGCTGGAAAAACTTGGAAATCTAATTTATTTCCAGTAGAGAATTGATCTCTTTACAATTTTTAAATGCTCATCTCAATAACTGCTTCATAATCTATTCTCTTCAGTAAAAATTTATCACTGTACCATTTCCATGAACAATGTTACTTTCTCAAAATGTGACCTTGCTTCAAAACTTCTTGCGATTTTTTTTTTTTTTGGTCTGAGACCTCTAAATTATCTTGTCCATCACAGCATCACCGTCAGATCAAACTAAAGACAGAAATTTTACCAACGTCTCAATAACAA
Source organism: Eospalax fontanierii (assembly GCA_035773235.1). NCBI lineage: Eukaryota > Metazoa > Chordata > Mammalia > Rodentia > Spalacidae > Eospalax > Eospalax fontanierii. The sequence goes on from CM069527.1 coordinate 12,182,286, forward strand.
ATGTATCTACCTAACATTAAGTATTGATGATGCTTCAAAATGACATAAAGAAATAAAGGCCTCCTTTAGGAGGATCTTAGAGTTTGTTGAAATTCATCTCTGCAGGTAAGACATGCTATATCACTCTTGATGCAACTATCATGATGATGAGAAAAAGAAATGGTTTCTTCATTTTTCTGCATGAGCCAACCAAGGCTTTCCAAGGTGCATGTATGTGTAGATTTTGCCCATGGCCTAAAATGCCTAAACTGACTTCATTTTATTCTAGCTGACAGTGGGTTCACTTTGTGTTTCTGTCCATCTGCTCCCCTCCACTGTTCCTGGCCAGTTGAAGCCCTCCAGGCAGAACAGCTCCAAGAAGGCTTCACCAGCATTTCTGGGAGTGCATTGCTTCTGCAGTACTGGGAAACTTACATTCATCCAGGCAGAACGTTCTCTCCCAGAAACACCTGCAGCTCCAGGAAACCCATTGTTTCTGCAATTTGGAGAAACTTGTCTTACCTAATCAAAACTTAGAAACTCTTTGTTAACTGAAAACCCCTCTGTTAACTGGCCTGCCCCTGGTATGGTGTAACCATGGAAGTTACTGGCTTTGCCCTAGCATGAGGTAATTATTATTTTAAGCTGTATAAACCATGCTTTGCCCCTCTTTAGGGTTGAGAATTCTTTTGTGCATGATCCACTCTCTACCACTGGATAATTAAAGGACTCTGAATTTGACCATCACAGTGGGTATAATATTGCTAAGTTGTGAAAAAAAATGAAATGATTCTCCACTTGGCTTTTTAGATCAGATTTCTATTTTTCATCTGTATAGGTGACATGTAAAGGATTCATCTGTCATGTCTCTGCTGTAGTTCCATTGCCTCTATGATGGAGCTTCAGTACCCAACAGGAACTGCTAACCAACAGTCAACATTTTCCCTCTACATTGCTTAACCTAGTCTTCCTTGTAATTAGGTATGACGATGTGATATGAGTATGTTCTAGACAGTAGACGACCTACACCCTTAAGAAATAGTCTTCATGCATACAGACACAGACACACACATTTTATATATATATATATTATAGAGAGAGAGAGAAAGAAAGAAAGAAAGAAAGAAAGAAAGAAAGAAAGAAAGAAAGAAAGAAAGAGAAAAAAAAAGAAAGAAAGGAAGGTATCTTAAATGGATTAGACAGAATGAATATCAGGGTTTTACAGATGATACTCTTTTCCTGTAATACTTAATGCCCTTTTCTCTTACATTTATCAATTCCTAATCCTATATTTTGTTCCTTGGTCAAAATGAGTGATTAAATTAATAATTCTGATAAACAAATTAGAGCTAAAGTATATCTTTTGACTATGTTCTTAGATTATTTTCCTGGACTATTGCTGTTTCTCCTGTCAACTTCTAAATTAGTTCACTGATTTTCAGTGACAAGAAACAATTTCAGAATGCTGAAAGATGAAAAACAGTTATGAAAGACTTTTTAACAAGCGCTTCCTTTTAACTACGCAAAAAAATATTTAAAATGGTATTTAGATCTAACTCATACATTTCATTGCATTCCATTGGCCAACCATTCTGCTTAATGAGTTTTCCTAATATTCAAAACTCTGAGCATATCTGAGTCTTCCTTCACTGTTTTCAGGGAAGGACACAACTGTTGATGGAAATAAGAGAAAGTATTCTGATCTATTTTATTCTACTCAAGAGCAATGTTTATGGATTGTACCAGTGTTCAGCTGTAACTGCTAGAAAATGAGCCTACATATTTAGACCAGATTCCATAACCTGAATCAGGTCATGTCGCCCTGCAGCACTTTCTAGCAGAGGGAGTTAAGGAGTCTCGAGTTGATAGTGCTCAGTCTATGTTGCTTGTTTTTTCCATGTTCTTTGTCATATACACTTGTGCTCTGAAACTTCAGAAACTAGATTTTTTTTCTTTGAATTTGGGATTAGTCTTGAGGCTCCTCAGGAAGATTTGCTCAGGGAGGTGCTGTGAAAGTTTCTCTCTGAAGAAGCTCGTCTGACCTCCCCTACTATCCCTCTCAGGGAGATAATATTTATTAATTAATCTATCATTCTCATTCTCTCTTTGTCTCTCTCATTCTCTTCCTTTCTGAGATAATACTTATTAATCCATTTATTCTCTTATTCTCTCTCTCTCTCCTCCTCTCCAGGTTTTCAAAGAGAAGCTTCTCTCTCAGTACTGTACTGTCCTCTGTCTAAGACGCTCCCTCACACCTGGAGGCCCAATCATGGCTTAGAGGCTCTTTCACTCTGTAAATCTAATTCCTAAGGGGCTCATATTTATGCTTTCCTTCTGGCCCACCTGGTGCTGCCAGTCTTTGACCTTTGTAACTCCACTATTAGAAGGGTGTTCAGTAAGCATGTGATTTTCTCTTTTGTTTGTTTTCATATTTTTCATTTGCTTGCTTTTTAGAAAAATATTAAAACAGCAATGTCACAGAGCTCTGACAGATTTATTGTAAGAAGTTTATAGTGTTTCATGTTGTATTAAATCAGCATTTAGCATCTGTTTTACTTAGAAAGTGAATTTGGAATTGAGTGTAATTTCTTTCTAGTCAAATTTGCTTGGATTTTTCATGAGATGGAGAAAACCAACATAAAATTTGTTAGACAAGTCAGAATGGTTCAGCTCTTTAAAGTGTAATTTCTCTAAGGATCTACTAGAACTGGTAATAACATGTTAATATTCTGTAAAGCCCACTAGTCTAATTAAAATAGACCTGGCTTCCATAAATTATTTTCTTTTACACTGTGTAGGTATATTGACATGTTTATAATTCAAAACATTGTAACAAGTTATACAGTGAAAATAATTCCTCCCTCTCTTTACCTCACATCAGTCCACTCAGGTTCCCTGCCTCAGACATGATACATGGTGTCATGTTATCAGCTTTGTTGGTTTCTGTCCGATATTTTTCAGTCATGAGTATGCATGTACATATTTTATTTTCTTTCCTCATTTATACAAATACCAGTATACTGTGAACAAAGCCATCTGATTTTTTATTTTTATTGCAGGATTGCAGCCTATTGTTATTGATAACTATTTAACTTGTTCCTTTTAACTTTTATCCTGACTTATTCTTCCCTTCTGGTCACCCACTTTTAGTGAGTGTCTCTCATTCTACAGAATACTTCACGGTCCAGCAAGATTACTGGAACATTCTGCATGTTTGAGTTCCAGATGGAGGAAAAAGGAAAAGGAAAAGGAGAGAAGATCTCACAGACGAGTCAGCTGTTTGAAGACTATCCTCCCTGAGTACCATTATTATAGCTCAGTGTCAGTAATTCAGTCTGGTGGCTACTGGTCTACAATATTACAAATTGCAGTGAATAACCTAGTACTTAAACAATTGGAAACTGTATGCGGGAATCCTTAGGATAAGTAGAACTGTTGTGTAGAAAGTTGTAACCTTTTGCCATATTCTTTCTGGGGCTTTCAGTAGAGTGTGCCAGGAGACACTCTCGGTGACATTCCCACTCCAAACATTTTTTTTTTAAATCCATCTTTTTAAACTAAGTCCAACCTGATAAGTAGAAGATGGTATCGTTTTAATTTTAGTATTTTTCAAAAATGACTGTAAACATATCCTGGCTTGAAAGTCAATTCTATATGGAATTCTGCCAGCTTGTTTGTATTTACTGAATTTTTACTACACATTTTGACTTCATCAGTGTCTGAAGATTGACTTGAAATGTGCTTTCTCAAACTGTTATTCCTCCTACTTTATTCAGAATTATGTTTTATGCTCAGGAGAATTTTATTTAATCAAAACTGTATCACTATGGTTTTGACTCAAGAAATTTTAAAGAAACTTATTGCCATGCACATGACATTTTTTTTTTTCACGCGAAGCCAGGTGTAGCCACCAGACTGAATTACTGACACTGAGCTGTAATTATGGTACTCAGGGAGGATAGTCTTCAAACAGCTGACTCGTCTGTGAGATCTTCTCTCCTTTTCCTTTTCCTTTTTCCTTCATCTGGAACTCAAACATGCAGAATGTTCCAGTAATCTTGCTGGACCGTGAAGTATTCTGTAGAATGAGAGACACTCACTAAAAGTGGGTGACCAGAAGGGAAGAATAAGTCAGGATTCCTGGGGATTTCTTCAGTCTCCATCCATCCCACTGCACTGTGTTACTCTATTACCTAGGTAGTCAAATCTTCATTTCCACTGTGTTTTTTAATCTCCTTAGATTTGATCATCCTTTACTCTGACAAAATTATTTCAATGAAAAAAAAAAAAAAACAGTCACTGAAATTCCCAGGAAATTGTCTCTTGGGGTAAATTCTGTCAATTTCATTGGGGAAGCTTTGGGAATTTTCTTTCTATGGCCTGCCTTCCTGGTGGGGCCTCATCTCTGTCCATTTATCCAAAGCTGGAGGCTTCTGTAGACCGAGGCAAAAACATTGACTGGGTGTGATCTCCTCCTTCTCTCCTTGTTTCTCCTCACCAGGGAGTCTTTACCCTGAGGGTCAGCCATTGTGAGGGGACTTGATCCCTTGTTCCTGACCTGGCTTTCCTAGAAGAGTGTCTGCACTTTGTGACTAGAAGCTGGCAGAAGGAGGGGAGGGAGCTGCCACCTCTGGGTTGTGCTCTCCTGAAACTCAGCCTCTGAGACACAGAACTAGCATTGAGTATGGCAGACAAGAAATGCTGATAGACTGACTTCCCCCTCCAGAAGTGACCTCAGTGCTTGCAGGAGAAGTGGGCAGAGAGGGAACCCATCTTCTCAGCCACATCCAACAGAGCAGACCTTCAGGTTCTGAGAAACTGAGGTAGAAAGAAGCAAGATGAAAAGGGTACATCTCCAGTGCCACAAATCAATATTGCTTAGACTGCACAGGGCAACTATATATAAGAATTTGTAAGCTTTCCGTATGCCCTGAACAGGGTTTCTTGCAGCTTTGAATGACTGCTTGTGATAACATTAACTTCCACCTACTTATTTTTGACTAGAGAAGCACCCAGAGCTCCTGCTGGCCCTCACAAATTGTCTTTCCCTCTATCCCTAAATTATTCTTAGTACTTCACTTACCTCTATATAGCTGCTTTTGACTTTCGTAATCTATATTCTTTAGGTATCTTGTATTCATTACCAAAATTAATTTAATTTTATTCCTTTAGTTTTGCCTACATTTATATGAGGTTTGCCTTCTACTGCTCTGTGGGTTTAGCATATTAGTAAGACACATAAAAAACATATATATTGTAGCTATTAATGTGTGAAACATAAATGCAGGTATGGTGTTTAAATCAAGTTAAACATATTCATATTCTTATTGATCATTTTTGTTAAAAATCAAAATCCTTTCGTCTTAGTTTGTGAAATGCAGAATATTGTAGCTACTGAGTTCCCACACTGTGCAACAGTGTACCATAGCTGCTTTCTACCGAAGTACACACCCATACCACTGATACGCCTCCTCATCCCCTTTCCCATTCTTCTTCCTTCTGCTCCTCCTCCCCCATATACACTTAATTTCTCCACTCTTAATTTCTATGAATTTCTATGGAGTCTACTTTTAAAGATTCCACAGACCAATGAGATCATATGGGCTTTTTTTTTTCTTTGCCTAACTCTTTTACTTATGAACTCCAGTTCCATCCATGCTGTTGCTAACATTAATATTTCATTCTGTTTATGGGTTAGTAGTATTCATTTGTACATCTGTACCATATTTTCTTTACCAGTTTATCAGATAGGAGACATTTTATTTCATTTCAGGGCTATTATGGCTAGTATTACAATCAAAATTTTGACATATTGATCTGTTTTGAGACAAAGCTAGACTTTATAGCTGTATTAGCTACTTTGCCGTTGCTGTGACAAAACACAATGACCAAGACAAGTTACAAGAAAAGAGAATATTTGGGCTCAATCCAGAGGGATAAGAGTCCATCAGGGCAGGGAAGGCATGGCAGGAGGCAGCCAGAACAGAAAGCTGAGAACTCACATCTTCAAGTAGCCACAAAAAGCAGAGAGCAAAACTAGAAGTAGAGCAAGACTATGAACTCTCAAACCTGCACCCAGTGATGTGCTTCCTCCAGCAAGGCCACACCTCCTAAATCTCTGCAAATAGTACCACCGACTGGGCCCCAGTGTTCAAATACCTGAGCCCAAAAGGGACATTTCTCATCCAAATCACCACAGTAGTCCAAATGATCAGTAACTCACTCTGTAGCCCACACTGGCCTCAAATTCATGGTCCTCAGGCTTGACATATGATTTAATGTCTATTGAGTATAAATCCTGGGATTATTAGAAGATATGATAGTTCTATGTTTTCAATTTCTTGAGGAGTTTCCATACTTCCTTCTACAAAGCTATGCTAATTGATACTATACCAAGAAAGTACAATGATTTCTTTGTCTGCATATCCTCCCCAGAACTTGGGACTTCCACTCTGTTTTAATAATAGCCATTCTTATTGAGGCAAGGTGATATTTCATTGTCCATTTCTGCCATTTATTTTTCTATTGACTTTTCGAGTTGCTGATACAGTCTAGATGCTAAGCCCTTGTCAGCTACATATCATCAAAGTTTTTTCTCTCATCTGTCTGTTCTTTCTGCACCTTATATAGTGATTCCTCTGGGTAGGTAAAGCATTTTGGTTTGATATAATTCTCTTTGCCAATTTTACATATTTTTTCTTATGATAGATTTTTGCTCCCCAAATACTGTCAACCATCATAATATTTTGAAGCATTTCCTCATGTTTATTTCTAGTGGGTTCATAATCTTAGTTCTTAGATTTGTCTTTAGTCCATTTTGACTTTATCTTAGTAAAAGGTGTGAAACAGGGATGTTGCCATCCCTCTGCTTGGGGCCAGCACAAAGGGGGTGCAGGGTCTCTGCCAAGAGGGGGGTGAGAGGTGCAGAGTCAGAACACAGACACTGGGAGCTGGGTGGAAGCATGCAGAGGATGAGCCACTGCAAACTCTTTTACTCAAGGAAGTGCAAGGGGTTTTATGGGTTTGGTTAGCCAACTGCCATATGCTGGTTCCATATGGCATAGGTGGTTCCCAACTGTGGCCAATAGTAATCTATCTCCAGGTAGATCATCTCGGTGCAGGATCTCGGGGTGTGGAAGCTGGTGTCACACCTGGCAGGAACACAGCAGAATGCCACACCCTCAGAAACCATTTTGTTCCTTTTGGCAGATGGCCTGGCTAAGGCCCATCCTGAATTACACCACACATTTCTTCCTTTTTGTTTTTATTAATTGAGATCCCCTGGGAAGTATGATTCTTTGCCATTGTTGACCCCAGGCCACTAGGGATCACCTCAGTTGGTGGTGCTTGTCTTAGGTTGCCCGGTTCATCGGGGTCTTACCCATCATGAACTACCCACTATCCTGGTGAAAGAACCCAAGGGATAATGCCTGTCACTGAGGAGGGTAATTAGGATGGCATGCGTGAGGGGTCCTTGTTAAAGAATATTTTTATGCCCTGTAAAAGACTCAGGAAGATGTGAGAATAGTTAAGTATCATGAAGAAGGTGGCATTATTAAGTGGCCAGTTAAACAGGACTGTTCTGTATTGCTGATATCCAGGTTTGAAGGCAATATTTGGTATTTGGAGGGAGGTCTGAGGGCTGGATGGAGGCCTGGAGAATTTGAAGTGTCAATGCCTGAGAAGCTCTGCTTTGATGCAGTGCTTTCCAAAGGCAATGAAAGGTCCGCAGCACTATTAAGAAGGCCACAACAAAAATGCCCCAGATTACCAAGTTGAGGGGAGAAAATAATGGCTGAAATCCTATTAAGTAATTGTTGCCCAAAGCAACGGAGGGCAGGCAGCTGGTAGGGCCCGCCTAGGGCAGGGCAGGCAGAGTGACTGAAGCTCTGTACAAGAGTACATGGGGGGAGGGGTGGGTGTTGTTTTATCATTGGCAGTTGGGGGCTCCTCTTCCTCATCTGAGCTATCGGGAGACGGGGCTGACAAAGACAAGGCCTGTAGGGTCAATTTTGGTTCCTCTTTACAACTTTCATTATGGGTGTTAATAACTTCCTCAACTGAGAAAGCTTTAAGGCTGGCGATTATGGCAAAAAGGACAGGGAAGAATGGGGCAGGAGGCTGTGTCCTCATGGACTTCACGTTTTCTTGAGAGAAAGAGAACATGGGCCCAAATGGAGATAGCCCAAATGTTTTCAGTGCCAATCCATGGGGCTAGGACAAGGATTTCATCACCAAAACTGTTAAGATCTTTTTGTTTCACTTTCAAGTCATGCTGCAGAAGAGCCTTAAGAGCCTGCAATTGTGGCACTTTCTGGTGGGGGACAGAGATTCCCCATTATGGCAGAGTGATGTTTGATGGAGCGGGGATCGTTGCTTAAGGTCCCCCTAGGAGTAAAAGCCAATGAAATGGAAACTCAAAGCTGCAATGATCACTACACAAAACCAAGATGCCTAATATTGGGGCTGAGACATAGAGACAGAATGTTGAATACCCAAATATCCTGTGCTTAGTGGGGGACTTCCATGGGTCATTAAGCCATGGCCATATACCCACACAGTGTCTCCAGAAAGGCTTGGCCAATAGCCTCGCCTAGGTTCTGAAATCGGGAGGGTCAAGCCCTAATGTGATTTCTCCAGGATGAACCAAGAGTGGAGGGGCCAGCATGGGCTTCAGGAACATGTGGCGAGGTGTGCCTTCCTATGGGTCGGGGGGACAAACATGGAAAAGGGGAGGTCGCCCACTCACCCCTAGACGACAGCCAGCACACAGAACAAAGAGGGACCTACTCGCCCACAACCAGGTTGGGGGCATCTCACCAATGCCAGGGGGCGGAGGGTCCCTGTTCACATACCAGATGTTGCCATCCTTCTGCTTGGGGCCAGCCGAGGGGGATGCAGGGTCTCCACCAAAAGGGGGTGAGAGGCACAATCAGAACACAGATACCAGGAGCTGGGTGGAAGCATGCAGAGGATGAGCCGCTGCAAACTCATTTATTCAAGGAAGTGCAAGGGGTTTTATGGGTTTGGTTAACCAATCGCCCTATGGGGTGGTTCCCAACTGCAGTCAATAGTAATTTCTCTCCAGGTAGATCATCTCATTACAGGTTCTCTCTGGACGCAGGGCAGAAGGTGGTGTCATGCCTGGTTGGAGCAGAGCAGAACACCACGCCCTCAGAAGCCATTTCTTTGTTCCTCAAGGCAGGTGGCCTGGCTAAGACTCATCCCACATTATACCATACACAAGGATCTATGTTGGTTCTTCTGCTTGAGAAAATCCAATTTTACTGGCTTTTGCTCTTAGCACCCGAGATCTCTGGACTACAACTTTAGTCCAGACCTGCCCACTGCTTCCTGATCACCATTCCTCAGACCAGCTCAAATTTTCAGTCTAGTTTATTAGAGAATCCACAGGCTTTCCCCACCCTCAACTTGCCTTTGCATTCCTAAGACTAGCCTTCTACCTTGGTTGTCCCATTCCCCAGCATGCCTTGGATTCCAGAAACCAAACTATTTCCCAGGTAAGTCTGATCCTGCCCACTGCTTCTCCATACCTCTACCACCTCAGCAACTCCAATCTCACCAACCCCACGTTCTGTTCTCCCCACATCCTGTGCATTGGGCACAGGCCTTCTTTGGCTCTGAGCCCCCAAAACTCTGGAATATCCTGTCAGTTATGCCTGTCAGTGAACTCTCCAAATCATGTATTGCCCATCTCCCTACTTTGGTAAAATCTACAGACCCTCCCACTACTGCAGGGCTAGGCTTCTGTGCCCTGTAGTAGGTCCCAGACCTTTTCAGACTACCTAAGAATGCCTGAATCCAAGTTCTGCCTAGCAGGCTTCCAAAATGGTACTGCGCCTGCTGGCTAGAGAGGCCTAGACCTTAGGAGAGAGCCTCAGAGCATCAGATTCTCACCTACTGCGCACCCCTGTGGGAGGTCCTGAGAAGCTAGGCTAGAGCTATCTCATCCCTCCAGTATAAACGAGAGAACCTGAAGCCTTTACCAACCAGCTTTTCATGCCTAATAAGAAAACATCAAAGTCACAAACAGAACCAGACTTCAACTAAACATAGAAAGGCTTAAGTTTCACATCAGAATCACAAACAACAAAAGAAATCCACATCCATAGATCACAATGAAGAATAATAATATGAAAAATTCAAATAATATATATGTCTGCACCAAATACCATGAGTCCTATAGAAGAGTTCTACATGAGAACCCTATACAGAAAACTCAGGACACAGAGTTTAAAAGATGATCAAAGAATTCAGTGAATTTAAAGAACACATAAACAAAAATTGTACTTAAAGTAGATAAGGATAAACTTCTGACTGAATTCACAAAAGAGGTAGAAATTTTGAAGAAAATTCAGGCTGAAATGAAGAAGGAAATGAAACACTAATAAGCCAATTTGAAATGACAGGAGAAAGCCTCACCAATAGAACAAATGAAATTGAAAATAGATTATCAAGACTATATGATAAAGTTGAAGAATTGGAGCAATCAACAAAGATTACTAAAAAAAACCTTTAAAATACAGGAATGGAATATGCAGGAAATGTGGGACACCATGAAAGGACAAAATTTATGCATCATAGGTAAATTCTTTGATTTATCATCTGTAAGCATAAGTATCCTAGTATCTAAAGGCTCTTTTACAGCCCAAATATCAATTTCTAATATTTGTATTTATTATTTTTATTTTGTGTATATAAGTGTATTCCCTGCATGTAAGTGCACCTATGTAGTACAATACCTGCAGATGGCCAGAAGAGGGTGTCAGATCTACTGTAACTGGAGTCACAGATTGTTAGCCACAGTCTAAGTGCTGGGAACCAAATCTGGGTCTTCTGCAAGAGCAAACCAGGGTTCTTAACCACTGAGCCATCTCTCATGACCCCGCAACCCCACCAAATATCAATTTCTACTACCATTTTCAAATTGAGGGGACCAGAATCCTTGGAGAAATTGCTGTTTCTAACATAGGGGCAAGGAGTATGCAAGATGTCCCTAGATCATCTTATAGCTAGACAACTGAGAAGTGCTTAAAATCAAAGTGTATCTTTGTTGGAATGGTACCATAATTATATTTGAAAGGACATACTTTTGTTCTCAGAAGAAAGACATTTGACAAACATTTAACATATTGCTATGCTATCTTAGTCCATGGTATACATTTTTTAAATTGTGGGGAAACTAATAGCTCCAAGTGAAGACAGATATTACAGAATCTTGTAATTGTCAAATGAGTTAGGTGCTTTTAAATTAAGAAATGCTAATACCTTCCTGTATTTCATTAGCACAGATCTCCTGTAACCCATGTAGTTTTCTTCTTGACATTTCTTCTGTTTCCTTGTGGAGTCTTTATGGGAAGGATAATAGACTGTCCTTTTCTTACCTGGCTACTTGAATTGAACTCTGTTACTCTAGGAGTGAAAAGGGGTCTCTCTCTGTTTCACCCACACTGCCTAAACCAGGAAAGTATAAGTTCTTATTTATCAAATTTTATACCTAGCACAAACTTATTTCTGCAATTTAATATAGTTGGTGTGCAATAAAACTTTTAGAAAAAAGAAAGTAGGCAAGGATGGAAAGTGTTTGAGGGTGAAGGACATAATTGTTGATTTCATAACAAAGAGGGCAAGATGCTTTATCTAACAAGGCTTAAAGGTACCTTACCAAATAATAGGACAAAACAATGAATATTGTGTCATCATCGGATGAAAGATGAATACAAGTACATGACCTTGACTGGCGCAGAGAAAATTATACTCACAGGTGTTCTTCAATTCATTCCATTTACTTCAGCATCTCTTCAAGTTAGTATTGTTTGCACTATGAATAAGAAGTAGAAGTAATATCAGATGGAAACCATGCTTTCAATTAATGTTCAAAAATCTTTAAATTAATACAGGCATTTATTAGCAGTAGGATATAAGGAACCAACATCAGTCCTTTCACAGGAGGACCAACAAACAGTTCTAGTATAGTTTATTCATCAAAATCACTGTGGCTGAACAAGGAAGATGAGCATAAATTGTGCCAGTGATTGTCCATGGCCTTTACCTACACTGTCTGCATATGCTTCGAGCTGGCAGCACCTTCACATCTGCTTGAGCATTCTGTAAACTAGGAGCATACAAGCAAGGCCAGCATGAAGTGCCAGGAAACTACTGCCTTTCCCTCACACCCACAGTACTGACAGTGACTGACTGGAGCTGGCATATACATGCCCTCGTTCTCCTGCTCCTGGAGGAAATGCTGTAAGATACACTCCAGACCTTAAGCTATTCCCCCAGAGGCAATATTAAGATCAAGTGAACCATAGAGACAAATCATTTAATGGCACACTTACTTACTGATTACACCCCTTCCTAACACTTCCCTTTTGGTTTCTCTGTGGCTAATGGGATAGAGCACTCCCTCTGGAATTTGCTAGATATTCATATCCCCACTAAACTATACTTTCCCTTTCTGGAGGAAGTCAACTAACAGCAGATTGATTTGATATCATTACAGTCATATTGAAATATTATTAAGATGTAGATCATATGACATTTTATGTATTCTGCGAGGTTGTTGCATAAGCCTCCCAGAGAAAGATTACATAACCTCCTGTGAAAGGTCAGTAATACAACATAAGCAGTAGGTCAACCATGCATCTAATTCCTGTATTTCTTCAATCTTGAGGATTCGTGGGAATTAATTCTGAAAAAGTATGTATTGTATAATACGTAATTTGAAACAATAAAATTTTCGTTCTTGTTCATGAATTAAACTATTTACAATTAATATGCATATATTGGTATTACTTCTATTATGTGCTGTAAAATACATAATTTGAAACACTAACATTTTCTGTCTTGTTCATCAATTAAACTATTTATTGTTAATATGTATATGTTGATCTTAAAAGCAATAGGGAAATAAATAGTTTTCTGCTATTTATTTTTAGATATATTTAATTGAATTCCAGACTAAATTTTTCAAAATGCATAAGACAGATTTCTTCTCCCTTTTATGTACTGCATGATATGACTAAGGCAGATGTAATAAGATATGTTAAAATAATTAACCAATTTGCAGTAGTTTCATTTACTTATGAAAAATTCTCAGGAATAGTTTAATGAAATAAAAAATGCGCTTTAACATTCTTACAAAATGGTATTTATTTGTCTACAAATAATTACAACAGAATAGAAAACTCAGATCTAGAAATGTCATTGTCCTTGACATTTTTAATTAATCTTTATTTCTTGCAAGATTTTTTTTCTAAGTAGACCAAATGTCACATTGTTGTATTCAAGGTAAAAGAAGATCTAGCACTTGCTGTCTTAATGTATACAGAACTATATCTACAGTTCATTATAAGTGGAATTTAGGAGGAGGAGTGTGTGCTCCTTAATGGTGTTCCATTCACCCTCAAACACTTTCCATCCTTGCCTACTTTCTTTTTTCTAAAAGTTTTATTGCACACCAACTATATTAAATTGCAGAAATAAGTTTGTGCTAGGTATAAAATTTGATAAATAAGAACTTATACTTTCCTGGTTTAGGCAGTGTGGGTGAAAGAGAGAGAGACCCCTTTTCACTCCTAGAGTGTCTACAGTTTTTAAAGCTGTAGAACAAATGCCTGCATAATAAATATCCAATTATGTCTGCAGCTGGACTAGTCTTACCAGTCTTACTGCTATTTTAGTCCATCTTTACCTGACATTTACAGAAATAATCAGCCTTCATTTTCCTCAATAATGCCACAATCTCAAACTAGTTACAGTTATAAAGAGACTGTTGCTTCATATGAAATGGCAACCAAGGAGGAGTGTGGGCTGCAGTCTGGTCAGAAAGTGGTTCAGATGCTGGTGTCTAAACTACACTTTCCAGCTTCTCAATTTTGTTTGCCCATTTTGAGGCTTTTACCTAGGCTATTCTCACAATTGCAAAAGTTGTTAATGTATGTTCCAAGTTTACACTGTCCTCAAAGTTTTTATCTCAAAATCTGTGTCAGTCCTTGGAAAGGACGTTAATTGGCATTGATCAAGTTCCTTGTCAATGTTCTGGGTTGAACATTGTTCCATTAAGTGTTGTCTAAAATGAGTAATGATTAAATATTCCTAAAGAATAAACATGCATTTTGAGATGAGAGCACAGATGCAGATTTACAGGGAAGTGAATCAGCAAGATATTTCCAGATGCTGGGAAGCACTGTGAAGAAAATGATGTAGGATGTTGTGATGGACAGTGACTGGAAAGTCAATTTTAGTGTAAGCCATAATGGTATTCTACAGGAATGGTAACTGAGCTAATGTATGAATGAGAAATGTCTGCAGTTTTTGAAAGATAAACCTGCAAGTGCAAATCCTGGAACTGGAATCACATTGGCATGTGTGAACAGTAGAATCTGGTATTTCCAGACAGGGATCAAAGTACCGTAGTGACAGCAGTGAGGGCGTGGGTCTTCCAGCCATGCTAAATTCAAAGTGCCTATGCTTGAGAGCCCAGCAAAATAGAATGGTGCCAGTTAATTGAATGAAGAAACAACCTAAAGAATGGGAGAAAATATTTCACACACGCACACACACACACACACACACACACACACACACGATAGGATTAGTTGAATATAGAATAGAGAAAAAAATTTTAACTAAACAAAAAGACAAAAACACCAATTTTTAAAGGGGCTAATGAAATTGGCAAGCCATTCACAAAAGATGAAATACCAATGGTCAGTAAAATATGAAAAAAATGATCATCCTCACCAGCCATTGGAGAAGTGCAAATAAAAATGACAATGAAATTCCATTCACTTGTCAGAATGTCACAAATGCTGGTGTAGACACTGACAAAAAGGAACCTTTGTACACTGCTTGTGGAAATGCAAAATAATCCAGCCTCTGTGGAAATTAGTTTGGAGGTCTCTCAATAAACCAGAAATACATCTTCTAAATGACACAGCTATAACAACTTAAAGGACTCTGAGTCAACATTTCACAGAGAAACTTGCACATCAAGCTTATTGCAGCACTATTCAAAGTAACTAAGCTATGGAGCCCACCTAGATGTCCAACAACACAGGAATCAATAAGGAAAATGTGGCATATATACACAATAAACTTTTTCAGTCAAGGAAAAGATGGATAAAAGTAGAAATAATGATATCAAGTCAGTCTCATTCCATTTTATCTTATTGGTGCTTCCTATAGTCACATAAACTCAAGCATGTACATGTTTACAAAACTGATGGTATATGCTTTATGGTTTCTGTGAAATAGAAGTATTTGTGGATTAAAGAACATAAAAAATCTTTAATGCAAAACATTTTTCCAGTGTGTGTTTGTAAATGAGTTTACAAAATGCAGGGGACAACACTATGGCATGAAGCTGAGCCACAACAAATGATCTGGGGAAAGATTTGAAAGGAGAGGCAATTCCAGTAGACTTCAGCACAATCTAGATCAAGAGATACCAGATGAAGCATGTGAGTGGTATCAGAGAAGGGAGAACCGTGGACGACTCCATACAACAAATTCAGTCCACACAGTAACCCTGTAAAAAAAGTATTTTATTGCTCTTCACACATGAAGAAAGTGAGATTCCAAGAGCTGAGTACATCTCCTGGGGTGAGAAGGAGAAAAGCAGCAAGACACACTTTACTAAATTCAAAGAGAAGAGCAACATCTTGATGACTAGGAGCTGCTTCCTCGTTGTGGAACACCTTATGAACCTTTTCTTTCTTTTCTAACATTTTTATTGAGTTTTTGTGCATTTCACATAATAGATCTTAATCAAACTTAGATCTTATCTCCCCATACCCTGCCATGGCACCCGTGGATTTCATGCATCTGTCATATATGCTAAAGCCGATCTGGTCCAGGTTTTGTACCCCGATGTCCCTCAGTGCAAGTTCATCCTCTAGAGACTAGTCTATCTTTAAAGTCCATTGAAGAAGATCACCTCATCACGCTGCAGTAACCACTTAGCAGTAGTTCTTTGGCTAAGGTTGGGGTCTTTTCCCCATCTCCCCAGTTCTATGCTGAGTTTTGTCTGATTGTTGGCATGGGTTTTGTGCATGCTTTCATCGTTCCAAGTTCATATGAGCAAGTTTCCAGTGGCCTGAAAGCCTTTATTTCCTTATGTTCATGCATAAACCCTGCACTTTCTGCAACCCTCTTGCACATTGGTCCCTGAACCATGGGTGGGTGAGGTTTAATACAGAGGTCCTACCCAGGGACATGCCCTCTACAGTCTCTTGTTCTTTAAAATGTAACCAGTCATAGCCTTCTGTATGCATTGCTCTTTTCCGTATGAAGGAGCTTTCCTCATGAGAGTTAAGGGATATATTATTATTCTCTTTAACTCCAGTTCCACTATGTTCCATGAGCCTTAAGTGTAGAGGTTGCACTGTAGATGTGTCACTTAGGGCTGGGCATCTTTCAGACACATACTTTCTGTGTGATCAGGTGTGAAACTGTAATAGTCTCCATCTGTTTCAAAAGAAAAGCTTCTTTGATGAATGGTGTCAGTATACTTGTCTGTACTATAAGGATCTATATCTAGAATACAGTAAAGAATTTCATTTGTCTGGAGATAAGCCAGAGAGGGTTTTCTCTAGGATCTATGAACTGTTTTGGTTATTTCATTCAGCCACATATTTGTATTTTCTTGAGGTTCCATCACAAGTTTATGCCTATCCTCTTTAAGTTGAGTCACTTGTCTGTGTGTTCTTTAAGTTCTTTGATCATGTTTATGATTGTTCTTTTAAATTCTGCATCATGGGGTAACTTAAGGTGATTCTCATTGAGTACACTTCTGTAGGACTGGTGGGTTTTGTTGGGTACATAGGTTATTGTTCTTTAACATTATCTGTGTTTTTGCATTTCCATTTGAGCACATGTCTTTTGTTAGTTTTCTGTCTGATAGGAAATTGTAGTTTGCCTTTGAAGCTTGGTTCTGTTTATATTGTTGATGACGTTTGGTTGCTTTTTGCTTAGGTATGAAAAGTTAGTTGGTGTGTGCATCAAGTTCTCAGAGAGTAATAGAATGGTTTGGGTAGTAGGCAGGTCTGTGGTAGGCAGATCTGGAGGGGGACCAAGGGCAAGATGGGGATGAGACATCCTGTGGAGTGTCTAATGAACAAAGTTGGATAATTGGCCTAGTCTGGGTGCAAGGGATCAGGACACATCGGGTAGGTCTGGACTAAGAGGATAGTCTGGAGATCCGGGATGGAAAGTGCAGGCGAACATGGGCCCAAGGCTAGAAGGGGGACTCAGTGCAGAGGGGGTAGAGCTACTGAGACTGTAGGGGAATCAAGGTGCAATGGGCAGGTTCCAAGTTAACAGGGCAGTAGGCCAATCTGTGGCAGACAGATCAAAAGCCCAGGAACAACTTGGGGGTAGGGACGGCCTGGGGCGCTAAGTTGGAGAATTGAGGTAGTTTGAGTGTAGGGGATAAGGACTCAGCGGGTAGACCTGAACTGAAGGGTAGTCCAGGGATCTCGGGTAGAAATAACAGGTGGGGGCCTAGCCCAAGGCTAGAAGGGGAACTGAACGTAGAGAGAAAGCTGAGCTGCTCAGGCTGCTGGGGAATCCAGCCACCACGGGCGGATCTCTACTTTTTCAATAACAGATAAAATAGTCAACTGTATGTAGATTATATTTTAGTCCTGATAAACACTCTTATTAAATATGATCACTTTATTGTATTAAAAATATAGCACTACAGATATCACATAAATTCCCTACCAGGGTTTAAGCATGATGCATTTAGAGTTGAGAGAGTAGAACTGCTAAATATGAATAAATATGAACAGTTGATTTGAAGAGAGTAATATGGAATTGGTTCTTTCCACTGAAAGAAATGGAACTTAAACCCACCACCACTGTATGGTACTAAACACAGAGACTGCTGAGCAAAAGACAATGCAAATGTCTATTGCACCATCCAAAAGTAGACTTGCCATCAGTCAGACTAGAAACATGCTACCATGATGAAATCCGCTTTTCTGTTCAGTACACTGTGAACGTTGAGCAACTGTTTCTGACTATAAGTACGGTCCCTCCAATTTCACCAGGCATTCAAAGAATGGTTGTTAGAATCCCTAGGGAATTTAGTTTTATTTCTGTCATCAACGTCTAAGGAATTACCAAATTTGTTTTATATTATTAGACATTGAATATCACTTTGTTTATATTGATTCAGTCTTTTGAGGTCTACTAGAAAGGCTTCAAAAACCTACTTAAGAGTTCTTAAATATGTAACTCCATATATTTCTGTTCAAGTGGTTAATTTATTATAGACAAAGGGAATCAATCTAGAAATTTCAAATAAACAAGTAAATATGCTATTTTGACAATTAAATTAAATGTCCTGACAGGCAATATTGCTTCTATTCATTCTTGTATGTTTTTTACTTCTTATGATATGTATCAAAATAATGTCACATATAATATTTATTAAGAAGAAATTTCTGGATAAATTCTAGATAAACCCTGCACTATTTCAGCATTAAATTTCACAATAAATCCTCAGTAAATACTAGTGTTCTGCTGGAATTCCTGGTCTTATTCTAACCCTGAGCTTCATGAAAATGTATTTCTGTCCTAAGAAGATGCAGTTATAATGTGGAATGCTTACTCATTTAAGAATCATTTAAGAATTTCAATTTTGTGATGGAAAACAAGAAGCTTCAGTATCCAGGAAATGGAGGCCAACATATCTCATTACAACAGAGATGATAGTGTAGCCATCTTGAATAAATTCAATGAATTAGTTTAATGCATTTTAAATAGTCATCTAACTTGACAATATCTTAATCACACTGCATCCCATTAATGTCCAAATTGCATCCAAGCTGAACTTATTTCACAGATACTACATTCTTATGGTAAATGCAATCAGATATATTATAAAGAGAAAAGGACTGAAACAGGTTCTGATCAAGACTTCAATACTGGATTCCTATCAATTTAAATATTAATCAGGTCTGTGTTTTAAACATCTGTGTTTTCAGATGTAGTATCGACTGTGTTCCTCGACTAATTGAAATGTATTTTAGTTTATACCCAAACTTCTTGATTGATGATATATGATTGTGGCATTCTCTAATACAACTTTCTGTGAGAACTGCCTGAATTCAAATATTATTTTAAGCTATTGTTTAAGCAAGTCATCTGAAAAGTATTGCTTAATTTTCTTTCACATCGTCAGAAAACTATACAGTTCACATGTGTTCTGTCACTTATTTGTGGCCACCCCCACCTCAGGAACACTGTGACTATTTTTGGGGAGAGAAGTTCTACCATATGAGAAATGGATTTTAAAATTATGGCCATAAGCCAGGCGCAGTGGAGCACGCCTTTAATCCCAGCACTAGGGAGGCAGAGGTAAGTGGATCTCTATGAGTTCATGGCCAGCCTGATCTACATAGTAAATTCCAGGCCAGTTGGGTTACAGGGAGACCCTATCTCAAAAAAATAAAAAATATATGATCATAATTAAATATGCAGCCATCTCATTACTGGGTGTGGGTACAAAACTGGCCTAGTATATTTTTTATCCATTTATTTATAGCACTCTTCCAAAAAAAACACATGAAAAAGATACCACACAAGGCTGGAGAGATCGCTCAGCACTAACTACTCTTGCAGAGGGCCTGGGTTGGGTTTCCAGTAACCACATGGTTGCTAACAACTCTCTGTAGGTCAAGTTCCAGGAGATGGAATGTGCTCTTCTAACTCCTGAGGGCATTGCATGACATGGGTGCATTTATATACAAGCAGGCAAATACTCATATTAATTAATTAATTAAAAGATACTCTAGAGTTATATGAAAATGCAAACCTTTAAGCAGTCAGAATTTCAGAAATACTGCTTTATCACGCTCATGACAAAGGAAAGTGGTCTATGAAGAAGGCTTAAGTTTGTTTTTTTAAGAAAGGAAGAAAGAGAAAATGAAGGAAAGAAACTAGAAAAGAAGGAAAGACAGGAAGGAATTGTAAATCAAGGAGAAAAGTTAGAAAGAATGGAATTATTTAAAGTAAACCAAATGGATTTGGGGCGGGGGAAGTCTTTTTGAGCCAAGGTCTCCCTCTAGCCCCACCTGGCCTGGGAACTCACTATGTAGACCAGGCTGGCCTTGAACTCACAGAGATCCACCTGCCTCTGCCTCCTGAGTGCTGAAACTAAAGGCATGTCTCCCCACACCTGGCAGCAAACATTTTTTAGTGAGCAGTTAAGCTGTGGCAGTTCTAGGTCAGCAAGATGCCACAGTGGAAAAAAAGACTTGCCATGTGAGTTTGATGGCCTGAGACAGCTCTAGAAACCACAACAGAAGAGAGCTGTCTCTGAAAAGCTGTCCTCTGCCATCCACACATGTGCTGTGGTGTGCGCATAACATGCCCACACAGACATAGAATAATATGGTGGCAATTGTGGATTTCCATTTACCTTGTAACTTAATTGGACTAACATCCCATGAGATACTGGGGTCCATAAATTTTTAATATCTCAATTTCTGAAGAAAAAAATCTGGAAGTAATGCAAAGACCTCATATTATAAACTAGACAAACTGTATCATATTGTGTCATTCTTTTTGTTTTAGAATTTTTAATATGTAGATGATGGCTTCAGGGAGCTAAAGCTACAAATATAAAGAATCTGAGACATCAAACAAGAACCTGAAAATTTCATGGACTTTTTTGCTTAAGAGTGAGGTGGTGCCACAACATTTAATCAAGGTTTCCAACTAGGCAAGGCACTGCTTCATTCTACTGTAGTATACTTTGCTAAGCTGTGAAGATGAAAAGAAATCATTCTTCATGTTGGCAGTGTGTTTAGTAGGCTTTTAAAAAAATGTCCCTTTCTAAACCAGTTATTTTCTCTTAGCGAATTAACTGGTGAATTTTGTCCCTAGGAATGTGACTCCATAGAGAGGTGGAAAACATGTATCTACAAGGACAAACTCATAATTCTTCCATATTTGAACAACTGAAAACATATATACATCATATACGTGCACACAAATATTTGCTCATAGATTAATAGATTATAATGCATATCTTAAAAATAATGCCTGGATAAATTGCTATTTTTAATTTTAAGAGGAAAATTAGAAGTTAAAATATTTCCTTCAGTATTTGTAGTGCACTAGAGTCATGTGACACCACAGGCAAAGCTCTTTCTAAAGGAGATGATGTTCCTTGAAAGTGCATTCCAGCCTAATGAAAATCAGAACTTTCTAACAGAGAAAGCCTGTTTACAATATTCTGTCTCAGGATAAACATCTGCAGGGAGGTAGACTGCTGTCTAAGAGCACAGTTTAGCATTTGCACCTTACTGAGATTTCCCACCTTTCACCGGGGACTCTTTCATCTACTTTGCCATTGCCTAGACTAGAGATGCTGGACACCTTTTCACAAAACTGCTTGGTCTGCCTTTGAGAAAAGTGATAATTCTCCCTGACCTGATAACCCCTTAATAAATGCAATTTCAAACAGCTCACGTCTGTGAACAAGAGAATTAGCCTCTTTAGGTCAAAACACATTTAAATTCATTGAGACATAATATACCTTCAAATTTATAAATGAGAAATGTTTAACTAATTAAAGAATATCATTACCATGTCATCCTTCACTGTTTGAAAATGACAAACTAGAGAAGTTAATCATAATGTAATCAGTGATGGTTGGTTTCATTCTATATTAGTGAGACATAATGCAAATGAGTGAGGTTCCAAGAGAAGTTAATGAAAGAATTCCACTTCATAAGTAAAGGAAATGAAAGATGCCCTCTTTAATATTCATTATCAAGTGACTAAGCTAAAATTATTTTTTCTACTTTAGTTCAAAATATTCATAAAATAAAATAGTTTGTTCTCAATTCTATATGCTAGAATGATGGAAGGCAATTAATGATATTATTATTTTTAGTCTCCCCAATAAATATAAGTTGGATATTATTACTGTCATTTACAAGTGAGAAATAAAGCTTGAGGTGCTAAATTACTTGCTCAAGATCAACCATCAATACATGGTAGAAAAGAAATGAAACTGGATCTCAGGGAGGTCCTTGTGTGTGATAGCCTTATTTTACACATATGGTTTCAGCTTGCCTTCTTCCTTCTTTCCTTTTTAATCTCAGCCTGCCTCAGTTCCCAACTGTATATCCAAAAGGTAAGTAGTGGGAGATCTACCCAACAGTGCATTCTCTGCTATGCCCATTCCTTCCAGAATGCATTTTCTTAAATAAACAGGAGGGTGATAGTCATTAATCAGTTTATTAAACACACATTAGTCATTTAATGTGCGCTAGGTATTGTATTTAAGTAACAAGAATAAAATGATGAATCAGGCATCATCTGAGAAGGAAATCATTATAATTATATTAATTTAATAGTATATACGCTTGTTATTAAAGAATTTCTACATATTTTATTCTGTTGGCAAATATTTTGGCAGGTCTTTTGGCTAGAATAAATTTACCATAATGTGTCTGCCTTCCAGTAATATATTTGAGTTATTAGATAGCATCAGACCATCTCCAGTTAGCATCATCAGATTGTTAAATAAATTACCAAATTTCCCAAATCCATTAGTGTTCCTCCTAAAAATAAATGTGTTTAAAGAAATTACTACTTAAATGTAGTAAATTTGTCTCCTCAGATACTTAACTTTTACTTTAAAAGGCACTCTATCACTCCTTGTTCTGGTATATATTCTTCTCATCCAATTTGGCTGAACTGTGTCAAGACAAAGTACAGGACTAGACTAGAAGAAAAATGGCACATTCATGGAGCCAGTGTGTGTAGAAGCTCAGCACACTGGCAGGTATTCAGGAACAGTGATCACATCAGAGCTAGATCAGGCATAGTATTTTTGTGCTGGGGCAGTGGCTGACTGGATAAACTGCTTGCTGCACAATAAGGAGGACCTGAGTTTGGATCCCCAGAACCTATGTCCAAGTTAGGCACAGGAGCTTCTCCACAGCACGAGTGCCGGGGGCGGGAAGAGAGTGAAAACTGTAGACAGGAAGATGGCAATGGCTCACTGGCTAATCGGTCTAGTAGAAATGGCAAGTTTCTGAGACATCCTCTCTGGAGGAGGAGGAGGAGGAGGAAGAGGAAGGGAAGAAAGAAGATGAGTAGTAGTAATATTAATAATTATAATAATATTGTGGAAAGTGATAAAGAAAGATACTCAAAGTTGCCCTCTGATTTCCATACATGCACACACAGGTATGCACACCCACACATACAGGTGCATACATACATGTACACCACACACACACACACACACACACACACACACATACAAGAATACCACCTTACATCATTTTCTAGTTTAGAATCATCTTTATGAGGCAGGACCTTCTCATTTAAAGTAATCCTTTGTTGATGGCTATGTTCTGTCTTTTATCCTTTGAATTTTTTAAATTTTTATTTGTCATTTTTATTTTATGGGTATGAATATATTGTGTGCATGTATGAATTGCACTTATGTCATACAATGCCCAAGGAGGTCAGAGAGGGTGTCATATCCCTTCGAATGGAATTATGGACGGTTGTTAGTCGCCATGTAGGTGTTGGGAATTGAACTCTGCAAGAGCAGCCAGTGCTCTTGGATGCTGAACCAATTCTCCAGCCCCTGAATCTTTTATGATACATTTAAATGATTGATCCAGGCATAGTAAATATGTTTATAAAAACAGCACTATATGAATTAGCAAAGTTATGCAGTGTATATTTTAAATTATTGCACTTATCTAAGTTATTGTGCTTATCTAAGACTTTTAAACGGCACAGGAAGAAAGAATAAAGTTTTGCAACTTCTTTGAAATTGCAAAATTTAATAGTAGGGTACAACAAATATCTGAAAATATATCACTTCTCAGATCTATTAATCAAGTTAGCTACACTCATATTCACATTTTAATAAGCACTTCTTTTATTTGACTTTCAATCTCAGAATAGTTCAACATCTTAGAAGTTATACTAAAAAAAGAACATTTGTAAAGCAGTCGGTTTTTATCTCCTTAGAATTTTGTGCAGCAAAGGCGTTTATATTTCTTTCCATATTTTATACAGAGGTGCAAGAAGTACGCAGCCTCTTACTGGTCTGGATCCTCAGATAATGTGTTTTCAGAGGATAAGCTTATTTTATAGAGACAATTGGGTCATTTTTTTAAAACATCATGAGAATAAATAAAACTTCAAAATATTAAGTATATTCAAGTTTTTAATTTCCAACTAGTCTACCATCTAATAATTGATAATTTTATGTTTCGATGTGAAAATTTCCATTGTCTAAATTGTCATATCTCACTCCTAGTTTCTAAAATTAATTCCAAATTTGATGAACTTTATGTCCTCCTGAATTCATATACCTTATTTTGTTATTCTATAATTGTATTAATTTTCTATTGTTATTACCAAAAACAATCACAAATATAATAGCTTAAAATAATATCATTTATTTTCTCATGATTCTGTAGGTCAGAAGTCTGAGTAGACTTAGGTGTGATTTATTTTTTGGATCTTCTAAAGCACAAATCAGATGTCACCCAGCTCTTGACTAGACCTCTGGGAAAGTATTTGCTTCCAGCCTCCTTCTGGCTACTGGCAATACTTAGTTGCACGCATTTGGAACACTGTAATTCCCAGTCTCTCATGGGACTGCAGGTAGGAGCAGCTCTTGAGGATTAGAACTCTCTGACATTACACATGGGCACTGTATGCCAGCTGTGATTTGTCAGCCTCTCCCTGCCCTTGGAATCATTCTTCATTCTTCTATTCCTACAAACCAGCCAGATAATTTTTTCTCCATTTCAGGATTTAAGTGATTAGCTCAAGCCAACCTGTTTGAGCTATCATAATCTGTTAAATTCAGTAGCTCAATTACATGTGAAAAATGCCTTTGTCCGTGCTAACATACTGTATTCCTATTTCCTGAGGATTAGGGAATGTACTTTTGTGATGATTAGTTTTATGTGCCAATTTTCTGGGTTGAGGCATGTCCAGATAGCTTGTAAGGCATTATTCTTGGGTATGTCTCTAAGGGCATTTGGAGAACGGATTAGCATTTGAATCAGGTTGTGCAAAGAGCAGTCCTTACCTATGTGGACAGTTATGATCTTGCTAATAAAACAAAAAAGCGAGGGAATGATAAATATCAACTCTTTCTCTCTCCTCCCCTCTCTCCCTCCCTTCCTGCCTTTTTCTCCCTCCCTCCCTCCCTCCCTCCTCTCTCTCTCCACACCTCTAAGCTAGAATAGCCATTCTCCATTCCCTTTAGATTATTGAGGCTCTTACTTCTCAGGCACTTAGAACTCTAGAACTTACACCAGCAACAGTCCAATTATCAGGTCTTCTTTATTCTTCCACTGGAACTTGCAGCCTTGGGCTTCTTAAATTCCCAGAATCTCAGGCTCAGGCTAAATTAACAACATTTGCAATTCCTAGTTTTCAGTCTTTCAGACAATAATATACTGTGAAATTTCTTTGTCTCTACAGTCCTGGGAGCCAATTTCCATAACAAAACTTTATATATGTATTTATTACGTTTCTCTGAAATATCCTAGTATAATATTTTGGCATCATTAATCTGTCTACCATAGCAGTACACTATTTTTTTTCACAATTTAACATCCTTGAAATAGGATGAATCTTAAAAGCTGTCGTGTATCGAATTCTAATTGGCAACAATATGCACTCGTGTTCTACATAATATAGCAACACATATTACCATAAAATGTTAATCTATGAAGCATAACAATTTATTTTATGCTACTCTTAAATGTAGCAGAAACACAAAAATATCTAAGATTAATCCTGAATAAATACCAACTCTCCTTATAGAAAAACAGATTACTGAACTGGTAAAAAAAAAAAAAAAAGAAATGTTTCTAACTGGACACTATACATACACAGATTCAAATGTACTAGTAATCAAAGAAATAACCATCAAAAAAACCTTCAAATTTCCATCTGCCAAGCTAGAAAATTTTTGAACACGTGATATTTTTAAGACAAAAACTAAATATGTTTGAAGACATAAACGAGTTTGGAAGCTAATTCTGCAGATATTTCATCCAACTTAAGTCTTCACCAGAGACAGAATCACAAATGGCTCCAACCCTAGTGATGTGCCACAGTTACCATTTCATTCGCCATGACAGATTGCTGCTGCACCCTCCATCAAGGACTTACTGTCAGGTAAAGTGACCGTGAACATTGCTAAGACCACAGTAGTGCCTTCAATCAGGTCGAGCTGCTGCAGATAGAGCAAGTTTGCAAGTAAATCTTGGTAGTTAAGCAATACGAAGACATTACAGACTACATAGTACATGTACCCAAGAAGTATGAGTGCTATCCTTGTGGTATTGTAGTTTGGCCAATGTCATCACATACTTCTGAACCCTTACACGCACCTATGCTTTCAAAGAAAAATACAAGTGGGTTTTCCTGGCTGGTGTGAACAAATGAACTGAATTTTGGTACTACTTCTCAGGAAACCTGGCCTCAGGTGGTGCCACAGGGGCCAAATCTTTGAGTTTCTGTACCTTCTTGATTTTGCCTATACTCGTCTAGCTGATGATATGATAGCTGCCCGGCTATTGTCTACAAATCTCATGAGGGTAAGGGCTGTACTAATGCTTTGATGTATTTGTGTAGGGCAGTAGCATCAGTAGCTATGACACTGGAAAAGAGACACTTCCGGATCTCGAAATACTCACATTTTTATCAGCTGTATGTGTGACTGCACATTCTGCCACCACCATTCCTAGTTTGACATCTATTCCTTTGACATTGTTTCTGACCACATAATGATACAGCCAGAATGCAAAGAAGTTGATGCCAGGTACAAAAGCATGCTTGACTGCTGGAGAAAGATTTGTGGTGAAGGAAGCAAAGCTTTCTTCAGAGATACATGAGCCGTGTTCTCTGAAGCATCTGTGGAGCTTTAGAGCTTACCTTATACGACAAATCAGAATGTTTACATATTTCATAGGCCCCCTCTCTCACATCTCCTGTGAACAGCACACTCTGCTATGTGCTTGAGCACATCTTGAAACATACTCTCTGGGCTGTCTAGTTAAAAATAAGAAGTAATATTCTAGTGAGCACTCTTTCCTTAAAGTCATTTCCATGATGGTAAAAATAATAGGACTCAATACTATTTATATTTTAAACATATTTTAGAGAAAATTTGAAAAAATTAGGGCAAGAAAAGGAAATTTCTTCAATGATTTTAACTCTGGAAATTTTTACTACAAAACTATTTAAAGGCCTATGTAAAGATATATGTAATTATTTAGTGTGTGTATAAATGTATACATATACATATATGATATATTGATGCATATGTTTATGTACAGTTTGTTGTAATCATATTTACATTAATGAGCAACTGGAAACAAACTTCCTGTTATCAAATAATTTTGATATCTTCATTAAAGAAACATGATACATCTTCAGAAGGAGGACTTTCCAGGCCAAACAGGGTGATGCTGTGTCAGAATCTCTAATCAGAGAGGAAAACATGCATGGAATATAAAACATGGAATAGAGGTCATACAACAGGAGGCTCACCAACTTAGAGAAAGGAAGCATTAGACATTCATAGGATGTATCTTTGGTATCAGAGTCTAGTGAGTCCCCCGGACTCTGAATGTACTACCATCCCCATCCTCGGCAACCTTTCTCCTTCATTATTTCCTTTAACTTCTGTTTTATTACAAAGCCAAATCTTCACTCCATCATCATTTTATTTAATTTATTTTGCATGTGTGTATGTATATGATGGGTGTGATATATGTGCATGTGTGTGTGTGTGATTGCCTATAGGGTGCAATTCTATGTGCATGCCAAGGCCAAAGGAGGGCATCAGATGCCCTCATCTGTTACTGACCACCTTATTCATTTGAGAAAGAGTCTCTCCACCAACCCAGGGATCACATTTTTGGCCTGACTACTAGCTAGCAAGCCCCATGAGTATTTCCATCTCAGATCCCATCAGTACTGTGGTTACAGGCCCTGTGAGTGAGCAGCATACCCAGCCTGTTATATGGGTTATAGGATCCGAACTCAGGTCTTCATGTTTACCCAGCAAGCACACTTAATCTCTGAGCCATAGCTCCAGACCTGATCCATTATCATTTTAAGATGTTGAATTCACTATAATCAAATACATATATTTATATACTCAGATACTGTAAAGACAAATGAATAAGGTACGGCAGGTGCAATACCATCCCTCTTTTTTGTTTCCATGAAGCTTTCACAGTAGATTTTATGTGCAGTAAACAGTAAAGAACTGGGAGACAGCTGGTACAAAGACCCCAAACTGAGAGCAACTGTGTGGTGACCAAATGAATTAAGACAACATAGAGGAAATATATTTGTCTGAGGGGAAGTAGAAGAACATGAGACTGTCAGGGGTAAATCAGGTAGGACTTCCTATGCCAGCATATTAGTTGTGAGGAAGTATATACTATAAATATTTAATTATTATTTTGAAGAATTAGTCTATGATTTGAAAGTAAACTGCAGTGATGGACTTGGGATACTTGCAGGAAGTTCTTATATAATATGGTAGATATTATACTATACAAAGTGAAAGAGAATTGCACCCACACAGGACATGTTTTAGAACAGCTCCCTTTTGACTGGAGAGATGACTCAGCAGTTAAGAGTGCTTGCTGCTCTGGCAGAGGAACTGGGTTCAATTCCCCAGCACCCACGTGGTAGCTAACAACCATTCATAACTCCAGTTCCAGTCATTCATTGCAACTCGTTTCTGTTTCCAGCCCATATGCAGTTTCAGCGTGCAGAACCACTCTGTTTTGTGTCTGTCTCATTATCACTAGCAGGTGCTTATCCCTTAAAAGCTAGACTTATTTTCCCCAGATTCTTTTTGGTTTTATTCTCAGTATCTTGCAAACATCAATCTAACAACTTCTGATCTGTGTTCCCAGCACAGATATAATTCTCCTAACAGCTCAGTCTGTATACCCAACTGACCTCTAAGCGCAACGATTGAATCAAAACTCAAATTTCATTTTTATGGCCCAATTCTGCATTTTCACTTTCTTCCTCTCTGGAATACTCCTACCATCTACTTGGGGCTTATAATAAGTTAAATAGGGGGCCTTGGTTTCCAACAGGCCAGAAGAGTACTATGTGCAGGGAGGCTGCCTAGAACGCCTTGACTTAGCACCCCTTAACTTCACACTTTGCAAACATGATTTGATTGGGACAATGCACTGATGCCCAATACAATCAAAACTTTAAAAGGCCATTATAGCTATTGACTATAGCCCAGTTACACAACCAGCCTATTGTTGACATATGAATGCATAAAGAATATGTGGGATATAAACACAGTGATGTTTTATTCACTACA
This sequence comes from Eospalax fontanierii, assembly GCA_035773235.1. Taxonomy (NCBI): domain Eukaryota; kingdom Metazoa; phylum Chordata; class Mammalia; order Rodentia; family Spalacidae; genus Eospalax; species Eospalax fontanierii. The sequence continues at coordinate 12,211,672 of CM069527.1, forward strand.
ATAATAAAGGAACTATGTCATTTTCAGGAAAATGGGTAGAATGATGTCATGATGTTAAACAGAATTAGGAAAACAGAGGTTAAAGATCTTCTCTCATATGTTGATTCAAAACTTAAATATATATAAGACACGAAAACAGAAGAGGGACTATTTAGGAGAAGGAAGAAGATAAGAGGATCGGTGACTGGGAAAAGAACTAAGAAAGGGTAACAAGGGTGACTATGGCTCTTGCAGTCTTTCTGCCCCTTCTACTCAATGGCTCCTGATCCTTGGGTGGAAGAGGTTTGAAATAGGTGTCCTATTCTAGGTTAAATCCTCTTCAATCTCTTGTTCTCTGAACTTTGGCAGTTATAGCTTTCTGGGTTAACTATCATCTGCTTCATGATGAAATGCTGCTGGTGAGAGTTAAGAGGTGTGTTGATGATCATTCCTCTCTTGTTCTGCCATGTTCTCTGAGGCTTTGGTATAGAAGTTGCATTTTGGATATGTCATTAAGAGTTGGGCATCTCATACACACGTATATTCTCTGTGATTGACCAGTTGTGGAATTTTGTAATAGCCTTCATCTGTTACAAAAAAGAAGCTTCTTTGATGAGTGGTGAAATGTACACTTGTTTGTAAATATAAAGGCGTACATTTAGAATCCAATAGGAAATTGCATTGCTTTAGGGGTGTGACAAATGTAGGTTTTTCTTTAGGGTCTATGACCTCTCCAACCATGTGTATTTACTAAGTTTACAATATCACATATGAGATCCCACCCACTGAGTGTGTCTTAAGTCCAGTTAGACAACCAACTAGATAAAGGTGCTACTACTGCACCAGTAGAGATTATCCGCTGTGCTGGTCATTGTTGTGGTCCATAGACTTTACAACTGGATGGAATCACTGAATGGTTTTCTCTCTTAGCAGTGTGTATTCTATCATCTGATACTATGGAAACTAGTCTTCAGGTAGGAGACTTCCAGATCAGTTCCAGCTCCTTTACTCCTTTACTGGGAGTCTGTTGGATTACCCTGATCAACAACTAGAAGAGGGGTTACCCTGCTTGGCACTGTGGTTTTATTATATAGCTTTCAACTCTGTAATATGTGTGTGATATGTGTGTGTACGTGTGTGTGTGTGTGTGTGTGTGTGTGTGTGTGTGTGATGTGTGGTGTGTTTCAGAAGGCTTTTTAACTAGTATATTCACCTCTGGTTTTTCACATCACATAAGCATTATTTACCGCTCCTCTCTTTCTCCCTTTATAACCATCCTTATTCCCTCCACAATTAAAGTTTCCAGTATTTTCCCTAGGCCCCCCGCCCTGGTAACACCTGTCTCTTACTAGCCTCCTCTCTCAAACTCCTTTTTTTCCATTTTTCTGGCTCCTATGGTTACATCAGAACATATACTCACATGTAAGGATTTGGAGCTAAAATCCACACATGAAAGAGAAAATACATTGCTTGTTTTTCTGAGTCTGTTACTTCACTTAATATAACCTCTACTCTGAGTTAAACTCCATGGTGTAAGTGGACCACATTTTCACTATCTATTTATCACTTACGGGGCATCTAGGTTGTTCCCATTTCCTAGCTATTACGAAAATAGCATCAACTACATGACTGAACAAGTATCACTCTATTGAGTCCTTTGGGTATATGCCAAGGAGTGGTATAACCAGATCTTATGGTAGATTTCGTTTTGGTTTTTTAAGAGTTTAATCACTGCTTTCCACAGTGGCTGCACCCGTGTGCAGTCCCACCAGCAGTGAGCGAGGGTTCTCCTTTCCCTGAGTCCTTGCCAGCACTTGCTAGCTTTTTTTTTTTTTTCCTCTTGATCTTAGTCATTCTGACTGGGTTAAGGAAATCTTGATTTGCATTTTACTGATTACTGAGGATGTGAAGCATGATTTCAGGTATTTCTTAAGCAATTTTATTTATTCTTTTGAGAGATCTCTGTTCCAATCCATGGGACATTTTTAATTGGGTCATTCGATTCTTTGGTTCTTCGTTTTTGAGTTCTTTGTCCTGGATGTTAATCTGCTGTCAGATGTTTATCTGGCAAAGATTTTCCCCCATTTTTGGCTTCTTCTTCCTCCAATTGGCTGTTTCCTTTGCTGTACAGAGGATTTTCCATTTAATGTGCTCCTCTGTCAATTGTTGACCTGAATTCTCTGAAATATTTTTATAGTTTTGACTTTTATTTATTAAAAAAAAAGAACTGGAACAATTAGTTAATATTATCAACCTCATAGTCATTTTCCTTGTTTAAACCCCCACAGATGTCAAATCACTTAAGATGAAGACAGAAGAAGAGTTTCCGGGATGAAACAATGGTCAAGAACTCTGGCTTTCAGGCCGTTAGTAGGCCAACTCCATAGCAATTTGAGGAATGCTACTGTAAAAAGGAAAGTAGCAAAATACAAAAATTGAAAGATCATCAAGAGATAGAACTCACATAATTCTCAGAAGTTCCCTGGAGCCCAACTGAAGGCAAGCATCACACTTTGTCATGATGAAACGGAGGGCACCATGGGCTTCTGCCACATCTACTGGAAAAATGAAGGCCGTTCTTAGAGTCCAGCTGAGGTGGTTGATGACAGTGAGGAAACACAGTTTTCCAGGCAACTGGGCAGTTATGCATATAAACTAACAGCAATTGTAACAGCATGCGTAAGGCCCATTCAAGATTAAGCCAGAAAATCCCAGCACAGAACGGGGGAGGTAGGTGAGAAGCCTCAACTTTACCAGAGGAATTGTTAGCAACCAGTAACTAGATAGTGAGAGAAGAGTTGGTTTTCTTTAAAGGTGTGATGGTAGACACATCACCCAGACTCCAGTGGATGGATGCACATTGAAGGATATTCAGAGACAGAAATGTGGGTAGAATAGGCCTTAAAATATATGATACAGTATGTGAAATCTGTTGGGGACTGTAAGAGGGTACAGAAGGGAGAAGGTCTAAATAGGCTAGAAATATTGTATGAAATTTGCCTAAATTCAATGTAAAAATAAAGATTGACTATGAGCAAAGTAAATGATATACATTCATGAAAGTATCACCATAAAACAATATTTACATGATGAATATATGCTAATTTAAAAGGCCATTGAGTTCGCCCCCTTAGGCTCTTCCCCTCTTTATATGAGATGCCTCAGGGAAGGCATTCAAGGAAGCCTACAAGCATTTGGAACAGGAGTGGTTCCAGCTGTTCCTGTAAGTGAAGTCAGTGATGCCCAAGTTACAGAAGCAACTAGATGAAGAAAAAAAAAATGCACACTGATATAGAGCTACAAGATTTGGGTTGTTATTTAGCAAAATCCAGCTCATGCAAAAACCAAATAAAATTGTCAGCCATTCCTGACTCTCCTGATAGTCACAGGAAATATCTACTGAAATATCATACTGGTTTTGCTTTCTCAGTATTGCTTGTATCTGACTCCACCTCTGTTACCTCATTGCCCTTATCCCCTCTGGATATACTCTACATTTATCACTGATCTCTTTAACTTTGTTATGTTCCACACCCACCCCATTTTCCTCATTGGTGTTAGACTAATCTTCCTGAAAGGCAAACTGGTCACATCATTATAGACTCTATAATGCTTCAAGAGCCATACATTAGCAAGTTATCAGTATGTAATCCACATTACTAGGCACATGTCAGTTGTTTGTTTGTTTGTTTTTAATATGGACTCTTTGTAATTCTTTGTTTTTGTTTCTTAAGGTGGTTTCTCATGCACACCTTGAACTAAAGCAATACCATGTTCTTTTCACTTAGGTGGTTCTCAGTGTACCTCACCTCTTTGTGAGATTTTCATGTCCCCTCAGACCTCCTATGCCTGCATAATCCAAAGTTGTAGCCGAACTCTGGCCTTCCTCAGTCCATCTGACCTTACCAAAATCACTAGAATGTTGTTCATATGATCAGAGCAATCCATGATTGTCTTTATTAGAACCCATTTGTTCTTCAAATTCAGTTAAGATAAACTTTATTATATCGACTTGTCTGTTGCCATTTCTTCTAACAAGCAAGTATTCTTAGGGTCTTGACTGTAGTTTTTATCTTTGTGCCTTCGGTATAATGTAGAGTCGAAAACATCAGAAAAATAATCAGGGTGCAAGTGAATTCAAGAAAATAGGAATTCTTAGAAGAGAAAACTGAGGCCAATAACCAGTAGTTTTCTTGTTGTTGACTAAGCAGGTAATGGGTATAAAGTCATCTGCTTTACCATGTTGACTTCTTGGTAAGCATTTCTTTTTTTAATTGGTGTGTATGAGTGTACAGCCTGCGTGTATATAAGTGAACCCGTTGTTGTGCAGTGCCCACAGAGGTCAGAAGAGGGCATTGAATCCTCTGGAACTGTAGTTACAGATAGCTGTTAGCCATCATGTGGGTGTGGGGAATGGAACCCGTGTCCTCTGCAAGAGCAACCAGTCCTCTTTTAACTGTTGAAGCATCTCTCCAACCCTGGTAAGCATTTCTAAAAAGAAAATCTATTATTCTCAGCAATCACAAAAATCTCAAAATATACATTACTAAAATAATGAGATTTAAGTATATCTGTTAGGGTTTGTTTTAAAATATTATGGCACAGAACAAGATATTTATCTTGAAAACAGCCTACTCCTTAAGGTCCATATCTGTTGGATGTTATATAGAGGATCCTTCAGCTTTGAAAAATATTAAAGATAAAACAAGTTATAATTAAGCAAGCAAGAGTAAGTTCATCCTTAAGAGAACACTGTTTTAACATAGATAATTACATTTTCACTATGTCTACATATTAGGTATAACTCAGTTGCCAAACCAAATTAATTTCAGCAGTCCCTCTCTTTTCTCTCTCCTTAAACCTTCTTTCTTCACAAAATTATTGCAGACTGTCCTAGTTTGATTTCTAGGATAAAACAATGAACAAAACAAACTTGAGGCAGAAGGGTTTATTTCATCTTACACTTATAAGCCACCATCCATATTTAAGGGAAGCTTGTGCAGGAACTCAGGACAGGAACCTAGGCAGGAACTGGATTTCAGACCATGGAGAATTGCTACTTACTGGCTTATTTATCTGGTCCATGTACAGCCTGCTTTTTGTACAACAGAGGAACATCTGCTCAAGGATTGTACCACCCACAGTGGCCTGGGCCCTCCCACATCACTCAACAATCAAGAAAATGCCTCACAGACAGACTTACAGGGCAATCTGATAGAAATTCCCAAGCTGAGGTTCCTTCTTCCCAGAAGTGTCAAGTTGACAACTAAAGCAATCCAGCCAAAGTAATCCCTTGTCAACATGATGCACAAACTCATCACTGTTAAACCATAACTTTTCCATTTCTTGTCCCCACAATCTCATATGGATATTAACATCAGAATATTAAACCCAACATAACTATAAAAGTCTCACAGTCATTAAAAAATTCAAACACTTTAGAAGTTCACAGTCATTTTTAAAAGTCCCTTACTGTAAACTTCTTTAAAATCCAAATCAAGTTACATGTTATCTTATTTCAAGAGGGAAGAACCAGAGCAAAACCAAAATCCAGCAACTTAGCTCAAAGTTTTACATCTTGGATTAACTCATGATCTTCTCGGCTCCAAAGGACTTGGGCGGCTCCGTTTCTCTGCTCTGCATGCAGCTTGTCATGAACCTTGAGGTCAACTCCACACCACACCTTTGCTTGGCCTTGATAGTCATCCCATAGTCTTGGCATTTCTACTACATCCTGGAGTCCTTACTAAAACTGCGGCTGCACCTTCACCATGGCCTTTCCTGGCCTCACCTGATGCCAAGTCTCGTATTCTCTCTTTGACCCCATCAATCCTGGAGTCTCCATCACAACGAAGACTAAGACTTCACCAGTGGCCACTCCTAGCTTCACAGGGTGCCAAGTTTCAGATTCTCTCCAGAACTCCTTCATGCCTTCAAAGCCTGTACCATGACTCTTACACATTACTAAGTTCAGCTACCAGCTTGAGAATCAGCCTTGGTTCCCCACTGGACCACAGCTTCTGACCTGGAGTGAGTACTTCCCAGAAGATTTCACCTCAATGATGCTAGTCTCTTAGTCCCAACTGATCTTTCATCCCAACTAACCAGCATCAACTGTCTCAGTAAAGCAAAGGTTTCACTTCAGAGGTGTTGGTCTCTTGTTAATCACACAGATTCTTCAGTTCTAGCCAATCAGAAACCACAGATTCTCAATTCAAAATATCACACCAATGACCCTGTTAGGGTTTTGGTGGATCCTCAAACTTCCCTCTGAAACTTCACAAGCCAGACCTCCATTACCTGCGAGTCTCATAGCTCCCATGGCGCAGCTCACTAAGCTCTAATCACTCATGGCTCTTCCAGTCCAAAGTTCTAAATCCACCTACAATCCTCCCTGAATCAACATGGTCAGGTCCAGCACAGCATACCACACAATCCTGGTACCAATTTCTGTTTTAGTTAACTTCTCTACTGCTGTGATAAAAAAACATGACCAAAAGCAAGGTCGGGAGGAAAGGTTTTATTTGGCTTACAGCTTACAGGCAAGTTGAAAACTAAAGCGGTCCAGCACACAGGCCTATTCTTATTTTTAATCAACTCAGTAAAACTCATGGATTTCTTCATTCCTTGATTCTTCAGTATTTTAGTATACTTTTAATATTACATCATTTAATGTATCACTATTGATCAGTGTACTTAAAAACTCTGGTCCCTGCTTACAATTTGTGTTTATATGTATACATGCCTAAACTGTGTATATGATAAATCTGTATACCTAAGACTTTTTTAATTCCTTGAAAGTAGAAATTATGTGTTCCTATTTTTAATTATCCTCTGTCTTACATCAGGCCTCATGTTCCTAGATTTCCTCAGTTAGCCACTAACTGAACTCTCCAGAATTGTTATAACATTCAAAAAGACATAAAATTATGTAGTTACAAGATAATTAGTTTAAATCTCAAGCACTAAAATCAAGAGAATGCACAGGGTTTTGATAAAAAGCTGGAAGAATTCTGGAGTCTCTGTCATGGTACAGTTCTGACACTCCCTCAGCACACGGTCTCCTCTGCTGATCATCTTACAAGTCACTGCTGTGTCTCTGAAATACTCTAGAATTGTGCTCACATTAATTTGAGGATATTAACATTCCTATACCTCATTCTGGGAGAGGCCCTTAAGAAATGATGAAGCACTAATGATGATTCATGGTCAAATAGTATTTCCAAAGAATAAATGTCGTTTTAAGTTTCCTTTGTCCAGGCAGCTAGCGGCATTTTTGATGTTGTGCATCTGACTAGTGAAGAGCACGCTGGTGGTGTTGACAGTGAGAGCAGCACTGTTATATTCTTTGGGGTTTTATAATTCACTAGTTCGTCTTTACTAATATGCTCATCTTTACCACACGATCAAAGATTGTGTACGTATTTGTGCATCAAGTTAAAGTTTCTGTTAATTTTTTGTAATCTAGTTTGTTTTCACAAAATTAGTCATGAGATATTTTATATTAGACTTGGTACTGGCTTATAAAGATGAAATAGAATACTATCCCAGGTTTTAAGAATTTCTTATACCAGAAGAATTAATGCCGAATATGGAACTGGATTGTAATGAGAGATTATCTCACAATGAAAGGATTACAAATACTTTATAGAAAAAGAAGCTTTGGGACTTGACTGTGCATATCTTCGAATAGCAGGGGCAGAATTAGGACTACAGCCAGCAATGGTGGCTCACACCTTTGACCCCAGGACTGGAGAGGCAGCAGTGGGCAGGTCTTTGTGAAATCAAAGCCAGCCGAGGCTACGTAGTGAGTTCCAGGCCACGTGGAGTTACAGGGAGACCCTGTCTCAAGAATAAATAAATAAATAAAGATGAGGAGCACAGAACACTGAATCTGTTTGCCACGAACATGACCAAGTAGTCAACAAATACATGTTAACTAAGTATTAGTAATTGCCTCACATTTCCATTTTATCTTAAAGAAAAGCTGTGATGTTTCTCCTCTGAAAGGCTATGCAGAGTATTAGACACATTTTGTTTTATGTGTTAAACAAAAGATGGACCTTGAAAATAATGGTCTTGACAGAATAAGACTTTATACTCTATGAGACTTGTTAAGTCAGCATAGCATAAGACTCTATATTCTTCTATGTTCACCTCTTTCCTAAAGTGTATCTATGGGATGAGGAACCCCACAGATTTCGGTCTCTGTTCTCAGTCACTTAATTCTGGCACTCCATCCTCCACTTACTCAGCACATATCAGACTCCTCGTTATTCCCTCATTTGATCCTATTCTTTTCTTTCCCTGAGATAAGGTCTCAGGTAACCTACACAGACTTTGAATTCACTATTTATCCAAGTATGACCTTGAACCTCTGATTCTTCTTCCTTCTCCCAAGGAGTGGGTTACAGGTACCTGCCGCTTTGTCTTGTTTATGCAATAATGGGAACCAGCACAAGGTTTCACGTGTGCTAAGAAAGCACTTTACTAACTGATCTATGTCCCTTGCCCTGACCTTATTCTTGCTATAATTGATTATTCTCTTTCAAATTATTAGCATTAGCATTAATAAAGTATATCTCTTAAGATTATAACTGTTATTCAGCATGTTTAAGCTCAATTGACTGTGGCTTTTGTGTGTATACATGTGGTTATGAGGAATAGTTAGATGATTTGGGCTATTTCGAAGTCATTCCACATGAGTCTGTGTATCATGCTTCATTGACTTTCTGACACACCAAGTCATTTAGAATTTAAATATACAGATCATTCCCTTTACTAGAAAATATATGCATGTCCTATCACAGCCCAAATGCAGAGTTCCAAAACTTATTAAAACATTTAATATATGTTCTGAAATTCTATTTTCAAAATCAAATTAGATAGCATGAGTCACTAATTTTTGTCCCTTCATTCTGAAGTCACTAGAAAACCATTATTTTATTTATTTATTAAGTTCTAAAGCTCAGAAGTATGTTCTTCTAATGAAAGCTTATAACTTACTTATTATGAAAAATGTCAGATAAACTTGTGTTTAAATCCTAGCTTTATCATTTATAACCTGTGTGATCATACTTACACAAAGTATTTAAACTCATTTGAATTTTGGGTTCTTTTATCATAAAACAAAAATATTCCTAATTCACAAGACACTTTTGTATGAAAGAATGTCATCCATGATTCTTATGTTAGGGTCTTGTGACAACTGTTTTCTGGTTTCTGGATTCTTAACTGTACTTTAGAAGTGTAATTCTTTACATTCTCTAGAGAAAACCCAGATTGAAACTATATATTTCAGAAGGGAGATATAAAATGAACTTCATTTTTCAGTGAACTGTTTTCTGATCTGTCTTCTTGAACATTTAGAGTGTATGCCCTGTCACATCCTGTGACTTGTGTCCTCATCTCCAGATGCACATATATACATAAGAATGCACGCAATGTGATTTGAGCAATAAAAGACTCACCAAATTTCAGTTCCCTAATACAATGCTATCTACTTGTGACCTATCTAGCTAATCCCCATCACCTGATCTCTGATCTTTTCAATCTTGCACTGATTTCCTCCCTCCCCCATTTTTCGGTCCTCTCTGTTCAAAACTTCTTTTTAGGTGCCTTTTTCTGCCTAGTAGCCCAGAAAGCCTGCCATAAGAACTGATGATGAGGTACTTCCTGCCAGCTTTGTCTATAACAAGATGCTAAACTATATAAAGTGTAAAAATTGAGGTTATTAGAATAGAAGGTTTTAGTGGGTCATGTATTATGAAGTCAACTTATATAAAATATAAAGCTATGAAATTCAGGTTATGTAGACAACCAGGGAACATTTAAAGCAAAAATCCAAAGAGGGGCTTTTGTTCTCCCCTGGGTGCTACTTGTTATGGGAGCATATCAATGGGACATGCACTCTTTTCAGAGAGTCAAAGATAGTGGGAACAGTAGGTCCATGCTGGTGACGGATGGAGAAAGTAATTTCCTGAGAGGATGACTGAAAAATGATCCAGTAGGAATGCCATATGAAATGAGAATGCAACAGAATGACAGAAACAGCTAATAGTGACATGGCGCTTTCCAGAATATGTCAAAAACAGACAAATTCTGAAATACTGGGGTATTTAGAGAAATCCAAGGTAAATTGGAAAAATTATCAATTTTAAGGTTATTTCATTTTATATTGTTCCCTATGAATTCTGAAAGTAATAGTAATGTCTAGTGAATGTTATTTTAGTTTTTAGTATTTTTTTCTCTGATTCCTAGTAGATGGCATGAAGGAATCTTGGGATAAAACTCTCTACCTCCTCAGTCAGTCTTGCCTTTTGAAAATTGTTCTTTTTCAGAGAGGTTTAAAAGACATAGTTCAGATTCAGAGTTTTTGTTATGAAGCTCAGTTGCTACACTGAGTAGGGAATACTTTTGTCTTAAATATATATATATAGTTAAGGGGAATATATATATTCCCCTCCAGTGTTATGTAAACGAAATATGGTAGTGAAAATTTCAAATAATTACCCACCATTATATAAAATTAAAATGTGACTATATTTAAAGTATAAACCAGTCTAATTCCAAGTCTCAGCCAGTGATTCACAAGCAATGTCTTAGGACTTGTCAGCAGCCCCCAGACATGCATTTCTCTTCAAAAAATCAGATGAATTGAGACTTTTGCAATCACTTATATAAAATGCAACTAAAAACAATAGCATGAACTTTGCTATTTTTACGTATCTGTATGTTATCATCCAAATAGAAAGTATAGATTTAATCTGAAAATGCCTCTTGAAGAGAGGACCCAGCTTCCCCCTGTACCACATGTCTTCTCACAACCAAGTTCTATGCATTTAAAACCTTGGAAAGTATCTACTCAACTATGCTCTTTAGCTGAGCACATTAGGCGTAAACAAAGAGAATTTCTGCTCATAAAACTCTTAAAAATTTATAATTAAATGTTATTATAGTGACTCATTTTAATATTTTTTTATTATTTCTTTATTTTAAAGGATGATGTCTGCTCTGTATTTGACAGTCATAATAACTTCTGGGCTCACTTTCCTATTTTATACAAGATTGTCAATTCCAGTGTTCCTAGATGTCATTCTTGTTATTTAAAAAGTAAGAAGTGGATTTCCAAAGTAGGTCAATTTTAGAACCAGTTTAAATACTTGTTAAAAAATATAAACTTACAAACCATATTCAAAGAACGTTCTTAATTTTCTACATTGCACTCACAGCACTTAAGTAAAGCACTCAAGAATATTTTAAATTAGGAATTCACAAAGTCATAGGTGAAATCATGCACATTTATAACTGGTAGCCCTGGTAACAGTGAGTCAGTAGGGATGTAAGTTGTAACAAAAAAAAGAGTAAAGTTTTTTTTTTCCTCAGTGTAATTTCATTATTGTTCTGAGAAATACAGCAATGTCATTGCCAAGTTTAATTTTTAAGAGAAGCCGGAAATTTAGATACTCTTGTGCAATGTTACTGATTCATAAGCATTTTCAACTTATTTTACAACATTTAAAACACAGCATGACCAAACAAAATACACCCCTGAACCCATTTTTGCCTTATTAATACTAATTTTTAGCTTCTGTTAATATACCATATTCAGTTATAACCTTGAGATTATTTGTGTTGATGATCTGGTGATTTGTGACTCTCAGTTCCATCTGACCTGTGCTGTGGTTTATGTAGTGTAGGAGGGCAAAGCCTTTTCAGTTTTTAATGTATGTTTTTGTTGAGCTTTGTATGTTTCATATAATACATCTTAGTCAAATTTAGAGCCTCCACCATCCATGCCCCCTAGAGCTCTCTCACTGGATTCCATGCATTCTAATGTATATGTTAAGGCCTATTTAGTGAAGTATTTGCACCTTGATATTTCTCAGTGCAAGTCCATCCACTGGAGTCTAGTCAGTTTATCTAGAGCCACTCTCTAAGAAGATCTACTTTCCCTTACCCACAGTAATCAATTGCCAGTAGTTCCTCAGCTAAAGTTGGGATCTATTGCCCATTTCCCAATTATATGCTGAATTTTGTCTGATAGAGTAAGCATGAGTCTTGTGCATACTGTCACCATTGCTGTGAGGTCATATGAGCAATTTCCAAGAGGCCTGAAAACCTTTGTTTCCTTACGTTCATGCACTAACCCTGGCTCTTACATTTTTCCATCCCCACTTCTGCAATGGTCTCCATGAGTGGGTGAAGTTTAATACAGGAGTCGTATCTCAGCAGTCTCTTATTCTTTAAAACTTCTGTGTACATCACATTCTGGTGGATGAGGCAGCTTTGCTGCTGAGAGTTCGGGGATATATTAGTATTTTCTCTACCCACTGTTCTGCTGTGTTCCATGAGGCTTAGGTACAAAGGTTCCATTGTAGATGGGTCACTTAAGGCTGGGCATTTCTCAGATATATATTCTTTGTGTGTGTCCTGTTGTGGAACTCTAAACATCACCATCTGTTTCAAAAACAAGCTTCTTTGATGAGTGGTGTACAGTCTACTTGTCTTTAAATATTAGGATCCACATTTAGTATATAGTAATTACGTACATTTGTCTAGAGATATGAAAGAAATAGGATTTTTCTCTAGGATCTATGACCTCTCCAGTCAAGTGTATTTAGCTGTATTTACGATGCCACCCTTGAGTTCCCACCCATTAAGAGGGCTTTAAGTCCAGTTAGATAGTTAATTAAGCCCCCACCCAGATGCCAGTGTCACTACTGTACCAGCAGAGATAGTTTGTTTTGTGACAGTTATTGTGGTCATCAGATTTTACAACTGGGTTGGACCACTGACTGATTTTCTACCTTAACAACTTGCATAGCTGTGTAGTATCCTCTAGAAGTCTGAAAGCTTGTCTTCAGGAAGAAATTTTCCAGGTCATTCCCAGCTCAATGACTCTAAGTCCTGTGTACAAAGTATGTCCTGTCTTTATCAATAGAAACTTACCTTCAAGTTCTCGAAGATAATCAAGAGCGAGCACTTAAAAATGACTCAAGACTGGAATAAACAAGAGCAAACCAAATTCAAACATAGCAGATAAAAAGAAATAATGAACATCAGAGAAGAAATTAATGAAATAGAAACTTAGAAAACAATATAAACAATTAGGAAACTATGAGCTATTTCCTTGAAAAGATAAACAAAAGAAGCAGATCCTTAGCCCAGTTAACCAAGAGAAAGAAAGAGCAAATCCAAATTAACAAAATCAGAGATGAAAAGAAAACATCACAACAGACATCAGAAAATCCAAAACATTATAAGGGAATACTTTAAAATCTATACTCTATTAATTTGAAAATCTTTAAAAGAGGGATGAATTTTTAAATTCATGGAAACCACCAAAATTAAACCAAAAAGAGATCAACAATTTAAACAGAACAATAAAAATAAGGAAATTGAAACAGCAATACAAAACCACTCATCTGAAAAAGCCCAGGCCTAGATGGATTCACAGCATAATTCTACCATTCAAAAATCTACAACCAATACTTTTTAAGTTGTTAAAAAAGACAGAAACAGAAGGAGAACTCACAAATTCCTCTTATGCAGCCAGTATCATTCTAATACAAAAGTCATGTAAAGACATAACAAAAAAGTAAACTGTAGGCCCATATCCTTAATTAACATAGATGCAAAGATTCTCAACGAAGTATTCACAAACCACTTATAGACACACATCAAAAAGATCATCCACCCATGATGGAGTAAATTGTATTCCAGATATGCAGGGATGGTTCAATATACATAAGTCAATAAATGTAATAAATCATCTAAGTGGACTTAAAGACAAAATTCACATGTTATCTCAATAGACGGAGATAAGACCTTTGACAAAAATCCAGTATGCATTCTTGTTAAAAGTTCTAGATGGAATTAAACTGGAGGGAACATATCTCAACATAATTAAAGCTATATACAACAAATGCACTTCCAACATCTTTCTAAATGGGAAAAAATGTCTATTAAATTCAAGAAACAGACAAGGCTGGCTATCCCCACTTCCTTTCAATATAGTGTTTGAAACTAGCTAGAGCAATAAGAGAAGGAAATCAAAGGAAAAGAAGAGATCAAATTATCACAAATTGAAGATGACATAATACAGAAGAGATTGCATGAATTCCACCAGAAAACTGCCATAACACAGTTAAAGTAACAAGTTACAAAATCAAATTACAAAAAAATCAGTAGCCTTTCTGTATACCAGTAACAAGCAATCAGAGAAAGCATTCATGGAAACCATCCCATTCACAATAGCTTCAAGAAAATTAGACTATCTAGGAATAAGCCTAACCAAAGATATCACAGATATCTACAATGAAAATTATAAATCTTTGAAGAAAGACGTAGATGGAAGGACCTCCCGTATTCATGAGTTGATACAATTAATATTGTCAAAATGGCCATCATATCAGAAGCAACTTATAGATTCAATGTAATCCCCACGACATTCTTCACTGAGCTAGAAAAAAATATACTAAAATGCAGTCTTTGAACAGTGCTTTATTTTCTGTATGATCCTGAGGAGCCGGCTTCATTTGTAGCTGAGGAAGAAGTTATTCTTTCCATCCTCTCTTCTTCCACATTTTTTTCTGTTAATTCTATAGGGATTCATTTCTACCATCCTCCTTTCAAATCCATGAGTGGACCAGGGTTTGTGTTTTATAAACAAAGCATTATGCTATTAGCTCTCTACTTCCTATCATTACTTGCCTTCTTTATGTTTCACTGTTTGCCTAATTGATTTTGTTAAGATCATGACTCTTGCATTGAGAGCTTCGAATATAAGTATGTGGCCCAAGAAGCCTGCAATGCGCATGTGCAAGGCAAGCAGCCGCATGCGCTTCTCTTTGGTCCCTGCCCCCTAACTGGGCAGCGATGGCGGCGCCAGTACTCAAGCTGCAGCCAGTTACACACGTCATATTTGACTTGGACGGTCTGCTTCTGGATACTGCAGGCCTACATGCCAAGGTGTTTCATGAAATATGTGATCGCTATGGAAAAAAATACAACTGGGAAGTCAAGTCCATGGTCATGGGAAAAACGGACCCAGAAGCCTCCCAGATCATAGTAGAGGTCCTGCAACTGCCCATATCCAAAGAGGAGCTGCTGGAACAAAGCCAGAGGAGGCTGAAGGAGCTGCTGCCCACAGCTACCCTCATGCCGGGGGCTGAGAAGCTGATCCACCACCTGCGGAAACAACGCCAACCTTTCGCGCTGGCCACCAGCTCTGGGTCCCAGTCCTTCGAGATGAAGACCGTCAGACACAAGAAGTTGTTTAGTTTGTTTAACCACATCGTGCTGGGAGATGATCCCCAGGTTCAGAATGGCAAACCAGCCCCCGACATATTTCTCACCTGTGCCAAGCGATTCTCTCCTCCTGCTGAACCAAAAAAGTGTTTGGTCCTTGAAGAGTCTCCCAATGGGGTGGAGGCCGCCCTGGCAGCAGGGATGCAGGTGGTCATGGTTCCTGATGAAAACCTGAATCCGGACTTGACGAGAAACGCCACTCTGGTGCTGAATTCCCTGCAGGACTTTGAGCCCCATCTGTTTGGTCTGCCTGCCTATGATTAGGGATGAGGGGCATCGATGCGATGCTGCTGTGGACCTCGCGGATCCCACGGCCCGTTACTCCCTAAATACATCTAATGGAGTACATGATAGAGGGGAAGTACCGGCATACATACATACCTGCATATGCTTACTGTGTGACTACTCATATACACATACAGATTATGTATACATTAAAGTATGTAGTTTACCTAAACAATAAAATCGTGTTTGTTTTTGCTTCTTTTTCATTTTAGTTCTTCTGAACATCGGCAGTTGGAAAATGTAAAACACAAATTCTTTTGTGGTATGTCTTTACATGTGTATAGAAATGCATCTACATATATATTACATGCATGTCTATAATATGTCCTGCTTCCACCCTTCAGTGCTGACATTGACAGTTAATTGATCAGCAATACGGTCATTAACTCTACCTTTGAACCAACTAAGAAAGCCTTGTTAAAGGTAATTTTCCTCAGCTAGCCTTAGAGTTATTTTTAAGCCCCAAGGTTCTCTTTGGACCTTTACCTTGAAGGTACCTGCAGCATATATTTTATATTTACATCCTTATCCATATCGGAGGACTTTTTCTCAAAGTATGTTTATATTGAATTTTTGTGCATTTCATGCAATACATCTTGATCATATTTAGACCCTCCTTCCCATCTGCACCCCCTACAGCTCCCACACACCGTATTTCATACATTCTGTCTTATATGAGTTGGAGAGATGGCTCAGCAGTTAAGAGCTATGGCTGTTCTTGCAGAGGACCTGGGTTCACGTCTCAGCATCCACATTGTGGCTAGCCATTTTCCTGAAACTCCAGTCCTGATGCCTTCTTCTACCTCCACGGGCACTGTACAAACAGGTGCATTTACGTACATATAGGCATTATACTCGTGTTCATAAAATGAAAGTAATAAAATATTTTTAATGGAGGATGTTTTCTACCTAAGGAAATCATTTCCCTCCTTAAGAATGTTTATTTTATTTTTAAATTGCATAATGGGGAACATGTACACATGAGTAGAGGTGCCCCTGGAATCCAGATGAAAGTGTCATATCCCCTGGATCTGGAGTTACAGGTGGTTGTGAGCTGCCTTATATATCGGTGCTAGGAACTGAACTCAGCTTCTCTGCAAAAGCAATATGTCCTCTGAACTGCTGAGCCATCTCTCCAGCCCTTGATTTTATACTCTCAAGAAGTAGAATTTTACATCTATTTGATAAGCCCAAAAGCCACAAAATACTCTTGGAAAATGTGGCTGTTACATTTCTGTAGGTTGATTTCGCCTTTGGAATTTGACTACAATTCTCCAGAATAAAATCATGGAAGACATTGAAATATAAAATGCGGTTGCACTTCCCCCTCCTAGCTTAACTCATTCGTCCATGTGGCTGTGCAGTTTATTATTGTGACTTTATCATTTTTCAGCTCTGTCATTTGCACAGAGATCCTAATAAAGTCTGTTTCTGGGGAGTGGCTCTGGATAACAATCCCTGGCTATTGACCAAATTCACTTCAGCTCTGTAAATTCATTGTAGCATTTCTGGTTGTCTGCTCTTCGCATTCTCTTTCAAACCAATTAGAACATTTTACTCATTCCCTCAAAAGACAATGTGGTGAAGTAAAATCATTTGTACTATTACAATTCTCAGAAGTAGAGAGTAATTTCATAAGCAGTTTTAATTTTACACATTTAGCATTCATATATTGACAATTTTCACAAATCATAAAGCTAAACTGAAAAAAGGCTTATTTAATTAATTGGTAATTGAATTTTGAAAGAAAATTATTTTACCTCTGTCTGTTTACCTGTATGTGTATATACCAACTTTCAATCTCTCTACAGTTTTCTATACACATCACATTTTATATATGTGTTCATGCATATGATCCATCCTCATTTCTTGTGAATTACTCTATGCAGTAAAAATTTGGTTACCCTTAATACTTGTGATGCTTTTGTTATCCATGAACAAATACGAACAGATAGGAGAAATTTTCGAGTCAACCTCTGCCTATACTAGTTGAGATCAAACTAGGTGTTTCACCACCTTCTTGTCTTAGTTCTGCTAATGAAAACATGTTCTTTTCACAATCTTCTAATGATATGTTTTCACATTTTTGTATTTTGGTTGACTGTATCTCTGTTTAGATGTGTAGCATTACAACTGTGCCTTATAAAGGAAATATGAGCAGCAGATACACTTAATTGAGGTATGAGTTGTAAGGCTACTAATTATGAATTCAGTGTTAATGAGTCAACAAAATATTAAATAAGATGTCATCAGAAATAAACATATATCAAACAAAGTTTTGTATTTGTCTCTTGACAAAAAGATGATCAGAGACTTGCTGAAACCTAACCCTGTGTTTCCCCTGGGAGTAATAAGTTTTCTCTAATTTGGTGTTTATGGTGACTTTATGGAATACCAGAGATAATGACAATGGAACACACAGTATTGATTTTTAAGTATGTATTAGTCACAAATGTATTTCACCTCATATATAACCAGCCACACCCCGCACACACACACACACTATTTAGGTATACTACCAAAGTTTGAACGCTAGTTTCTTGAGCTATGAAGTTTAAGGGCATGAAACATCACAGTTTATATACAATTGCCTAACACTGACTCTGGATTCTTTGTCAAAGAGCAATTTGAGCAATGGAATCCGTCTTTCCTGGGAATTGAACACATTCTAACGCTTTTCTATCATGAGTCCTGGGTTTCTTCCTTACTGTTGTTGTCGTCTCCGTGGACTCACTTCCCATCAGTTTGCCTCCATTGGATTTCATTTTAACAGCAGCTGTTTCTCTTATGTCATGAGCTGAGATGTCACTAAAAGGGAAAAAGAAGTCCTGCCTTCATGCTACCTGGAGGGCTCAAGCTTCTTAGGAAAGGATCACCAGTGCAAAGTACCTTGCCTAGAGACTACTTACCTTCTGTGGTACAGGAAGTACAATTCATCACTCTATCTAAACTTTGCCAAAGGACTGTCTTTTACAAGAAGTATCCATCGCCCTCCTTTTTTAAATTATTATCTACTGATTAGAATAGACTTGAATATATAAGCAGACATTCATTTAGATATTCACTTATTCAATAGTTTTTGATTACCAACTGTATGTTGGATACCATGTAAGACAATGTAAGCAAGACCAGTCCCCTGAGGTCAAGAGTTATTCCATCTAGAATATGAAAAGAAAATGAACACTATAATTAAAGAGTTTCAAATAAAAATAATTATATGAGTTATTCGAATTAAGGTACTAAGGTAGAGAGTGTTCAGGCTTGGAAAAGGAGGTGTGCTAATACTTTAAATATATGGGCCAGAGAAGAAGTAAAGTTCCTAAAAGAAAGCTGGGACACAGCTCTGTACCTGAAGTAGTACTGCAAAGACTTCCTAGCACATACAATAAACGCATTCACGGTGATCACCCTGATTTTAGTTATGTATGGTCACTGGCGACAACAGATATTAAAATACCCAAAGATTTTCATTGTCTGCTAGAAAAAAATAAATTTTAAATATATGAATTGAAATAAGAGAGATGGGGTACTATGAGAGGAGGCCAAATTCTTCAGCTGTTGGTATTTATTCATATTCACGCATTTACTGTCAGAAAGGCTTCTGGGAAAGGTGATATTCATTAACGTAGGCTTTGAAGGAGGGAATAGGAACTGTCTCTATGCAGAAGACTGAGCAGTTTGTGAGTCAGGAAGCAGGAGCATAGGACATGTGTGTACAGAACTAACCTGAAGTACTGAGCCTGCGTCTAAAGAACAGGAAGGTAGTATAGAGATATCTCAACTACATGGTTGAAATATCATGAGTTTCAAGCCAAGGTTTCAATTTTATTTCATATTTTCATTAAAGCTCTTAAAAGATGCTATGATCAGAGGTGTTGCCTGAAGGCACGTTTGAGTTAATACTAAAAAGACAGATGACAGATAGGAAAGACTAGAAGACCTCTGAATGATGGAGAGAAAACTGGACCTCACAGAGAAATGAGGAAGAAGAAAGGGGTAAGGATGTAGTGGCATTAGGTAGTTAGGCTGGGTGACCTGGTCAGCTTGGGACATAAAATGTCTGTTTGATAGGACATAATAGGACATAATCATCAGGGTTGGGGGGGCTTTGATTTTGAAACCCAGACTAGACTAAACAAATGACAATTTCATTAAACAGAGACCAGACATGGAGAGAGAGACTGGCATAAGAAGCATCGCATTAAAGTCGCTAGAATGTAAAGTGCAGCAATAGCCTGATAGCCTGACCCGGGCTCTGGGAGGTGTGGGGAAGTCATCTCTGCTGGGTGGAAAGTGAAGTCAGCGTGACTGGAATGGAGAGAGCATATGGTAGAGCTGCAGAAGTAAGGTTAGAACGAGGCACAAGACAGAATGAGAAGACCGAGAGACCGTAGTTGAGTCATAATTCTACCCTAAGTAGAACACCAACCTTGTAATTGTGTCTTGGAGTAGTAGATATGTAAAACACATAATTTACAGATGATCAAAAGAAGCAATAAAATGTTCAGAGAGGCCCAGACAGAAGACACCATAAATGTTTGCGATCTGGAGGGGTGGTAACTTGTCCTAGAAATTCTAAGCCAAGCAAAGGGGGAACCATTAGGAAGGACAAAAACATTCCAGTTTCCTGCTTGCTTTTTTTTATTTTTTTACTCTTCTATTTATGGATTTCTAAGGAGCATCACAGAGCAGATGAACATAATGCATCAGACAGTTTCTTACAAGGAATGGAACCAAGCCAACTGATGATTATATTGGTAAAACTATCCATACTCTACTTTAATATTTCTCTATTTGAAAGATAGTCCTCTCTGTATTTACCTGGTTTCAACTATTTTTCTTGCCTACAAGAAGACTTCCTGTTTTTAACCCTGAGAAGCACATTATACTAGGAAATTATTCAAATTTCAGCAAGTCTAAATTTAGTATATAACTAAATTTAGCATATGACTAAAATTAGGACCCGAGCTTCTGCTCTGCAGCATAAAGAATGTGGAAGGCCACAAAACATGTGGAACAAACTGATAATCAACAACCTTACTGAGATAGATCAGAGCATCCAGGTCATAGGCCAAGGCATTGTCACTGACACAGCACAAGCAGGTACACACAGAGTCAGGGCTGGCTGGCGGGGGCGTGCAGGGGGGGCCCTGGCGTCAGTAACAAGGGGATAATGGAACATAAAACGGGAACGACCAGAAGCTGAGTCTGGACCATTGTCAGAGCACTGGCAGCTCTTGCAGAGGGCCCAGGTTTGAGTCCCAGCAATCTCGTGGTGGAAAACAACCAGCTGTAACCTCAGTTACACCCTCTTCTGAACCCCAGCAGGCACTGCATGATACGGGTGCACTTACACACGTATAGACAGTACACATAAAATAAAAACAATAAATAAAATATTTTAAAAGTTCCTAGGGGCTCTGTTTAGAAAACAAGACCCAGGTTGTAGATTTCCTTCCTTCCAGGAGTCCTGCCGTGTTCTTCATGTGAAAAGTAGAGTGTTATGCCTGCATGCAGCAATCAGATGTGGAAAAAAATGAAGATTTTTGTGATATAGTCATAAAATATGTTTTCCATAACAGAATCCTGGCTTGACAAAAAACCATTTTACCAGAACCTCAAAAAATTGGGGACAGAAAACACAATTTCAGCCATTTCCAGTCTTCCTTTCAAACCTACAGATCAAGGAAAAGTGCTGAGATGCACTTGTAAAAGTCCTGATCAATCAGATTGGGTTAACCTAAGAAACCTGATCATGAGATCTCAGAATGCTTCTCTACAAAGACACACACACACAAACACAAACAGAGAGAGAACTTGCCACCACACTAGTATAGCTTTTGTATAATAACAGTGAGTATGGCTCTGCAATCCTCAAGGCTCAGAGTCTCTTTAAGAAGTCTCCAGTAAAGCACAAAGACAAAAATAAGGACAACAAAAATGAAGCTTCTTATACCAAATATTACACACAGTCTTTCTCCTAACCATGAAAATATAAAATTTATACAAAAGGCCTGTTTGACTCAGTTCCTAGGATACTTTGTTATCACCCCAACTCAACAAAAAATATTACAAATTGTATTAATATATAAGAAAAACACAGAGGACAAAGATACAAGCACAGTAGAATGAGACTCAAACATGCACAGATTCTAGAATTATCAAACCGAAAACATAAGACAACTGTAATTTGTACACAAAGGGGTCCACTGGAGAAGGTAGGCAGCCTGCAAGAACAGATGGGTAATCTACAAAGAGAAATAAAGAATTCAAAAAGGGGAGGCTACAAATATAAATAACATAACATGAAACATACCTTTGAAGAATCATGAGTAATTTATATAGAGAGAATCGATCAGTGTAATGGTTGGCTTTGATTGTCAACATGACAGGAGATAGAATCATCTAGAGAGATCGCTGAGCATGTCTGTTTCCAGAGAGGATTAATCAAGAAAGGCAAGAACTTCCCTGAATATAGAAGTGCACCCTCCAAAGGGTAGACCAGATAGAAACAGTTCCAAGGGAAAAGATGAACTTTTCTCACCACCTCGACTTCTTCCTAAGCAAGTGCATCTGTACCTGTAGCCACCATCCTCTGTTGAAAGAGTCCACTTTCCTTTGTCTTCCCATGTGGACCATTGCCAGGAGCCAACCAGACCCCATGTTAAGATTTATCAATATCTGAAAAACCCAGTATGGCCTGTGATCATGGTCTGGAAAGTTTCCGGACCTGATCAGCAATCACTCTTTCTTGGAAAGGTTGTTTGTGCCGTTGTTTGTGACATTCCTTGCAAATTACCTGTGACCTGACCCTTGCTTAGCCTTAGCTTAGAAATGCTTTTGTTATTTAGGTAATCATTCCTTGATATTTTTTAGTGATTGTTTCCTGCTTTTCCAATATGTATATAAAGACCTATGGAGAAAATAAACTTTACCGATTTGATCAGGCAAACTGTCTTGTCGGTCCTTCGTGTATCTCTTGTCTATCTCATTCCAGGTTCCTGGGGGTCTCAGCTCCCGTAGCTGCCCTGCTGGTTCGGGGCAGACCATTGACTCTTCAGGGAGAGGGAGCGCCAGGTCTTCAGTACTACACGGGCAGTGCTGAGGCATCCATCCTGGTGGACTGAGCTACCAGGTTCTCAGCCTCTCCAGCATATAGGATTACACAGCCCCTATCATGAAACCAGGCTAATAAATTTCCTGTCGGTATATACCTCATGCATTTTATTGGTTCTGTTCCTGAACAGCCCTCACCCTAATCAGTGGTCTTGAAGGCAAAGAGAGAGTGAAAGAAAGTAAAATTGTTAAGAGTGCAGAAGGGAAAAATAAAAAAATAAAGCTAAACAGCCTAGAGCTATAGATTCAGTGAAATTATGCTCCAAAGTAAAAGATCTCTTAAACAAGTAAATTCATGGGCATTCAATGCCTACCCTTAAAGCGACCTTGTAAGAAATGTTTTAAAACATTCTTCAGAGAAGAGAAAAAATGTCATTTATAAATAGGGCTCTAAACATGTAAATTAAATTAAAGGAGTTAGTTGAAAAACACCTTGAAATTATGATATCAAAAGGCACATTGCACGGTTATACGAAAGAAAGTTGAATGAGCACAAGGAGAGAAAGATATCCTTCATTAGAAGTTACCTGCATATTCATATAATATGCTATTGTTTGACAATAAACATTGTGAATCTATATCATAAATGACTGGGCAATGCGTGAGTTTTTAAATAATTAAAATTGACACTCTGAGAGTGTATAAAAATAAAATTGTATAAAATGCTCATTTTTTTTTCCTTCTGAGAGCATGCACAGAACTTTTTAGCACTATTATATCTAGTCAATGGAAATGAAACTCTAAAATCAGAACCAGTTTGATTTCTTCTTGTTTGTTCTATAGCTCATATATGTTGTATCTTCAGCAATAGGGCCTTACTTTCAAGTTCTCATGGGCAAACAAGAGCAGGGGCTATGGTCAGTAGTGTTTGAGGGTCTGTGGAATTCCTGATCAACAGTTTCAAGAGAGGGAGTCCATTTGCAGTGTTTGAGGGTTTTTTGGTTTGTTTGGTTTTTTTGCCTATGGTGTCTGGATGGCCCAATGCCCCCTTTGATAAGGTAACTCATTTTAATCATTTTTATAATATCTATGCACATACTCTAAGAAGCTTCTGTAACGTAGGTTTCTATATGGCTTTTTCTAAAGGCCTTTAGTGTTATTTATCCCTTTCCACACTCCCTTGTCATCCCTTCCCTCCCATTCTTCACCTTATTTATCCCTTATCATCTTCTTTACCCATTGTGAATCCTGTGAACTACAACAGATGCCCTGGCAAGATATGCCCATCTGTGTAGTAGTGGCATGAATACTTGGGAGTAACCAACCAGTCTCTAATTGGATTTAAGGTCTGCTTCATAAAGTGAAACCCATATCTGACACTGATATCAGGCTTAAGAAGCTGAGGCTAGAAAAGTCACAGGGCATAGGAGAGCACCTAATACTAATTTTCTACTGGTTATTGTATTAAACTGACAGTAATGACTTATTGTTATACCTATAAATTAACACCTCTCAACTCTTCCCAGAAAGTCTCTTATGCAGCAGATGTTGATTAACACAGAAACCCACAGATAGCCAATGTGCAGAAAATGAGACTGCAAAACACTTATCCTTAAATAGAACACCTGTATCAAACTTCTGCCTCCCAAGGCTCTGGGATCATTGCCAAAGAGGGAGACACAAAGACTGTAAGAGACAGAGGTGTTGGATGAATACAAGGAAATGAGTTTTCCAGTCAGCTAGTGTCTTAAGAATTTTTCTCACAGTGAGGTGGGGTGTTTAGCCCCTCCCCTCTAGGTCCAAACTGATTAAGCAGAACAGAGAATGCTCTCTCTCCTTTTAGAGAGAAATTAGAGAATTAGAGAAAACAGTTTATTTTGGGTTAATTACAAAGGATTTTTCCTGGGACCTCCAGTGTACTCCACCAGGATGGTGACCAGCCACCCCAACACATGTCTCCTACCCAGGTTTCACTGCTTTCCCCTAGGCCCTCCCCCTCAAGTCACTGGTTGGTTTGAAAGTTGACTCTATTGGCTTCATCTCCGGCAATCAAATTCTTAGAGGCTCGTCCATTGAGCCAGAGGGAAACTCTGTAAAGTCACCCTACAGCTGGTCAGTTAGTCATATGAACTCCTAGCAGTGCCATGCATACACAAGTGCCATCCAAGCTCATGGCAAAATCTCAACATAGACAGGGAAGTGCATGAGAAACCTCAACCCAACCTAAGAAACTTTTGGCAAACAATGAATACTGGGAGGGAGGGGTGAGACAATCTCTCTCAGGGCAGGTTAACCAGGTGCCAGTGGATGAACCCACACTGAAAAGCACAAAAATTGAATAAAATCTTTTAGGTTCTCAAAACAAGAGATAGCAAAACAGTTGGTAATTCTGACTCAGAATAAATTAGGAGGCTATTCTTTTCCTTTCCCTTTTTGTAACAAATGTAAAGAATTTGTATAATTTCTAGTTTAAGGTTTTGATACAGTTCTCAGGATTGTAAGCCTCATTAAACATTCAAATATCAATTTATGATTTCCAGGAATGGTGGTAGACACCTTTGATCCCAGAACTCAGGGTCCTGAGGCAGGAAGACCACTAATTTGAGACTATCCTGGGTTTCATAGTAAGATCTTAGTTCAAAATTATCAATTTATGCTTATAGCATCCCTGTACCCATCACTAAAGTATCTGGAAATCAAACTTTCTGCTTCTATGAGGTCAGTGTTTTTGTTTCCACATACGAATGCAATCATTTTATATTTGTCTTTCCATGTCTTCTTTATTGCTTTTTGTGTCCTTCAAATTCATCCATATTATCAGAATTTACAAGATTGCTTTCTTCTGTGTGGTGGTAATCCACCCCATTAATAAATTAAAGAACATGTATAATCATCTCAATAGAAAAATAGAAGAAGACTCCTGATGGATGCATTGGTACAATGAAACCACACTCAAAATCCCAGCAAATGTGACTAACCATTTCTAAAGTTTACAGGGAAAGGCAAAAGGCTAGAGTAACCAACATAACCATGAAGTGAATATGGTAGAACTGCTGACACTCTGTGGCTTCAAACTCACTATAAAGCCATAGCAATTAATACAGCATGGTTTAAGTAGGAAGAGATTCCTTGGTCAACAGGCTAGTACACATAGTCTCTTTGGACAAACTCACCACATATTGTTAAGGAAATTCAATAACAGTCTTCTAAACCATCAACCAGAGAACAGAATACATACAGAGATCTTCACAAAATAACTCAACATGAACCTTCCAAATCCTAAATATAAATACAAAACTCTCAGTTCTCAGAAGACAATACAATGTAATCTTTTTTGTCTTGAACTTAACAGCTTTCAGATGTGATAACATATGTACCACCCTTAATGGAAAATAACTTATATGTTGGCCTGCATGAAAACTGACATTTCTGCTCTGCTAAAGAAACACTAGTAAGAGAATAAAGAAACAAGCTTCAGATTAGAATATTTACAAAAACATACATCTGATGGAGAAATTGTATTCAAAATATACAAAGAATTCTTA
The DNA here is from genome assembly GCA_035773235.1 of Eospalax fontanierii. Lineage (NCBI taxonomy): Eukaryota > Metazoa > Chordata > Mammalia > Rodentia > Spalacidae > Eospalax > Eospalax fontanierii. The sequence continues at coordinate 12,237,849 of CM069527.1, forward strand.
AAACTCTTGAAATTCAGTAGGAAAACAATCTAACTCAAAAATAGGAAAAGATCAGCAGATAACTCCCAAAGAAAGTGTACAGATGGAAAATAGGCATGAAAAGTTGCTCATTAAGAGATTGTAAACAATGACATATTGCTGTACATCTATTAGAATGATTAAATTATAACTTGGAAGGGGATGAACTCTACCAATACTAAAGGAAAAACAACAGAAGCTCACTTATTTGTGGGAATGCACAAACAGTGCAGTCACATTGGAAAGCCATTTCACTTTTATTTTTTTACAAAGTTAAACATACTGTTGCTACAGATTCCAACAAAAGCACTCCCAATTATCTACCCAAATAAGTTGAAAAGTTTTATCCACACAGAAACCAGCATACAAATGTTTATAACAGCTTTTTTGATAATTTCCAAAAAGCTAGGCTAAAACATACCCTTTACTGGGAAGAAACTAGTGAATGCATACAATGGAATGCTGTTCGGCAATAAAAATAATTGCGCTACCAAGCCACAGCGCAGCATAAGGAGGCACAAGGGTGCGTTGCTAAATGAGTCAGTTTGAAAGATTATATGCTGGGTGATGTGAATATATTATAGTCAAGAAGAGCCACAAGTATAATAGAGACAGAAAAAGACGGTGGGAGAGGAATCCAGGATTCTGAGAGATAGGAGAAAAGAAAACACATGGAACACAGATTTGAGGAGGATGACTCTAATTTGCAGACACTGAAATTAATACTGGATACATACATTATGAACTTTTTAAAGCCCATGGGAATGTACAATGCCAGTATAAACTGTGGGCTTCAGCTAATGCTAATCTCAATCCTGGCTTATCAATTGCAGTAAGAACCACACAATAGGAAGATGTCAATTACAGGAAAAACTAAACAATGCAGTCTATTGGAATTCTATGTCCTGGCTGCTAGATTTGTTATAAACCTGAAACTGTTTTAACAAAGTCTTAATTTATAAAAACTGATGTTATATGCTTAATAAAAATGATGATTTCATTCTATATTTTTAAATATTTAGATCTCCAATAATCAAAACTTTCATTGCAAATGATTATTACCAGTCACCAAGAAATACTGAATGCCTGTGGGTTTCTATATTGTTTTACTAACTTGGACAGGACTCAGTGCAGTGGCCAAGAGTAGCTAGAAATAATTTCATGTAGTGATGAGGAAGGAACATGCCAGTGACTCCAGTGTTTGTAAGAACCTTGTTTGGACTCATGAAGATGGTAATGACCATATTGTAGAAAAATGGGGCCAAAGCAACGACATTTTACAGAGGAAAATTTTAGAAAGAAAATTAAGTCAAGATTTTGGGGAAAATGCTGATGTCAAGGCAAATAGTCATCCCAACTTGTAAGCACAGCAGACAGATGAACAGATTGGTGTTCTAGGAATAATATATTATCTTTGGAACTATACTTAGTCCACTGTCAGCATACTTTTGAAACTCTGTTAATATTCCCCTTCTTTCTGGTAGTAACTTTCATGGTTAAATTACCTCATACAAAAAGTTAAGGTTAGTGACTGACTCATTGTCTTCAATCATTAGGAGCAGAGCAGAGTCATTTAAAAACATATTTTTCCTTCTTTGTTAACAGAACTTAGATCGCAAGCAAACTTTCTGGGTACATATTATTCTGGTTTTATTTCATTAATAATTTCTTTGTTTATTTGTTTATAAATACTGCATAAGAAAATCATTGGGTTGTAATTGGAAAGATATGGTCAGAGCTTAAACTAATGAATTAAAATCCTCTGTCACGTGGATGGTTCCCAGTGCTCTTCGCCTTCAGCTCTGTAATAATTGAAGTATTTTCTTTCTCCAAGCGTTAAGAATAATTATTAGTAGGTGCATATAGACGAGTTTCTTATACGAATTGAAATTTGCTTAGTTGGTCCTGTATTTAAATACAATTTAATTTCCACAGATCCTTGTGACATTATTTAAGCATTTAATGGATATTAATAGAGATTCATCCAAAATGCTAAATCTAATGACTTCCAGTGACTGGGAGTTTGAGAGACAGAGAAATGAGGAGCTCTCATATAATGAAGCAAGAGCCCCGCATTGGCCAGAGTTTCATGATCAGGAAAATGTAATTATGGAAGAATAATTAGTGCCTGATTGCTAATTGACCTATTCACACTCAAATCAAGAACTAAAAGTTTGGGAAAGGAGGTTCTGTGTGTGCAATGTATAAAATCTAATACTAAAATTTTGAACTCTTAAATTTTTTGAATATTGTTTCAAATTAAATTCAGAAATTTTTTCACTATATTAAGGTTTTTGCTTCTACTACATATACATATTTCAGAAGGCACTTTGTCAGCCCCATATGTTTAAACTTTATCTTAAAATCTAATTAATCTCTTAGATTTATTTTAGGGCTTCAATATTCAAGAACCATGAATGTGTAAAAATGAAAGTGTATCACTGAAAATAATCTCAATTAAATATTAAATATCTTTAATATGTAAGTTATAAGTAGAAATTAGCTTACACTCTCACGCCTTTATAAAAACCCTGACCATGTTTTCAATATATTCTTTTTTATTTTCTGTCGTCTTTCTTGTCAGTGTGGTGGTAGCTTTGTCATACTTTCTATGACTCAATCTATGCTCTACAAAAAAAAAGAAAAGAAAAGAACTTCAAATAATCTGCATAAATTAAGCAAATTACTGAATTTACTGACCTACTTTAAACATGTAGGTCCAGACACAAGAAGAGCTGGAAAACTATATTACAAGAATTATCATTTTTCTCCCATGGTATTACAAACTAAAAACGTATTCATTTTTCTTATCATCACAATAAATAGACCTCACATGTGCTCTAGACATTTGAAAGGAGTTTCATGATAACCTAAGAAAATATTATTATAAAAATACAGAGCTTGGTAATAAAGGGAAAGTGCTTTCATTGTTCTATTTGATGTGAGTTAAAAGGTAAGGTTCAGAAATGTCATTCTCACATAAGTCAGAGAAAGATGGTTCTATCAAATTCCCTCAAAAATACACCATTAAGTAGTATATTGTTAAAATTCTTTTACCTCCCTTCTCCTTTCTTCCAAAAAAAAAATGGAAGATTTCATATATTAAACTCCTTAAAATAGTGAGTTTGATTTAAAATCTTGATTACTGAAGATAGAAAAAGGAATAAAAGAACTAGATTTCCTGAGAAAGTTTGCAGCTGAATAGCAAAGGTAGATAGACAGTGCACTGGGTCATGAGATGTCATTGGTTTTAAACCTTTGAAATTGTTCAGAAATGTTCAGTAATATAGTTAAATGATCTTGGTTCCAATGGAAATGAGATAGTATTAGAAATTATGGCTTACAAGAGGAGAAATTAACTTAGTAGTTTCAAATTAAATTTTTTAATTACCACTTGCATATTCAAGTTAATATTTACACATGTAATTCATTCCAAAGTAAAAATCTCATTCTATGTCCATGTCTGTTTCATAGATAGAGTTTCTTCCAAAGTATACAAATTCACCTATGTTAGGCTACTTTTGCTAAAATACATTTACCTTCTTCAAAAGCTTGATGAAACAGTAGAAAATTCTAATGACCCCCCCTTAATATTCATGTGAAAAACTCTGGATCAATACACATTGTCTCCAGATGCATGAATTAAATTGATTTCACATTTGAAAGTTATTGTAAAAAACAAATTAATATCTGCTTTAAATATATTTTCTGTTTTCAAATTAGTGTTCTCTTCCATTTTCAGCTGTGTTTGCCAAGGATAAATGACACATTTTTCCTATTTATCACTGTGTTTTTTTCTTTTTTCAGTATCCTATTTCTAACCATACAAAACAGCAAAAAAAAAAATTCAAGGGTATTTTTGATGAATGCTTACGTATGTGTAATATTATATAATCCTTTAAACATATTTTAAGGATAAAAATTCCTGTTAGAAGAATATTTTTAATGAAATATGCGCCACATGAATCCTAGATCACGTGGACATCTATTATCCTTTATATCACCCCATGGATATCATCATTGTCAATCACAGGAAGGTGTTCAAAGCTTTGATTCAATTAGACATAGCAAGAAAAGTTTTTCCTACTGTCTCTAGTTGTTGTCCAGCATGGACAGTTCACCTTTTAAAACATGTCTGCTCTCTTTCAACTGATCTGTGTGTCTTTCAACCCTGCAATGGTGGCTCCTCCACCATTAGCGACAGGGACGTTAATTGAAACAAACTAGCACTTACTGATGAAAATAAGTGTCGGGTTCAGAATGAGAGTGCCAACCTCTTTCCACATGACTAAGCAGCGTGATACCAAAGTAAATCATCATTGAGAGACAGCCATTCTCTTAATCATCTAATGCTTCTATTGTTTATATAGAGACAAATGCACCCAGCAAGCAATGTTGTCTTTAGAGAGGGCATTCAGCAGTCATGAGAGGTAAGCTTATGAGAGTTACCCTGTCCTCAGTACAAAAAACATACCTGCTTCTACATGCCCTATAATTATGAAGCAGCAATTCAAAGTACAAAATGTGTTTCACTGAGAAATGCATCTACAGTCTGTAACTGCAAATTCATCTATCTCTCCAGGAAGTCAAAATGTTTTAGAACCCAAACTATATATTGAATTCATTTTAATTTGTGAAGTATTTTGTGCAACTGGAATCTTATGTGTCAACATTTTACGTGAAACAGACAAAAGCATAAGCGGTAAATGAAGACAGGACAAGGAGGTTAGCTTTTTGAACTGCCTTTCACTCGGGCACTGCCAATAGGGCCACTGCATAAGCCTAGAGAACTCAAAGCAATATGAAGATCCCTGTATTTTAAAACAGTCCAACAATCTGTTTTTTCCCCCTCCAAAACATTTGTCACAATATAGCACACAATAAACGTTTTCACCTATTTGTTAGTTAATTTACAAATGAATATGTTACAAATGAAAGAAAGGACTTTGGGTCTTTTGTGTAAATGCTGAATACTCAACAAATATATGCTGCATGAATGAATGCATGGCTGAATATATTTAATTACAGCAATGAAAGGAGAACAGTAACTAATCCATAAGAACATACAGAGTAACAGGTGCCAATTAAATGTCCACACTAATAATAGAAAGCCAGTATATGACTGATGCCATTCTAGTGATAGAGGAAATATGTAGTAATACAAGCAGAAGAGAGAAAACTGGGTCAATTTGATGGAAGGGGAGTTTTATAAGGTATCATGGTGTCAGTTATTGTCATGTCTCACCACTCTGGGCCAGCCCAAGTGGACTTGGGGAGGTCAGCCCGAGGGGTTGGGAGCGAGTAGATGCAGAGTCAAGACGCAGACTCTGGGCGATGGATGGGAAGCAGGCTAAGCACGTGTCGCTGCAAACTCATTTACTGAATAGGTGCACAGGCTCTTATAGGCCTGGACAGCCAATGACCTTATGGGGTGGGGTCCCAAATACAGCCAATAGTAAGTTTGTCCCCAGGTAGGCAGGTTCTTTCCAGGTGCTGGTCTCACAACTAGCCAGAGCAGAATGCCACGCCCACAGGAGCCATGCCTCTATTCCTCCTACAGGTGGCCTGGCTAGGCCCACCTTGCATTATGCCCAACAATAAGGGAAGAAAAGACATAGCCAACTATGTACAGCCTTCAATAATTTACTTAAACATTCTGAAACTGTTTCCTCTTTTAAAATCTAGCTATATGACCACTAAAATCCCTAGAGGTTTAAGACAGAGCAGGTTGTTAAACAGATGGTAAAACTCAGAAGTACATTGCAAGCAACCTCTGCAAATTTGCCTTGGGAACTTAAGTAAAGGTTAGACTTGGAGTCCAATACTGCATTTGCATAGCTACATTTTGAGTTTGATAAAGAAAATTAAATGGAGGTCAGGGAAATTTTAACAAAGGAAGAATTAAATTTTTTAATATTTTTCCTGCTTCATTATGCATAGAAATTTAGAAATGCCATAATGGTTGAAGTAATAGAGCTTTTACACGATATGGAAATCAGCCATGGGAGAATCTTGGATAGACTAACCAGGTGTGATTTACCTTCAGTTTTCTGTAGTAAAGGTTTTGACATAAGAATCTTAAAGCTATAGAAAACTGTACATGTTATCATTTTTCAGTTTCGTGGAATTTTCCTTAGTGAGCATATTCACATAAGCCCCAAGCAGGAGTAAGAAAACTGAACACTGCCAGTGCCATAGAACGTTCTGTGGAGCCCCTGATGGTTGCTACCCATCCCAAGCACAGCAAATATTTTGACTACTACACAGAGATCAGTTTGGCTTGGCTTTCTGCTTCTCCTACATGAAATCATAGATAATGGCATAGGTATTATTCTACTGTGTGCAGTTCACATTGTGTTTTATTACAGTGTATAACTTGTGGCGGGAATCAATGACCAATGTATTTGCATTCAAGTATTCTTGCTATATTCTGTCAACTCTGTCCTTTTACTCTCATTTTTGCCTTAATTTCAAGTATGTTTTAATTATTCTGTTTTTCTTTTCTATTAATTTTGGCTTTTTCCTTTTTCATTCATTTAGTGACTTTATCCCAAGTCTTATATTGAACCTTATCTCAGGATCTCTTTACGTTCTTGCCAATTATTGATGACCCAAAGGTCTTTTGATGACATTGATAGTTGTCACAATGGAAATTAAAGGTAAAAAAGCATTAAAACAAAAAATATGCAGTCATACTTTCCACCATTTGTCATCAGGATGAGAACATTATGACGTGTTATGTTACCTCTGGAAAATTCTATTATGCATGTGTGAGAGAATGACAGAAATAAAACATATATCTTGTTACGGAAATAACTGTCACCCCTTAACTCCCGGAAAATGTTCTCTTTTGAGAGCTTTCCTTACAGGAGATTGAAAATTAATACCTTTTATGAGCAGCTAAGTGTACAATGTCTACCCTTTATTGTGAACTGGATATGTTTTCTCACTTCTAAGAAACAGAATTCAGGAAAAGTGAGAGATACCAGATCCATGTTTGGAAAAAAACTGTATATACTCTCAATCATCATTAAGTCAGATTCTCTGCGAGAAACCAGCTGCCAGTTTGTAAAGCTTCACATGGGAAAAAAAGCATCAAGAGTGTAAAAACGCAGGCCACCCTGCACAGGCCTTGAGATGCCAGCAGCCCAGACTCATCACTGAGCTTCATGACTGAGACCAATGAAAGACTCGAGCCCAAACAGACCAACCCAGACCTCCAGATCCCTACTCAAAGACTCTGTGGCTTAGTAATGTTTATTTTTCCAAGACATTAAATATGGAGGTTGTTATTTATCCCAAATTTCTATCTTAATACTTAAATGTTATTTTTCATCCTGTAAGAAGACCTTAAATGTTGACTTATAGTCTTCAGCCCATTTTCATATTATTGCTAAATTTATACAGATGATCTTTACTGTTTGCTTTTATTTTAACATAATAGAAGTCTATTTTCCCTGTTCCTTTGTTATAGGATACTCATTTTTAAATTATTTTCCATGCCTCCTTATTATATGTTATTTATGAATTATTTCATTATTTTGTCAGTGTCACAGACATTACAAAACTCATGCATAACTATTTCCTGCAGTTGAAAAAGTTGAGGCTGGAGACTTAGCTCAGTGGTAGAGTAAACACCCAGCATGAGATCAAGTCCAGGATTCAAGTCCCAGAACTGAAAAATGCACAAAATGAAATCATTTGAAGAAGAGAGAAAAAGGAGGAGGTGGAGAAGAGAGGAAAAACGAGAGCAAGAACTGGCCTCTGTCTTATATCCTTAAACATGAAACCAAAAACTGGTCACATTTCTCCTCCCCTATAACTCCAAAACCATAGAACGTATCAACTGCATTCACTTTGTTCTAATACTTCTATTTTTCCTGTGTTTTAGCTCTATATGTGTCTAAAATATCATGTCAGTAAAATAATTCTATTGCATAATCAGTATTTCCTATTTATTTGCATGTCACCCTTTTCTGGATTCTTTATTCCACTATTTCCATGTTTCCGTATTGAATTATTTTCCTTCTGTCTTGGAGTTCTGTTTATTATTTCTTTAAATTAAGGCTTCATGTAGAAAATGTTTCATTTTTCTCTCGTTAAAATGGCTTGATGTTTTTATTATGTTTTGTTTGAGACAGGGTCTTACTGTGCTGCCCAGGCTGGCCTCAAACTTGAAATCCTCCTCTTTCTACCTCCCAAGTGCTGGGCACTGTTTGCATCATGCTAAATGATTTAATTTTGTCTTCATATTTCAAGTAGATTTACTTTACTAGAAGTAGAAATTTTGTTTGACATCTGTTCTGTTTTAGTGCCTTAAAGACGCCATACCAGAAGACCACAGAATATCTCCTGGTTTCCATCACTATGTTCTGTGCTTAATTCAATCCAGATGCACTTCCTCTCTTTCCATCATCTTAGCCTTACAAATTTTGAATTGTTGGATCCTTAATGTTGTCAAATAGCAGTTTAAGAAAAAAAATACCATTTCTTCATAGGTCTTCTTTGGACAAAGATCAGATTTCCAATTATGGAAAGCAATTTGTTTCACACATGTAATAGGGGGAAAGGAGAAACCTACCTTCTCAGGATAAAAAATACCCTTTGACTGCCAGGCTTGTTGGTACTTACCTTTAATCCCAGCCTTGAGGAGGCCGAGGCAGGCAGGTCTCTGTGAGGTCAAGGCCGGCCTGGTCCACATAGTGACTTCCAGACCAGTGGGAACTAGGGAGACCCTATCCAAAAAAAAAAAAAAAAAGGTTACAGTTGTTTGATAAATACAACACATTTCCATTGTGATTGAACAACAAAATTGCTTTTGGTATTTTATTTGTTGCACTTTTGATAGCAGACCACTAAAGGTATATATGAGTCAGAAGACAGACCCTTTGTCTTGTCTCGTGATGCAGAATATATCCATTTGGGAAAGAATGGGTTAATTGAGGGTTGAGGCCAGAAAAAATATAAATTAATCTAAATCTCTAGAAAATGTTGGCTACCCTCTAAAAAAGCTGGGCTTTTGTTCTATAAAAATAAAGAGTTACATGAATCACATTAATTATATTAAGACCACAACCCATGTTCATAAAGTACAAGGAAGTGGATAGGAATTTTAACACTGGAGAAATTACTAGGAGCCTCTTGAACCAGTCAAAGGAGTGCAAGGTGGCACAGTACAGAGACAAAGCAGTCACGGAAATAGAAAAAAATGAAGTAGAGTCTGACAATCCTTTGGCATAGTTGCTTTAAGATGTGGCACTGTTTGGATACATAGAAAGAAGGCATGCAAGATGAGAAGGGGACTACGGTTTTAACTAAAATGCTTATACACAGGAAGGTTGGGATCAAAGCTATATTCTCAAGGTCACTATGCATTCATAGAAAAAGAGCATCACTATAGTAGAAGACTAGATCCATCACATGGCATTGGAAGAAAGAAGGGATACAAGGAACATTCTTTTATTATCTTCTTAAAAGCATGTCTTTGTACTAAATCCTGGGCAGAACAGGAGACCCAGAGGAGACATGCCATGGGGATGGTGGGAACCCAATGCACTTTGTGAGTGGACTCTGATGGGAGTCATTCATCACTTCTCTTTGTTTCAGGACTCAGCCTTTGATACAAAGCCAGCTGGCACTGGGGATTCACGGGCTGGTAACTATTGCAAAGAACAAGATAGATTAAAACAAGGATGAGAGATGAGATCTGTGACTTTCAGCCACATGCACTGGAATGCCAATACAAAGTGCTAATTCTGATACTGCAGCCTACACATCAAACTTGACTTGAGAAGGGAGTGACTGTTTTAAAACTGTTTCATGTTTTATGAAAGGGCATAGAAACTGTGAAGAAGTTCTAAAATTTAAAAGTTTATGGGGAGCTACTTAATTTTCTTGGTAGTAAACATAAACGTATGTTACTGGGGGAAATCTGGAAAATACAAATCTATAAATTATACATAACAAGTAAGCATAATCCATAAAAATATGTGATCCATAATGTTAACCTATACAGAAATAGCTTATAATATTTTGAAAATAATTAACATTTTTTCTAAATTTCTCTAAGTTTAATATTATTTCATATTAGAAGCATAATACAAGGAATAATATAAAATTTTTATAAAATGGAAGAGTAGTCAATTATTTAGCCATAGAAATGAAGACAATAATATTTATAATTCAGAATATCATTTTTACTACTTTAATTTAATAAAAATAACAAAAAAGAAGGTCTACAACCTTATACAACCTGGCAAAATATTTATTTGAAATTTGGACATGAGTAGTAGATATTTCACACACCATTAGCTCTATACATAATTTCAAAGAACTATTTTCCACATAATATTAAATACATCAATTATTTTTAAATCTTACCTCTATAGTTCAATTATGAATTTTAAATGTTTGTAAAACCTATGGTGAATAGAGATTGAACTGAACACAATCTCATTAAAAAGGGTCACTGGAACTGAACAGAAAGCTCTCAAAAAAAATGTCAACAATTTAAGAAGAGTTCACCATCCTTAGCCATCATGGAAATGAAAATAAATTATCTTGAGATTTCCTTTTACTCCAGTCAGAATGACTTTGGTCAAGAAAGAAAATGACAAATACACAACAACTTGCTCAAGAGACTATTTCCACTGGTGCCCTAGTGACACTTTTGTCGGAGAGGTAATCAACAGCTCTCTAGCTGGTCCTAAAGCCTGGTGAATGGGAAGGAAGTCATGTGGTGCTATAAACACAGTCAAATACACGTGACTAAAGAGATCATAGATCCTAGAAAAAGCTACTTTGTCACATGCCTAGACCAATTTGAGTAGACTTGTCCCACTCATCAAAAATGAGATTATTATAGACTTCCACAATGGATAAAATGCAGAGTCTGTGAGATGTCCAGTCCTCAATGGCATGTCAACAATGCAACCTCTACACTTAAGGCTCAGAGAACATAATGGAACAGAGACAGAAAGACTATTAATGCATCTCTCAACACTCATCAGCAAAGCTTCCTCGTGCAACAGATGATTGTCAAGCAGAAAGCCACAACTGGACAAAGTGTAGAGAAAAAGAGACTGCAGAGTGCTTGTCCCTGGGTAGGATTCCTGTATTAAACCTCTGCCACCCAGGGCTCAAGGATCATTGTGGAAGAGGGGACAAAGAGACTTTAAGAGCCAAGGGTGGTTGGCGGCCACACAGAAACAGTCTTCCAGGCAGCTGGGAAGTTGTTCATATGAACTTATAGCTATGGTGACATATACGATATGTATATATGATTTATGCCACAGTTTTTATCCATTCATCTAATAGACACTTAGGGTGACTCCATAGCTTGCCATGGGAATAAGAAACATGAGTCTGCTAGTGTCTCTTTCAGATCTTGGTTTCATGTCATTAGATACGTACACAAGAACTAGAAGGCTAGGTCATATGGTAGTTCTAGTTACACTCTAAGATCTACATTCACTCCACACCCTCACCATTGTTATCTTCTAATCAGTTACAGCTATTGTAAGAAGGGTGAAGGGATAATTCACTGCAGTTTTATTCATAGTTTCCAGATAAATGCAGTCGTGTGCAATATTCCATTTACTTGATGTCTATTTGTATGCCTTGTTCTTAGAAATGTCTATTCAGGTCCTCTATCTCTTTAAATCTTTCCTCCTTTCTTTTTGATTCAGAGTCATAATCATCATTTCTTAAAATTCAGACATTTACATGCATCTCTGATGTCGATACTAATAGACCCTTTCAAATGAGAAACACAATGAAAAATATTAGGGCTAGTTAAAATAATTTTGTAATAGGGTTGGAAAGATGTCTCAGTGGTCATGGTGGTTTGAATGAGAACACCGCCCCCCACAAAGGTTCTAAGTATTTGAACATTTTGCCCCAGTTGGCAGCAATGCTTTGGGAGGTTAAGGAGATATGATTTGCTATTCTCTAAATTATCACTTTATTACATTTGAAGTATTTTGTTTTTAAAATATACCACAACCCAGTATATAATATATATTATCATAGTGTATATTATTTTATTTTTAAAATGAACTTATTCTTTTGTTTGTTATTTTACTTTTGTTTTGGAAAACTAAACCAGACTTCTGTGCTATGTGGAAAATGTCTTTACTCAGGGACCTTTGAAAAATGACTACATCTGATTGTGTCTTATTCTAAGCAGTAAGACTCCTGCCACTGTCACCAGGTGAAGAGTCAGAGCAGTGATCCATGTAATTGAGGGAACAGTAGATTTAGCTTGATGACTGACCTAAGCCAACGTGTTGCCACTGGAATTCACTAGGTTTATTTTCTAAGTCCTCAGAATGTCTTTTCTATTCTGGGTGATTGATTGAAGAATTATAGGAGTAAGCATAAAAGAGCCACTATTATCTGCCCCAAGGCCATAGGATGTGAGTGTGAGTCACCAGAGAAATGGACTGATGTGTATTAGGGGGTGAAAAAAGAAAACCTTGTTTTGGTTACTAAATTCTTCTACATATTCAAGCTGCTGTTAGATTATTACCTTTCTTCCAAATTCGTCATAACCTCAAACTGGCAGAGAGCTCGCACGCCTTCGTTCTCTAGTGCTCTCTAGCACCTCTCTATTGTTTGAATAGGCTAGACTGTGTCAGCATTGATGAATTAATGGAATAAAGGACTCGAAACTGTGGAATCAACTTTTTGAGGTCATTTAAAATAGCATACAATGACATTCTCGCCAAACACTGGGGAGGCTATATATACCATTCCTTATCTCTTTCATCTTTACTAGATCTAACACTTATTCTATCAGAATCTGTTTATTGTCTGTTTGTCCAAACCAGATTTTGATTGTCAGAGATAATTATATGAAGAAAAAAGATTATGAACCCGTACTTACCTCAGTTAAAATATGCCAATATAGAAAGGATTATGAATGAGCCAATAAATGAAGAAGTGACTATATCCCAACTAGAGAATGACACAAATACATTTAGGCAACGTAATCATTCCTTCATGTCTGGATTGTTTGTTTACTGACCAAAAATTAGTGACATAACTGAAATAGAAAGGTAATCTTTCCTGTATTGATTAATATTGATTCATTCACTCATCATTCAACATAAGTATTCTTCAGAGGAGAGCAGCAAACATTTGGAGGCAGGGTTCCTGATCTCCTTAAAGTTTTCTATTAAATACTCAAGTTTAAGTATCAGAATATCAGATTTTGCATGCGGACTTCAAAACCTAATCTACTAGGGCCAGCAGGATGGTGAAGCCAATGGAGACATTTTCTGCCAGTCCTGGTGATAGGCATTCAGTCTCCAGTGCCCACATCATGCAGGGAGAGAACTGATTTCCTTCAGGCTGTTCTCTGACATCTGTGTGTGCTGTGGCAAATACACATACATACACATACTGCATACACAAACACAAATATGCACGTGTACATGCATGCACACATAAACACAAATAAAGTATAATAAAATATTTTAAATTGATAAACTAAAAGAATGAAAATAAAGGGAGAATATCCTTTTTAAGATTCAGAATATGAGAATATTTTACTTTAGAATCTGGGATAACGAAACAAATCAAACTATTTTAGCTGCCAAATAAATTAATCAAGTAGCTTAATACTTCTCTCTGGAGCAACAAAACATTTTGACAACAATTTTCATTTGAATCCCATAGGTACTATAGAGCAATTGGATCAAATGAATTGATACTAAGTTACTTTTGTATTTATGCAAGTACACATAAATTTGATGAGCTCAAATAGTTCCAGGATGGCTATTTCATTATCTTCTTAAGTATTTATACTCACAAACAACCCATCTTTTTAGGAAGAAAAGCCATTGTGTAGGCCTGCATAAGTCTGTTCTAAGCTAGACCTCAGGTATTCTTTCATTTTATTTTTACTTATTCAGCCATCTGTAAAGCCAGTATTTTGGTGAATACAGCGTCTCTTGCACAAAAGTTCAAAAAGATTTGAAAATAATTGCTATAAAAAGATCTCATGTTCATAGAAATAGGTATTTGTGAATCAGTCACTTGTAAAGGAAATTGAGTAGGAAAAATTACATTAATTATGGTATTTTAGAATACTCACAAAAATAAACTAACAATGCCAATTGAAAACTTGACATCACAAAGTAAATTATCTTGAATGGAATGTATTTTCCTGAAATTATCGGGGGTAATATAAAATCATTTCTGCCTCAATCACTGGAAGAATTCAATATCAAAGAAATTCAAAGATTAAGAAAAGAGATCACATCTCTTATAAGACTGGGAATCATACAACACAGGAAATGCATACTAAATTGGAAAGAATTTAGAAATTAAAACTTTAGAAATCTATCATAAGTGTAATTAAAAGCAACTCGCATGGACATGTTTTAACTGACACTCTAAAGAATCAATAGATTATAGGACATATCTTGATGTCTAGTTACTTCTGTTAAAGGTCTACTAAAAGTGCTTAACTAAGGAAAATATGTCTATAGTGATGACAAATGTCTTTTTTTGCAGTACCAGTTCTCTTCAGTCTCTTTCAGAGAAGCTGTTTTAGTCGATGTCTCAGTTTCTTTTCCTGTTGCTATGATAAAGTATTCTAATACAAGCAACTCCCTAGAGCCAGTTTTAAATACTACTCACACCTGCAGCCTGACCAAAAAGCAAGCAATACCCCATCTTCTTCCTGGAGCATACTCACCTGATGTTTTTATCATTCTACTGGACTGAAAAGACTAGTTCTATTAGACTTTTCAACGTCTGAAAACAACCAAGGTCTTAAAACTTACTGTATTAACCTAAATACATGGGCATAGTTTTAGTGGTGCTGAAACTTCACTCAGCTGTCCATGCATGGTTTAAGGTCAGTTATGCCAACTCAGTATTCAAGTACCCAACACTACCCATTACTAAGATAATTTTCCTTACTCAAAGATTGTCTTAGAAAGTGAGAACAATGTCGTGATTGAGACAATGACTCTGGATTCAAACCGGCTGTTTAAATCCCAGCTCACTCATTTGCTGTCTGTATCCTTTGTTTCAATCTAAAATGTTCTGAATAGTAAAGATAATGTCACAAATGACTTTACACATGGAAAGGCACAATAATTTATTTGCTGATACGCTGATCCTGGAGGGGGGTGAGGTAAAGAAGAGAAGGAGGAAAGACAAAGTCATGTTGCAGTCTCATGCTTTGGTGATTAATCTTTTTGAAAAGGTCTTACCAAGATGATGGAGGTCAGGGCAAAATTCCTTCCATTTCCCTAGAATTCCACAGGTATTGAGAAATGAATGAATCTAATGATTGGGTAATAAGCATTCTTTCCAGAAAATATTACCTTATTTGTTTTCATTGAATCAGAGAGAAATATCTATAAGGATTTTAAATCATAAATCACAAGATTTTTTTATGATATATAACTGATTTTGGCCATATGACTAAGAATTTCAAAGAACCAAACATTGTGCTAATACAAAATGTTCTCTTCTGCTCAAATACAGTTGTCTATTAAAGACCGAAAAATAGTGGGCCAGGGAGAAAACTCAGTCATAAAGTGCCAGCCTGGCAAGCATGAGGCCCTGAGAGCAGCTGGGATGTGGTGGCAGGAACTCGTAATTCTAACAGTGGGGAGATGGAAGCTAGCATGTTTCTAGGGCCCCGGGGCCAGTCAGCCTAGCCTGCTAGGAGAGTTCCAGACCACCATCTCAAAACAAAGGTGGGTGCTGCCTGAGGAATCATACCTGAGGTGTGCTCCTGCCTCCACTGGATCTAAGAGCAGAGAGACTGTATTTTCCTGAGACTGGTAAGGGAAGATGTTGGATGCCCAGGGAGTAGATGACTGGAGACATTATTTATAAAATATGTTGGGGAAGATGTTGATTGTCAAAAGTTTGCTGACAAAAATGTAATAGAATATGTACTGATAAGGTAGCAAGCCGAAGCTGTTGCTATAGAGGTTAGGCCATGGTAGAGTAAGGCTCGAGGGTGAAGATGTAGTCTGCTGCAGAAATGAAAAGGCAGAAGTGGATCCATGGCAGGAATGATAGGTCCAGGTCCAAACAGGCAAGCAAGTGGATGGGCAGATAGCAGTCAAGTGGGCTGCTCCAACAGCAGGGCTGAGCTAGGCTGAAGCCCTGGGGATGGTACAGAATTTTCTGCCTGTAGGTCCCTTGAGCATAAGCCAAGTATCAGATGACAGGTTGCTGTGGGAACACAGCCACTATAGTCGTAAGTATCTACCACTTTATAGGGTCCAGGTGAGGGAATCATACCATGTTTTCAGTCTTGCATGTTCTATAAGTTCTCAGGTTCTGCAATCTGACTTTAATGCACCCATGTGCCCCTTACTTGATAATTTTAGAAGTGAACTCCTTTCTATTTTCAGTAAGAAGTCATTTACCACTAAGTGTTTCGTGAGTGGTGCTGGAAAGATGGTATTGCTTACCCTGGTACACAGTTGTCCTCTACCTTCAAAATGGAGTCAAACCTATTTGTAAAATGGTGTCTCTCAGGGCAAGGCATAGCTGAAAAAAATCAGTATGGAGTAACAGAATAATACCCAGCTGAATCTCAGTCCTCATTGTCACAGGAAGTATGGGCAAGCCCCGTGCAGGTGTTACCACGCATAAGGGACTCATTCTCACAGGAAATATACTGTGTTAGCAGAGGTTGTCATGTATAAAGGACTTATTTTCATGGGATGGATACTTACTTTGGGGCAAGGATCACCGTATTTAACCCATAATGTGTTGCACTTTGGCCAAGTATATGCGAAATTCATGCCCAACTGAACTTTGGAAAATGTTCTTGAATATTTCATATGGAAAGAATTTAGATAGTCTATAATTAGAAGTATGACTTAATTTGTAGTTTCCTATTTCAAAGCTCAGATAGTAAGCAACCATAAAATACTTTAAGTGAAATGGACCATTCTAAAGCCTGCTTCATTTGGCCGGTATTTTTCTTGCCACTCTTTGAATCATTGTAGAGCCAGCTGCAGTTTACCCAGCAGGGGCCTAACATAGTTTGCAGACTCCCATAATGAAAAAAAAAAAATCTTCCTAGATTTAGAGAATGTAGCTCATTTACAAAATGAATAAAAATCTGCTTGGAACTAAATGCTCTAACTATATTAACATTATCAGGTTGTGGATCAAATATAGAAATACCGATTCTGTAGTACTACGACTAGTGTTTAATGTCAAAGGTAGAATTGACAACACTGGCAGTCTCTCTTTCTCTCTCTCTCTCTCTCTCTCTCTCTCTCTCTCTCTCTCTTTCTCTCTCTCTCTCTCAGTAGATCAAAAGTAAGAACCCAAAATGTGTTGTTCATATTTAATACAGACCAATACCTTGTAAATGTAATTCTTACAAAGCATACTTGTTTTAATGACAACAGAACCTGATGTAAAATTTCCTAATAACTTTGAATTTGACTCCAAACTAAGATCACATGACCATGAAAATTCAGAATTGTTTGGCACTTGAGAGAGATTATAAACACATGACAGTACAAGTCGACAATCTATCACCTTAGATTGGGCAGGAGAGCCTGTGAGCACAGTAGCTAAAATATTCATGGTTTTACAAAGAGCACCTCCTTAGATGCCATAACCTCCAGAATGCATAATCAGCATTGACTCCACATATTTATTAAAAATAGGATGAGATCAGTGTCTTCCCACGATCAAACAAAAAAGTAGAAAGTAATTTATCCATGTCAGCAGCACTTTTCCAGCCATTTTCAGACGGCAGACTATAAAACAGTCTCCCACAATATTCAACCTAGTTTAACATCATATCTGGCTTTAATTTCTTCCTAAAACAGATAGTTTTTGAGATCCAACTTTGACTAAGAGAACTGATTAATATCTCCCAATTCCACAGAGTTTTCTGGATTGAATATGACTACTTTACATTAAGAGAAGAAACAAGATCAAGTGTCAAAAAAGTTGGAGAATTGAGTAGGAAGCAAGCAAAATAATTTCTTTACTGTAAAAATGTTTTTTATGGAACTCTCTGAGATATGGATTTAGGTGTAATGAAATTTCTCAAATATGAATCACTGTGGCGCCCTTACTGCCCTAATAATATTTACATTAATGAGGCTCACAATGCTATGAAATCTGTCTACAAGACATCTCTTCCAGTCTACTCTGTATATTGATTGTAGACAACTGAATTTAAGTTGTTTTCAAAGGCAATACTGCATTTACTTGAAACTAAAATATATTATTTTCTCCCACTTTAATAGGTTGTGTTTTCTAAATACTATTTTTCCTCCCAAATAGTGTTTTTATCTAGTATCCTGCCACCTAGAGGATTTTTTGAAGAATTATTTAATGCTATCCAATTTAGTTGGCTTATGCTGCTTAACATATAGTTTATTTTCCTGAATTCTCAAACAGCTAGATTAATTCCTGAAATGATAGCTTATTAAATTCCTAAAGTGAAAACACTTTATAACACTCCATAAATAATTAGGGTATACATATTTATATAATATGTATAAAACAAAATAAGTAATTTATCATACAAAATTTCAAATGGTTAGGAAATCTGTTTGTGGATTTATATTCCATTATTTTAATATTTGTACAATTTGAGTTTTATTGATCATATCATAATGTGTGTCATTATTAATCTGTATTATCATCACGGCTGGAAACTGAATCTTAAATATATGTAGTAGAGAAGCAGAAATATTTTCATTTTTTATAGACAAGTGTTTCCAGATTATATTATTTAAAATTTTCTAGATTTTTTCTGTCATCTGAACAATAAAAACTACCAGAAAAAGAAAAAAAACCTAGAATTTCTCTCTGCTGTATAAGTCAAAGATTAATTTCAAAATAATTTTTAAATCAGTATATTGCATACTCTTTGTCTTGAAATATAAATTACCATCAATATTTTTCACTACACATATTGAGTACTGTTTTGACTTAAACTTGATCACATGAATTCTGAAGTTATCTTGTTAGCTAACTTTATTTAATGAGTGGTGATGAGAAATTAGAAAAAGTAATTATATTACCAATGTTCTTAGTATTTAAGCAAATAGAATCATGTATTGCCTTTTACATATGAGTCCTTTTTAATGTTATCACATACATTTTATAAGATTATGAAGATTTATTGCTGACCATATAGATTCTGAATAATAGTAATATTCTATAAACTTGAAATGATTTAAATCAACAGTTAATATGACTAATCAAAACCAGATACTTGCATCAGTTTTAAGAGTACAATGAGAAATACTTTCTTATAATCCTATACATTACATATTATATGTCAATGTAGATCTTTTAAAAGTTGGGTAAAAGTCTTTTAGGTTAGCATAAATATCTTTTAGTTTACTACAATAATTTTCTATTTTTAGAAAGATGCTTGTTTTCTTCATAGAATTATCAATAATGGAACACAATGCTTCTTACCATTTCATAATAAAAATATCAAAAATAAAATGCTAATTGTGAAACATCAGGCTGAAATATTTTCTGGCTTTAATACATTCTTAGCTATATCATACTGCTGCACATTTATTAAATTTGACAGCATACCATTCTCTTCTCATATTTTTGCTTTTAATTCAGTACCTTTTTGATAAACGTAGGGTAGAAAAATATTTTTTGGTTTCTTTTTCTGATGGGGAAAACCAATTGAATAATATTTCAAAACTCTGCCATGACTACATATCTGGATTACATTCTTTAGTTGATAGCTGAAGGCTATTTTCGTCTTGACATTTCACTTGTCCTGAGAGTGGTGATGATACATGGACCAGCACAACACAGAGCTCCCATTTTTCTTTCCAAATGTATGGCAAGATTAGCCACTTTATCGGCCCAAGACTACTGCCTAGGGAGGCTCACATGTCAAAGCCAATGTTGCTTTGAAGAAGTAGCATTGTGAAATACTATGATTTCAGTTCTGGGCAGCAGTTTGGGGAGAACTGTTCACTGACCTTGTTTACTTGGATTTGACCCTCACTCAGATACAGACTGAGGAACGTATTTTAACTGGGCTCTGATACTGTTTGTGCCCTTTGGATATATATGAAATCTAAAGACGCAGGTATAAAGGCAGGGTCAATGGCAGACGCTGGGGAGGCGCTAGGTCCTATCTCCACCCTGTTATCACAGAAGCTCCAAGGCACAAATACCATTGTGTCAAAGAAAGAAATTTAGCCTTGTCTTCTGACAAAATTTGAAAAATATTTTTAGAATAAAGTAAGATGTGCAAAATTCCGAAAGGACAGCCTCAACAAAGTAAGTCTGAGAATGAAGAGAATATGTGTCAGGAGAGACCAGTTTTCCTCTGAGCAATTGCTACAGCACTTGACAGAGAAGGCTCCGACAACTTATTTTCAGTGTTTGCACCCAACTAGCCCTACAGATTTATAACTTCCCAAGCTCTATCAGAGTTTTATGGTCTGCCTGCATGCGTTCATCCCTGCCCACAGTGGAACAACTCACTCCAGCCAGTGGTGCCCTGGGTGCATTTGCCTTTGTGATTCAACCTCCAGCACAAATACTTAACAGAACGGAAGAAGCCACTACACTAACGGATTGTCCAAGGGAGGGGATGCTGTTCCTTTCTGCCTCTTCAGTTTTTAAAACAGATGATGGAAATTAATCTACAAGGTATGGAATTGATAGTCTGCAGGCATCAAAATAACTAAAATCAATATTAAGTAAGCCAAGAGCCATACTGAATCCAGTGAGTGAAACCTAAAATGTCTAATTTAAATGGCACATTCATTTGCATAACATTTTATTTACATAATGTGTAAAAAAAAGATGAGTAATACACACCTTACGTGTGATGTGTAAAAAATGGATCAGATGAAGCTATGAGCTGTCCTTATGAACTTGGGAAATTAGCAGTTAGTGAAACAGTCACCGTGTCATACTATGGCTCAAAGAACTTTAATGTGTCCATCATCTCCAATGACCTTCTCTAACTCTTACCCCCAGAACTTCCCCCCAAAATGTGCCTTTAGTACTTTGTGCCATAGCAGTACTTTTCCATGGAATATTCTAAATCACATGTCATGGCCTCTGCCAGTACTATCACATTAATCCTCTATCAAGAGAAGTCGAGCTAGCAGAAAATCTGGGGAAAGAGATAGGAACTTGGCTTTTGCCTGGTGACCCCTGCATCCAAGCCTTCCTCCATCTTTACTGCAAACATTTTCAGACATGGACATCTGTGAAACGTTGGCTTTAAATACCCCCAGGATTCCTTGCACAGAATCAACTCTAGGC
Source organism: Eospalax fontanierii (assembly GCA_035773235.1). Taxonomy (NCBI): domain Eukaryota; kingdom Metazoa; phylum Chordata; class Mammalia; order Rodentia; family Spalacidae; genus Eospalax; species Eospalax fontanierii. The sequence continues at coordinate 12,259,143 of CM069527.1, forward strand.
TTTCGAAAGGCTGATTCAGTTTGCATAGAAACCATGTTTATACATACACATATAAATTATGAAGCAATTCAAAATATTTGCTCACAATGAACAATAACATTTACTTAGGAGGCATCATGTAGTTGAAGTTGCACAACAAATGTTTTGATAAGGAAACACTTCTTCCCACCACACTTATCACCATACAGTTTTCATCTGCTGGTAATCCCTCCCAGCAGTGACCAGCTGCAAGCTGAGAGCTGTCCTCTTTCAGCTCTGATTCTCACCATCGTGGATTTCACACTGTAGAGTGGAGTGAGAGAACGGGCATGGCAAAGTACAGAACAAGAGGGAGAGTTGCTCTGTCCAGCTAGGATATGTCAAGTACTTAATGGGGAGAGCAAGGCACATAAATCACATATTGGTGCCTTAAAGGTAATTTTAATGGCTAGGCTTAGATGAAGACAGTCGATATATCTCATATTGATTATTAACTTACTTTTCTTCCTCTTTGCCCTAGTTAGAGGATCAAGATCTAGGAATATAGTGATCCTATTTACAATAGCTTTGCTTAGAAAAAGCTGTAGCTTGTCCTTCACATATGGACATATAGGGAGGAATTTTCAAGTTTTCAGTGGCTGTGTCACATTGCAGGAACAAAATAAATTGCCTCTTCAAAGAAAAACACATTATCAGGATTTTGTTCCCATAGGATCATTGACTATCCAATGGCAGTAGCTCAAAATTTCCATAGAAACAGGATCTGAGAATGACTGCAAACAGCAAAGCCCCCATAGCAATACCAACTGAACGAATGGGATTCTGATCCCAGTCTCTCCACATAGTCCGCATCCCCATCATTACATTTCCTTGTCATAAACATTTTTTTGTTCATATTGGCTATTGGCCCAAAAGAATAAAAAAAAACAGAATGACTTCATTAGATTGACAACTAGTATTAGTAGTACAGATACTTCATCAATAAATTAAAAAGTATGGCAATTACTTTATTTGTTAGGGTAAATAAATGTACATCACCATTTCAGAAAAATAACTGAAAACATTGTTATCTTTTTATTTTTTTATTTTTTTGAGACAGGGTCTCCTTGTAGCCCTTGCTGGCCTGGAGCCTAGAACCCACTAGGTAGACCAAGCTCACCTCGGTCTCATAGAGATGGCCTGCCCCTGCTTCCCAAGTGCTGAGATTAAAGGATTCTTTAATTTTAAAAATTCTATTACAATTTCATGCGTACATGATGCACCCTGGTCATATCCACCACATCACCCTCTTCTCCTCCTCCTACCTCTGTCACACACACCCCTTGCCTCCCAACCTGCCTTTCCCACTATCATGTCTTTGTGCTTTTTTTTTTTTTTTGTATGTTTTGTGAACCATCTGCTTGACCAGGAATGCCCTTCAGAGTCATGGGTGTAGAGTTTTCCACTGGAGCGTGAGCAGCTACACCACTGACAACTGGCTCCTTCTTCCCCAGCAGCCACACTACCAACAGCTCACTAGGAATGGGTGGGTCCCATAATCCCCTCACCCATCCATCACTGAACATTAACAGGCCAAGTCTTGAACAGCCCTTATACAGGCAGCCACAGCTGCTGAGACTTCATAAGTACAACTGCTAAGTTAAGCCTAGAAGATAGCATTTCATGTCCTCCTCCCAGCCAGCTGGCTTTTGCGTCGCTTCCAGACTCTCTTCAAGTGATGCTTCCTCGAGCCTTGGAAGTGGTGATTTGGTCAAAGGCCTAAGGCTAGGGAGGTCACAGGCCCTACAAGTGAATCCACGGCTTCTCTTCCGATAAATGAACATGCTGTCACGCTGCCTTCTAGATATTTGTGTTTGTACTGGTAGACTGCTGCTGCCTTCAGCCTTGGTCAACTAAGCTGCTTCTTTTGTAGCAAATGGCAGTTAGTGCAGAGACTCTTGCCTGGTTGAAATGCCAAAAATAAATGACTGTGGAGACTCAGCCCTCAACAGAATATCCGTTTCCTCCTTTCTCTTTGATTTTCTTCACTTGTATTCTTTCATTCGTTTTCTTGCTACTGTCCTACAATGCTTTGTTCTGTGCCACTCCATCCTTCCTGTCTTGCTTCCTTCCTTCTTTATGTCTTTCTTTTTCTTTGAGGGGCGAGGGGTTTACTTATAAATCTTATTCTTTGGCAGTTTATACATGTATATAATGCGTTTCTGATGCACCCCCCTGACTTTACTTGCCGCTCTCCCATCCCTGCTAGCTCTGCTTCCTTACAAATCTTTCTCATATTCATGGCTTTCTGTTCTTTTCTTCCACCCATCAAGCATACTCTTGATATCTGTCTATGGGTCACTGTGTCTGGCACTATCCTCACAGCCTAGTGGGCTTACCAATGGGTACAAAGATGCTCTGCCTACCTCTCTCTCAGAATCTCTTAGCTGTCAGTAGTTCGGCAGTATGTGTAAACCCCCACTAACCCCTTCTCCGTTCACAGCTCGTTGTTAGCTGGGCCTGTGGTGGTTTGAATGAGAAGGTCCCCCATAGGCTCTAAGTATTTGGACATTTTTCCCCAGTTGGTGGCGCTGTTTTGGAAAGTCTTAGAAGGTGTGACCATGCTGGAGGAAGCATGTCACTGGGGATGGGCTTAGAGAGTTCTTAAACCTTGCCAGATCTCCAGTCACTCTCTATTTCCTGTGCCTGCTTGAAGATGTGAGTGCTAGCTTCTGCACCTACTCTAGTCACCTCTGCCACCATGCCTCCCTACCATGATGGACTCTTGCCCCTTTGGAACTGTAAGCTAAATAAACTTTTCTTTTTATAATTTCACTTGGTCGATGTTTTTATCACAGCAACAAAGAAGTGACTAATAGACAACTTGACTTATGTGGGCCTCAAACCTGTAGGCACAGTTCCTGTGAATTCATGATTGCCATGGCCTTATCAAGCTTAGAAGATGGATTTCACAGCCCTTATCACTATCTTCTGGCTCTTACACACTTCCTATCACCTCTTCCACAGTGTTCCTTGTGCCCTGGGTTTTAGGACTGAGTTCTCCACCAACCTTTAGTCTCAGCATCCTGTGCAGCCTGGGGTCTCTGCGTTCACCTCTGTTCATGTCAAGAAACCGTTCTGTGATTAGAGCTGAAAGTAGCTTTTATCTGTGGGTGTAAACATAGATATTTAGAATTCTGTTTGATTCTAAGTCAGTTTAACTAAGCAACACTATTAGATGCCCCACTCTAAGGTCCAAGTCCTCCTCAGGTGTTGGACCAGGTCTCCAGTGTGATTCCCTCTTGAGATGTGGGCCTCAAATTCAATAAGGTAATGGGTTGGTTACCGCCCTCCACCCCAGTTGTGCCATTATTGCACTAGTGGGAACATCTTGCCTGTCAAGTTAGTATTGTAGTTTATAGAGTTCACAGATGGGTGAGAGAGGTAATGCCCTGGTCCTCCAGCAGACTGCATAGCACGAAAGACACTGCAGAAGTCAGGCAGCAGGGAGGAAGCTGCCAGCTCATTTCCCACTTGATCTCTCTACCCCTTGCACAAAAAGTGTGAATACAACCTTATCTATCAGTTCTTGTAGAAAACCAAGAGGATCAGCTCTGACGAAGGGATTCTACACCAGGCTATGAGGTTTTGGCTTGTGACTCATTACTTCGAGGATGGGAATTTTCTAGATTTTCAGGGTGTCTGCCTTCATGCTCTCTTTTATGTCCTTAGTTTTATTGTCAGAAAATAGGTATGCAGATGTTCACCTTCATCCTGACTAACCTTCACCACTCTACCCCCTCATGTCCCCAAGTCCCCAATCCTCTCCCTGTTTGAAACCTTGCACTCCCAGCATTCCCCTCTTCATCCTTATTTCACTTATGCTCTGTAATGCCCCCTTCCTTAAAGTCACACCCCCTTTCCCCACTGTTCCCTTTCTAGATTCCTGGCTTCAGGAGATACTCCAAGTTAAACCCACAAAACTAAAGAGTCTAGGCTAGCTCTACATGTGAGAGAGAACATCAGTCTCTCTGGGCCCATGTAACCTCATGAAATATAATTTTTCCCAGTTTCATGCATTACTTACAAATTTCCTAATTTTATATTTATTTATAGCAATAAAATTCCATGTTCATTATCCATGCATCAGTTGATGGGCATCTAGACTGCTCTCATTTCCTAGTTATGTAAATAAAGCTGTAAATATGGATATTCAAGTGTCTCTGCAGTAGGAGATGGAGTGATATGGCTGGATCATATGTTAGATGTATTACTGGTTTTTGAGGAATCTCCACATTAGCTGCATTAGTTTACACCCTCACCAGCAGTATGTGAGGGTCTCCCTCTCCACACAGCCACCTATGTCAGCACTGGTTGTTTTATATAGCCTTAATGATGGCCTTTCTGACTGTGGTGAGAAGGAATTCATTTTAATCTGAACTTCCCTGATGGCTAAGGATATGAACAAACAATTGCAATTCTTTTGGGGGGCTCTATTTAGTTCCATAGCCCATGCATGTTTTTTAATTATGTTTTTTACAGTTTAGTTTTATTAGTTCTTTTTGTATTCTAGTTAATATTCCTCTGCATGATGTGTAGCTGGCAATGATTTTTCCTATTCTGTCAGTTATATCTTCACTCAATTACCAATATTCCTCTCTAATATAGATGCTTTGTAGTTTCATGAGAGGCCATGTGGGAGTGGTTTCTCTTACTTCCTGAGCTGCCAGATTTCTTTATGCAAATCTGTACCTAGCCTGATATATTGAAGTGTGCCTCGTACATTTTTTCCTCTAAGAGTGTCAAAGTTTCAGGTCTTATGTTGGGATCTTTCATTCATTTGGAGTTGAGTTTAACACAAGGTGAGATAAAGGACTCTAATTTCATTCTTCCCGCACCACTGTTGACCATGCTGTCTTTTCCCAGTGTATATGCATAGCATTTTTGTTAAAAATCAGGAACTGTAGCTGTTTCATGGCGCTCTTTCTACTTTGTTCTGTGTGCTTGTGTGTCTGTTTTTCTGCCTGTACCATACTGTTTTTATTACTGTGGCTCTGTAGTATGTCTTGAAATCAGTATCATGAGTCCTCCTGCATTGTTCTTTCTGTTCAGGATTGCTTTGGCTATCCTTGGTTCTTTTGTGCTTCCATATACATTTTAAGATTTTTTTTAAAATTTCTTTGAAGAATGTCCCTGAAATCTTGATTGAGATTGCATTGAATCTTCCTCAGTAGAAGAGCCACTTTCACAACATTGATTCTTCTATTCCACGAGCACAGGAGTTTGTTCCATCTTCTACTGTCCTCCTCAGTTTCTGTCTTCAAGGTATTAAAGGTTTTGTTGTAGAGATCTTTAATTTTCTGGTAAAGTTTATTCTTAGGTATTAACTTATTTGTTTAGTTGTTTATTGATGGTTATTGTGAATAGGATATTTTTACCAATGTTTTTACATATGTTTGTCAATGGTATATAGGAAGGCTACTGATTTTTACAGGTTCAGTTTGAATCTTAGCACTTTTTTTCACAATCATATTTTTATTTTTAAAAATATACTCTATTGAATTTTCATGTATTTCATACAATGCATCTTAATCATATTGCCTGCCCCCTTCCCTGTCTGAAGCCCCCATGGCTTTCCCACAGAACTTTATGCATGTTGTCACATATGTTAAGGCCTATGAAATAAAATTTGTGTGCCAGATGTTCCTCTGTGTGATTTCATTCACTGGAGGTTGTTCAGCCTGTCTAGCATCACTCCCTTGAAGAAAGTCAACCTCCCTCACCCAGCAGTGATCAGCTGCTGAGCTCCCAAACGTTGTGGCCTCCTACCCATTTTCCAGGCCTGTACTGGACTTTGTCTAATTGAGGTTGCGTGGGTCTTGTGCTGCTGCCACCACTGCCATAAGTTCATATGAGCGAAGCCCCGCCCTGTAAGAATCTGTTTCCTTATGGTCATGTATCTCCTCCCCTGGCCCTTACAATCTCTCCACTCCCTCTTCTACAATAGTTCCTGAACCCTGGGTGGGTGGAGTTTAATACACAAGCCCTAACCAGGGACCCACGTTCCACAGTCTTACTCTCTACACTTTGGCCATTTGTGGCCTTTTGGGTTCATCACCCTCTGTTCCATGAGGAAGCTTCACTGGTGAGAATTGATGGGTGCATCAGTATTCTCCCTCTACCCCTTGTCCCACTATTTTCTGTGAGCTTTAGTTATAGAGACTCCATTGTAGATGCATCTCTTAGGATTGGGCATCTCTCAGATACTACTCTCTTGTGGAACTCTGTTAACAGTCTCCATCTGTTGTAAAAGAAGCTTTTTTTGAGTGGTGACTGGCATATTTGTCTGTAAATATATGGTTCCATATTTATCATATAGTAAGACATTACATTTTTAAGGTTATGACAGACTTAGGGTTTTTTTTATGATCTATGACCTCTCCAGTCATGTGTATTTGACTGTGTTTACAGTACAGAACTCATGAGTTCCCTCCCATTGAGTGGGCTTTACGTCCAATTAGGTAGCTGTAGTTTGCCACCAAGATAAAAATGCCACTATCACACAGATACAGTTTGCTGTGCTGGTCATTGTTGTGGTTATTAGGCTTTAAAGATGGAGTTGGACCATTGACTGATTTTCTCCCATAGCAGCTTGCATAGTATCCTACAAAACTCTGAGAGCTACTCTTCAGGGAGGAAACTTCCTGGTCAGCTACAGCTGCATTGCTCCAAAATGCTGTCTAAAGTATGTTCTGTTTTCAGTAATAGAGTCTTGTCTTCAAGTTCTGGGAGGCAATCAACAGCTGTGGCAATAGCCTGTGTAATTTGGGGAGTCTCTTGGACCACCCTGGCCAACAACTCAAATGGAGGATTCTCCTGTCTGGCACTGTTTCTTATTATGTAACCTTCAGTTGTGCTCATAGACATGAGCACATGTATCCGAGTTCTTTAATGAACGTGTTTATCAGTTACAAGAGTTTTTTGGTGGGGTCTTTCTAACTTTTAATATGTAGAATGAAGGGACACTTTGACTTCTTTTACTATTTATATTCTTTTTATTTCCTTCTCTTGTCTTCTCTGGATAAGACTTCAAGCACTAAATTGAAAAAAAAAAAAAGAAGTAAATGGACACATTCATCATGTTCCTGACTTTAATGGGAATGCTTTGAGCTTCCCCATTTAGTATGATATTGCTGAACGGTTTTGGATATATAGGTTTTATTATTATATTTTTTATCCTTAGTCTCTTCAAGATATTTATCATGAAAGGATATTGCATTTTCTAAAGGCCATTTCTATTTCTGTTTAAATCATGTGGTTTCTATCTTGGAGTCCATGTATGTGATGAATTACTCTTTTGATTTTTGGAAAGCTGAACAATCTCGGCATCCCAGGAACGAAGCCATCTTGATCATGATGTATTATCTTTCTGATGTGATCTTGAATTCTGCTTGAAAATACTTTGTTGAGACTTTTTGCATATATGTTCTTCAGGGAGATCAGTCTGCAATTTTCTATTTTATGTCCTTTTCTGATTTGGGATCAGAGTAATATTGATTTCATAAAAAGTGTTCAAAATCATTTCTTCCTTTTCTATTTAGGTACATCATTAAGTTATTTGAGATTTCCCAAAATTTGTTATATAGGCACACAGCACAGTAAACCTTCCTCTTAGAATTCTCCTCATTGTGTGCTACAGATTTTGGTATGTTTTGTGTTCATTTTTATTCCAATAATTTTATTTCCTTTTGATTTACTCAATGACCCATTTACCATTCAATAGTGTGTTATTCAATCTCCTTGGATTTGTACACTTGCAGTTTCTCTTGCTGTTGATATGTGACTTAATTCCATTCTTGTCAGATAGAATATAGAAGAGTATTTTAATTGTCCTATGTTTGTTAAAAATTACATTACATTCTAAAATATAGTCTTTTGGAGAAAGGTCCATATGCTGGTGAAAAAGTGTGTATTCAGTACTGTTTGAGTAAAATGTTCTATGGTATCCACTAGATTCATTCGATTTGTGGTGTCACTTAACTCCAGTGTTTCTCTGTTTAATTTTTGTCGGGAAGGCCTGTACATTGATGAATTTGAGGAATTGAAGTCCTCTACAATTTTTGTGTTGGGGTTAATCTGTAACTTTACATCTAGTGCTGTTCATTTATTAAACTAACTGCACCTGTTTGGGAGCATATAGATTTAGAGTTGTGATTTTTTTTTTGGTGGATTGTTCCTTTAATGAGTATAAAGTGACCCTCATTGTATCTTGTGACTAGATTTAGTTTGAAGTCTATTTTGTCAGGTACTGGAATAGTTTCCTGCTGTTTGCGATCAACTTCCAATTGGAATACTTTCTGTCCATTCTTTTACTCTAAGGTGATGTCTATTCTTAATGAGGAGGTGTGTTTATTAGATTAGCTTACAGGAGAGAGTCCAAGTAGTTCAACAATGGCTGCATCACACTGGAGAGTTTGAGAATCCGGTAGTTGCTCAGTCCATGAGGCTGGGTGTCTCAGCAGTCCCAATCTAGCTCTGAAGATCTGGAGGATTCCTAGAGATCTGCTAGTTGTCAGTCTATGTTGGAATCAACAGAAGTTGGTTCTGCTATCAGCGGATGAATGCCACAGCAACAAGATGAAGCTGCCAGTGACGAGAGGAGAGAAGAAGCAGGCAAAAAGCAAAAGCTCCCATAACTTTTCATTGGGGCCACAACCAGAAAGTAATGTGCCACGTTTAGGGTGGGTCTTCCAGCTTCAAATAATCCAACGAAGAAAGTCTCTCTCATTTCAGTGAATTCCAGATTCAGTCAAATTGACAACCAAGCTTACAGGCTTTTTAATGCATAGATTATTGACTAATTTAGAATATAATATCATTGAGAACAGCCCACCATTGAATGTGGTTAGAGTTTGAGGAAGGGTCCTAGACCCAGTTAGCAATAAACACTGACCAAAACCAATTTGAGGGAGGAAAGTGTTTATCTGGCTTACAGCAAGACAGGAAGTCAGAGCAAGAACCTGGAGGCTGGAGCTGACGCATAGGCCGTGGAATAATGCTGCTTTCTAGCTTGCTCCCCAGGTCTGTGCTCAGCCTGGATTTTTATACAACACAGGACCATCTACCCAGGGGGACATGTGGGACATGTGGGACATGCCCACAATAGGCTGGGCCCTCCTACATCACCCAACAATCAAGAAAATGCTCACACAGACAGGACCATGAGCCAATCCAATGGAGGAAATGCCTCAAATAAGCTTCCCTCTACCCAAGTGTGTCAAGTGGACACCTGAAGCTATACAGCACAGTTCTCTACTGAGAAAATAGGTGCATGTACTGCAACATCACTTTATAAATAAAAAACTGCAAGTTTCAAATATTAAAGCATATCGAACATTACAGTGTAAAATCTCCTTTCTACATAGTTCCCAAGCATCTAGTAAGCAGCACACTCAAATAGGTATATCTTTCTAGAAAGGTTTGTAAGATACATTTTATTGTACAGCTCTGAAGCGTACATTGTAACATTATGAATGCATTTCAAAAGTAAAATGCCTACTACAGCAGACCAAATTAGCATGTTCATTATCTCACAAAGTTTCTCATTTTTCTTTGAGACTTGAAAGCAGCCACAGTTTACTTATTTGGGGAAAATTCTGCACAACAGTTTACCTTCGATCTCAGACTATCATCTTTCCAGCCTGATACTTTCATCCTTATTTTCTCAGCCCCGGTATGTGAGGAGGACAAGACAGAAACAGTTTTATTCTCAATCACTAGAGAGGTTTCCAGGTAAGTGAAAGTAAATATGAATTCTTTGCCACGTTTTACATCAGTGCTATATATACATTCTTCTGAATTTGTAAGGTTTTTTTCAGATAAAAATGTATCTTGAAGATCTTCCCAGATAAGCATATAGTATACCATATCTCGTTGTCTAAAATAGCACACAGACTCATGGGTAATTAAATCTGTTTCTAAACCTCCACTATGATCCATGTAACAATGAAGAAGCTTGTACACAGAGAAAATTTTCTATGTATGTGAACAATTATATGTATATATATAATGTAGATATAGATATGTGTATTTATTATGCATTCCTAGAGAAAGAACTAGTTTCTCAAAGTTTATATACCCTATAAGTTTGGTAAATAATTCAAATACTCTCCTTAGAGGTTATGCCAATTTTCAGTTTTAACAGAAATAAATAAGAGTTTCTTCTCCTCCAGAAATCAGCAAATGTGTTAAAATGCTGAATTTCTGCCAAATTGATACAGGAAAAATGTTATCTGTTATGATTTGTGTGGCTTAATATGAAACACTTCATGAATACGTCTCTGTTCGGGACTATGTTAATCTTCTGTCTTACATCAGTTACGGAAGTGAGTGTTCTCAGTTCAATTTATTGTTGTGTTATTATGAGTGAAATCAATGTATTTTCATGTATTTAAGAGTCAGTGTATCATTTAAATTTTTAATTATAAAAATCAGAATCATATCAAATGAATAAATTTCTTTTAATTGCCTCTCTCAAATTGGCCTCTGGGCATGTCTGTGGGCCATTTTCTTTATTTTTTTTTAAAAAGAAAAATATTTTACTAGCATTTTTTTCTTTAGGAAGTAACATGAGTATTTTGACAGACTTTGTATACATGGAGAATTTGGAGAGGGAGTGACAAACTCACATTCTAGAAACAGTGACAAATTTCACATTATTGTTAAGAAAAGTATTCTTTTCATAATTAAAACTGTCTCTCAAAAACTAAGTTATTACTTTATTCATTTGTTAATAAAATTTTCTTCATTTTCAAGATAAATGAAACTAAGTAGCTAGTCTATTAGAAATTGCGTCTGTTAGTCTATCTCGTAATACCTTGTTGGTGTGATAAAACCATTCCCTTTGATTATCCCGATAGCTTCACGTGTATGGCTTTCTGAGTGCTCTCATTTGCTGTAGTAATTTATGTTGACTATAAGTGGAGTCTCCCAACAGTACATCACCCCATCGTCACCCCCAACATGTCATCTTAAAACAGACATTACATAGAGAACAAATTTCAAAGTTTATAACTTGTCTTAATATTGTATTGTTCTATTCTGAGCCCTCATCATCTCTTGCCAGCCATGGCAATTACCTTCTAACCAGACTCTGCACCCTCTCTTACTTCTTCCAGATTCATGCTTCATGTTGAAGCCAGACTAACTCTATAACATCTCTCTCTTGTTTAAGTGAACTCAATAGTTTCTCATCGTTGTTCAGAACACTATTAAAGATTCTTTGAATCTAAGGGTGATCCTCAGACTCTGGTCTGGGCATGAGGTACTTCCCCCGTGCCTTTTTCTACTCCAGCCAAACCAGTGGTGTTGCATTTGCCAAATGTGCCTTCTCCATCTGCCACCCTATGAGCTCGAGTGCTCTTGTTCTCATCTGTTGAAAAAAGTCATCATTTTATTTACTCTCTTACTAATGTCTTGCCTTTAAGTCTTTCTTGATGCCTACCTCAAAGACAAGCTTAGTCATATGGACATTCTTTAGATTTTCTGTTACACTCTTTAATCTATATACCACTTATTTATATAATTATTTGATATTTGTGATATTTTCTATACGAAAATGTTGCTTTGGGGGAGATATCTGTTTAATCCAACACAATCTCCAATACAGTGAATGCCCACTAAACAACTCAAAACATTCACAGAAAACAATTTCCAAGGAAAACAATAACACTTGTAAACAGTAGTGCATCTTTTTAAAAACTGAGATAAACTCCAGTATATTATAGTCAAAAATAATAAAAGGTCTAAAAAGAGAATTATAAATTTGGTATAGCAACTTGTTAAAGAGTGATTAATGCTTTCTATTGATAAAATTGTTTAAACATTTTAAATCATCAATAGTTTTAGATTCCCAGTGTATGCTAAATCAATTATACATACGTGCATATATAGATTTATATTTCAAGATTTGCAATAAAATATAATGCAAAATTGTTAGAAGAAAATATATGTAAATATTTGTCTAATCTTTATTTGAATACAATAACAAAATTTGGCAACAACAGAAATAGCACAGGAAGTGACTATTGAACTAAACAAATGAAAAGTATAATATTAGTAGAGTAAGACATCTTTAATGTACCTATAATAGAAGAGAAACGGCTTAATTTTCTATGTTGGTCTATTTTGTGTTACTATAATTAAACATCTTTGGTAGGCAATTTTATAAAGAAGAGAGGTCTATTTTGACTCATGCTTCTATCCAAAATCAAGGGGCTGTATCTAGTGATAGCCTTCTTGCTGGCAGAGGGCCAAGGTGATACTAGACATTATCTAGCAAAAGAAAGAGAATAGAATATGTGTGTATATTATGTCTTCACTTCTCTCTTCCTCTTATAAAGTCATTGATCACGAGCCACCTTCGTGGCCTTATTTTATCCTAATCAGTCCTGAAAGGCCCCAGCTCTAAACACCAATATAATTAAATATCCACTTCAACACATAACAATGGAAATTAAATTGCAACACATGAAGTCTTATAGAAAGCATTACACTGCTAATATATATGGCAGAAAATAGGCTATTTTCTTTATATATTATGCCAAACCATTATTATTTTAAAGATGATTACTAAGAAAATGGCATATGTCTCATTCACAGAAAAAGTAATGATGTCAAAGAAAAATTTCATAAATTATTAAATATAACATATGATAATTTTGAGTACTTATATATTATTTAATTAACAATGACAAAACTAACAACATAAAAATAAACTGTAGACTAATAAGGATTAGATAATGTATAGGGACATTTCCCACACCAACAGCTGGGCTATAAATTAAAATAACCTCTTCTGAGAGCACCACAGCATCATGAGTTAAAAGCCTTCTGAAGTTCATGTTCCTTACTCAGTCATTCCTCTGGTAGAAATCTGACCTATGGCAATGCTCACTAAAGGCAAATGGAAGTGTTTGATCTGTGCCATTCAATGATCTACTTGCAAGGGAGATGACCTTGTGGTAAAACTTAAAACAAGCCATGTTCAAAGAGCTGTTTAATTTGTTCTTTTCTGTCTCTTTTATCTGTCATGTCTTTTACTCTTATATTATTTCATATGTTCACAATGTTTCTTGAAACATGAAATATTCATAAACATACAAATCCCATTAATATTTTTAGTTTGGAGGCTGGGGAGATGACTCAGTCAGAAAAGTGCTTGCTGTACAAACATGAGAACCTGAGTTTGGTACCCAGAACACATGTTAAAGGCTAGGTATGTCAGCACTGGCCCTTAATGCCAGGACAGGGAAGGCGGAGAGACAGGAGGATTCCTCTGGCGTTCTAGCCAGCTAGTCCAGCCTAATTCCTGAATTCCAAGCTTATTAAGACAGCCTGCCTTGAAAACCAATGACTGAAGAATATGCCACACATTGTCCTCTGACCTCCACACTCATGTGCACATGTGGGTGCACATACACACATATGCACACACACACATCTTTTAATGGAGTATCTAATATGTAGAAACCACTTGATAAATTCTAATTAATTCAAATAGCTGTCAGTTCATCATCGTGGGAAATGCATGTGCGGAAACTGTAGGGCCCACTCCTCCTAAACAATACTTGTGAAATAAAGTACATGAATTCTATTTTTCCAAAGCTCATCCATAAGAGAGATTAGACTAAGAGCCCCTGACTAGTCATAAACCATCAACTCCAGCTGATCGGCCTTATTGGACTGTTGTTAGCCGTTGTTTTGAGATATTTCCCTGGAACATACCACCCCAACCATAAAGTAATTCCCATTCTACAAACAAGCCTTTCTATAACTGCAGGCCCTAAGCTCTTTACGCATAATCCTACCAAACAACCTAACTCTAACACTGCATACAAATATGTTTAAACTCCCCTACCACTTGACTTATGTGGCCACAACTTATTACCCGTAATAAAACCTAATCTGGATTGTCGAGGTTGATTGGTATCCTTTCTGCCTATAACTCTGATTCCTAACAGTCTCTAGAAGTGATGTCTACATTGTTCTTACTTAAATGACTTTTATAAACACTCACTCACATTATGTATATACAGACTTGCTTCATTCTGCAATAATGTCTTCCCTGGGAAGCATCTAGAGCTGGCAGAACCACTCTACACATTTCTGTGAAGTAATTCTTCTCAGCTCTCTTACAACATAGCTACCAACATAGGCACATTTAATTTACAAAGAAAAATATGCAATAATATTTCAGTCAGCAAAACTGTCTTCTAACATCACTTTATTCCAAAGTAAATCCAGAGATTTCTCATCAGTGCTATCAGTCCAAGGGTGGATAATGCTCTTAAAACATTTTCAAAGAAGGAAATTCCAATAACATGCCATTCTGAACACCCTAAGCTGAATGAAGGACGGGATTTATGGCAGTTACTATTTCTGGAATGAGCTAATCAATATTAACTTATCATCATGAGGAAATAATTATAAAACATATAGCAAAATTGGTTTTGTGAAGGAATAGTGTTTTGGTTTTGTAAAATGATAGGTTTTAAATAAATATGTTTCATTCCTTTGAACAAAAAATGTATTGCTTCTTATGTAAAATATAAAATTTGTTAATTAGACAGACATATTTTCAGCAGGAAGACATTATAAATACATGTGAATGATAATTAGAGTGAAGGATACAGTTGCTACAGAGGCTTGAGGGAGTTTATTTACCAGAAGTCAACTCACTTGCAAACAATTGACTGTGATACTGCTGTAAATGGAACATCCTGGCATCCCAGATCAAATCACCAATACATCGCAAAGGTTTCAGGTTCCAAGAGGCTCCCACAAGGCCTGGAGCAACTGAGATTTTCACATTTTGGTTTGATGCTGGAGTGTAGGTGTGTCTGTGTGTCTGTAGGGAGAAGGGGTGAAGTGTGGGTGTGGTTGTGTGGTTGTGTTGGTGTGTGGAGGTGGGGGGTCGGGGGTGGGGATGTGGGGGTAGAAGGGTGGAGGGTGGGGGGTTGGGGTGGGAGGGTGGGAGGGTATGGGTGTCCTGGAACAAAAGTGCTGTGTTTACTGTGTAAATTAGTAGTGCCACAGCACCACATCTCCTCTGAGCTGAGATTTCCTTCCCCATCCATAATTGAAGAAATTCTTATTTTTGTTTTTTAATTTTGTATTTTGAGAATTTCTTACAGATACATAATGCATTCTGATTAGTGTTAGAATTTTTTAAAAATTCCTTTCAAGAGGCTGTAGAGATAGACGGCTCAGCAGTTAAGAGGGCTTCATGTTGCTCTTTGCCATGGGGTTAATTCCAAGCAACAACCTGTACATCCAACCCCTGGAGAGTCCTCTGGCCTCTGTGGACACCTGTACTCATGTACACAAGCCCACATCAGACACAACCCTACACAAATTAAAAAAAAATTTTTAAACTTAAGTATTTTTTGAAATACTCAACGAACATTTATGATTTCAGATGTTCATTGAATTACTTGGTCAAAATATAACAGTATCTAAGATAATTTTAAATTTTCACTAGTTAATTCTAAAATTAAAAGACTAAAGAAGATTAAAAGACTAAGAAGATATCAGACAGAGGTTTAACATCCAGAACATATAAAGAACTCAAAAAGCAAAAAACCGAGAAAACAAGTGACCCAACTAAAAGATGGGCAAGGATCTGAGCAGAGAGTTCTCAAAAGAAGAAATAAAGATGGCTGACAAACATCCTAAACAGTGTTCAACATCATCAATAATTAGGAAAATGCAAATTACTCAGACTCACTAAGATCAAGAGAACAAATGATACCAAATGCTGGAGAGGATGTGGGGAAAGAAGAACGCTCATTCACTGCTGGTGGGACTGTAAACTCCTGAAACTACTATGTAAAGTCATGTGGAGAACTCAGTAAAACTAAAAATCAATCTACCATTTGACCCAGTTATACCACTCATTGACATCTATCTAAATGACTCATCCTATTGCAGAGATACTTGTACATACATGTTTGCTTCTGCTCTTTTCACAAAAGCTGAGAGATGGAAGCAACCTGAGTGTCCCTCACCTGACAAGTGGATAATGAAAATGTGGTACATTTTCACACTGGAGTTCTACTCAGCAGTAAAGAAAGATGAAATTATGACATTTTCAGGTAAATGAATGGAACTAGAAACTGTAATACTAAGTGAAGTCCCACAGAATCAGACAAACAAACGACATATGTCCTCCATCATTTCTGGCTCCTAGCATCAATTCCTTATATGTGAGTATGTATCCTGATGTAACTGCAGGATCCAGGACAATTAAAAAGAACCAGGGAGGTAAAGGGAAAGAAGGGACCTAAGAGAGAAAAATATTAGGAGTCACGTGTTACTAAGGGAGAAATAGATAAAAGGGGGATATTTAAATGCAAGGGGGGAAAGGAAGGTTATTCAAAGAACTATAGGGATAAAGGAAAAGGAGCTCAATAGAGGCCTGTGTGGGATCTAACGAACTAGACTGAAAAACTGAGCTGGTCTGAGTTCGGGTTCAGGATGCAGCTTGTGTGTCTGGACTAAGAGAATAGTCTAGGATCTGGGGTACTAAGAAGAGGACCCAGCCTGTGTCCAAGGCTAGAAGAACAGGACCTAGTGGGGGACACAACACCGGATGGGGGAAGCGAGAAGATTGGTGTTGCTCAGGTGGAAGGGGAGTGGAGAGGTAATGGGTGGGATCAGACTTACTAGTGAAAAAGGCTGCTCACAGAAATCCAGGGTAGGATGGGAGAGGGGACAGCCTGTGAAGGCTCTAGCAAGCCAGACTGAAAACCTGAGCTGATCTGAGTAAGGGGAACCAGGACGCATTGGGAAGGCCAGGATCAAAAGGGTAGTCCAGAGATCTGGGGTGCTAGAGCAAAAGCAGGCCTGTGCCCAAGGCTAGAAAGAGAAGAGGATGTGGGGAGCGCGGGGAGGGGCGCAGCGAGAATGGAGTTGCTCAGATGGTGCAGAGTGGAAAGGTAGCGGGCTGCATCAGATGCAAGAACGAGGGTAGGGAGTGGTTCATAGATCCCTCCTGTGTGGCTTTAGAGAGCCGCCAAGGCCAGAAAACCTGTGCCAATGCTGGAGTCATTACAAGAAGGCCACGAGAAGCCATTGCGTGAAGCTGTGAGAACAAAGTCCGGTTGTAGTAGAGCCCTCAAGATGGAGGCGATGGCAGAGATGTGAGATACATACAGAAGGTGGACCAGGCCCAAGAGTGAGACGTCTGGTCAAGGCAGCGAAATTGGAGGGGCGGAGCCGTCTAAGATCTTTGAAACTATGAAGTACAAAACACGGGCACAGGCTACAGAGTTTGTTGTTTCCCTGGCTGGGCTTCAGTCTGGTTGGGTCTACTGTTTCTCACTCTGCCGGCATCCCTCCTTTTAGGAGTGGAAATGTCTATTCTGTGGCATTGTATGCTGGAATTATATAATTTGTCTTTTGTATTTTACAGTATGCGACAATTAAGAGATTGCTTTGCATCTCAAAAGAGACTGAGATTCTGAACACTGTTGAGAGTGTTAAAGACTATAGGAACTTTTGAAGTTTGACTAAATGCATTTTGCATCTTGAAGTGCTATGGTATTATAGGGATGGGGAGTGGAATGTAACCATTTGAGTGAAGAGTGTCCCCATAGACTCAGATATTTGAACACTTGGTCCCCAGTTGGTGGCTCTGTTTGAGGTTTAAGAGGTGTGGCTTTGCTGGAGGAAGTGTGTCACTGGAGATGGGCTAAAAGAGTTTATAGCCTTGTCCTACTTTCAGTGTGTTCTCTCTGTTCTCTGCTTGCTGTTGACAACATGATTTCTCAGATTCTTGGTCCAGCCACCATGTCTGGCATGCCTCCCCTGCCATTGTGAACTCTCCCTCCGGAACAGTAAGTCAAAATAATCTCTTCCATAAGTCACTTCTGGTGGTGGTGCTTTATCACAGCAAGAAAAAATAATTACTGTAGACCCAGGCTAGAATCTGTGTTATCAGCTCCTTAACTCTCAGCCCTTCAAATGATAACGCCAATGTTCCTGGGCTTCCAGTAAGCAAATGGTGAACTATGGGAACTGTCACTCCAAAACCAGGTAAACCAGTCCTTATAATGAATCCCTCTATACATTACCACATATAATCTCTTACTGGTCCTTCTTCTCAAAAGTCACCTTGCTGATACAAAAAAAAAAAAACTGAATAAAGGATGGTTGCTGAAGATATCTCAAAAAAAATACTGCTGATTTCCTAGTCACTATATATATCCCCATAGATAGTCTCAGATAACAGGAGCAGCAAATAATTTGTCTTTTTATTCTTTCCAGTTTTCTGTTTCTTATTGTTCAGAGTCTGTTTCAGGGATATTAATTTCTCCACAGTTCAAAGATAGTTTGTAGCCCAAACTACTAGTTCACTGGAAAAGTCAGCTTTATCGTTCCACGGTATGACTCAGCAGAAATGGAAATTGAGAGTGGAATTGGTTTTCATAGCTCTTGCACCAGCAGAAGAAAGCTCTGTGCAGTGATGGATTCCATTTCTAGGGAAACTGAGGCATCTATGTTTGTCAGGAATCAAGGCAGAGGGCACAGCTTGGTATTGTTTGTCATACAAGTTATACCAGTATAGACTGAGCTGGCCCAGAGATTGCAACGTGGACCAGAGGCACAGGATGTTAGAGCAGCTCAGACGAGCCTGAGTTTGGCTTCACTGGAAGTCCTGGGTGAACCCAACAAAAACTGATGAGTAAGTGTCAACCAGATCCAATATAAATCTCTGACCAATGTTCCAAATTATATGGGGTGCATAAAGTAAAATCAATAGTCTTCCAATATAATAAAATCTCAGAGTATGACCTTATATTAGACATAATGGAAATGATTTTTTCATCATTGATAAGAAATAAAGTGAAGTGAATTACTTAAAGTTACAGAAGATATGTGTGAACCAAATGTAGAACTCAAGAAATAACAAATGTAGAACTCAGCTGAATGGATTTATAAACAAGGTTTTGCTTTACTCTAGCACTCTCTGAATTTTGTTTCATATCATTGTATATTTAAACAACTGGATTTAAGATTTAATCTATTCAAAATTATATATACATATACATACATACATACATACATACATACAGGGAAAGAAAGAGACAGAGAATGTTACTATTGTGAAAAAAAGCCTGGAATTTCTAAATGAAATCACACCATCTCCTTTAGAATCATGAGTGGAATTTCTACCATGTGAGTCCTGACAATGACCTTACAGATTGTGTAGTTCGTGGGGTCTGAATGCAGATGGTACCTTTTCTAAAGAGGCACTCATTGAAATTACATGCAAAGCATTGTACAGATGGATGTTGCCTTGGAAAGAAGTTTTTTGTACAGTTATGTGATCCTCAAAGAAGTCTATTTAAGCTAAATTTCAACAGAAGAAAAAGAGGTGGACTGTCGAAAGGGGAAAAACACCTCAACAACTAATTAATTTTAATTTAGGAGAAATAGATTCTCAGAGAAATGAAAAGTGGCAGCCTTAGCATCCTAAGAGGGTGGGTGGAAGAACCAGGATGAAATTGCTGCTCCTCTGTCTCTAGATTAAGCACAATTCCCATTCATGGAAAGCAGCCCTGGAGTTTTTGAACCATTAAGGTGTTTTCAGGAGAACCAACACATAGAAAAGGAGAAGAAAACTGAACTTTAAGATCAAAAGTATTTAAACTCTTCTCTTTAGAGCTTCTCAGGGTCAAACATTTACATTTTCATGAAACAGAATGATGGTGACCCAAGAGCCTTTGTCCTTCCCAAGTCTCTCTGTTAATGACAGTGATTTGGAGTATGTGACTCTCCCTTCCTCTTCTTATGGACAGTATTATCTCTCAGAGTGAAGAATGAGCAGAAATTAATAGATAGCATGCATGTCAGTTGCACATTCACAAAACAGAAATTTCTAAACTCATTCTATTCATAAATCCCATGAAAAAGTCTCTGTGAACAAAATAATCTCCATTCTGAAAGTGATGTTTCAAGACTTGAAAATAATGTACGATTGCTGTGGCATCTCTTTAATCATGCCCTTTTATTGAAAAGTTAGTGAGAAACAAGCTGTGATTTCTACTCTAAATATGAATCATAACTCCTTTGATAGAAATTATCTAATTATCTAGCAACTTTATTATTTTTTACTCTACATCTGTCATTTAAAAAAAAAACTTGTAAAATTGCTTTCATTCTTTAATACAGACTTTGATTCTTTTTGTTCTCAACAATGATTTTGACTTCAAAGTATCTCACTTATCTTGACAACAATATAAACTCTGATTTTCTCATAACAGATATCTTTCTAGACAGCTTTTAAACCATCTCAGGGAAACTTTGAAAGTCTCAGGACTGTTTTCCTGCCAGGTAAAGTCACCCTATGCCCATTTACATGCTGTGTTCTTTTGCACTCACCCTTTTATTCGGCTGTTGCAGATCTGTCTAAAGATGAGTTTTCTCTTACTCTTGTTCCTGTGTAAACACTACCTGCAGTGAATCAATCTGGGTGAGTTCCCTCTTGCTTCCTTCTTCATCGAAACATCCTTCCTTCCTCTAAGATGCTCCTGAGTAAAGGTATCTGCAGCGCATAGACCTGATTGGAAGAGGCTGTAGAACCAGGAAGGCTCATCAGGATACTGAGGTTTTCATATACATTGTGCCAAGGACATCACAGTACGCCTGGGATGCAAACTGGCCTGTGTAGGAATGGTCAGTGATTTGGGGGTATTCCCCTAACCTAATGTGTACAGGCAAATGCATTCACTTCGACTGCAGGACCACAGAGTTCAATTTTCTTTCATCTTTAGTTATTTCCGTTTCCCAATAGTAGAGGAAAAGAACATGCACAGTTTAGTTTGGGTTTAGGTTTTGTTGGGGGTTGGCACTTACATGAAGCGTCTGAAGGTGGAGGTGTTGGAGCAGCAGCTGAGGATCTCTGTGAGTGATGTCTGCCTCCCACTTCTCTGCAGTTCTTGCTTATTTACTTCATCTTTCATCTTCTCCTTGATTACATCGCAGTCTGCTGCTGGAGATAATTAGTA
This sequence comes from Eospalax fontanierii, assembly GCA_035773235.1. NCBI lineage: Eukaryota > Metazoa > Chordata > Mammalia > Rodentia > Spalacidae > Eospalax > Eospalax fontanierii. The sequence continues at coordinate 12,280,172 of CM069527.1, forward strand.
CTGAGTGTTTATGGAACTGTGAAGATTTTCCTTACAGCTTTATGGTCATTTGTAGCAAAATGGTAAAGTATAATCATTTTCTTGGTCCTTCTGAGCAATTCTAATCCTGAGAAAATGTATACTTTCTCTTTTCGGTTCCCCTCAGCTCACACTCCTTCCCTTGTCTTCCTGGATGGAGTTATTAATGATATTTTCAGAATATTGGTTTGTTCCTGTTTTTTAATCTAACCCCTGGTCTCATCTCTAACACACACTGAATGAAACTTGGAGTCATATAGACTATCCCAAGCCAAAGCACATTAATATTTTGAAACTCCTGTTCATTTCTTTTATTGTCTTCTAGTAATTTTCTATGTATAGTGTACTGTTGCTATGGTTTTGTTTAAAGGCTACTTAATTAACCTCATTATTTAGATTTACTGGTGTAAGTTTATATCTCAAAATTAAAGTCTGCAGGAGATCACTTTTAAAATGGCTAGCTAAAACATGAAAGAATTGCTAGAACAACTGCTAAAGGACTACATATACTTTAAAAGTAAAAAGAACATTACTTTTCTCTCAATATTTTCTTCATATTGTAGTTTTATCACCATTTTATTTACCTTTCTCACCTGAAGAATCTGTCTTCTCATCAGTCTATCCTGAGTAGTCATAAAATACTAAGAAAGTTCTTGAACTTCCTTCCCTTGAATAAAGGATTACAAATACGCTGTTCAGACATTTCCTTCTGGCTTGACTTCCTGCCTTATGTCACAAGATATGTATCTATAAAGGTCTTCCTTTGGAAAATACAACAGTCACAATCAAGAAAACTGATGAATTTCACCAAATATGGAACCTATAGCAACTAAGGAGGGATTGAAAAGTAGATGGCTATTTGCACAGATGTTTTCCAGAAATTAACTAAGGCCACCAGGGTGACAGTGTTGCCATAATCTCCAGTAGTCTTCACAGCCTCAAGGTTCCAGTGAGTTCATAGGAGACTTCTACAATGTGTAGAAATGAATGCAGTCTTTCTTTTCAGCAGGAAAATGTTCACTGACCATCAAAGTCGAGAGCCAAGCAGAAAATTAGCTAAAATTGACAGAGCAATATCATGATTAAAACCTCATGATTTAATTTCAAACAGGATCTAGCACCTTCAAAATAATAAGTCTAGAATTATACATGTACACATATACCCATTTAAAAGATAGTATATACATCCATAAAATTAAATATACATACATAAAATAGAATGTGTGTTCACGTATATCTTAAGAATTTTTCTTACAATGAGGTATAGCATATGGCCCCGTTCCTCTGGGTTCAACAGACTAAGCTCTCCAGTTAAAAAAAGAGTTTATTCAGGGTTACTTGAAAAGGATTTATCGGGGAGAAAGTGCAATATCTCATATTGAAGTCTACATTTTTATCAGAACCTCCACAGACCTCTGGAACACTCCACTAAGATGGTGACTGGCCATCCAAACCCCCATCTCCCCCCCAGCATGCACTGCTTTCCTTCTAGGCCCTACCCCTCAAGTCACTGATTGGTTGGAAAGTACTTGACTGTTGACTTTGTTTCTGTCAATCAAATTCTGAGAGGTGTGTCTTGCTGTTGCTGCCATCACAGCTGTCACTTGCAGCTGCATTTGGATCCAGTGCACATGCCTCCATGGACATGTCCTTGGAGCCAGAAGGAAATTCCATGAAAATTTATCTACAATGTATATGAGATAAACATATATCTAAGAATAAGCATTCTATAAGAGACAGATAAATTTATGATTGTAAAGCTGATAATCAAGTCATATTCTGAGAAGATGGTCATAGTATATGAAGTGTATTCCATATTTAATGCATCAATGATTAAAGATAATGATTTAATTTTAATTTGTTCTACTTTAATCAAATTTAAATTAACAATTTGCAACTAATAAAGTATCTAGCTAGTCTCAGTAGGAGTAAGACCAAGGAACTATTATCTCTAAGGAATAACAGAACAATTAATTACAATTTACAACAAAGAGATGGCCCAATGCAACTGCTGAGTAGATAGTATTCTTTATAATGCTCACTCTAAATGGTTTATTTAAAAAGTTATTTTTAAGAGAACAAAGAGATATGCCTATGCCTTTAATTTGTGTGTGCATTTGATATGGTTCTGGTTGATTTTATATTGTAGTCATTATGCTGTAATGTTTTTGTTAGTTAACACATGTTAAACTATTGTAAAACTGAGACCACAGGATGCCAGAAACAAATACCACAGCTATTTAATCGAATGGAACACCTGTTTGCAATTGTCCTGTTTGCTAAGGCAATAGCCACAAATTCTGTTGCTAAAAATGCTTAAACCCTGCATGCCATATCTACTTTTATTATCAGGCTTTACAGCTTGTAATTGTCTTGAAACATGTAGGCAGTTGTGCTGTAAATTATAGGAAGTCATGATTTAAACCCACCAGTGGTATAACTGTTAAGAAATGATGTGAGAAATCCTATAAAAACTATTAGTTTAATCATCCCAGGGTCCAGAGTTTCAGAACACTAGCTCATCTAGGTTCACTGTTGTGGAAAGAAGTGAGTTCCCCAGCTCCCTGAGTTAAGTGCTTATATTCTCAGCTACCAGAGTTCCGTAAGACTTTCAATGTGATGCTAAGTTCCAAATATACATGCACTGTGCAGTGGATAAATTTTTTCAGAAAACTGCATATCTACTTAATACAGGCTAAGGAAAAACAGTAGAAAGGCAGTGAGCTTGGACTAAGGACATTTGGGATAAAAAAATTTATTCCAATTCCCAATGCTAGACTAAGGGAATTTGCAGCAATTGAGCACAAAACTTACCTCTGAATGTTCAGGAAATCAAAGAAGATAAACATAAAGTATGGCTTTTGATCACTAAATGATCAGTGATACAGAAATATTGGCATATGTTTGGGACCTTTCTCAGAAAGTTGGGAGCCTAGAAATCCCATGGTCATCAAGGCTGGAAGCTTTTGGGTTCTTTTCTCACAAAGAATGAAATTCATTGACCAATGAAAGTGAGGTTTAGAAAGAAGTTTAATTTAGAGTCATAGACTCATGTGGGAGATAAGGAGGGAGAAATGGAGACTTATTACTTAAGTTAGGCATGAAGAAAAGCCACACAGCAAAGAAGCAGCACGCGGTGGGGAGCAGAGCTTCACAGAAAGATAAACTCAAAGCACCAAAGAATGCATACTGGGGTTCTGTCTAGCATCTAAAGCAAAAAATAGAAGAGGAGAAAAAAGGAAAAGTTGTACCATTTTGTATCACAACTAGAAAGGCAGCAAGACTGAACAGAGCCTCATGGCACCCTGGATTGACTGCACACGGCAGGGTCAGGGGGCAGTGGGAGCGGAAATTCTGAGAAGAAATACTATATGATCTAATTAAAGGCCCAATTATTCCTCCTGCTTCTCTAGCACCGTTTAAGTTGAATTCACCTGCGTGATGCGTGGTCCCTTGGCCAGGTGATTGTCCTGCTTGATGGATTAATTCTCAACAGAGGAGACATTGGCACATCTCCTCCCAGAGGTACTTTCCATTTGTTGCACAGGAGTGTTCTCCAAGCCAAACAGATGCCATCTTCCTAAGTTCAGCTATGCAAGCTTGTCAAAGATCACAGCTGAGCTTGCCAGCTGTTGATATCGCCTCATAGAAGGGGGTGCAGGGAAAGTTATGGGACCCTGAGTGGACACCCACAGCTCCCAGCCTGTGGTGGGCAACAGTCACTAATTTCCCTTGGCCTTGGGGAAGGGCTAGTATACGTAGTTTAGGGAAGACTAAGGGCAAGGGCCTTCACTTATGCAGTTATGGGGAAGACATCATCCATGCTGAGTGTAGGCTTTCTGCTAGGGTCTCATGGGGGAAGCACCCGTGGTCCGAACGCAACCTCTCACCCACTGCTCCTTAAATAAGCCCAATAAACTCATCGGTTCCCCACAGCTGGAGTCAAACCCCGTTTCCTCATTGGGACCCTGGAAGGAAGGCTTACATTGTTTACATCTCCCCCAGGGAAGGAGTTTTTGCAATATCATTCTTTTGGCTAAGAGTTAGTAGTTTTCCCTTAATGGGCCTTCAGTGCTACTGTAACAGAAGAAACCATAACAGAAGGAAATGTAACAGAAGTTTCCTTGTCCATGCAATCCATCAAAAATTTACCTTAAGGGGATTTAGATAAGATGTCCTGCTCCTGGTTTGTTAACGGCCATTCCAGTTTAAAACCTGCAACTCTCTTTATAAAAATTTCACTCCCAATATTGCACACATTTGGAAAATAAATTGTGTTATCATCATCTCTAACAGCAGAAAAAGATACTTAAAGAGATGATTCAGGTTAAATGAGGCTTGAAACCTATTATCTCAGAGGCATTCTTGAAGGAACAATATATAATTATATATGCAAAATTAGGAAAGAATGATATTTAGAGTGAAAAAAGAAATTACAAAAATTTTTAAACTTTAAATTTTGCCAAATAACAAATGAATAGACTTTTGTAATGCAACATTTTTTCCAACATTTCCAGCATTCTCTAGTAATACCTCTTCCATGGACAGTATTATTATCTATCTATAGTATAGTTGATTGAACTCCTTTCTTATTACTAATAGTTTTCATGAGTCTCTTCAAGCATCACAACTTGTTTCTAATATGTCATAAGTATTTTGAAGATTTTCAAACTCAGGAGTACAAATTTAGGAAATTTTGTATTTCAAGTTTTCAAGTGAATACATTAATTTTAAATATTCCTTACATTGACAACATATACTAGCTAGTATTTTCTCAGGTTTTAATTATAGTGGCTTTGAGTTTTGTCATCTTTGTTCATATTAGTACTTCATGCCAAATTGAAATTATAGCAAGAAATTTAAATATTTATCTCATTTTGTGTCTTAGGACCATTTGTTAAGTAGGAGTACCACATTAAATTAACCTTAGCTTTTCTAGTTGCCTTTAGGTGTTATCATGTTAACAGTTAACAAATGTATTTTTGTGATTGTGTAGATAAACTTACATCTATCTATATCTAATTAATACAAGAATTTTGCTTTGTAATGTTTATGTGTACTCTTGTCCCACACATCTCTCAAGATATAGAAAAGCATCATCAGAAATATTGTAGAGGAAAGTTGGGTATTGTGGTGCACACCTGTAATTCTGGCCAAGAGGGTGAGGCCAGAGGATTATGAGTTTGAAGCCAGCCTTAACTATATGTTGAGACTTTGTTCAAAAATTATATAGTATCATACTGAAACATCGTATTTAAGTATTAACTTCCCAAAGCATCTCAAAGATGCTTTTTTGCCATTGTAATCATAACAGAGATATGCATTCAGTTTTATAGTTAAGAATATAATACTTGCACTGTATTTATGTATATATATATATATATGTTTCTAATATATACATATATGTATATGGTATAGATCTAGAAAATAGAAGGGTGCTGTTGCTAAAATTCCTTTGGGGAGATATAAACAATGTCCACCCTCCCCTCCCTTGGTCCCAAAGGCAAACAGAGGTCTAATTCCACCAAAATATACTCCAGGAAACCAATAAGTTTATTAGACTTACTTAAAGAAAAATGGATGTTTATTTACAGGAGTGTGGCTGCTTCCCCATAAGGTCTCATGGGAAAGTCTTCACCCAAGCATGGGTAATGGCTTCCCAACAGCCTCACAAAATGGCGAGAAGGAGCCACCTCTGTATACAGCCTATGTTCGGTAGCCCCTCCCGGAGACCACTCACAGTTAAGGCTGAACTGCTCATCAAGGGTTTGGAGGAGTGGTTGGACTCTCAGGAGAGGGTCCCACGACTCTTTCTGCCCCTCCTTCCATACCAGATGGGGTAGTTTGCTCAGTCAACAAGCCCAACTGTGCTGGTCTTAGGCAAGTGAGCACAGCTGAGCGCAGATAAATGATGTCCGCCTCTCAGAGGACCGGCCTATCATGAGAGGGCAAGAATGAGTCTTAGAGAAGAGAACAGGGAGAAACAGAGGGCCATGGAATACATGCAAAGGAAAGAGGACTTCAGGAGCGGAAGGAGATCCGGCAAGAGGGAAGCAGGGAGGCCGAGGGCGGGCAGAGAAGGGGAAGGTGACTAAGAAGAGTGCGTGTGACCACGCCATCATGAAACCCTCTTGTATGCTAACTTGAAAATTAATTTTCAAAACCTTAATTTTTAAAAATGCAGCAAATACATTTTCAGCATCAGTGTCATTTTACATAACATTAAAAATATATCTTTTCTCTGAAACTAATCCAGTTTTAAAAATGGATTGAATAATGAGTTTTTACATGTAAAAATGCATCTATATTCCATTACTTCAACTGTGAAAAGTTTTAATGAATTGACAAAATCCTTTGAATATCTAAATAACACAATATACAATTTTACAACACTAATTAATCAATTATTTAATATCTAGCTAGCTTGTTAGTTGTCTGCATGTGCTCTAAATTCAATAACACACATAATCAGATGAAAATTGTTTTCTTTCTGTATTGCAGTGCTGTGTATTGCAATCTAAATAAAGCTGAAAATAAGGTTTAGCTACCTAAGGAATGTAAATTCTAAAAATACCTTAAAATAATTATAAGGATTTTCAAATCTTATAATTTAATGCTGCCCATCTGCGGTACCTCTGGAGATCCAAGCCCAGGTGGGAGCTAAATCTGTATATTCTATATCTAGTCTAACCTTCACACTACCTTTCCAGGCTTTTTCAGAGTGTCAAGCTAACCCCACACATCCTTTCCACACCCAGTCCTGATGGGGAGCCCATAACAAATAAAGAGATTAAAAGAGTATTTAAAAAGTCTTCCAAATGAAAAATGCCCAAGTTCAGAAAAATTTACAACAGACTGACACCAGACTTTCAAAGAAGAACTACAAATAATACCTTTCAAATTATTTCAAGAAGTAGAAAAGGAGGGAGCACTTCCAAACTTCTGTGAATCCAGTATCACTCTAATACCAAAAGAGACAAAGACTCAACAAAAAACAGAACTATAGGTGTCTTATTCAGGGGTAAGGACTCTGCAGCCTCTTGGTCTCTGCACATTGGCCAGGTGTGGGTTTCTGTGCTAATCACCATCTGCTACATAAAAAAACTTCTCAGGTGAGAGTTGAGAGATGCATTGATTTTATATGTAGAGGTTGCACTGAAGATGTGTCACTGAGGGCTAAGCATCTCACCAGTTGTGGACCTCTAATAGATTCCATCTGTTGCAAAAGCACCTTGATGAGTGGTGAGAAGCAAACTTGTCTATAAACATGAGGATTTATAATATAGTAACACTTAAGTTGGTCTAGGGATGTGGCAAAGTAGGTTTTCCTCTAGGAACTTGACCTCTCCAGCCGTGTGGATTCGGCCATGTTTACAGTGCCACATGAGTTCCTGCCCACTGAGCTGGCCTTGATTCCAATTAGACAGCTCCCAAGACTCAGGGACCATTACAGAGGGATGGAAAGATTGTAAGAGGCAGAGGTGGTAGATGACCACAAGGAAACAGTTTTCCAAACAGCTGATCAGTTGCTCATAAACTCATAGCAAAGGCAACAGCATACCTAAGTCCCAAGCAAGCTCAAAGAAGACAAAAATCCCAGCATAGACATGAGGAAGTGGGTAAGAAATCCCCACCCAACCTAAGGAATTTTTGGCAATTGAAATCTACAAGGAGGAAAGCCTCGTGGTAAGTTCATGAACTAAAACTCCAATACATATATATATATATATATATATATACATATATATATATATATATATAATTGGGAGGTTATTGGGAGAGGGAGAGAGCATTAAATTGGGTGGGAGCAGTAAAAGGTGCAGATGGAGAGGAAATCTAAATACCATCAAATTATATTATATGAAAATCACAAAAATTCAATAAAAATTTTTAAATACGTAATTACAGACCAACATACCTGATGAACACAGATCTAAATATTATCAAGTAAATATTTATAAACCAAATACAAACATATTTCATGTTGACTTTTGGTTGTTGGGAGGAGAGGGAAGGGGTTTGACACAAATACAGTGCAGTGCGCTCATGAGTGAAATCCTCAAATTAAAAGACATCATTATGTTTGCTTTAATACAGCATGCTTTGCCACAATAGTTTGGGGATGTTGTTTGTTTGATTGTGTGTGTGTGTGTGTGTGTGTGTGTGTGTGTGTGTGTACCTGACAGGAGTCTGTTCTCCCACCATTTGGGTTACAGGGATCAAACCTAGATCATTAGCTCATTAGCACATTTACCCACGAAGCCCTAGTTTTTGTGTTCTGTTTTGTTTTGTTTACGATGAACAATTTGAACAGTTTGAAAAGGAAACAAAGTGAGTTCTTGTTTTGTTTGCTTTTTGTAATGCTAGGTATCGACCCCAGGGCCACTGAATGACATCTCCAACCCAACCTTGGATTTAGTTTAGCTTTTTTTTATTTCAATCATAAAAATTTTCCATCGTAACAAAAATTTGCTGTACAAGTCATCAATGTGGTTATTTGGCCATGAAGCTGGTGTCGGGCCACTGATTGATGTTCTCCCTTGGCTACTTGCATTGTGCTCTCCAGAACTATGAGAGTTAGCCTTCAGGGGAAGTGGCTTCCAGGTCAGTTCCTGTTCCATTGCTGCAAATCCAGTCTCTGAAGTATGTCCTGTTTTCAGCAATAGGGTCTTACCTTCAAGTTCTGGGAGGCAATCAAGGAATATGGTAATAGCTTGTGAAATTTTGGGAGTTCTTTGAACCACCCTGGCCAAGAACTCAAAGGAAGGTTTCTCCTGTCTGGCACTGTTTCTTGTTATGTGGCCTTCAGCTATGCTTTTCTTAAAAGCTGAAAATTTTTCTTTTTGTTTTAAGATGTCAGTGCCTGAAATTTTATTAACTGAAATTTATTATCATTTCCTCCAGTATTGGAAAGAAGCTTAACTTTAAGAAAAATATTTATTAAAGAATGATTTACAAGAGAAAAATGAATGAATACCGCCCTGGAGTTTGATGGATGTTTCATAAAATGAACACACCATGTAATGAGCCTCTGAACTAAGAATCAGTCTCTCTCTAGTCCCTGGAAGTGGTGCTAGTGCTGTGGTCTAACATCCCTTCTAATTTCTTCTATCATGCATTGAGTTGACTTCTTTAAACCTTTACGTAAACAAAATCATATAATAATATGCAGTCACTTTTTCCTGGGTTGTTTTGCCAAGGATTATATTGGTTTCATTGATTCCCATTGTTGCCAGCAGATCTGATGATAATCATTGTTATTACTAAATCTCATTTTGATGTATAAACATATCACAGCATTACTGCTCTGCACTCTTCTCCTGGTGGGCATTAGAGTTCATTCAGTTTGGGATTTTTATGAGTAATGCTGTGACAAACAATTTGCAAGTCCTTTGGTGAACGTGTGTCTATTTCTGTGAGGCTAAAAAGGCTCAGCTGAAAAAAATGTCAAATCATTTTCCAAAGGGATATATTATGTCATTAATTTATATATCCCGCCAAGAGTAAGTCTGTCTTTTGATTATTCAGGACCCTCACTCCTCTGTGGCACTGTCTTTCTCATTTTGTTAGTTGTGGTGTGATAAAATTGCCTTTCTGTCCAGGAAAATCCTTGTTAGGCAAGGACTTGCTTATTCACCACACTGCCAACATTTTCCTTGTAGATTTGAGATTCCTCCCTCGTTTGAAAAGCTGTTTCCACTGTCTAGTGTAGTACTTAATAAATATGGGCTTTGTATAATGCAATCATGCAAACTGTCACCCTCTCATTCAAAATATTCAGTGTTTAGATGCAAACTTAGTCTCTTCTGTATTTGGACAACAGTATTTTAGGAATGTTCATACAGATTCCTTAAATTCTTAACTTTTTACCTACTAGAATTCTTCCTTTCACAAGTCATACAGTATTTTTAAAAGTTGAATACATTTTTAAGTGAATAAAAAGTTTAGATTGTCCCAAGAGATGTCTTTAAAAAATGAATAGAATGGCCGTGTGTTTCAGGTTACCTGAGATAGTCCCCCTCCCCACCAGCCATAGTGCTTGCCATGGCCAAGAGTGCCATTTCCATGAAAGAAATCATCTCATTCAGATGATATATTATATGAAAACCCAGCTCATAACAAATGTCAGCAGAGTCCCACTAGTATACTGCTATGGGAGAAACTGATCCTATCTGGTTGACTTACAGCTTAAGTTTCTACTTGCTTTTCTGAGTCAGTTCATATTTAATAAAATAAACATCGTCTAGGGAACAAAAATATTTTCATGTTGACATAATAATATGTGTCTTCAAAACTGGTCCCCCAAACTATGCTTGTACTGCTGTGTGTGTCCAAAAGGAAAAATGCCGCTCGAGATCTTAAGGAACAATCAGCAGTGTTTCGGAATGACCTTGTGATTGCCTTGAAATGACCACGACTCCCAAATGCAAATCCATTTATTAGAGGCTTTTCTTTCAAGAAATATCATTGCAAGTATTTTATCACTTGATTACCTTTCATTGGTAAATTTTCCGTAAAAATAGATCACTCAATAGGGAAGTCGCGTGCCATGGAAACAGGAGGACACATGCTTGTAACCCTAGCACTGGAGAAACAGTCAGGTGGGTCCCCGAGGCTCAGTGGCTACCCATTGTACAGTATGTGGTGAGTTCTAGGCCAAGAAGAGACCCTCTGGCCTCCATGTGCACTTGAACCCACAAGAACATGCACACACAAACACACGCACATACACAAGAATGTCAGTGTTAAAACCCCTGCATCCCTTATAAACCATAATTTGTGTCTTTTATAATGTGACTTACTTGTTCACATTTATGGGGCATAGCATGATGATCTGAACCTTTGAACAGATGAATGTGTGATTATCACATCAGAACATTTCCACATCCTCATAATTAATCATCTTCCTGTGTTAAGAATTATCACACTTTTGTATCTCTTTTAAAATGTATTATAGATTATTGTGTACCATTGTTACCCTGTGAGGTTGTAGAATACTGTAACTAATTCCTCCTACTAACTGTGTCACATTACCCTGTTTCTAACCTCAGTCCCCTACACTATCAGTCTCTATTAACCACTATCAGTGTTTGCATGTCTATAGCTAAGCAAGAGCGTTCGGCATTTGATTTTTTGTATGTGGCTTATTTCACTCAGTGTGATGTTCTCAGGATGAATTCTTGGCTTTAGGTGGGATATGATATGAGGAATTTGACCTGAGTAGCTAGGGCTATTATAACAAAATAGATACAAAAAGTTTACTGGACAAGGAATAAATATGACTCAAAAGCTGAGGAAATTTCTCATAAGATATATGGATTTGATATTGCAACACCCAAATCATTCTTATTTGTCAAAATCAAACTAGGATCAAGGCTAGGAATGCAACTCAGATAGTAGAGTGCTCGCCTAACATGCACAAGGCCCTGGTTTGATTCCTTGGCTTTCTATGAACTTGGTGTATTGGTATATGCATGCAATCCCAGAACACTGAGTGTAGAAGCAGAAGGATTAAGAATCCAAGTCATTCTTGGCTACACAGAGAGGCTGAGGCTACACTTGGCTACATGAGACTCTCAAAAAATGTGAGAATAAATATAACTTGGTGGATGTGTCTTTTGTCCATAGCCAATATGGTCGTTATATTCTGGAGTAGTCTTTCAATAACCACATCTTAATGGACAGTATCTAAGGATCTTCCCCATACAATCCCCATGAACTTTTACAATCTGCTTGAAGTTTTAACAACTATAGATGTGTGATTTAGGTCCATAGTTTGAATTAGAGCTGCTCATAGTGATGGTTACATTGCACCTGAACTCATTCATACCCGTAACCTCATTCCACTGCACAGATGACCAGAGGATGATTGCTTATAAACTGAAGAAATGACTAGTGAAAATTTCAGACATGTGATTAATGAGAACTCTATCAGATATAAAATAAGTAATGATGAAGTGAAAATTATTTAAAGACTTAAGACTTTAATAGCCACCAATGAAGTTATCTGTAACTGCCTTTACAGAATCTGCTATCAAGTAAACATACAGGGTAATTGTTGTTCTTTACATAGCCCATTTAATTTAATGTGGCATGACATTTTGGTGAATTTTATGGCACTGAATTCAATTAGAAATGATACTGAGTTCGTGTAACTGAGTATAAATTATGTTATCTCTCTGAGTCTTGCCATGTTTCAAAGACAATAATAATAACTGTTCTATAACATTGCCATGTATATTCATTGAAATAACTACATAAAGGATGGTTAACCTTACATGGTACATGACAACTATTACATAGGAGCCAGTTGCAAATGATTATGTGCAGCTGTATTCCCAGGCTTGAGACAGCACCAAAGAAATCTGTTCCTAAAAAGGTCTTTAAAATCCCTAAAATTATTTAAAAAAAAACAAACTCCAAGAATTATGTTACTAAATTTTGATTAATTTTACTCAGGCACTTAAGAGTTCAATAGAATTATTAATTGCGAACATTTAAAACCCTACTTGAGTACTCACACAGACAGTTTTAAACAATTCCCCTAACTATAGGAATTTACCATTTCAATCTTACCATTAAAAAGCCTTATCATATAGACCTTTTATATATGCTCACATAACAAAGGAACATCAATAATTATATGTGTATTTATCTCTGTACGGTGTGTATCAACTTGTGTAATCTCTGAAAGTATTCTAGTTTCCTGATTTGTAAGTTTTATTTATTCATTTCACACGTTCAACAACAATTCATAGAATACTGTGCTGGTTAGATTTTTGTCAATTTGACACAAGATAGAAACCTGGGAGAAAGGAACTCAACTGAGGAAACTTCTCCATTAGACTGGCCTGTGGAAATGTTTGTGGGGGTGTTTTCTGAACTGTTAATTGATGTAGGAGGCTCAATGCCTGTGAGCAGTATCATCCCTGACACATGGTGGGCTTGGGCTGTACTAAAAAAATAACTAAGCTGTTGGGCATAATGTAAGGTGGAGCTAGCCAGGCCACCTGCTAGGAGGAATAGAGGAATGGCTCCTGTGAGTGTGGCGTTCTTCTCTGGCTAGTTGTGAGACCAACATCTGGAAAGAACCTGCCTACCTGGGGACAAACTTACTATTGGCTTATTTGGGACCCCACCCCATAAGGTCATTGGCTATCCAAGCCTATAAGAGCTTGTGCACCTATTTAATAAATGAGTTTTGCAGTATCACGCACTTGGCCTGCTTCCCATCCATCTCCCAGAGTCTGCATCTTGACTCTGCGTTTACTCACCCCTAACCCCTCGGGCTGGCCCCCCCAAGTCCACTCGGGCTGGTCCCGAGTGGTGAGACAGGACGGTAACCTACACTATGATACTGTCACCCTGGAACAGGGACCTGACCCCTTCGGTGAGTAGACCCCCCAGTTCAGTTCCGTTCTGTTTTATATGTGATTCAATCCTTGTGGATGGGCAAGGATCCCCTCCTTTCTGTTCCCCTTCCTGTGGAAACATATGCCGCTTCACAGTCCCTGAGATCATGTTGGCCCCTCCCTTTCTTGGTTCATCCTGGAGAAATCACATGAGGACTTAAACCTCCTGATTTCAGAACCCAGGCAAAGCTATCCAGCTAAGCCTTTCCAGAAGAGACATGGTGTAGGCTATCTGCGTCTTAACTCTCCGGACTCTGATTTAAAACTGCCCCAGCTCACTCCTGAGGAAGGGGCTACCATGCAAGGAAAGTGGAGGCAGAGCTGAGATTGCCCTTCAGGCTTAGCCTGTACCTCTTCCAGAGCGGGGAGGCAGCTCACTCTGAGCAAGCGAGACCTTTCAAATGTTAATTGACCCTGCCTGGCTTTACCTGCAGTGCCTTTAAAAACTGGCAAAAAGCTTCTGGGCAGTTTTTTTGTGCATGTGTTCTGCTCAGGGAACTCCAGAGGCTGGAGTGGAAATCCACAGAATGTCTCAGTGTTTTTTAATGGTGGCCATTTTGGTCTGTATGGTAATAAAGGATCTCCCCCGCATCAGACAGCTCCACAGCTGCAAGCACATCCAGCGGTTTCCCTGCAGCTTGTCTTTGAGGATAGATGGACACCGCCCCTCCCACAATGTGCGCTGAGAAACCAGCACCGACTTTGCATGCTTGTGCTTCTCTTAGCCCTTGGGAGGAGTTTCATCCAACCCGCCCTCCCTAAATGCTCCGGCAACAGTTTCATCCCTTTGCTTAAGATTTGACTTTATTTCGGACTTTGACTTTTGTATTCTAGAACCTTCGGTATTTCCCCTTTTGTCTGATCCCCTCTAAAGTAAAGCTGTAAAGATGGTTAGATCATGCCACTCCTGGCTGTGCCCCGAGCTTCCTCCATCAGCTGCTCACGTTTGCTCGGGCCTGGCCCCACAGGCTAGAGGCTCCAACATCTTCATGTCTTAGCAGTGCCTACCTCACCTGAGTATCCAGTCAATCCTCACAGTCAGCTGTATGTAATTTTTTAATGTTATTACGTCTCATGGTAAATGGAGATAATTTAAAAATGAAAAAGTCTGTAAAGTTTGAGTATATATGTCCAGTCAAGGTTTCTTCAAATAGTTTATGCCCAAGCTTTAACTGTGTAGCATACAGTAATGAAAAATGCTAGACTGGTGGAACTAACCTCCTTGGCTGTCCAACAATCATATTTAGAGGCCTAAGGAATCTGGTCAGAGGGACTTAAAGGGACAGTTTTTTGTCTCTTGCGCTCCAAGGTCAATTAAGTTCCAGGGGACTATGGGAAATCTCTCAAAATGTCCTGTAACTGTGATGAGTCACCTGTCTTCCTGTTCAGGGAGGTCATGGAGACCCCACTAAAAGGACTTGAACCAGTGTCCAGTCTGCAAAGAGGAGAGTCAGCACAGGAAAACATTTCCTTGATACTTCTGAGTGAAGCTATGGTCTAGTAAGACCTTCTAACTTATCTTCACATAGATGGAACTGGTAGAACAAAGGCCTAGGGAGCCAAGGGGGCTCCTTCAAAGTCCATGTGATACTCCAGAGGAACAGATATAACTGGCCTTAAAAATAAAAATAAGTTGGTTTATTTGGGCCAACTGTGTGATCTTAAACACCCAACAGGAAAGTATAGCCAAGGATTCCTACTTTAACTCTGCAGTGCATATCTACAGTCAAGAAAGTCAAGCCCACTATTGTTCTAACCTAACCATTAAATGTTGGCTAATTTCTTTTCTTTCCCTGTCTAAAAGCCATTTAGGCAGAAACTTACATTGGTTCTAGATCAAAGTGCGTGAAAGCAAATCCTGACTTCAAGACTCTCAAGTCCAGCCTTGGCAACCAAAAGAAAAATAAGGAGGAACCCAACATATGGGTGTTCTTGGAAGTCCTAAGCAAGAAATTCTAATGGACTTTAACATGGACATTTAATTTTTTTCCTTGTTCTGACTTTTCTGGATTCCTATCTAAAATGTATAATGTTAACTACTCTTGTCTTTAACAGTTATGCAATTCAGGAGTCTTTTAGATAGACTCACTGACAGGGTACTCCCATTGCCACAATCTACATGAATTATCAGCTTTCAAAGAAGTCAGAGCAGTCATTGCCCCAATTCCCTATTGGCAATTGGGATGCCTCTTCAGAGGGTGATGTGATAAGAATAGGAGACAGAATTTGGTTGGACAGTTTAGGGTAAAAAGACCCCCCAAAGAAGTAGCCAGTTCTTTCTTTTTTGGCTAAAAACCAAAAAAAAAAAATTTTTTAATTAAAAACAAGAAGGAGGATATGTTGGGCATAATGTAAGGTGGGCCTAGCCAGGCCACTTGTTAGGAGGAATAGAGGAATGGATCCTGTGGGTGAGGCGTTCTTCTCTGGCTAGTTGTGAGACCAACATCTAGAAAGAACCTGCTTACCTGGGGACAAACTTACTATTGGCTGTATTCAGGACCCCACCTCATAAGGTCATTGGCTATTCAGGCCTATAAGAGCTTATGTACCTATTCAATAAATGAGTTTTGCAATGCCACATGCTTGGCCTGCTTCCCATCCATCACCCAGAGTCTGCGTCTTGACTCTGCATCTACTCACCCGCAACCCCTCGGATGGGCCCAAGTGGTGAGACACAGACACAGCTATACTCAGCAAGTCAACGGGAGTAAACCAATAAGCATCATTCTTCCATGGTCTCTGCTTTACTTCCTGCCTCCAGATTCTTGCTTTGAGGTTCTGCCCTAACTTATCTTAGTGATGAATTGTGACCTGGAAGTTTAAAGAAATAAATTCACTCCTCCTTAAGCTGGTTTTAGTAAGTATTTAATCACAGCAACAGAAAGCTAACTAGAACAAATAAATTACATGTACTAGATGTCTTCTAGGGTCTAAGAGATTCAGTAAAAAAGGATCAAAGATAAAAAGTACTATATTGAGGATTTTTAATTTGAATGACATTCAAGATATAGCATTTGGATATCACCCAGGTGAGATATGGGTCCAAGTTCCAGCTCTTTAGCTGGCATGCTTTCAACCTTATACCAGTTCTTACAGTGCCTGGAATTCTATCTTCCATGGTTATCCTTTAGGCCTAAAACCAGTTTAACCTTCAAAAATACCGTCATGTTTCATGGGTGTCAAGGTGGTTGACCACAATGACCGTGATGCTGGCTGAAGATAATGAACCAATAATCAAAGAAATAATCAGACTTTTTCTTTTTTCACTTAAAGGGACAATATAAGCGAAAAACCAAAAGGTGATGCCAGCTCCCCAGCATTCCATTTTCCCCATAGAACAGTATTAGGCAAGAGCCAAGTGAACCCCAGATGAGAAAGAATCTCTCATCCCAAGATTTCTCCTTACAGACCAACAAACAAGAGACCAAGGAGAGATGGTGACAGAGCCAGCTAGGAATGACTGACTCTAAGCAAAAAGAGTGCATCAGCAAACGTGCCTTATAAAGGAGTCTTTGGGGGTGCACAAAGCCCTATTAATAGGAGACCTCCAAATGGAGGTCCCTGGTTATAGAATGTGTATTCACACACGAGTGTAGCTAAACACAGAGTCCCCAACCTTTGAAGGTAACTCTCTCCCGGTGAACTGTGTCCATGGAATGTCCTGTGCAGAAGTTAGTTCCCCACATGAGGCCTTCCAGACAAGACCTGGCAAATGCCATGGTCAGACCCAGAGGGTCACACTTAAGACTTTGGCCGGGAGCCAGCCACCTCATTAGCAGGTATGGGTTGTTGAATGAATGATGTTACATGTTTACAATGGCCATGAAAAAAGAGGAGGGAGGAAGGAAAATAATAAATGGAAGCTACATATTAGGAACAAACTTCAGCCTTTTTCTTCCAAATGATCCTGAGTGAATTTTGCTAGTTTAGATCTTTTAAATAGCTGGAATAAAATAGAGTCAGCACAAAATAGAAATAAGATTACAAAAAAGGCTGTCAATCTATATTTTGATTTTTTTCCCCTCTCATTTAAGTAGAACAAATCAAAATTAATGATTTCAATCAAAGTTGCCCTAAGGGAACAGCTGAAACCAAAACAATGTGTCTTTAGAGACATAATTTCTCTTTAAAAAAAAAAAAGCTATTAGGAGCAGCTACAAATTATTCGCCATTATCAACAAGATTTTAACCATTATCTCCATAATTTATTTTGTAAACTGCTTGCTAAATAAATAATGATTGCATTGAAATAAAGGAAATATTTCCTTGTTCATCACATTTGGTAGCTAATAAATGTAAGATATTGAGACAGATAAAATTTAAGAGAAAAATTAGTAAAAACAGTACTGAAATTATTTGTTCTAAAGTACATATAGTTAAGGGAGCTGAAGAAGTGGTTCAGGGATTAAGAGCATTGGCTGATCTTGCAAAGGACCTGTGTTCAGTTCCCAAAACCTACATGACAGATAACAATCATCTGTAACTCCAGTTTCAGGGGATCCAACACCTTCTTCTGGCCTCCACAGGCATCGTAAGACACAGGTGCACTTCCCTCATACACATAAAATAAAAACAATACAAAGTACATAATATCAACCTGTTCCCCAAATAGTGTAACATTAGCATAGCCTGCTTTACCATAAACCATTTATTTTAAAATTTCAAATATTAGTGAGTGTTTAAATAAATTTATCTTTTACAGATCAATAATCACTCTAGCAAACTCAGGTGAAAAGAGAAATGCCCCAAAAGGGTAAAACTTGGTTTTGATTTCCTCTATTTATGTTATCTAGATTGTCACACAAGTAAAAACATCACATCAAAGAGAATTAAATATTAAAAGTAATTATGTCCTCATCTCTAGGCCTATAAATTAAAACACACAAAGTCAGTTTCTGAAGGAATGTAATCATTTCAAATAATAATTATGAAGCCTGAAAAATATAGGCATCTTAAATTATTCAACAACATTTAAATTTTGGATGTATGTATAAAAGACATTCAGATGTTTTGAACATACTAATTAATTAGTTCTTAAATGGAAGTCAATGAAGGTCAGAATATTTGGTTTCCAGGAAGCTGTGAGATTGCATGAGCCTGGTGTTTTCTTACTTCATTTTCCAGATTCTTCCATTCAGTTTGGCTCACATTAAATAAATTAAATGCATTCAACCAATGATGACCTCTTCAGCCATGTGTATTTGACTATGATGACAGTACCACAGAAGAGTTTCCTCCCATTGAGTGACTCTAAGACCAGTTATGTAGCCATTGATTGGCCCCAAGATAAAAGTGCCACTACTGTACCAGTGTCATATACTGTGCCAGTCATCAGTGTGGTTATTTGATCACAAAACTCATGTTGAACCATCAATTGATGTTCTGCCTTGACTGCTTGTATAGTGCTCTCCCGAGCTGTGAGAACTAGCCTTCAGGGGAATTGAGTTCCAGGTCAGTTCCAGCTCCATTGCTCCAAATCTGGTCTCTGAATTATGTCCTGTCTTCAACAATAGTGTCTTACCTTCAAGTTCAGGGAGGCAATCAAGAACTGTCACAATAGCCCGTGTAATTTTAGGAAGTATCTTGGACCACCCTGACCAACAACTCAAAGGAAGGTTTCTTCTGTCTGGAACTGTTTCTTGCTATTTAGCCTTCATCTGTGCACATGGACTCATGTAATTGTATGTGGAATTTGTTATTAGCTTGCTAGACTAATATGATTCCCTCTGGTGTTTTCCCTCCTCTCTCTCTCTCTCTCTCTCTCTCTCTCTCTCTCTCTCTCTCTGAAAGGATCATTAATGACAGTGTCCACTGTGTCAAAATTAAAACCAATTCCCATGACTACACTCCTAATACAGCCCAGCATCTTCCATCCTTCACCATTGTGTCTGAGGAATATGATCGACACAGCAGCCTGTCAGATGGGGAGTGGTAGACAGCCTGATTTGTTCATGTTCTTAAATAAATTCTTTGTTTTATAGGTGACTTATACCATATTTTTCCCATTTTCAGTAAGCTATGATAGAAATTCAGTCTTGATCATTAGTAACAAGCTGATTTTTCTTTTATTTATTTATTAAGCAACAAATGCTTTTGAATTTAATCTGCTTTCCATATAGAAACCCTGTGCTTCTTTCTGTCCATATTAAACTTGTTTTCTAATTTTAACATATATATTTATTTTTATATGTATGTTATGTCTACATGTGTGTAAGTGCATCCATGTTGTACAATACTTGTGGAGGAGAGAAGAGGATGTCACATCCCCTGGAACTGTAATTACAAATGGTTATTAGCTGCCATGTGGGTGCTGGAATTTGAGGCCATATCTTTTTTTAAAACTGCCAGTGTTCTTAACCACTGAGCCATCTCTCCAGCCCTAAACTTGTTTCTAATATTATTTAATACAGCCCAAATATCAACTGTACTATTTCAGCACATTTGAAAAATACATAAAATTTTTCATATACAGAAATGCACATTGCACCCCAGATTATATGGTCCAAATTTCATTTCCAGGCATGTTTTGAAGACAGGAAAATTTTAATACCAAGAGAATCGCATTTAGAAAAATGAATGCAGTTACTTGAAAATGTCCTTAAAGCCATTTTTTAACAAATCAAAGCATGTTTGGGAGTTCTACTATAATATGAGGAACATTTTGTAGAGTGGGCATACATTTTTTTTTAATTTTTAAGTGGTTAAAGCTTTAAAACCTGTGTTATAGAATTTCTATAAAGCCCAATACTAATAGATAATTTTTAAGAAAAACTAAGTCTTGAGTTCTGAATCATAATGTCTCATAATGTATAAATAATGTAAAACTTAATATGAGAGAGACAGAGAGAAAAAAGAAACAATTTCAATCAAATTCAATTTTCAACCACAGAAAATTAGGCAAGAATGTGGATATCAATTTGCTTAAGCAAATTTTTACTTCTGAATTTTGTATTTGTTAATAATTATGCTCAATAAACATATGCTATTAAAAACTAGTATATGTATGCCTACATAAATTGTCAGTACCATTTCCCTAGGTCTGAGAACTGGAAGTACCTTGGAAGTCAACTGGCTGATTTAAGAAGATGAAATATTTCAATTTCTTTAGTAAGAATTTAAAAGTAATAGAAGAATATGTTTTGTTTGACTAAAGAATAAACACAAAACAAAAATTATTATAAATAAAATGTACATGTTTACATACATTAATTTCTAGAAGGAAAATATTGGGAAACCAGAGACGGAGAGTAAGCTCTATGCAAATTTAGAAACACCAGAACTCAGTCAGCTGAGCAACATAGTTTATTTACAACCACATAAATTGAAAGGAAGGCCAGAAGGAAATATTTTCAACAGCAGTAAAAGAACAGGAAATCAAACAAAAATATAGAGCATTATTTCCCTGTAAAATGGCAACATTTTCTCTGAACTGGATAGCGGTGCTGAGCAGAGTCTTTCAGATAAACTCTTTAGAAGGGTTAGAAACCCTCTTCCTTAGTTACCCAAATTACTCCTGCAACAAGAACATGATGTAGGCATCAAAGAAAAAATCATTTCTATCATTAGCACGTTCCAGACAATTGGTGTGGGAGCCAGGGTATGGAGCACTGACTAGATCTGGACTTCAAATGAGTATGAGGTAGCACTGGAGTTCATATAGGGTCCATTTACATGACCAGTCAACAAAGCAATGTACAACTGATAAGCTGAATCCTTAAAAGCATATAACCGAGATCAGAGACCAGGCACTACAACTCTGCATCTGCTTTGGTTAATTGATCTAGAGTAGAAATGTGATTTCCCAGTACCATAAGAATGTGAGAGCAATGAGATAAGTTAGTAGAAACCAATTTTCCCTAATGTCCACTGCTGTATTTCAGTGACTTCACTTACTATGTACGCCATTCTAGTCATCCAGAAAATACTGTTGGATAAATGAAAAAAAATGAATAAGGGCTACAAAGACAGAAGAAATTGACTGGTACAATAAACAAGATGAGGAGGAAGTCTTGCATAATTAAAAGTGTGAAAATCTAATCACATGACAAAAGCATCATTTTAGACAAAAACATTTTACTGTGTCTTAGGAGCACTTTCCTTGTAAGCAGATAAGCACCAGTTCCAGCACATAAATTTGCCAAATTATTGACTCAGTTCCATCTTTAGTTATTTGTAGCTTTTATTGCTATATTATCTTATACAACATTAAGCATTTCTTTAAGAACAAAGTGATATAGAATTTTTAATGTCATACAAACATATACTTAACTGTATATATACATATAAAATGACCTTGTTTACAGTAGGCATTTTTCAGATACAGAAAGAATACTGTGTAATTTGTTGCATCAATAAATTGATAAAAGTTTAAAATGAAAAACAATAAACATGAAAATGACAGAGGTAAGACATTTGAAACAAACTCATCATGAATTTAACTGTAAAATTATAATTGCAAGTTATACATTTCTTACTATTAAATTAGCATTCTTTCTAAATACAAATAAATATCTGAAAAATCACAGTGGGAATGGAGTCAAGCAATAGTAGAGACAGTCTGCTTCAGGAGCTAGGTATTAAACATGTCAGTCAGATAATGAATATGACAGAAGTCTCAATTGGGAGGATCATTTCAGCCCAGGAGTTCAAGACCAGTTTAGGCCACTTAACAAGTCCTCCATCTCCAAAATTTCCTTTTATGGACACCTCCTATACATGTAATAGCTTCTTTCTCTTAACTTGAGGGAACAAGTTAAATAGTTATGTCTCAAAAAGAAGGAAGAAAGATATATAGAGAGAAAAAGAAACATGTAATACTTGTAAACTTCTTCAAATATGTCTCTGTGTGTGTGCAACCTGTTCCTCTAGAACAGAGGATACGCCATTTGGGCAATCTCATGTGAAGCAATGAAGTTATGACTGTATCTCATAGCAGGTATATTTTATTTAAGAAGAGTTTATTTAAAAAAAAACTCTCCTCTTAGCACTAATTCTAAATACATTATTTATCTGAGGCCTCTTTTATCTACCTTTAACTCTATGTCTACTCTAAGGTTAGCAGTTCTTACAGCCTGGCTCTAATAGCTTTCTACATCATCATTATCACCACTATGTCCATCTCACAATTACTGAATTACAAGGATCATCTTAGCATGTAGACTTTGATAGACTTTCACATATGTGGGAATTTGCTTGCACATATTTAGAAATAAAAAACTCACTGACCTTTTAAAAAGGAAGGAAAAGCTAAAGTATACCCCTTATTAATAAATTATGTCTTTTTAAAAGGTCATTTACATACATCCAGGAGCTTTGTACTGAGGTTGGCACTAAAGCATGTAGTAATCATGAGATATCTTAAAAGGATATTTACCAAAAGTATTGATGTCTTATAGAAAACATATGTGTTAATGATCCTCAGTATACTTCTAAAGTGAAAAATCCACATTAAAAATTAAATACTTGAACTGAATTATTCATATGCAACATTTGAAACAATTCTCAGGAATTTTAGAGCTTCTAGAAACATAGCTTTAAAAATGAATAGCAATATGAATATGATCCTGAAATGAAGATACTACTTGCAAATTTGATTTGAACTACTGCCACTTTACAAAGGGAAGCAAAGCAAAAATAAATAAATAAATAAACAAAAATAAGTTGCCAAAGGCATTTGAGCTGACAGAGGCTAATTACACAGTAATGGTAGCAGAACTCAGGTGGAGCTAGGGTTTTCTAATCTAATGAACTAAGCAGAGCATAGCATTGAAGTTCCAGATGGGAACTCTATTATTGAGTTTGACATAAAATAAAACCTGTCTCAATCAAGTAAAGGCTATTAGTTGTCCAAAAACAATAATGCAATATAATTTCCCATTACTCTGACTTTGCTCCTAATCCTTGTCTGATATATAGGTAATGGTAAAGAACCTGAAGTCTAAAGTGGCGTAAGAATAATCATTAGGCTATAAGAACAGGACTAACATTAGGTAAGAATTATAAGTCACTGTCCTGGGCTATAAAGACATCCCTAATCATCTCCCCATAGTTTTGAGGTCATTATACTGTGCTGACTATCAAGCACTAATCAACACAAGTTGCAGATTTTAACAGGGCACAGGAAACCAAGCATAATTTGCTTTTTCCTGAAGCAAATTCTAAAGTAAATCTCCCAAATCATTATTTTAAATCATCATTATTTAAATAAATACTTTTTTTTAAAAATTGGAATACTTTATCCTAGACAGATCAGATTTTTTTCTTTTTTGATACTTTCATATTTCCAATAACATATGATCATATTTACTCCTTATTCCCCACCCCCCGTGACTTCTCCAACATGTCTTTTTAACCTGTTAAATAGTTAGTACTGTCTATACATGCATGAGGGGCCAACCAGAATGGGAAACATACCAAGTTGCCATCCTCTCAAAACAAGAGCCTCCCTCCAGCAGCAACCATCAACTGCCAATAGTTCCTCAATAAAGGCTAGAACCTAGCGATTGTCTACCCATCTATGCCAGAATTCTGGCTGGCTTGATCTTGTGGAGGTCTTGTGCAGAGAGACACAGCTGCTGTGAGTCCATGAGTGTGACAGCGTCCACTCTTCAGTCCGCGTCGTGTCCAGAAGACAGCATTTCACTGTACAACTCCCCATCCTTTGGCTCTTACACTCCTTCCACCAACTTGCCATTGATGTTTCCTGAGCCTTAGTTGTGATAAGTCAATATAGTTGTCCCATTTAGGCCCGAGAATGGGAAAGGATCTAGAAATGGCATACACAGCCAGGAGAGCAAGGCAATATGAAGACAGACAGGGTGGAACACGGGGCAACTTTATGTGGGTCTTTGGTTTTCAGGTGTGAGGTTTATTAGATTTGAAGGACAAGTATGAGCATGTGTTTTGTGCAAATGTAATCATCTTCCTTTTCCTGGGACTGTTGAATGTAGTGTGAGGATCAGGGTGAGTGATGGTTAGTGGTTATGAACTAAAAGGAGTAGATCTCAGAAAACAATTCAGCTAAAGAAAAATAATAGTAACCACAATGAGAAGATAGCCATGATTAGGCTGATGCATAAAAACAAAGGAAATATTTATAAGAAAAACATTTCATCTCCACAATGTGTACCTCATCCGTTGTGATAAATGTTAGAGGAAGAAAGGACAGTGCATTGAAGTGGAATGTGTGAGCTTCTGACTCTGTTCTGAAACGTGACCTACTTTTCTTTCTTGATTTTCTTTTCTTTACATTTTTTAATTCTTTCTCCGGACGATGATTACAGACTTGGAAAGAAGAGTAGAACAATGGCCTAGGATGAATATTCTCAACAGATAAAATGAACAGGATTTGTAAGGACCCCTTCATGGGGCCAAAATGCATCACAAATAACCAAATATTTCATTCCAAAGGAAGATGGGTAAATGACTGGTTCTGGGCCACATGTTAACATCCTGAACTAGTGGCAGTGGAGACTTCTTATGTCACTTCACAAAGCCCATGCTGGCTTGCATTGCTGCCCTTCCGGGTGGCAGCCCTTCTCGTCATTTGCCACAGCCTAGAGGGTGGGCACGTCCCTCAAGGTTGCTTAGATGACAGATGCTTTTTGCATGGGAGCCCTGGGTTAACTATCTTCCTGGGAATTCATTTTCAGCTCAAGCTGGGATTACAAAATCCATTCAGCAAATGAGCACTGACTGGACCAGCTGTTCTCCTATAACATATCAAGGATCTTCAGCTTGTCTGAAACCTTGTAAATTTATCTGCACAGGTGTTTCATGTGGAAAGCTATTAAATTTTCATTTATCTTGGCATTTCACTAGAGGCATTCAAGCCTCCCAGAACTTGAAAGGGTTATACTCTTTCATGATAGAATTCTCAGGATGTCCAAGTCTTCTGGAGAGAAGCAGGAACATGCAGGCAATGACCCTGGTTGCTTGTAATGGCTTCTTGGTTTCTGAACTCATTTGATATCTTGTAATGCTCTGCCTCTCCAGATGCTGTTGTGTTAGGTACATTAACTGATAACCCTCCTTTCAAACATTTCTAATGCCCAAGCAGCAATCATTGGTCTCACTGGTAACACACTGACCTTAGTTACTGAGCTTGTTTCTAACCCACCAGTTGGCTTAGCTTAGTGTTCAAAGTTCACCCAAAGTTATCATTTTGTGGAGGCATATTTAAAGCTGAACAAATGTATCAATGGATTGTTTTATCTAACTGTAATTGGAAGAAATACAAATAGAATAAATACATCCTAGTTTGAGGCATGACCTATCTCAAGTGAATGGGAAAAGAAAAAGAAGAAGCCATCTGTTAACCCATGCATTGGAGAATGCAGAACATGACTTTAAGTTCCTTCTAATTTATTGAGAAAATGATTTCTTATCTTTAAGTCTGAATGTGTCTAGTCATGAGTCCAAGTTAAAAATAAGGGGATCCATTGAACTAAAGATGATACAATGAGGGTCCCTCGAGTACCTGCTTTATGAGATGGAGAAATAACATGCATTAAATTAAATATAATTTGTGTTTCAGTATTTGAAAGGACACTGTAAAAATAGCTACATTTTTTAGAAGATCTATATCAGTGCATCATGCTTTGATATTTCTCTTTTTCATTTTCTCCTCAATCTTCCTTCTCAGAAGACTTAAAAGAAGACAAAGGCATAAAAATTTCCTAAACTTCTTTTATCTTCAAATATTAAAGTATTTATCTTCTGTTCCATGCTATGCTAAGCATATAGGTTTCAGCACCACGATACCCCCTCCCAACAACCAGGAGATGTATTATTTAGATCCTTTTAGAAACAGGAAGCTGAGCCCTTAGAACTGAAGAAATGCATGGGAAGTCCTGTAGGCAGTGAGCCCCACTGCTCACTGAAGCCACCAAGCCACAGGATCTGCCTGCAGCAATTCTAAATCCATGTTTTCCTTTTAAAGTTTCCTTGACCTGGGTTATATGGGATTCTTTAGACACAAACCTCAAAAATGCTTTTAATTTAACAAAATAAGAAACAACATGAAGAAGATACAGTGTTCTCGGGAATGCGAATAGTTGTTATTCTCATAGACAAAGATCGTGGAGGCCTCATGTTGTAAAGCTTAGTCCTATCTTTTCAGGATTGATATTGATATTGCTGTCTCATGGGGGAAATATAGATCTACTTACAAAGTGTGATTTTATTCATCTCCATAAACTCGATAGAAACTAACTAGGCTGTAGTAACCCCACAAAATAGAAACATGGCTGGCGAATCATAAAAATGCAAGAAATCCCTCCCATAAGAAATGTTCCTGGAACATGACATACAGATGCAAATATTCAGCAACTCCATGCCTAAAGGAGTTACAATAAAAGGAGGAAATGTACTTTGGTTGAGCCCATTTCACCCACATGAGGTACAGCATGTCTGGTGTGTACTTTAGACTTTGGGAGTAGGTGTTTTAGTACCTGTGTGCCAAGGGCTGTTACCTGATGGACTTCACCTGGAACTCCTTGTGTACCTTCCTTCTGTTCCACCCCCCAGGAGGAATGAGGCCTTTATCTTCTGCCACTGCTCAACCCAGTCACAGTGCATAGCAAGTACTTGCAACCCTTAACACCACCATGAACCTTGGAACATGACATCTGCTCTCAAAGCTCTTTGTGTCAAGAATCAAACATTTATATGCTAAAGTTTTGCCAACAGTTAAAATGGTACAATGTCTTCTTGAAAGTTACTATTTATATTTGTAACTGAAACTTTTAAAAGTTCTAACCAGCCTTTTTTGCTAGCGTCTTCAATTATTTGTTGGGAATTTGCTCTAATTCTTAATTCATCCAAGTATCACATTGGCATCCTTTTATTATTATTTATTTCATGTGATCATTGATATTTAGATGCCTCTAAACATGTTTCATCACTCTCCAGATGACGAGGGGCAAGAATGAGTACAGTCAAGTAAGATGGCACCTCTCAAGTACCTTCCAAGGAATACTCTCTGCACACAGATCCTGAAGGATGTGGAAACCACAGAGCAGAAACCAAGAGTAAGGAACCAAATATTAGAATTTGTTTTCCTTTTTACCAGATACTTCAAGGCAGAAATATCAAACCTCTGCGCCATTGATTAAGCAATGTACAGGTCCTAGACTGCCACCTGACAGATACTGCTTAACAGTACTTGCTCCAAACTACAGTCTGAAGTCCTAAATTATAAAAAAGAACCGAAGCAAGGAAGACTAGTTTTTCACCAATGTGGTGAGGCTGTTGGTAGCAGATGTAGCACCCCACAAACAGAGTATCCCAAACAAACCTGCAAATCGACCGTCAATGACAAGCCAACGATTTGAGGTACAGATTCAATTCCTTGAGATTGCATGGGTCTTGAGAATGCCAAAAACATTGCTATAGATTCATAGGTCCCAGGAGCATTTCCATATGGTCATGTGCCTTCTCATTGACTCTTACAATCTTTTTGCCCCTCTTCCACAATGGCCCCTGAGCCTTGAATGAGTGAAACAATATAGGAGTCCTGTCCAAGGACCCACACTTTGCAGATTCCTAATCTCTATTCTTTGTCCATTTGTGACCTTTTGTGTTACTGGCCCTTTGAACCTGAGGGAGCTTCATTAATGAGAGTTGAGAGATTCATTTGTATCTTCTTTACCCCTTGTTCTATATTGAATGAGCCTTGGGAGTAGAGGTTGCATTGTAGATGTGCCCCTTAGGCATGGGCAATTCACAGACAATGTCTGTATGTGACCAGCTGTGGTACTCTGTATTAGTCTCCATCTGGTGCAAAAGAAGCTTTTTTAATGGCTAGTGACTGGGATACTTGACTGTAAATATAAGTATACATTAGCCTAGGGATGGGACAGCCGTGGGGGTTTCTCTAAGCTCTATGACCTCTTCAGTCATCTGTATTTGGCTATGATTACAGTACCACATATGTGTTTCTTCCCATTCAGTGGGTTCTAAGACCAATTAGGTAGCCATTGATTGGCCCCAAGATAAAAATGCCACTACTGTACCAGTGTCGAATGCTGTGCCCGTCATCAATGTGATTATTTGGTCATGAAGCTGGTGTTGGGCCATCTATAGATGTTCTCCCTTGGCTACTTGCATAGTGCTCTTCAGAGATATGAAAGGTAGGCTTAAGGGGAAGTGGCTTCCAGGTCAGTTCCAACTCCATTGCTCCAAATCCAGTCTCAGAGATGTGTCATGTCTTCAACAATAGGGTCTTACCTTCAAGTTCTGGGAGGCAATCAAGGGCTGTGGCAATAGTCTGAACAATATTGGGAATCTCTTGGACCACCCTTGCCAATAACTCAAGGAAGGTTTCTCCTGTTTGGCACTGTTTCTTGTTATGTATCTTTCAACTGTGCACATGGGATCATATAGAGATATTGTAGGTAAGGATAAACTTCTGACTGAATTCACAAAAGAGCTAGGAAGGAAAAGAAGACTCAGGCTGAAATGACGAAGGCCATGAAAAACTCAATAAGCCAGTTTGAAATGACAGGAGAAAGTTTCATCAATAGAATGGATGAAAAGGAAGACAGAATATCAAGACTGCACAATAAAGTTAAAGTATTGGACCATCAAGGAAAGATTATGAAAATCTCTTTTAAATCACAGGAGTGGAATATACAGGAAAGGTGGAACACCATGACAAGACCAAATTTATGTATCATAGGCATAGGGAAAGGAGAAGATATCTCAGAAAAATGATATTGAACAGCTCTTCAACCAGGCTGCAGCAGAAAATTTCCCCACGTTAAGGAAAAACATGTCCATACAAATGCAAGAAGTACATAGAATACCCAATAGACAGGCCCAAAGAAGAAACTCCCCATGGCATTTCGTAATAAAAACACAAAGCATACAGAACAAAGAGAGAATTCTGAAAGCCGCAAAAGAAAAACAACCAGTAACCAGTCACATATGAAGGAAAATCCATCAGAATTTCAGCTGACTTTTCAATGCAAACTATGCAAGCAAGAAGAGCCCGGACCTAAGAAAAAAGGAAAAGTTACACCATTTGGGCAGATCCAGAAGAATCTCATGGGGAGTCTGGAGTTACAATTCTAAGGGGCAGGGATTCTGAGGAAAAGTATTTTGTCTCATTAAATGACTAATTATTCCTCTTCTCTCTTTAGCATGGTTCAAGGTGAAGCAACCTTCCAGAGAGATGCTCTCTTGGCCACATGACTGGCAAGCGCAAATGGATTAAATCCTAAGTGAGCAGACAGTGGCACGTCTCCATCCAGAGGTTGATTCTATTCTCTTAGGTAGGAGGTAACAGCTTTCCCTTAATAGGTCTTTGATGCTACTGTGACCAACTGAGGAGCAAAAGTTTTCTTCCTAATACAGAAGAGAAAGAGAAAGAGAGAAAGAAGCTATTGCTTCTTCTACTAGGAGACCTAGTAGAACCCAGTGGTTTAATCCTCTCTTATTTTGACATCATCATCAGAAATTAGAAAAATGATCTAATTAGCTGTCTCCTTTCTCTGTGAGGACAACAAGAAGATGAAATTCACGTTATTAACTCCATTTACGTATGCCCTATATGAGTTTGCCTCCTATCTTCCATTTACACACACCTACAAGTCTTTTAGGAAAGACTTTTAAAGTATTGGGACTATAAAGAACAGTTTCATTTGGTTTGGTCTAAGCAAGTTTCATGAACTTAGCATAGGAATATTTATACAGAATTTTCTGAAATCATATTGCAACTGGAGTTGCTAGGGTCAGAACGTGGGTCCCAGAAACCGTAATAACTAGTCTCAGCCACTTGTTCTCAATAAGCCAACTAAAGTAATCGTGACTAGAATACAGATTTACTCAGCATAGGAAATGACTCATGATGGTTACCTGACAACAAGTGTGTTCTAACCTTGGCTCCTACTTGTATTCTGGTTACAATACTTGTTTCAGACACAGGCATGTTTCACCTCAATACTGAAGTTTGAAAACACTATGTAACTGTCCTGGAAGGAATGGAGACATTCTAAGGAGACCCTTAATCCCTTCCCTTCTGCTGTCAGACTCTATTGTAGTGATTGCTTCCCATGAATTGGGATTCCCTAGGAATCTCATGATGGGAGAAGAAAAAGGCTTAAAAACCTGATGGTCAGCCAGAAAAGAAACTTGTCTTGTAAAAAGAGATTTCATAGAGTTCTAAGGACTTGTCAGACCACCTTCCTGGAGAGACTGGGGGAGAGATGGTGATGGTCAGAACCACACCTTAGCTTTGCATACTTCCAGCCTTCTATCTAACCTAAACCTCCCGTCAGGACCCTGAAGTTGGACTTGGGTGGTGGGAAAAATATGGGAGTCACTGGACCTTTTTTTTTCCTCTTCTCAATGAGGCCATATTGAATAAGTGTTCTTTCTCTGCTTTTCACTGTTACTATGTCTCTTAATTGGCATATTGAAAATGGTGACCAAGCCAGCTTGTTAGAACTGCCAGGATTCGAGTTCTGACTCTGACAACTCTGGTAACAATCTCTTAATCTGGACTTTATAAATTAGAATTCTCAAAATTTAATCATAAGTTTCATTTCAGGATGATGGTCAACACATTTGAGAAATAGTTGAGTAACAACATAGAAGTATCTCATAAAAATTCAAATATTCAGGCATATAAGACTAAAAGCTTAAGATAGATGTGATTGATATCACAGGAGAAATGTGCATTATATAGCATGGATTTGTTGTGTGTTCTCAGGAGGCAGGATGCAAAAAGGCCTGGGTTCTAGTCCTGGCTCCATCAGTTATCCACTATGACTTCATTTCCAAGCTTTGGTCTCCCTACTGGAAACAAGAAAATAATACTTTCAAAGGGTATCGTAGGGTTTATCTGATGAGTGATGTTCTTCCAAACCATAAAATAAAATAAAACTATAAGGAATTATCAATGTATATGTTCCAAGGTTATTAATAAAATTTAAGCTTAAAAAAGAAAGATGTTTCATAGTTACACTGACCATGAAGAATGGAAGGTATAAAAAGTCAGACTCCTGGCTTTACAAAGGAAGTGAGATGAGGCCTTTCTACAGTGTATGCATCATTGTTATGCAACAACTGCAAGAAGGTTAAGTATCCCTGGAGGAGTACTGTGTGTTTCATTCATCTTTGGACTTCTCCCATGTAAGTACTGGGCCTGAATCTGCTTAACTTCTGAGATCAGATGAGATTGGGTATGTTCAGAGTAATATGGCTTCAGACAAAGTATTCTGTTTTTAACATATTCTATGTAAGAGGTGTTTATGGAAGTCAGAGGACGACCTGGGGAAGTCAGTTTTCTCCTTCCATATGTGGGTCTTGGGGTATCAAACTCAGGTCATCAGGCTTGGCCGCAAGCACTTTTACCCACTGAGTCATCTTCTTTGCCCCTTTAGAATTTCTATGTATTACATTTAGTGTCAGATAGACAACGTGTATTGTCTGTACACTCATCCTGTTAGTTGGAAGACTCCTTTCTCACAAAATTACATCATCTAATCTTTATTAGTTGTTATAGTAGGTTGGTTGAGCACTGGTTATAAGTAGCCTTTCCAATAATGTTCTAGAATCATGTTCACTTAAGTGCCTTTGTCCCTTTGTCCCGTAATGTTTTCACTGGGCTTCCTCATGTCATTGTATTCCAATAACTGGTCCAAACTCCCTCATCTCCATGTCTCTCCTCGGGCCACAGTCCCTTTGATTAGTCCTTCCTTAGCAAAAGCACTCAAAATTTATTCACCTTGATGGGCCACAAATTCCAATGTCTACCAAATGAACAGTGAAGGTCCTTTGAAAAGAAAGTATGCTAAGCTCATCTGGCAGCAACTTGTAAGACTCATTTGACATATGGGTCAGAATGATATCTTTGTACCTTAGTCTTTAAAAGATAATTTTTAAAGGTTTGGTAAAATATGCAAAACAAAACTTTAAATCATTTTTTAAAGAGTTCAGTTTAGTGACATTAGGACATTTGCACTGAGGTGCAGCCATCTTCACTGCCTGCTGTCAGAACTCTTTTCATTTGTAGAATCAAAACACCCAATAAAAATAACTCATGCTTCGCTTGCAACAGTCCATGGCAGCTACCACTCTATTTCCTGTCAGTAGCCATCTATACTAGGCACCTTCAACACTGGAATCACACACTGTTTGTCCTTTTGTGACTGGAGTTTTCTTCACTTTGCACAAATAATGTCTTCAAAGCTAATCCATATTATAGCACATATCAGAATTACAGATATTATCACATAATATTCCACTCATCTGTTAGCTCATTTTGCTTAGCAATGTATAGATGGATGGCAGTTGTGTTACTTCCACTGCTCAGCTATTGTGAATAACTGTGCTATTAATGGGGAGGTACAGCTGTCCATTTTGAGATTTTGGTTCCATTCTTTAGAGCAAATGCACAGAAGTTTCAGGATCATATAGTAATTCCATTTTTAACTTTCTGATAAACCTCTTTGTGGTTTCCCAGTGTTTAATCATTTTACCCTCTCACCACAATAACACAAAGGCCCCAATTTCTCTATGACCTTACAATAAATATTTCTTGGTTTTGTTTTTTGGTGTGTATGAGTGTATTGCCTGCTTGTGTGTAAGTGCACCCAGGTGATGGAATGCCTGCAGAAGTCAGAAGAGGGGATCAGAGCCCCTGGAACTGGAGTTACAGACAATTGTTAGCTGCCATGCTGGGAATCGAACCCAACTCTCCAGCCCCTATTTCTTGTTTTTGAATGATGGTCACAAATGTTGGTGCAATGGTATCTCGCTGAGATTTTGATTTGCATGTTTCTTACGAACAGTGATGTTAAACATCTTTTCACATGCTTCTTGCCTGTCTGTATATCTTCTTTGCAGAAATGTTTATTTAAGTATTTTGCCCATATTTTAATCAAGTCATCGTTGTTGAATTCTAAGACTCAGTCACATTTATGATGACTTATCATATCAGATATAAATACTGAAAATATTTTCTCCCTTTGCACGCATTACCTTGTCATTCCTTAAGACACTAAAATTTTAACTTTTGATACGGTCATGATAATCTATTTCTCTCTTGCTGCCTGTGTAACCTTTCTTATTTATATTGAGTCTTTTCACAGTGTTTTAACCTGATGGAACAACCTTGATCACCTTACTCTTTGCTCAAGCTTCACGTTACACACCTTTAATTAACCTCACTGATAAATGTGCTTCTCACTCCCATAGACTCTGATGTCTAAGCCTGGAGTGTTGCTCTTAATGGAGAGTCAGCAATAGGCTATGAAAAACTCATACATTCCACACTTATGTGTACTTACATGACCTCTCAAACTGGTTTGCTCATTTGCTTTGAATACCACTGTTTTGTTTTTTTAAATCTGTTTATTCCCCATTTACTGGTGCTTATGTTTTCTATCTGTGCAGTCTAATTTATCTCTGTATGTGTCATCTGAAAGTTAATGATCATTTACCTACCCTAACCTAGGACAGATGGAATTCTCAGTAGAGTAGTTAAAAGCTCTAGCTGCTGTTTGGACCAGGAGTTGGTGTTTCTGCTTTCCCACCTCCAGGTCCTGAAGCTTTTATTCTGAACCAACAGGGAAGCTCTGTGGCAGCTACTCGGGAAAGAAAAAGCCTCTGTTGGGGAGAGATTTGAAAGTATGTGCTGTGGAGCAATTATGTAGCTGGCTTCTGGATATAAGCTGGGTAATGAGGAAAGCAGGTTCATAAACCCAACCAGAAGAGAAAGTGATGCGACTCCAAAACTCTGGGGCCAACAGAGTTTAGTGAGTGGGGGAACAAGCTGGTGGTCAGGCAAATGACTGCTGGAGAGAGTGATTATGGACAGCCTACAATAAATGGTAATGGCAAGGTACAGAGATGACCAAGAGAGAGTATATTCTATTCTTGGGCTCCTTTTAAAAATGTACATAATAAATATATGTTTTCCATTTGGTAGCAGAAAGCACTAGTCCCATGAAATAAATTAATAAATATTTATTCAACCTATGAGACTCTCTGGACCTCATATATTTCATTTCTGATGGAATAGGAGGGCAGGAGGGAAAGATTTATAATAGCTTCATCAATTTCTTTAATGATTATAGGGCTGCATCAAATTTAGAGAATTGTATTATTCTAAGGCTATGCTAATCCTCTAAATTTATTACATACAGTGGCATATTTTCTTTCTTTACATTTCAAGTTCCTGTCTGCAACGGCAGGTCCTTTTATCTATAGTGTTATTGTGTATCACTCTCACTGTTTAAATCATCCTAACACCACATGTTTGAGGGTCATAGGGCAACTTTGTGGAGTTGGTTTTCACATTCCACAATGTGGCTTCCAGAGACCAAGCTATTGGGTTGGCAAACTTGCAAGGCATCTTGCCAGTATGGATCACCTCTACTAATTTGCTGGATAGGTTTATCTAAAAGTTTCTCTTTTGCTGTTCTTTGTCTTGGTGGCTTCTGTAGTATTTTTGTTCATATATTTCATATATATCTCCTTTAACATCAATGACTGATTTACTTTTGTCTGCCTTTTCTACTTGAATTTTTTAGGAAATGCTGTGGTAACTGCAACTGGCTTTTGTTAGATTTGAGAATGGGTCATCAACTACAGAGGAGCCAGGTTAGATCCCAGGCCTAGAAGAGTAATTAGCAACATTAAGCATACTTGGTTCTTGATCATAAAAGATCTACTAGTAGAGTAGCACACACCCAAACAGATCATTCTTATATATTCTGAATTATAAGAATTATGACTTACATTACTTTGAGAATCAGACATATCACAGAAGCACATTTTTAATTACTTTAATTTTAGTTTTTAAGTAATTATCAAAAGTTACTTGAATGGTAAATCTGCCTTAAAAAGCAATTTAAAGCCAAGTAGAGGAGCATGGTTTTATTTCTAGCACTCAGAAGGCAGAGGCAGGCAGAGCTCTGTGAGATAGAGGCCAGCCTGGTCTACATGGGAAGTTCTAGGCCGGCTGGGCTGCAGGAAGATTCTGTTTAAAAAGAAAGCCATCTTCCTTTTCTGGTATTAACACCAGAACCTACTATTAGAGTATTCTGGACCACCAAGAAACCACTACTGGCATGCTCCAGATCACCATGTGAAAGAGTCAGAACCTGCCCACTCCAGCACTCTCCACATTCACAGTCCTAGCTGTGATTGCCCACTTGACACTCCAGACCGAATTGGAATTAACTGTCCCTCTCATAAAAAATCAAAAGTAAGAAGCTGAAGCACAGACTAACTATTCATACCTGATGAGAAATCAACTGAGCTACACCAAACTCCTATTCAATAAAGAAAGGCTAGAGTTTCATACGGGACACACAGCCAAGCAAAGACGTCCACATGACCATGTCACAATGCAAAAACACAGTGTGAAAA
Source organism: Eospalax fontanierii (assembly GCA_035773235.1). Classification (NCBI taxonomy): domain Eukaryota; kingdom Metazoa; phylum Chordata; class Mammalia; order Rodentia; family Spalacidae; genus Eospalax; species Eospalax fontanierii. The sequence continues at coordinate 12,315,982 of CM069527.1, forward strand.
AATGAGGTAATACGTTACCACCACATCTCACCCATCCCATACAAGTATTCTATAGTGAGAACTACCCAGACAAACCCCAAGACAAGGAACTTAAACAGTCATAAACATGATTGAAAATTCAAGGATCTTTAAAGAACACACAAATAAACTACTCAAAGAACTCAGAGGATAGAAATAAACTTTCAACTGAAGCTCAAGAAAATACAAATATGACAAAGACAGGATTTGAAAGCTGAATTCACAAAAGAGAGAGAGAGTGAAGAAAACTCACCTGAAATGAAGATGGAATTGAAAAATATATAAGCCACTCAGGAAAGACAAGACAATGTATTACCAGCAGAATGAATGAAATGGAGAAAAAGTATCAAGACTTGAAGAGTGTAGAATTGAACCACTCAAGGAAAAAATATGAAAAAAAAATTTAACAAAATAATGGAAAACAGGAACTGTGGGACACCATGAAAAAACCAAAGCTACAAGTTATAGAGGAAGGAGAAATTCAACAAGATCATAGAAGAAAATTTCCTTAAATTAAGGAAAGACATACCCAGGCAGATACAGGAAGCACACAGAGCACCAAATAGAACCATAACAGAAACTCCCCATGGCATATCATAGCAAAAATAGTAAATGTACAGAACAAAGAGAAATACTGAAGCTGTAAGAAAAAAAACAACAAATTATATATAAATCAAAACCAATCAGAAGAACAGCTACATTTTTAATGCAAACTAAAAGCACAAAGAGCCTGGAGCAATGTATTCAAAGTTCAAAATGACCAGAGAAGACAATCAGACTGCTTTTTGCAGAAAAACTGTCTATCCTAGTTAAAGAACACAGAAAAATCTTTTGTGATACAACTAAGCTGAAAGAATTCATGTCTACCAAACCAATCCTGTAGAGAATACTGGAAACAATGCAAAAGACTGAAGAAAAAAATAACCATACCTCAGAGGTTACAGAAAGAAAATAAATGAAGACATAATTACAGAAACACAAAATAGGGCTAAGAACACAAACAGAAAATAAAATGACTGCAATCAATATCTGTCTTTCAATAATAAATGTAAACATTAGTGATCTCAACTCACCAGTCAAAATACACAGGCTAGTTGAATGGATTAAGAAACAAAATTCATATTTTATTTGTCTACAAGAAATTCATCTTACCTTCAAGGACGGGGACCTCCTTAGAGTGAAAGGATAGAAAAAACATTCTAAGAAAATCCCACTAATAAACAAGCAGGTGTTGCTATGCTAATATCTGACAAGGTAGACTCTAAGCTAAATTAATCAGAAGAGATAAAGAAGGTCACTTCATTGTGATCAAGGGAACAATCAACCGGAAAGATATTACATAAATGTGCCAAACTCTTAACTCTGGTGCTCCCAATTACATAAAAAGAGTACTACTGAACTTCAAGACACAGATTAACCACGTCATGTGACTTCAGTATCCCACTTTCTCCAACAGATAGGTCAACTGGACAAAGAATAAACAGAGAAACATTTGAATTAAATTATATCATACATTAACTGGACCTAACAGATTTCTGCAGAATATTCCACCTAGTCACCAAAGAATACACATTCTACACAGTAGCCCATGGAAGTTTCTCTAAAATAGACCACATACTGGAGCTCAAACCAAACCCCAACAAATACAAAAAAAAAATAATAAAATAAAATTGAAATAATTCTATGTACTCTATCAGACCACAATATAATTAAGCTTAAAATAAACAGCAAAAGATCTATTAACTTCATGAGATTAAATAAAACATTAATGAAAGAGGAATGTATCAAAGAAATCAAGACAGAAATAAAAACATTCCTGAAACTAAATGAAAATAAAACACAGCACAGCTAAACCTCCAGGACATATTAAAAATGGGCCTGGGGTGGTTGCTAGATCTCTTATCTCAGCTTCTCCGGCTGTGGGTAGTTCACATAACTGAAGGATATTTCATTTGAGGTCCATCTCAGCACATCTCTGTGTGCAACCCGAGAAGCCAGGACCACGAAGCAAGCTCCAGACCTGCCAGAACTACATTGAGTCCTTGTCTCCAAGGGCAAGTCAGGAGGCAGCGACCAGCCAGGGCCCCCGCAGGGTCAGTGTTTCTCATGATCCCACGCCACAAGACCACGATCTTCACCAAAGCGGAGAAGGCGAGCACTTTACTGGAGCTGAAGTTTGTGACTTAGAGCATCCTGAAGTGTCTGCCTGAGCAGCAAAGGCTCTGTCAAGGACCACCAGCTTCTGGACGACAGAAAGACGCTGGGCGAGTAAGGTTTCACCTGCCAGACAGCACTGTCTCAGGCTCCAGCCACAGTGGACCTGGTCTTCAAGACAGATGCAATCTTGAAGCCCTGTGCACTTAGCCTTTCTCCAGCCCTCCTGAGTCTCCAGAGGAAATGAAGCCACAGGATTGCAGTGAGCACCCCAAACCCCACCCGAAAGGTCCATGAAAGGACCCCCAATGAAGCAGGCTCAGCTGCTGAGGTCGCTTGACACGAAACCTAATGGAGAAGCTGAGTTGGATCGCGGGAACCAAGTGGAGGAAGGAGAGAACCGACTCCTGTCAGTGCTCCTCTGACAGAGGGCTGTGCATGCCCTCCCCAACCCATAAAAAAATGAATGTTTTTTCAAAAACATAAAAATAATAAATAGCCCTAAGAGAGATGTTTATAGCTCTAAGTGTCTACATTACACCTACATTTAAAAAAATCAAAAAGAGCACATGTACATGACTTAATGATTCAACTCAAGAATCAAATAAAAAGAGAGCACTGGAAACCCAATTGACAAGGAAAAAAATAATAAAAATCAGACCAGAAATCAATGAAATAGAAACAAAGAAAACAATATAATGAATCTAAGAGCTGGTTCTCTGAAAAAATAAAGAAGATAGATTTACAACCTATACACTACTAAATTAGAAAATCTGAAAGAAATGGAATATCTAGTTTCAGTCAAACCACTAAAGTTAAACCAAGAAGAGATCAACAACTTAGACCCATAACAAATAAGAAGATTAAAACAATAATACAAAACCTCCCCATTAAAAAAGTCCACGTCCAGATGGATTCACAGCGAAATTCTACTAGACCTTCAAAGAATATATCTATAACCAATACTGCTTAAATTATTCAAAGATAGAAATAGAACTCCCAAACTCCTAACTCCTATAAAGACAGCATTATTGTAATACCAAATCTAAGTAAACACACAAGATCTACATAATAACAAGACAGCTGACATACCAATGTGGATGGGCAAAATTTCACAAGGTCCCATCTCAAGATGAACAGCTACAGGCAATCAACAGACGTTAAGGAACGGGGAATCAATTTTTCCCAGGAACCAGCTCTCTGGGAGGTTATATAACCCAGCACTAAACACAGGTACACACAACCTTTGCTCAGTCAATTACATTCTGAACTCTGTATTGACTTTTTGTTGGTCTAATATAAGCTATGTCTTTTTGGTATCAATACTAATGACTGTCAAAATCATTTATTATACTGAAGCTCTCTGCCAAAACAGTCGAATACAAAAATAGAGTGTAAGAGGATGGAGAGATGGCTCAAAGGCTAAGAGCACTGGCTGCTCTTACAGAGGACCCAGGTTGGATTCCTGTCTGTAACTCCAGTTTCATGAGATCTGGTTTCTTCCTCTGGCCTCCCGGAGGCGGGGGCGGGGGGGTTGCAAACACATGATGCACTTACATACATGCAGGCAAAACACTGATATATGTGTAACATAAAAATAAATAAATAAATCTTTAGGGCTGAAGACATGGCTCCGCAGTTAAGAGCACTGACTGCTCTTGCAAAGGACCCTGGTTCAGTTCCGGACGCCCATATGGCAGCTAATAACCATCTATGACTCCAGTTTCAAGGAATTCAATGCCCTCTTCTGACTCCTGGGGCATTGCATGACCTGGGTACACTTACAGACATACATATAAATATATACTAAAATAAAATAAAAATACTAAATAAGTATTTTTAAAAAATAAAGCATAAGAAAACAATATTAGAATTTGATATTCTCAGGTTCCTACTTGTTCTCTTGATCTCTGGCTGTATCTAGCTTTCCAGGATTATCCTCATTTCTCTTCACCTCTTCTCATCTCCATTCCTTAACCTGAATATCTTGAGTATCTATCTCTCCATTTTAGGGATCACTGGTGTAAATGTGCTCCTGATTTCTGCTCCCATTTTCCCCTCAGTACTGGTTCAGTGCATCAGTCGCTCCTTTCTTGATCTTTCCCTCTCTTTTTTTCCTTCCCTCCTCCTCCTTCCTTCTTTCCCTCCTTCTTTCTTTCCCTCCCTCCCTCTCTTCCTTTCTTCCTTCCCTCCTTCTTATTTTCTTCCTTCTAAGAGAAAGGTTAAAGTACTTCAAAAGCACCTCATTCTAGCACTGGTATGAGGTTTAAAAAGAATCACTAATTATCCTTATAGATGATTCTTTGAAAGTAAATTCAGCCAGGTTCACTGCCTCATTTCAGCAACAAACAGACTAAATTCCTGTTGTGTCAGGTCATGGTGAAATGTCATCAATTTCCTGGTTTAAGGAGGATTCATAGAAGTCTGTTCCAATCAACTCATCCCAAAGCCTCTGGGCAGATCACTGATTCTTCTACTTAGCTCACCTTCCTGCAATTAAAGACCAGAAAATTCTTCAGACAAGCATAAGAAAGTGTGTTTTACTAGAAGACTACACGTTATAATTACTAGAAAGATATTTTAGTTCTAAAGCATCTTTCAAAGTCCAGCTCTTTGGCCATGGTCAAGCTGACAGGGCTGATTTGTTTCTTTCTAGAAAGGTCTAAAGAGAGAGAGATTGTGATAAGTTAATCCAGCTCAAACCTAAATGTCTCTAGCAGTTCAACAAATGCTGCCAAATGGTTCTTCCATATTTTAATATCATTAAAAACATGCTAAAGCCCCTATTTTGTATTATTGAAACATTTTAAATCATGTTTCCTTGAAAAATCTGTCTTCTTTAATCCTGAAATATGTTGTTGAAATATAAGGTTAACTGGTAGGTGAAAGTTTGTGCTTAAGAAAAGCTGCTATTACCAAAATTTATAACATAATAATATTTAGTATAATTATATACAAATGAATATTATCTTGGAATTTTGTGCTGGCTATTCAAATTATGATACACACAGAAATTATTTCAAATTGATCAAATTATTTATAACTTATTTTTACTGAACTTTTGTGAATTTCATACACATTGATTATATTTAGACTCCCCATTTATGCCCATCATAGCCCCTCCACCAGATTTCATATATTCTCCATATATGTTAAGGCCTATCAAGTCCGGTTTCTGTCCCCAAATATCTTCATTGTGAGCCAGCCCAGCCTGTGTCACTCCTTTAAGGAAAAACCAGCTCTCCCTCTTCCAGTAGTCATTAATTGCCAACGGTTTCTCAGCTAAACCTGGGGCTTCTTACTCGTTTCCCCATCCCTATTCTAGGTTTTTGTCTGTTTTGAGTTTGCCTGGGTCTTGTGCATGCTGTAACCATTGCTGTAAGTTCATATGAGCAAGTTCCCAAAAGCCTGGAAAACTGTTTCTTTGTGGTTTTCTACCACCCCTGGCTTTTACTGTCTTTCTGTCCCCTCTTCTGCAGTAGTCCCTGAACCCTTGGTGGTAGGGGTTTGATACAGGTGCTCTGCCAAGGGACACACATTCTGAAGTCTCTTATTCTCTGAACTTTAGTCAGTCGTGGCTTTCTGCTGCATTCGAGATGAATTAATATTCTTTCTGCCCCCTGTTCCACTGTGTTCCCTGAGCCTGTAGAGGTCAAATTATTGAATATAGAAGATTTTAGTAGCTTTGAAAATAATTCTTTACACATAATTGTAAAAATCAAAGCTTGATATTGTGACTGAAAATAGAAATTGTTTTCATGATATTCATTGACATTTACTTGGGATGATTCTATAGATTGTAGTTATCAATCAATTTTAAAATGGTGCATTCTGCATAATTTTTAGTGTCTGTCACATAGTGAATATCTGTATAATTTACAAGCATATTTTCAAGACCTCACAGTTAAATCCAATAACTCTATTTTCTTCCAGTGTTCAAGGATGTCTATCTGCACATACACTTGCTTTTCTGTGCATATTTCACTATCTTAAAATTTATGGCTCCTCCTGTGTTAGGGTTTAATCTTCTGTGTAGTCATATGGATTACTTTAAACTAGTTTAAAGAACAAATAGTAGCTTATCAACAAGTAAACAATAGTTTGACTCTTCATTCACTGCTTCAAACTCTCCCCATAAAACATTTTGTTTTTCTCTATGCCTACTGAGAGACTGCTTGTTACTCACTAAAGACTAAGCAGACGGGCTGAGAACAGAGAACTTTAACTACCATGTTCCTTCATCTCAGCTTTGGCCACATCCTTCTCTTATCTCTTATTGTTATTCATCAGTTTGTACATACCTGTTTGTATGTTCAAATTGTTCCCAGCAATTTCTGGCTGTTCTTCTTAATGGCTGTTCTTCTTAATATATGCTATTAACACACATACACACACACACACACACACACACACACACACGATCTTAAGAAACAGTGCTTCTTCTTCTAGCTACCTGTTCTAAGCTGTTCCTATCTTCATAGCATTCTGGATACATTGGGTTTGGTGCTGTAATACTTCCTCTGCACCCAGTTCTGTGACATGTTATGGCAAAACTCTTCCTCTAGACTTCTGGCTATAATGCATCCTATTTCTTCTGAGATTGGGGAGAGCATGCTAAGCAGGCAGGTAATGCTTTGGTGTGTCACTCTGTGAGATCATTGGTGGTCTGAGCAAATTTTTTCACTGTCATCCTATGTCCTTGGAGAGGCAGATATCTAGGCAGAGTTCTGTTCTTACCTGAGAGTATATGTAAAATGAAAAATAAAATCTCAGACCTCACCTCAGACTCAGAGAATTTCAAGAAGCTCTCTTAGGAAATCTGTATGCACATTTAAGTTTAAGAAGCACTGAATTAAGTCACTTAACACCAGCAACTTTGACACACTTTAAAGCCAGTCTGGACTTGAAATTAATGTTGTAATGCTGCAGAGAAGTCTCACTGATGTGGTTAAGAGTGATGGTATTGGAGAATGGGGTCAGACAAGTAGAGCTAGCACTAAGTGAATATACATTAGGACAACATATTGACATATAGCAGGTCTCTGAGCTCTGAGGTGACTGCTAACTCTATATAGAATGTTCCTGATAAAATACCAGCACTGTACAATTGAGAAATTAATTGATGGAAGTGGCATTCTTGCCTGGTAGCTGCATGTCTTCCAGAAGCTCAGAATGAGTATAGGCAGTACATGACTGGGCAGCCATCAAAACTTCCAGAAGAAAACCTTTAATCTCTCCTGAACAATACCCAACCAGAGACTGTGATCATGGTAGAGCCAGTGGGGGTGAGTCACACCTGGTGAGTAGGTGTCCTCTGAGCTGGTTGGCCACTATACTCATTCCTGACACTGTCGCCTTATGACCTGATGTTTTATCTTAGATGTTAGTCACTGTTTTAGACCTCCCACTTAGCTTTGCTACCAGGGTTTCTTTTGGTCTGAATCCTACCAGCAATGAAAGTTTTGCTTTTTCTTTAGGTACCCATGTGAAACAAGTAATGAGTAGAATGTAATTTCCTCAGATGGGGAGATATTTCAATGTGAGCTGTGTGTACGGTAAAGTCCCTTGATATATAGATTTATTTTCATTAATTATTTGAGAATGTCATACAGTGTAATTTGTTCACAGACACCATCCTCCCCTAACTCCTCCCAGATCTACCCCTGCTTCCTTACCCACTTAACTTTTTGTTGTTTTAAACCCATCAACATGTATCAAATATACTGCCCATATACTCAAGTGTGGGGCCACCCACTGGAGGACCCAGAGGTTACACCCTTAAAGTCCGCTGACTCTCCATCTCCTAGCAACTATCGGTTGTCGGTACCTCCTTAACTAGGGCTGGGGCTTCAGGCCCCTCTTCTCTCCGGGTTGGGAGTTTGTCTGGCTTGAGCTTGTGCAGGTCATGTGCACTGAAAGTTCGTATGTGCAATCGTCCTGTTGTATCCTGAAAACACTTTCCTGGTAATCATCCACTGCCTCTGAGCTCTCAGAATCTTTCCACTCTTTTTCCCACAATGACTCCTGAACCTTGAGGGAAGTGGTTGTGATATAGATTTAGTGGTTGTAATATAGATCCTATTTGGGACTGAGTATTCGTCTTTTGTTCTCTGCCCTTTGACCAGTTATAGGTCCCTGTGGTAACCGAAATCTCCTGCAGAAAGAACTTTGTTTGTTTGTTTTAATGAGGGTTGAGAGATGAACTAATCTAATTTGTGACAGTAGTCAATTAATAATAATCTAAATTGCCCCCAAATCAGAGCAATTACATGCTTGCTATGGGAATAAATCTACTACAAATCCTGAAGTGGCCAAAGTAACAACCACCTTTAAAAGATTTTCCTCAGAAGATTTTATTTAATATTTTATTTATTTTTATTTTATGTGCATGAGTGTATTGTAAGTGTACCCGTGTCATAGAACGCCTGTGGAGCTCAGAACAGTGTGGTGAATCCTCTGGAAATGAAATTACAGACAGTTGTTAGCTGCCATGTGGGTGCTAGGAATCAAACCCTAGGCCTCTGCAGAAGCAGTCAGTGCTCTTAATAACTGAGCCATCTCTCCAGCCCCAGAATATATTATTTTAACAATATATTTTTGAGTATTTGTGCAATTCATACAATGCATCTTGATCATATTTAGAATCCTCCCCTCTCTGCACCCCAATATCCCTCACCTCCAAATTTCATGCATCCTGTCATACATAATAAGATCTTTGTGTTCCCAAATGTCCCTCAATGTTAGTTCGTTCACTGGAGCTTGACCAGCCTATCTACTCTCACTCCCTTAAAGAGGACCAACGCTCCCTCACACATCGGTGATCAGCTGCTGACAAGGTTGGGACTTCTTACCCATTTTCCCACTTTTATGCTGGGTTTTTGCATGAGCCTTGTGTATGCTGTCACCATTGCTTTATGTTCCCAGCCACCTGGAAAACTGTTTCCTTGTAGTCATTTGCCATCCCTGCCTCTTACAGTCCTTCTGTGTCCTCCTCTGTAATGATCCCTGAGTCCTGTCCAGGAACACACACAGTCTCATTCTCTACACTTTGGTCAATGTGGCGTTCTGTATTAATCACCCTCTGTTACCTGAGGAAGCTTCATTAGAGAAAGCTAAGAGATGCATTAGCATTCTCTCTACCCTCTGTTCTGCTGTGTTCCATGAGTCTTAGCTGTAGATATCCCACTGTAAATGTGTCACTTAGGACTGGGCTCTCATAGTCACTTTTTGTCTGTGTTTGAACAGTTGCAGAACTCGTAATAGTCTCAATCTGTTGCAAAACAAAGCTTCTTTGATGGGTGGTAAGAGGTACACTTATCTGTAAATGTTAGGATCCATATTTAGCATATGGTAAGAAATTTCATTTGTCTAGATATACGACAGAAATAAGGTTGTCTCTAGGATCTGTGACCTCTCCAGTCATAAGTATTTGTCTATATTCACAATGCTACATGAGTTCCCTGCCATTGAACGGATTTTAAGTTTAATTACGTAGTTGTTGATTACTCCCAAGATATAAGTGCTACCACTGCATCAACAGAGATGGTTTGCTGTGCTGGTGATTGTTGTGGTTACTGGCTTTTACAGCTAGGGTTGGACCACTGATTAATTTTTTCCCTTAGCAGCTTGAAAGTATCCTCTGATCCTCTGACAGATAGTCTTCAGGGGGGTGAGGCCTCCAGGTCAGTTCCAGATCCATTGCTTCAAGTCCTGTGTCTGAAGTATGTTAGCAATAGGGTCTTATCTTCAAGTTCTGAGAGGAAATCAGGGGTTGTGGCAATGGCTTGTGTTATTTCGAGAATCTCTTGAACTACACTGACCAACAACTGGAAGAGAGGTTTTCCCTGTTTGGCACTGTGTTTCTTGTTATATAGCCTTCAGATAGATATATATAGATAGATATAGATATAGATATATAGATATATATAATTATGCACTCATATTCATAAAAAAATTATGTGTATTATAGTGCACTTTTGAACTAATACATTTCCCTCTGGTTTTTCACACCTCCTATATATTATCTACCGCTCCTCTCTCTCCTCCCCTGTCTAACCTTGGGGGAATAGTAGGAGACAGATATTTTCAAGGGAGAATGGGTGAAATGGGGTTATTTTACTGGAAAGGGAGGAGGGAAGGTTATACAAGGAACCATTGAGTAGAGAGGAAGAAGACACTTAATTGCAGGTTTACACACAATGTCTAAGCCTGTTTCTTTACTGAGAAATACCTAACTTAAGTGAAGTTAAATTAATTCATACTGTGTTTCATTCCCAAAGAAGGGCCAAGGCAGCATTGATATCATTTTTCTTAAAACTTGGGATAATTTAGTGTTGATAAAGAAGACAAAAGGTGCTCATTTTGGACCCTCTACACACCATCTGCCGTTGCCTTCCTAATAATCACCACTCGCTCCAGACATCCACACCCAGTATTCTTCCACACTGGAAAATACATTCAAACTGTAGTTAGACATTTCTTGGCCATTGTGAAAAATATAGTAATCAGAGAAGTTGAGAGGTACCTTAATTAAAGCTCTCTCTGGGATTCTTTGAAATATGCAAATTATACTCTATGGTTATCATTTGCAAGGAAAGGTTAAGATGAAACAGTTAGCATTTAGAATATTAATTAAAAGTAAGAGATCTTGCCAATGAATAAAAAAAAAGTGTTTATTCAACTTCTTTGCTGATTTTCCTGAATCACCGACTGTATTTAACATCACCCTTGCCAGAAAGACACCGCAGGGAGGTCCTCTGTTCACCACTTCGGATCACAGAGAAGTCCCCTATCCATGCATTAAAGAGCCTGATAAATACTGTGTCTGTGCAGGTATTTCAGAGTGCTCTGTCCCAAATTCTGCAAACCACATTTATTCTAGTGAAATTCTGAAGGGAATGTCATGAAAATAAAGCATCTCTGACATTTCTCATGCCGATCTGTCGATGGCCTTGCAATTGAGAAAAATTAATTTGAAAGGAAGAAATGGGAGAGGTTGAAGCAGATGATTGGGAACCAGGAACAAATCAGAGTGATGGAACGGTGACTGTGTTTCAATGGAAAAGAGTCCAAAATAAGAACTAGGCAAACAAAGATTAATGAGCAGAAAAGGAATATTGGTTGCCAATTTTTTCATCAGGATTCAGTTTCATTTTTCATTCAGGATTTTTTCTGTTAATGATTGTAATCATTTCCTGTCTACCGACACTGTGCTAAATGCTTCATCTTTCATTTTATTATCATGACCACATAATGTAGTAAGTAGTGAGTAAGCAGTCCTCAGGTCAATGAAATCTAGAGTATGGTTATACAGTGTAGAACCCAGAAATGCCACCCACTGGCTCTGTGATCATGGCCATATAAACCACTCTATATCCCAATCTCTCATCTGCAATGCAATGATAACAGTACAGTATATTAAACAATTATAGTAGATCATGTTAAAGATTAATAAGTTGACATATATCTTTAAAGCATTAAAACTGAGTCTATACAAGGAAATACTCAATAAAGTTAGTCATTGTTATTGCTGTTTTTATTAATATTTTGATTTAAGGTTGAGACTCACAAAAGTCAGTCAGCTAAAGGCAAATTCAAGTGAATTTGTCTTAAGAACCTGTGCTTTTGATTCAGATACCATAAGAAGATGAAAAGACTAGTTGGTAATTCTACAGTCAACTTTCATTTTTACAACTGTTTAATCTCTGTCAACTTTAACTGTCTCTTTTGTGTTACTAAAACTCTCTGGTTTGTCTTGAATTTCTCCCTAAAGAAAAACTGTAGAAGGATCTGATGAATAGTTTCCATGAAAATTTTATTGATGTAAATATTGACTATTAATGACTGTAGTCAAATACAAGAAAGCAGATTGAGCATGAAAAATTGACAAGTGAAACAAGGAAGGAAAGAAGCTCACCAAGAATGCATGGCTACTAAGATGACGGAGGCAGGCGGATTCAGGGCTGCCAGGGTCCCACTGGTGGATCAAGTGTGGTTTCAAGGACGTTAACTCTCTTGCAGGTTTCCGAAGGACCCAGTATGAACCAAGTCTTAGTGGAGAGAGCAACCTGGAGCAGAGCCCGAGTGAGAGGCAGCACACCTGAGGTGTCAAATATTAGGGACACAGTTGTCTGCCATGGAAATGGAAGAAGTCACATGCTAGGTTAAGACAGGCATAGGACGGTTTATAAAGGGTATTTGGTGCAGCTGCTAAGTATGCACACTGATTATAAGAGATAACTAATGTGTATCTGTATATGGAAATTTTCTGTCACTGGCACTAGATTAATGAAGAAATTAAATGTGAACATTTCCTGAGACTCTAAATCATGTACAGTACGTACTGCACGTGTTATGTTGATATCTCTAAATTTTAAGGTTAAAAGAGGTTGAATGAAATTTTTAACCCATGATGGCTTCCTCAAAATCCATGCTGCTGCTATTTAACTGTGTGTTAAACTATGTGTTCAACCTAGATTTCAGGGGAAATAAAGTCTCCCATCAGACCCCAACAGGAGTCAAGACTGAATTTCAAACTTTTTACTGAACTTTAGGTTGGAAAAGTACAATTTGCCCACCGTCTAGTCTTTGAGCTGCTTGTTTTCTGGAAGACCCCACCTCCACTATTTTAAGGTAAAATTTAAGTAGCACAGAGTCAAAGTTTATCCTGGCTAGACTAATCTGAGATGTTGTAGGGCATTTCCTGTTCTTCGGTGGAAATTAATCTGTGCTCTAATTTTAGTGCTAAAATATACAACTTTGAAATGTTTAATTTTCTGGGTTGTCTCTTCATATGTGAGTTCTCACTCCACACACACTATGAGATATAGCCACATGGTTTAACCTGCTGGTCATCAAATTCCTCATTTTGGAATTAGAATCATATTATTTATTAATACTAACATACTACTTTGAGGTTGCTTGGGATGTTTTTGGAAACATTCCCGGGACTAAAGACACTCAACAAGTGCTAGCTATTACTACTATCATTTTTCTTATTTTGTTGTTGTTGCTATTACTATTTTATCATAATTCATTTTATTAAGACCTACAAATTTTTCTTCTGAGTACTTAAATATAATAACTATTTCTACAAAATTTAATAGTGACCTTTTGTAATCTAACATTATCTATAAACTGCAAAAGCTCTAAGAATTTCCTGATGTCTTGTCTTAAAGACGGATTTAATATCTTGATCTTCTGATGATCCACTGACATCACAAAACCACGTGGCCTTTATAAATTTGACTTTATAAACAGAAAAATGATAGTCCTGTCCATAAATGACTTAAAAGCAATGGGAAAATGCCAAGTACCTTGGAAGGAATAATGGCTTAAAAGACCATGCTGTCTGTGTATAAGGATTCTTTTCCTCCCTGAAAGCCTGAAGCACCTATGTTCTTTCTTAGTGTACTTCACATTTTCCCTGGGAGGAGAGTGAGGATACACACAGCTTCTGTGTACCTGATGCTTGTTTCATAGCCTGGATATAAGGAATGTAGGTGTAGCCCAATTTGACTTCATTTTTAATTTTTTATTCATTTTTATTTCATATGCATGAGTGTTCTACCCACATGTATGTAAGTGCACCTGTGTCTTGCAATTCCCATAGAAACCAGAAGAGGGCATTGGATCCCCTGGAACTGGAGTTAAAGATGGTTCTTAGTCACCTGCAGGAACAGCTTTGGTCCTTGCACGAGCAGTCAGTATTCTTAACTGCTGCACTAATTTTCCAGCCCCTTGACTCCGTTTTTGATGTTTGACTACTTATACTTGTCACCCTCTGCCCGTATGTACAGACTGTCTGCACCTAGCAACACTTACACCAGCCTCACCTTTCTAGCACTGTGATAGCCTATGTCAGTCTCCTTTACCTGCTTCCTCAGGTCATTTTCAGACCAGCCCGAGAAAACCACTGTGTTCTTCCCAGAAATCCATACTTTGTAAAGAATAAGTTTCTTCACACCCTCTTGGAATGTGATATCAGTCTTGATGGTCCAACCAAATTTTGAATGTTTATTCAGAGTGTCTACAACTCAGAGATATTGGTTTATACTTAAAAGAATCAGGGTTACAGAGCGATAGGACTGACTTCAGGTCCAAGGCAAGGAAAGAATAGATAAATCAGGAATATGTTGCCAAGCACTAAAGCCAGGCAGTTCAGAAAGACGAATGGGGTCATATCAAAGGAATAACAAGAGCTGGGATGAAAAGGCTTCCACCCCAGAAGAAGGCAGTGTAAGTATTAAAAAAGAATAATGATGATAATAATTCATATTAAAAAGAATATGAATCTATAATGAGAAGAGGGAATAAAAGATGATGAGAAAGTGCTTCCTTAATTATTCATTAAGATATATAGAAAAATATAATCTTCAAATCATTAATCTGCAACCAAAGGTGACTCAGAGTGATATCAGTGAGAACGCTAAAACTTTTGAGTAAAATGCTATTGAGAAAAAGATATTTATGTAACTTCAGGGTATTATTCCAATGAGCATGAATTTTAATTGTCAAGGACAATAAGCAATTTAAGACTTTTATATGATCTAATAGAAGATGCATAGCATTACCTTTGTAGTCTGTATGCTAAAATACTTCACCCAGGTCTAAGAGAAGAACAGTACAAGAGAACTGCTCCAAATTTCCCAGTATCATCAAAACAAAAACAGAAGGCAGGGTGTTCTACTTGAGAAGAGGAAAGACCAGATCTGGCCTGTTCAGGGTGGTATGTTTTCAATGACCCTTTATTTCACTGTTCAGCTGTAGAAAATCCTATGGCACCAGCTTCAGTTTGTCATTCTGTTACCTACCACTGTCAGTGCTAGCTTCGGTCAAACACGAGGATGGAAGGACCAATGTTCAACGGTAGAACTGTGTCCTCAGAGACACAGAGACAAGTGGCAAAGCTGGTGTGGTTCTAGTGTTCTTACAAGTTTTAATGCGATCTAGAATTGATTTTGAATACCTAGGTCCTACCGTTTCCCTTGCCAACTCACCGTCTCTCCACACCCATCCGTGGAGAAAGATTGTACAGGACACGCATTGACGATGATACGTGGGGGGATATCATCGCGGACAGATGCACTCAGGAGCCCAAATTCAGGCGTGAAAGTGCCACTTCCAGTCAGTCCCCTTATGGACTGACCATGGAAACGACGCACCTTCTGCACCTGCTGTCCTCATGTAAAGCCGCACCAGCGTCGTCTTTATCCTTCACTTGTGTCCATTTTGTTACCTTGTTGCAGTGGGCATCCTCTCTACTTTGCCGGTAACCACTTGATTTCCAACAACTGCAGTCCGTGAAGCTGCTGAGGACTTCTTTTCACTGTAGTTCCACACAGTGACAATTGTGGCAGGCTTGTCTTGGAAGACTTGCCATTTTTACTGTCAATTTTTGGATGAAGATGTTTTTTGTAATTTTTCAAAATGATCTGCAAATCAAGCAGGAATTGCACAATTGGTTCAATATTGTGTGCTCTGAAGAAGCTCCTGTGGTACAGGCGGACCTCAGGACTGCTACCCTGCCCCTGAAGCGTCCTGGGACCAACAAGCAAGTATCCCATGGGCAACTTGCAGGAGGCTTTCCAGGCTTATGTGTTTGCTAATAGCTAGAATAAACTGTAAGATCCAGAGCACTGAGCCACCAGACTCAACCTACTTGCCTTCCGCTGTCAGTTAACACTGAGGTGTGTATACTATCTTTTGACCTTGGAATAAAGCTTGGGTTGGAATTTTCTTCTGATACCTCTTGTGTACAAAATTGCTTATAAAATTTCAAAAGAAAGTAAATAAATTAGGGAAGAATCTGGATTCTGAATTGGTTCACATATGGCAAGAGTTCTTAGTTTCTAAGAGCATAAAATATGTTTTTCAAAAATGTCAAAAAACAAGAAAGATGCTAAAGATACACATACAATTTGGGGCATTGGGAGGAAATTTGAATACAGATATATGAAAGTGACATGGTTGTTATATAGGAGAAAGCTACTATTGTTAGCAAATGCTGTAGAATTATGAATATTTAGGTATGAAGTTGTCATGAGATCTGTTACTTATTTTTAAGTGCTCATCAAAATAGTATATGAGAATGAAAAACAAGTGTGGTAAAACATTAATATTTTAGTGAATCTAGACGATGAGTTTTAGTGTTCTTTTCTTTTAACATTTATGTATTTTTTAAAATTTTTAATTAAAAACTTAAAGCTGAAAACCCAAGACGACCCACCACAGAAACAACAAATGAACTGCAGGAGCACCATCCAAATCTCTGTGCTCATGTCCTCCAAAAGCTTAGTGGCTCTGAATTGATCTATTTGTGCTTGTACCTGGCAGGTATTCTTAATGTATAAAATAAATAGAAATTATCATTATGTCAAAAGGCCTACTGCAAGGCCATGTATACTCATGAATCAGCATTATCTTCCTCTGCCTCTGTTTGAAATATTTTGCCTTCAAAGCACAGTAAATATGTGCTCTCTACCTACAAGAACAAATAGACTACTGACTTAGGAATCAAAAAAGATTTATGTTTGCTGCAAATCCTCTCATTGCGGTACCTTGTTATTATCAGATTTGATTTGAGAGCATCATGCTTGAACTGCAAACAAACCCTGACTTCACATATTGAAGAACCATTGGCGAAACTCACCTGTGATTAACATCTCTTTGCTCAAATAAGAGCAACTGCTTGAGAATGACATTTCCAAGTGTTCCGTTTGTTGACCGCATCTGAAAATGGCAGTAATTCCTTGTCCTACACTCCTGCCCTGAAAAAAAAGAAAAAAAAAATTGGCGTGCTCATTATCTCTTCAGAGCCTGGAGGAATTTATTCTATTATAACTGTGGCAAATGAATAGTTACCCAACTCTTTTTGACTTTGTAATGCCTTTTCACAATGTGTTATTATGCTGCCCTTTCTCAAATCTTTTCCTTTCTGTTGTACATTTTTTTCCTTACTATGACAATATATTTTTCTTTCCCTCTGCTCAAAAATTCTCAGTATGAAGAGGAATTACTAGATAGCGTAGCATTATAAACTCAGGGTAAAATGAAATTGTAGAATTCTCCACCAACACATAGTCCACCCTTGATCCACATGAGATTTCATAACTACCATCACAGTCCATGTTGGTCATATTTATAACAAAGCATTTTTATACTTTCATATTTGTTTGTTGGGTCATTGTGGCTGTTGTTGTTGTTGTTGGGGAAATTGCCTCTATCACACTGGCTGTAGGTATATATCTGAAGCATGTTCTTGATTGTTGAGTGATGTGGGAGGGTCCAGTCCACTGTGGGTAGTGCCATTCCTGGGCAAGTGGTCCTGGGATTTCTAAGAAAGTAGGCTGAGCACAGTCCAGGGAAGCAAGTCAGTAAGGAGCTAAGCAGCATTGCCTGTTAGGACTTAATGTCCTTTAAGTATCTGTGTGATGTCTCTGGCTTTATCTATGTGAAGTGATTGATATTAGCCATCTTTCAGAAATGTTGTAAAGACTATGATGTACAGTATTACAAAATATTTTGCAGGGATGATTTGTAATAGATGATTTGAAATAAATGAATGGGGGTCATTTAAGTTTGATTTAGGAGATGTTTCTTTAACAGGGTTGAATTTTCTTTTGGAAAAATAAAGTGCTTGAAGCCTTTCAGTTATCAATTGCAGAAGACATAATAAAGTTTTGATTCTTTGATGTTTTGTGGAACATCTATCAATATTTTGGAATGACATATGTCAATAACTTACAGCATATGTTTTATACCTTTTGGAATAGAAATAAGTTAATAAATTTTCCTATAAATGAGCCCTTTCACTCTTAGTAAATAAACATTGAATTCAAGCTAGGACTGCCAGAGAAAAAACAAATAAACAGAAATGTGATGCTATGATTTTACTTACCCATTTGGGAAAAATATATAAGCATGACATCCACTGCTGACAGAGGGAGGAAAAGAAACACTCATGTAAAATTACTGGTAAGAATTTAAATTTTCAGGGGCTGAAGGGCTGGTTCAACACTTAAGAGAACTTGCTGCCTCTGCAGAGGACCTGAGTTCAGTTGCTAGCATCCACATTGGTTGGCTCAGAGCTGCCTGTAACTCCAGCTGCAGGGGATCAAATGCCTTTTGCAGGTTCTGAACTGATGTGCACATAACCCACACATACACACACATACATATAATTAAAAAATAATAAAAATTAATCTTAAAAGAATGTATATTCCTGATACATTTTTAGAAATAAGTATGGAATTTTATATTAAAATATAAAGTATCCACAGCTTTGACCCCAACATCTTATCTTCTGATACCTATTGGGTAAAATACAATTAAGATAGTATAAAAATAAAAGCACCGCAATATGAGAGCATGTGACCAAGTCATTTTATTATGTCATATGACAGAGGAAAATATTCCGGGCTAATGTCAGAAAACTTTTTTCTGTAAAGAGTAAGACAAGATTTTAATTTTTAAAAACTATATGGTTTCTGTGAAAGCTTATCTCAGCAACTGTAGAATGAACCAGTAATAAGAATGAACTATAAATAAGAAATGAATTTGATCTTTTAAAACACTGTGTCCTCATTGATGTCCAGCACAGCATTCAATACTAGTGCAGTAGTGGCACTTTTATCTTGGGGCCAAACACAGCTATGTAATTGATCTTAGAGCTCACACAATGGGAGGAAACTCATGTGTGGTACATTCATTATAGCCAAATACATATGACTGAAGATATCATAGATCTTAGAGAAATCCCCAAGGCTGTCACATCCCTAGGTCAATGTAACTTCTTACTAGGTGCAAAATATGGGTCCTTACATTTACAGTCAAGTATACCAGTCAATACTCATCAAAGAAGCTTTTGCACCAGACCGAAACTAATATAGTTTACCACAAGTGGTCACCCACACAGACACTGTCTGTGCATTGCCCATGCCTAAGTGACACATCTACAGTGCAGCCTCTATACCCAAGGTTCAGGCAATATAGAATAAAGGATAAAGAAGACACTAATGAATCTCTCAACTGCCATTAATGAAGCAACACAAAAGGTCACAAATGGCTAAATCACGGAGATTAGGAATCTGCAGAGTGTGGGTCTCTGGACAGGACTCTTACATTAAGCCTCATTCACCCAGGGCTCAGGGACCATTGCAGAAGAAGGGGCAGAAAGATTGTAAGAGCCAGTGAAGAGCATGACCACATGGGTATAGAATCTAACAAGTCCTGGGACCCTGTTCATATGAACCTACAGCAATGATTTCAGCATGCTCAAGACCCATACAAACTCAAGCAGACAAAAATCTAGCATGAAACTGGGAAAACGGTTAGCAAACCCCAACCTTTGCTTAAGAAATATTGGAAACTGATTACTGTTGGGGGTGGATAAGGTAGTCTTCCTAAAGCAAGGGATTCTGGGTAGGCGGGCTAGACTCAGTGAATGAACCTGCACCAAGGTCACTTAGGGACACTAACTTTACACAACAGAACTTAACACAGATGAAAGAATATATGTTTTGGGGTCCGTGCACTCAAGGCCAGCCCGAGGGGACAAAGGGTCTCCACTGTGGAGGGTGAGTAGGCACGGAGTCAAAACACACAGACTCAGGGGGCTGAATGAGAAGCAGGTGGTGACAAGCTGCTGCAAGCCCGTTTATTCAAGGAAATGCAAGGGGTCTTATAGGTCTGGTTAGCCAACAGCCTTATGGGGTGGGGTCCCAACTGCAGCCAGGTAGATTATCTCAGTGCAGGTTCTTTCCAGCTACTAGGCAGAAACTGGTCTCAAGACTAGCCCGAGCAGAGCACCACGCCCATGGGAGCCATTCCTCTATTCCTCATAGCAGGTGACCTGGCTCAGGCCCATCCTGCATTGTGCCCTACATGTATGGATTCCAGTTGTGGGGCTATGGGGGCGCCAGTGGGGAATTAAGATTGATTGTGATGTTCTGTATAAGACACACAATGATTCAATTTTTTTATTTAATTTAAAAACACTGTGTTCATAAAAACAGTCAACAGACCATATTTACTAACCCTGTCTCTCTAAATCACCATAGTTTATATTCATCAAAATCGTTAAATTATGTACATAAATCATACCATTGAAAATAGTTCTATTTGTATCTATCTGTTTACATAACTTAACATTCATTAGAATATTTTAAGTAAGAAAAGGTAGATTGGCATAATACGACATTATCAATTTTTAATTATCTGCTTAATTTAGTATTTCCTTCTTTTGAAATTTTTATTGAATTTTTGTGATTTTTATACAAAATAATTTGATAGTGTTTAGATCCCCTTCCCACATCCTCGTACTATAGAGTCTAATTTGTGTCCCCAAATGTCTTATGTCTTTCAGTGTGGGTTCATTCATTCATTCATTGGAGTCTGGTCCCTGTAAGAGACAGCCTCTCCCTCTCCCAATAACCGTCAGTTACCAAAAGTTCCTTAGATTGGATTGGGATTTCTTACCTGCTTCCCCATAGCCATATTGGGGTTTTGGCTTGTTTGAACTTACATGGAACTTGTGGATGCTACCTCCATTCCTTATGAGTTCATATGTGTGTCTGACTAGCCGTCTGGAACACTCTGCTTCCTTATTGTCATCCACCACCTCTGGCTCTTACAGTCTCCCTGCTCCCTCTTCCACAATGAGCTCTGAGCCTTGGGAGGGAGAGATTTGAAATAGGAGTCCTTAAGGACTCTGTGGCCTCATTCTCTGCACGATGGTCAGTTGTAGCCTTCTGTGATTACCATGTGCTGCATAAGGAACTTCTCTGGTGAGAGCTGGAAGATGCATTCATCTTATCTGTAGAGGTTGCATTGAAGATGTGTCACTTAAGGCTAATTAGTGTCTCCCAGATACTAATTATTTGTGACAAGTTGTAAAACTCTGCATTGGTCTCCGTCTGTTGCAAAAAGGAGATTCTTTGGTAAATGGTGAGAGGTACACTCGTCTACACATATGAGGTACATATTTAGAATACAATAAGAAATTACATTGATCTGATGATACGCATGTGAGTACTTTGCCTACATGTTTGCAAGCACACCACATGTGTACAATGCTAGCAGAGGTCAGAACATAGTGTCAAATCTCCTGGAATTGGAGTTATGGTTGGTTGTTAACCACCATGAGGATCCTGGGAATTGAATCCAGGTCCTCTGCAAGACCAGCCAGTGCTCTTAACCTCTGAGCCATCTCTTCAGGCACATGATTAAATTTTTGTTGAAACAAAATAGCAACAAGGGCATAAATGTTATGTCATGTGTGTACATGTGTGTAGATGCTTGTATATGTGTGCATGTGAAGACATATGCGAGTGTGTGTGTGTGTATGTGTACATTTGTATGATGAGGAAATGTGTGAGAAGATATGTACCATATTTTTTAAATGTATTATCTTGGGGGTAAGTGAGATAGAGTATTACTTTTTAACAAGACTTTTTATGGCTTTGTTATATACAGTTAAAAAACAACAAATGAAAACCCCTCAAAACAACTGGGTTTTATAAATTACCAACAAGAGGCACTGCAGTTGCTTTGAATTCAAATGCTGTGTTGCCAATCATAATATTAAGGTTTTGACTTAGCTCACAGGAGGCCTAAGCAAGTCCAATTATCCACATCAAAGGGTTTTGCCTTACTCCCTCAGTGCAACTCTTTTTCTAATATTAGCTTATTGGCTGCAAACCAGTAAGTGTGCTGGATGAACAAAGGACACACAGTGAGAGTTTAAGTAATCGCAAAACAACAGGAGCCGATGAATTTAATGCTTCACCTCAGTATTCTTGATTCCGTGTCAAATATTCTGAATTTTTCTTGTCTTTGCAGTTAGTAAAACTCAGTGACAATTGCATGGGCTTTCAAGACACAAAAGCTGGGTTCTTCACAAGGATCCAACCCCAACCAACATGATTTCACACAGTAACCTCACTCTCTCTATTTGTCTTTTCTTCAGGTTACAAAACAAGTTATACCTCATGTAAGTTAAATTAATATCAGATGAGGTATTTTTTAAAAACATATTACATGTATTTGTGTGGGTGTGTGGGTATGCCTGTGTGCTCCCGTGCCTGTGGCGGTCAGAGGGTAGTTGTGGGAGTCAGGACTCCTACCATGCGGGTCCCAGGAACTGAACCAAGGGTGTCAGGTGGAAGGTACCTTTACCTTCTGAGTCATCTCTCCAGCCTTCAAATTAGGTTTGTGAAAATATATCACAACTTTGAATTTCGATTAAAGAATAAGATCAACAGGTGTATCTATAAAATCAGGTGTAATGTTCGTATTGAACAGTTTTCTATGAAATTGTCTTGTTTTATCTGGCTTTCCAAGCTTCTTTGTCTGTAGATTGCAGTCATTCATTAGCTGTTGATATGATATTAATAGATGTTGATATGAAATTACTAATAAAGTTCAGAGGTGACAAACTAGAACCGACATAAGTGTCGAGCAAAGCTGACAGCTACATCTGCCTATCAAAATCAACAGCATTCTCCCACACCAGAAGAAAGCTTTAGAAAGCTCCTAATAGTAGCAAAGTTAGGTAGTATAATATGTCAGACCTATGTGGAGAAACTTCCTAAACTGTAATTTTCAAAACAATAGTTATGACTTTATTTTTGTTTTTTTGCTATTTTTTAATTGAATCCTTGTGTTTCATACAGACCATCTCAATCAATCTTAATCATCTTTATATCCCTTTTCCCACCAAAGCTACCATGAGATCAAAGATATAAAATCTATAAATGAATGAAGGAACTAGTAAGATGCTGTGATCAAGTCAGAAAAAATTTAAGAAGGCACAGATATACACAAAATTCAACATAGAAATATCAGAACAAGATTGCTGTGCTAGTTATAATCGGACCGGGCATCGAGCAGACTATAAATCTTTGGGGTCATCTGTTCCATTAGACACAGATCTATTTGTATATCCTGAACAAAACTCTAGGACATAACTTCATGTATTCTCAGGCATTTTTTCAATTCTAAATGAGTACATTTCCTAGCAAGCCTACACAGACATTGTCCCCATACAATATTAAAACGATGTCCTGCACATCTTTCTGGTTTTGTTTGCAAATTTCAAATTATTTTCCTGACACACTTTTAAGGTCCAGTAAAAGACATAAAAGGTGATCTAATTAACGCTGGGCATGGTGGCACATACGTTTAATGCTAGCACTTGGGAGGCAGGGGTAGGTGAATCTCTGTGACTTCCTGGTCTACACAGCAAGTTCCAGATCAGCTGGGCTACAGGAAGACCCTGTCTCGATAAAGACCAAAAAAAAAAAAAAAAGATGATCTAAATAATTAGATGATATTCCATGTTTTTTGATATGATGACTTTATAATACAGAATAGAGTTTTTTTCAATGCAGTATATAAATTCCATGTAATTTCAGTCAAAATGCTAAGTAGATATTTTGATAAATTCATTAGACTTGTAATGAATTTATAGAGACAAATGAAAGTCCATGACTGTCTATTATCTGATGAGAAGGCATCAAGATGGAGACCTGCTACATATTAACGCACGCTACAAGACCAGCGAGATCAAAGTAATGTGCTGTTGGTTATAAGATCAGGAAACAGGTAAGTACAAGAAAATCGTGTACTAGGAAATCTTCATGTCTACATGGAAATTTAATAAAACCTTAAAGGAATTAGCACAAAAATCAATGGAAAAAAATCTTAAATGGTTTCTTTGAAAACTGCCTCATGATATGGAGAAAAATGAAATTGAATCCCTACATAACATGACCCACATGAAGAATGCCCTCTAGATAGATTAAAAATTAAGTAGAAAAGGAAAAATTATAAAGCTTGTTCAAGTAGATTTATGAGACAATCTTTATGATCTAAGAATAGAGAACACTTAAAAAACTTTAAAGTAAAAACTTAAAGTAAAAAAAGTAGATTGAAAAATATAAGTATGTCAAAATTAAGGCTTTCCATTCCACAAACATCACAGTCCCAGTTAATGGACAAGTGCCTGGGAGGTGTATTCACAGCCACACGTTCAAATCACTGATCCGTGTTGGCATCCTCTAGTTTTAACCCTTAATTCTATTTTATACCCTTTCCAAGGGCAATCATCATGTAATATTTCTTCCTTTTCTTCCTTTGCTAAAGTACTTACAAATATGATTCATGCTGTTATTAACATTTATTTCAAACTTTGAAAACTCATGCATTTCCTATTTTTTTACTAAGATCATCTTTTATAAACTCTCAAGGGACTAGGAAATAAGACCCTCCTATTAGTGAATAAGTTAGTCACTGAAGTAAGGAAATAGGTAAAAAAAATATGAATAAGGAAATCATAGAGACCTCTCAGTCTAACAAGTAACTAAAGGTGTGCTGAATTAGCCAATTAGCTAATTGCAAATTAGCAATATTAAAATGTCAAAAAACAGCAAGCTGGATAATGCTGAATGTCGCCTCAGAAGCAGGCATGCAAGAAGTTTAAAGGAGGGAGAGTCTGGTACAGCCATCCTGAAGAACAGTCTAGCATGGTGCAGGTTCATAAAGTGAACATGTATACTATACATAAGTTCTACTCCTAAATATGTATCTCCAAAACATTTTCAGTTTACAGTAAGAACTATATAAAGATATTTATGTGTTGTTTACAGTTAGTAGCAATTTGTATAGAGTCTATAGCAAGACTTGGAAAATATATTCCACGGGGTATGAAGGAGCAGTTAGAAGAAACCCACCTGATCCATGCATAGATAAAGGAATTTTCCTCTAATATTTACCACTTGGTCAAAAACTATAGGAGACTGATCAAAATCTACAAGGCTTTTCAAAGCTGAAAATATTAAATCACATTTGTGAGCATTTTGCCATAAAAAGGAATATAATGGTTATTTTGGAAATGGCAATAAAATGTAACAAATAAGATTAAACCATTAGGGTCTCACACGGGTCATCAATCCATCCCTGTGTGGTGGATAAACAAATAAGAAGGGGATGAAGTGAAAGCTAACAGTGTGCCAGAGAGATCTAATGTTGTTTCAGAAGAGGTATACCTTACTCACTCTTCATCTCTGCTAAGTTTGCTGCCACGATGCACTTATGGAGAGTTTAGCCAATCAGGGAGGTTATTGTGGACTGATATGGGGTTTTCACATGCTTTGTGATCAAAGACCAGAAAATAGGCAAAACCAAAGCAATTCTGGCCTCTGCTTTTCTTACTACAGAAAGTTTGGGTAATGTCTTAGTTGTCAAGAACCCAGTCCTTCTGCCATTCTCCCTTACTTGCTTACTAAATCATCTTAATGTTTAGTAACAGCTTGTTTCTATAGTGTACCAGTTTGCAAATCGCTTTGATGAAACATCCTCTTATACAATCGCAGCTCAACGGGAAGCCTCATTACACTTCTGCAGCTCAGAAACCAAAGCCGAGAACAATCAAGTAACTTTCAAAATGTTGTCTAGCTGGAAAGTGAAAGACACAGAACTAAAATCAGGTTTTCTGGCTCCAAACCTCACTTTTTGATCCAATACTTCAGGTTACTTTAATGGAAGGAAATCTCTAGCATAACTGAATTTCAAGTAATTGAAAAAATTAATGGAATTCTCAAAGAGCTTTCAGTTACTATTTATGCAGAAATTAACTAAGAATTAATTGGTAAAGAATTAGTAGATATGACAACCAGAGAAAAGCTGTTTTCAAGTGGAAGTCTGAAAAGAAGTGATAAATAATACAATTCCATGGTCATCCACCATGGTTTGGAAACTAGAATGCATTTTTATAATAAATTCCTATTTTCAAGGAGTTTCGGCTTGTCTAAATGCGTTAGGCTGTGAACTGCAAACGCTCTGCAGTGTCATCCCAGATGCTGTCTCCAAAAAGAAGCACTTATGGCATTAAACTAAAAAATCAGAACAATTTTTAGGCATGTACATAGCTCAGTTGTACAAAATAACGGACACAGAAAAATGATTAAAACTAGAGCTGTGTGCTGAAGAAATAACAAGAGAACCCAAGGCAAATGGCCTGAGCTTTCTCCACCGCCGTCTTTCGCCTGACCCACACTGTGCCCACTGACTCCTACTGCTGATCATCCTGGGAACGATCAACGTGAGGTCATCAACAAACAAAACCGCTTCAGAGTCTTCCCTCGCACCTCCTCCACATTAGCCCTCCGAATGAAAGCCAGGATGGTGTCTGACCTAGCCCCACTCGGCCTTTCAGCATTGCTTCATCGGCTAGGCCTTAGTACACTTAGTACACTTAGCACACTTTCTGCATTCCCGCCGTCCCTCACAGGCCCAGGCCAGCGAACTCTCTTCAGTGGTTTTATGCTCATTCTCCCTCAGAATCTCAGATCCGACACCATTTTCAGAAGCAGGCTTCTGGAGCCCCAAGCTCATGTCAGTTCCTGTCAGTTTGGGTCCCTAGGGAGCTATCTCACTCTCCTTTGTGCTGCACGAGCAGCTGGTAATTACACAGAATGGGATTATTGACTTAAACTTTTGTTCTAGCTCTCAACCCAGCAACAAAGTCCTCAAGAGAGGAGTGTGTCAATATTATTTGTATTTTCCAGAGCATTCTTTACTCTGTACCTACTGCCCTGCCTTGCTGCTCATTGTGGAATAAAGTCACTTGCTTTTCTTCCTTTGCATCTTTGCACACTTCTTCTGCATTGGGAGGATTACCTATTAAACCATCGCCTATATTAGAAGAACTCAGAAACTGACTTTGTCTATTATCACACCTGGCAGCCAGATGCAAACACCTGACTAGGCTCAATGAAACACATATACCACTTCTACAGAGACTTACCTTGTGTAACAGCAAAGCGGGAGGCAAGCTTTGGGCAGAATTCACCCTGATGAGGGTCTGCACCTACACAGCTTTCCAGAGGTCCAGTGCAGGAGGCCCCTGGAGTTCTCTCTGGTGCCTAGAGTCACCAGCGAGAGCTATTGTTCTGTGCCTTGTGGTTTTGCCTGTGCTGGCAGAGTCTTCTGTCATCTTGGAGATTATCCCAGGGGTGTTGACCTTCGAGCTTGCCTCTGAAGCTCTCACAGAGATTTGGAGACTTACATGCTTTAATAAAGTATATTTTCTGCTTTGAGGAGACAGAAGAGTTTCTTTTGTTTGAAACTGAGAACATCCGAATAAAGGAATCATGGAATTTCTTTGCTACTAATGCAGAGTGGATGTTTTGATGTCTATGCTATTGTCTGAAGTTATTGAAAATAAGGACTTATATTATAGAAATGATCTTGAGTATTATGTCGGGGCTTGTTATGGCCCTATATATTTAACTACAGGAAGCTACAAAAAATGTTCTCAGATTCACATAAATATATGCATTGCTTGGTTAATCTGTTGCTTAAAAGCTTTTGACAAGTCGTTAGGATTTCTTTGTGACCGATTTTAGAATAACTCAGGTCTTAGCGTTTCCATTTCTGTTTTATTGTACATTGCTAAGCTGAAAGAAAAATATATTAGATACTTTTGTGTCAGGATTTGTAAGTACTTCACCTATTATTCTATGCTGAAGGAAGATATTTCAAATTAAATAAATAAACTGAAAAACAAATGGATATGTACTATGACACTGAGAATCACACAGAAAAGATTCTGCGTGTTTTCATACCTTATAAGAAAAAGCAATCATGGCTACAGAGTTTTCTAGTATTGAATTTGGATTGCTAGATAACAGGCCTTGGGAGAGTATAAATTACAGCTTTCATTTATTAGATGTGGTAATGGCATGGTATCTTACCCATTTAATTGGCCTTTCCTTGAACCATCCATGACTGGGCCTTCCTAATTCACTTGCATAGCAGGAGCTTTTAAGCTCAAATACAACTAAGCATATAAGATACTGCTTTCTAGAAAAGTCCAGCGTGGAGAGGAAGGTGAAGAGCTAGAGTAGGCTTACTTAGCTTGAAGGAATTCCAAATCAAAATGTAAAATACTGCCCTCACCAACAGCTTTGTGTCTGTGGCTACTTGGGCCAAGAGACAATTTATATGCCTTGTTGGTCCATTGGAGAGTCTACATTACTAGACATTGCAGCTCTTCTCCTATCATAAGTGTGTGTCTCTTATTTAATATGCTACGGAGATAAGGGTGATATATTTGTAAAATATAAAACTTTAAATTAATTCTTGTGTGCACAGGAATTTCTCTTGGGAAGAAGGACAAACATTTCTGGAATCAATCATAAAAGTAAAGGCTCACCTCAAACAGAAATAGGGCACTCAAGTTTGAATGACTTGTTACAAAGTCAGTACTAGTCATTATCATTGGCCTTCCCAGATCTATCCGCCAGCACCAGTCCTTCGCTGGCAGAATATGAGATTTTCTTTCTAATATTCATTCTTTTCCATACGCTCAGGTAAAGGTGGGTGGATATGAAGATGCACTTCCCAGAGTATCTGTCAAGGAAGAACTTACTCTTCCAACCTCCAGGGATGCCTGTCAGCATATGACCTTCAGTGCTCAGCTGCTTTTAAGACTGCCTTGAATCCAGAGAACCACCCTATTGAGATCACAGCCTTCCAGATTAATTGTGTAATAAATCCATTACAAAGTCTCATAAGCTTACAAATTGTTCTTTAGCTTACTAGGCATCCATTGCATTTCACTGGTAGAAAACCTCAGCATTTAGGTCTCATCTCAAAATCTAATCCCGGTATGAAATTCAGAGTTCACAGACATTCTGCTATGACCGCCCCATTTCCTGTCTTCAGATCAGATGCAGCCTTTGACTGACTCCAATAGTCTGTTTATTCCTAATGAATGGGGAGAAAAAGCACCCCCTACTGGGTTCTTAATCTCATTCACAAACAAATTTAAGAAAGGACCCAAAGGGAAGCTTTAGGACCATTTTATTAGAATTTAAAGAAAATCCTCAGGTCAGGCAAGCTGGAAATCTCAACAGCTGCCTTGGCGAGGAGACTGGAAGGAGAAGGAAAGAAAGCCATGAAGCCATGTGGGTCTAGAGCCTGTGTGAAGGTCAGGCAGCCACATGTCTGGGAGAAGGCAGCTTTAGAGCAAACATAAAGAAATACAACATGCTAGGGCATCCCAAAGCGTTGCTGAAAGCATGTTTAGAAAAGGAAGAGGAAGAAGAAAAGGAGAGATTACCAGGTCCAGAAGCATTGCACTGGGAGGTGGGATTCCAGGCAGGAAAAGTTCAGTATCTCATTAACATATTCAGTATTCCACCCATCTATTTAGTATAACTTAAGGTGAACCCACCTTCGTAGGGGTGGTCCCATGATCAGATGATTGACTAGTGAAACTGGAAATGTGGGTCTTTCAACAGATAAGCTAGAGAGTTTATAGTCTGCCTCAGTTAATCTTCTGGGGCCATTTGCGAACTAGCACCAACACTAGCTGCCCATAATTACTTCTTCCAAATGCTATTTGTGATTAGATTCCCAGAAAGCAATTATCTCTTCTTTTCAGTCTGCATCTTGGGCTGAACACATTGATGACAGTGCTTTCTGCTTTATCATCTACCTCGGGCCCTTCTGTAGGCCTTTGATGACAGCTCCTTCAGGAGCATAACTGGTCATCACTTTTCTTACAACCTGTTTTCTAGAATATCCAGTGATGTCAAGGAAAGGTTTAACTGGTTTCTGCTTGAAACATCCGTAGCTGAGTTTGTTGAGTACTCACTTTCTTGTATGGGAGACTTTTCCTAGAGAGACAGAACACACATGTCTACACAAACCCAGCTGGGTGAACCAATGAGTGTTTATTGGGATTACTCATAGGAGTATGGGTGAGAAGCTCCCCACAGGAGCAGGGACAACACAAAAGCAGCTGCATCACTGAAAGGCCATCCAGCTCTGGTGATAACTCAGGAAAGCTGCTCTCCTGGAGCTCTCTGTGCAACTTGCAGACAGCTCCACAGGACTCAGAAATCTCTTCCTCTACAGCTTGGCTGGTCAGTCTCCTTCTCTAGCTCTATGTTCAGCTTCTTCAAAGCTGGGGAGGAGCCATCATGAATCTTACAACTTTAAGCTTTCCCCTGTACACAGGAAGTTTGTTTATCACCTGAGTCTCATGAGCCTCCCACCTCCTCCAGGAAGGAATGCATCAATTCAAAGGCAGCTGCTTTACAACACACTTACATAGGGGCCGTTTTAAACTGGAATGCCACTGAAACACAAAAGTATAAAACAGTTTGCTAAAAGCCAGGTGGAGTGACGAATGTGAAGAACTGGAGCTTGTTTAACCTGAAGGCATTCCAAATTGAAATTTAAAATTTTAAATGCTATTTAAATGAGGTAAACCAAGAAACTCAGGAGAGGCCAACATATACACAAAGCAAAGCTTGACTTGCCTTGAAAGTGCTCATAGCTAAGGGAGATAGGACAGAATATTCAGTTACTCTCGGAGCTGAAAGAATGAAAGGACTGACTCATACCTATGAATTCTACATGATAATAATTATTCATTGTAATATTCACTATTATAATATATATATATGGATGACAACAAGCATTTTTGTTGGTAATCTGTGACATGGTTCATTCCATACACCTAACCAGTCGTGGACCTGTAGCTAAGAATCCTACTGACCTGCTGCACTGGAGCTGAAAATAAAAGTCACATTTGCTAAGAGGACCATGAAGTCTCAACAGCTGATTGGACTGAGCCAACATTGCTTACTAACATTATCCCCCTCCAAAAAACAATAAAATAAAATATTGCATGTATCTGGTGTCAGTATTGGGCAGGAAGACAAGCTGTGTCCTTCCATTGAAAGCCATATGCAGACATCCATGTAATGGTTTCGTCCACCTCCTGCTTCATGATGCAGGGCAAAGTAGAATGAATTTAGTGAGATTAAAAGCAAAACAAAAGAGAAAAAAAAAAGGAAGACCCTGAAAATGAAATAAGCTTTTCATGTGGCTGAGGACTGAGGAAATGGTAACTGAGTTGGTCTGAGTTTTGAGTGAAGAAATTGTCACTGATGAGAGTTAGGATTGCTTTCCATGGCTGAGCAGCAACCTGGACGCTAAAAGAGAAATTCTTTCAGAAAAATAGTCTCATGTTTTCAGACATATCATCTAAAGTTATCCAAGGCACAATTACATGTAAGTGACAGGGTCTCAGCAGCATACTCTTTTCCTAATGACTAAACTCTTATTTCTTTTAAACATTGTAATCTACAGACATCTCTTTTTTAGTACTTTTATTGAATCATTTTGTATTTCATACAGAACATCTCAATCATTCTTAAACATGTTTGTAATCACTTCCCCAGAACCATGTCACAGGGCTCCTCAACTGGAATTCATACATTCTTTCATCTGTGTTAAGCCTATTGTATCAAGTTAGTGTCCCTAAATGACCTCAGGTTCATCCACTGAAGTCTATTCAGCCTACCCGGAGTCCCTCACTTTAGGAACACTAGATCATCCTCCCCCAGTAGTAATCAGTTACCAATATTTCTTAAGTAAAGGTTGGGGTCAGTTACCTATTTCCCCAGTTCTGTGATGATTTTTGTCTGCTTGAGTTTGCATGGGTCTTGAACATGCTGAAACAATTGCTGTAGATTCACATGAGCAGCGTTCTCAGAGCTTGAAAGATTCTATTTCCATATGGCCACACCCCTACTCTAGCAATATTTCTGCCCCCTCTTGCAAAATGGTCCCTGAACCCTGGATGAATGAGGCTTTATGTAAGAGTCCTGTCTAGGGACCCACAATCTGCAAATTCCTAATCTCCATGCTTTAGCCGTTTGTGTGACCTTTTGTGTTACTGTCCCTTTATTGCATGAGGGAGCTTCATTAATAAGAGTTGAGATTCATTAGTGTCTTCTTTATTCCTTGTTCTATATTTCGTGAGCCTTGGGTGTAAAGGTTGCATTGTATAAGTGCCACTTAGGCATGGGAAGTTCACAGACAATATCTGTGTGTGGCCAGCTATGGTACTCAGTATTAGTCTTCATCTGGTACAAAAGAAGCATCTTTGATGAGTGCTGACTGGAATACTTGAATGTAAATATAAGGATACATACTTTGTACTTAATAAGAACTTACATTAGCCTAGGGATGGGACAGCCTTGAAGATTTCTCTAAGCTCTATGACCTCTTTAGCCATGTGTATTTGGCTATGATAACAGTATCACATATGAATTTCCTCTAATTGAGTGGCTATAAGACCAATTAGGTAGCTGTTGACTGGCCCCAAGATAAAAGTGCTACTACTGCACCAGTGTTGAGTGCTGTGAGAGTCATCGATGTGGATGTGATTATTTGGTCATGAAGCTGGTGTTGGGCCATCAATTGGTGTTCTCCCTTAGCTACTTGCATAGTGCTGTCCAGAGCTACGAGAGGTAGCCTTCAGGGGAAGTGGCTTCCAGGTCAAATCTGGTCTCCAAAGTATCTCCTGACTTCAGCAATAGGGTCTTACCTTCAAGTTCTGGGAGGCAATTAAAGGTTGTGGCAATAGCTTCTGTAATTTGGGGAGTCTCTTGTACTACCCTGGCCAACAGCTCAAAGGAAGGTTTCTCCTCTCTGGCACTGTTTCTTGTTATGTCGCCTTCAGCTATGCACATAGGCTCATATAGAGATATTATATGTGGAATTTGTCATTAGGCTGTTAGACTACTGTGATTCCCTCTGGTGTTTTACACTAGCTAGGAACTATTTACCTCCCTTCCCTCTCCCTGTCTAACCTTCCCTCCATGCCTTTCCCATTTAAAGTGTCCCCATTTTCTCCATTTCTCCCTTGATAATACCAGTCTCCTAAGGTCCCACCTCTCTTGAACTCCTCCCTTTATCTCCATAGTTCCTTGGATAACCCTCCCTCCCTCCCTTCCAATAAAATACCTTCCTTTTATCCATTTCTCTTTTAGTAACTCCTGTCTCCTATTATTCTTCTTAGATTCCTTCTTTCCCTTCATTTCCCTGGTTCCTTTCCATTTTCCTGGCTCCTTTAGTTATATCAGGATACATACTCACATATAAAGGTTTGGTGCTAGAATCCACAAATGAGAGAGAGCATATGTCATTTGTTTTTCTGATTCTGTAGCACTTCACTTAGCATAATAATTCCTGCTTCCATCCATTTACCTGCAAATGTCATGAGTTCATCTTTCTTCACCACTGAATAGGACTCCGTTGTGTAAAGGTACCACATTTTCTTTATCTACTTATCAATTGTCAGTTGAAGGACAATTGTCAGCTTCTATCCCTTAGCTATTGTGAAAAGAGCTCCAACAAACATGGATGTACAAGTATTTTCTGCAGTAGGATAAGTCCTTTGGGTATATGCCAAGGAGGGGTATAACTGGGTCAAATGGTAGATTCATTTTTAGTTTTTTAGTTCTCCACACTGCTTTCCATAGGGGGTACAGGAGTTTAAAATCCCACCAGCAGTGAATGAGTGTTCTCTTGTCCCCACATCCTCTCCAACATTTGGTATCATTTATTCTCTTGATTTTAGCCAGTCTGAGTGGGAAAAAACAAAATCTTAAAGTGGTTTTAATTTGCATTTCCCTAATTATTAACCACGTTGAGCACTTTTTAAGATGTGTCTCAGCCATTTCTATTTCTTCTTTTGAGAATTCTGCTCAGATCTTTAGCCCATCTTTTAGTTGAGCCACTTGTTTTCTTGATTCTTTATTTTTTGAGTACCTGTTTATTTTTTCATGTATATGAGTACATAGTCTGCATGTAAATAGGTACGGCTATGTTGTGGTCAGAAAAGGATGTCGGATTCCCTGAAACTGGTGTTATGGATGGTTGTTAGCCTCAATGTGGGTGTTGGGAATTGAACCCAGTTTTTCTGCAAGAACAGTCAGTACTCTTAACTGCTGAGCCATCTCTCCAGCCCCAGTTTTTTGAGTTCTTTATATATTTTGGATGTTAAACCTCTGTCAGATGTGTCACTGGTGAAGATTTTCTACCATTCTGTGGGTTTTCTCTTCAATTCCTTGGTTGTTTCTTTTGATGTACAGAAGATTTTTAGTCTAATGAGGTCCCATTTGTTGATTATTGACCTTAATTCCTAAGCAACTTCTGTAGACAGACAATAGATAGATAGATAGATGATAGAATGTTTATTGATCCCAGAATTTCACACAGTGTATTCTGATCACCTTCAGAATCCCTCCCCGTTTCCAAACCCTACTGTCTCCATTGCCACCCCCCTATTTCATGTCCTCTATTGTTATTTATCCTTTTATTTCAATTGATATTTTAAAAGTTTATCAATTCTAATCCACACCTCCCACATACTCTCGGGAGTGGGTCCAGGCCCTGGTGTCGGGTCAACCTACCAGTATCACACCAGTAAGGAAAACTATCCTTCTCCTAGTATCCATTGGTTGCCAATAGATTCTCAGCTAGGGCTACAGCTTTCTGCCCACATCCCCCATCCAGGTTGGGCCCCCTGCCTGGCTTGGGTTTACACATCTTGCATATATTGTCATAGTGATGTGGGTTCATATGTACAACTACCCTGTGGTGTCCAGGCAGCCAGTTTCCTTGTACTCATCTACTACCTCTTACTCTTTCAATCTTTCAACCCCCCTTCCACAAAGATCTCTTACCCTTTAGAGGAGAAGGGGCAGTATAGATCTGAGGACTCGGCGGCCTCTTATTTTCTGCACATTGACCATTTGTGGGTATAGACACTTCTTAAGCTCACAAAAGGACCGTCAGTCTTGGTTGCTTGGAACTTCAAATTTCTCTGGTTACTGTAATTGTCCTGATGAGCATATGGACCATTAAAGGCAGTAGGACAATTGGGATCTTTTGACAGACCATTTCTGTTTTTTCTTTTTGGATCCTAAGTTAGGAATACAGGTCTGGGAGTTTCTGCTGCCAATCCTTCTGTCTTGATATCTAAAGTGGAGCATCATGCACTAACAGGCAAACCAAAGAGATAGCTGAATACTATTAGCATTAGCTGAATCCTAGACCAGGCATACTTAAGCTCATCTCTGGCCATGGACTCACGTGTGTGTGGGGTCTGGGTCTGTGGTAAAAGGTATTGAGCAAGCCAAGCAACCCCGATACCCTGAAGGGACTGTAGAAGTCTGGCCTGCTCTGCCTGATGCAATAACCTAGGTCCCAGGAAGCCACTGCAGGCCTCAGCAGTTGCTTCATCTTGTTCCCCGACAAAGATCACCCCAGACCAGAACCTGGTTTTTGGGTTTCGTTTCCTCGATCCTAATTTCCACATCAGTCCTACAACCTTCCCACCTTTACCTAAAGACCTCACCTTTAACTTTCCTGCCTTCTGTAACGGCCAGAAGGGCCTTCCTATGTTTAGTGACTGAACTGCCCACCGATGCAGTATCCCTGGAACTCCTCCCGCGGCACTGTGAGCCACCTGAGGACCTGTTCAATAGTCCTCCATTCTCTGGCATGGCTGGAGCACAATAGCCATGCTGGAGATGGAGACTCACCCACACGTGTGTGGTAGCATTCCATTTTTTATTAAACCAAAAATAATTTCCTGCTGCCCTCAATCAAAATAATCTCAAACAATGGTCTTTTACAGTTTACTTTAGCCTAGGGGATCCATATTCTCTGACAAATGTCGGGATCTTAGCCTTCCTTTCCCTGTGTTCCTGAAGTCCCCAAATGGAGGGTCTTTATTTACCATTTAGCTCCAGCCTTATTTGTACCTCAGCTTCTCTGAGCTCTAGCCCTGCACCTCTCATCTCCCCAGGACTCTATAAAACACGTCTGTTGCTGTTACTGTCGTCTACACTGGCCAGCTGCCCACCAGCACCCCATCTAGTGGTACTGATTCACTCGACTTCTCAAGCTCTTAGCAGATTCCTCTCTACAAGATCAACACCACAGCCCTTTGTATCTTTCCTCTGAATGAATCTCATGTGTTCCCTCTATTAGATAAGAAGAGCCTTTCACTTACTGTGCAGGGGTCTTTATTCCTAAGTCATATCATTTCTGCAGGTTTAACTAGATTCCAAGTTAGAGTGCTACTTTGGAGTCTACATTTGTATGGCCCTTTGGTTTCAACACACAGCCCCAGAGGTCGAATTTGGTCTGCTCACCAGAAAAGCAAGTGGGTAGCAAGGGCTTCCTCGTGAGGAGTAACAGAGTACCCCCAAATCTCCATCTCAGCAGAGTTTTCATGCTTCCTATCTTTTCCACTGCAGGAAGTGTCTCTTAGAAGTAAATATAGAGACAGGGTGATGATAATAATCTGACGGCATTGGTTTATCATTTTAGTGTCCACACCATGGAGAAGAATAGCTTTTCAACAATCTAACTGAGGAAAGAGATGGTGCTAAAGGTTACCCTCAAGTTTCTGCCCTGCATCATGAATTTTTAAATGAATTATTTACCTTCCCATCAAGAAAGAATTGTTGGTACAGGTCCTTGGTCTTTTAATTCTGCTAAAAGAGAATTAAATAGAGAGTAGAGTGCTGAAGCCTTCCTTCCCAGTGCAAACTGCTTAAAGAGGAAAGACAATTCCTAGTTTGTAGAATACAGTCATTTAAGTGAAGGGTTCCTGGCCACTGCAGGCTTCAGTAGAAATAGGTTACTGGGAAGCACAGTCTTCATCTCCCTTGCTGAAAGGATGTATGCCATTAAACATGAGAATCCACACCTCCCACCATGATGAAATGCTGCCAGTCCTCAAATCTTGGGAAAACAGAGGCTCTGCTTGTCCTTAGAGGCCTCGTTTCTAAAGCGGTCATAAAACAACTGCTAATGTTTTTCTAACCTCTGTCCCTTCCAAGGCATAGGACTGAGAATTGTTTTGTTTTAATCATGATAAAATATGACAACATCTAGTTTCTAAGCCACTGTGCCATTTATGATGCCCAATATTTTCCAGTCTCTAGTCTTTTATCATGGTGAGTCTGACTTATGAGCTGAACGGAAGCTAATGCTTTCTTTCCAAAGACAAGAAGCAATATATTGCAAACAGCTATGATTTGGGCTATTGCTTTTGTGGTTTTTTTTTTTTTGTAACTTCTTAGTTGTTTCCAGAAAAAATGACATTCACCAAAAACGTCTCCTTTGTGCCTACAGAAACATCTTTATTATTTTATGGAAAAAAAATAGCTCTGAGGTTTGTTTGAAAATTATCTTTAAACTTTTGTCACAAAGGGAAAAAAGACATGGAATTAAAGGCTATAGTTTCTAGATTTGAATACTATTTTAACTTTCTTGTTCACATGTATAAGAATCTTCATAATGTGGTAGATTGGTTTTTCCATTTGCTGTTCAATTGAACACTAATCCACAAGGGAATTTGCAAACATAATTGAATCTTTTTTTAGTCTTTATTTCTTTCTAAAATGTTTATTAGTTCTTTCAAAATTTCATGCAGTGTATTTTGATTATATTCATACATGCCTCAGCTCCTCTCAGATCCACTGCTCCATCCTCCTGCTCAACTTGGTACCCTCTTTTTCTTAAAAACCCATAGAGTCAAATTTGTGCTGAGGTCTGCTCCAAGGTGTGACCATCCACTGGAGTTTGGTTGACCTACCAAGAGACAGACTGTTACAGAAAACTGACTCTCCCTCTCCCAGCAGCTATTAATTGCCTATAGAGGAGGGACATGTTGCCTACCTCCTGCTTCCATGCTGGGATTTGTGTGGCTTTTAAGCAGGTCTTATGCATGTTATCATAAACACTGTGGGTTCATATGTGTTCCTGTTGTGTTGTGTGCAGAAAACACTGTTTTGTTTTAGTCAGCCACTGCCTCTGGCTCACAATCTTTCCACTCTCCTCTTCCACAATGATCCCTGAGCCTTGAGGGGGGAGGGGTGATATAGGGCAGAGCACCCCACAGTCTCTTATTCCCTGCGTGTTGACTAATTGTGGGTCTTTGTGTTAATAACTATATACGACAAAAAGCAGCTTGTCTGATGAGGACCGAGAGGTGCACTAATCTGTGGGTATAGGGGTAAGGGATCAGTTTAATACATTATCCATTTAGCAGAACAATAGTAGTAGGTTTTCTATAGCCTATCCAGCCACAGGTTCTTAGTCCCAATAACAGTGCCAGATACGGGTTTCATATGTGGAATGGGTCATAAATCCAATCAGAAAGTGACTGGTCACTGGTATAATATTTGCGTCACTATTACACAAGTGGACATGTCTTTTGAGCCCCGTGGCTATTGCAGCTCTGAGTTTATAGCTACGTAAGAGCGATTGTTAACTTTTCTTTTCCTGTACTACTCATAGCACATTTTATCAGTACTATGAAATCTAGTTAGTGCGGATGAAGATTTGTGGTCAGTACCAGCTTGAGTTCTCCATGTTCAATGTCTCTAGTTTATGATGTCTTCAGCAAAAGGCCCTTACCAAGAAGTTCTGGTTACCACTAAGAGCCTTGGCAATAGCCTATAATGTCTGGGTGTCTATGAGACCTCAATAGCCAATAACTACGAAAAAATGATAAATCATTTCTTGCACTGGGCTTTTGTTGTTGTTAGCCTGTCATGTCCAGTGGAAGCATTGATGTCCCTTTAGAGGATAACTCTGTTTAAACTCTTTTTATGTATGTATATGTATATAGTTTAGGTAGTTTAAACCAGCTATGCCACTCTTGTGCATATAGCCAAAGTACTCAATATCCTGCTACAGGGACACCTGCTCATCCATGTTCATTGCTGCTCTATCCACAATAGCCAGGAAATGGAAACAACCTAGATGTTGATAAACTGATGAATTCATAGGGAAAATGTGGTGCATTTTTTAGTAGACTCTCTGGCCTGGGTGGCGATCTAACATTCTACTTGGGCTGGGTCAATCATCTGGCCATGGATGGGACTACCCCTAGGAAGGTGGGTTCATGCTAAGCCATGCTAAAGAGATAAGTGGAATGATCAGTGCTTTAATGAGATAATGTACTTTCTCCTGCCCAGAATCCCTGGCCCCAGTGCAATCACAGATTACCAAGCAGCAGCCATGGAACTTTGCAAGTCCGCCGACCTTGAAGAAAAGCATAGCCTCTCCCTTTCCTCCTTTCATCAGATTTCTAAGCATGCTTTTCCCTAACGTTTTTGGTTTCCCCAACAATTTGGGCTTCCTTATTCTTTAAAGCTCCTCTTCCCACCATATGATTTCTAATCTTCCATGTGTCTGACCTTCATGCCTGCGTGAACAGCGTGACGTTTTTCCTTCTCTCTTCTGTTCTCCTCAGTGCAGCTACTGAGATTTACAGTTCCTGGGTGGGAGGGTTCTTTCAACCTCCAGTAAGGTTTCCTTGAGCTCCCCTTTCAGTCCATTCTTAATTTTTTTTTTTATTAATGAGTCTCAAAGACCAAAAAGGTCTCAGACCCCAATTATCGCATTTCAAAAATGGAATATTATTCAGTTGTTAAGAAAAATGAAATTACGAAGTTCGTAGGTAAGTGGATGGAGCTGGAAAGAATCTTCTGCGATAGAAAACCCAGAAAGACACACGCTGCATGTTTTCTCTCATGTGTAGGTATTATCTATGAATCGTGAGATATGTAAATTTCATTTCATAGCAGTCAAGAAATTAGGAAGGGGCTATGGGCGGAGCTTTCAAGGTAGGGAAGACATAACACAGTGATATAAAATGGTGAAGGGAATAGTGAAACAGAATGGTTAATAGGTTGGGAGAGGGAGGGCAGGGTGGAGGATGGACGACAACAACACAGGGAGAGATACTCAACACTAAACACCTTTTGAAAAGATCATATGAAAACCTACTACTGTGGAAACTTCCTAAGAAACTGACATCTTTTTATCAGCTGGCTTTACTCAAGGAAGATGAGAGACAGTCCTGGATAATCTGGGGCCTGTTTCAAACAGGTAAAGAGCCTTAAGAGCAGGACTTCGGGTGGTAAGTCAGGACAAACAGACGGAAAAATTTGATCCATAGAGACAGAAAAGTTTGCTCGTGGGTGTTAGTTTAAGCATCTGCCTTTGAGTTCCAGCCTACCGGTAATCTTTTTTTTCCGATAGTCTTCCCTATAAATTTCATATATGTTTAGCCAGCTTCCAAAATTTGATAAGTCAGTTATTGTAGTCTATCTGTCTAACTCACATCTATCTATCTGTCTATCCATATCCATTTGTCCATTTATCTACCCATGTATCTATCATCATGTGACAGTTTCTTACTGTCCTTGCCTCTCTAGGTGAGCCTGACACAAATTTTGGTGCTTAAAAGTGATGATAGTAAAAATACTTTAAAATGTACATGTGGTAAGAGCTGAAGAGATGGTTCAGCAGCCAAAAGCACTTGCTGGCCTTTCAAAGGTTCTCCAGTTTCCAACACCCATGTCAGGTAACTCACAATTTCCTGTAATTCCAGTTCTAGGAGATCTGATACCTTCTTCTGGCCTCCACAGTATCCATACACATAACATGTACTCACACAGACATACCCTTGCATATATAAAAATAAAAACCTTCAAAATGGTATGTGACTTTGTAAGACTGCAATAAGCAAAGGCTGAAAATTTTGAAGACCATGATAGAAGAAGAAATTAAACTTACTACACCAAGAAAGCATGTGCAAACCTCAGAAGTCACTAGAAGAACATCCTCATTTTTGATGATTCCTAAGCTTTAACTGAAATTTTAAAGTACATCTTATTGTATTTATTTTTATGGTGTCTTAAAATGGTATTGGTAAGTCTATGCATGTGTACTATGAATCATAAAAGAAGAATTTGAGTAGGATTTTAGCTATAAGTAAATGATCCAAAAAAAGATCCAAAAGTAGTAAAATAACATTAATAGTTCTACCTATTTATCATTATTTATAATTAAAGCTTTCTATTAATAATTTTACTTAGCATTTTGTCAAGTCTTCTTGGATTCTCAGGGAAACTTTTGTAGGAAACTTGTTTTTACAGCTTTGTAACCTCAGGTCTAGAAGTGATGTCATAGATCGTGCTCAGCTCTCCTTTGAACATTGTCTTTCTATATGAGGGAGCACTGGTACCACTACTCACACTCCTGAAGTGTGTGACAAGCAGTGGTGTGTGCTCGTTCACACACCTCGCTAGTCGTAGTGTTTGATCTGCTGGGCCCCACTTTAGTGCACTTTCTACAGCATCATACTTCCTCTTGAGTGACTCACTCTGCTCTGGACTGGACTAGACTGGCCTGGCAGCGTCTGTCTGGCTATGAAATGGCAAGCAGGGAACTTAGACTGGACCTGAGTCATCTTTGTACTTTTTTAAATTTTTTATTTATTATTTTTATTTTATGTGTATGTGTATTGCCTGTGTGCGCGTAAGTGTACCCATGTTGTGCAATGCCTGCAGAGGTCAGGAGAGGGTGTCAGAGGTCAGGGAACTGGAGTTAAGGATGACTGCTAGCTGCCATGTGAGTGCTGGGAATCTAACCCAGGTCCTCTGCAGGAGCAGCCAGTGCTTTTAACCACTGAGCCATCTCTCCAGCCCCATCTTTATACTTTTTATTTTAAGTAATTTCAAACTAAATAAAATTTCAGTAGTATGATAATAACCCCACATCTATTTGTCAAGATTCACCAGGTTTTACTAGTTTGCCACATTTGCTTTAGCTTGTTATTTTTCTAAACACTTTTATTTGTTGTGCATTTGCAACCACAGACAACAACCACATTTAGGAAATTAACATTAATATATTCTTCTTGTTTTGTATTAATTATCACAATAATTTCCCATATGGAATTCTTCCTCCACCTCATCCCAGCACAGGATGCAGTTCAAGGGTGTGACTCATGTAACTTCTAGGTATCTTTAGTTTCTTTTAAATGGGGGCTGCTCTTTCTTTTTTTCTTTTGTGTTGTTCATAGCAGTTCAGGCCAGTTATTTTACAGGATGCTCCTCAGTTTGGGTTTTTCTGTTGTTTCTTCATGATCAAACTCAAGTTAGGCATTTGTGGGTTAAATGCTATATAAATGAGGTCATGTCCTCATTGTATGTTATCTGGAAGCACACCAAGACCAGTTGAACCCTCCCAGTGACATCAAATCTCATCGTTTGATGAAGGCACCATCTCTTCATTTCTTTGTATGGTTAGTGTTTTTCATTTTATCATTCATCAAATTCTTTCTCTACGCCAGCTACCCCAGATTTAATATCCGTTGATGAGTCTTGCCTAAATAAATTTTAAACATCATTGAGAGTTGCATGTGATTTTTCTCATCATTTTATAATTATATCTTTAGAGATTGACTAGTCAGCATTCTACAAATAAGCAGATCTACCTATCTGATAATTTTAGGTAGTGACTTATTGGATTCAAAGCATGACAAAATGGCTCTTTAGTTGTCAGTTTGATTTTGAAACTTGTATCAGCAGATTCCCAGGACTCTTAGGACTTCCTTTGACCTCAGACTGAGAGATACCATCCGCACGTATGCCATCCGCACATATGCCATCCACACATATGCCATCCACACATATGCCATCAGTATTTCTGCTATCAGTATCTATGCCATCAGCACATATGTCATCAATATATATACTAGCAGTATGTAGACTCTCAGTATGCCTAGTCCTCTGATCTTCGAACTCATACTGGCTTTCCTACCAGAATGAGCCTCCCATTTTCCCCAGCAGGCTGACAGCCTTTCCTGGGACTTCTCTGCCTCTATAGTTTGTAGAAACCTGTTTTCCTAACAAAGAGAGATAGATGTCTCTCTATCATTAATTTATTATCAGTATGGACTCAGGGATTCTTATTTTAGTTGGTAAGTTGTAATATTTATTTTCTTGTTCAAGTTTGTTCAAGTTTGACAGGTAGGAAGAAACCCTTTCAAGCTGAAGCCAAGTAACCTTTGTACAAGTTTCCATTACTTTTGTTTGTTTACAACAGTTTATGTTCTGGCACAAAATGTTTCACGTTCACCTGTACCTTTCCTTCCTGAGGCCTGGAGTCTGCAATCTCTCCAAGGACCTGTGATTCTTTTTAATAGAAATTGGTATTTGGAGATTCAGGTTCAGGCTTGCTTGTTGATCACAGGCATAATTGCTTCTGGACTTCTAGGCCTTTCATTGAAGAAAGCTCAGGGTGGGGGATATCAAACAATTTTTCGTAAACTCAAATATTGTCTTGTTTTTGAACCCAACTATTCAATCTTTTTTAAATGTTTTTATTTAACTTCTATACATTGCATACAGCAATTCTTAATCAAATTTAGACCCCCCCTCCTCCATTCCTGCCCCCCAACACCCCACCATACTTCCTGTGTTCTGCCATACATGTTAAGTCTTATCCAGTCAAGCATTTATGCCCAGATCTCCTTTGGTTCAAATTCATTCACTGGAGTCTGATCAGCCTATCTAGAGATCATGAGTAAGGCATACTCTCTCTCTCCTAGTAGTAATCAGTCACCAGTAGTTTTCAGAATAAGTTGACTTGGGCTTGTTGAAATCTGTTTCTTTGTTTTGTTAGACAGCCTCCCCCATCCTGAAAATAAAATGACTTATAAACATTTGAGTTTATTTCTTCTTATTCACCAGTATTTCATTGCTCAGAGCTTTCTCAACCTTAGGACCTAGAGAAAGTTTTAATTCTATACACAGGTAGATCCTCAAGCCCTCAAACATTTTCCTGCATTTCCCTGTGGCTTAGAACCTGGATTTAGGTTGACTGTTCTCTAAAAATTTGTTTTTCCTTTTTGGAGTAAAAAATGCCTAAGAGTGGACCTAATAGATTAGTGGAATTAGAGGAAATGTTGACTTTGAAATTTGACATAGGTGAAGAAGAAATAGGACTAATAAAGAGAATAAGTACTTGAATACTAATTCCTAGTCATGTGACCCCAAAACACCACTGTTGTCTCACTGTTATTTGCCTTCTGCCAGGGGAAAAGGACTGAGGACTGAATGTGTCCGTGACGGAAAAATTGCAGAACTGAGTGGCAATATAATTTATGGACCATCTTCCAGTTTATGTAGCTAAGTTACCTAGAAGTAAAACTGATGACTTTGGGTGATTTAATAAGCTGAAGCTATCAGCCAAACATTTCTTGTCTTCAACCCTCTAAACAGCTTCTTGGAACTAATTTAAACAAGAAAATGAAATACTATTTAGAGGAAATATGGTTTGAAGGGCAATGCAACTGTTTAGGGCCACAAATTAAGAGCATATCATTACGAGTAACAACGTAAAATATGCTGCCAGGGAAGAAGAGAAAGGAAGTCACTGGAGACGCTTCCCTGTGAACTAAGCAGACACTTGAGAGCTGTAAACATGAGGTGGGTTGGTGGAATGGGAACAAGTTAGATAATCAGATGACTTTTACCACACTAATATTCTACAGGGCCATCTCCCTGTGTGGTGTGTGTATGCAGACAATTAAGTACTTGCACATATTTTCCTTCTTAAAAGGATGTTAATGAAAGAACAGATTGCTTCCTCCATCAGACCCCTAAGGAGTTGACTCTTGTAGAACTTAACTGACTTCCTGGAGGTATTGATCTTTTGCCAGGAAACAAATGTGAGCACTTGATAAGATTGTCAGAAGGTACATTGTCGCGTCTGTCTTGTCCAGCAAGGACTCTTCCAAAAGCAGTTTATTCAGGAACCTTGAACAACCTTTTGGCTTTTTAACTTTTTAACTTCTTCTTCCCT
Organism: Eospalax fontanierii; assembly: GCA_035773235.1. Classification (NCBI taxonomy): domain Eukaryota; kingdom Metazoa; phylum Chordata; class Mammalia; order Rodentia; family Spalacidae; genus Eospalax; species Eospalax fontanierii. The sequence goes on from CM069527.1 coordinate 12,360,703, forward strand.
TCTTACTTCTCCTGACTTACTTCTCCTCCTGCTAACTTACTTCTCCTTTTCCTCCCGGGGAAAGCCCGCCACAGAGTTAAATTCCCTCCTGCCAGCCAACCCCAAACTACCACGTGGTGAAAGCAGATAGGCGCACACAGGTGGAAGCAGGGCCAGACCTCAGCCACAGCCAATTATGGAGCTGTTCACCTCCGGATGGTGGGAGGCTGGAGCAGGCGCCATCTTTAAGACGCAGCAATCCGCGGCTCTCTACAGTACATGAAACATTATCAAACTCTATACTCAAGGAAAGTTTGAAATTGATTTTCTTAAGTTTTTAAAATATTATAATTATGATATGATGCTATCAAAAAGAGAGGTTTGTTCAATAGGTTAAAAACATTCCACAAAAAAGCTATATATCTGTATCTATATTCATTTATACATATCTCTTCCTTTGAGTTCATTGTCAAGGTATAGCCATGAATCATACACCAATAATTTTTTTTTGTTCATGGTGCTTATATATTACTCAAGACAATCTTTTCATATGATAGGTTAGCTATGTATAACAGAAGCAGTTCCTAAGATTCCAGAATATACTTCCCAATTATTCTATAACACATCTGAATTTCTCTAAAACTATACAATCTTAAGAATGGGGTCTCTTAATTTTAGCAGATACTTAATAAAATAAATGTGATAAAATTTAATTAGAAAAAAAACTGTAATTTTTGAAAATAGATTAGTGATACTGGTTTCTCTGAAGTTCCAAAGAGATTAGGAAGAATGGATTGCTTCTAGCTATTAAAGCCCAGACATGCTGATCGTGACTTCACAAATGGAACGACAAGGACAACTTGGCCCCTGCTCCAGAGGCAGGAGGACAGCTGTACACGGCAAGAGTGATTTATCTTGGGCAGTTGTAAGAATAGTAGAGCCTCATGTCAGTTTTAGAAAACTAGTTTCTTCATTGGGGAAAACGAAAAAAACATCACTTTAGCTATTCACTGGAGCATGCAGTAGACTTATACAGAGCCAAACTCCTCTCTGGTCTCAGAGATACACAAAGTAGTTCTCCAAAATATACAGCTACCTGCAGACACTGAAGGAAACCCTTATATTTTGTCTTCAAAGTGAGACTAGGACGGGACTGTGTTCCAGCAAAAGCAGCAGTTAGCAATGTATGTCCTCTAGGGAACAAAAAACAAAAGTTGCCATCTGTGTGACTATAGTCTCTGCCAAAACTGAAAGCTCTTACCTACACTTTGAAAGAACTCCACTGAGACCCAAATAGTTATAAAAACTTGAAATGCACATTTTCATGCGATTTGATCATTATTTTTAAAGCAAATTGTGCACTGATACCTGTGTTTTGTTTCGTTTTATTTTTCATCAAGAGAAACATTAAGTTGGCAAGCATTTTCTAAGAGAATTTTGCTCTTAAGAGACAAATTTTTGAACGTAATAAAAAGGTAGTGGTTTTGCTTATCTTTTACCTCTACTGGAAAGACACCCCAATTTTCTTTTGGGGTAATAGATTCCCTATTCTCTGTTAAGTGTCCAGATGAGGCTCTAAAATACGAATAATGTGACCCCATTTCAGGGATGTCATTCTGTTTGCCTCTGAAAAAGGCACTTGAGCTAAGTGGGCCAATCAGAGTGAATTTGAGCTATGAGATGACAAAATAGATGTGTTTTATGTTCTGCTGGACTTGAACATAGAAGGCAGCATGACCTAGCTTTTTTACCTCCCTGTGGAGCCTGGGAATAAGCCATTATGTCAGGAAATGGGGCAGAAAGAAGGAAAGAACCTGATTCTTCTGACATTATTTGAGTTCAGAAATGAAATATTATGAATATGATTTTTTCAAATCTATGTGTTCCAATAAATATATTTTCCAAAACAGCATGAGTAGATATCTACTAAGGAAGAACAGATATTTAATATAATGACTGAATTTTAATAATATGATTTCATTATAATGTATATTACAATGTAATGAAATTGAAGACAATGTATATATGAAAAATGTCCAACAAATACATTATCAAGTTATCATAAGTCAGATGCAAAATACAAATATATAATTATATGGAGTGCTGAATGTAAGGTGTGACTGAAACCCCCAACAGTTTCAGACTCAGGAAGATGGAAAGAAATCTGGAGCCAGAGTTTACAAAAAGATAAATGAGGAAAGTCCAACTTTTATAACTTCTCAGAGATCTAAGCCTTGCAAATAGCTCAGATAACACTCCAGATCCCAAATCCACAAAGGACATGGGGCTTCCTTGGCAGATAAGTTTCCAGACTCAAGGAATTCACAAACAGCTGTAAAAAAGGGCTACTTCCTGGCCAGAAGCTTGCCTTAAACATCCATCAGATGTCATGGCAAACCCCCTCCCCTAGAAGCCAGGAGGGGCCTGAGGGTTTTTTTACCAATTTGAGGACTGGGACTAGGAGGGGCTTGAGACTGAGATTTGGACTTGGGCTTTTGGGCTGAGCTCGCTCCTCTCGCACTCTCCCGGAGGGAGCTCCTCCATCCTGATCTGGAGCCTGGCTCACCAGCCCAGTTCCCTGGAGCCCCAGCCCTGAGATGGGAGCCCATCTCTTCAGGGAGGCTAGGGGGGCTAGCATTTCTCCACTGTGAGTGCGGAGGAGCTAGTCCCATCTGGTCTTCTCTTAATAAAACCGGTTCCTGTTAGCTGCCAGTGGAGTCTCTGGTCCCTTCTGTCTGCTGCATCTCTCGAACCCTGACCTTACACTGATATAAAATATGTTCAATAAATTTCATATTGTCCTTATTGCCACTGAATGTCAAGACACCATTTCCTACCTTTTAGACTTCCTTCTGTCCTTCGTCGTCAATTCTTCCTCCAACTATAATCAAATGTAGTAGAATTTCCATTAAACTTTGAAAAGCTAAATAGTTATCTGGAGGCAACAGGCTCTTGCTGTGTCTTTTTGCTGGTGGGGGAAGAGAGAAGAAACCACGGCTTCACCCGGAGCTACTGTATATGTTTGTAAAAAGTATGTATGTAGGAAATAATTTTTGACCCTCATCTACCCTCACATTTAAGTCAGCTAGATGGAAAATTCTTATGTTTCTCCTCTTTATCATCCAGTGTTCACCACGCTGTCGAGCATTTTCCTTATAGGCCAACTTCTCCACCCCGCATTGTTCAAACACATTCTCTTCGTCCCCTGTGTTTAACAAGCATCTTTTCTCACACTACTGAACCTAGTTCCCTAGTGCACTTAATTTATCTAAAGCATGCACTTTTCCCCTTTTTTGAAGACTGGGGAAGATAACACTTCTGCCACAGGGCAGAGGAAACATCTATTATAGTATGGAATGTTTCCAGGACTCCTCAGGGCTCTACAGACTCTTCTCACCAGGCTCCTTCCTCTCTAAGCAGTTTTCATGCTTTAGGCCATGAACTGCTTCTCAATCCACTTTCCATCTTCTAAAGTTTTATGGAAAGTTCCTGTTTGCCACCATCACTTTCCTCATTTGCTTTGTTCTTTATGTTGCTCTTAAGTTCAGAAAAATTTTTAAAAAGGTCCATGTAGTCAAACAACCATTTTGTGTGTAACTTTCTATTTGCTAGTAAAGAGAAAATCGCTTTCTGCATAGATTCACTGTTCACAAAGCCCGCTGAGGATACAGACTGTGACTAAAACACATTGGATCTCTAGTTACCCAAACTCCGGCCTTGACATTGCAAATCCAAAAATATTTAGGTAAACTTTATTTCACAACTATTGTACCAAATATTTGCACTGATTGTATGTCTACAAAAAGCCCAATCTAAAATCTGAGTAAGGAACAGAGACTGCATTTAAGAAGCATTGGTGTGCACACACATGAATATGTTTTTATCTGAATGAGAAAAGCAGCACACTTAAGCAATTGCTTATATAGAAGCGGCTCATTATCTGTTTGGGAAACCAGAACTTCTATACCTAGACCACTAAAAGCAGCAGGATAGTTAAGTAATAACAGAATAAAATACATGTCACAACATGGAATTATTTGCCAAACAAGAGATGACCTTGTATTCAGAAGCTGTAGAGTCCTGAGTCAGGCAGACTAGAAAACTCTTATGAAAAGGTTGGGCTTTAGTCACCCCAAGAATGAAGTTAAACTATTTTATTTTAGGGTTGGAGAGATGGCTCGGCAGTTAAGAGCATTGACTATTCTTGCAGAGAACCCAGATTCAGTTCCCAGCATCACATGACCAGCTAAAAACCATCTGCAACTTCAGTTCCAGGGGATCTGGATCTTCTGACCTCTGTGGGCATTGTATGACACATATGCACTTATATACATGCAGGCAATACACTCATACACATAAATTAAAAATAATAAATAAATCATTAAATTATGTCATTTCTACATTGATGTTGTAAAGATAGATTGCATGTGTTCATGAAACCCAATTATTAAGACACTTATTTCATACTCTGGGCACATAGTATTAATTCTGCACCATTCTTGCAGTTAGCTAGGGTCAGAAAGATGTTCAAAGTGACACAACACCCCCAAGTCATTATCTGTCCCTTAAGATCCTCTCACTTGAGACTGTGCTCTCCCTCCCAGCACTGCCTCTGATCTTTCTATTCCTGTTCCTCTCCAGATTATCCATCTCCTTGTGTTGCTCTCTACCTCTAGTTAGACTTGGAGGATTGTTAGTTTTGTTATTTCCCAGCTTCCTCACCTCATTACCCATGGGACATATCCTGACACAAATGGAATTAGATGCAAGACAGCCACGGAGAAGGCACTCAACATGTGAAGCTGCTGCTGGGAATGAAGGTATGTGCCATATTGTGACTACTTTCCTGAAGTTTAGAGCCTTCAACTGACTGATGTGGACCTATAAAGTGTAACTTGGTGTGCATGATTTGATTGAGGGAAAATATTTGCTGTTGAGCCAATAACAGTCCACTGGAGAGAAGTCTTATTTTTCTACTAAAACTTTCTTTTATGTGCATGTGTGTATTACTTGCATACATGTAAGTATACCATGTTATGTCAGAAGGGGGCATCAGATCCCTGGACTGGAGTTATGAATGGTTGTTAGCCACCATGTGGGTTCTGGGGTTTGAACCCAGCTCTTCTGCAAGAGCAGGCACCACTGATCCATCTCTCCAGACTATTAAACATGTTTTTTTTTTATGTTTTTCTATATTTTTGATGAAAAATGTTAAATTTACATTCTGCAGTGCAGTACTTGCCAGATGAATGGACCAGTGCCAAAGTTTAAAAACATCTAGGCCACAGGGGTTTATTTCTTTGGTAAAATTTTCCATGTTTATTGAACATTTGGAAGCAAAAGACAATGATTTGGGTTATAATGTCCTGTGTGATGGCTGTGAATTGCCTGAAGGTAAAAACTAGAAAACAGAACCACTGGCCACATCCAGGCCTCATGCTGCATCTGCTCAGGGTATTTGCTGATGGGAGTACCAGGAGAACAACAGGACTGAACTGGGTTCTTCTACACAGTCTGTTCTGTTTCAGCAAGTTGCTTGAATAGAGTTGTGTGTGACTAATTGAATTAGTCACTTTCATACTCAGATACCTCCTGCATATTAAATTTTATTTCCCATAATCATAACTCAAGAGTTTAATCTTTCTTCTCAATTTGTGACTTTTAGAGGAATCACATTATAGATTGCACTTTCAATCAACTATGCACAGATTGCCTTCGATGACAGGGAAACCCAAAGGCTGTAGATAGAGCTGCAGAAAACAATCAAAGGCCTTTTGAATATTGCATAAGCACATATGGGATTCTCTGTCTTAGCATCCTATGAGAATGAAACTGATCAGATTGTTCTGAAGGAAACAGATTAGAGGAAAGCTTTTGCCAGAATCTATTGAAACCATCTTTTGTTACTTGGGGACTATTTTTTATTCTACTTGTTTGTAATTAATTCCATATTCAAAATGTGTTTTCTAGAGGAAGAAAGATAGGCTTCTTTTTAACTTTTTAAAGGGTTACAGGTGAGAAAGTTTCTTAATTTATTTTCTTGGAGAAAACAAGGTATAGCAAGGCAGCATTCTAATTCCTTTTAAGGATTTATTGAAATGTCAAACTCTGGGGGACTGGAGCTGTATGAGGAAAATGAATAAACAGCAGATTAGCATTTAGACAATATTCTTTCATTGTTTTACTATAGAAAATATCACTGAATAGAATTAATTTGGAATTTGGCAGGAACTTGAGAAGTAGAGGTAAAGCATGTAAAAAATGAGTAAATTTGAATCTTGTAGGAACATTTATTGGAATAAATTAAAGAATGGCAGGATGACAAAGATTCCAGCTCTGAGTACAAGACAACAAGAAAGTTAGAAAGTTCATGTTATCGATGGCTTTTGGGATTGAGGATTTTTTTTTTTCCTCTTAAAACGAGATTTTTAGCACCAGCACAATTGATGACTAAAGTCCTTCATTGGTAATGACCACTGAAACTATAATTTGTTGCTGAGTTGTCCAAGCTAGAAGGAAAATTATTTCAAATACCATCTCCCCAGCTTTGCTCAAAAACAGGCTTCTTTTTTTACAAAAAAAAATGAGCATCTTACTAGTTCATGGAACATCTGGATCACTTTAAGTAGAGAAAGAGTGCATCATTTTATAAAATGTTTTCTTCTAGACAAGGACCTATTTGGACAATTTAATTACTGTAGTTTATTGAGTATAAATTGCGGACATTTCAGTAATTTCCCCCACTTTTGTTTTAGACCTAATTAGAATTAGATGGCCTATTTAAATGTACATATGCAAAAATGTTTGCATTTAATAGGGAAACTTAAAAATAGCTTAAATTAGGAAGCTATTTATTTCCCTGATGAACACTCTGTGGCACGTTTGCAGCTCACATGACTCAGTGGAACTTGTTTCCCCCACTCACCTTGCTCTGGGCTGTGACCTCTTTAGGTATTGCTGGGTAAGCTCTTCCACGGTGTATCTGAAAATGCCAGAGTTCATTTTCATCTTCAGTATAGAAAACAATGTCATAGCAGAAAGTAAAGGATAACCTGGAGCTGTATTGAATGGTATGGGGAACAAATAAAAGAGCCAATGATGTCAAGCCGCAGCTGCTCAGAGGGGTCTTTAAAAACAAGACGTTTAAGCAGCTGTGGACATCGTCGTCCCATGCTTTGCTTTCTCTCCAATACCATGACTTTATATACTATGTGTGTCTGTGGCAGAGATAGTCTTACTCTGCCTATGATATTCTTGTTTTAATTTTCAAAGGGAAGAGGGGGCTGGGAAAGACTGTGCTTATCACCACAGAAGCCTGGGCTATAACTATAGATGCAATGAACTGAAGCTGTAAGGTTTCAACTGATGCCTGCAACTCACAATAGTTGGGAGAAGAAAACTGCCTAAGAAGACATGCTTGGCCTTCTGCTCAAGAAGTTGCACAGTCTTATGGCCCTAAATAAGGCATGAATAAGAGCGAGGGAAGGAGTAAGAGAGGGTGAACAGGATGCTTTCCGCTCTTTCCCACTGCCTGGGGTCTTTCTTTTCTTCCCCCTCCTTCTTTGCATGCTCTCTCTCCCTACCTCCCTCCTTCCGTGTGTGTGTGTGTGTGTGTGTGTGTGTGTGTGTGTGTGTGTGTGTGTGTGTGTTGTTTCAATAACTAAACATCTGTTTTGTAATACAGGTCTAATTTACTATAAATATTTAAAAATTGGCTCTTTACTAAACTAAGCAACTCACAGCATTTGTCTTTACTATAATATCCAACAGTGAATTAGGGAGGAAAAAATGGAATTCTCCAAGTCCATTAATCTCATGACCAAATCTGATAATGCAGTCTATGTCCCTTGTGTACAGTTATAGAATTTAGGAACAATAATAGTAAACTGAACTTATAGAGCTCTGAAAGCCATGAGTAGAACTGAAGACCTATTTCATTAGTAGAAACATTTGAGCATAAAAATGCCATTAGTGTTAGTGCAATTCAATGTCCGATGCTTTTTTCTGAGCCTGTTTGGACATCAGGTAACCATATAGCTCTTGTATGCCCATTAGATTTTTTTTTTTAATGTGTATGAGTGTATTGCCTGCACGTATTTAAGTGCACCCATGTTGTGCATTGCCCACGGAGGTTAGAAGAGGGCGGCGAATTCCCTGGAACTGGAGTTATGGATGGTTGTTAGCCACTATGTGTGTACTGGGATCCAAACCCAGGTCCTCTGCAAGAGCAGCCAGTGCCTTTAACCACTAAACCTGCTCTCCAGCCACCCCTCATTAGATTATTTAAATACTGAGTAGGGACATATTTAATTTCCTGAAATCTATTAAGCAACATGAAACATTTTTAAACTATAAGGCGGGGCAGGAAAGATGGGTCAGATGGGTAAGAGCACTGAAAACATGGGTTCAAATCCCAGCAATCACATAACAGCTAAGAACCATCTGTAACTCCAATTCCAGGGGATCCAGTGCCCTCTTCTGTCCTCTACAGGCACTGCATGACACACAAAATAAAAATAATAAATAAATAGTAACAGTTGTAAAGTAACTGAGTGAAGTGGTGCACACCTTTAATTCTAGCACTTGGAAAGCAGAGGCTGGCAGATCTCTGTAAGTCTGAGGCACCCTGATCTACACAGTGAGCTCCAGGCCAACCAGGATCACAGAATAAAAAAAAAATAAATAAATAAACAAATATAAGGCAAACAGATCTATTTCCTCCATGGTACAAAAGAAACTGTGGTTCAAATGTGTGTTACTAGTATGTGATGGCCTCAAATGATTTATCAAGAATACTTGAAATATTGACCCTGTTACTAAGCAGGAAGTTCCTCACATAAGATCACTTTGGGGGCTGTAGAGATGACTTGGCAGTTAAGGGCACTTGCTGCTCTTAGAGGACTTCAGATCCCTTCCCAATACTCATATAGGGTAGCTCACAACCACCTGTAACTCCAGTTCTGGATGTTCTAGTTTGCTTTCAATTGCTGTGATAAAGCATTGGCCAAAACCAGTCTGGAGAGGAAATGGTTTATTTTGCTTATAGCTCACAGTTCATCATCAAAGGAAACCAATGCAAGAACTCAGAGCAGAAACCTAGAGACAGGAACTGAAGCACAGACTATGGAAGAATGCTCCTTACTGGCTTGCTCCCCTGGCCCAGGCTCATCCTGCTTTAGTATACAACACAGGACCACCTGCCTAGGGGTGGCCATGCCTACAATAGACTGAGTCCTCTCACATCACTCAACAATATAGAAAATGCCCTATAGACATGGCCACGGGTCTCTGTTCAGGTTCCCACTATCCAGGTGTGTCAACTTAACAATTGAAGCTATCTAGCACACTGGAAATCTAATGCCCTCTTGTGATTTCCACAGACACCTACATGTATGTGGCACACACACATACACATAAAATAATAAATAAATAAATAAATAAAAAGCATTTTGATATTACAACAGAAAGTCTTTACTCAACGACTATCATATCCTAGTTTACTAAAGCCATTGAACATCGTTTTCCCTCTGACATATAAGCCCCTTCACATTTTGGGAGAATCTCTAAGTGTATATACTTATTTTGGCAGCAGCTCCAGCTCTGCCTTGACTTTGATCATATAGTTCAAACATGGCCTAGCCTCAGTGGATCAGATGCTCCTGACAGGATTTTAAATCTTTACTGAGTAAAATAAAGAAAGACCTACTGGGCCCTTGTGATGGCAGTCCTCTGACAGATTAATACTGCCAAAATATAGCGTGTGTGTGTGTGTGCGTGTGTGTGTGTGTGTGTGTGATATTTTCTCCCTTTCTGATAAAGGGGAATATACAGGAGAGAAGTTCTCTGTCCTGTTTTGTTTTGTTTCTGTTTTCTTTCATTTCCTTTTCATGCCTAAGAAAAAGCACCTCTCTGCATCTATTAGAAAAATTACTTGGAGGCTTCTGGCCACACCTGAGCATGGTAGAGATACACCAATTCTGGGTGTATAATGTCAATGGACCACTTGTCAAATCAGTGCTGGATTGCTGTCCTACTTCAGAGCCACATTCTTTTTCTTTTCAATTACTTGGCTTAGGTTTCCTTTATTGTCAGCAGAAAGTGTCTTCACTAATAAGGGTGTGGTGCTTGAATGCAGTAGAAGTTCAAGTGAAACAAAGCAAATAGGTCAGGTCACCCCTCCGGAGGCCCAGGGAAGCATTTGTGAGGTGATGTATAAGCTCAGATCAGGCAGGAAGTGATCCCTGTATACTTGGATTTTCCTTGGTACCTCCAACCAACTCTTCATTTGTATCCCATGGGTTACTATAAAGTAAATGAAGACGCAGTAGAACATTAAAAATGTTTGCTCAAGCAAACAGTAATTCATGAATTTAGTAACTCCAGATGAGAAGTAGTTTCATTAGGGGAGGGGGAAGGTTGTTACAGGTCAAACAGAGAAGCAATGAAGAAAACATTTGACTTGTTACTTTACACAGTTGCTTTGTTTGGTCAACCTTATTGGAAAGTCCCTAATTATATTTTCTTAAATTTGTTGGCTGCTTCTGATTGCTTGACCTTAAGTCCTGTTTCTAATATTGGCATACACAAGAACTAGTTCAAGTTAAGTTTCACTTGTTTGTACATCAAGCAAGGTTAAGGTCACTTGGGAGGCCTACATGGTTTTGTCAGAGATTCTTCGGGCATGGCCTCCATTTTAGTGTACTTTAACAAGATCACCACAAAATGCTAGTAAATATGCCTTCATTGCAGATCTGCTTTGCAGAAAGCCCATATCTAGAATTCTTTGGCTCATAAATCCTTGCCTCTCATATTTAGAAAGAAGTACAAAAAGGTCAGAATGTCTACGTATCTCACTTGAAATTGTATGACATGTGTGAACACTACAATCTTGACACTGAACTCACTCATGCTATTAAACCAGGAACCTTAGACATAGAAGTCAAGCATAAATGCTTTTAAATATTTCACCAGTTAATTTCCAGATGTAGCCAAACTTGAGAACTACTTTTCTAATATCTGTCCTTCTAATGTGTTCACAGAGGAGAGGAAAGCAGAGGTGAGTTAAGACTGGATCTGTTCACTGCTGTAACAAACTGTCCCGCAATTTAACAGCTTAGAACAACACACAACATCTATTCCAGGTTTTGTGGCTCGAGACTCTGAGACCAGTTGAGTGAGCATTGATGGCTCAGGGTCTCTCACGAAGATTAAGCAAGCTGTTGACCAAGACTAGATATCTGGAGGTTTGAGAAAGGCTGGGGTGCTCTCTAGCTCCCACGTTGGATATGTATCAGCAGTCTCAGTTTCCTCACTACAAAAGTCTTACTACCAGAAATTTGGGATCATTCAGACTATCTTGACCACTATAATGGAATAAAAATGATAGCTGATTTGTCCTAATTTAAGAGTGGATACTTGACAGGCTGAATGATGGAAATTCGGGCTTGTAGCTTCCTTGCTGAGGCTCATCAGAATTAAGCTACACTGTAGGGAAGGCTTATCAGTTTTCCAAACACCAGTTGTTTGGGTAGAGCCTTTGGGTTATCTTCAGGATGTTATTCAAAGACCCAGTGCCCTTTAGGGAGGTCCGTGCCTGCCTTTGTTTGAATCAATGTCATCCAGATTCAGAGGAGCTGGAATGAGCAGCTGATGCTGAGAAAATGCAAATAAGATGCGGGCTCCATCACCATGGGTCTTCCGAAAATGAATGGACTTATTATAACTGCTTACTCCAGTTACAGAAGAATTCTGCCATTTAAGAAGCAAAGACTGTACTGGAGCAATGGCTCAGAGATTAAGAGCACTGGCTGCTCTTGCAGAGGACCCAAGTTCGAACTCCAGCTCCCACATGACAACTAAGAACTATCCATAACTGAAGTACCAGTGGATCGACTGGACACCTTCTCATGACCTCTCTGGGTGTTGCATGAGATGAGATGGGTGCACTTATATACATGCAGGCAATATAAGTATACATGTAAAATAAAAATAATAAGTAATTTTTTTTAAAACTGAAGCAAAGACTGCCTGAATTATACTGAAACTGAGTCTCCCCCTCACTTTTCAAAATCTTTCCAGTGTTAGGTGGGAAAAGTATTCAATGATTTAATCCAGTATAGAATACAACTGGTTTACCTCAAGTGAGCATCAAAATGCCAGCCCTGCTCCTGATGGGGTTCAGTGGGGAAGCTTGCCTTGTTCCTCTGGTGGTCTTGTTTCTTTATAGTATGCTCAGAAAGTCCGTGTAGAAGACTGGCCACGGCTACCAGTTGCAGTCATGGCAGTTATGACCCAGATGGCAGCAGTCTAGTCAAACAGTCACTCTCTGCAGTCTCACACTTCTGTAGTCATTTACTCTGTCCCAGCCAAAAGCTGTCTACTCTAGTACTGCCAAATTTACATTTCTGGTCCTGATCACCAGTCTGAGGTCAGCTTTGCATAACCAACTGCTTATTTGACCTTTCCTTCTGGATAACTTGTAGGAATCTCACATTTTCTTTGTCCACAACCAAATCGAGGCAAAAAAAAAAAAAAAAAAAAGTCAACCCGGTCTTTAAACCTCTCTTTTCTCATTCTCTGTGTGTCATAATCCAGCCACAACATTTTGAAAAGTTCTCCCCTCAAAGTATCTTTTAAATTAAACCACTTATCACTACTTTGACTAATACTCTCTTGGCTCAAGGCACTTCCATTTTTTGCCTAGAACTGAATAGCTCTGTAATTCATCTCTTGGTTCTAACACCATCCATAAAGCCTTTTATACATAGGGCATTTTAAAAAGAGAGACCAATGGCAGTTCTCTTTTCTTTTTTAAGATTTATTTTTAAATAATGTATATGTGTGTCCGTATCTGTATGTGAATTTATACATTTGAGTACAGGTGCCTTGGGAGACCAGAGGCATCTGATCCCCCTAGATCAGGAGGTTGTGAGCTGCTGGACCAATGTGAATAATGGGAACTACACTCAAATCCTCTACAAGAGCACTATGTGCTCTTAACCCCTGTGTCATCTCTAAGTCCTCACAGTTTCCTTTTTAAAAATATTTTCTTTCATATAGCTTCTTGATTTGCTTTTTAATTTCTCTTATAACTCCTTCAGAAAGAGACCTTTCTTTGTTTCCATAAGCAAAGAGATATTCTTTGGCCTCATCTGCTGATCTTGTACTTCCTTTAACCTACAAAGCACACTGTATTGTGATGTGTATACACTTAATGTTCGGTCAGAATGGGGCTTATTTCTTCAGGGATTGATAACACCTGTGTTTTCTGCCATATCTGTAAAGATTAAAACCATTCCTGGCACACAGTAAGTAACCATAAATGTGTTCTGAATTGGATTAAACTGCATGTACTAATCACTACTACTAAGATTTCATGTCAATATTTCAAGAATTTTCCAGATAAGAGAAACTGAAGTAAAATCCTATTGGTGTCAAATATTTAAAGAACAAAGCCATAGAAAATAAGGTGAATCTTTAAAACTTTTACCATTTAAAAAAGTTTCAAATTGAATCCAATACACTTGGGACTGATAAGTTGCAAATTTAAATGATATTGTAATATTACAATATGTTTAATAAGCTGTGTTATAGAATTAAGTGGACTTCTGAAAATCTGAAGAAAAATAGATTTTTTTTCAAAAAATAAACTCCAAAATATAATCACAATGCAAGAATAATTTGATGGCAGCTTATGTCTATAAGGAATATCAGAAAATAACTGCACAGTTATTATACTGGAATCTAACTTGTATATTTTCTAAGAAACAAACCAGTCCAGGGGCATGAAAAGACAAGTTAGTTATCAAACGTGGCCCCCTAAGATACTCAAGCATTTCCATACATAAATATAATGATAATGAAAGAGACAAATAATATAAAAAACTAATTTGCTTATGGAATTAGGTGGTAGGTTAAGCCCCCAATGAGAGGCAGCTCTGCTGAGTCTGGATGTAGACAAAGGAAGAAGCGAAGAAAGAAAGAGGTTTAGATTTATATAAACATATAAAACGATGTACCTTTTTGAGGACAATTCCTCAAGTTTTAATAATTTTTAATAATTTAATAATTTGGGGATAGTTCCTCAAGTTTTAATAATTCTTTTTTCTATCCTTTCCAATAGAGGGTGGAGCTGTGGGGACTGTTTCTTAGATCAGAGATGGTAGGGTTTCCTCCCTTGCTATTAATGAGTTAACCTGAGCTACTGTGGCTACAATGTGTTGTTGATTTTTCAATCACTGCTTTCCAATTCAATGATGCTACAGGTTGTATATATACAAATGCATTTCAGAGGTCAGTCACCAAAGCAATTATGTAAAATAATTTGAAGACTGAACAAGTTTAAGATTTTTGGCCTCTTGTCTCCAGCAATCCTCTAGAGTTTGCTGTTTTGGCTGGGTGCACATAGTCATACACTGCTTTAGTGACTTCAAAGACTAAGGTAAGCAGAGGTTAAGAAGAATAAAGAACTGACTGTTTTTAAGAATTGGCAGACTGTGTTAGGACTGAAGACAAACTTTATTTTAGCATAGCACATCAGATTCTCTGTTCATTTTTAAGAGGATTCAAGAGAAGATACATCTATTAGACAACCTACTGCTCATTCTTTTATTAAAACATATTTTCTTGGAAGGGATATTAGACTGAAAAATGTATATGACATTGCTTTATCTTTCTCTCATTATTATTGTTATTGCATTTTTAATACTGAAAGCACTGGGTTTATTTTTCTTTTTGAAAAAAATTTCAAGACAACTTTACTGAGTTTTTTACAGCTCCTTGATATACATCACTCTATTTAAAGTCAGTTCATACTTGAACCTTAATATTAGAAAATGTAATATTATCATGTCCGTCCTGAGCCACAACCTAAACATAAGTACAAATATAAATAAGTATTCCTTTATACTTTTTAATGTATCTATTCTTGTACATCTCTCTCTATATGTAGCTGTCCTTTAATCAAAGTTCTTCCACATCATTCTCTTAACTCCTTCCCTCTCCCACTAAATCTCTTTTCTCATGTCCTTCTATTTTCATGTGTGTGTGTGAGAGAGAGACAGACAGACAGATAGACAGACAGCCTTGCAGGTTCCTGCCTGACCATGAGTAGAGGGCTATTTTTTTGAGTGAGGTCAATGTACTACTATAACATGAGTTCTCCATTTGCAACATTTAGCTATCTATAGATCCACTGGGAAGGGTGAAATCTTATGAGTCCTCATCCATCTCTGATGGAATGTCGATAGTCCAGTCTTGTACAAGTCCTGTGCTGGTCTTGTGTAGGTGACCATTGCTGCTGTAAGATCATAAGTGCAACAGCCTTGTCATGTCCAGAAGACAGCATTTGATTGTACTCCTTCCCGTTTCTCAAGCTTACATTCTTCCTACGCTTCTTCATTGCTATTCCCTGAGACTGGGAGGTGTGATATAGTTGTCTACGGTAGGACTGAACACTCAACAGTGACTAGTTTTTAGCACACTGCCCACTGCAAACAGAAGCTTCTCCAACCCAGAGAACAGCACTCATCTATAGGTATAAACATGAATATTCAGAAGCTGATTTCTCTCTCTCTCTCTCTCTCTCTCTCTCTATCTCTCTCTCTTTTCTGTCTCTATCTCATACACACATATTCACACTTTCTTGTTTAATTAGAAATAAATTAATAATTGATTTTGGTAGAAATGAAGTTTTTAATAGGAAAATAAAAATTGTTCAGCATTAACTGCATTTTTATTCAATAATCTGACATATACTTGTCTATTATTAAACATGAGGGACTAGCAAGCATATAGAAGCTGTTTAAAATTATCATTGCAAAGTACAAATTTCTGTGTCCTTTCTAAATCAAGAATTATGCTAAAATAAAAAGAAATCATGGTTGATAGTAGATTCATGTAAAATATGCTCATATTCAGATTTTAAATTATATGAAATGTAAATTTCACACAAATTAAGGTTAACATTTTCAGAAAACATACTGTAGGATTAAATTCTTCATATTTTAGTACTTGGATGTGTAACACTTTTTGAGGACATAATCACGGTATTGTCAGGGATTTATGCATAACAAAGAAAGCTTCCCCTATTATTTAAAATGACAAACACCCAATAACCATTCTTAAATCTTCTTTTGGTAAAAGCAATATCCCTTTTGTTAACTTGGTAATCAGCATTCTATGATTTACCATTTCTTTATGCTTTTTAAGACCCATATCAAATTGCAAACCCCACGTTTTCAGGAGGAACAGCTGGAATAAATTATGACCAGTAGGTTGATGTGCCAAGCAACATAGAAGAAAACTAAATTACGGTTTTAAAGGCCCTGTCGTCAGTGTAGGAGTGACCCCCTCAGTCTCTGGAAGTGCTCTGTTCTAATCTCCCAGCTGGGATTGTTCAACTTGTTTTCTCTTCCTGTTTGAATGGGAAAGCACAGTGAGCCAGGCTTTAAATTAAATAGCAGATTACTCTTGGGATGAGCGCCTGACGCTATTCAAGGGGAGTTGCTTTTATTCTCAGCTTTGCCCCTCCTTGAATGAGGGAGACTGGAGCGTGCCTCTCAGCAGTCCCTTGTATAAACAGAATGTAATCAGTCATTTGCAGAACGTTCTTGACGCCTATAAACACTTTCAAGAACACACTGAAGCAATTATGCAAACCTTTGAAGTATTATCCTTCACCTTGAGATCCATGCTGATGGTTAAATGTTCTGGCTTCTTACCAGAACCCAGTTATTTTGAAAAAGGAACAATGTTTTAAAGACTAGTATTATGGACAGAGTTAGCTCCAAAAATCAAGTTTCCGGCTTTTATATTCCAGAAACATTGGGAATTCTTAGGAAATTAGGTCCATTAGTGGAGGGGCCCACAGGAAAACTGGCTGCCCAAATATTCAAAAAGGCCACCCAGCAAGTCAGAAACCAACGCTGGCAGCTTTTCCAGACAAATGGAATGTTAAGTGATTTTTTCCCTAAATTAGGATAAAGTAGACTTCAAAATCATGCCTAAGAACTCATATCTACCCTCCTCTAACTTAAAATGCTGTGGACTGAGTCCTGGATTACAGAGGATTGGTACAACTAAATCAAATTGCTTTGAGGTGCCCAAAAGTGAGGAAATCTAGCTCAGTCTGTAACTAGGTTATATCAGGCAAAACTATTTCTTCATCTTTAATATGGGGTGTTTTCTCTCATAAAAGTGTAACATAAGATGAGCTTATACACAAAGCTCTATTTAAATCTCATGGGTAATATTTTGTTACAGCAGTTAATATATCTAGCATGTCAGTTAATATGCACCATTGGCCATACTTGTAAACTCCAGTACACTTTGTTTCTAAAACCATCTCATCTTCCCACTACTTGGCACCATTGGTTTCTTTTACTACTTTTCTCCAATGATGTGACTGTTTTGCTTCATTTTTTTCTATTGTTTTAGCAATTGCTTAGTGAATTGTGCCCATTATTGATCACTATAATTACATAAGACAAAATTACATAAGACAAAATGCAAGTACATGGAGGTTAGAGGTAACTCTCAGGTGTGATTCTTCAAGAGCCATCCAGCCTGTTTTTGGAGACAAGATCTCTCATTGGTTTGAAGCTCACCAAGTAGGCTAGGTTGCCTGGCCATAAAAAGTCAGGAATCTGCCTGTCTCTGACTTCCCAGTACTAGGATTACAAGTGTGCTTGTCTTGCCTTTTTTTTACTGTACTATTTTTCTGTGTATGAGTGTTATGCCTGCACGTGTGTAAGTACGCCCGTGTTATACAGTGCCCACAAAGGACAGAAGAGGGTGTCGGATCTCCTGGAACTGAAGTCATAGACGGTTGTTAGCTGTCATGTGGGTGCTGGGATTCGAACCTGGGTTTTCTGCAAGAACAGCCAGTGCTATTAACCATACTGAGCCATCTCTCCAGAAGAACACAAATAAAAACTAAAATTAAACCGTGACTTAAGAAATTATTGTTCTTTCTGTGGTATAACTTCTAAGTGAAAAGCATCTACTTCAAATGTGAGAGTTTTTTGGACTTATGATAATTGGCCTTATTGTCCAAAGGTAGATGAGCAATGCACATGGACGGTCAGTTTGAGAACTAGTTTGGCACCTTTCTCTGCCTTTATTTGCTTCACTCTTTAGTTAGTAGCACTGTGGCTATCACATATAGTAACTAACAAATCTCCAAACTGAGAACAGATGAAGCTTCTCTTTGGGGGTATCCCCCTGCAACCCAAGTCAACACCTTCTTGATAGTCCTGTACCAACCCATTTCTGTCTCTACAAATGATTCCTTGCGACCGAACTCATCCCTCTTCTCTGCATATTTGGGGAGGCCATTTATGACAGACAAGTTTGATGTCTTCTCCTCAATAAACTCCTCACACTTTGACTATCAAGCTTCTGTGATTCTTTGACATTCTTTTATTCACTTGTCCCATGGTCTAGAGTCACTGGAAGGCAGTCTATATTTATATCTGCACCCTGTCTTTATAACTAGTTTTAAACTATTTTATTTTTGGTTTACAAAAATGTTGTTCACTTTATACATAATTAATTAATGTGTGGTAGAGGTGGTAAAGTAGAAATCACCTTTGAGAAATTAGGAAGGATTTAGGCTGATTTTATCAGTGAAGACCACATTGAATGTGGAGCTTGAACAAGGAAATGGGATTGGGTAGACTTCTGGAAGAGAGAGCATGATACAGAACGTTATTTGAGTCTGTCTTGAATAATCTCTCTCTGAGTGTGTAGAGTCACCCAAGTCCTTAGGCCACTTTATTACATCTTACATCATGTTCCATATATCTTCCTTGATACACAGGTCCTTATAGAGACCTAATATATGCCAAGATTTCAATCTCCCATCCCCAAGATGAGACCATAATTCGAACCTTACTTCTAATTGCAAGCAAAAAGATGTAGAGATTTTTCTGAATCATAATATCTCAACTGGAGTGAGGTCTCAAGGATACTCATTATCACTTTTCAATAACATGGTTATAGAAGGAATACAAAGGTTATCTTTAATTTTTATCACTTGCTATCTCACAGGAATGTTGTATTAGAATGGAGCAGTATTGACTTAAAGAGTCAAATTGAGGACAAGGAAGATGGCTCAATGAGGAAGAGCACGCAATCTGCAAGCAAGAGAACCTAATGTGAATACCCAAGACCCAGGTAAAGAGCCAGGCATGGCTGCAGTCACCTGTTACCGCAGCAGAGCAGAGACAGGTGAATCCTGAGAGCTTTCTGGCCAGTCAGCCTACCCAATGGGGAGCGGGGAGCTTCAGTGCTAAGTTGTCTCGAGGCAATAAAGCAGGAAGTGATAGAGGGAGTACTTGACATCCTATTTACATCCTCTCTGTGCATGTGCACAGGCAAGTGCATGGCCACGCACGTGGTATACACCACATCACATAGCACACACACACAATCAAATTGAAGGGTAGCATGTGTGAAATTAAAAGCATTTAAAAATTAAGTATCAGAGATACAACTGGAGTCCTTTCTAATGCTCTCCGGCTCTAATGCTTGTTTTGACTGTGTGATTTCAACATGGTGACCAAATGGAGGGTGCCTAGTAAAATCAGACCTCTATTAGTTAATTTTCTCATTGCTGTAACAAATGCAACATAAGGAAGGGAGTTTGGCTCATGGATTGAGGGTCTACAGTCCATTGTGATGCAGAAGTCATGACACTGGGCATGTGAGACTGCGGGTCACATCATGCCTGCAGTCAGGAAACAGAGATGAATGCAGCTTTCAATCTGGAATATAACCACTATGGCAGACACACCCCAAAATGTGTCTTATTAGTTATCTTGCTGTCTCTTAACCTAATCAAGTTGAGAACCAAAATTAAGCAATATGCTACTAACCAACTTTTATGAGATTTTTATTTGATTATATTTTGTTTTCTTGGCAGAGTCTCAAGGTTGGTCTTGAACTCACTATGTGGTGGAGGATGACCCTGAGCTGACTCCTGATCCTCCTTCCTCTACTCCCCAAGTGGTAGGTCTATAAGCATGCAGCACCATGCCTGGGTCAAAGTCCTTTCTTTTGCTCATAGGGTTCCTGTAGAGTAAGACATTTATTCACATTCGACATGAAGCTTAGTTTCAGGCTGATGAAGGCCTTTACTAGACCAAAATGGTTTTGTTACTGTTTTCCTTTTTCTTCAGCAGGCTTCTCAGCTTTCTTTTCGGTATCACATGTGACCTTGCATCTGGCCTCCTCCTGAGCTTCCCACACTTCTGTATTCAACAGTACTGACTCCCACAGTAAATCCAGCATGGCCAATTACTTTTCATAATGAACTTCATGTAAATTGGAGTAGAACCGAGGTTTTATTAATGAGACTGATCTATTATTAAGGCCATTTCAATCATCCTTTCTGAACCTTGAGACAAAAGTCAGAAATAATATAAAGTCTCTTGTCAAGAGGTTGATAAAGGACATGACGCTTGGAAAATTTACACTATTTAATATTTATTTATTTATTTCAAAGCAGTAATTCATCTCAGTCCTATTCAACTTTATTTTCTATAACTTATACTAGGAAAAGTCAGGTTCTTCTGAAGGTCTGTCAGCCATACATAATGTTAATTTTACTCATGAGAAGCGCCGAGCTAATAGTTGTATCTTTTGTGAGAAACAGGCCTTCCTAGATGCTCACACTTTCACATCTTCTCTCCAGTCTGTCCTATGAAGCTGCTTATAGGTGTCATATATGTTTCTAGACTTTTAGGAGAGAACATATAGTCAGTGTGCTTACTAGTAAATACTTAAACTGAATTGCTTGAACTAAAACTGCTGTTAAAATTTTGTCTTAGGGCTGTACAGATGACTCAGCAGTTAAGAGCACTGGGTGCTCTTGCAGAGGAGCTGGGTTCCGTTCATAGCACCCACATGGCAGCTAACAAACATCTGTAACTCCAGTTCCAGGGAATCTGGCTACTTCTTCTGACCCCCGTGAGCACTGCAAAGCACGGGTGCACTTACACTTATGTAGGCAATATACCCATACACATAAAATGTAATTAAAAGGTAATAAATAAAATATTTCTTAAATTAAAAAGTAAAACGTGTCTAAAGATTTCCCTCCACAATGTGTACTGCAACCTAACTTACCATGTAAACAGATTGTAATTTTTTCTTGCAATAGGCAATGAGTCTCAGCCAATCACAGGCAGCCAACTATTTAAATCATGTTCAGATAAGGCACAAGTGAACCACAATTCATTGGATTTTCCCTGTCCTTCATTTCTGCTTTCTGTACAGTCACTTCCTTTTTCATGTTGTGAAGTCAATCATTTTTGATCCAGATTGATTCTGTCTCTAGAACTGCAGGTAAACCCAATTAAGATCTACAAAATAGAGATTTGTGGGTGAATAATACACTCTGAACTATGAAAATAAATATGATTACAGCAACTAAGAGGGGCTGAGAGGAGGCCAGGAAGACAAGGCCTTGCTCAGAGGGGGAGTCAACTGAGGAATATTTCTATTGACAAATAACCAAACATCACTCCAATCTCACTAATCTTAAAACGGAATTTCTTGGCACAGGTTCGTCCATTGGGGTCTAGTCAGCCTATCTGGAATCTCTTGCTTTAAGATGATTACCTCATCCTCACCCAACTGTAATCAGTTGCCAATATTTCTTGAGCAAACCTTGGGGGTCTGCTGTCCAATTCTCCAGTTCTATGCTGGGATTTTTGTCTGCTAGAGATTGCATGGGTCTTGAGCATCCTGGAATCGCTGCTATAGGTCACATGAGCTTATAAACGTGCTTAACTGAAAAGAAATTATTGGCCTCCAGAACTGAAAATCCAGAAACAGCATCTCTAACTCCAGGTGTGCCAGTGACTGCATCAGAAACGTCCTTCTCCACCTCTTCCTTTTGCTTTCCTGTGTTGATTTCATCATCCAGTGAGCTCTCCTCAGTAGCTTTTGAAATCCACCATTCCTCTTTGGCAACTCTAATGCGAAGAAAGTGCCTTATTTAAGGTTTCTGGAAAGATACCTGTTAATTCAATTGATTAATTAGCCCTCTGTCAACTAAATACTGTAGTCAGGGAATGCAATAATATGACTACGTGGTCATGTGCCTATTTCTCCAGCTAAGAATAGAGTTGGCCCGACCCAGAACATGCATGGGAGTGGAGCAGAGAGGTTCCCTAAGAGAAGACAGAGATCTGGTAGCAGACATGGGCTATGGAGACGTGAGGCAAGCTAAACAAAACTGAAAACAGATGAGGAGATCCACCACATCTGGTTACAGATAAAATCGAGATGGAGAAAGGTCCCTAAGGGAGTGAGAGCTTCAGGGAAAATATAAAACAGCTCTGGTGTCTTAATAGGAGACTATAATGAAAAGTTATTCAGGAAATTATAATGCTAATACTCAGTTGATGGTTATTAAGGGAATGAAGAGCTGAAGTGAAGAACATATTTTCATGCAGATGTCCCAAATAATTAGAAAAATATGCTGGAAGACTGATCAAGCTGAAGGATTTTCAAAGTTTTTGAAGGGAGACTTCAGTCCAAATTATTCATTCTTAGCAAGAAGAGTGGGTGTATTTGTGAAAACAGAAAATATACTTGCAAAACAACATTTGTTTTTCAGTCTCCACTTCATCTGTGTGCCACTCAGCTAACTTGCAATGCAGACAAAAGTGGCTTCATTTCGCTAACAAAATAACAGAGAGAAAAAATGTTTTGTTACAAATCCCTTTCATTTAAACTCTAGACACAAACTGTCTTTCCTAAGGAGACTGGTTTGGTTAACACTTCGAAGTTAAATATTCTGAATTTCTCTCATTTTCTTCCATTATGTTCTAAATTATAAAATTATAATTATAATTATAAAATTATAATTCGACCAGTACAGAGGAAGTTTCCATCTCAGTTCCAGAGTGTTTTCTCTGTATCTTGCGACCCAGGTGTCTTTAGCAATAGAACTTTACCATCTAGATCTAGTGACCAACCAAGAGGAATGGTAGTAGCCTTACAGTTTGGGGGTCCTCTGTATCTCTTTGACCAATTCATAAAGTATCTCATGCTTGATACTTGTATTTTTGCTTGATAATCACTAGTTTTAGGAAAACATTATCCAAACATGTAAGCCACAAGGTACTATACAAGCCAGTGGTACTCCACTATACTATACTGATGCTGAGATAAGGCATCAGAGTCATACCCAGCTGAGAACTCTGTAAACTACAAAGTCAGCCCAGCAGACAATAGGAGCACAGCTGTTATGAGAGTAACCAGCGGCCCTTGGATTAGATTTGAAGACCCCTACATGGGAGCGAGTATAAATCTGGTACCATAAGCCTGGTCAAAAACCAAAACTGGAGAGGTCATAGGCTCTGGAGGGTGGGGGGAATGAATTACTGTGGCTTAACTCAAGTGGCATGGCATCAACCTACAATCTAAATATTTATTTATATTTATAGCTATGTTTATTCCCAGCCTAAATCAGAGAAGCTTCTCTTTGCACTAAACAGGAGTTAATGCAGAGATTCATGGTTGCTCAAGATGTTCCAAATAAATGGTAGCTGACTATTCAGACCTAAACAAGACTGCACCCTCCATGGAATATTACAAAAGAGGAAATGGAAAGAATGTAAGACTCAGAAGACAGGGGGAAGGGCTGAGAAATGCCATCTTCAGGGCATGGCAAAACCACTGCAAACATGCTCTCATGTCAGCTGGACCTGCAAGACTGAACAGCAGATCATGGTTCGGGGAAGTGCTCGTGGGACCTTCCCTCTCTTGGTGAACTATTAACAACTGATGGGTTCTGAGAGAGACAGTTGTTGTCTTCAGTGGTATAGCCACTGACAAGCCCATCAGGCTCCAATGGATAGCTTCAAACACAAGGTCACACAGGTAGTAGTGATTAAAAATTTGTGGGTCACAAAACAAACCAAAAAAATATGCATATAAGGAAGATACTTGCATGGAGGACGAGGGGAAATGACAGGAGGAGGGGTGAAAGTAAACAGAATGCATTATATGCATGCATTAAAAACTGTCCAAGGGGGCCAGAGAGGTGACTTAGGGGTTAAGAACACTGGTGACTCTTGCAAAGGACCCGGGTTCAATTCCCAGCACCCACATGGTGGCTAACAACCATTTCTAACTCCAGTTCCAGGGTATCTCACACCCTCTTCTGGACCCTCCAAGGGCATTGCAGGATACAGGTGTACTTAAGTACATGAAGGCAATACACTCATACACATAAAATAAAAAAATAAAATATTTTTTAAAACTGTCAAAGAACAAATTTAATTAATTTTTTAAATGGAATTTGGTACCTTTATCACAGCAATAGATAAGCAAACTAAAATAGCACCAAAATGCAGACAGACATATTAGGCACAACTGCTAAATTTTTAGTTATTGGGCATATCAAACAGTATTTGGTATATCAAACAATTCAATGCAAAAGAATCAAATTTATTGCGAGTAGGTGCTTCAGAGTATACAATTTTTCCTGTTTCCAGCAATTTTCAATTAAACAGAGAAAAATAGCTATACTTTCCAATCACTTGAAAATTCATGAGTTCCATAAGAGATGCATAGGTTAACTACTAGATGAAGAGAAAACTCACTGAGTTGAGGAAAGAGAGGAAAAGAACTTATAGTGGGAGTGGAATTTGACACTGAAAGTGGAGGTTACTTTTTTTGTAGATCAAATGGCTTGACAAATCATTTTCTGTTAGATTAATAATTAGTGCACCAACAAAGAACAGGTTTTTATTCCAAGAACACAATGAAGACCATGAAGAGACAGGCTGGAGTTCTAGACCAATGACCAGGAAAAGGTCTTGGCACAGCTTTTCAAGTGGGAGCTCTGAGGGAGTCAATTAAAAGATACCATACCCCTTGTGTCAAGTGTGGTGACATGTGAGGTGGCCGCTGGCATTAACAGGAAAGCAGAACAAAGAGGAATTGTCAATGACTGTGATCAGATCATGTCAGAATCGGGTCATATTGGCTTTCAGCCTGATGGTAACTTGATTTACTTCTGGCCTGTGTTTCAGGATTCTGACCCATTTGACCTCATTTTGGTGGGGTTAAAAGACCCAGCAGAACATGACAAAGCAGAAAATCATTGTTACTCTTGGGTCTGAGGAACAAAGTGAGGTCATGCTTATGAGAAAGGAAAAGAGAGAGGGATCCATGTGGCAGGATTTGGGGGTAAAAACATAGTTAAGCTTCTGCACAGCAGAGAGGGAGGAGGGGGTCTCCCTGACCTCCCTTTCTCCCACCCTCCATCTCCAGCCATTGTGAAGAATTTGGAAAATATGTGGAGGACACAGGAAAAGAAGACCAGCAGCAGCGCTCACATGCGATAAGTGTGTACGTAACGGTGGAGTCTACGTCTGCAGGTACAGGAGAAGACAGCCGCCATATTTAACTTCCGGTGTTTTTATTCTTCATCCTGCTTTTGACTTCTTTTCAGGCCTGGTTGCTTTACTCTGGTCTGAACTACTTTTATCGTCTTCTTGCTTTCATGATTTTTTAATAGATACAAATGAATAGTTCAAAAGTTCTAACAACGTGTCCGAAACTTTTCTTCTCCATTTTTCTCTTGAATTTCTTCCTATATCTTAAACTATGGAGTGTTGAAAGAATTCAAAGAGAAAAAAATAACCAGGCAAAGAGGACAGGAGGAGAAACATAGAATGAAGGACTTCTTTTTATATCTGTGGAAAAATAACCTGATACCACATATATTTAAGAGTCGAGCTCAATAGCTGTGCATTTTTTGGTGTGACTAGGAGAAATGTTTCTTTTTATGTGTATTTTTGTCAGGTTTTGTGCATTTCATATGATAGATCTTAATCAAATTTATACCTCCTCCCCCATAGGGCCTGTAAAAACTCCTCACCAGGTTTCATGCATTCTGTCATATTTGTTAAGGCCTATCTGGACAAGAATTCGTACCCAGATGTCCCTTGGAGTAAGTTCATCCATTGGAGTCTAGACAGCCTATCTAGAGTCACTCCCTTAAAGATCAACTCTAACTCACCCACAGTAATTAATTGCCAATATTTCCCAGGTTAAGGTTGGGGCCTACTGCCCATTTCTCCTCCGTTCTATGCTAGGTATTTGTCTGATTGAGTCAGCATGGGTCTTGTGCATGCTGTCACCATTGTTGCAAGTTAATATGAAGAAGTTTCCAGAGGGCTGAAAGCCTCTGTTCAGGTACAGACCCTGGCTCTTCCAATCTTTCTGCCACCTCTTCTACAATGGTCCCTGAGCCATGGGTGGGCGTCCTATCCAGGGACACACATTCTACAGTCTCTTATTCCCTAAACCTGAGCCACTTGTGACCTTCTGTGTGAATCACACTCTGTTGTGTGAGGAAGTTTCCCTTGTGAGAATTGAGGGATGTATTAGTATTCTATTTCGTATTCCACTATGTTCCAGGTTGCTTAGGTGTAGAGGCTCTACAGCAGATGAACAGACAGTGAAGACATGGTGCATTTACAGAACAAAGTTCTACTCAGCACTAAGGAAGGATGAAGTCATGAAATTTTCAGGTAAATAGATGGAACTGGGAACTTTTACATCAAGTAAAGTAATATAGACTCATGAAAACAAGAGATATACGTTCTCCCTTATTTGTGGATCTTAGCACCAATCCCTTATATGTGAGTATATATCCCGATGTAACAGCAGGAGCCAGGAAAATGGAAAGAAACCACGGAGGTAAAGGAAAAAAAGAGCCACAGAGGCGAATAGTAGGAAACAGATTTTACCAAGGGAAAATGACAGTACTCAACTAAGAAGGGAGGAGAGAAGGACATACAGAGAACCATGGGACGGGGAGACAAGGAACACAGTGCCAGACAGGAGAAACCTTCCTTCAAGTTGTTGGTCACGGTAGTTCAAGAGACTCCCAAAATAACACAAGCTATTGCCACAGCTCTCAATTTCCTCCCAGAACTTGAAGTAAGACCCTATTGTTAAGGACAGGACATGCTTCTGACACCAGACTTGAAGCACTGGAGTGACCTGGAAGCTTTCTCCTGAAGACTATCTCTCATAGTTCTAGAGGCTACTATGCAAGCTGCTAAGGGAGAAAATCAATCAGTGGTCCAACGCAGCTCTAAGACTAATAAGCACAACTGGCACAGTAAACTCTATTGGTGCAGTACTGACATTTATGTCTTGAGGGTAATAAACAACTAAATGGACTTAAAACCCACTCAGTGAGAGAGAATTCATGGGTGGCACTCTAAACATAGCCAAATACACATGTCTGCAGAGGTCATAGATCCTCGAGAAAAGCCTGCTTCTGGCATATCTCTACAGACAAATGAAATTTTTTACTGGATGGATCCTTATATCCACAGACAAGTACACCATACACCACTCATCAAAGAAGCTTCTTTTGGGGAAATGTTTCTTTGAAAGTCACCAGCAAACATGTGAACTATGACATTGACACATACACCTGGCTTGTCTAATATTTCAGTTCTTCCTCCGTGCTAATATTCTCATCGTTTGTGGCCAAAGGTAAATTCGCAATAATCTTAAGAAATAAATCAAGATATAACAGAATGGTAAATACTGTTTTTTCATTAGTTTTACATGTAATTCAGCTGCCAAGCTAAGGACACAGTGGTCAGAAACCATATATACTAAGGAAACAGACATCAGTGAAGAACTTCAAATGATTGACCCTTAACAAATTGCCTGGTGACTTTAGTCAATCACTCGCTCTAAGAGTTAAGAAATAGTAAGAAGCACATTTTATTAGAGAGAGTTACTAGAGTTCCGTGCTTCTGTTCATCTCAAGCTAAGTGAGTAGAACACTTTAAGCACTGTTAGTTTACAGGAGTCTAAGGTGGAGTTACATAAGTCTCCAAGGCCCTTGTATGGACCAGTTAGCAGCAGAATACCGAATGGGAGTGAGGAAGTTTAAAGGAGAAACTAATACAGCTGTCCCCAACCTGGAAAGCCAGGTATTTCTCAATTTGAGGGTATCATTGAAGCTAAAAGTAGTGAATACAAAGATTGTCAATAGTCACAGTCTGTCTTTGATGGCATTCTACCTTGGCATTACTTTGATGACACTGTTGACTATTAGTTGTGGAAGACTGTGACATTTATTTCCATAAAAAATGCTTGATTTATGGCAAGTGTTTTTGTATTCATGGAATCTAGTATAGAAAACAGGAAAACTTTGATGGCTCTGTGTAACAAAAACATAAAATTCTACAAATCAACATTAATGATAAGTCTGAAAAAAATTACAACATAACCACAAACCAAAGGCTTAACCCCTACTGAGCCTCCTTGCAAATTGTACAAAAGGCAAAGTTGATTCATAAAAGAAGCAATACAAAACCCAATAAACATGCAAATCTGGTTAAATTTGGAAGTCAGCATTCTGATATATTCCTGGTGAAAGTGTAAATTGGTAAACCAGCTTCATAACAAGTACCTAAACAGGTAACCTTGGATCCAGTGTAAGCAACATTAGCATTTTGCCCAGAACAGAAGATCAGAGAGACAGGCAGAGACATCTACAAAAAAATGCACCTCGTGATATGGTTTATATGGTAAAAAATTAAAAATAACTTACATCCCTGAAAAATATCTAATAATTAAGAAAATAAATATATTAACATTGTAAAATACAATAAGTCAGAAACAATCATATTTTAATGATCTAGGAATATTCTTGTGATTAAGAGATTGAACAAAATAGGAAATACACAAAAGCACTACCCATAAAAAAGGTGACAACAGGACCTTATTAAAATTAAAACACCATGTTCACTCCTATTCAAATAAAAAATAAAATACAAAGGCACGTCTTAAACTTGAAGGAAATATGCCCAATACATGTATCAGAGAATTGCTATCATTCACTAATGTGAAGAAAACTGAGCCATTAAAAAATAGAGAGAAGGTTAAGATATCACTACATGGTCTTATAAAGTTGTCACAACACATTGAATGGAACTTTAGGTAGAGAAGAGGTGGCAATCAGTAGACAAGTACCAGATCATTAGATTTCTAGATGAAAATTGACAAATAAGAATCCTACTTCACATATTTGCCAGCACAGCACACATAGGATCCTCTAGTTAGAGCTTGCAATATCCTGATCCTGTGCTTTAAAGTATGTGATCTGGGACTTAGAGGGTCACCTGATGAGATACCACCTGAATATTCAAAGCCCTCTTCCAAAAAGAGAGCTCTCTTCCTGCTCAAGGGAGATTGGCTTGTCATTTGCTAGAATCTGACCCATTCCAGTTGTGACACTGATTTTTACATCCAAGCTGAAGGCATGGGGCGGGAGGCATGGAAGGGCTGTCTTCCGATTTAAGCTTTATCACATTTTGATACTTAATGTCCTTTTCTATCACAGTGGGTTAATGGCATCATGTGTGTTGACTGATGCTCGTTCTAACTATTGCTGCATTCTGAGAAACAAATAAAAGGGTCGCTGTTAAGACGATGATGGTAGTGGAAAGACAGGGATACTGTTTTGATTGAGGAAATGAAAAAAGAAGAAAAAAATAACATCAAAATTGTCCAAGGAGGCTGAGTGACACTCTTATCCATGTATTCTCCACCTATGTTTTACTGCTTTGAGACAATTCAAGCAAGAAGTTAGTTTAGCATCGCTTTTAGATCACCTGGTAATGTGCTATTAAGTGAAGAGAAAACAGGAACAGTATGAACATCAATAACAGCTACACTTGAGAAAAATTGCTTTTTGTGGGAAGCAAATTGTGTAATTTGTCCCTACATGCACTTACCAAATTCACAGCAAGGTGTGATCCTTGTCTGTGCACATCACTCTGGCAACTAAACCTATGGGATCTTCTCTTCTTTTAATATGAATCATGCAACTCAGGCACTGTTTTATTTTTAGAGTCATAGATTATATATAAAAAGTCTGAAATGTTTACATATATATGCAGTTCCCCTTGTGTTTATGGTGGAAAACAGTATTGTAAAGATGTCCTACGAAAGAATTATAAATGGACAAAGAAAAAAGCTACTGGAGCTAAAAAGTTATTTTATATGTATTTTTAAGTTATTTTTAGTTGTGTGTGTGTGTGTGTGTGTGTGTGTGTGTGTGAGTTGTGTGTGTGTGTGTGTGTTTGCATGTAGTTATGTTCATGCAGATGCCCATGGAGGACAGAGAGGGTACTGAATCCCTTGAAGCTACAATTACAGCCTGTTGTGAGTTGTGAGCTGCCTTTTGTGGGTGCTATGAACCAGACTCAAGTCCTCCACAAGGGCATCAAGTGTTAACCACTGAGCCATCTCTCCAACGCCAATTTTATACATTCTTAGAAATCAAATTTACATATTTTAACAGATTCATCAATAAATATAATAAATGTAAATTTGCAGGTCTAAATCATTATTATAAAAATGTATTTCCAATTTTATAATATTTCTAAAATATTGAGTGACTTGAAGACAATAAGCAGAACCTTAAACTCAGTAGTCATTGTTAAACGCTGCCAACATTTCAGTGAATTTTTCCTAATTCCTCTGCATGAAATTTCATGTATCTTGTAGG
The DNA here is from genome assembly GCA_035773235.1 of Eospalax fontanierii. Lineage (NCBI taxonomy): Eukaryota > Metazoa > Chordata > Mammalia > Rodentia > Spalacidae > Eospalax > Eospalax fontanierii. The sequence goes on from CM069527.1 coordinate 12,391,253, forward strand.
TTTTAATATTTTTTCTATTGAAATTATATGGTGAATTTCCATATGTCATGAAATAGAATTTTAAAGCACTGCCTATTATACAATTATTTTGTAATGCTGTTTTATTTTGTCTCCTTTTCAGAAAATTTACATATCTCAGCCATTGTAAATACCCTGAACATAAGTTTGCATATGTATCTGATTTTGTTAATGCAAATTCATGTTTGAGTCACATGAAACAACATGTTTTTTAAGCTCTGAATACTAATTAAAAATTGCTTTTCAGAAATGCTTTAATGTCTTATCTTTACCTTGTGTGAATAATTTAAAGTGTACTCTGCAAATAACATTTTTCATTTTAATGAAATCAGAATATTTTGTAAAAAATAATACATATGTAGAATTTTGTTGGACTCGTGTTATATTTAGTCCTTTGTCTTTCACCATTTCTGTTTTATCATTTTTTATTAAATTTTTGAGAATTTCAGATAATATATTTTGATCATATTTAGATCCTTCCCTGTTTATATGCCACCCTTAATGCCTGCCCCTTGATGTCATGCACCCTGTTATTGTTTATTAAGTCCTATCAAGTCATATTTGTGTCTCTAAATGCTATTTGGTGTGGGTCCATCCACTGGAGCCTGGTGACCCTATCCAGTGCCACACCCTTAAAGAAAACTGATTCTCCCTCTCCCAGGAGCTATCAGTTGCCAGTCAACTAGAATTGAAGATTCTTACCCACTTCCCTACATCCATGCTGTGAGTTTTGTCTGGCTTAAGCTTATGTAGGTCTTATGCATGCTGTCACCATTGCTGTGAGTTTGAGTAACGGCCAAGCTGTGTACAAAACTGTTTTTCTCCTCGTTTATACACTACCTCTGTCTCTTAATGTCTTTCCACCCCCTTTGGCAGTGATCCCTGAGTCTTGAGTGGAGGAAGTTTGATAGAGGTGTCCTATTCAGTGACAGGCTCTCTGCAGGCTCTACACAATGGCCAGTTTTTGGTCTCAAGGTTAATCACCGCTTGAAGCATGAGGAAGCTTCCCTGATGAGAGATGAGAGAACCTATGATAGGGGAGGGGACATTGTCCCCCTATGGGACAATATAGGCTAGCAAAGAAAAAGCTCAATGTCAGAAATTAATTCCCTCTTTTGACATTGTGGATCAGGGACCCCATAGACCCTCAAACAATATTGGCCATTGCTCCTGTTTTTGTTTACCTGCCAGAATTTGATGCTAATACCCTATTTCTGAAGACACTGCTACACACATGAGTTATAGAACAAACAAGGAGAAATCAAGCTGGGGTTGATACCAAGGCTTTGTCTCTTACTGGCTTAGAGTGATTAAGGTGCTATGCATGCTCCCAGAATAGAGAGTAATCATCAGCGTTGCCAGGCTGTGAATTCTGAGAGCTACAACAACTGGTCTGGCAAGATACATCCACTTGTGCAATAGTGGCATGAATATTACGGGAGTAACCGACACTTTCTGCTTGAATTTCACTTCACAAGAGGGAGTACATACCTGACTGATATCAGACATAGGAACCTGTGGCTATACAGGTCCCAGACATAGGGGAGAAGCTACTACTAGTGTTCTACTAAATAGATATAGTATTAAGCTGACTCCTAATGACTTGTTGTTATACCCATTTCTGGTTTTTATGCTCCTTACTTCTTCTGCCTCTCCCTACCATTGGTAACTTAGAGATATTCGTTTCCTCTGTAATGTTTACTCTGTAAGCAGTAATTTCAAAGATTTATTCTATTTTTTTATGTAGTTCCGCTTATCTTCACATCTGTGAAACAATGCACTCAAATCTATTTATCTTAAATTACTGTTGTCAAGATTGAAGTATCTCTTGAATTACCTCTTCACCATCACGTTGAGAAATTTAATTTGCCCTTTTCTCCTGACCATATGTCCTAGATTCCTAGATTTCTGTGAATATTGCTAAGAACTGTGAAGAATCTGGGATTGGTAAGCTAATTAATTAGCCCATTATTAGTAGAAGATGCAAGACTCCTGGGTCAGACACAAGGGAGCTGTAAGCAGTATGAGAATCCTGTGCTGTCAGCTTCTTTTGCCCTCCAAGTGCCCTGGGATGCTACGAACATGCTCCAGAGGATGCTTTGCATTTAGTGGGTTTGTACCACGATCCAGGAACATGGAACATGGTGAAGTGACCACGTCATAATGAGTAATAAGAAAACCTGTCTACCTTTCTTCTATAGAGATTGTTTTCTACTGATATATAATTGAGTAATTACTCTGGTAAAAACTGGTCTTGAATTGTAAATCCAGATTATTTGCAAGAGAATTTTCCAAGATGATTGTTGCATGTTTTTAATATCTTTTTTCATCTCTTTTGCTGAGTATATTTTGATTTATCTGTCACTTTGGTGTAACCTATTTTATTTACCTTCATAAAGGAAAAATAAGTGTTGACACAAATATGAGTGCACCTGAGCAGTGAAAAATTGATACAGCTGTTAACAAGTATGAGTGCACCTGAGCAGTGAAAAATTGATACAGCTGTTAACAAGTAGCTGCCCAGATTGCAGTCCTAATCCTGATCGTTTGTCTGATAACCAAGAAGAAATGGTGTGCTGTTCCTGTGGTGCTAGCAGCTTCCTTTCAGGCTGAGGCCAGCCTGCAGCTGTTGCAGGACACTGTTCCCTGAACCAGGTGTGCTGTCTTTCCTATTTAGGGCTTTATATGTCTGTATACTTCATAAAACGTTACAAACTTCCCTAAATAGTTTGCAGAAAAAAACACAAAATAACCTGGCAAAGATTACCACAGATTCACCTATATCTACTAATAACTTTTGAAGATTTTTTCTTTCTTTATATAGTTTATATCCATTTGTACATATATCTGCACAATATATGTGATCACAGCAAAATTCTGTTTTAGTTTCTCCTTTGCTTTACTAGTATGTGACATTCTATATAGTTTACTTTGAACCCGCAGTCACTTTTTCATCCAACACCTGTCAAATACCAGGCTACATACTAAGAGATTTAATGAAATGAAGCAAAACTCCTGCCTGAAGTATTTTACAGTCAAGGAGGAAGAAATACAATTTTAAAATAACCACAATGCAATCTGCTGGGCAAGAATAAAGGAGGAATACAGATAGATTATTCCTTCAGACACTGATGTACTTTCTACTGGATGTCAGGGAAGACTTCCCAAGAGGCACTTGGGCACTAGGGTTATTTTATGGCAATTCATTTGCATTTCTTCAATTTATACTTGTAATTCTTGCTTCTGTGGGTCTATCCTAAGTGATAAGCATGGAGTCAAGGAGCATGGATGGTGGAAAGGTAGGCAGAAATAGGGTCTCTGATAGCCCTTCTTCCTCTTTAAAGAGTGATCACAAACCCCTCGCCCACTGCAGACCATAAGACTTCTAAATCGGTCATTTAAGAGAGAACTTGAAATGTGCTTTACTGAAGTTAAAACAGCAATGTCTGAGTACTAATCCCTTGGCAAATTAGGAAGTATTAATTCATTACATTCAACCTAAATTGGAACAGACCTAAAGTACTTGTTCTGTAAACTATGATTAAGAATAATCTTTGAGCCACTCACAGACATTCTCTGCATATGACCAGTTGTGGAACTCTAATAACCCCCTTCTGCTGCAAAAAAAAAAAAAAAAAAAAGCTTCTTTGATGAGTGGTGACTGGAATACTTGCCTGTAAATTTAAGGGTCCATATTTTGCACATGGTAAGAAATTACATTAGTCTAGAGATGTGACATTCTTGGGGCTTTCTCTAAGATCTGTGACCTCTCCAACCCTGTGTATTTGTCTGTTTACGCTACCAAACAAGTTTCCTTCCATTAAGTGGCCTGTTAGTACAATTAGGCAGCTGTTGATCACCCCCAAGACAAAATGCTGCTACTGTCCCAATAAAATTTGCTGTACTGGTCTTGATGTGGTCATTAGGCCTTAAAGCTGGGATTAGGCCATAGATTGATGTTCTCCCTTAGCAGCTTGTGTAGTGCTCTCCAAAACTATGAGAGCGTGCCTTCAGGGAAGGTGACTTCCAGGTTACTTCCAGGTTACTTCGAGCGAGGGGTAGAGAGAACACTGTTGCATCTCTCATTTCTCATCAATGCTCCCTCATGCCTTGAACACAAAAGAACACAACTGGCCAAAGCCTAAAGAATAAGAATCTGCAGAGCTCTGGTCCTTGGGCAAGACTCCTATGCTAAATGTCACCCACTAAGGTCTCAGGGACCATTGTGGAAGAGGGGGCAGAAAGATCATAAGAACCAGTGAGGAGGGAAGTGAGATATGGAAATAGAGTCCAGTAGGCTCCTGGGACCCTGCTCATATGAACCCAAAACAATGGTGTCAGCATGCACAAGACCCATGCAAACTCAAGCAGACAAAAACTCAACACAGAGCTTTGGAAATGGGCAGCAGGCCCCAACCTTAGCCAAAAAACTATTGGCAGCTGATGACTGCTGGGTAAGGAAGAGCTGATTTTCTTAAAGGGAGGAACTCTAGATAGGCTTACTAGACCGCAGTGGATGAAAACACACTGAGAGATGTTTGTGGACACTAACTTGACTCATTAGGCCTTAACACAAATGACAGGATGCATGAACTCCACTGGAAGGGTCTATGGGAGGGTCCCAAGGGGGAAGAAGTTATAAGGAAGATTAAGATGCTCTGCATGAAACACAAAAATTTAATTAAAAATTTATCCAAAAATCAATAATTTTTTTTAATTACAGATTCTGTCATGGGCTGGAGTAAATAAAAATATTCTTAGGGTGATTTCTATCCTCTGTTTCCTTCAGCCTCAAATGTAGGTGTCCATTTGATTTTAGGCTAATTCCAAACATTATAGAATTAATTAATTGTTAGATACGGCATATCAACACAGGGGAGAAAAATCGCATACCCCACAGAGAATAAAATAAAATGAAAATTCAATATCCCCCCAAAAAAGGAATAATCTTTGTGGGCTGCACCTCTAAGACCCACACGCTGGAGAATTTCTGAGTTCCAAAGCCAACAAGAGCTACATAGTAAGACCCTATGTCAGAATAAAATAGACACAAAAATGTGGGGAAAAAGAAATCATTTTAGGGACAGAAGTTGTAGAACTCAGGAGAAGAGACCCTCCGCCACCACCAGGACTCTTCAAAACACCGTATTCAAGGAAGTAATCCTGAACCATGACTCAGCAGCCACTCCGAGCTTTAACCAAGATTAAAGCTGTTTTTTTGCTGTGCCATGGAAACGTATGAATCTATAATGTTGAGCGACGTCTGGGCCACGAGCGGGTGGGCAGCATAGGCCTGGTGGCCTTGGTGGGCGGTGGTGGCAACACCAAGTTCTCGGAGATCTCAGTGCGTCTGGGACGATGCCTGAGAAGACAAGGGAATGAAATTCAGCTCCACCAAGGCAGTACATGCGTCATGACAAGGTGGCGCTCGTGCTGCGGAACTGTATCTGTGAACTTCTTCCTGGACAATCCTTGAGAGCTGTTCGAGCTTGACACTCGCAAATCCAGGGGGCTGTGGACCTCTGCCCCAGCCTGGAGAAGCAACTGCTTGTGTGCCCTGGACACAGTGTGGAAGTCTGCAACTTGTGGACCTGGCAGGCACAAGGCTTCATCTGCTCCATTCACAGTCAATGCAAAACAGAGTGATGCAGCCTGTGTGCTTCTGAACCAGCCAAGCACAGCAGTGGCCTCAACCCGAGAAGGTACCCTTCTGTGGGTGTGTGTGTGTGTGTGTGCAAGTATTGCATGCATGTATGTAAGTGCACCCATGTCGTGCAATGCCCTCGCAGTACAGAAGAAGGCATCAAATTCCCTTTGAACTGGGGTTGTTAATTGCCCTGTGGGTGCTGGGATTCGAACCTGGGTCTTTTGTAGGAATCGCCAGTGCTCTTTACCGCTGAACTATCTCTCCAGCCCACCACAACGGTACCCCTATTCATCTTTTTTGACTCCAACTCCAGGGAAGAACTGGTGGAGCTGCGTAGAGGCACTGACCCTGCCAACCCTATATGCCCTATATGGCGCAAACTTTAGCACGACTCCTCCACCCCCAGCCCCACTCTGTGCTTCCAATGGCAAGGGCACTTTCCATATCTTCGCTCTCAAGCCACCTCTCGCTGGCTTGCAGAGGTGGGGCCTATGATTGGGCAGTATGTGAACTCTCAGTGGAGCCTAGCCAGCTTTACAGTGCCTCCCGAGTCGGATCTGCGTCTGCAGCGGCGATACTTCAAGACATCAGCTCTGCAATTGCCATTTGCACTGATGGGACCTTCCATAAATATGTCTTCCCTCCTGAGGGAAACTGCAACAGAGACGTGTTCTACGTGTATCTTGACATCTTTGAACGTCTGTGACGACTGACTTTTTAAGACCCTACTTGCTTTGCTAGGAATCTGCAGTAGCAGATTGCAGAGCTGAGCGTTGGAGGTGGTGAACCAGGCAGCGTGCATTAAGGAAACCTCCAACTCTTCGTGCAAGAACTGTATCTAAGCAGACAGCTCACTTCCGCCAAGCACTGTTTTGCGCTCAATGCCAGGAACATTCCCTGAGCCACCTAGTCTAGTAAAGATTCCCAAAGACCGGAGGGAAGTGCCTTAGTCCAACCTGGGGATTTGAAAAAGTTTACCAGGAAGTGGTCTCTGCTGTCATATATATGAATAAAAGGTCTTTAAATGGGAAAAAAGAATTTTTTCTGGGGCTGGAGAGATAGCTCAGCAGTAAAGAACATGTTCTGCTTCATTCGTCGTTTTTGACACCCTTTCCAAGAGAAAAACTAGGGAGCTGTGCAGACGCTCTGCCACCCTACATGGCATTAACTTCAGTACCCAAGTTTGGTTCCCAAAAACCACATCAGGTATCTCACTACTACCTATAACTCTAGCTCCTGGGACTCCACCCTCTTCTGACCTCCACAGGCACACCACACACACACACACACACACACACACACACACACACACATGCACACGCGCACACGTGCACACACACACATAAAAATTTTAGAATAAATATATTTTTTAAAAGAATAGTTTATAAACAAAGATCATCAAGTGATATTTTCTAATCATTCAAAATTCAGATAATTAAGGGACTTGGCTAGAACACTATCATACTCTGTGGTTTTTATTTGCATGGACCAATTTTCTCAGTCCTTCTGTCTATGAAAATGAAAAGCAGTTATACTATTGGTGCTTGATTCTGTTCCAGTCTAGGAATAAGTTATTTCTGATAATAGACATTTTGTTCCACTTCAACTCAAGATCCTCCATCCCTTCCCACTCAAGAAAGTCTAGCTTTATATACTTCCACAAATTTATACTCCTCCAGAAAACATGATGAGAAACATTTCATTCTGTCTCAAAGGGACTGTGCATGGGGAATTAGCATGAGGGCTGCTATCCTCAGGAAGACCTTCTTTGAGGTTGGCGTTGGCTCATGTTCTGGAAGTTGAATTGCCAAAAATGTTCCCAGGATTCTCTTAACTAATAAAAGTGGCTCGCTGTGCCTACTCTATTTCTGCAAACTGTAGTTTATGTTGAATTCCTGTTTTACTTCTGAGAACCAGGAATTTTGGCAGAGGCAGAGGTTGATTATGAAAGCAGTCCTCAGTAAAAATAAATAAACAAGGACACATGTATGCATACCCTGGGCATGGAGGCTCTAGTGAACTTTGTGGCAGACATTTCACATTTGTCATAATTCTATGCCAGGAAACTGAGTCCTGTATGACTCTGTGAGGGACTTCTGGAAGTGTCGTCTGATTTCTCTGGACTTAATCCTTGTATCTTTCTTCTTTGATTTTGCTTATTATCTTCTTGCTTCAATAAATGTTAGAAAAGGTTATGACTTTTGTGGAGTGCTCTGAGACTTCATCATGAATCTCTGAAGATAAGAATACTGCTGAGGACCCCTACACAGAAAGAAGTAGGAAAAGATATCTCTTACTATAGCCTAGACTGCCCATAACAGTAAAAAAGGAATATTAGGATTAAAATTAATATCTGAATGAATTCTGGAAAGTAAAATTAAATACCAATGCTCATAAAACCAAAGGAATGGCCCCCAAAGACAACTCTTGCTAGGTCACAAAGTGTCAATGTTTGATTGTCATGGAGTGACTCAAATAGGTTTTCTAAACGAGGAACCATTGAGTGTTATCTTGTGTCCTTTAGAGATAGCCTTCCTTCTCTACAGAAGAAATTCAACTTCTGCAGAGTCTACCCAAAAGCAAAAGTAATGCAAGGTATGTATTTTTAAATGCTGGTTTTTCTCTTGGATGTTGTTGAAGTTATTTGCTCTCTTGAATATTTTACCATGAACTCTATAGGTAGGTATATATGTGTATGTATGTATGTGCATATTTTCTTGTGTATATGTATGCACATATGTGTATGTATAATTGTGTAAATGTTTATGTGTATATATATATATATATATATATATATATATATATATATTTGCATTAGTATGTGCATGCACTCCAAAGATTCAGGAATGGGAATTTACAGAAATCCAATGAATAAGTAAAAAATGGAATGATTATGAAAACAATCTGGGCATAATGAAATCTATGTTGTGTTTTACAAACAAACACAGACATTCCAAAAACAATGCCAGAGCCGAAAGCAGTTGACTGCCTACATGGAATGTTTCCACTTGCATTATGTCATAATATCAATGCATCTTGTTTCATGTACATGCTAATATAAAATATTCAGCTTTGAGTTGGCACATGTGGACAAAACATCTGTGATTACTGTGACAGCCCATGTTTTTGCTGTTTCAGACCACACTGCTTCGTTCTTAGGTGACTATTTCTGGAAAAACTTGTATTTCAAAAAACTGTAACTGGTAGAGGGGCTGAGAGTGGAATGATAGCTCAGTCAGCAAAGTCCTTGCAATGGGTTTGATACCTAACACCCATATTTTAAAAAAATAACAGTGTTAGAGAGCAGAGACACACAGATCCTCCAGGTGGCTCTCATTTCGAGCCAGCCCAGCCTATTTGGCAAACTCCAAGAGAGTCAGGAGACACTGACGCAACAAATAAGTTGGATGACTCCTGACACCTGAAATTGACCTCTGGTCTCCATACATCAATGCGTACATGGGCATGTGCACACACACATACACACACACACAACACACACACACACATACACACACACTTTAAATAAATAACAAAAAAAACCTTAAATACACATGACCTGGAATAAAATACTATTGTTTTAGTGACAGAGTTCTTCCATGATGATAAAACATTTGGCATTTACTATGATTCTAAAATGATTCCACTTATGAAGAAATTTCAACTATACTTAAAATTTATTTATAAACAGGAGAATGTCATTTGACATATTTTCACTTTTAAAATCTATATTATAGCTATGTTAAAAAGCAATAAACTGGGAGCGTGAAGAGATGGCTCAGTGGTTAAGAGCACTGACTGCTCTTGCAGAGTACCCAGGTTTGAGTCCCAGCACCCGTGTGGCAGCTAACAACTGTCAGTAGTAATTCCAGTTCCAGGGGATCCAACACCTTTTTCTGATCTCTGAGGGCATTGCACGATATATGTACACTTACATGCATGTAGGCAATACATTCATACACATAAAATATTGTTCTAAAAGCAATAAACTGAGCACCCCAGATCTCTGGACTACCTTCTTCGTCCAGACCCCACCCACTACGTCCTGATTCCCCATACTCAAACCACTCCATTTTTCAGACTGATTTGTTAGAGCCTTCATGGGCTGTTCCCATGACCACCTTGCTTCTGCCTGGCCTAGACAAGCTATCTGCACTGACTGTCCTGTCCCCCAGCCTGCCTTGGATTCCTGTAAGCAGATTTCTTCCCTGGTAAGTCTGATCCCTCCCACTGCATCTTCACTCTCCTTCCATCTGGGCAACTCCCTTCTTCCCTGCCCCACATCCTGTTCTCCTTCTGTCCTTGGGCACAGGTCTACACTTGCTCTTAGCACCCCAGATTTATGGACTACCCTCTTAGTCCAGACCAGCCCACTGTGTCCTGATCCCCTGTACTCAGACAAGCTCAATTTTTCAGTCTAGTTTGTTAAGCTTTCAGAGGCTGTCCCAACCACCTTGCCTTTGATTTCCTGAGACCAGCCTTCTACCCTGGCAGTCCCCACTTCCAACTTGCCTTCAGTTCTGGAGACCAGTCTTCTTCTCTTCTAAATCTGATCCTGCCGACTGCATCTCCACTCCATTACCTCCCCAGCAACTCCAAACTCCCTCACCACACCCTGTTCTCCTTCTGTCCTTGGGGACTCACACACTTTTATTCTTAGTCCCCCATATTTCTGAACTACCCTCTTAACCTCCACCAGGCTCTGAGCTGTCCAAATCAGACCATATCTTTCCCACTGCATTGCTACCATTTGCAGCCCTTCCCACTGCTACCAGGCTAGGCTTCTGTACCCTTTAGTAGGGTCCCAGAACTTTGCAGACTGCTTGGTTTCAAACTGTGCCTAGCAATCTTCCAATATTGTGCTGTACCCACTGGCTAAAGGGGTCCAGACCTTAAGAGAGAGCCTCAGACCATCTAATCTCCCTTGACTTGTGCCTCCAAGAGAACTCCTGAACAGGTGGACTACAGTCATCTGGTCCCACCAATATAAAATCAAAAGAGGAGAATCTGAAGCTTTGACCAACCAGTTTCTCATGACTAATAAGAAAACAGCCAAGTCACATCAGGACACAAACAGAATCAGACTTCAACTCAACAAAGGAAGGCTTGAGTCTAACAACAGATTCACAGTCAACTAAAGAAATCCACATCCCAAGATCACAATGAAAAAAATAACAATATGAAAAACCAAATAATATGTCACCACCAAACATCACCAGTCCTATAGAAGAGTTCTACAATGAGAACCCCATAGTGAATAACCAGGACACTGAGTTTGAAAGAACACTCATAAACATGATCAAAGAATTCAATGAATTTAAAGAACACAAACAAACAAATCAAGGACCTAAAAGAAGATAGGGATAAACTTATGACTGAATACAAAAAAAAGTTAGAAATATTGAAGAAAACTCAGGTTGAAATGAAGAAAGTAATGAAAAACTCAATTAGCCAATTTAAAATAACAGGAAAAAGCCTCACCAACAGAATGAATGAAATGGAAAATAGAATATTAAGACTGGACAACAAAGTTGAAGAATTGGAGCACTCAGGCAAGGATTATGAAAAAAATTTAAAATACAGGAATGGAATATGCAGGAAATGTGGGACACCATGAAAAGACCATATCATATGTACATATCATAGGTATAGAAGGAGAAGAATCTCAGGATAATGGTATTGATCAGATCTTCAATAATATTGTATACAAAAATTTCCACTGATTAAGGAACCACATGTACATACAAATACAAGAAGCACGTAAAATACCAAATACACAAAAGCAAACAAACAAACAAACAAACAAAAACTCCCCATGGGCATATCAGATTCAAAACTTTAAGTATAGAGAACAAAGAAAGAATGCTGAAAACTGCAAAAGAAAAACAGGTAATATATAAAGGAAAACCCATCAGAATTACAGCTGAATTCTCAATACAAATTATGAAAGCCAGAAGAGCCTGGACCAACCAAAGTATTCCCAGTTTTAAATGACCACATATGCCACTCCAGAAGACTTTACACGCAAAAAAATCTCTATTATAGTTGCAGCAGAAAAAAAATCTTCCACAGCATGCATAGTCAGAAATAATTTATGTACAGAAAACTAGCCTGTCAGAGAATACTTGAAGAAATACAAAGAGCTGAAGAAAGGAACAACTATATATATAAGGGGCAACAGAAAGAAACTAAATGAAGATATAGCTGTGGAACCACAAAATTAGACCAAGAATGCCAACAGAAAAAAATGATGGGAAGCAATACACATCTTTCATTAATAACTTTGAATATCAATGGACTGAACTCCCCAGTCAAAAGACTCAGGCTAGTTGAATGGATCAGGGAACAAAATTCATCTTTTTTTGTGTCTCTAAGAAACCAATCTCGTCTTCAAGGACAGGAACTACCTTAAGGTAAAAGGATGGGAAAAATATAGATGTAAATGGGACTAAGAAACAAGCAGGAGTTGCCATTCTAACATCTTCAAAGTAGACTTTAAACTAAAACTACTCAGAAGAGATAAAGAGGGCCATTTCATTCTGACAAAAGGAACAATTAACCAAGAAGATATAACAATCATGAACATATATGCACCAAACTCTAGTGCATTCAACTACATGAAAATAAAACTACAGGACTGTAAGACACACATTAATCCCAACTCACTAATAGTAGGGAACTTCAGTGTCCCACAGTCTCCATTAGACAGGTCAACTTGACAGAGAACAAACAGAGAGACATCTGAATTAAACAATACCATACATCAAATGAATCTAACAGACATCTATTGAACATTCCAATAAAAAACCAAAGATGCACAGTCTATTCAGCACCTCTTAGAACTTTCTCCAAAACTGACCCCATACTAGGTCACAAAACAAACCATGACAAACATCAAAAATTGAAATAATTCCATGCATTCTATCAAACTACACTGCATTAAAGCTTAAAATCAACATTGGAAGAAGTCCTGGTACTGTCACGAAGTCACAGAAATTAAACAACACACTCCCTAATGATGAATGGGTAAAAGGAGAAATGAAGAAAGAAATAAAATTATTGCTGGCATTAAACAAATAAAACAATACAACTACAAAATCTCTGGAACACTTTAAAAGCAATCCTCAGAGAGAAATATAAACTATAAAATGCTGAATGACTAAATTTTAAATAATCAGAAAGGGAACAAATAAATGAATTAACATTTCAGCACAAGGAGTTTGAAAGGCAACAACAAATAAGACTTAAACCCAGAACAGAAGAAGAAATAACAAAAATCATAGGAGAAATTAATGAAATAAAAATAAAGAAAATAATACAAAGAATCAATGAATCCAAGACTTGGGTCTTCAAAAGTATAAACAAGATAGATAGACCCTTGGCAAAATTAACCAAAAGAAAGAAAAAGCAACTCCAAAACTGTTGGGGTCCCTGTGCTTGGGGCCAGGCCGAGGGGGATGAAAGGGGATAAGTAGTGTGGAATCAACAAACAGACATTGAGAGCCAAGTGAAAAGCAGGCAGTGGGCGAGCTGCTGCAAACTCGGTTTATTCAAGAAAATGCACAGTTATATGAGTCTGGTTAGCCAATTGCCTTATGGGGTGTTTCCCTGACTGCAGCCAATAGTACTCTGTCCTCAGGTAGATCATCTTGGTGCAGGTTCTTTCCAGATGCTGGGCAGAAGCTGGTGTCATGCCTAGCCAGAGTGGAGCACCACATCCACAGGAGCTATTCCCTTATTTCTCATAGCAGGTAGCCTGGCTAAGGCCCATCATATGCCATACACAAAGCAACAAAATCATAAATGAAGAGGAAAACATCACAACAGACAACACAAAGATCCAGAACATTATAAGGGAATACTTTAAAAACCTATGTGCTATTAAATTTGAAAACTTTAAAGAAATAAATGTATATGTAAAATCATGGGAATGACCAAAGATGAACCAAGAAGAGATCAACAGCTTAAGCAAACAGGTAACCTAGAAGGAAATTGAAACAGTAATACAAAACCTCCCAACTAAAAAATGCCCATGCCTAGATGGATTCACAACAGAATTTTACCATATATTCAAAGCAGATTTATACCCAATACTGCTTAAATCATTCAAAAAGTAGAGGGAGAACCCCAAAATTCCTTCTATGAAGCCAGCATCACTCTAATACTGAAACCAGGTAAAGATACAACCAAAAAATAAATACAGACCCATATCTTTAATGAACAGAAATGCAAAAATTCTCAGGAAAATACTTGCAAACCACATACAGATACACATCAAAAAGATAATCTACCATGATCACATTGGCTTTATTCCAGAGAATATATATAAATCAATAAATGTCATGAAGCAAATAAATGGACTCAAAGGAAAATAACATGGTCATCTCAAAAGATGCAGAGAAGACCTTTGGACAAAATTAACATGCAGTTATGTTAAAAGTCCTAGAGAGAATTGAACTGGAGGGAACATACCTCAACATAATTAAAGCTATATACAAATACCCACAGCCAATGTCATTCTAAATGGAGAAAAACTGGAAGCATTCCCATTAAAATCAGGACTCAGCCAAGGCTGTCCACTATCTCCACTCCTTTTTGAAATAGTGCTTGAAACTCTTGCTAAAACAAGAGAAGGAAGTTAAAGGAGTACTCAGAGGAAAAGAAGAGGTCAAATTATCCCTTTCTGCAGACATGATATTATGACTAAAAGATGCCAAAACTTCCACCAGAAAACTCCTAGAAATGATTAACACTTTCAGTAAAGTTAAAGCTTACAAAATTAAACTACAAAAAATCAGTAGCCTTTCTATATACCAATAACAAGGAATTGGAGAAAGAGTGCATGGAAACCCTCCCATTCACAATAGACACAAAAAAAAATTCTCATAATAAACCTGACAAAAGACATTAAAGCACTTTATAATTAAAATTTTAAATCTTTAAAGAAAGACAATGATAAGGACACCAGAAAATGGAAGGACCTCTCATGCTCATGGATTGGAAAAATGAATATTCTGAAAATGACCATTCTACCAAGAACAATATATAGATTCAATGCAATCCCTATCAAAATCCCCATGACATTCTTTATACAATTAGAAAAAAAATCCTAAAAATTATGGAAGTACAGATAGCCAAAGCAACCCTGTGCACAAAGAGCAATGCAGGTGGGATTACTATGCCAGATTTCAAACTACATTACATAGCTATAGTCTTAAAAACAGCATGGTACTGTCTCAAAAATATATGTATAGACAAATGGAATATAATTGAAGACTCAAACATGAGTACATGCAATTTCAGCCACCTGATATTTGACAAAGGGGCCAAGAACACTCACTGGAGAAAAGATAGCATCTTCAGCAAATGGTGCTGGCAAAACTGGATCTCAACCTGGATAAAAAAGAAGCTAGACCCTTATCTTTCACCTTCTACAAAAGTCAAGTTCAAATGGATCAAAGACCTCAGAGTGAAACCTGAAACTCTGAAACTGTTAAAAGAAAATGTCAGCAGTAATTTACAAGATATAGGTATAGGAAAGGACTTTCTAAACCAGACAGCAGTTTCTCAGGAATTAAGATAAATAACCAACAAGTGGGACCTCATTAAACTAAAAATCTTCTGTACAGCAAAAGAAACAACCAAGGAAGTGAAGAGAAAACCCACAGAATGGAAGAAAATCTTCACCAGTGACACATCTGACAGAGGTTTAACATCCAGAATATATAAAGAACTCAAAAAACAAAGAATCAAGAAAATAAGTGACTCAAAAGATGGGCTAAGGATCAGAGCAGAGAGCTCTCAAAAGAAATAAAAATGGCTGAAAAGCATCTTAAACAGTGTTCAACATTGTTAATAATTATGGAAATGCAAATTAAAACCACTTTAAGATTTCATCTTATTCCAGTAAGACTGACTAAGATCAAGAGAACAAATGATACCAAATGCTGGAGAGGGTATGGGGAAAGAGGAATGTTCATTCACTGCTGGTGAGATTATAAACTCGTGCAACCTCTATGGAAAGCAGTGTGGAGAACTTGTAAAAAACTAAAAGAGAATCTTCCATTTGTTCTGGTTATACAACTCTTTGGCATATACCCAGAGGACTCATCCTATTGCAGAGGTACTTGTCCATCCATGTTTGTTGCCACACTTTCCACAATAGCTATGGGATGGAAGCAATCTGAGTGTCCTGCAACTGATGAGTGGATAATGAAAATGTGCTACATTTACACAATGGAGTTTGTACTCAGCAGTAAATAAAGACGAGATCATGACATTTGCAGGTAACTGGATGGACCTAGAAACTGTTATGTAAGTGAAGTAAAAACAGACTCTGAAAAACATACGACATACATTCTCCCTCATTTATGGGTCCTAGCACCAAATTCTTATATGTGAATACGTATCTTGGTGTAACTGCAGGGACCAGGAAGTCAGAGAGGAACCAGGGATGTAAAGGGAAAGGGATCTGAGAGAGAATAGTAGTGGACAGGTGTTACTAAAGGGAGGAAGGAGGGAGGACTATACAAGGAACTATGGGGATAAAGGGAAAGAAGGAGTCGAGAGAGGTGGGGCCTTAGGAGACTGGTGTTATCGAGGAAGAAATGGGGAAAATGGGAGAGAGAAATTATGCCTAGCTAGTGTAAAAGACCAGAGAGAATCATATTAATCTAACAGCCTAATGACAGATTCCACATACAATATCTCTGCACTAGTCTATGTGCATACAAGAAGGCTACATAACAAGAAACCATGCCAGACAGTGAAAACCTTCCTTTGAGTTGTTATCCAGGGTGGTCCAAGAGACTTGCAAAATTATACAGGCTATCATCACAGCCTGTGATTGCCTCCCAAATCTTGAAGGTAAGATCCTATTGCTGAAAACTGAACATACTTTGGACACTGGAATTAGAGCAATAGAGCTGGAACTGACTTGGAAGCCACTTCCCCTGAAGGCTAGCTCTCATATCTCTGGAGAGCACTATTCAAGCATCTAAGGAAACCATCAATTGATAGCCCCAACACCAGCTTCATGACCAAATAACCACATTGATGACTGGCACAGCATTAGACACTGGTGGAGTACTGGCACTTTTAACTTGGGGACAATCAGTAGCTACCTAATTGGTCTTAAGGATCACACAGTGTAAGAAAACTCACGTATGGTACTATAATCATAGCCAAATTCATATGGCTTAAGAGGTCATAGAGCTTAGAGAAATCCCCAAGGTTGTCACATCCCTAAGCCAATATAAGTTCTTATTAAGTACAAAATATGTATCTTTATATTTCCAGTCAGGTATCTCAGTCACCACTTATCAAAGAAGCTTCTTTTGCACCAGATGGGGACTGCTACAGAGTATCACAACTCTGTTGTAGACGTTGTCTGTGAATGCCCAAGTCTAAGAGGCATATCTACAATGCAACCTCTATACCTAAGGCTCATGCAACACAGAACAAGGGGTAAAGAGGACACTAATGAACATCTCAGTTCTTATTAATGAAGTTCCTTCATGCCTCAGAGAGTCAGTAACACAAAAGGTCACAAATGACCAAAGCATGGAAATTAGGAGTCTGCAGAGATTTGGGTCGCTGGACAGGACTCCTATATTAAGTTTCTCTCACCCAGGCCTCAGAGACCATTACAGTACAGGGGTTGGAAAGATTCTAAAAGCCAGTGAGGAGAAGTGTGACCATATGGAAAAGAATCCTACAAGCTCCTGGGACTTTGCTCATATGAACCTACAGCAATAGTGTTGGCATGCCGAAGATCCATGCAAACTCAAGCAGCAAAACTCACTATGGGACTGGAGAAATGGGCAGCAGACCCCAAACTTTGGCGAAGAATTATTGGCATCTTATTACTGTTGGGTGAGGAAGAGTTAATCTTCTTAAAGCAAGGGACTCTGAATGGTTTGACTAGACCTCAGTGGATGAACTTGCACTGAGGAACATTTGTGGTCACTACCTTGATGCAATAGACCTCATCAAGGATGAAAGAATGTATGGATTCCAGTTGGGGGGCTGTGGAAGGGTGTCAGTGGAGAAGGACCTATAAAGATGGTCAATATTTGATTGAGATGTTCTGTATGAAGTACATAATTATTCAAATAAATAAAAATTTTAGAACAATAAACTGTATCACATTTGTCCTTCAAAAAATCATTATTTTGTAATTGATGACCATATGTACATTCTGCCTAACTCTCAATGACTATACCTTCAGTGCAAATAGACTCCCAGTCTTTGCTGTTATCCAATGTCAAGGATATGTGTGGATGCCCTCTAGAGGCAAGACAGAAGGGCATCTTTCATGTGCCCTACATTCTTGCAAGTTTAAGGTTTTTTGTTGGTTTTTGTTCTTCTTGTTTTTCATCAATAGAATACTTATTTTAATTAAATATGCCAAATGAACCTGACACATTAGGACATTTAGACATACTAGCTACTGAAAAATCTCACATTCCCACTCCCCTACCCTGTTAGTTGCATCTGAGCTTTGTAGAAACACTTTAAATTTAGAGTTTAAATGTGTTCAAGACAAAATAAAAGCTAACACTTTTCAAAGACCATATAAAAATAAAATTGTATAAATATTAATACTCTGTACAATCATTTCAAATATATTGTATTGAATTTTGTGTGTTTCACGCAATACATTCTATTCATGCTTAGACCCCTTCTCTGTCTGCACCCTCCCATAGCACCCTCCACAGGATGCCAAGCATTCTGTCATATATGTTAAGGCCTATCAAGTCAACTTTGTATGTTCCAATGTCCCTCGGTGTGAGTTCATCCACCGGAGCCTGTTCAGTCTACCTAGCATTTTTGAAATGTTTTTTCTTGGTCTATTATTTTGTTTGTTTGTTAGAATGATTAGCTCTAGGTAACTTTTCTGAATTGGTCTTCTTTTGCTTTTCAAACAAAAAAAAAAGCCCTTGTTTTCCCTTACTCAGATAATTTTAGAGCAAAACTATGCTAACCAACTTAATATCTTGAACAAGTCCCTCTATTTGGTGGGTTTATTCTCGTGTATGTATGTTACTAAATGGTATGCATCATATACAATTGGCCACCAGAAGCTAGCAGTGTGCAGCTACAACGTACCCTGCTGATAGTTTTTCCTCAGTGAGGCTTTAATGGTTGCTCATAACTCCCCCATGCCCACTCATGCTCCACAGTAGACCACCAACACCAGAAAAGCCCCTCACAGAAACATCTGGCCTTCTCTCAAATGTCTCAACATCTCTGGGAGCCTTCCTAACAAAGACTTAGTTCACCGCCATAGTGTTCACCCTCGGCCTCCATCTTGGATTCTAACATCCAGGAAGTTCCCTTTGGTGTCTCCCCCTGAATTGGTGTCATCAGTTTATTGACACAATTGTGTACATCCTTTCAGTAATAGTTTCTTTTTCATATCTAAGTCAACTTCTGTGATATCACCTTTTTCTTCATGACTGCTATTATGTTCAACTATTTACTATTAAATTTCTTAAATGAATAGTTCTTCCTAATTACCTCTATTTCCTTTCTACTCATTTTTTTTCTTGTTTGCAACGTCTTAATTTCTTTTAAATGATTGTCTTCAATGACTTGTCTAGTCACCAAATCTAATAGCTCTGGCTTCCGATTATTCTGACACTATATCTTGTGCATTCTGAAAAAAAGAGAATTTTCCTGCTTTTGTCATTCTCATATGGTTGGCAGCTCTTTCTCTGTTAAATACTCATCTCTGAGAACGTACTGACAGACTTGACTGTAGGTGGTACACGGATGCTGAGTTTAGCTCCCAATGACTGTCTTCAGTCCTGCCCTCTGCCTGAGTCCCAGGTCTGTAGCATCTACTGCAGTCACACTTTACAACTGACAAGCATGCACTCAGTCTGAGTTAGGTGAACACAAAGGCGAATACCTCATGAACTTCCAGATCAACATGTGAGAATGGAGTTGTAATTGTCTAAGCTGAGATTTCAACTAAAAATGTAGGATTTCTATAAGCTCTCTGCCACTTTTGTCAAAGAAAAGAATACAATTTTCTTTGTCTTAACCTTTATGACTTTCCATGACCTAAGTAACCTTTTAAAGGTGAGAGAGGAAAAAGTACTCCCATTTTTATAAAGCATTCTTTAATCTTCCATCAAAGAAATGAGATGCTGGAATAATTTTTATATAGTGATATCAACTTCAAAAATGCAATGCTGGGTCTGGAGAAATGGCTCAGCAGTTAAGAACACTGATTGCTCTTGCAGAGGACTGGGGTTTGGTTCTCAGCACCCACGTGGAAGCTAACAACCCATTATTACTCCAGTTTCAGAGGATCTGACACCCTCTTCTAGCCTCTGTACACAACACGCAGGTGCAGTTTCAGGCAAAGATATTCATACATATAAAATAAAAATAAGTCAAAAAACATTAAAAATGTAACGCATATTATTTTAAAGTGAGAAGCATACACTGCGGCAATAAAGCACACTGTGTGAAAAGACAGCCCTTAGCTGGAAGACTGTCCTTAGCTTTCGGCTGTTTCACTGTGGTATACCTAGGCAAAGAACCGTCTTTACACTATGGTGCTTCCGGGCAGAGTCATCTTATACTCCGGCCTGCCTGGACGAAGCGTTGTCTCCATTTGCCTGCTCGTGTTCCTTCATTTTGAGGATCATGCATTGCCTTCATTATTTGCAAAGGTGTAGCTATCGTTAGTGTGACTTCTTTCTCCTGTGACAATGCCAGCAGCCTGGGTTTATGAGCTCCTTTCCAGAATATGATCCTGCATTTTCTTGTGCCAAAAGCCCCAGGGATAGCAGCAGTTTTACATCGTTTTCAGCTTTGGGTTTTCTGGACCTCTAAGGAATTGTATCTTTGTTCTCTCTAATGTGAGGGGCAGAGTTGAGCTTTAAGTTTCCACCTGAATCTCTCTTTTTCTTTCTGGAAGGAAAGTGCATTCCCACTTGGCATCCGTCTTTAGCTTCCTGACACTGCTGGTCCCGTCTCAGTGATTCTAATTCTTTGCGTGCCCTGACTCAGGCCTGGGATGTCATATCATCTTCAGCATCTTCATGCTCTCATCTTTCCATTCTGCTTTCTTCTCTTCCCCTTCACCCTGAAACAGAAGGTCTCCATGCACGTTTCAGTAAAAAGGTTATCGGGAAGAGCCACATGCAATGTGGATACATTATTTTTCTCTCTGTGACATTTTTAATAAAATAATGCATTTTAAATTACCCTGGACAGGCAATCATCCTGTTTATCTAAGCTAGCATGGGATTCCAAAACTATATAAGAATTTGAGACATGGACAACATAACCTCATGTTACAAGATACTTATTTATGGGTGTCTTCGACTTGGTTCATCTTTCTTCACTTCCAGGGCTGGAGGAACTCAAATGCAGAGTTTAAGAGCTAACAGCCAAGGATTTAAAAATCTATGCTGATAGTTCCAGAAGAGAGTGAAAGAAGATACTAAAATAGGTAACTATGTTCATTTTTTTTTTTTCTCATAGGAACAGGATATAACATAGAAAAGCCAGAAACAGAGGCTAAGAGCACTGGCTGCTCTTGCAGAGAACTAAGGTTCGATTCCAAGCTCTCACATGACAGCTAACAACCATCCATAACTCCAATACCAGGGGACCCGACATCCTCTTCTGGCCTCTGCAGGCACTGCATGCATGTAGTATGCTTATATCCATGCAGGCAAAACACTCACACATAAAATAGAAATAAATATATTTCTTAAAGTCCAGAAAAAGTTAGGAAAAGTATGCATCTTTTAGGAATGGTGTCCATAAGAGGAGCTATGGCTGTGAGACTGAGGCCAATGTGTTCTACATACCAAGTTCCAGGCCAGCCAAGGCTACAAGGAGACCCTTGTCTCAAAAACAGGACAAACTCTGAGCTTGTTGAAGCCACTGCCTCTGGAGCCAAACACCTACCTGGGAATCTTCAATCAGTAGTTCACAAATTGTATGACCTTCAGTAATTAACCTCTCTGCCTCTGCAGGTTATCTGTAAAATTGGAATTATAAGACCTATCCCAGGGCAGTTATAAAAAGTAATTAAGTTAATGTCTAAGAAGTACTAAGTACCTGGTAAAAGCAGGTGTCTGCAGTATTCACTACTATCCTGACTAAAGGGCATGCATGATCGTGATGCTTTAAAGCAGAAGTTATAAGCATGAAGAAATTCACGTTCAAATGCTCTTAAAATTCAGTGGAATTAAACTGCTGTCCTTTGAATGTGTTCTCCAAAGTTCATGGGACAGAGGCTTAATCCTCAATGCATCCATTTTGAGAGATGGAACCTATAAGAGATGGTTAGGTCATGAGGGGTCTGCCATGGAAAGAGGTGTTTGATAAAAGGATGAGTTCCACCCCTTTCTTGCACATGTTCTCAGGAACATCTCCCTTCTGCCCTGGGATTAAGCAATAAGGAGCCCTTATGAGATGCAGGCTCCTGGACAGTGGGGGTCTCAGTATTCGGATCTGTAAGAAATAAATCCATGCTCTTCACAAATTATTCAATATTCAGTTACAGTTTCATAAAACAAAGATATTAGCCAAATACTTTTGTGTCCTTCACAAAAATATCCCTGGATTATATACAGAGCTTCTCAAACCTCTTTAGTTTTCAAAAGCATTTGTGTGCATTTTTAAGAAAAATAAAATCGTTGCAATTACAGTTTTCTAGTTAAGTGGCAAAAGAAGAGGACGGAAGGAAAGTCTTCTCCATGGTTGGAAGAGAAAGACATTAACCCTTCATTCTTAATCTTTCACTTGCAGGTGAAATTTGTCACCTGAACATTTGCTAACCCTTTTTACAGATGAGTTACTGAGACTCAGGTGAGTTAAGCATCTAATCAATGGTTAACATTAAAGTTTTATTAATTTTTATGTAGACAGTGGTAGGGAAGCCACTTTGTGTGGTTGAATTAAACTTTTCACTTTCTTGCGTTGTTAAAAGGCAGTACCTTTTTTCTCATTTCCAAGGAGAAATGAGAAAACTCCAGATAGCTTTTGTTTCAGTTAACACTCTTTTTTGCAAGAACCTTGGAAAGTCTTGACTACTTTCATTTAAAGAAGATTGCTCGTTAATTCTTTCAATACCACGACCATTTGCTGTCTTAAATCAGTCCTATGCTAGAAATGTTTAATTATTAACCGTAGTCAAGTTGATAATACTTTACCCTATTAGGAGTTTTCAAATGTTCTTACCATGAATTTTGATCAACTAAAATTTAATAAAGCAAAAGACTGAGGGGGTAAATCTTGTAGATAATTCCCTTCATGGATTTGATGGAAGCCTGAGGGGGACATGCGAAATAGAGAGCTCTGTGTGGTGATGTAGAGGAAGGGGAGGGCGTTGGGTACTTAAAACATGACATTCTTTGTCCCCTCATTTGTTATTTCAGTTTTAGGAGATCCTCTGCTTTTCAGTTTTGCTAACATGTAATGAGGTTGAGTTCAGTGACTGATTTATAGAATCAAAGCTCAAATGAAGCTCCTGATGACTCTCTTTTTTTAGTCTGGCATTTTATTGCATGACCAGTAACCTTGTCCTGTGCTGTTTTAATTCAGGCTCTTATCTCACAAAAACCATGGCTGTGGACAAAGTGAAAACATTTGTTTGGAACAAACAGTTTTGTCTTCTGCTCCAGTTTATGTGTGTGTGTGTGTGTGTGTGTGTGTGTGTGTGTGTGTGTGTGGTATTGTGGTGACTTCTATGACATTTTAAACACATTATTCTTTATAGACACCAGGCAGTTCAATTTGACAGTGGCTTTAATAACTTGCAGATACGCTTTGCATCATTCTAAGCTTAGGATAAAGCATCATCCTAACTTGGCAGATACTTTTACATCTTGAATAGATCTGGTCAAAGAATTGGGAAACTGAGGCTTATGCTTACAACTTAAAATATTTCACCTAAAATACTTGAAGGGTGCTTTCTAAAAATGTAATGATCTGTGAATCTAAAGTAAAAGGTAGAAAATTGGGTTCTACGTTATTTCATCTAGTTTGGAAGCACGTTAGATAACTTAATTATCCTTTGATGCACGCAAGTTAAAGAATAACAGTAGCAGCTTTAATTGTGTTGGAGATGGAGAGCCTGAACTGGGATCCAGAGAGAAACAGTGTGTCTCCAGCACTTTCTCTCTCACTCCCATGTCTAGGTCTGTGACTTCGTGGGGAAAGCCATGTATATCTCATGTGTGGGGCTGAATAGGAGATATTTACTTTGTTTTATCAGAGGCCAGGAAGGAGAAGAGTGGAAGAACATCCTCCTGAGCTGTGGAAAGTCCACTGTCTCCTTCCCAGGAGCTGTTGAAAGCAGAACACCTGTGAGGAACGGAGAACTCACATTCTAAACTCAGTTTGCATGACTATGACACAATATCTTTCTCCTTGAAATATTCTATCAAAGTTAAATTGAATAAAGGTTGAGTTAGGATTTGAATTAATAATTTTAGTGGTTGGTGGTTCCTTTCTCTGTTTTTTTCTTTGTTTTGTTTATTTCAATACATATTTTATTGTATTTCTGTGCATATCATATGAAACATATCAACAATCTTTATACCCACTTCTCCACCCACAAACCCCTACAGACCCCCTCCACAGGATTTCATGCCTTCTGTCATACATGTTAAGGTCTACTGAGTCAAGTTTGTGTACCTAGAAGTCCCTCTGTGCAAATCCATCCACTAGAATCTAGTCAGCCTATCTAGAGACACTTCCCTGAAGAAGATCAGCTTTTCCTCTCCCAGCAGTGATCAGCTGCCCATAGTTCTTCGGCTGAGGTTGGGACCTGTTGCCCATTTCCCCAGTTTATGCTGAGTTTTTGTCTGGGTTTGCATGGATCTTGAATATGCTGTAACCATTGCTATAAGTTTGTATGAGCAGGTTCACAGAGTCCTAGAAGACTCTTCCATTATGGTCATGCATCAACACTGGTTCTCACAATCTCTCCATGCCTCTTCTGCAATGGTCCCTGAGCCACGGGTGGGTGAGGTTTAAAATAGGAGTCCTGCTCCGGGACATGTACTCTACAGTTTCTTATTCCTTACACTTTGGTCAGTTGTGGATTTCTGTGTGTATCACACTCCATTGCATGAGGAAGCTTCACTGGTGGGAGTCTAGAGATGCATTAGTATTCTCTCTACCCCCTGTTCTCCATCTTACAAGCTTTAGAAGTTCCACTGTAGATGTGTCCCTTAGGACTGGGCATCTCTCAGGCACATATTCTTTGTGTATGACCAGTTGTGAAACTCTGTAATAGTCTCCATCTGTTGCAAAAAAAAGGAGTTTCTTTGATGTGTGGTGAATGGTATATTTGTCTGTAAAATAATATAAGGGTCCATATTTAGCATATAGCAAGAAATTACATTTGTCTAGGGCTATGACAGAGATAGATTTCTTGGTAATCCTTAACAATTTCTTTAAGCAGCCATATTGTCATAGGCATCTTTTTGTTGCTTACTGCCCTCTGTAAAAGAAACAGTAAATTTGTTTATGCGTCTCACTCCTTATGCACAGAATCTATTTAAAGAATGGTGTGTTTTAAAGAGGAAAAACCATTAAATATATATATCATAGTTTTGTGACTGACTCATGTGAAATAGAATTTATAGTCCTTGTTTTCGGAAATAGTGGTAGCCAAGCTGAGAAACACGAAGTGTGTGTTAGTGTTGCAGCTTTGCTGAGTGATGAGTACTGCTCCCCTACACAATTTGATTCTCGTGCCTTAAATGGCCAGTGTCCGACTCTGAGTGAGGTTGTTGAAATCAGAATTATGACTTAGGATGATGGGGAAAAATAACAAGACTAAGAAGGATAAGAAGCTAGTCCATCTGAATTGGACAATTGGGTATCCACAAATTCATTTTTCTCTCTGAAGAAAATAACAATTTGTTTTTCTATTTAGTTGTATTTTTAGTCTCTAAGTCAAAAATTCTCAGGGGACAGTTGTAGAAACAATGGTTGGTTCGGGCGGCCACCTAACTAATGTAGACTATTTAGCAACCTGAAATAAATATCTGACATTTTTGCCAAAGGTTTCTCTTGTAATACTGCAAATTCACTTTAGATGCATAACATATCAGAAGCATCATGGCATTATACATTATTTTAAATGCATTTAACAGATAATGTCCTGGGAACCTCCTTTGAAAAGGTGAAGGAAGAAGAATTCTAAGCCTATATGCCTTGTGTTTCTATTTGCAACTTAAAAGCATTTTTGATGCACTATTCAGAGAAATCATATGTAAACATCTTGACTGACTGAGTTCATAAAACAATAAACAGTTTTAATAAGGACTTAAACCCAAAGAGTCTTCCTTCAAAATCTTATAATTTACTTTGCCTACTGCTTTAAAATTCAAGCTTTATTAAATCTTTCCTAAACAGATGATTGGGAGGAATGACTCACTGCTTTGTGAAAAAATATACTAGGTACTGCTTTTGTAAGGCTGGTAAGAAAAGTGCTCACTGTCAGACTGTTTTTGTGACTGGATGGAGATGGTTCAGATTCAACATGTCTTGATCACTGATCCTTACGAAGCTTACTGCTCTGTGGTTTCTTTCTTTCTTCATTGTCTTTCATTTCATCTTCTCAACCACCTGGCTAGGCATTTTATTTCTTCACATCTCCTATATTGAATTTGTAATTTAAGTTATTCTATCATTTCTGTATACTTTTGTAAATTATAAAAATGAATGCCTAAAAAAGACAACAATATCGAATATAATTTTTTAAGTTTCTGACTTTCCCTTAGCTCCCTGTGACACTCTGAGAGGGGGGCCTGTATAAAATGTTCCTGGAAGTGCAGGTCTTGTGACAGGAAGCTTAGGTACATCCAGTACAGGCTGAAGTGAAGCCTGCATCTAGGTGAGGCTGGTCAAAGCCTACAGCAGAGACAACGATGACTGTAGGAAGAGGAGAAGCTGATGTCATTAGATATGCACAAGAGGTGTCTGACATGGTGTCCTTAAAGACTTTTATATGTATTCTGCACATTCATTTATGCAGCTCTTTTTTAAAAAAAAATCTATCACACATTGTTTTATTATATAAAAGAATAGGAAATGTGGCTAACAATTTTTAATGTCAGTGCTTATAGAGCTCATTCTTTTCTAACAGGCTTTTTAAAAGATATCCATTATGTTGACATATCACAACGTAGCAAAATACACTATTTTCTATTTTTTATTAATGAGCATTTATTTCTAAATCTTTCTGCTTTGTTTTTGGGGTTTTTGTGACTGCAAACATTTCTATAATAAATATCCTCAAATCTGTATGTTTCCTTGAGTTATTTGTATAGATTTATTTGATACATATGTTTATTTTATAGATTAGGTATAATTGGATATATATTTCATATATACATATATACAACCCTTTTATATGGCAGGTGCTTTCTTGTACTTTTGGATATAATGTTGCTTTTAATTATAATTTCCAATTATTTTTAAAATGTAAAAAACATAGACATGCTTCTTAAAAGATTTGTCTACCTTTTTAAACTCTTACTAATTAGAATGGAAAATCCCTCCAACTTTTATGGGTACTAAATTATCATACAAAAGTGAAATTGAATGTAATAGTGATACTTTTTAGTCTCTTTTCTTGCTTTATCACATTATCTAGGACTTCCGGAACATTTCTGAGCACTGTTGAAGATAGTGGAGATTTTGTGTTGTCTGTACCTTAATGAGATTATGACTATGATGTGCTAATTAAATGAACCACACTGGACTCAGTTTTTCTAAAGGTGAACTTCGTCATTCATCCTTACACTCTCCCTCTCAATAGTTAGTAAAACACCTATTTCTATCTCTGTATTTACATTAGTTATTTCAATCTTTTACACATGTACCAGTCTTATTAAAATAGTGTTACGCCGTCACTTAATTTGTATTCTTAATCAATTGTAAGACAGAATATATTCATGTGTTCCTTGAGCCACGTGCTTCCATGAATTGCCTACTTCTTTGGGGTTGGGATGACTATGAGTTGTTTACATAGAAATATTTTGTTTGTTATGCAAACATTACAATTATTTTCTCCAACAGTATTAGTTTGGGGGCTAGAGAGCTGAGCAGTTAGAAACGAATACTGCTCTTGCAGAGATCCAAGCTTAATTGCCAGCACCTACATCAGGCAGCTGTAACTGCTTGTAACTGCAGCCTCAGGGAATACCTCTACACAGACCTCTACACAGACACATACATATACACATAACTTCAAATAAAATAAATCTTTTTTGAATAATATCAGTTTAGAGATTCTGGAGAGACAAAAGGATCCACTACAGCCAGATGAAGTGGACAGGGAATAGGGTTACACAGCTTCTAGGAATACCAATCAGTCATCTTCAGTGGACACCATACAGTCAGAGGGTTTACAGTCAGGAGGAATGCCCACCTATCTCTGACCCTGATCTCATACAAATAACACTGTTGCCTATGCCTATTCTTTAATGTTAATAAAACCAGGACCTGATATCAGAGTGTTTACTACAGATGTTGTGAAATAGTGACTTTGTTTGCTAGAGGATCAAAACTGGCTCCCAAGCATCCCATTGCTGCTTGCTTAGGATACACTGGTGAGAAGTTTATATAATAGAATAAAAGAATGCCAGGAAATCATAAAAGTTTATTTTATTTGGGGAAGATGAGAGGACTACCAAAATGGAGAGTGTCCAGAGATCTTTGGACAGCCACTCTGTAATTCATTTCTTTCTTGCTTTGCAAAATACCTAACATTTTAAGGAGGAGCTATTTATTTTGATTCCTGCTTTCAGAGGATTCCACCAGTTTTGGACTAGTGCCTTTGCCTTTAGGTTACAGTGAGACAGAACATAAAAGAAAGGAGCATATGGAAGAGCAAAACCACTCACTCCATGATGGCTAGGAAGCAGACAGAGAAAAAGGACATCAGGCACAAAGCATAACCTTCAAAGCATACCCCGAGTAAGCCAAGTCTTCCGGGCCTCATCTCCTAATTACCATCACCTCCAAATAATGCAATTACAATGAGAATCCATCAATATACTAATCTAGTAATTAGGTCAAAACTTTCATGATCCCATCACTTCCCCAAAGCCACACCTCTGAACACTTCATTGAGGACAAAGCTTTTAACACGTAAATTGAGGAGAATGTTATGTACAAACCACACTCGCAAAAATAGACAGATTTTTTATTATGTGTAGTCTGTGATTTTGTATAAAGTCTGTCTTTTGTTTTCTTTATTCATAGTAGATATCAAACATTGGATGTTTATTTCATCTGGTATGTACTGATAGAGAACTTAATATTTGCCTATCACTGTGCTTTTTCATTCAGGTAAAATGGTTGGAGTTTTTTGTTTAATAGGGGGGATGATATTCATTAACTTATCATAGAATTAAATTTAGCATTGTAAAAGTGATTATCATGACAGAGGGATGGAGTGGTGCATTGAAAGCATTTTTGCAGATAAGTGACCTACTTAGAAAGGTCATTTGAGAGTGTGCTGATGAAGTAATACTTCATCTGAAATTTGGAAAATTATTGGACATTTGTTAATGAGGTATGTGAGTGAAAGAGGATGTGAAAATGTTTTAGGCAAAGCAAGTAACATTTTCAAAGACATGAGAACAGGGCCACACTCAACAAATGAGGGTCTGAAAGAACATTGTAATCTCATATAAAGTGAGGAGAAATGTAGCCCTGATTGGTGCTTAAAAACTTGACCAGACCACAAGGGCTTTGTTGTCAGTATAAGACTTTGTCCTGAGATATTGGAGAACTCTGAGTCTCAGGCTCCAGAGAAGAAAAGAGATTGAAAAGTCTAGGCTACTATGGATGGGCAAGTTCAGAGGAGACTGTAATTGTTCAAGAAAAGCATACCTAGCACTCAGCCAAAACGAAGTGCTTAAAAACAGTGTCTGACTTAGTGAAATAATGAAATGCCGAAGGAAACACTGACATATCTTGAAAGCAAAACAAAGGTATTTGAAGAACAGTCTGTAAAATTTGTGAGTAAACCCAATATAGAAAATACACAAGCAATTTGCTATAGATTAACAATGCATAAAATAAAAATTATTTCCATTACCTAAAAATAGTTAGTTATAACAAAGTATGCACCTAGGCAACTTATTTGGTTACTTCAGGTTATTCATTTTGATAATTTAACATGCCCATTGTCTGGCTAATGAGATTAGCCAGTGTTACCATGTAAACTGTTCAGTAAATCATCAATCTTAGATCATTGGGTTAAGTAGAATCTTCTCTAAGAAAATGTTCAGTGCCAACCAAATGTATTGCTAGCTATGTTGTTTAATAAGGTCATTTGTATAAAGGAAATAATCCATGAGCTTCAAGTTTACTTGTTAATGAGCTCTTGTTAAAGAAGAGATTTGGAGCTGCTTGAAACAGCATTACTCCAGCAGGAAGTCATAGCCAGCCTCAGGATCCAGTATGTGAGGATGTTGGAGGTTGACATTAAAGAACCAGAATATGCCTATAGCTTTTTGAATGCTGATAACATCTACAAATAGCCACTGAAGCACTCAAGTTTGGGAATAAATATAAATAAATAAGGAAGGTCCCTGGATAATCATGTTATATAACAGGAATAGAGAGAGAATCACGAAGTACCATGGACAGTGAGTGTAACAGGAGGATTAACTCTGCCTTAGCTAGGATCTAAGGGTTGGCTACATCAGGATGGTAAGGACTGAAGATCCCTTGAAGGACTTTGTGATGTAAATGCTCAATACAGGTACCCATAGGCAAACAGCTTTCCCAATGCTTTCTCTGAACTTCTCCCTGGACAAACTTAGAGGCCATTTATTATACTGTTGTGAAGCCCTGGGCTTCCTGCCAGTGTGGTGTGCCTACAGATCTCATACAGCTCTGTAATCACACCAGAAATCCAGGGATTTCAATTTAAGTAGCATGTGTTCAATTTTAGGAAAAGAATACTGTTTAAAAATGCTTCTTTAGGTAGTCCTATACCATGGAATTATAGATTGTTATTAAAATAAGTATCTACAGATAGTATCTCACTTAATTGTCTTAATTTACTCATGAGTGAACTGAGGCTCAATGAAGGGTCTTTATTAGAAAGTGGAAAACAGATTTTGATGGAAACTAATTTGAAATCTTTGCCTTTCTGCTGAATGATAGACAAGCAGGAACTGAGTTTGGTGGAACTATCTTTGATGGTGTTTGTTTCATTAAACTACTCTCCTTCACATCAAAGTTCCTTAATTCTTTCATACCAAGCAGTGGAATTATCCTCTAAAGGACCAGGAATGGGTTTTGAGGCATGAGAGAAATAGTTCTCTGTTACTGAAAAAACACATTCCTGCTAAAGTATCTTTTATAATATATAAAAAGAAAAGAATTTTGACAAAAGAATGCAAGCCTTCTCAAAAGAAGTTCAAAACAGCCTACAGGGAACACACTCAAGCCTGAGAAGTCAGAAAAGAATTTAGTGGTGTAATTTGTAATCATTTTGTACATCCCCATAACTCAAAATGCTATAGATGTCAATATAAATAGATGACATTTACAGTGTACATGGAAAATGCCACACACAAACTCCAAGTTCTCTTCTTTCTCAACCACACAAACTGAGGCAAATTTCCATACGTGCATACAAAACCAAACACAAGCCAAGTGTGATTGCCTGAAATATTTATGTTCCTTTTTTGAACTGTTATTCGAGAACCTTATATATTGGAGCCTAAACACAACTGATATGATGTTAGGAAGTCTAACAGTTGAAGCCAAGTTCTGTGAACTCTTGTTTACTTTCTTACCAGTGAAGCCTACATATTCCCATGCTTCTTTCTTACTCTATTAACTAACGTATGTAGGCAACAAATACTGGAATACCCAGAAATATCTTTAAAGTGGAAAAAGTTCAAATAAATGACAGATCACTGAATCTCAAGAGTCAATCCAAACTCAAAATTAGAAGGAAATAGTAAAGGTAAGAACAGGCATTTTAAAAAGTCAGAAGAATTCCAAAGATGAATGAAACAGAGTCGGGTGTTTAAAAAAATAAATCAAAATAGGCCAACTCTTAAGGAGACTGTCCAGGAAGAAAGATGACTTCAGTGAATAAATAAAACCAGAGATGAAAGGGGACCCTTGCATCTAAAACTACAGAAATACAAGAGATCTTTAGAAATCACTGTGAACAACTAGATGCCTACAAGTCTGATTATCTAGAAGAAATGGACAAATTTCTTAGACCCCTATGCCTTACCATGACCGGCTCATGTAGAAATAGAGACCCAAATAAATAAACAACAAACATTGAGATTGAATTCATGAAAATTCAACAAAGCAAAACCCAGTACCAGATTGTTCCACTGTTAAAATCTACCAAACACCATATAAGCTATATCAATATTTTTTCAAGTATGTTTTATCAAATTTTCGTGCATTTCACCTTAATCATTTTTAGACCCCTCTCCATCTGTACCTTCCTATAGCACCCCCACACTGGATTCTGTGCATTATATCATATATGTTAAGGTCTATTAAGTTAAGCCTTTGTACCTAGGTGTTCTTCAGTGCAAGTTCACCCACTGGAGTATAGTCAGACTATCTAGAGTCATTCACTCCAAGAAGATCACCTATCCCACACCCAGCACTAATCAGTTGCATGCTAAGGTTCAGGCCTGCTGCCCATTTCCCCGGTTCTGTGCTGAGTTTTCATCTGACGGAGTCTGCATGAGTCTTGTGCACACTGCCAACATTGCCGCAAGCTCATATGAACATCAGTATTTTTTAACTGGTATTGAATTTTTATAATTTTCATATAATTTTATAATATTTAAATCCCTTCCTCCATCCACACCTTCCCCCACTGCCCCCTCTCAATTCAGTGTACTCCACTATATACACACAATGTGGCCTAGAGAGTCTGATTTGTGTCTCCACATATCCCTCAGCATGGATCCATTCACTGGAGCCTGGGCAACCTACCAAGAGTCCTGTCCCTGTAAGAGACTACCTCTCCTCCTCCCAATAGCCATCAGTTGCTTTTTATGTTAGGTTGGGATTTCTTACCCAATTACATGCTTATGCTGGGATTTTATCTGTTTTGAGCTTGCATGGGACTTGTGCAAACTGTCTCCATTGCTGTGAGTTCATGTGTGTAACTTCCCAGCTGCCTGGAAAATTCTGTTTCTTGGTGGTCATCCACCACCTCTGGCTATCACAATCTTTCTCTCCCTCTTCCACAATAATACCTGAGCTCTGGGAGCCAAGGTTTGAAATAGGTGTCCTATTCAGGATTCTGCAGCCTCTTGTTCTCTGCACATTGGCCAGTTGTGGGTTTCTGTGTTAATCACTATCTGCGGCATAAGGAAACTTCTCTGGTGAGAAAAAAGCAGAGGGAGACATATTAGTTCAAAGTCTTACTGAAAAATACACTATATACATATATACATATGAGTATAAAAGTGTGTATGTAGAGCTGAAGGATATATAACAAAAAACAAAGTGCCAAGCAGGAGAAATCTCCCTTTGAGTTGTTTGTCAGGATAGTCCAAGAGACTCAGAAAATTACACAGACTATTGCCACAGTCATTGACTGCCTGCCAGAATTTGAAGGTAAAACCCTATTGGTGAAAATAGGCCATATTTTGGACCCAGGACTTGGAAAAGTCAAGCTGGAATTGATCTGGAAGCCTCTTCCATGAATGTTTATCAGTATTGACATGTACAGTTCTCAATAAAAATCTATTAACTTGGTCAGGCATGATGGTACACAGCTTTAATCACAGCACCTGGAAAGTACAGAGGCATATGGGTCTCTGGTTAGTTCAAGGGCAACCTGTTCTACACAGTGAATTCCAGGCCAGTTGGGGGCTATAGGGAGACACTATCTCAAAAAAGAAAAAAAAAAAAAAAAGAGAAGATTCTTACTTAGAGTCTTCCCTAAGAAAATGCTCTCTGTTCCTACTAAATATATTAACTATGCTATTTAAAGTAGAAGAAGATGAAATTCTTATTAGCATATTCTATGGCACCAGCATCACTCTAATACCAGGTCAACATGCAACAATAACAACAAAAAGACAATGGAAGGCCAATCTCCTTAGTGAATATAGGTACAGAGGTCCTCAGCCAAAGACTGGCAAACAAAGTCCAACAGCTCTTTTAAAAGATTATCCATTCGGATCAAGTGGGATTCATCCAGAGATGCAGGGAAGGTTCAGTATATGAAAATCAACGAACATGACGCAACACATCGACAGCCGGGACTGCAGAGACTTATGATTCTCTTAATAGATGCAGAAAAGGCATTTGATAAAATCCAATATCTCATCATGATTTTAAAAAACCGATTCAGACTGACAAGATGGCTCAGTGAGTGAGAATGCCTGCTGCCCAGCCTGATAACCTGAACTTGATCCCCAGAACCCGCATGGTGGGAGGAAGAACAACTCTGACAAGTTGTCCTCCAGCTACACACACGCACACACACACACACACACACACACACACTAGTGTACACACACACATATATATACACACACACAATTTTAAAATTTTTTAAATGCTGATCGAATTAAGTATAGATAGAATGTATTGAACATAAAAAAAAGAGCATTAACAAATGAGTCAACACCTAACTTGTGGAAAAGTTGACACTTTCTCATTATGATCTAGAATAGGAAAAAGATGTCTACTTCCACTGCTTTTGCTCACCACAGTTGTAGAAGTCCTAAGCAAAACAATCAGGCAAGAGGAGAAAATTAAGAACATTTCAAATTAGAAAGAAAGAAGTCAACGATCACTACCATCTCTGTTTCCAGATGATATGATCATTTGTGTAGGAAACACCTAAAATGTTACTGTTTGGGCAAATGAATCCAGCATGATTCCAAGACATAAAATCAACATACAAAAGTCAGTAACGTTGCTGGAGAACATGATCTAAAATACAAATCTGAAAGCAACACTACTTACAGTGTCTGTGACTGGACATTTTAAAATGAGTCACACTAAGGAAGCCAAATACTGCATATTTTCCTCTCATTTGAGGGTGCTAGCTTTTATATAGATGTATAAGATCATATGGTATATATACATATATGTGTATGTACGACATTAAGTAGAGGAGAGACTCGGGTAACAAAGGAGAATAACAGGAGGGGAGGGGAAGGGCAGCTCAGAAGAATGAGTACAAAGTAGAGATTCACTTGTTGAGGGATGGAGAGATGGCCCAGGGATTAAGAGCACTAGCTGTTCTTGCCCAGAACACAGGTTTGATGCCCAGCACCCACACTGTGGCTAGCAACCATCTGTAACTCCAGTTCCAGGGCATCTGACACCCTCTTCTGACCAGCACAGGTACTGCATGACACTAGTGTGCTTACATACATGCCGGCAATAAATTCATACACATAAAAAAAAAATGTTTTAAAAAAGATATACTTGCCAAAGCATAGAGATTAAGAGTCTTCAGAATACTGGTCATTAGACAGGACTCCTATATTAAACTTCATTCACCCGAGACTAGAGAACATTGTGGAAGAGGGGGGCAGAAAGATTGTAAGAGCCAGTGAGGAGGTGCATGTATATATGGAAATAAAACCCTACAAGCTCCTGGGACCCTGCTCATATGAACCTGCACCAGTGATGACAACATGCACAAGACCCATGACAGTTCAAGCAGACAAAACCGAGCAGAGAACTGGAGAAAAAGACAGCACAGCCCGATCCTAAATGAAGAAATATTGACAACTGACTACTGCTGGATGAGGAAGAACTGAACATCCTAAAGCAAGGAACTCTAGTTAGACTGATAGAACTCAGTAGATGAGTTCTGAGGAACATCTGGTGATACTAACTTGACACAGGCCTTAGCACAAATGACAGAATGTATGAATCTAGCTGGAGAACTATGGGAGGGTGCCAGTGGGGGAAGGGGATAAAGATGACTAAGATTGATTGAGATGTTCTGTATGAAATAAACAAAAATTCAGTAATTTTAAGGACATTTTAGAGAACTCATCACTAAATGCAATGAATATATGACAATAAAATATTATTATACAAAGGGATAAATTTACCTAGAAACATAAAAACACCTCTATAATGAAAACTATAAAGCATTAAGAAAAGACGTTGAAGAAGACAAAGACATAGAATAATATGTTCATGGACTGGAAGAATCAACTGTTAAAATATCCATTAGACCTAACATAATTTGTTAATTCAGTGCATCCTCCATCAACATTACTAAATGACATTCCTCATAATAGCCAAAGGAGCAAAAACAACTAAATAGAGGACATTGCATTACATTACCTTGATTCAAAACATATTACAAATTTATGGTAATCAAAACAATATGTTAGTATCAAATCAGACACAGAGCTAACAGAACAGAATCCAGCCTAGAAGTAAATTCCTACATATGTATCCAACTATTTTTCTGCAAAGGTGCTAAAAATATACATTGAAGAAAGGATGGCCTTTTCAGCAAATGGTGTGGAAACTCTAAGAAATCAATAGCAAAAGAGAACAAAAACACTGTCCAAGGATCTGCATAGATTTTTTTCTTAAAAGATGTATACGAAGACAACAGTACATGAAGAAATTCTCAACATTAATCATCATGGGAAGCAAATCAAAAAAGCCCAATGCAACATCACAGTCCAGAAAGAATCCAGTTATCAAAACGACTAAAGATACAAAGCGTTGATGAGGGCGGTGGCTGCAGTGCTGGGGAGGCAGGGACAAGCAGATCTTTGTAACTTCAAAGCTGGCCTGGTCCACATAGCAAGTTCCAGGCCAGGTGGGGTTACAAAGGGAGACTCTATCTCAAAAAGAAAAAAAAAAAAAAAGTATTGGTGAGAATATGACGAAAAGGGAACCTAGCAATTGCCGATGAGGATGTAAATTAGTTCAACCATTGTGGAGCACAATATGAAGATTCCTCAAAAAAAGAAGACAGAACTACTATATGATTCAACAGTCGCACAATCAGGAGTACACACAAAACACACAAAATCTGAATGTGATGGTTTGAACGAGAATGTGCCGCCATAGACCCCAAGGGTTTAAATACTTGATCAGTTGGTTGCCCTGTTTGTGGAAGGTTATGGAACATTTCAGGAGGTTTGGCTGCGTTGAAGGAAGAATGTCACTAGGGTGTACTTTGAGAGTTTATAGCCTTGCCCCACTTCTGGTATCTGTCTCTCTGCTTCCTGTGCATGCTTGAAGATGTGAGTGCTCAACTTTCTGTTCTGGCAGCCTCCTACCATACCTCTCTTACAATGACTGATTGACTTATTCCCCTGGAGCTGTAAGCACAATGAATACTTCCTATAAGTTGCCTTGTTTGTGATGTTTTATCACAGCAACAGAAAAGTAATTAAGACACTGAACGTCTGTGTTCACTGAAGTACAACTCACCATAGCAAGATACAGAAACAACCTAAAGTAATTCTAATGCAAGGGACCCTGACAGGGTCACTGAGAAGTAACAAAGACAGCACACTTCCTGCCTCTTCTTGGTCTCTGACAGGAGGGCCTTATCTTTAATTCCAACAGGACCTTCAATTAACCTGTTTAGAGTCACATGGACCTTACTATTTGGAGCCATAATCTCAGCAATACCCGATTCTTTGTTTAAGTTAACCCACCCAAAATGAAGGGAGTGGAAAACACTGAAATCCTTAAAACCCAGATTGTCCCCCAAGGAACACTGAATTTTGGTACCGGGTCCCTCTCCACTTGGGGACAGCTTTGCCTTTCTCTGTGAATGTGTGGTTCTTTATGTATACGGATGTGATTCTTTATCTTTCAATAAAAGTGTGTTTGACTATTGCTCTCTGCTGGTCTGAGATTTTTTTCCCTGCCTTTAACTTCTTTAATTTGTTGAGAAAATGAACTCAACAATAACTCTAGACTGTTAACAATGCCACCTTCAACAATATAAGCCAGATCCTCCTTTATGAAAGGAAGGATCTGAGTGAGAATTCCAATAACGGGGCCATTCGGTTATCCACAATGACAGCAGACTAAGTTCCTTCAAAGTAGAATAGGAGGGTGAAGCAACATGGACTCAGAAATATTGATTTATTTGGATTGGTTAGTTGTATCTGTGAAATCACAGTGCATTTTCATCATCCAAGATTAGTCTAATTCATTGGGCTCTGTGACCCAGGCCCTTACCCTGGCTTTCCAACAAAATTTAACCAATTTAACCTTCTACTTTGCCAGTTATTTCTATTTAATTTCTTTGCATAAAATAATATTAATGAGAAAGTAATCTATAAGCAGAATAGTAGTCTGTTCATTCAAGCTTTACAAGTGTTCCTTAAGGGTTTCCTTCCATAGCCTTGGCAATGCCACTCTTCGCTTTCTTTAGACTGCGCAGGGCCTTGTTGCAAATGGGTTATATGTAGAGGAAATCTGACTCACTTTGGAGCCCCAAGCATGCTACTGTCTTTTTCACTGTCATCTCAGTCACAAGAGCAAAGCTTCCTGACTGCAGAGTCAACAGAGAGAAAACAGTAGCTTGGAAGCTTGCCCACAGTGGGCAGGCTTTATGTGAGAAATGAGTCTTTATCATGCTTTTTCATGAAGCTGTGGGAAATTATCCATGGCTGCAGCCTAGCCTAGCCCATCCCCACTATTACAGAAACTTCTGACCTTCTCAGATAAATTCACAATTTTCTTCTTGCCCCACTAGTTCATAATGCCATGGGAGCATAAACTCTCTTCGTAGAGCTTGTTTCTCTATCTGGTTTGTCATCTTAATATTTTTCTGAATAGCAGACATTTTCTAGAAATGAACATTTTTATGCATTTTATGACTGCTAAATAAACAAACTAGAAAGTTAATAGTTCCAGTGTTTCTTTTACAAGCTCTTACCAAATCCATGTTAAAGTTATTTCACAAGCTCCATTTCTTCCTTATATGCAATGGGTTTCTCTTCTAATCAAAACTGCCTATTCATCACTAAAGTACTAAACTCCTCAAAGAAACGTAATAAAATGTCTTTCATCAATAGTGAAACTTCTATGTTATAGTGATAGATTATATCATTTATTTCTTTGTAATTCTTATAGCACTCAGATATTAGCGACAAATTAGGGAAGATTTCTATTCAATAGGTCAGAAGTCTTAATAGAAGCTGGTTGATTAATGTGTTCATATTAAGTAAGTGACTGCTGCTGACCTGACCTGCTCACTGTCCTGCCTCTGCTTGATTAGGCTCCCAATAGAGACAGCAACAGTCCACAAGGGCTCAGTGAATGGGATTCTGCTTCCCATAACAGTGATCACAACTGATATCTGTATGGGGGTTTTTACAAGTTTAAAGTACATATCACATACGATCTTTAGAATAAACAAAGCACACAAATTGAAATAGACTTTTTAAAAGATTTTATCTTTAATTGCCTGTATATGTAGGAAGAGTTGTACATACAAATGTGGTGCCCAAAGGCCAGAAGATTGTGTAGGATCACCTGGAACTGAATTCACAGGCAAATGTGAGTTGTTGGTACACCCAACTCTGGTCCTCTGGAAGGGCAGTAAGGACTCTTAACCACTGGGACATCTCCCTAGCCTGCCATCAATTGTTGTTATTTATGATCTTAAGTGAGATATGTGCACAAAGGGAAACTAAGTTTTAGATAAATTACATGTCTTGACCAGTGTCCCATATTTAATGAGTGCCAAAATGTGAACTTGAATCTGAATCTTTGGACTCTGAATGGGTTTTGTTGATGAGACAGTGTTGTTTCTATTAATAAGCCTGAATATCTACTAATGCATTAGAACTAGTTTCCTTACCACAAATAACTGACAATTATGAATGTGCACCATCATTCAGGTATAAAAGAATTAAACTATAATGATCATACTTCCAGGGTTCATTCACTTCTTGATTGGTGCTGGGAACTAAATCCAGGCCTTGCTCATAATAAGGACAGGCTCGGTCACTGAGTCGTTGTATGTCCTCATTCTTTTGAGTAGTACTCATTATTATCATTATATTGTATGTGTGAATGCTTTAGAGGGGGTTCCATGACATGCATGTGGAAGTCCCATGATAACTTGGTGGTATCAGGTCTCTTCCTACCTTTACCTAAGTTCCAGGGAATGAACTCACACCTCCAGGCTTGCCCAGCAAGCACCTTACCCACTGAGCCATCTTACCTGGCTCATATCCCCATGTTTGATGCCTGAATGTCAACTTTATTTGTAGCACAATCTGCAATGTAATTTTAGACTCTATATCCAGGTTTCATTTTTGCTTCTTAAATTTTATTCATCCTGATGGGTAAAATGTGTTAATCTTTCTCTCTTAGTGTCCTTTGTCGAGAAGTGTGTTCACTGTGGGAGAATGTCTCTCTGCTTTTTAGATAGCTTATTTTTCTCAGTAGTGAACACACTGTGCTAAGGGATAAGTCAAGTTTATTTTATCTTCTTTGGGTGTTTGAAGTTCTGATAAAAAAAAAGACCAACTACCCAGGGGTTGTCACCTTCTCTGGTAGAGTTCTATGCTGTGAGCTTGGATGAATGGGGTCCTTTTAAAAGTACCTTTACTGTGTTTCTCATGAAAAGACAGAGTATTAAAGGTTTTAATTTTTATTTTAAAACTTTCTTTTTAAAGTGATTAAAGTTTTATTTTATCAGAGAAACAGGTGCCTTTGATAAAAAATAAAGGATGTAATCATGTATAATACATGACAATGGTTTGGCGGGGTTGTTGCGTTTATTGTTTTAATTTTGTTTTGTTTGTTTGGCCTTCACTCTATTGATTATTTTACTTGTTGTGCTAGTAATTACTTCCTTAACTCTAAATGTAATGTTCATTCCTCTTTTATTTGTGATCGTTTGAGAAGAGCTGCTGTTCTTACCCAGGATTTGTTTTGCTCTGCTGTGTTTCATTTTGGTCTGTTTCCCTTGAGACAAGTTTCTGCTATGGATCCCCAAGGGGCCTCAAACTTGTGATCCATCTGCCTTGGCCCCCAGATGCTGAAATCACAGATAAGCCTCCTCACGTCCAGTTTCTCTCTTTCTCTACACAGTAATCACCTTTTGTCCCGTCTTACTCCTCTCCTTGTCTTCTAACATAATATTTAAACTCACCTATCAATTCCTCTTCTACCTTCCAGTAACATCTCTCTGTTTTCAGTACCCACTCTCCTCACTCCCCTTTGAATCCCTGCTGTGTGGGAACGATGTGCTGAGCTCCTGGCTTTCTTTTCTTGGCTTCTCTTCCCACTGTTCATCTTCTGCACCCTGTAACTCTACCTCTTTCAAATGAAAACTTATACCATTTCTTTTGAAACAAAAATTAATCCTGTATAATTTTTAGTATGATTCCTCTATCTGAAAACCAATCCGGTTTTGACATCATTTTGTTTCTATTTCCTTTTCTGTGGGTATGATATTGTAATTCTCCTCATATACTCCAGAAG
Organism: Eospalax fontanierii; assembly: GCA_035773235.1. Taxonomy (NCBI): domain Eukaryota; kingdom Metazoa; phylum Chordata; class Mammalia; order Rodentia; family Spalacidae; genus Eospalax; species Eospalax fontanierii. The sequence continues at coordinate 12,432,381 of CM069527.1, forward strand.
TTTCTCAAAATGGATTTTACTTTGGTATTTTTGAAAATCGTGACTCTTCAGTGCCATGGTTTTAAGATTTTATTTATTCATTTTTATATGTATATGTATTTTGAATATATCTACTCCCATTATTTCCTTCTAACTCCTTTGGACTCCTCTCCCCCAAACATAATCCCCCTCCCAAGTTCATGCTCTCTTCTTCTTTTTTTTAATAACACCATCCAGTTAATGCTGCATGTATGCACACAGGGGTGGGTACACCTGTTAGAGCACAGGCAGCCTACCAGTGGCCTCACCCCCAAAGAAAAGTGGTTTTCTCCCTTCCTCAGCAGCCATCAAGTGTCAATAGTTCCCCAACTGCAGGTGGGGTTGTGAGCCCCCCAACCCTATTCATGCTGGAATTTTGTCTGGCTAAATCTTGTGCTAGTCTTGTGCAGGTAACCACAGCTACCATGAGTTCATGAGAACAAGAACCATGCCACGTCCAGAGACAGCATTTCACAGGGCTCTCCCCTACCTTCAAGCACCTACATTGTTTCTTCTCCTTCTTCCATGGCGCTGGAGATTGACAAAGATCTCCCACAGAGATGATTGCGTTCACAGGCCCTTATTCTGAGCACTCCGAGCAGTTATGAGTCTCCACATTTACGACTGCTCGCCGCAAAAAGAAGTTTCTCTGACTAAGGTGGAGAGCAGCACAGAACTATGGGAATAACCATAAATACTGAGATGGCAATCTGACATGATCATTTGGCAAAACAGAAATATTCTGTTCACTGTTAGAGCCAACAGTCTCACCAGCTTTTGACTGTGTTTACAGTACAAATCATGAAATCCATCATTTAGAGTAGGCCTCAAGTCCAGTCAGATTTATAGTCACCACTCTAACAGCCATGCCACCATTGCCAGTGAGCACACGTTGCTGGCAAGTCAGTACTGTGGCATGCAGGGTTGAGCACTAGGTGAGACCATTAATGCCCCCCACACCCACATGGCCTGCATAGTATTTTCTGTCAGTATGAAAGTTAACCAGTCTGGAGAATTTTCCTAGTCATTTTTTGAGAATGATTTTTCTCTGTCATGCAGCCAAAGTATGTGTTGTCTTCAGAAATAAGGTCTTACCATCTAGTGATGGGGGCCAACCAAGAGCAATGGCAATAACCTGTGTTGCTTTGGGGACTTTGTTGCCTCCCTGACCAAAAATTCATAGGGAGGCCTCCCATGCCTTATAGTTTGTTTCAGTTAATCCTCCCTCTTGCACCCGTGTCTCCAAATCGCCCCCTCCTTCCCTGCTTGAACACGATTCCCACACTATGTCCTTCTTTCTTTCCTTTTACATATGTTCCACTACTTCCCCTCCCTTAAGGTGTCCCGAAGCATCCTTTTCTAATTTCCTGGCTTCTACAGATGCTCGGGTTAAACACACAGAACTGTGGATTCAATCTTCAGGTGTAAGAGAACATGTGATATCTGTATTTCTGCATCTGAGTTACCACACTAGGTATTTTTCCCAGCTCCACCCATTCACCTGCAAATTTCATAATTCCGTTTTTCTTTGTAGCTGAATGAAATTCCATTGCGTATATGTACCACATTTTCATTATCCACTCATCAACTGGTGGTCATCTAGGCTGCTTGTTGTGAACAGAGCAGCAATAAATACAAATATATAAGTGTTTCTAGAATAGGATGCAGACTCCTTTGGGTATATAGAGTATATATGCCCAGAAGTGGTAGAACTGGGTCCTATGATAATTTTATTTCTAGGTGGTTATTATTGTTGTGAGATATCTCCAGACTGATCTCCAACGTAGTAGCACACATTTACAGTCCCAACAAAAATGTAAAAGTATTCCTCTTTCTTCACATACAGGTCAGCAATTTGTTGTCATTTATAATCTTGATGATAGCCATTCTGACTGGTTTGAAGCAGAACATTAAAATAATTTTAATCTGCATTTCCCTAATGGCTAAGGATATCAACATCTTTAAGCATTTCCTACACTTTTGTATTTCTCCTTTTAAGAATTCTGCTTGGCTCTGTATGTTGCCCGTTATTAGATCAAACTGCTTGTTTTCTTGGTGGTAAGATGTGAAGATAGAGAAGGGTTCTCTCTGTAGTCCAGCAATGAGGTTTTTCAGTCTTTCAATGAGCCTGAGCAGAGCATTTCCCTTTTCCCACAGGAACTGTTACAGGGGCTGGAGTTGAGTATATTTCTTCTCAAATCAATAAAAAGAATATTAAGTAGTCCTTCAGGTGGACTGTCTTCTTCTGTATGTGGCTCTCTTCCTTTAGAAACCTTCCCTTCTGTGGCCCCTCAGCCCCCTGCGCCAGTCTGGACCTGCCATCTCCTGCCCCAGCCTGTGCACTATGGACTGCACAATTGGGATAGACCTGCTGTTGCCACGTCCATGTCCTCCTACTCTTCAGTTTTATTTTTTATATGTTGAATATTTCCTTAAGAGACACTGAATGGAAAAAAATTAAGATTTCTTGCATTCATAAAAAAATGTCATTTTATCCTTTTTTCAATTAATAGTATGATTGGGTATTCCAACTTTATAATAGTCAGTGTGCCTAGTAAGTTCTATGGCCAATATGATTACAATTTCTTTACAGTGATCATCTTTTCAAAACAAGAAACCTTTCAGATCATTTTTACTATGGTGTTCCCAGATTTCACAGTTCAGTGCACCCTCTTTCATTTGCTTATTATTATTATTCAAATCATTATGAATGTTCAACAGGCTTCAATAGAAGGAAAAGATGATGCTGGGTGATCGGGCTGTCTCCATGAACCATAAATCGTAGATATTTAAAAGTGTCTTAGTTATCTAAGTGATATCCTGTTGTAAATTTTTTACAATACATACTTTTAGCTTCTTAAGTTTATTTTTTTGTTTTTATTTGTATTGAATCTTCATGTATTTCACACAGAACATCTCAGTCCGTCGTCTTTATACCCCCTTCCTCACGGGCACCCTCCATAGACCCCCAGCTGGCATCCACACATTCTGCCATCTGTGTTAAAGCCTATTGTGTTATTAGTGCTCCCAGACGTTCCTCACTGCAAGCTCATCCACTGAGGTCCAGATACTCTATCTAGAGTCCCTAGCTTTAGGAAGATCAAGTCTTCCTTATCTAGCAGTAATCAGTTGCCAATATTTCTTCATCTAAGATTGGGGTCTGCTATCCATTGCCCCTGTTCTATGCTGGGTTTTTGTCTGCTTGGGTTTGCATGGGTCCTACACCTGCTGCCACCATTGCTGTAGATTTATACGAGCAAGGGTCCTGGAGCTAGCAGGACCCCATTTCCATGTGGTCATGCACCTCCTTCCTGACTCTTTACTGAATCTTTCCACCTCCTCTTCCGCAATGGTCCCTGAGCCCTGGATGGGTGAAGTTTAATAGAGGAGTCCTGTCAAGTCACATCCCTACACTAATATAATTTCTTACTATGTGCAAAATACATGTTCTTGTATTTACAGATAAACATCCCAGTCATCACTCATCAAAGAAACTTTTTTGTACCAGATGAAGACTATTACAATACATGTTTTTATTTAATTTTTGTATATTTCATATAATACATCTTAATAATAATTAGCATCTCTCCCCATAACATACCCACAGGATTTCATGCATTTTGTCATATATGTTAAGGCCTATTGAGTCAAGTTTGTGTGCCCAGATGTCCCTCAGTGTGAGTTCATCCACTGGAGGCTGGTCAGTCTATTTAACATCACTCCCTTAAAGAAGACCAACTCTCCTTCACCCAGAAATACTCAGCTACCAATAGTTCCTCAGCTAAAGTCAGTTCTTCTGATCCATTTTCCTACTTCTATGCTGAGTTTTTGTCTAGTTTGAGTTTGCATGGGTCTGTGCATCCCATCAACATTTCTGTAAGTTTGCATGAGTAACTTCCCATCACCCCTGGTTCATACAGTCTTTCCCTCTTCCACAATGTTCCTTGAGACCTGAGTGGCAGAGGTATAGTTTTCTTATTCTAAATATTCAAGCAAAACACAATTATATGATAAAATGTTATAATCTACCTTTATCTTTCATCCATTCTCTCTTCACTTCTTCATCAGTAATCTCTGCATATATAACCCTCTACCAACCCACTTACTACCTCCTACATGACTACCTCTAATAGTTTGGCATATGATAAGGTAGATCTTGTATGTGTATAGGTCCATGTGTATGTGTTTATAGGTGCATGTATATATACATGTGGATGGAGGCCAAAAAGCAACCTTGGGTATCATTCTTCAAGTACTGTCCACCTTGCTTTTTGAGATCGGTTCTCCCACTGACCTAGTGCTTGCCACGAAGTTGGATGGGCCAGTGAGCCCCTGGAATGTCCCTATTCCAACTTCCTCAGAACTGGGATTGTAGCAAGCAAGCACCATCACATGTAGCTTTTTTACATGGGTCCTAGGGATTGAACTCAGGTCTTCATGGTGCACAGCAAGCACTTTATATCAGCTGTCTTCCCAGTACTACCGTTGTATATAGCTTAGTAGACTTTTTCCCATGAAATTTAAATCAAATGTAATTATAAATAGTTCCCTTTAATAAGTAAGTTTATAATCCATGTATTATTTATGTAGCTTGCTTTTTGAAATAACTATTAAGTAAGATGTTTTTAATCTCTAACTATAATAAGATAAATTTTTTTTCTTAAAATTAACTGGAATAAATTTGGGTTGAATTTTTCTCCTCCAGATAACTATTCTGGATATCATATGCCTAATACCATCTCATAATTATTTCCTAATCATTTTATAATTTTAAATCTCCTTATTTTAATTAAATTATTCCTGTAATGCATTCTTATTTTTACAATGAATTACACAAAGAAGATACTTCTAGGATATCTTAGAACTAAAAACGCATTTCAGTTTTTTTAATTTTATAAGACATTATTTTATAAAAGACAAAATTGTGAATTTTTTCCCAAGGTCACGTAGACAAACTGCAGAGCACTGGATCTTGGTGCCTGGCACAGTGCTCTCTAGCCCATGCTTTGATAACTCCCAAGTCCTGCCTCCCCCTAGAGATAAATAGAACTACTAAGAAATGTTAATGGAATCTTTGAGAAAGCGGAGAGATTGTAAGAGCCAGAGGAAGTAGATGACTATTGCAAAACTGTTTCCAGGCGCAAGAGGGAAGTCAAACGTGAACACACAGCAGTTGTGACAGGATGCACAAGACCTTCACAAGTTCAAGACGGACAGAATCCCAACATCATGAAAGGGGAAGCCCCAACATCATGAAAGGGGAACTGGCAGGACATTCCAACCCTAGCTTTCTTCCAGGGTGTGGCTGCCTGGTAGATGGACCATGCTCCAGGAGATGATATATGGGCAGCACAAATTGTGCAGGATACATTTTTTAAACATGAGGACCCAAAACTGGGTGGATCAGGAAGGGGAGACGGATCTGGCAGGAGTTGGGGGAGGAAGCAAATGGGATCAAAATACATTGTATGAAATTCTCAAAGAATTAAGTTTTGAAAAGTGTGAATAGACCTTTAACCTGGATAAAACAAGCCTCATTCAAATAATTAGTAGGAAGCCATGTCTCTGAACATGTGCACATATAAAACTCTTCATTGTAAGGAAGATCCTCTTGAGGATGTATGTAGTATCTTACTCACTCCCACGTAGTACAGCTAAACAGTGACTTCCTGCTATAAACGTTACTGTTGAACATTTGACTCTGAATTATGATCTGCTGATGGTCATTTTCTTTCCTGGTATTAATCTCCATGACTACAGGAGCTTCATTATACTCATGCCTAAGTTCCTAGGGTGCTACATGGAATCAGAATATGCTCACCAAATGTATTTTGAATAAGCTGACACCTTGTACTAGCATGGTAAGTGTTTTCAATATGACCCCTCAAGTTCAGAACAAGTATTAATTCAGTGGCTAAGTTTATAGAGAGATTTTTTAAGTAGTTGTCATGACCAGCATAAGACAAGACAGTGTAAATCTAATAACTTGACCCATGCTAGAAAAGAAGGTCATACACATTGACACCTCTGAATTTATAAGTAGAAAACACAAAATATTTCAGAACTTGTATGTATAAAAAATACAAAGCACCCAATGGAGCCATTAATCTGTTTTTAGAAATGACTGCGACTTTAACCTCTCACTTCTTGTCGATCTATTTTCAAGCAAATGTAAGATTCACAGTCCTCAGTGAGCTAAAGAATCTAACTAAAATTTACCTGTGTTTGACATTCACTGGTTTTTATTTATTTATAATAGCTTTATATTCATGGAAAATGAAATTATTCCATTTATGATATTAGCAGGCAGCAGGTATGTGTACATGGTATCAGCTATAGAATTACATATGAATGGTACACTGGATTATAAAACAAGGTGAGCACTTACATCAAATTCTAACACTCCTCCAGAGAAGTCTCCCTGGGACTACAGCAAGCCGTGCGTACTGATCTAACGTAATGCCACACCCAGTTCTCCGGTAGCACTGAGTCAGGGTAACTATTCTTCCACCTGGGTTTGTTACTCTAAGTCTATCTTATCTGGCTGCTATAGTTTGGATCTAGAATATCCCCCCAAAGACCATATGATAAATGTTTGGTTGCCAGTCTGTAGCACTATTGGGAGATGATAGGACCCTTAAGAGATGGGGCCTAATGGAAGGAAGTTAGGTCGTCGGAGATATATGCTTGAAGGGGATATTATATTAGTACCCAGCCATTATCTCTCTCATTGCATCAGGAAGCGCACAGACATTCCCTGCCCCATGTTTTCTGCCATGATGTTGTGCCTTACCACAGGTCCGAAGCAACAGTGTCAAGTGACTATGTAGGGAATCCATGAGCCTTTTAAGTTTAGCATCTCAACTATTTTGTCCTAGTAATAAATAATAAATAATAATAAATGTCTGACAGCTAAACCATATATTCCATGAGAGGCTCTATTACAGGTTTGCTTTCTTCATTTGACTTTCCATTTTTAGGGAAACGTGGGGAGTTAGATGGTAAATAAATAATCCTGCAATAAATAAAGAACAAAAGAAAGTAATGAAGTTAGTAGTAGAACGTAGTAAGCTATGAGCAAGCAAAGAACTTTATTGTCTTCATGATGTAGTGGGGGTCCTGGTGAGGATGAGTGTCTTATCTGTCCACTAAGTAGGACCTGGAGGTAGGAGAGAGGATATTATTGTCTCTTTGAACATTGCTATTCACTATTTTGGTTTTTTCTTCATGGTCTCAGTTTTGAGCATGAGAGAAAACTTATAGGAAATGGTTATTTGTAAAAATTGTAGTGTAAAATTATTACTTTGATAAAGCATATTTTTCTGGTTGGGAACATTTTCCCAAGAGAGGAACAGTTAAAGGCCATTTCTGTATTCAACTGAATTGCTTCTGATAGAATGAACTAGATCCTTTGTAAGGTACTTGCCAAAAAGTGAATCTCTGTTCATTTAAAAATCATCCATTTGTGTGCAAGTAAAATTGTCTGTCATGGTTTGAAAGGATTGTTTATGGTTTCGAAACACTCGCCTAACCCAACTCAGCTCTAGATTGCCTTCACAAAATAGAAATTTAATTCCATTACAATGTTTTATTATACTTTTTTATGCTGTATTGTGCCGTGACTACATCTAATTGCCCCATTTGCCGTATTAGAAAATGACAAAGTATATCAAATAGTTCTTAACGTTTTACTATAGTAAATGTGCTGGTAACTGTAACTAGATAGTACTGATGATCACCTCAAAGATAGTCACTGGAAACAGTAAGGTTTGGCATTGAAGAAAGTATTTCATTGTAATGTAGAAAAGAGTAATAATGAAAAATTATTATACTGTATACTCTTTAAGGATTAAATCTTTGTAAGATAGAAAACAGAAGTGTAGAGGTTAAAAGCTATTTCTTTGTATTGCATTTTAGAAACAACACCTTTGGGCATGATCATAGCAACTCGGGCCCATCAGAGGGTGCTCACAACAGTGGCATTCGGGTGCCTGCTGAAGTCGACCTTGGTGGCTGAAGCCCACCTTGGTGGTGGATGCCCCGGCGTGGGAGCCCACACACCATGTTGGATGCCTATCTTCCTGTGGTCTATTGGTGAACAGATCTCTTCCACTACATACCTCAGTTTTCTCTAAAGAGATCTATGCAAGAACTTTCTTCAAAATCACTGCACCATTAATAAACAAAATAAAAGAATATTCAGAGAGGAAAAAATACAGGATACTCATGCAAGAAATATATGATATAGTATCAGGAAAGGAGGATTACCAGCATTTCGTTCCTTGGTGCAAAAAATCAGATATAATATGAAGGAGATCTGGATACTGTTAAACATGATTAGAAGTTGGGTTTCCACCTGTCTGGGAGTGATGTACATGAGTTGTAACCTTGGTAAAAGCACATTTCATAAAGCCATCTTGTACCAACGGGAAACTTCTCAATTATTTAGAGACTATTTGGCATTTTACCCCAGGTCTTTTTGGCTACCCAAGAATTTGTACCTTGGATTTTTCAATTTTCTTTTGAATTCCGCTCACTTCAGCACTCTCGGCTTCCTACGCTGTTTTTTGATGAAGTTGTAAAACAGACGGTAGCTGTCTTTCAAAGACAAACATGTACCTCGGGAATTAATGCTTCATGAAGTTCATCGTACGTGGAGGAAAAAATAGAACTAGTGCCACCTACTTTTGACTCGTTCCTTCACTCTCAGGAAGTGCTTTCACGATTTGTTCAGAAGTCAGAAAGCTTGTTAAACCAGCTGTGGTTATAAAGCTGCTCCATTGAAAGTTTGCACATTGAATAGGGATCCACTTGTAAACAGAATTATTTCTTCAATTAAGTGTAATTCAAAGTGATGTGTACATTAGCAGGTTCTGCCTTGTAATAGTGGATGTCATCACTGTTGCTAATTTAAACCTTTTAATTATTACCCTATGTGAAAGAGGTTAGCTGATATAGTGTGTGTTACGTTAACCATATCATGTTTAAGTTATTAAGTTCAGAGTATTTGCATCTCATTATTGGGTATGCTTTGTGACTTACGATATTTGAATAGTCATCATATACTGAAAGTTAAAACTTTAATTTAAAATACTGCTATTGAAGGTTCCTACCACTTTTTGTATTTTTTAATTCTTCTCATGGGTAGTCGTAAATAACTCAGTGCTCTTGAGAAGTTGATTCCCAGATAAACTGTTTGTTTTGTTTTGTTTTATTTTGTGGTCTGGAGCTTTGAGCTACTTTTCTAGTCATTTGCAGCCTTCTTCCAGGTGTTTTTTTTTTTTTTTTTGCTGGGTCTTTCAAAATGCTAATTGCCAGTCAAAATTTTATGTACCACAGTAGGCAACAGATAAGAATCAGTTGGTTCATAGGTCTCTAGCACTGTGCATCTCTGTTTTCTATTCATTGTATATATTCACTTTTCATAATGTATTCTAAACTGATATTTTTTAAACAAATCAATGTAACAATAAAGTTAATTTGTTTATTTTTATGTAAAAAAAAGAAATAACATCTTTGGTTTATGTTAAATTGTATTAATTTTGATGTTAACTATATATCATGTAAATAAATATGTGAATATTTTAGAAGATGAAGTTCTAAAATTTCACAATTCATAAAGTGTATTTCTGTATCTCTGATATGGTGCTGGTTGGATGAGCAACAGTCAGATATGACAAAATGATCTCAAATTGGCCAAGTTCCTAAGAAATTATACAGAGATGCAACCAGACTGAAGGTCACCTATCAGACTTCAGAAATTAACTCTGTTTTGAGCAAACATGGGCTTCCTGGGAGGAAACACCATCTGCTTTAGGCAATACTCACACTTAGGAAGGCATGAACAGTGATTAAGAGGAGGCATTGCATAGGTTGCTAAAACAAAAGTAAAAACTTTTGAGGAATTTGACAGTGTGCATGCACACATAATTGGGAGGAGCATTTGAAGTAAGAATTTTCAAAGCAAATGCACCTAGGGTATGCAATAATGAAACTTATATTTAAAAGGCAACTTGTAGTTTTTAGACAATACCTATGTGTAGATTTTACTGTCAATGTTTTACACTTTCTTTGTTCTCTTCCTCTGCCACTTTTGAGAGGAATCATTTTAGTGCACAGGGGTAACCACACTGAGTTAGAACTGTGCAGCTCTCCAAAGCTGCTTTTCTCTGCCTAAGCAGGTGCTCACCCCAGGGGTAGAGATGACAGCTGTGTCTTAGCCTCTACACCCACAAGGGGCCAAAGACCAATGCTTTTACCAGATGAAGCCACTGACTGAAGCTCTGAGTGTGCGTCCTACAGCCCATTGTGTTATGCGGGCCACATCATGAAACTAATGTGCGATCATTTTCACCTCAGTTTTTGCTTGTAACTTCAAGGAACATAATTTTTGCTACCAAGAAGGAAAGCTTTATTTTCAGGTAAAGGGCACAGTAATGGCAAGTCTTGAGGTTATTATAAAATTTGTCAAATGGTGGCAGTTTTATTAAGACGTCATAAATGAACTTAATTCAGGAGATTTCGTAGTTCTTCCTCGGTTTTAATGGCTGTGGAGCTACAATGTGATCAAAGGATTTCAAAACCATGAACATTCTTTGTGCTCCAAGAGAAAGCAATGTTTTGCATATGTGCTAAGATTGTTTCCGAGAAAGCTGTAAAGGCAAAATAAATGAATAATTGTGAATTTAGGTTTAAAAAATGGAGTACTTACTGTTTGAAAAAAATTACAATTTTAGCTGCTTGCAGAACTAGGCTCATTTAAGGAGATCAATCGCAAATTTACTAGCATCACATTTCTTCCTAAGAGCTAGACTGTAAACTCTCTGAGGGACAAAACAATGGCTGCTTTTCTAATTGGTGAATCTCTGTAACCTGGCACATACTCTTCAACCAATAAACATACATTGTTTAGGTAGCTAAATGACTAAGAAATAACATACTAGGGCCAAAGAGATGGTGGATCAGGTAAAGGTGTTGATAACCTAAGTTCAGTCCCCATAATCCATGGTTGAAGGAGAGAACCAACTCAACAAAGCTATCCTCTGCTATGCACACCCATACCACAGCCCAGTCACACCCTCACTCACATGTCCTGCATACCCATAATAAACACATAATACTGATAAATAAATTTGGTAGTAATACTTAATAGTATTACTAGATGGCATATGTAGCGAAGACAATTACTGAATATATCTGGAGCACACTTGACATTGTGGGGTGTATTGTGCAGTTATGAAATACAAAATTTGCCTATCATATTAATCAAGGGAAGGAAGAAAAAAGACATGACAATATCATTTATCTATGATTACTAAATTGAATAAAAATGTAGTTTTATTGATAGCAGCTTCAAACAAAGGCAAATATTCTCAAGATAGTATAAATACTAAAATATTGCTTTGTGAAATAGATGTACTCATAGAAAGTTGTAAGTTGATAATATACTAATGTTGTAAGGGAAATTGCTATATCAAACAATTCCTTTTGATACACACAACAACAATGGAATTCTTTCTTTATGCAACTCATAGTTCATGCATCCAAAACCAAAAAAATGCAAACTAAGAATGCAAAGGATATACTATTACTTGTGGTAAAACTGAAGATTCCTCTCAATTTGGCATGCAAAGCTGTCTAGTGTAGAATTTTTACATTGTGCTCTCAGAAATATATCTTGCTACACAAGTAGAATGCAAATTTTGCAACAAAAGGCAAACCAGACCAAAAAAGCCTAATTTCCTACCTATAAGGTGGCTGGTTATATTGTTTTTTCTACAAACATCTTAACCTAAAATCAAGTTGGATGCATTCACTTATCATAAATTTTAAAATATGAAATACGTATTTTCTGTTTATAGTCATATATATCTATCTACTCATATATATGTATGCGTGTGTGTGTATCAAAATCCCTAGAAGGATTTCTGAACTCAGAAACTGACTAGCATTTTTTTTATTTCATGACAAGAATTGAGCCTATAATGGCAGCTGTGTCAAGTTCATTACACCTGAAAGGATAAGGTTATATTACTCATTCTAGTGGAAGATTATGAATCTTCCTTTCTCTCATTATGGTGATAACTTTATATCCATGTAGATGGTAACATGATTTTGATCACTGCCTAGCAGTGTGGATGGAACTTGGCAAATTCTTAACATTTAGGGGAACCCTCGGTAATGCATCTTCCAAATAGCAGGAGTCTTGGTCTGCATCTCCTGCTCTGCTTTACTTGCAGGAGCTACACAGTGGTGCCTACATCTTTATGTAGTATACTTCTTACTTAAAGAAGTAAATATATTTTAAACCTTTTTAAGTATCTGGTGTATGGTCAGTGTTTTCTAGGTACTATTTAGAAAACAAACACAATGCTTTAAAGGATTAGTTCTTAACAATATATGAGGGCTTAGAAGAAAATACAAAAATTCATGGATGCTAGGAATCAACACATCCGCAAAGGTGAGTCAAAACTGTAGACTATAATGTAAACAGAAGACTGCCAAGAACTATTTCAAGCTCGGAGTTTTAACCCAACTTCAGGCCAACCAACTAATCTGCCAGTTTCAGGAATGCAATTAGTGCCGTTCTTGGATTCCATCCCCCTGTTTTGTGGATTGAAAGCTGCTTGAAGCAACTCTATCTGAACCAAGTTCTTTAGTCACTGATTTGGAAACCATTAAGAAATTTGGCTGGGCCACACAAGCCTGTAGAACGTCAGAAAGTATAGCTCCCGGCAGCACTGGATAGCAATCGTTTTAACAGCGCCCTCTCACAACTGAAGTCATCATTAGAGATGCAGCATGCTATTTCTTTTGTGGAGGATTTTTTAATTTTAATCGCATTTTCGTGGATTTCACACAGTATATTTTGATCACATTTAGAGCCCCTCTTTAATCTGAACCCCCTTCCCTAAGTCCTCCACCAAATTTCCGTGACCTGTATTAAGTCCTATAGAGTCAGGTTTGTGTCCCCAAATGCCCCTGGGTATGTATTCATCCACTGGAGCCTGGACAATCTACTAAGAGTCTCCCACTTAAACAAGACTGAATCTTCCCTTCCCAGCCATCATTGGTTGCCAGTAGTTCGTCATGTAGGGTTGGGGTTTCTTCCTCACTTTCCCACATCTATGCTGGGATTTTGTCTGGCCTGAGCTTATGTGGGGATTTTTTTTTAATTCTTCTTACTTTAAGCATCTATTGCTGCTTGAAGATTTCCTGCACAGAAAATCTGCTTTGTTCCCTGCCTGCCATTTGACTTTTGTTCCCTTTCAAGTTTGCAAATCACCTGAATGTGATTTTAAAGCTGTGATTTTTAGGCCCGTGCCATTTTCTCCTGCTCCATTTCAGTGCACATCGGTAGTTCGTACAAGTTTACAGTGGTGTGCAAAGTTTGCACAATGGAATTGTTGATCAGCTCTTAGTCCTAGTGGTAAAAGGGCATGTTGAAAGAGAGTCATTTCAGAGTCAGCATGCATCTGTAGTGGATTAGTCATACATGTACTTTTAAAAAACAATGTTTAAAAAAAGATATTTCCTTTCTACATTTCCTCCCACAATTGAAGAGCTTGGCTGCCTTTTATTTTTCATGACTTTAAAATGGAGCATCAGTCGCACATATGATACTAAATGTTAAGCTGCAACATTAGAGCCATCTTTTTTGAGAAATTATCTAGAAAACAGATAATTTACAGTCTCAAATCTGTGCCAAGAAATAGATAATCTTTTGAAAAGTCTTGCTGTCTTAATCTGCTGAATGTGTGATGCAGGTAGAATGTTGATGCTGTTTACTACCAAAGTGAATACTGCTTTCTATATTCAATTAATACTTTCTGAGATCTTTGCCAGAGGAAGAAAAGCACCTACTCTGGTTCACAACTTAATAATAAATGAATGCTCAATTAATGATGTTTATGTTCCCATTTGGAAATTGTTGGGGTCTATGTCAATTACTTTTAATTAACAGTGGCATCAACACATCTATTTATTCTAAAGATTGTCTCCTTACTTTAGTTTTCAGAAATTCCTGTTTAATGAATTTAGTCTTTTAAAACAAACATTTAATATATCTCTAAATAGTATGTTGGTCACATCAGTTGGTTGTATGAATATAGCACCATGTTTCGACACACATGGCACGTTCACATTTTCCATATTTAAAACAGGCATCAGTCATTAACTATGGATTCTTTATTGCCTGAAAGAGACAGGCTTAGCAGTAATGTTGTCAAGGAAACATACTGAAACTGTTACATAAAAGAATGCTTTTCAAAAAACTCTTTCAAAATCATATTTCTATTTTTTCTCAAAATATGTGAAATTACACTTTAGGAAAAGTTCAATTGAGATAAATAATACATAAGCAGTTTGTGTAATAATGTAGCTGAAATCCGTCAAGTAGAGATGTTCTTTAAATTTCAAGGTTAAATAATTAAATGAAACGGCTATCACAAAAAGACCAACAAGAAGATGCTTTTAGAGAATAATGTCTTGTTCTCGCATCAAGAATATCAAATTTTAGAGAAATCTTCTAGGTGCAGATAACGTAGACTTCAAAAAATGAACAATTACAAATATTCTTCTAATTCTGTGTTGACAGAATGTCTAAGTTTTAAATCCCGTAGGTATTTGACAGGAAGTAACATTAAGCAAATTCATTATCATTTATGTGTTCAAGAAGCAACCGGAGATTAAGACAGTCACAACTTCCAACTTTAGTGCTTGCTTATTATCTAGTTTAAATTTATTTTTAGTATTGAAAGATGTAAGCCTAAATGGAATCTGGACGAAGATATGCTGGAGCACAGATTACATATGTCTTGTTAAGAAATGCATATTGGTCTACATAATATAGAAAACTTTGAAGAGATTAAAGAGATCATTTGATAGATGAGGAAATGTGGCCAGATACTTACATGAATTTCTTGGAAGTAGAGCTAGAAAAAGAACTTGTTTCCCGATTCGTAGTTCAGTGCTGTTTCCGTGATATTGTAACATAAAGCACTTGGGTTATCTCTCACCTCCTATGATTCTTTCTAAACCTTTAGCACCATGATCTTCAACTGAAATGTCAGCTCTATCATCGCATTTTGGATACTATTTAAAGCACATATGTGGGTTGAAGATAAAAGAATGCAAGAAGTTTACTTTTTTTTTTTTTCAGGAAACCTATATGAGTCTCAGCAAGTTTTGATGATACATTAAGAAATAAAAGGTTACCAAATGTAAAGGAACTTTAATATTCCAAATAGACTTTCACAGTCAATATTACAAAAATGAATGGGGATTGTGTTGCTCACCTAAACACCGTGTACTTGGGAGGCATAAAGATGACCATAGAGAGTTTCAGGATAGCCTGAGCTAGTTAGACACTTTCTCAAAAAATTATTACAAAGGTAGATAAGCTTTTGATGGTGACAAGGTGAAAAAAAGATACAAGAAAGACATTAAAGGTTATGCTTTTTCTTGTTTATGTGCTCATGCTCACAGTGTTGCACATATAGACCCTGAAGTGCTGTTCAGACTCAGTTCTTATCAAACAATAAGCCATCTTGACTTCCATTGTCAAGTAGATCCCCTCATTGGATATCTAAAATTCACAAAAGGAAATATGGCCTTTCTTAAGACAGCAAGAGAGTGATTGCTACTTGACAATGGTCAGTGTAGGTTAATAACCCTCTGCTTTTGAAAAAAGCTAATAGACTTTTTCCTCTGATCATTTTAAAGGCTTTTCCTTTGTTTTCTTTATAATTATCTCACGGGTTTGTAGCACTTTTTGAATTAGAGATTTCCTATGTTTTATCAGATTGGGACAAATGTTTCTTCTTTCTCTTTGGGGTTTACAAATATGTAACATTTTCATCATATCTCTTTGCTGTTTATATGTTTATTACTGAATCCGTTTTTTTCAAGACTATAGCTTGTATATTTTGTCCTAACCTTTGTTCTAAGTCTCTCATTCTGATACCCATATTTAATAGTGTTGAAACCCAGAAATTGATTATGGAGGCTCTATTTGGTTTATTTGCTTTAGTTATTTACTCAAATGTATTTATTTTAGTCATATTTCTTTTTAATAAAATATATTATAATTAAAAATAAAACAGAAACTTTCCATTACATAATGGAAATTGCATTGCAATAAATTTCAGATTACTAGACATGACCTATACTCATGGCTTCTCAGAGCTCCTTTCTTCAATGTGAAGTAGTTTCCAGTAGCCTGGTGTCTGTGGCCATTGCCAACGTCACTTCTGTATAGGACAGTGTTTGCTTGTCCAATCCAAACTGATGCTCCTGAGTTCCTTCATACCGCTTCTGCAGTTGAGTCTGGCATTTACTAAACCTTAAGGACTTTTTGGGGTCCAAAGACTGAGTTATTTGGGGTCCATCACTTGATGGTAGTGGTTCCTGACCACCAGATGACTCCAAGGCCCCTGGAAGGCTACATCATCAAGTTTATCTGGACATCCAACAATTGGCTCAGTGTCTGGCAAACAGCAGTTGTCAGGTCAACATGTGCAGAAAGAACCTCACCTACCCACTCACACACCTCCAGAGACACAGCCCTGGGATGAAGCAGGGCAGAACATACTAAATTTCTTTTTTTGTGGGTGGGGGGGAGGACTTTTGAGACAGGGTCTCCCTGTAGCCCCAGTTGGACTTGAACTCTCTTTGTAAACCAGGCTAGCCTTGAACTCACGGTGATCTGCCTACCTCTGCCTCCTAAGTGCTAGGATTAAAGGTATGCTCCAACACGCCCAGCTGAATTTCTTTTAATCCAGTGTCCTCTTTCAGGAAACTTTTGGCGTGCTGCTACCATTGATCCTAGTTCATAAGAGTAGCTTCCCAGCTGTCTGGAAAATTCTTTTCCTTATGATCATCTACCACCTCTGACTTTCACAGTCTTCCCACCCTTATTCCATGATGATCCCTGAGTCTTTGGAGGCAGAAATTTGATAGACATGTCCAATTCAAGAGTAATAACTCTGCAAACTCTGATTCTCTACATGTTGGCCAGATGTGCCAGTCTGTGTTAATCATCATATTTATTTTTAAGCTGCGGTGTTGAACTTATATGACTATTTATATTTCTTGATGTTTCTCTTGGATTTTAGATGCACTACTGTTTCTCATTGTTTGATTTATTTTGAAAAATCACTATATAATACAATATCAAAATTATAGATATATTTGAGCATCACAATAGTGTCCTTTTCTAGAAGGAAGAATTTAGTATTTTTTTTCTGGTACAGTTAGGAACACTAGTAATTCCTAACCACTATTATGCAATCTAGTGTTGAAAAAATCTACAACTGTGCTTCAGTCTATATGAAAATTATTTCTTCTTTTTCATTCCTACTTAGTATCATTAAAGTAAATTTTTTAATTTTTTTATTGAATCCTTGTGTATTTCATACAGAACATCTCAATCAATCTTAATTATCTTTATACCCCCTGCCCCACTGGCATCCCCATAGCCCCCCCAACTGGAATACATACAGTCTTTCATCTGTATTAAGGTCTATTGTTTCAAGTCAGTGCGCCCAAATGACCTCAGTGCAGCTTCATCCACCAAGGTTGAGTCAGACTAGTTCATCTTCACCCAACAGTAATCTTTTGCCAATATTCCTTAAGCAAAGTTAGAGTCTGCTACCCATTTTCCCAGTTCCATGCTGGGTTTTTGTCTCCTTGAATTTGCATGAGTCCTGAGCATGATGAATCCATTGCTGTAGGTTCAAGTGAGCAGGGTCCCAGGATCTTGTAGGATTCTACTTCCATATGGCCACACACCTCCTCATTGGCTCTTACAATCAAATTTTCTGTCCCCTCTTCCGAAATGGTCCCTGAGCCCTGAGTGAGTGAAACTTAATATAAGGGTCCTGTCCAGGGACCCACACTCTGCAGGTTTCTAATCTTTATACTATAGGTATTTGTGACCTTTTGTGTTACTGGCCCTTTGTTGCATGAGGGAGCTTCATTAATGGGAGTTGAGACATTCATTAGTGTCTTTATCCCTTGTTCTGTACTGCATGAGCTTTGGGTGTAAAGGCTGCATTGTAGATGTGCCACTTAGGCATGGGAAATTCACAGGAAATGTCTGTGTGTGACCAGCTGTGGTACTCTGTATTAGTCTCTGTCTGGTGCAAAAGAAGCTTCTTTGATGAGTGGTGTCTGGGATACTTGACTGTAAGTATAAGACTACATACTTTGCATTTAGTAAGAAGGAATCTTCATTCTCAAAATGTTCTTTTTCAATGAGAACATTGTTGCAGATTGTGCATTTTTAGATTACTAGCAGTCAATCTCTTAAACTCAGTGTTTGAAGTCACATTTTTGTGTACTTTCATATGAAGTTTATATTTTTCTACTGTTGAGCCTTTTTATGGAAGAGGAAACTGTTGTGCTTTTTTCTGTTTTATTAGTGCTAGAGAACTACAAGTTATCTAAAAATAAGTTTAACATAGCATTTTTGCTATGCCCCTTTCAAGGTTTATAAGTAGAAATTCACTAGAATCAGCTGGCAGCCAAGGAAGTTACTCCAGAAATTTAAGGCTAGGGGTGTAGCTCAGTGGTAGAGCACTTACCTAACAGGTGTTATACTCTAGCTATGGAGCACCGTGGGAGAGACAGAGAAAGGAGTGGTGGGAAGAAGGGAGAAAGAGAAGGGAGGGAGATAGAGAGGGAAGAAAGAAAGAGAGAAAGAAAGAGAAAGAAAGAAAGAAAGAAAGAAAGAAAGAAAGAAAGAAAGAAAGAAAGAAAGAAAGAAAGAAAGGAGAAACCTTAGGTCTGGGCTGTATAGCTCAGTGGTCAAGAGTTTTCCTGCAATGTGCACAGACCTGGGTTTGGCCCAGAAATTCAAATGGTATTGCTTTATTTCCTGATTAATTATGTTGTGAAATATAATTGATAATTATAAAGTCTTCTATTACTAGCATACTACTGAATACTGTATAATAATTTAAAGCCTATTAAGAATAAATAACTCATTTCAAGTTTTTATAAAATTACAAGTGAAAGCAAAGTTATGTGTATTGTAAACAATCTATCAATGCATGTGAACAATATGTATACATATGTGTGCTCATTCTGCTGTACCTCAGTATATAAATTAAATTACTTAGAATAAATTTACTATTCATAAGTCCATGACCTGACCTTAAAAGTACATTAACAATAACTCATATTTATTATTTTCTTACTACAGCCTGTTCTTCTTCCTTCTATTATAAAGTATCCATTTAATATATGTATACTAAAGACAAGAGCCAGGAATGGTGGCACATGCCTTTAATTCAACACTCAAGAGGCAGATCCAAGTGAACCTCTGTGAGTTTAAGGTCAATTCTGTCTACATAACCGGTACCGGTTCTAGTCCAGCCAGAGCTACATAGTGAGATGTTGTCTCAAAATATAAATGTATACATACATAAAAATACATATATAAATAAGCACATGTGTTAGGCAAATACAATTAACATTTGTTTAACAAGAATATATGTCAAGTTAGGCTTATACATATATATTTAAACAATGTATTGTTAAATTTTAGTTGTTTTAAAACTTTTAGTCTTAAACATTTTAAAGTCAAAAGATTATCCTGTTTACTGCTGAACTAATTGACTAGATGGCTGACACTCCAGGAAGCTTAGGTTCAGCGCTGATTCCTGTCGAAGAAAAGTATACTTCTGCTTCATGCTCACATCAAAACCACTTCAACAGACATGCTTAATAAACATTGGTGGATGGAACACGTGCTGCTTTTACTGCCTTTCTTAGCTGACTCCATAGGTGGTTTATAAAATGATCTATTTGGGCTACAAATACCCATCATGATTTTTCAGCCTGGCACACCAATGCAGTGGTTGATCAGGTGCCCCAAATTATATTCCTATTTATGTTATTTTCAGTTGCGTTTGGCACCAACGGAGGACCTATCTGCTTACTGCCTTGAATGATATAAATTGTACTCTAGGAGCTTTCAACCCCCAAGAAACTTAATGGATTCATATGATCTCTGCTCTGATAGTGATAACTATTTCAAGTCTGGTAGTGATTTTTTATCTCAGAGTGTCAGATTCTAAGAAGAGTACCTAGTCTGCCTTAGAGAGTCAGGTTCTGGTCTACCCATAGAGATTTATTTTTAAAGTATATTTAGGCATTGGAGAGAGATGACTGAGTGGTTAAGAGCACCGACTGCTCTTGCAGAAGACAGGGGTTCAGTTCCCAGCACCCACATAGCAGCTAACAACCATCTCTAACTCAAATTCCAGGAGATCTGAGGACTTCTTCTGGCATCTGTAGGCATTGCAAAACATGGGAACACTTGCACACATAAAGGCAATATACTCATCATTCACATAAAATAAAATAATAAAAATAAAATATAAAAAGTCTATGTAAAAGAAATAAATGCTCTCAGTATACAGTGAATGGTGACAAAGTCAGACAAACTTTACAATAGCAATTAAAATGGACTATGCTTCATAGGCTCTGTTTGTGAAATGTTTTTATTCAGAATTCAAAAAGAATGTCTGGGTTTGAAAATGTGCTTGGGTTTTATTATTAGATCAAGAATTTGGGGAAGAATGAGAGAAAGCTGAACTAGAGCAGGCAAATTCAATTAGAAGGAAGCATTGGAGAAAGGCTGAAATTTTAGAAGTCTGACTGGATATGTATGACAGCTTTTTAAAAAATAAACCCAAACATTACAGCTCTTCACATTTGGACTATAAAAGTGGGTGTTGTCTAGTTACTATAGGATTAAAAAGGAAAGTTGGAGCCTAATTAAACATCATTGTAACATCATAACAGGGTTACAGTATATTAAGATTACTGAATTGAAGAATCGCAGACCTAGCTACAAGTATTCTAAAGTAGTCCTTTCAAAAATGTAGTCTCTAATGAGAATTAAACATGTGGGTATAAACATATTTGAATGGATTTTCAAAATGATTTGAAGATCATTCTAAATTAAAAGAAGTACTGAATGAATGCCAAGGTAACATAGTCATTGCAAATGGAAATGAAGACATTCTCTGTCTCTGTCTCTGTCTCTCTCTCTCTCTCTCTCTCTCTCTCCTTCTCTCTCTCTCTCCCTCCCTCTTTCCCTCCCTCCCTCAGAAATATATGGGATAAGGACTTGAAGGAAAGTGCAGCCCAGGTTAGACATTCTTCCCATGAAGCAGTGATGGGGTGATTCTGCCCACAGGTTGAAGGTGTTGGACAGGATTTATTGTTCCAATGGATTTTTAGGCAGCAGAGAAACTTACTGACTATGCTTATCTCATAATAATCCCCTTCTGAGACAGAACTTGGAGAAAATTATGTCACAGAAGCAGATAAGCAAGCAAGAGGAAAGCAAAGTCAGTTCTCAGGGTTTTGAATAGCTATGTACATGGTAGAGAAGAAAAGGAATCGAAGAAACCATTTCCAGGCTTCCGAGAGTAGAACATGAGACTGAAATAAGTCATTAAAGACCATTGCTGCACAATGGGCCGCAGAAAGAGGTGTTATGCTAAACTCAGAACAACTTCAAAGTTAGTGCAAGACAGAGCATGGCCTTCTAGAAGAAACCAAGGTGAGGGAGAGAGGACAGCCTTCACAAACACGTAAATCTGATAGGCCTGAGCCATTCCAGAACGAAGCAAAAATAGTGTCTGTGGAATACTCACATGTGAACAGATCTCATGCTGGCCTGGGGTGGGGCTGGGGAAGAAGACTGAGACCTCAAAGAGGACATGAAATCAAAAAGATTTGATAGGCTAGATGGGAACAAAAGCAACTTCATAAGACCCAGTTAATTAGTATTGTTTTTCCCCGTTTTCAGTCTTTTATGGGGAAAAACTAAATCGTCTGTTAACTGAGGTCAGGAGTACTGCAAATTTGAAAACTCTGCCAAGAGTTTTCCCATTACTTTTCAATCAAAGACAGAAAATGCAGAAGTGGATTTTCTTCCTTTCCATATTGACTAAAAATAATTAATCAACTTACAGCAGACTTTACAATTCATTGATTTTGGATCATGGACAAGTGATACTGACAATCTAGGAGTCAAATGCAATGGAAATTGAGCTTTTCTGCACAGCACAAAGCTGCTGCCATCGTCTCTGAGGACATCAATGTTGGCTTCTGGGGATAATGTTTTTAAACTGTAAATAATCACTTTGGAGCTGGGATTAGGCTGTTTTCTTAAAAAATTATAATAATTTTGTATGTTTCATTAACTGAGTACTTTTTTGGTAGTGGAACCCATGAGAAAAAAACTTAAATTCTAATATGCTGAGAGTCAATACACATTCTCATGCCATAACCCAGCCTAGAGCAAAATGTAGGCCTTTTCCAAAGAATACAGAAAAAACTTGAGACATAGATACCAATCATATATATATATATATATATATATATATATATATATATATATTCTTGATTTAAAAACCAAGGTTACATGTAACAGCTTAATTTCTTCCTGAGAATTTCACAGATGAGAATACTTCTATCCTAAGTTTGAGTTCTTTTGTGTTATTGGCATTGCACTGCTGGACAATAGTTATTCATCTGTTAATTTCATCGTGTAGCCTCTAGTAACATATGATGGACGAGCTAGAGTGGGAAACAAAATATGGAGCACATTTTCAGTCTTCATGACAATAGAACTTGAATAAATGTACTTGATGCATTCTGTCTCAATTTATGTTCTTATGGGAAAACAAAATTTGATCAGTCAGATTTTGTGGAAGGACCTCATGAGCATGACTTTGTTCCTAAAGAACAAATTCTTTGTTGATCATTTGCTCTATTGATAAATGAGATCGGTGACAAGAAAGGGAAGTGAAGGTGTGCTCGTCAGTGTGGGAAACCTGCTCCCTGATAATAGCTGTACTGTAAATAAGTCTGCCAGTCTTCACGAAGGAAAACTTCCTCAAAGCCTTTCCCCTACTTCCTTTGCCCCTCGCCTATGTTCAGGCGATGGCTGATAAGGATTGATACATTGACTGGAAATACTGAACATGATCAGTTTTGCTCTGGGGAACAGTCTGTTCCTGCAGCAGAGAGGTCCTAAGTTTGGAGTGGAGTCCAATTCAAATCAAGATGAAATGTATTAGGAGGCCCATTTGGCAGCTGAGCCCAGTCGCACTCCTCAGTAAAATATCAGTAGTAATACAGTTGAACCTTTATGTTCCGCTCCCTGACTCCAATTTATGTTTCAACCTAAGGAAGTTACTAAAGATATGAGTGTGATTAGCAACCCTACAACTCTAACACACAGAGAGAAGCATAAAGAGATAGAGAGGGAACAGCACAGCGGCAGATCAGTCAGCAAGGAAGACCCTGAAAGGGGCATTCAGAGACAGGGAGGACTGAGTCACCACACAGAGTAAAAGTGATGACTAGTGGCATAGGACATTCTCTTAAGAGGCTAGTATTATGACCTCAACTCCTTACAAAAGCCAAACGGCTGCATGGAAGGTACTAACGGCTGGGTGTGTGATCCTTGTGAGCGGCACTGATAACTGGGTCTGTATGGGACTGTGAACTCAAGAGCACAGGTGTCTTAACAGCCAAAGTGCATAGGACTAGCAGGCTACGAGGAAATTGTCTGATTTTATGTTTAACAAAGGGCGGAAAGGGACTGGAAAGACGCCCATGGTATTGCTCTTGCAGAGGACCAGAGTTCAGGTCCCAACGTGAGGGGACTCCCAGCCACGTAGAACACCAGCTTCTGGAGATCGTTCGCTTTCTCCTGACCTCTCCGTGCACCTGCACTCACATGCACTTACTCTCACAGAGACACATACATACAGTTAAAAATGAAATAAATCTTTTTCAAAAAATAAAAGGCAGAAGTGTTTTTTCTAGAAAATTCATCAATTTTTAAATATTACCTTAAATTTACAAGCAAATCACTCTTGGCCACTAAGAGTTGTAGAAGCAGGATGTGGCTTTTGTGATATTGCAATAGAACTGATATTTCTCTGAGCATGTTGGAGGCCTGTGACCCTGTGCCCTTAGACTTGACTGTCCTTTTCCATTGATGAATTTTGTTGTTTAACGATTTCATACCTGTCTGCAATATATTCTGATTACTCTTTCTCTCTCTCTTCTCCTCCTAGTCCCTATCCCAACTGGTTTCCTTCCCAGGTTCATAACTTTTGGGTTGTTTTTGACCCATTTACTTTATCCAAGGCCATCTGCATGAGCATTGGATTGGAAGGGTCTATGGATCCTGGTAGGATCCTGAAAGCAGGATTTCCCCACTCCCTGAAACTATCATAAGCAAATAAGAGCTTGCTTTACCCCAACTGACCAAGGCCGTTCATTCAGGCTCCTGTTTTCCTGTATATAAACTTCTGTTCTACCTCTCTTGTTACTACTGATTTAAGAATTTGTCATACCTTGCCATATTCCAGACCAAATGCAGAGTTTGTGACTCCAATGTTCATGAGACTTGACTGGATCCGTGGAAGCGCATATGACAAAATCTGACGTCTCAACATTTGTCAATTACGCCTGTGTGTCTGTGCCAAGGAAAGTGATTTCTGGCTCCTAAAGACATATGAACCAGAAAGAAGCTCTTTGATTTCTTGTTTTATGTGACACTCTGTCTGCAATTAGCAGTTTTCCAGATGTTCATGAATTTTGTATTCAACTTACATAGTCATTTATGTTTCCCACCAGAACACAGAGTGGTTTATGTTCTAGAAACTCAATCAAAAAATATTTCTTCTAAACTTCAAATGACTAAATATTTCATGGTGTACTTTCTAATTATAACTGTTTTGTGAGACTAGAGGACTTTTATCTGTTTGAATTTTATTCACATTTATTGAACAAACATTTAAAAAATTAAGTTTGGCCGCCCCTCCCACCTGAGCAACCCCTATGTCCTGTTTTCTTCAAGCCTTGGGCCTGGCCCACTCCTCTCTCAGCACCCCAGATCCTGAGACTAATATCTTAGTCCAGACCCACCCACTGTGTCCTGAATCGAGTACTCAGACCAGCTGAATTTTTCAGTCTGCTTTGTTAGAATTTTCACAGGCTATTCCCACCCACAACTTGCCTTTGCATTCCTGTGACCTGCCATCTACCCCAGCAGTCCCTCCCCACAGCCTGCCTTAGATTTCTGTGAGCAGCCGTCTTCACTGGGGGCCAGACCTTTGCAAACTACCTGAACAGGCCTGAATTCAGTCTCTGCCTAGCAATTTTCCCAAATTGGCCTGTGCCTACTGACTAGAGGGAAGCAGACTTTAAGAGAGAGCCTGAGAGCATCTGAGGGAACAGTGGAGCAGCTGGGCTGGAGCTACCTGGTCCCTCCTAAATAAAATCAAAACAGAGAACCTGAAACCAGATTTCCATACTCAATAAGAAAACAACCAAGTCATATCAAGTATGCAAACAGAATCAGACTTCAGCTGAACAAAGGAAGGCTTGAGTCTCATATCAAAATCACAAACAACAAAAGAAATCCACATAACAAGATCACAATGAAAAAATAAAAATATGAAAAACCCAAAT
The DNA here is from genome assembly GCA_035773235.1 of Eospalax fontanierii. Taxonomy (NCBI): domain Eukaryota; kingdom Metazoa; phylum Chordata; class Mammalia; order Rodentia; family Spalacidae; genus Eospalax; species Eospalax fontanierii. The sequence goes on from CM069527.1 coordinate 12,457,911, forward strand.
AATATGTCCTAACCAAACATTACCAGTCCTACAGACGAGTTCAATGACAAGAACCCCATAGGATAACCCAGGACACAGAGTTTTAAAGAATAAACATAAACATAATCAAATAATTCAGTTAATCTAAAGAACACACAAACAAACAAATCAAATAACTAAAAGAAGATAGGGATAAACTTCTGATAGAATTCACAAAAGAGATAGAAATATTAAAGAAAACTCAAGCTGAAATGAAGAAGGAACTGAAAAACTCAGTAAGCCAATTTGAAACTAAGGGAGAAAGCCTCACCAATAGAATGAATGAAATGGAAAACAGAATATCAAGATTGAATGATAAAGTTGAAGAATTAGAGCACTCAAGCAAAGGTTATGAAAAATTCTTTAAAACATGGGAATAGAATATGCAGGAAATGTGGGACACCATGAAAAGACTAAATTTATACATCATAGGCATAGAAGGAGAAGAATCTCAGGATTCTTAAACCTTGGGATTCAATTCCAATTGAATTTCAGTTCCAGACATTCAACTAGAATGTAGAAAAAATCCCAGATTAAGGAAAGACAGGACCATATAAATACAAGAAACTCATAAAACACCAATCAGATAGGACCAGAAAAGAAACTCTTCACAGCATATCATAGTAAAAAAAAAAAACCTAAGCATACAGAACAAAGATAGAATTCTGAAAGCTGCAAAAGAAAAACAATAAGTCACATATAAAGGAAAACCCATCAGAATTACAGCTCACTTCTCAATGCAAACTATGAAAGCCAGAAGAGCCTGGACCCAAAGTATTCCCAATCATAAATGACCATAGATGCCAACCTAGAATACTTTACCCAGAAAAAAATTCTATCATAGTTGAAGGAAAAAGAAAAATCTTCAATGACATGAATAGGCTGAAAGAATTCATATCCATAAAACCAGCCCTTCAGAGAACACTTGAAGCTATACAAAAAGCTGAAGAAGGAAGGACTATACCCAAGGGGCAACAGAAAGAAACCAAATGAAGATATAACTGGGGAACCACAAAGTTAGACCAAAGTTGCAAACAGAATTTAAAATGATGGGAATCAAAATACATCTTTCAACAATAACTTTAAATATCAATGGAATGAACTGCCCAGTCAAAAGATACAGGCTAGCTGAATGGATCATGAAACAAAATCTTTTTGTTGTCTCAAGAAACTCATCTCACATTTAAGGACAGGCACTACCTTAAGGTGAAAGGATGGAAAAAAATATTCCAGTCAAATGACACTAAGAAACAAGCAGGAGATGCCATTCTATATCTGACAAAATAGACTTCAAACTAAAACAAAATCAGAATACATAGAGAGGGTCACTTCATTCTGATCAAAGGAATAATTAACCAAGAAGGTATTACAATCATGAATATATATATATATATATATATATATATATATATATATATATAAAACTCTGATGCTCTCAACTTCATAAAAACTGTACTAAAGAACTTTAAGACACAGATTAATCCCAGCTCACTAATAGTAGGAGACTTTAATACCATGCTGTCTCCATTAGAATGGTCAACTAGACAGAATAAACAGATATCTGAATTAAACAATACCATTCATCAAATGGATCCAACAGACATCCACCAAATATTACACTCAAGCACCAAACAATATACACTCTGTTCAGCACCCCATGGAACTTCTCCAAAATTTACCACATACTGGGGCATAAACAAACCTCAACAAATACAAAACATTGAAATAATTCCATGCATTCTATCAGACCACAATGCAATAAAAATTAAAATCAGAACCAGAGGAAGCCCTAGTAACTTCACAAATTCAGGGCAACTAAACAACACACTCCTGAATGATGAAGGAGTCAAAGGAGAAATTAAGAAATAAATAAAAGTATTACTGGAAATAAATGTAAAGGACAATGCAACCCAACAAAGCTTCTGGGACACATTAAAAAGCAGTCCTAAGAGGGACATTTAGAGTTCTAAGTGCCTACGTTAGAAAATTAGAAAGAGGACAACTATATGACTTATACTGCAACCTAAGGACCTTAAAAGGCAACAACAAATGAAACCCAACCAAGCAGAAAGAAGAATTAACAAAAACCAGATCAGAAATAAATGAAATAGAAACAAAGAAACAATACAAAGAATCAATGAATTGAAGATCTGGTTCTTAGAAAAGCTAAACAAGATAGACAGACCCACAGCACAGTTAACCAAAAAAAAGAAGCAAGAACAACTCCAAATAAACAAAATTGGAGAAGAGAGGGGAGCCATCACAACAGACAACAAAAAGATTCAGAACATTATAAGGGAATACTTTAAAAACCTATATGCTATTAAATTTGAAAACCTTAAAAAAATGGGTACATACCTAAAATCATGGGAATCACAAAAGCTAAATCAGGACGAGATCAACAGCTTAAACAGACCATAACATATAAGGAAATTGAAACAGTAATACAAAACTTCCTGACCAAAAAACGCCTCGGCCCAGATGGATTCACTGCAGAATTCTACCAGACAGTCCAAGAAGACCTATATCCAATACCACTGAAATTTTTCAAAATGATAGAAATAGAGAACTCCAAAATTCCTTCTATGAAGTCAACATCACTGTAACACCAAAATTCTCACAAGCCATTAAAAATATCATCCACCATGATCAAATCATCTTCATCCCAGAGAATCAGGGATGATTCAATATACATGTCAATAAATGTCATAAAGCATATAATTGCACTCAAAGACAAAAATTACATAGATACAGAAAAGTCCTTTGACAAAATTTACCCCACATTTTTATGCTAAAAGTTCTAAAGGGAACTGGACTGAAAGGAACATCCCTCAACGTAATTAAAAAACCTATAGCTAGCATCATTCTAAATGGAGAAAAACTGGAAATATTCCCATTAAAATCAGGAACCAGACAAAGTTGTCCACTATCTCCACTCCTTTTTAACATAGTTATAATTCTTGCTAGAGTAAAAAGCAAAGAGAATGAACTTAAAGGAGTATTCATTGAAAAAGAAGTCAAATTATCCCTTTTTGCAGATGACATGATATTATACCTGAGATATGCCAAAAATTCCACCAGAAAACTCCTAGAAATGATTAACCTTTTCAGAAAAGTGGCAGGTTACAAAATTAATCTATAGTAGCCTTTCTATATATCAATAAAAAGCAATCGGAGAGAGATTACATAGAAACACTCCCATTCACAATAGCCTCAAAAAAGGAAAGATATAGAAGATCTAAGCAATGAAAATTTTAAAACTCTAAAAGAAGAGATTGATGAGGGCACCAAAAGATGGAAGGATCTCCCATGTTCATGAATTAGAAGAACTAATATTGAGAAAATGACCATCCTACCAAAAGCAATATATAGATTCAATGCAATCCCAATCAAAATCCCCATGATATTCTTTGCAGAATTAGAAACAAATCCTAAAAATTATGGAAGTACAAAAGACATCAGAGAGCCAAAGCAACCCTGAGCACAAAGAGCAATGCAGGGGGGATTACCATTCCAGATTTCAAACTACATTACACAGCTATAGTCTTAAAAACAGCATGGTACTGTCTCAAAATATATGTATATACCAATGGAATATAATTGAAGATTTAAACATGACTACATGCAATTTCAGCCACCTGATAATTGACAAATTGGCCAAAAATAATCACTGGAGGAGAGATAGCATCTTCAGCAAATGATGCTGGCAAAATTGGATCTCCACCTGGAAAAGAATGAAACTAGACCCTTATCGTTCACCTTGTACAAAGATCAACTCCAAACGGATCAAAGACCTCAATGTGAAACCTGAAACTCTGAAACTATAAGAAGAAAACATTGACAGTAACCTACAAAATATAGGTGTAGGGAAAGCCTTCCAAATCACACATGAGTTGCTCAGGAATTAGGATCAGTTATCAACAAGCAAAAGAAACAATCAAGGAAGTGATGAGAAAACCAACAGAGTGGGAGAAAATCTTCACCAGTGATACATCTGACAGAGGTTTAACATCCAGAATATATAAAGAACTCAAAAAACAAAGAATCAAGAAAACAAGTGACCCAATTAAAAGATTCGTTAAGGATTTGAACAGAGAGTTTTCAAAAAAAGAAATAAAGATGTCTGAGAAACATCTTAAAAAGTGCCCAACATCGTTAATAATCAGGGAAATGCAAATTAAAACCACATTAAGATTTCATCTTAACCCAGTCAGACTGGCTAAGATCAAGAGAACAAAGGATACCAAATGCTGGAGAGGACGTAGGGAAAGAGGAATGCTCATTCCCTGCTGGTTGGACTGTACACTCGTGCAACTCCTATGTAAAACAGTGTGAAGAACTCAGAAAAACTAAAAATGAATCTATCATTGATCTTGTTACACCCCTCCTTGGCATTCACCCAAAGGACTCATCCTAGTTTTGAGATACTGGTACATCCATGTTTGTTGCTGCTTTTTTCACAATAGCTAACAGATGGAAGCAGCCTAAGTATCCCTCAACTGACAAGTGGATAATGAAAATGTGGTACATTTATACAATGGAGGTTGTACTCAGCAGTAAAGAGGAAATCATGATATTTGCAGATAAATGGATGGAGCTAGAAACTGTTATGCTAAGTGAAGTAACAGAATCAGGAAAACAAACGATGTATGTTCTCTCTCATTTGTGAATTCTAGCACCAAATTCTTATATGTGAGTATGTATTCTGATGTAACTGCAGGAACCATGAAAATGGAAAGGAACCAGGGAGGTAAAGGGAAAGAAAGAACCTGAGAAAGAATAATAGGAGACACACTATGGGAGAAACAGATAAAAGGAGGTATTTAAATGAGAGAGAAAAGTTCTAAAAGTTCCTCTCATGCTTGTTTGCCATAAATCCTCGGCCCTATGCAACAGCCATTTATGTCCTCTCTCTGTATCAGTTTGCCATTTGATAAATTTCATATAAAAAGTTTCATTCAATATGAACTCTTTTGCATATGCCTCCAGTTATCATGAATCTGAGGTTTGTGCTGTCATCTATGTTTGTATTTTGTTACTTTGTATGCTATTGCAAATCTATCATGTATCTTACATTGCTTTCATTCATTTACTTTTTCATGGACACTAGACCACCTCCTTTATAGAGTTATCCAGAAGAGTACCTCTAAGAACATTCATTCACATGTAAACCTTTATAGGAACATCTGTTCTTGAACTTCTTGAATAGCTATGTTTAAGTGAGATTGAAACATTGTTCAGTAAATATGTGACTAGATTTTTCAGAAGCTGCTAAGTCCTACTCTTTTATCATACGCCATTTTACATCCTATCAAGTATTATGAATATTAAAGTTCTCCTTATTTTTGCTAGCATTTTGAATTGCCAGTCTTTTTATTATATGCATCTTTTGGTTTCAAGATACTAATGATAATGAACATCTCTTTTTTATATTTTTGGATTTTGTGTATTTTCATACACAACATCTTAGTCATGTTTATCCGCTCCCAATCCTCACCCACAAGATTTCATGCATTCTGTCTCTTACAGTTTATATATCTCCTTGGAGAAATTTCTGATCATTTATATGTCTTCTTTGGTAAAATGCATCACCTATTTTAAATTGCATTGTTTATGGTGTTGAGTTGTAAGAGTGCTTTAATATTATAGATATAATTTATTTTTACATATATAATTTTCAAATGTTTTATTCCATTCTGTTGTTTACTGTTCAGTTTTACCAATTGTGTCTTTTTAAGAGTACATGCTTTTTAATTTTGATGAAATTAATTGGTATTCTTCTTCTTTGGATTGTTTTCGTCACATAAAAATTGTTTATGCCCTGGTCATAAATTTTTTATATGTTTTCCTCTAGAATTTTATAGTTTAAGCTATTACTTTTATGTCTATGATCAATTTAAAGTTATTGTTTTTGTATTGTAATAGGTAACTTCCTAAGTTTTGATGTTTGAAAACAGCTATCTAGCCAGGCATGGACACATGCCTTTAATCTCAGTGCTGGGGAAGCAGAAGCAGGTGGATCTAAAAGCAAGTTCAGAACAAGTTCAGCCTGGTCTAAAATCAAGTTCCAAGCCAGTCAGGGTTGCCCTGTCTCAAGAAAAGAAAAAAAGCAAGAGTTATCCAATTAACCAAGTACCATTTTTTACAAATAAAACATTTCTAAACCCCATGGCCCATTTATCAAAAATCAGTTGGCTGTAATATAAAAGTTTCTTCAGTTAAGTTTTGTGTATGGAGCTGGTAAGAGATCATGCTAAAAAATTTGCATATAGATATTCTAGCATAATTTTTCGGAAGAGGCTGCACTTTCTCCAATAGATTGCTTGGCATCTTTGTGGAAAATCAATGGTGTATAAATGTAAAGACTTATTTCTAGACATTTTATTCTATTCCATTGATCCATGTGTCTATGGTTATATCAATAGCACATGTCTAGATAGAATGGCTTTATAATAAGTTTGGTAATTGCTAGTATAAAACATCCAATTTTGTTTTTCTCTTTCAAAACTGGTTCAGATATTCTGTTATTCGCATCACCACATAAATTTTAGTATCTTGCTTATCAATTTCTTTGAGGATAACTCCAGGATAACAACTGCTCTGACCCCTGAGAAGAGAACATAAGTAATATGTCCCCAGAGCCTGGGTCTATAGCCTGTTTCTTGGAGACTGGGTCCACATGAAGACACAAGGTTTACCTAGGTTCTGAAGTCATTGAAAAGCACTTGCTCCTTGGGGAAAAAAGGATTGTCACTCCCCGGGGCTTCCTCATGCTGTTGGTTACCACGGTGACACAAAAAGCCAGTGCAGAGACCCTGGTGGTTTCTGCCCTGTGGCTGACACTGATAACATTCACTTTTCTTCTTGATCCCCAACCCACCTTCTGGCATCTCAGTTATGATCTTCTCAGTGGGGCACTTAACCAGCATTCTCTCTTTCAGTTTCTTTTTCCTGTAATGTGTTTCTCAAGATTCTTTAATGTACATTTGAGCCTTCCCAGAGACGTTTTGCCTTGTGAATAGCCTTGTAAGGGGGAAAAGAGGAGAGATGACTTATTTGTCCACAATCCTAATTAGATTGCCTCCAGTAATATACTTTTGAACATTAGATTGGATTCCCCCACTTCACAAAATGAATTTTTAGTAAAATGTTTTTATTAATCTTTTGAGAACATCATATACACATATAATGCATTTTGATCAAATTCACCCCCACTGTTCCCCCATCTCATCCCAGATCCACCCACCTACCAACCGCCTCCACCTTCCTAGTCTCTGTTCTTTACAACCTGCTCAATCCTGTTTCTGATGCCCATATACTTGTGGGTATAAGATCATCCCCTGGAGTGTGGTAGACCTACGTGAGACCATTTGCTTAAAGAAAACTGACTCTCCTCCCTCAGAAGTCATCAACTGTCAACAGCTCCTCAGTTAGGGGTGGGGACTCATGAGCACCTCTTCCCACCATAGTGAAGATTCACTGGCTTGTTCTAGTGTGAGTCTTGTGCAAGAAGTCACAGCTGACGTGACAAGAGTGCAGTGATCCTGCCATGTCTAGGAGACCCTGTTTCGCTCTAATCCTTCTTGACTACTGACTCATAATCTTTCTGCTGCATCTTCTTCAATGGTTTCTGGGTCTTGTGATATAGATGCCCCATTTGTGACTGAGCACTTCACAGATGCTTATCCTCTGCACTTTGACCAGATATGAGTTTCTATATTAACCTCCATCCACTGCACAACAAAACTTCTCTGATGAGGTCTGAGAGCTACACCAATCTATAGGTATAGAGATACTAATTTATGGGGTAAGTTGATACTCTATCTATTTAGAAAAATAATAGTAGTAGGTTCACCCCTGGGTCTCATGAGCTCACCAACCATGGGTTCTTAACCTCATTCTGAAAATGTTATTTCAAAAAATTTCCTCATTCACTCCTTTAACCTCATAAGTTTGTGGCAAACTTTGAATAGACTTGAGAAGTTTGAGGACTCCTTATCTTTGTTGAAAATGGTGTTTGTATAACCAATGTAATCATGTAGTCACCAGCAGCTGTAGTTACTTGCACTGGACCTACACAGGACAAACCCTCTCTTCTATCAGTCATGAATGGGAAATAGCAATGCAAGCATGGGACCCTACCCTTACTGCTGAGCTGTTGGCCACTGATAGACTAAGCAGAAGAGGGAGCCATCGTCCTCAGTTGTGTAGTCATTGGTGAACCAATCAGGCTCAGTGGATAGTTCCAATGTCACAGCCACACAGATGGTCACAGTCAAACTCAGAGGGATGAAAACAAAACAAAGAGACATGAATGTGAGGGAGAGATTTGTAGGAAAAGGAGAGGTAGACAGAAGAGGGAGGGAGATGAGATGGGGTGGTGGTGGGAGAAATCACAACCAGTCATATACATGTATGAAATTATCAAAGAACAAATCCAATTAACTTTAAAAAGAAAATGTCATTTGTGTTATAAATCCTCTACTTGCCCTTAGACTATTTGTACACAGAATAGTTGAGATTTGTGAAAATTCTTCAACCTGGAAGTCTAGCATTTTTTAAATTCTTTCATGCTTTCATTGTTCTGTTCTAGTGTCTTCATTGTACATGGTACTGAGTGACATAAGAACATATCACATGAGCATGTTATATACTTTGCGCACATCCCCGTTCTCCTTGCCTCCTCCTTCTTCTTCCTCCTACCTCCCATTAGTTCCTGCTGTTCCCATAGACAGTGTTGCTTCTATCTTCGTGTTATGCTTACAAATAATACTTTGTAGCTAGGTTTCCATAGTATAGTGGTTATCACATTCACCTAACAAATATTACTTTATATAACTATAAAAATCTAGGCATCCTAAGTGGCACATCTACAATGCGGCCTCTACATTCAAGGCTCACACGATATGAACAGGTGGGAAAGAAGACACTAATGAATCTCTAAGTTCTCATTAATGAAGCTCCCTCATGTAACAGAGGGCCAGTAACACAAAAGGTCATAAATGTGCTAAAGCATGGACATTTGGAATCTGAAGAATGTAGGTCACTGGACAGGACTCTTATATTAAGTTTCACTCACCCAGGGCTCAGGAACCATTGCAGGAGAGGGGGCAGAAAGATTATAAGTCAGTGAGGAGGAGTGTGACCATACGGAAAAAGAAACCTACAAGGTTCTGGGACCCTGCTCATATAAATAGGTGAACTTACAGCAATGGTTTCCGCATGCTCAAGACTCATACAAACTCAAGGAGACAAAAACTCAGCATGGAACTGGGGAGATGGGCAGCAGACCCCAACCTTTGCTTAAGAAATATTGGCAACTGAGTACTGTTGGATGAAAATGAGCTAGTCTTCCTAAAGCGAGGGACTCTGTGTAGCCTGACAGGACCTCAGTGGATGAACCTACACTGAGATCACTGGGAAACTAACTTGACGAAGTAGATCTTAACCCAGATGAAAGAATGTGTGGAATCCAGTTGGAGAGCTATGGAGTGTGCTGGTGTGACAGGGGGTATAAAGATGACTAAGATGGATTGAGATGTTCTATATGAAACACACAATGATTCAATAATTTGTTTTTTTAAATCTAGGCACCACAAATGAGAAAAAGATGAATGACTTCACTTCCTCCCTCCTTGTGACTAAAAAAATTCCATTGTGTGTGTATGTATGTGTATATGTATATATATATATATGTATATCAAAAGAGGAATATATACATATCACATTCTTATTCATTCCTCTTTTGATAGTCGCCTAGGTTGTATTGTGAATACTGCTACAAAAATGTTAATATGAAGAATCTCTGTGATATGTTTACTTGAGTCCTTCAGGTTAATACCCAAGAGTGATACTGCTGAATCATATAAGAGGTTATCTTTTAAGAACTTCAATGTTATTAGTTTCCATGATTAGACTGCTTCACATCCCCACAAGCGATGTACAAAGCTCTCTTTCATCTGTATCTTCCTCATCATTATTTATTATGTTTTTCCCTGCTGATTGCTATTCTAGTCCATTATTATTATTTAAAGTTAAAAATAATAAACAAAAAATTTTATATGAAGGGACTATATCCTAGAAATAATGGTATATAAGCGATCTTATAGAAACTCAGGACATTTCTATTTTAAGATTAACTCAAATTTGATAGTTTCAAAAGTTATTTATAGAAAATATAAATTTTGAGAAAATGATCCCTTGTATGCACTTTTTACTATAATTACAAATACATTATTGTGTAGTAACTTTTCTGCTGCTGTAATAAAATACCATGACCAAGGCATCTTATAGAAGAAAGTGTGTTTGAGCTCACTCTTCCAGTTGTGCAAGAGTCCATAATGATGGGAAAACCATGGCAGGAGAGGCAGTCTGGGCAGAAAACTGAGTAGTTGTGTCTTCAAGAAGCGGGAGAGCAAAACTGAAAGTGGGCAAGGCTATGGAGGCTCAAAGTTCGCCCTCGTTGACTTACTTCCTCTAGCTAGGCCACACGTCCAGATGGTTCCATGACTTCCCTGTGGAGAACCACCAACTGACCAGGCACTGAAATACCTGAATCTACTGGGACAGCCTCATTCTACCTGCCACAATGATCATATTCTAACTATAGATATTAATGGTTTCCTAGTGGTATTTCCAGACATACATTTATGGCACTTTGATCATACTCGTTCTCTGAACTACATCTTTGTTCCTCTCCCCCTCCTCCCCACAGTCCTCTTGTCCTTCCATGACGGTCCTTCTATTACTTTTATGTTTTCTCTCTTCTTTTATCATAGTTTTCAAGTCAGAAAATATATGCAGTGCTTGTTCCTTAGCATTTGGCTGAGTAACACTCTCTTGCACATGTATTCCGCGTTTCCTTTATCCATTCATCTGTGGGTGTGCACCTTGGCTGGCTCCGTTGACTGGCAATTATGAACAGTGGCACGGTCAACATGGTATGCAGGACTCTTTTATGTATGCTGACATAACTTCCTTCAGGTAAATACGAAGAGTGGTGTAGGTGGATCATCGCGTAGCTCTAATTTTAGATTTTGGTTTCCATAGTAACTTCACCAATTTGAATTCACCCTAATAACGTAAAAGAATTCAGTTTCATACATACCCATGCCAGCATGTGTTATTTATTGCCTTTAATATAAGCCATTCTGACTGAATTGAAATGGAATCTCGATATAGTTTAGATTTGCATTGCACCTAAAAAGGTTGAGTATTTTTAATATTTTTACGGTACATATACTATTTTAACTAAAACGTTAGCAGTGAATCTAACCATGGATATATTTGAATGTTTAACTCACAGATAGTTTTAATTTTGTGCTTTTCCTTTGGCACAAAAGTGTGTACTTACAATACAAAATTACTATTCTAAGTTTTAAAAGTATGTGTAGAATGCATGACAGCTTAAGGTATAAATTAGACATCATATTAATACTTTATGTGTTACACATCCTTCCAAGAAAATGTTATCCATATGTATCTGTGGATTTATACTGCAATGTTGACATTACTATAGTTAAATTAAAAAGAGAAATAATATATTAATTTCTAACTTATAACTTGAATAATTTTGCTATACAGGGTAGTATGTATGTGACCCTAGAACTCAGTAGGCTGAAACAGAAGGATTATGAATTCAAAGGGCAGGCTGGGCTAAATAGTGAGACCCTCTCTAAAAAAAAATTTAAAGAATGACTTCTTTTTTAAAATTATAGCACCAGTGAGACAGCTCATATTCAGATCAGAGTTGGTAGGGATCAAACTTCAATGTAGAGTACATTTCAAGAATTTATGTAGAATCATAAGCTACATTATTGTCCAGGAATCAGCCCTAACCTCCTTGTTTGATGAGTATATGATAATTTTCCTTCTGCTGTTGCTGCTATAAAAAGATGTATACATAGCTTCCCAGTTGATTATCTGCTTAAATTATTACTAAGCAGCTTGGAGTTCTCAGTCATTATATCAATTTGCTCTTCCTTAGTTACAACTGTATCCTTGACTGAAAATTGACATTGTGCTTATACTACAATAATTCATGCTTTCATTTCCAAAAGTACTGTGACAACCTAGAAATATTCTTTTAGTCAGTTGTGTCTGTTCAATGCATACAGAAGAGGGATGGTCCTTTGATTTATAATAGAATCAACCTTTTTGAGCCTGTATTCATGTTTTTGTTTTTAAAGTTCTATCTAAAAACTTGGTTCACTGTTCTTCATCACTGTGATTGACCACCAGGTGCCCAGAACTATGGTTTTAAATTGCATAGTTTGATTCCATCTAACACTGTTATCCTATGCTCAGTAGTATCTTTGTTTTCACAATTATTTTACAGACTATAAACATGAACACAATCAATTTCAGCCTTTAAATACAGCAGAGATATTCAGAACTAACTTGTATCAAAAGTTAATTTAGTCATTTAAAACGCTTGTGAAATTCCTACTAACTACGAGGCATGGAGAGTAGAGTGTCAAGGCCCTCCAATCAAGGACTCCAGGAAATACATCGAGTCAAATGATGTGAGATTTACTGCATTATTTAAATGAGAGAAGCCACATGTCACAAAGGTCCATGGGACTCATAGCAGGCTATTCAAAATACACATTGTAGGACTTTTGCTAAATGAGGTGCCTTTTGAGGAGGTTTTGGGAAAGCACAGGTTTTTCTCTAGATTGGATGCAATTAGAAAGCAAAATGAAAAATAATTAGGTATATTATCAAATCTTACTTACAAAGTGGGAGAAATAAATATAAAGATGAGCCTATACTTGGCAAAGATGCAGGCATTATTCACAACACCAGGGATAAATGGGTGTTTTGTAATCCTGTGTCATGCTAATGCTGTCATCTTGTCTGTGTTCTAGTGAGGTCATCATAGAATCTTTCAGTGTGTCAGCCCATTATATCTGCAAAGCTGTCTGGTCTGATGTCCACGCTCTGTGTAGTCAGTTTCAGCAGAAGACTGTCATGATCTGAATGGCAGGCTATGTCTGAACATCAAGGTCAATCTATTAGCATTGCTGTTCTCATGATTTTCTTTTCTTTTTTTTCTTTTTTTGTATTTTATTTATTATTTTTATGTGTATAAGTGTACTGCTTGCATATAAGTGCACCAGTGTAGTTCAGAAGTCATAAAAAGGCATCAAATCCCCTGGAATTGAAGTTGTAGATGGTTGTTAGCTACCATGTAGGTGCTGGGAACTGAACCAGGTCTTCTGCAAGAGCAACCAGATCTTCTGCTTAGCAACCACTAAGCCATCTCTCTAGTCTCCTCTTTTCTTTTTTGTAACTTATTTTAGTGTATTTTTAGTGCTCTAATAAAATACCATAGATACTCTTATTATGTGGAGAAGTCCAAAATCAGTGTTCCAGTGGTTCACAGTCAGGTGAGGTTCTACTGCTTGTAACTGCCCTGACGTAGCAGAAGAGCTCGAGAGATGAACTCACCCCCTATAAACACTTATCCATTAATATGACAGTCAGAATATTAGAATATCTCTCATAGGAAAGTAATAATAAATTTCTTCACTTTCTTTTCTAAAGTTTTTTTGAGGAAATAATTTTAATGAGTATTTTTATTGAGTTTTGTGTATTTTGTACAATAAGTCTTAATCGTATTTAGACTCTCTCTCCCATATGCACCTCTCAAAAGCACCCACCACTGGATTTCATGCATTCTGTCATATATGCTAAGGCCTCTCTGGTCAAGCTTTTGTACCCAGATGTCCCTATATGCAAGTTCATCCACTGGAATCAGCCTACCTAGAGTCACTCCCTTAAAGAAGATCCATTCTTTCCCACCGAGGAAGAATCAGCTTCCAATAGTTCCTCCACTAAGGTTGAGGCCTGCCGCCCATGTCTCCAGTTCTATGCCGAGTTCTTTGTTTAATTGAGTCAGCAGGGGTTTTACATGCTGTCACCATTGCTGCAAGCTCATATGAACAAGTTCTCAGAGGCCTGAAAACCTGTTTCCTCATGTTCATGCGCCAACCCTGGCTCTTACAATCTTTCCACCCTCTTTTCTGCAATGGTCCCTGAGCCGTGGGTGGATGAGGATTAATAGTAGTCCTATCCAGGGAAACACACTCTGCAGTCTCTTATTCTCTACAGTTTGGCTAATTGTTGCTTTTTGTGTACATCACAGTCTGGTACATGAGGAAGTTTTGCTGGTGAGAGTTGAGGGATGCATTAGTATTCTCTCTCTATCACCTGTTCCACTATGTTACATGAGCCTTCTCTAGTATCTATGACCTTTCTAACCATGTGTCTTTGGCTATGTTTACAGCCACCCATAAATCCCCTCCCATTGAGAGGGCTTTCTGTCTAATTAGATATCTGTTGATTTCCCCCCAAGATAAAAGTACGACTACCGCACCAATGTAGTTTGTTGTTTATTAATTCTTCAGGAATTTCACTCAATGTATTTTGAACACATTCAGGCTCCCGCCCTTCCTCCCTCCTCTCCACCCCTACCTCTATACCCCCTCCATGGCTTCATGTCCTCTATTACTATTTTTTAAAGGCCTGTCTACTATAATCTGTGTTCCTCAAATACTCTTGGGTGTGATCTTCCCGTAGAGTCTGGTCAGTCTACTAGGCTTCACACCCCTAAGGAAAGCTGACTCTCCCTCTCCAGCCGCTATCAATTGCCGATAGTGTTGGGGCTTCTTGCTCAGCTCTCCCTCCATGCTGGTTTTTTTTATCTGACTTGGGCTTGCACAGGTCTTGTGCATGCTGTCACAAGTACCATGGCTTCAGACAGGTAACTGCCCCATGATGTCAGATAACACAGCTTCTTTATATTATCCACTACCTCTGGCTCTTACAATCTTCCTAGCCCCTCTTCCACAGTGATCCAGAGCCTTTAGAGGAGATAGGTGTCCCATTTAGGGCTCAATCCTATGCAATCCCTCTGAATGTTGACCAGCTGTCGGCCTCTGTGTAAATCACTACCTGCTGCAACAAGAAACTTCTCTAGTGAGAGATGAGAGAGGCACTAACCCACCTCTGAAACAATAAGTCATTAGAGTCAGTTTATACTATGTCTATTTAGCAGAACAATAGTAATATGCTCTCCCTTATTACCTGTGACACGTCTATCCACAGGTTCTCGGACTTGGGAACAGTGCAAAGTTTGCATTCCATCTTGTGAAAAGGATCTTAAATCCAATCAGAAAAGGTCTTTGCTTATTCCAATAACATTTATGCCACTATTGTACCAGTGGGCATATCTTGTCAGACCAGTCATTATTGTAGCTTGCAGGGTTCACAGCTAGGTAAAGCTGATGGTTACTTTTCTCTTCCGGTAGCATGGAGAGGAGCTTCTAGTACTATAAAACTTAGCCAATAGCAATTAAGTTTCAAGGTCAGTACCAGCTTGATTTATCCTTGTTTGTTCTATGATGCAAGCATGTAGTATCTTCATCAATAGGGTCTTACTATCCAGTGATGGTGCGTAATTAAGAGCAATGGTAACAGTCAATGTTGTTTGAGGATCCATGGGCCCTCCCTGGTTAATGACTAAAAGAGGGAGTCCATTCCTAGCATTAGGCTTTTTATTTGATACCTTGTAGTGTCTGGTAGGGCCACTGAATCCCCATTATTTGGTAACTACATTTAAGCTCGTTTTATATGTATATGTATATGTTTTAAGAAGCTTCTACAGCATTAGGGCTCCATATGACTTCCTCAAAAGGCCTTTAATGTTAGTTTTACCTCCCCTTCCTCCCTCCCGTTCTCTACCCTATTTAACTCTTCCTGTCCCATTACTCCCCTTTCCCTGTGCATCACTGCACTCTCTCTCTCCTCCCATGAAAACCCCCATGGCCCCTTACCAGTTTCATGACTTCTGTGGATTTTTTTTCAAATTTAACATGGAAACACACAAAACAGCAGGATATCCAATCACCATTCCGGATTGCAAGTTATACTACAGAGCTATAGTAATAAAGACAGCATGATAAGAGCATAAAAACAAAAATTGATCAATAAATGAAATTGAGGACCCAGGTTTAAGACCACACACCTGGACTTTTTGACAAAAAGGCAAAAGAACACACACTGGAGAAATGACAGTGTGTTCAACAAACCATCTTGATCAAACTGGATAGCTTCATGTGGAGGAGTTAAGTTAAATCCTTACATCTCACCCTTCATAAAACTTAGCCTCAACTGTGCCAAGAACCTCAACATAAGACATGATATCCTGAATCTGATAGCGGAGAAAATATGAAATGCCCTGGAACTTATAAGCACAGGAGAGGACTCTGCAAGCAGGACCCTAATAGTTCAGGCATTAAGACAAACAATTGGCAAATGGGACCACATGAAACTAAAAAGCTTCTGTACAGCAAAGGACACTATCATTCAATTGAAGAGGTAACCTACCGAATGGGAAAAAAATATCTTTTACCACCTATGCTTCTGACAGAGGGTTAGTGTCTAGAATACACAAAGAACTAAGAACTAAACATAAAAGAACAACCCAATAAAAATTGGGGTTTTAAACAGGGAGTTCTCAAATGATGAAACACAAATGACTGAGAAATATTTCTTTTAAATGTTCAACATCTCTAGTCATGAGGGGAAAGCAATCTACAACTATAAAATTTTACCTTATCCCAGTAAGAATGGTGATGATAAAAAAAAAAAAAAAACTATGATAATGCTAGAGATGATGTGGAAAAGGAGAACACCTATTCACTGCTGGTGGGAGTGCAAACTGATGAAACCACTATTAAAACCACTGTGGAGATTCCTCAAAAGCCAAAAATAAATCAAACACTTGAGCCAGCCATCCCACATTTGTGCACATACCAAACGAACTCTTTATCCTACAGTGATGCCTGCTCATCTATGATCATTGCTACTCTATTCACAATAGTCTGGAAATGAAAACAACCTACATGTCCATTGACTGATGAATGGAGAATGAAAGTATGATACATTTACACAATGGAATATTATTCAGCACTTAAGAAAAATGAGATTATGAAGTTCACAGGTAAATGGATGAAACTGGAAACAATCAATCTAAATGAGGGAACCCATGCCCAAAAAGACAAGTCGCATGTTCTCTCTCATAGGTGGGTGCTAGCTTTGAATCTTTAGATAAGTGTCTTTCAGTTGGTTTTATTTTCTTATCTTTTTTTCTTTCTTGCCAGAAAGGAAGGCCGCATCTTAATCAGATAATTAAAATATCAGAAACAATGAAGCACAAAGCAACACAGACACACAATTCTTATATTCCAGATGCTTATCTGAGCACTTTAATAGGTTATTTAATTTAGTTATGGCAACACTGTAAAGAAAGTATTGTTATTATTTTTCCTATTTTTGATGAGGAAAGCAACATAAAGAAAAATGAGTTTGCCAAACAATAAAAAACTGTCAGTGGAATTCAAATCTACAGCAGTCTGATTGAACAGCTCATGCACATGGTAGAATGATACATGCTGTGTGGAGCAGCAGACACTGTTGGTGTCCAGTCCAGATCGCTTATGCTTGCCTAGTTAATAAATTTCTATGTGTAATAGTTACTAATGGCTCACAAGTGCCTTTATCTCAATTGCCGACACTTTACCAGGGAGGCATCTCAGTATCTGTGTATATTGCATTCTCCTGTGTGTCAAGTCCAATTACAATGTAGCTGGTTACTCCCGTGATGTTCACGTCACTATTGTTCCATCGAGCACATTTTGCCAAGTCAGTTGTTACTGTAGTTGCCAGGGTTCACAGCTGGGTAAAGGTGATGATTGCTTTTCTCTGTCAGTGACATGCACAGGACCTTCTAGTACTAGGAAAGCTAGCCAGCAGGATGTAGCTTCAAGGTCAGTATCAGCTTGATATTTCCTTGTTTTTTCTGAGACCTAGGTATATAATGTCTTCATTCCATGTAATGTCTTCAGCATTAAAATATTTTTGAGGACCTGGAAAGATGGCTCCATAGTAAAAAGCACTTACTGCTCTTGCAGAAGACCAGGGTTCAAATCCTAGCACCTACATGGCATCTAACAACCATCTATAACTCCAGAAGATCCGATACCCTCTTCTGTCCTCCACAGACAATGGATGACACAGGTGTACTTACATACATGCAGGCATAGCACTCATATACATAAAATAAAATAAAATAAATCGATCAAAAAATTTAAGTAAAATAAATAAAATATTTGAATCTTTGATTTGTGGGTCATTAAGAGTTTTTACATGTTTGAGGCTTTTTTCCCAGATAGATTTCTGCTCTTTTTATTCTATTTATATTAAGATTTAGCATAGGTTACAACTTCTGTTACTGTCTCAAACCTGGAACATTCAGTTTTATGGGACTTTAATATTATTCTTATTTTTTCCCGTTCTACAGCTTAAACCCAGGGTCTCTGCCCTGGAACTATACTTCATCCCTTATTCTTTTTACTTTGTATTTTCCTATATTTCATATCAGGAAATTTCTGTTAATTCATATTTAGCCTTTCCTAATTTGTACTAAATATGCTGATTAACCCCTCAAAAGCATTGTTTATTACTACTGTAGGAGTTTTTATTTCTAGTATTTAAATCTTATTTTTGTATATTCATCTCGTTGCTTATAATACCTGTATGCTTATTGCATATTGTCTCTTATCCATTAAAGCCCTTAATGTATTAATCATTGCCATGTTACATTCTCTTCTTGATAATTTCGACTGGTGTGCCACATCCAACTGTGTATGGTGTGAAGATTTCTTTATCTCTGAAGACTGTGTTCATCTTGGCTTTTGTTTTTATTATATTTCTTTTAAAAAACAAACTTGTTGGCTAGGAAAATAGGAACAGAAATAAATAGGCCTTTAATGAAAGGACATGTGTTAATATAGTTAGAATTTAATCTGCAGTTATAGATACAGCATAATTCAAATTCCCCAGTTATCCTTGTTTGCTTGTTATAGTGGTGGTGGTGGTGGTGATTGGGGGTGATGGTGATGATGTTTGGAGGTCAAGGTGATAGTGTATGTGTTTGTGTGTATATGTGTGTTTCCCTCTTGACACTGGACTTCCCTAAGTAGTCTCTCCAGAGAGAATACATACCCTGTATCTCTCTAAGTTGTTATCCATCTTATATATTGGAGCTCTGTGTAGTAGTAAGATGTGGGAGAGAGAACTAGCATTATATAAACTTTTAATTAAACTTTAGTCTAGTGAGTCTGTACATTGAAGCTGCAAATATAATTGTTTCCTCTAGTGGTAAAGTGATTTTTCTCCTGCTCCCTGCTACCTTTTCTGCCTTTTCTGACAGCAGCGTTTCCAGTGTATTCTTCGATACCCTGATGCTTGTTGATTTTGAAGAAAGATTAGAAGTAAATGGAATGTGAAGAATGTTCTAGCTGGGGTGTGACTATGGTGATGACTTTTTACCTCAAAGCATGCCTTGACTGTGGAGTGACCCTATTTACCAAGACTGTTCTTCCTCTCCATGACAGAGTCCATTGGAGCCTCTTTAGGATCTTCATTGTCAGAATGTTCTGAGTTTTTTAGAGGTAAAGTCCCCTAAAAATGCAGAAATTCATTAAGATTGTATCTCCCAGGAATTTCTGGTTCTGAAGAAAGTTCACACTCAGTTTCCGGCAACTCATCAAAATCATCACATAGATGTTTCTAGAATACTGAAGGCTACAGAGGCCCCTTCTAACTACCTCCAGATGTTGGGAGTGTCTTGTTAATTCACTTACCTCTCCAGATTGCTCGGTGGGCATTTTCCTGTGCATTCAGTTTCTCTTAACCAAAAAATAGTGCCACTTCCATTTACCCAGGTTTTTTCTTGTAAGTTTAGGAGTGATGACATCTAAGAACTTTATGTGTCACAATAAAGCTAGGAAGCCCTCATTCAAGCTTTAACATTAAGTCAAATATGCCACTAGGGCATTTGTCAGGTTTGTTGTTGTGTCTTAGTGCTGCTTTTCTTTCTTTTACAATCTTATGGTGAGGTCATTGAATGTAGTGCTGTGCTTTGATTCCTTTATTGTTTTGGATTTATCTGTTACAACTTTTTGCACCATGGTGACCATTAGGCTTCCAAACATCTTTGGACTGTGAAACTATTTTTAAATAGTGACGTCTTAGCATGATCATAAAGATAACAGGAACAAGAGAACAAGAGAAAATATGCTAAAAGAAAGCTCTGTACTCACCATCTTCCCGCATTTTGAATTGCGATGTCCCATTTCACTTTCTTCTTCATTGCCTATTTCATCACACATTTGTGTGGTTATTGATTTAAAATTGTTTGGCTTTTCCTTCTTTATAGCAGAGACCTGAATGGTTTATTCGCCGTGGTTACAGTGTTTGAGCATCTTGCAGTTGTTTGTGTAATTAGTTTTACTGGTGAATTCTCCTGTCTCCCCTGTTTTCTTCTTGCTCATTACTGTCTCTTTCTCTTACTTTGAAGAATTTCCTTTAGCTTTCTTTGTCTTGTAATATATTTATTTCTTCCTCATTTCTAAATGATAACTTTGCTTGATACAGTCATAGCTATTGACAGTTTTGCTCTCTTCAGCACTATGAAACTCTTATTCTGGAATTTTGCAGTCCATCTGAGGAAGGCAAGTAGGCCCAAACATATCCAAGGCTGGAAATGATGAAAGCTAAGCCTTCAGTGTATGTTACCAGCCTGATGGCAGTGTCAGTCTAAAGACTGAATCTCATAGCTCTGACCTACATACTAGATTTCCAATTTCTAACCAGGTGCAGGATCTTAACCACAACAAGCTTGGCATCGAGCTCCAACACAAAGCCCTCTGCTCTCATGCCCTGCTCCCCAGCAAACAGAGCACTGCTTCCTGCTCTGCTGCACGAGGTTTCAGGAAAGGTGGTAGAGGCAGTCAACTGCCTGGCCTAATGCAGTTCTAGCTGTTCGGTCTGTGAGAATCGACCTCGCAGTAGAGTCTGTAGGCCTTTACCCAGCACAGTGCGTCATGCTCTAAAGCAAATATTAGACATGCACTTAATTCCTTCTCCTCAAAGTGACCTGCTGCGAACTGGCAGAAGCCTGACATGGGCAGTCCTTCCCCCTGCCTCCTTCTACTGTTTTTCTACTGTATTACATGAAAAGCAAGCACCACTGTCTTTCCTGTAATTTCCTTAGCTCTTGTGAAGATAGCTTGGTGTGTGAAGAGGTGTTCACTTTCACATGTCTATAAGGAAGCAATCCCTAGCAGGTCATACTTAGTCACCATCTTGCTTTTCCTTCTCACCAGAGAAAACACTTATAGAATTAACTATGTACCAAAATCCAATGCAATGCTAGAAACTTTAAATTATCTTCCCAAGTAAGCCATATATGAAAGAGAATATCATAATAGGAACTATAAAATATTTAGAAATAAAAGACAATGAAAGTATATGTCACACTTGTGAATACCACTAAAATGGCATTTTAAAAGATTTGCATAGCCTCAAATGCAGTTCTTAAATTTTGACTAATAAAAGAACAAGAAGGTGGAACTCTAGAAGTGTGAGCTTTTGTCCCTACCAACATCTCAGACCAACAGCCAACCCTGTAGACACTAGGCATTGGTTCTTACTGGTTTCTAGATCCAGAGAAGGCATCAACAGAGTCCCTCAACAGAAACCTCAGGAACTGCTCAAGCATGGGATTCTCAATGCCATTGCTCTGGACAGATGACCCATTACTAGGATCTGTGTCCAGAAGTATAAGTCGGGAATATCATACTGGGTTGTACCCAGGTGGCCTGTGTGACATGGGTTGGTCCATTGCCTCTTTGTGAGACACTTATCTATCTTCGCCGGCTGCTGGAGAGCACTTAGGTGGACTTCAGGGAGAGGACTTTTAACATCTGTTCTAATGCAACGGCTGTAAAGAAGAGATGAGCACAATGGCTTCACACTACTCTGAAGTTACCTTACTTTGAGCAAAGGTTCAGTCTTACTCAGAATTTGTTGTCCGTGGCACCACAGAGAATCTGGTGTGATTAGGGGACAAAGGACTAATGATGCAACCCCATGAGGAACCCAAAGTACTGCAGGAACAGCAGACACCCTGCAGCACTCTGACCCCTACCAGAGGCCTCATGCAACCCACCTCCATGACGTACGGGGAAGCCCACATCCTAGCAGAGCAGCAATGAGAGCTATATTTTTAAAAACCAATATGCTGGCAGGTTTTTTGGAGAAAATCCTGGATGGTTTAAGCAGCAATATAAGAAAGAAGTAAAAAAAAAAAAAAAAAAAATTCAGAGAAAGGAGAGGAAACAATGTAGACCACGGAAAGATAACAGGAATGTGATAGTCAGTCTGACCCTCATGTCCTAACAGCAAGTGCAGAAACAGAAGTGAAATGACAATGGTTGGTAAAGAGTAACCGGAACCTTCCAGACGCTGATGTGAACAGGACAGCTCACACCGAAAGTTCTTTACAGTGAGAAATAAAGGAGATGGAAGAGATCCTGAAGCAAAGGAGGTGGATATGAAGATAACATCCCAGATGACAGGGCTAAGACATAAAACAGTCAGGTGACAGGTCCATTGTTCTTGAAATAATGGAAATAATGTATCATTGCCTCCATCTTTAGTTTTGTTTGGTTTTTTTAGACAGTCTCACTATATTGTCCTGGCTGGCCTGGAACTCACTATGTACGTAGACCAAGTTGGCCTCAAACTCATAGAGATCTGCCTGCCTCCTCAGTGCACCAACATGTTCCTTTTTGGTTCAATAAAGTCTTGCAGAAGATCCCTTTACAGACTCTCAAGCATCCCTAGGGACATTGGAGTTAGATATTATTGTATTTAAACTAACAAACTCTAACTTCAAATTATTTCTTTCTAACATCATCTATCATCTGGGGCCCAGATTTGCACCTATTCAGATTGAAAAGACACTTTACTTTCCCTCACCTTTCAAAGACCATGGACAGCCTCATTACTGGCATCACAATGGGTCTTCAGTGCCTCGAAGATGCCTGTTGTCGCAGTGGGAGGAAGCAGTTCCTGAAGGAGAAATCTCAGATGTGCTGGGGTGTCTAAGAATGTATTCTAAAATTTGAGATATTTATGTCAGAGCTGTAAATATCAGAGCTCCCTGTCTCAGACTAACACAAGATGGCAGTTTCTTCGCCAAGCACAATTGTTTCTCCCTGGCCTCTCAAGACACTTGCCATCTCAGGAGGAATCCACTCCATGGGCAGCTCCAAGACCGAAAAATGTCCTTTCTGGTCTGATGTTTCCCTGCGAAGCCCCAACTAACAGTCCCTCTTCTGAGCCAGACCTGGGAAGGCACATATACTTCCCATATTCTGCTCCATCCTTTCAACCATGACCCAACGAACATGGTTTACAGAGTACCTGCTATTCCTCAGTTATTTCATCTGAACTTAGCAGAGTTTGTTATCTACAAAATAAGATATTCAAAATTGGAGCAATTGTCACACAGTTCCCAATCAATTCCAGGAGCTTGGGTATTGATTGCTGCCTCTAGAAAATATTAATAGATATTTTAATACAGATGCAAAACCTCATTGATCAATTTTTAGACATGGCTAAATGGGCAGACAGATTGTTTTGCTGATAACACAACCAGGCAAGGTCTGGAAAACAATCTTTATTGCATATGATGTTTATGTGTTAGACTTAGCGTTGGTCTCTTCATCTTCCTTTACATTATTGGCATTATGTCTGCTGCTGCTGCTGTCTCGATGGTCCTGTCTTCTCCCTGTGAGAAAATAAATGAGGCAGAATAGGAAAAGATGAGAAGGTGCATGGCCTCTGCTAGCCAATTACCCTTTACTTTAATCCTAATGCCACAGCCATGCCCACACCACAGTGAGTTCATCTCCAGATTAACTGCAGCAAAATGAAAGTTCTAGAACACGTTCGGGTTTCTGGAGGCCTGACTTTCATGTCACCCCCTCTTTTCTCTCTACATTCACCTTTTCTTCCACAGGGATATGTCCATGGGCCAGTAAGCTCCCAGCTCAAACTGAAGACCCACGGATCCTTCTGGGTCCCAATCTTATCTCCAAACCCGTCCTGGCCCCTAATGTTATGCTGAGCTTTCTGTCTAGAGGGAGTACACTATTTCCTCTTAAAGTAGAGGATAGTTATAGGGATATGCAGAGAGTTCCAAGTCAAAACTCTACTCTCTTCTTAAATAAATGGAGGTCAGTTTCCCTAGAATCACTGGGCATTCCGTACGTTAACTCAGATGGAGAGCCACCAAAGAACCCATCACAGTCTTGTTTTCTATCCTACAGGCTTTCTATTATATAGAGTTTCTATTCTTCTTGGCCTTACCTCTCCCAAGAGAAGGCCATCCCATCTTCCAGGATCTTCTGGCCCAGGAATCTCAGTTGCTATGTGGAAACCAAAATAAGGACACTTCTTAATGAGGAAAGGTGCTCTGGCAGCCCTCACAAATTGTCTGAACTTCCTGCAAGAGTTGGAAAGCTCAGGACAAATCCCAACTTACAGGCACGTGAGATTCCTGAGCAAGAAGCAGAGGGCCCAGTTATCCCTACTCCATTGTTCCCAGAGCTGACAAATCCCACCCCATGGTGGCCCAAGCCTGAGTTGGAGGGACAGATCCCTCAACAGACCCAGCCCTTGCTCACTTATGTCCTTTGGAGAATCAAACACACAGCCTGGACACTGGCTCCAGGGTTTCTTCACAGCAAGGTCTTCCCCTCTGGGCTGCTGCTCCTCAGTCTTCTTTTCTTTGAGTTTCTCTTCTTCCTCATTGTTGTCCTCTTCCTCTTCCTGGGTGTTCTCTGATTCCATATTGCTTATCAGCTGGGCCATGGTGAGATGAAAGACGTGGCAGCTGAAGCCCTCCCTGATCCCATGCTTCACATGCTCCTGGAGGCTCTCCATGGTGGCGAAGACCCTGCAGCAGGCCATGCACCTGAAGCCATTCTCCATGGTCACTAGCCAGTCTGGTGTCTTGGCCCTGGGTCTCTCCTCAACTGTGGGTGACCCTGGTGGGCTGTCTGACTCTACCTTGTCCTCGTGCTCTTTCTCTTCCCCACTGGGCTCACTGTCTGACAGGAGGTTTCTGGTAGACACATCAGATGGGGGAGTCCCTACCCACATGCCCTCAGGAAGGGTGGCTTCTTCCATCCTTGGATGCTTTCCTAGGGACTCTGAAGTTTCCTCTGTCTCCCAGGAAATAGCCACACCTTTTCTCATCTGCACCTGCATGTAGTATATTTTCATTCCCCTTTCCTCTTTGTTTATAAACAGAGAGGACACACACGTCTTATAAGATGGACAGGATGAGGAAGCATGCTGTGAGGGAAGAGTAGTCTCCTCTCCTTCCTGAACCTGGGCTAGGGGTGGTCTAGGCTTGGGACTGTCTCGTTGTAATTTCCGGGTTCCTGGGAAGGGAAATTAGAAACATAAGAACATGCAGAGAGGACGCTGAGGGAGAGAAAGTGTGAATATGTGCAGGACAGAAGAGTCTTGGATGCGATGCAACTGAGTGCTGACTTTGCTCTTTATTTATTGTTCGCTTTATGGAGTGGGGTATCTACTGTGATTTGAATGTATAAAGACAGGCGTGTGGAGTATGACGGTACACATTGTAGAGTGTGTGCAGTAAAGGTAGAGTGTGTGTGCAATGAGGGTGGATTTTGTGACCTAGTTAGTACGGTGTTTACCAAATATGGAATATGGGGTAGGAGGAAAGACAGTATCATGGATCATCCATCCATTCTCAGGTTCTATCTGTACTGAGAATACACATATCTGTGTAGAGTTTGACTGTGTGATGTCTATGGACCTGTGCTGTGTGGTCCCTATTGCACTATTGTCTGTGCTGAGGAACCGTGTCCTACTCTGAAGTCCAAGGCAAAGGCAGAGCCCATACAATTCCTCTGAAGATGCTTCATCTGGACCCTTAGCTTAATGCTCCAAGCCCAGACCATCCTAGCCACTGTTTCCTTATTTCCCACCATGAGCAAGCTATGGCTCATGATCTCCCACACCAAATCCACATTCATATTCCCCTCCTAGCTTTGAATTCTATTTAGGCTACTTTACAGAGCCCTGACCACCTCCAACTGTCCTGGGCTTCCTTTCAGCTTCACACTTGAATCTCTATACCTCCTACAACAAACCCAGAGAGCCCCACACCCAAAGGGTCTCCTACCCTAAAAGCCCCATACCCAAAGTGTGTCACACCCAAGGAGCCTCGCACCCTTACTATGATGGATGAGCTTGTATGGAGAAGAAACACAGGAGAAGTATTCGGAGGCAGAGGAGACCTCCCCTACCCCTGGGCTCTGGGCTTTGACCACTCCAGTGGATTCAGGCTGAGGGGCATCCTCTTGTAACTTTGAAATTCCTGAGGAAGGTAGAAAATGCACAAAGATATGGTGGTCGGCCATGTTTGTACATCACTTATCTACCCAACAATTGTTTATTGAGTATCTGACACATATGTCAGGTGTGATGAGTATGTGGCTTAAAATCTGTCCCTTGATGGATACTCCAGTATTTAGTCATAGCCAAAAGTTATCTTATTCATGTCTTGTTAATAATGTGAGAGTTAATTACATCAGAGAGCTTTTGATGAATGTGAGGTCTTGTGAGGACTACGGTAGAAATGTATCTGTCTAGAGAATCACTTTGTACCCATAACTCAGCACTTAGTAAATATGTAACTCTTCTTGTTTATATCCTGTGGCCTGTATTTGTTAATATGTGTTCATTCATTCATTGGAGTAAATTATGTGAAAAGTTACTATGTGTGAGGCTATTCTAGGCTCTGAGAAAACTGGACAGGGTCTGTCTTCAAACTGGACCTTCCATTTTAGTCTAGAAAAGCAGGTACTGAGCAGAAAAAATGTAATACATTAGCTTGTATTGAATACATAGTAGATACTAGACTTAGAATACAAAAACACCTGATTTTTCAAATTAATTTGAAATTTCAAAATAATTCCAATTAAATTTGAATTCCCAGTAAATCACAAACAGATATTTACAGTAAGCATATCTTATGAAGTAATGGATTCATACACAAAATCATTTGTAATTTATCTGAAATTCTACTTTACCTGGATACTCTATATTTTATTTGGCATCCCTAATAAAGGGGTATGGATTAATCTGTATGTGTTGGGGTTTACAAAAAACAGGCCTGATATTATTACATATATTTTGTACTTCGTATGTGACATATTGTAACATGTCACCGGTCATTATAAGGATATTTAGGAAGATTTCCAAGTACTTATGTGTGTGAGAGTTGAAGAGACAGAGAGAGAGAGAGAGAGAGAGAGAGAGCAGAATGTAGTATAGAAAGAAAGAATTGCCACACAGTGTCCTGTGTGTACATGTAGTAAAGGAAAGGAATGGCCTGCATATGTGTGTTCTCTGTGTTTTAATCAAACAGCTGGACAGCTGGGTATGAAGGACGTGTGACATTTTTCTGTATCAGGATATATATGGGGATATGATAAAATTACCTCATGGAAGACCCTTATGAGAGTTTCGTGTATACAGTCACATGAACTCAGTGTCCAGGTCTAGGTAAGAATATAGGAACTTTACATACTTCACAATCAGAGACCACTCCACCACCCTAACCCACCATTTTCTTCCTAATAAAGATGCCTAGACAAAACATGCTAAAATGCAAGAGCAAATAGAGGATTAAAAATCCATTGCCTCCTCTTTCCTGTATTTGGCTGCACTTTAAACCACGGTTCTCTGAGCTCAGCTGATAGTCTCAGGTCCCAAGGCCCATGGAAACCACTGGGCTCCAATCTGAGTGAGAGCCTCTAGTTGAACATCTGGGTTGGGCTCCATTCTGCCCCACTTTCTACACATGACTACTCTCTTCCACAACAAGCCACTCCTTTGCATTTAATATATGCAGACATCAAACAAGGTAACAGCTCTCAGTATTCTCTGGTTTCCCCATGGTCCTGCACCACATCCATTATAAACTTCGTCTCTTATAAGAACCTTTCCTTCCCCTTCATTTCCTTTGGAAAGACCAAAACCTATGTGTTTGCAAGCTCTAATGGACCACTTATAAATTCTTCCTACAGAAAGAATAAAACCTTCATACTTTCAGTGTGACATCAACCTTAGACAAACTCTTAACCTTTCTAAACAGCATTTCATTTCTCAAGATATTTCTCAATAGGGCCCTTTGGGTACACTTTTCTATTTCCTAAAAAGTACAGCATGACTCATAGTTTTATAGTAAGACCCATCATACTTCCTACAGGAACCCCAGGGGGAAGACAGAGAATCAGAGAAGCACTCAGACAGAACTCCAAAAACCGCAGCTCTGAGTCATGCACTTCTCCACGCTGGGGGCCCATGCCTCCAACTGCCAGGACCCAGGAAGAAAGTTCCCAGAGCAACAGAACTGACTTCCTTTCTGCTGTGGGCATCTGGACTTTCTGTGCTATCTCACACCACAGGTATATCTCACACCTAAGGATAGATCTGACAGCATCAGCTGATAGGTGATGACTCCCTCTCTGCATCATAGCGATGTGTTCTCAGGTCCTTCCTAGAGAAAGCTCAAGCTGGCCAGCATCCCTTGTGGCCCAGACAAGCTGCCCAGCACATACCTCGTTCCTTCTCATCAGCTTCCTGGGACTCTTCAATTTCCAGATGTTTCCTCTTTTGTCGCCGTTTCATAGTATCAGCCAAAACAGTCCTTTAGAGGATTTTCAGTGTTCAGTACTGCCTTTTCCCTATAGGTTGCCTGGCCCTTCTTGGCCTTCAGGAAATCTGTTAAGATAATCCAACACAAATCCAAGTGACCAAGTCTCTTAACTGGCTGAGGAACTCAGATCACTTAACCAACCAGCAGCTCGGCCCAGTGTTCACTATGCTGCATGGCTGTTAAGGGTCAAAGGTCACCAGGCCCACTAGAAGATTCTCTGACCTCAGTGATGACATCAGAGCATTCTGTGGACCTCAGTCCCACACAGTCTCTGCAACTGCAGAAACCCCATTTTCAAGAACAATTCCTTTTTCCCAATGGAACCTCTCTAATGAATTCAACTCTCTCGTCTTTCAAATGTGGCAGAATATTTTTAGATGTTAACATGTTTCTATTTAATTTTTTTTCTTTTCTCCTTTCATTTCACCCTTTCATATCTGCCCTAAAGTAGGCAGCAGGCTTTCTGTTCATTGCTCAGAACAGAGGTATGGTTGGGCTGAAATTGCTGATCATCATGACAGTAAAACCCCAAACTCTGTAGAAAACAGAAGAGTGGAGTTACAGCATTAGCAGGTGTTTTCGAGATTATGCATTCCCTCCTTTCTTATTGTATTAGGAGTGTCAAAACACTGGTTAAGTGAGAGGGATATATGGCCCATAGAGAAGAACGGCCCTGAGGTACATCCAGGGAGATAGACAGCAAAAACTCCAAGAGACTGCTCCATTATATACACAGGCAGAAGCTTGCCAACCTGTCCTCCTTTAAGGCACAAGAGCCTGGGCAGCCAAACTGATAGGTTTCATGTACTCTGATAGCCCTTAAAGCCATCCTGCATGATTTCCAAAGAGAGATGGGGAGAAATCTGCAACAGGCATGAGCAGAATCAAACCTTAAATTGACAATTATGTAGAGATGGATGAGGCGGGCAGGGATGTGGTAGCTCGCTATTTCATACAAGCAGATTAGACATTCTCAGAAGCAAGAGTGCTGGAGTCCTGCACCTGACATCCCATCAAGTGAATACAGTCTAAATCTACCCCTTGATAGCAGCCTTGAGAGCACATGGAGGCACTGTGGATTTCAGAAGGAGCCTAGGTGCAACACAGGTCTATTGAGTTCACTGTCCATCCCCAGAGTGTGATAGTTTGTAGGTTTAAAGGAATCTGTGAGCTTTTTTTGCCTCACTTTGAAGAACACAGTCTGATACACCTATGAGGAGAAGTCTCAACTACTAATGACAAAGGATGGCAAAGCTAAGATTTGTAAGGGATCACTAAAACCACAGAGGAAGTGTATGATAAGACACACCTACTCCTTGGTACTAGTTTTTGTTCTAATAGCAAACATTATCAAGAATAAAAATTAGCATTGAGGACTAACCTGACCTATCACCTTTAAGACAAGGATGGCATCCCTCTACCTGTCTTGCTCTGGCTTCCTCTACTCCCAATTTTTCTGTGAAATCTTCTACATGATCTTTGAAGAACATGGAGAAAATATCTGCCTCGCATCCATATACTAAGAGTTAGAGTCTCAGACCCAGAAGGATGTAAACTGTAAACACCATGGGTCAAAGAGTAAGATCAGTGGACAGTGTAGAAAAGACAATGGAGGAGGACTTTACTCTGTATATGTTCTAAGTTATTGGAAACTTTATGTCAAGAGTATTCTAATATATAATCTGTGTAATCAGAAATGCCCACATATTGAAAATAAATAAGAGATTTTTCCATTTCCAAGAACTCGACATTATCAAAATGAAAAAGAAGATAGCACAGACCTTGTTGACATCAAAAAGCTAAAATAATGCCATAAACTCTATTCACATAAATTTGACAACTGAGATGAAATGAGCCAACTCTACAGAAGGCACAAGCAACAACTAACTCAACATAAAATAAATTGGATAGCCCTGTAACTCTAAGGAAAATTGAATGTATAATCATTAAACTGGCAGAAAATCTCCATGACCACATTCCACTGCAGAATTCTGTCACATATTTTGAAAAGAATTAATACATGATCTTTTCCAGAAAACACAGAGATGTCTCAATATATTTCATGAAGGTAGGAATAACCTAAACAAAATTAGGCAGACATAATATACAAAATAAAACTACATACCAATGTCCCTTAAAGTATAGATTCAAACAACAGCACAAAAAGCATTAACAATAGACTCCAGCAAAAAGGAGGTACATACATACACACCAAGGCAAAGTGGAGTGTATTTCCAGGGACTTAAGGATGATCTAATATTTGAAAGTCATTCAGTGCAATTCACTATATTAGCAGACTAAAAAGAGAAAAATAATATTTTAGTGCTATAGTTTGGATCTGGTTTGAGAATCACCCAAATATCCATGTATTAAATGCTTGGTCCCCAGAGGAGCAGTACCAGGCAGGGTCGATCCTTCCAGAAGTTAGGCCTGGGCCAGGTATGGTGGCCCAGGCCTTTAAACCCAGAATTCAGGAGGTAGAGGCCAGTAGACTTCTGTGAGATCAAGTTTAGTCTGGTCTACATAGTGAGCTCCAGGCCAGATGGGACTACAGACAGACCCTGTTTCAAAAGAGAGGGAGTGAGAAAGAGAGACAGGAGAAAGTTAGGCCTGATGGGGGAAGGTCCTATCATGTCATTTTCACACTGCCCACAGTAGTTGTCAGAAGAGGAACAAGCCAGGCACCAGACTCTGCGCTTCCTGCTTGAGATGTAACCCTTCCTTCACTAGCACTACCACCACTGTGACAGCTTCCTGTCAGGCCTTCAAGGGAGGCTGAACCAGTGGAAGCCCTGGATCATAAGGCAAACAAACTTCCTAAGTGATTTGCCACACATATTACATCGTACTGATGCGAAATTGGCGAACATGCACAGCATCCAGTACCATAAAAAGCGTTTGAAAATAACTATTGTGGTTTTTTGAATCTCACAAAAATATGATTAGAGAGGAATTTCCAAAATTTGATAAAGAGGTCTACATAAAATCTATTGCCAACATTCTGTAAACTCCGGAACACTGTGGCCTTAAGAATGCAAACAAAGCAAGTTGCTTGTTCTCATTGCTCCTAACAATAATGCTCTTAAAGATAAAGCTGGAAGTTCCAGCCAGTGAAATAAGGCATGAAAAGGAAATAAAATCTACACGGACGGGACAGGAAGAAATAAAATTGTTGCGATTTACAGATAAGAAAATATTGTGCAACAAATTTCAGGGAAATTTTAAAAAGCAAGGAAAATATCAGGAGTGGGGAGGCAATGGAAGAGGGAGGGAAGGAAGCAGAGAGGGAAGGAGGGGGACCCTAAGCACAAGTAAATGAATTAGGATCACAGAATAGAAGATAAACAATCAATCAGAGTCAGCTCTCAGTATCCATGGGGAACTGATTCTAAGACTTTCTGCAGATTCAAAAATGTATGAAGTTCAAGAACACACATCCTCCTGTGTTCTCCTCTAGATTACTTATAATGCCTAGTACACATTAATGATATGAAAATAGCTCTTATGACAAGCAAAAGTCTGCACATGTTCATTTAAAAAAATGCCTTTTTAAAAATATTTTCCATCCTGCTGGGCCCCTGTCTGGCTTGGTTTGCAGGTCTTGTGGATGCGGTCATAAGTGCTATGGGTCCATATGTACAGCTGCCCTGTGGTGTCCAGACAACAGTTTTCTTGTATTCATCTACTGCCTCTGGCTCTTACAATCTTCTGCCCCCTCTTCCACGACATCTCTGAGACTTGAGAGAAAGGTGTAATATAAGTGTCCTGTTTAAGGTGAAGCATGCCAGTTCCTTATTCTCTACAATGACCATTTACAGGTCTCTTTGTTAATCAGCATCTGCTGCATGAAGAATCTTCTCTGGTGAGACTTAAAAGATACGCTAATCTATGGGTCTAACAATGAGTCATTATGGGGCTGGAGCGATGGCACAATGGTTAAGAGCACCGACTACGCTTGCAGAAGACTCAGGTTCCAGGTTCCAGGTCCCAATATCTACGTGGTAGCTAACAAACTTCTGTAACTTTATTTCCAGGGAGTTCAGTGCTCTCTTCTGGCCTCTGTGGGCAATGCATGACACAGGTGCACTTACATACATGAAGGCAAAACACACAGACACATAAAATTAAAATAAATAAATATTTTTAGAAAACAGTAAGTCATTATAAGTCAGTATAATAATATGTTTATTTATCAGAATGCAGTAATAGGTTCTCCAGTACAGCCTGTGACCTGTCTAAACACGGGTTCTTGACCTTAATAACAGTATCAAGTACAAACTCCTTATTGTACAAAGGACCTTAAGTCTAATTAGAATGTGGTTGGTTACTCACACAATATTTATGTCATTATTGCATCAGTGGGCATATTTGCCAAGCCAGTTCCTCTTTTAGCTGACAGAGTTCACCCCTGGGTAAGGGTAATGATTTCCTTTCTGTGCCAATACTAGTACTATTTATTAAAGGTAGCCAGCAGAGAGGAAGTTTCAAGGCCAGCTGAGGATCTACTGGCACTTGATAGATGCTAGGAGAGGGACACTCAGTTTTTCTTACTCGTGTAATGCCTGGCAGGTTGACCAGACTTCAAGGATAGACCACGTGCAAGAGCACTTAAGAAACAGATTAGACTCAATTCAATAGATCTTTAAAAAAAAAAAAAAAGACAATAATAGAGACCATGAAATCAGGGGGAGAGTAGAAAGGTGGGACTGGAGGGAGAAGGGTCCGTCCAAAATCCTCTAATCAATAAAAATATTTTTTAAAGACCACTGAGGATTGAGAATATTCTCTATGTGGAGGAATTCAAAGTATCACATAAGTATATCCCACAGTTTATATTTCCTTTATGAGATAACAATAATCTATCAGCAAGTATGTATTATATATAGACATCAGTGGAATACAGTTTGTGGATCCAGTCTGTCCAACCATTTAGTTTCGTAAATAAAGATTTATTGGAATAAAAAACATATTTGCAGTCCAAGATTTGTTAAATTCATCTGTATGATTGAAACCCACAGATATGGAAGGCTATATTAATAGACACATGGGCAACAAAACTACAACAATATCACTTGCAACTTCTTAAATAATTAAACAGTTATACATTAACAAATCATATATAAGACTTACACAGTAAAATATGTGAAATAAAGAACTATGACAGCAACTATGAGGGCTCAACATAGTGAAAATATAATTCCCTACAAATTAATATGTAGATTTAGTTAAATTCCTTTCAGAGTCCCAGAGAAAGGTTTACTGATAAAAGACAAGATTGTTTTAAAGTTATTATGTAAAGGCAAAGGAATTGGAGTAAGGTAAGCAATTTTGAAAAAGAATAAGAATAATCCTATTTTAAGGCATTATTTGTTATAATAATCAAGACTGTTGGTATTGGTCAATGTACAGGCACATAGATCAATTGAAGAAGATGGAAATTGCACAGATAAGACTTCCCAAATATACCAAGTAATTTCTGACAAAACTTCAGAAACAATTCAGTGGAGGGAAGGCAGCCATTTTCAATAAATAATGCCTGCACAACTGGATTTCTATAATAGAAGAATTGTTCACAACCCAAATTTCACATTTTAAACAAAAGCTAGTTCAGTGTACTCATGGGATTACAGTAAAGCTAGTAACTAATAATACTGTATAAGTAATAAGTAAATAAGTAACAGCTCATGAACCCATAGCAAAACTATTAAACTTTTAGAATAAGAAGCAAGGCAAATAATCCTTAAACTTGAAACTAAAAGAATAATCCTTTAAAAGAAAAATAGATAAACCAGGCTTCATCAAAATTAAAGTCATTTTCTAGGGAAAGATGCTGTTAAGAGTATGAAAAAGAGAGGTCAGAGAGATGACTCAGGGTCATCTCTTTTGCAGAGGAGCCAGGTTCAAATCCCAGCACCCAAATGGCAGCTAACAACCATTTGTAACTCCAGTTCCCGGGCATTCAACACCCTCCTCTGGCATCTGTGGGCATTGTGTGACACAAATACCCTCACATACATAAAGGTAATACACTTATACACATAAAATAAAAGTAATAAATAAAATATTTTTTAAAAAGGAGTATGAAAAGAAACCTAGAGACCATGAAAAATGTAAACTATATTTTCAAAAAAGGATTCATATCTACAACTTAAAACTCTCAAAAATTAACATTGATTTTTTTTTTCTAATTGTCCACTTAGAAAGTCAACTAAAGATATGAAGAAGTGTATTACTGGACAGGAAGCACACATGGCAATAATCACATAAAATGGTGTTCAATATCATTAACCACTAGGAAAATGTGAATTTAAACCACAACGAGCTATCACTAAGAAACTATCAAAAAGTTAGAAAACACCACAGTGACACTGTTAAATGGTAACAAGAAAGTACAGAAACTAGATCTCGCATATTGCTGGTAAGAATGTAATGCAATCCTTTCAGAAGAGAGCACCAGCTTTAAAACTTAATGTTAACTCCCATGTGACCTAGAAATTATCTTCTTGGTGATTTATCTCAATGAAATGAAAAGCCTATGGACACACAAAAATGATCCTATTAGGAATGTTTGTAACTGATGGTTCATAATAACCAAAACCTGGAAACTCCGAGGACCTCCGGGTAGTAAGTCATTGACCTATAGTGCATTCATACTGTGAAATACTAGTCAGCCTTAGAAGAAACTAACTTTGGATGACTTCTCAGAGAATTAGACTGGGACCTGGGGGAAGTCCAGAAGGATTATTGCTGT
This sequence comes from Eospalax fontanierii, assembly GCA_035773235.1. Lineage (NCBI taxonomy): Eukaryota > Metazoa > Chordata > Mammalia > Rodentia > Spalacidae > Eospalax > Eospalax fontanierii. The sequence goes on from CM069527.1 coordinate 12,493,361, forward strand.
CTTATTCTACTTATAAAGCATTCCTGAATGCCATATTAGTATAAAAATGACTAAAGGCTACTAGTGGTCAAGAGAGAGAGAAAGGGAGAAAAAACAGCCAGCATGAAGTTTTATAATATAGTTTTATAATATATTCTTATTGGACAAAAGTAGGTAAACATTACATAAGATCTCTCTACATTTTTTTTCTTGCAACTCCATGTGAGTCTATAATGATCTAAAACTAAAAGTTTAATTTATACATCAGTAACGTCTAGGAGTGCTTGTTTAAATTTAAGGATAGAACTTGAGGCTGTAGAATTTAGGTAAAAAATTTGTCTTGCTTCTCCTCTAAAATAAAATTGTTGTAGCACCTTTGCAAGTCTCCATGGGAAACACAGGAGAGTTAAACTGAAGAAAAGATTTCCTAAACTATACCTGCCGGAGAATTAAAGTGCAACAGTCACCCTTGACACCCACAAATGTAATGCCTTTGCACTAGAATGGACTTTGAGCCTTTCTAGCCCAGCCACTTTCCACTCTTCAGTTTCTACAGTATCTCCTTCAAGAAGTTGTCCAGTCCATATTTAAGTATTTCTAATGTTAGAAAACTTGCTTCCCCTCAAAGCAGCTTTGACATCTATCTATAGAACAGTGTTTAAAAATTTTAATTTAGGAAGAAGGGACTTATATAGCCATTCTGAGGCATGTTCATCTATATATGTGAAATCTCAGTGGCTTAAAACAAGAAAAGTTTCTTGCTCCTGGTACACACCCACCGTAGGTTGCCCAGGAATTCTGCTCCTCATCATCCTATTTCTGGACCAAGGTTGACAAAGCCACCACCATCTGGAACTGACAGGCATCACTGCAAAAGGAAAGACAGTACTGGAAAGTCTTGCATTGGCATGAATTTCTTTGACCTAGAAATCATCATTATTATCATTATAAAAATATTGACTAAAACATACAATTAATCAGGCTCTGCATTTACAGAACTAGGGCTAAGACTCCTATCTGTTAGATGATAATTCAGAATCTTTCAACCATACACTGCTCGGGTTTATAAGTAAGGATGGTGGCATTGCTTTGTTTTACTTCTCATAATAAATGCAGGAAAGAATGTCTAGAAGTACCTAAAACACTTGCCTTAAACTGAAAAAGAACTGAAACATCATTTCTCTACTTTGTGAAATGCTGGACCCGGTAAAGATTAGCTATCTGGGAGGCTTTTATATTCTGATTACACAGGAAACAATGTTTCTAAGACTTCAAGAAAAAAGGCTGAAAAGAGCTTGATTTCCACTTTGCTATTTCGATTATCTTGTTGACACTCTGGGTCTGTGAGTAATAGTGGTGGCAGGAACCACAGAGTTTTAGCTGAGAAAAAAGTATATGTAACAGCATGCAGCCTCTGCAGAGCCACACACCACACTAAACGCTCACTTGGTGAGATCCCATCCACTGACGGGCCTGTGCAGAGAGTGATGATTCTGAGACACTGAAACATTTATGCCAAATGGTTCTTCTGGTATTACTTTAAAGATAACTTAGCTGCCAAATATTTGCCCCATGATGAAAAGCGGCACACAGATGGGAGAAGGGTTCAGACTTTGCAATACGCTGTCTATTCCTGCACCTGCAGATACAGTGCACATCTAACAAATTAGAGGTAATCTGCTACTCTTTGCCAAATTGTGGAAAAGTGACTCTGTCATTTTCTTCCTCTAATAAATCCTGGTCAGAATTATTTTTGAGTTAATATTATCTCTCTTGCTCAAATCTTAAATGGCTTATTAAGATGAGAGGAACAAAGTCTAAAATAATCAACCAAACCTTCAAGGCCTGATTGAATGCTGAAGCCTGCAACAAAACATTCACCTTTTAGTTTCCATTTAATTTAACCAACCTTTCCTCCTCTAAACAGAGCTCAGGCCCTTGCTTGAAATGCAATCTAAAAAGGGCATTTTTTATAAGAACCTTTCCAGATACCTCTGGAATATGGCCCACACACTCCCAGTTTCCAAAGCACATGGGTGGTTCTGAGCCCCAATCTTCCTCTACGTCCTGTTCAGAGTTGGTTCCCTCCACAACACAGACTCTAATCTTCACAGAGTAGACGCTGTGATCTCTGTCCTCTGAATTCTCACAGTTCTTTACACTTACTCTGTACTCATTATACTCAGCCTACCCCTATAATAAAAAAATCTCAAAGAATCAAAGCATCGGACCTTCCTTCTTCTTAGCCAAACAACACGCCAACCAATTCTTTCATTGCCTGCCTCACCAGCACATGCATGTTTCCTCTTCATTTATCTGGAAAAAGAGGCACATCCTGAGTCTGTCACACCAATGTATCTGACTCAAATTGAGAGAGAGCCTCACCCGTCATGTAATCAGCCCAACTCCCTTCATCTCCACACAGCCTTCACTACCTATAATTTAACTGTAGAAATTTAGCTCTTTGACTGTTAAACCTTAAATGAGTTTTCTTCAAATATAAGTATATTTGTGAAAACTGATACTATAAACCATTATCTATCAGTCAAAGTTTAAACAAAGGCTAGAGGAAAACGCACAGAAAAATGGGCTATTTTTTAAAGGGATGAGGGTAAAGGACAAAGAAGAAACAAGAAAAGGAAGAGAGGACTTGAAGAACCAAAACTAATAAATATTCAACTTCCTTATCAATTAACCATAGACCATATCCCATATCCTCCTGACACAATGCGCTCGACTGAAACATACTGAGAACTTTATATATCCATAGTCAAATTATTAATAATGCTAAACCAAGTTGAGGATCATGAGAGTTCAAATAACCACATGATAATGTGTAATTATAGAGTAGGTCTAAGGTTAGGGTAAAACCCATAACCCTAGAAATCTTCCATCAGGCACTTAGCTGTTTGTGTGTCCATTATATGAGAAGCAAGCCTTATAAAGTCAGATCAGATGACTAGTAAGCATTAGAAAAACCTCTAACATGAAAGATTAATCTCAGCTGAGCCACACCTTCCTCTAAATACCTTTTGTTGGGTTTTTGGAACTCTCCATGGACTGACACCCTTTACAACAATTCATAAAAATAAGGTGATTGTGCCCTGACCAAGGTCTCAGTGTCCTTCCTAAGAGATGGGCAGTGTATCCACAATAAGAGATCTGTCTGAAACACTGGAGAATTTCATGCCTTAAATGCCCCTTGATCCATACATTCTGTCTTCCTGCTTTACACAGTTCTACAAAGAACCTGCTCCTCCATGTGCCACCTGTGAACACTGAGGATTACATGCAGCCATTAGCACACAGTGTCTGTCCTAAAAAAAGAATTAAAATGGTCAACCTCTTACTTCTTTTGCCAGAATATTTACTGCTTGTCACTACAGGAATTCATTTGAAGGTTATAAGGAAAAACCTATAATTCACGGTCTATCTCTGAGGGGGTAAACGGGATCAGAGTCTTGAGATGATCTTAGCAGTTGGATATTTCTACCCAGCCTGAACAGGAAGCAGTGTACTAGCTTAGAAATAATTTTTAGAACTACTTTAAAGTGATATGGAAACTCCAACTGGTCCTATATCTCTTGAGTGCTCCAGGATTTCCTTCTCATCAAAACATTGCAAATAACTCCAATCCATTATTCCCCCAGGGAACAGCTAGAGTCATAAATTCTGCAAGTATTCTAGACAGTCTTACTGTTGGAGCCTGACAGTATTTGATATCTGAAAAAAATATTATCAAATGACATTGATTTTTTTAAAAAAACAACTCGAAAAGTTGGGGAGATGGCTCAGTGATTAAGAGCACTGCCTGCTCTTGCAGAAGACCCCGGTTCAGTTCCCAGCACACACTTGGAGGTTAAGAACTATCTGTAACTCCAGTTCCAGGAGATCTGATGCCCTCTTCTGGCCTCTGAAGGCACTGTATGGGCATGATACATTCATAAACATGGAGGCAAAACACTCATAAACACAAAATAAAAACAGATTAATGGTATTTTTTAAATTGTTTTGAAACATCTGGATGAGATGGTGTGCTCAGTAGAAGATTATCAAACACACAATTACAGCCTTGGATCTGCAGGGCCCACAGTCTGAAGATATTGTAGCATGCTGAAAAAGCGAAATAAAACAACAGAGCAAAATTAGAATGAGAAAAATAACTGCTCCATCCTATGGATTCTTCCCATCTCCTTCCTTCCAGTGACCAAAGAGTAGGTAAAGTCTAGGACAGTCTAGCAGCTACTGGGATGCTCAGGTTGGGAAGAACTATAATGTTCATGAAACCCAGTTCCTAGAATACATTTAATTTCCTGAAAATGGTTCTTCCAAATAGTTATCTGGCTCATCGAACATCTTCTGCAGCTGTAGAGCATCATTTTCTATAGAAAACTACATCATTGGCCAGATAGAATAGAAAACTCTTTATTGTAAGGACAAAACGACTTCCTCGCAGCCTGTTGTTTATGGTTGTGTCCCTTGGAGCCTTGTAGACTGAGAAGACATTGCTCTGACATTAGACAGCCCTTCTGGCATTTGAACACTATTGCCTCAAACTTGTGAGCCTTTCCATCAGCTGTGCAGCCATCCAGCTTCTCCTAAATGTGCCCCAGCTGTTTGTGTTTGTTTAATATGCATTCTGTAGAGCTGAACCACTGTAACCAAGACCTGGTGGAGGCAAGAGTGCAGCTCCTCCTCTATTGTAGATACTCCACTTGTTTGTTGATTTGATGGTTAAATCACTGTGGGGCTGATATAGTCATTTTGAAGTAGTAAAGTCAGAATTCAAAACCAAATAATATGGTGAAATGACATGTAGACCCACCGGGAGATGGAAAAGGTGACAAAAATCAAAACCAACAGTAAAAAAAGCAGATGAAGACTCCCAGGTCTAGGATGCTGTATTCTTATCTATATTTTGTTCTTTAACAGCTTCATGCTTTTGTGTAATGAATTTTAATTCCTTCTCCTGTTGAAGCCTTCCTTCCCAAGTCCTTTTCCTACTTTCATGTCTTTTTTCTGTGTGCAACCCACTGAGTTTCAGTAGGTGAACCGAATGAGCATGGGAGGGGGTTATTTACTGGAGCATAGACAATGTATCAGTGACTATACCACTGAAGAAAGTGGCACCTCTCCCCAGCCACCACGGACTGTCAGAAGTCCCTCAGGGAGGGTGGCAGCACATGAGCCCTTCCTCCTTCCGTACTGAAAAGTTGACAGGCGCAATCTTACACAGAGCAGGTAACTTACACATGAAATTAATTCACACATACATCGGCCATTTGAGGGTCTGAAGATACTCTTCTGTAGCTGTCTTCCCTAACCTTTGGCTTTATAATCTTTCCACCTCATCTGATATGTTCCCTGAGCCTTGCGGGGTTGGGGAGATATGCTGTAGATGTCCCGTTTAGGGCTGAGCATGCCACAGTTATTTATTGTCTGCCCTTTCACCAACTGAGTCTGTATTAACCACTGTCCACTGCAGAAAGCAGCTTCTCGGATTTGGGAGAGCTGCATTAATCCTTGAGTATAAGAATAAGTATTTAAAAGGCAGTTTGATGCGAAGTTCATTTAGCAAAATAACAGTAGTATGTTCTCTCATAGGGCCAATGACCCCACTCCCAGCCACAGGTTCTTGGCCAAATTGACAGTTGAATTCCCTCCTATGGAGCAGAGCCTGTCTTAAATTCAATCAAAAAGCAGCAGGTTACTTCTAGAACACTGGTTCTGCTATTGTGTCAATGGGCATATCTTGCCAGGCTAGTTGTTATTGTAGTTTACAGGGTTCACAGCTGGTAAGACTGTTAATGACTTATCTCCCATGTAGGGTGCCTGCATTCAAACTCTTATTACTATTATTATTATTATTATATTTTTAGTGAGCTTATAGAATAGATGGTTTCCACGTGGCTTTCCAAACACCCTTATTTTAGTGATCCCTCCTTCTCTGCACTGCCTCCTGCCCTCTCCTACCTTAAAACCTTACCCTCACCCATTATTCTCCTTCCACTTCATATCATATGTGTCCTACTACCCGCCCCTTAAGATCTTATTTCCATGCCCTGCTTCACTTTTCCCAGTGGCCCATTTCTACCATTTCTAGTCTCCTGGTTTCTAAAGAAACTCCAAGTTAAAGTACAAATCTAAAGATTCAAAGCTAAGGTTCACTTCTAAGAGAAAACATATGATATTTGTCTTTGTGATTCTTGGTTACCTCACTCAGTATAGTTTTTTCCACTTCCATCTATTTACCTGAAATTCTCATAATTTCATTTTTCTTTACAGCTGAATAAAATTCCACTGTGTGTATGTACTGACAGTGTTTTCATTAACTGTTTGTCGGTTGGTTGACATCTAGGCTGATTCCATTTTCTAGCTATGGAGAATAGAAAACAATGAGCACGAACGTACAAGCATCTCTACAGTAGGGTGCAGAGTCCTTTGAGTATGCGCCCAGCAGTGGTATAGTGGGGATCATGTGGTAGTTCTATTTCTAGCCTTTGAGGCACCTGCACACTAGTCTCCATAGTGAATGTGTCGGTTTGCAGTCTCACCGAAAGTAAGTAATAGTTTCCCCATATCCCGCCAGCATTTATCTTCATTTGTTTCCACTTTTAAAATCATTTTATTTGCTCAAGATACATCAAAATATTCCCAGACAAAAAATGGTTATCTCAAACTGTTAACATATCTTAACAAGCTAACTACACAAACTTTTAGCCCCCATAAAATATCTGACAAGTTCAAGTACTACTTGTCAAGTAGTAGTCTGTCTAGTTAATGGTAAAAGGTTGAGAAGAAACAGATCTGTCATTAGTACTATCTGGGTTAGAATGTCAGCCACACTACTGAACAACAGCTGTCCCAAGGTAGCTCAATTTCTTCCCCAGAAATGAGGATACACCTTCATCACCCCTGCCATGTCGTTATACAAAGTATCTGAGATAATGCCTGAGCAGACCAAAGGTAAATAATCAAGGAGAGGTGTATTCTCCTCATAGCACAGATTATTTCACCTAGGCTTCATTTTCCTCAGTAGACTAGCTCTTACAGAGGAAGACCAAGATCTGCTTGTCTTCATAGCCCTCAACTTCCCAAGCTCTAAACTAAGTAGACATCCACATGCCTCTTGAATACTAATGTGAGCATCTAGCTTCAGATTCAGTTGTATATCATTTAGACATAATCATATTTCTGTTCTGGGCTCTCACTTTTGAAAATCTCAAGCAAGTATCTACGATTAACTATTATTAAGGAAAAAGAAAGAAAGTCATTGCCTCCTTGTGTCGCGGGCAGTCACGAGAATTTAAATTCTGCGTCTAATCTATTTGGAAAACAGGCCGGCATTTCTTGTGTTTTTAATGTTGGCCCAATTTTAAGCTCTATTTCTCTCCTAAAGTGATGGTGTTCCAAGACACAGCTAAGACAGGAGAGGTGAGAGGGGGCTGATGGGGAAAGCCAGCATCTAATACATCCAATTTCTGACCTATGCTTCAGCAAGCTAAAGGAAAATTTTGTTGGTCTCTAGTGTATACTCTGAGCAGTAAAATTAAGACAGTCCACTCCCACACTGCTTCAGACAGGCTGAGGTAATTGTTACTGTTATGGCTTTAGCAACTTGAGTGGGAGAAGATAAAAATTCTGAAAGAGATTTATTTACTGCAAAGCATTCCAAATATCTCATTAGTCTGCTTTTCATTTCGTAAACTTTTCTTTCATTGAAAGTGCCATGCTCTGCAGTTCAAGACAGAGCAAAACCACCTCTGGGCAGGCAAAGTGGCAAAGCAGGAAGAAGGGGTGAGATCTGAACCTGATTTCCAGGTTCACTACTCACAGGAAGTTTCCCATCGTCTCTTGGAACCTCGTTTTCCACGTCTGTGAAGAAAGGACTGTTGCCTATGAATATTGAAGTCAGTTGTAGAAACTGGCAACTTTGTTTCTTCAAGGTTCAGGTGGTCATTTGCAAAATGAAGACCATAAGAGGGCCAACTTGCTACAGATTTTGATGAATGTTTAAATGAGTGAATATATACAAACTAATTAGAAGAGATTAGGAGTAAGTGCTCCATATGCATGTCTTCAGTATCATGCTCATCAACATCACCAGCATCAGATATTAAATGACACTTGTGAAGAGTGCCTCGCATGTCATCTGGTTCATGCGCGCGGTGGGGGGGGGGGGGGTGTGCTCAATAGATGTAAGGGAAAACAGCTCATAGCTAAAAGCTCTCCACTGAGATCTAAAAACATATTATAGGACACAATGATCTATTGTGTTATATAAATATAGACTTGGAATTTTAGAGGAGGCACCATGTAGGCCAGGTGCCAAACAAAGTCAGTCTGAGAGGCAGAGCTGGGTGTTGCCCTGAAAAGCTGACATAGTAGAAGATAAAAATCCCAGTTCTCCTGATACCTGATCATTGCATTTTCATCCCCACCTCACTCTGTTTCTTAAAGGCACATTCCTGTAAAGAAGTTGCATACTTTCAGATGGCATCTGTTCCTTTGCAGAGTCTGTGGGCTCAGGGTGCCTGGAGCAGATGATGGACTTTGAAGGGAACGAATATCTCCTCCAACAACTCTTCCTAGGAGTCCCAGTTCAGAGGGCAGAGCTTTCATCTCTTCTGAAAACAGAAACCATGCTCTTAGATACTTGTCACTTACAGATGGAGACCCCCAAGCTCCAGCTCCCTTGGTTAATTTTAAACAGTCTTATACCCCAGCCTAGATTCACTTTGTTGTATATGTACAACATAACTGTGTTCCCGATTCCTGATAGCTCAGCCACAAGCAATGAATAGCCCTCTTCAGCTGATCTGATGTCATTTACTACCAGAAGAAAAGAAAATTCCTTCTTCTGATTAGAAACACATAACTCCTTGGGTGGGTTTCTCTCCCCTCCTTTCTCTCACTGAGATAGATCTGACCTGAGGAGTTTTGCCTTTCAAAACAGTTTTCACTTTATGAGCTAAGAACAAAAGAAATTCAATTAATCAAAGAAACAGAAGTTAAGAATAACGAAAAAAGAGAAGAGGAAAATATTAGCCCTGTTGAGCACAAAGTACTGCTATGTTTTGATTTCTGAAGCTTGAGTCTGTGTCATATGCAGTGCTAGGACTGTGAGCCCCACTAGCAGACAAATAGGATAAATACAGCCAGAGTCCATTTGCATGAGGCCAAGGGAAAGACGGGGGAACACACCATTTAATCTTTTTCCAATTTAATCCCTTCTTTGTAGGCTCAGATCTCAGTACTGAAAAGAGAAACTCCTGTATACCTAAAAATAAAGAGAAAGTATGCTGAAAACTTGGCCTTGCTTTGAGACCCATCCATAACTCTAAATGCTTCCATTTGGTGTGCATCAAGAACTCCCAAAAGGAAATCTAAAGCCAAAACAGACATGGTAGCAGGGGAGGCTACCAACTACTGGCTACCAACCGAGAGCAAAGGCTCTGTCCCTTCTGAGGGCAGCCTGCCTGACAACGCGGGGCCTGAAACAGAAAAGGGAACAAATATTTCATAAACCCGCAGGTGGTCCGCAGAACTAGGAAGCACATGTAAGCCAGCCCCTGGGGATTCCACTGGGGTGACTAGGGAGAGCGTGCAGGTTTGTAATGGCCAGAGAAATGAAGAGCTAAAAATATGGGCTATTACCATTTATATGACCCTTTCAAGCTCCAGGCTCACAGGGCCTGGGCAAAGGTGCCTGCATTAAAAATACCACCTCATTCTTTTCTTTCTCTGTAACTGAAACTGCATACGGTGTTATAATGAGGATCCGCAGTGGGCGATATTCATCCAAACTACTTCTTCTTTTGTAATTGCTCTCAGTAAAACAAATTTGATTCTTGATACTTACAGTTAAGTCATGCGCTGCTCTTCGTATATTAAAATAATTCAAACTATTGTGCTGCTAAGGTGCATGTTTCTGTTGCTTTCCTTAGTGTACGGGACCGAAACTGAACCATTCATTTTCTCATTCCATTCCCCTTCCAACCGATCACACACGTTTGAGAAATATTAGGTCAGGGTTAGAGGCAAAGTCTGTGCCCATGATAGAACTCTGTAAAGAAGCACTGTAATATACAAAACTAAACTTCACTAGCTCAGAGGATAGGGAAATACTTATCATTATTAGCTAGAGCCTGACCCTTCACCTGTCTTGACCTCGGTTTCTTCATAAGTTAAAAAAATATTTGCAGATTTGATCTCTTTGCATTTTCCCCTCAGGGTTCCTATGAGAGTCGGACAGAAAGCCGTTTTCCTATAAGGGATCATAAATAAGGGGATGCTTGGCCCAGTGGACTAACACAAAGGTGTTCAGGTGAGTTAAGATACCTGCTTCCATAACTGTTGGTATTCAAATATAATAATGTATCCAGTGAGGCCACACAAGCTCATCCTTCATATGACTACATGAAATACAGAGGAAAAGGAAACATAGACCAAGGCCTCCCGTTAAGCTGCTGGGTGGTCACAGTTCATATTGGGAATCTTTGAGAGATCCTCTCTTCTAGAATCTAAAAATCAAGATTTCTTTCAAAGAACAAAGAAAATATGTAGGAAATATTAAATTGCACTTGTCAATGGTCTCTTCAACGCACATGGGTGCCTTCTTAAGGCACTTTGAAAACCAATATGCCAGCAACTTGGTGAAATGTGGCCATATACACAAAAACCATAATAAAAGGGAAGCATCCTTCCCATGAGAAATTCCAGTGGTTTTTAGTGAACATAGGAAAGAAGAAATTAGATTGGAGTCTGTAGGTGGTGCTGGCAGAAGTGGGTCTTCCTTTTAAGCTGCATTTCCTTCAGAGGTTCGAAATGTGTTTCTATATTGCCTAGAAGGAAGTAATATCGAGGTAATTTGAATATTTTTAATAACTTTCCTTAATATTATATGCAACTAAGAAATCCCACAAGCCTATAAATCTTAGCAAAGCCATTGTTCCCTGCATTTAGGTTTGGCTTTTTCTCCAGCAATGGATGAATAACCTTTTCAATCAAGTTGTTTTTCTTGTTACTCTGGGAACCAGGCTCATTCTATAAACATAATTTCCCATTTCAGACTTCTCTTTCTCATCTTAGCTAGAATATGAAGATTCACATTCCAGGAACTGTTTGAGGTGGATAGGGAGATGCTGTGGAACAGAATACTTCTGAAGTCCAAGGAACATCTCAGAGAAGACGATTAGTCCTGAGATTCAGACTCCGCCATACCTTCTGTATAAACAGAAGGAATGCCAGGTAAGCATCAACTAAGAGTCACGCTATGGCCTCTCCTCAGTGAGTGCTTTTCTATCCACTTAGTTATTCCCCCAGTGAGAATAGCCCGAACTTTCCACTTTGAGTCCCTACAAAATGTGTGCAGCCTGCTTTTAGTCCACCTTTCTGTTTATATTTCCTTCTTCTCTAACTAGACTGAAAGCTTTTGGAGAGCAAGATCTTTGCAGTATTTATATTACCAACATCCAAAATGTCTGTCCCATAATGATTTCAAAGAAATTTCTATTAAAAGACTGGTTTGCTAATTGACTAGTTGCTTGATTGACTGAACAAATGTGGCAAATGAAAGCACCTGGTGAACCTCCAGACACTAGACAAGTGTAAGGCATTGTTAGATGAAATTCCATGAATTAGCTCAGAACATAAGGCAATCACTCAGAGTCAAAAGGTAATGGACCTTGTAAATGGTCTTATTTCATAGCATCCTTAGTTTTTGTTTATTTGTTTAAACCAGGCAGTTGCCAAGATTTATACAACTGAAAATAACAGCATTATAAAAGTACTCCGTACATACAAATATTGAAAGTATTTTGCTACTTAATTTAGTGTTGCCTCTTAGAGGTACAGTGATAAAGCAATGGCCTTTTCCTTTGGTACAAGATAGTTGATGAGAGCATCAATCCCAAAGTCAAGGAAAAAGCACTGAAGGATTTAGCCACCGTCTTTAGCAATTGCTGTCTGTGTAAGGATACTTTAAGGAAGTAGACATCTTTGTGAACTTTTTTCCTATTATTCAACATAATAACATCATATTGTATATCAGCTGAAGTTGGCTAGGTCCAACATGGATGTGGGTTACAGAAGACAGTCTTGACAACAACACAAATGTCATAATCCAAAGAAAAATATAAATACCATAAGACCCACACTTCCCCAGGGTCACAAACCTAGGAGCAAAGAAGTAACAGACAACTGGAGATTAAAAAAAACTGCTCCATAGAAGAGAAAGATTCCGTGATAAAAGGTAAATTTCAGCAACAATTCAAGCCACAAAGGCAAACTAGAAGGAGTGAGGATTCCAGGGAGGCAAGATGCACACAAGCTGTTCAAAGGCAGGGACAAGTTTCCAGGGCTGATTTTGATATTCATTTCTGTAAGTCTCTATATCATGTGGTTCTGGAATAATGGCTTGATTATAGCAGAAACCAATTTACCTGCATTTAATGTAAAATAGTACTGATCTTATTATTGTAAATATACCTTCTCTTTAATAATAGCAGCAAAAAATGCTATTTTGAAGTAATGTGTCAAATACTGCATTCAGGTAATATCCTTGAGAAATTATTCAAAATAATTGAAAATAATTTGACACATTTGGAATAAACTAAAATTTAATTTTATTAGAATTCAAAACAAATTCTTTTCAGTCTTTTCTAAAAATGATCTGTGTTTCACAAGGTAAAGAACGGCAGATAGTGCTATTCCAAAACAGGCCACTTTGGCAGATGTATTATTTTGAACTGAAAGAAACTCAAAAGCAGATAGAAAAGCCCCCATAGAGGTACACACTGCCTTAAAAGCAGGACAAAGATTTACACAACTTGAACATCAAGATGACTGCAGATCATTGCCAACCTGGAGAGGCACCAGCTATGCTTTATCTACACCAGTTCCCCACATATCTACACTCTCACACTTTGTACGCCTAGAAACTAAGGCCCTTTTTCTTTATCTGGCTACTTCCCTTAAAAAGGTGTCCTATGATTTGTGTCGCTCCAGGGTTTACATCTACTCTGCTTGCCTGGTTTGAGCCAGCCCTCACATCCTGTCCCCAACAGCTTTCCTAGGACCTAGGCCCCTGCCAGCTGCTACTGCTGGAGAGTGCTATCTAGTCTCTGTCTCATCTTGTGAGTGGCATATTCTTCAGCTGGGTCACCGCATCCCCCTGTTTCTGGACCAGCTCCATTCATACTGCTCCAAGACCCACATCTACTTAGCTTGGCTCATTGGAACAGGCCCACCTTATCCCCATCAGTCCACCGTGGCCCTAGGCCCCTTTGCTCTGCTGGAGAGCCCCTGACAAGCTGGCCTGGAACCATCTAGTCCCATTAACAAAAAATCCAAAGTGAAAAACTGAAGCACAGACCAACTATCCATAGAAGATCAAAAATCAACTGAGCTACATCAACAATATAAACAAAACCAAATTTCAACTCAATAAAGGTAGGCTAGAATTTCATATCAGACACACAACCAACAAAAGAAATCTATACACCCAGACCACAATGCATGAAACCAAATAATATGTAAAACCAATACCATATTTGCACCAAATCCCACCAGTCCTATAGAAGTGTCCTACAATGAGAATGACCGAGCAGAACCCCGGGACATGGAATTTAAAAGGAAAATCATTAATATGAGCAAAAAATTCAACAACCTTAAGGAACACACAAAGAATTCAAAAGGGGTGGGAATAAATTCCTGACTGAAGCTCAAGAAAATACAAATCTATGGCCAAAAGAAATGACAAAGATAATTCAGGATTTGAAAAATGAATACAAAAGAGACAGAAATTTTGAAGAAAACTCAGATTGAGGGATTGGAGAGATGGCTCAGCAGTTACGAGTACTAGCTCCTGTTGCCGAAGATCTGGGTTTCAATACCAGCACCCACATGGCAGCTAACAACCATCTTTAACTCCAGTTCCAGGGGATCCAACACCCTCTTCTGTCCTCTGCAGACAAGAGCAAGAGCAGCCAGTGCTCTTAACTTCTGGGCCATCCCTCCAGTCCCTCAATAATAACTTTAAATACAAATTGCCTCAATATCCCAGTAAAAAGATGCATACTACTTGAACAAATTAAGAAATAAAATCATCTTTTTGTTTTGTACAAGAAACTCATCTTACCTTCAAAAGTAAGCACCACCTTAGAGTGAAAGGACAGAAAAAAATATTACAAGCAAGTGACAATAAAAAGCAAACAGGCATTGGAATTCTAGTATCTGACAAAACAGACTTCAAATTAAAATTAATCAGAAGGTGTAGAGAGCTGCAGATTGCCGCGTCTTAAAGATGGTGCCTGCTTCCGCCTTCCACCATCCCGAAGGTGAGTGCTCTCTGGAGCAAACAGCTCCATAATTGGCTGTGGCTGAGATCTGGCCCTGCTTCCGCCTGTGTGTGCCTATCTGCTTTCACCACGTGGCAGTTTGGGGTTGGCTGGCAGGAGGGGATTTAAGGCTGTGGCGGGCTTTCCCCAGGAGGAGAAGTAAGTTAGAGAAAGAAGTTAGAAAGTAAAAAGGCCAGAAGGTTGTTCAAGGTTCCTGAATAAACTGCTTTAAGAAGAGTCCGGGGTTGCGTCTTCCTTGCTGGACGAGGCGGGCGCGACAAGAAGGGATAAAGAAGGTCACTTCATTCTGATCAAGAGATCAAAAAGATATTACCAAACTCTGGTGCTCCCAATTTCATAAAAACAATACTACTAGACTTCAAGATATAGATTAACCCCCAACTCAGTAATAGTAGATGACTTCAAAAATCCCACTTCTCCAATAGACAGGCCAACTGGACAAAGAATAAACAGAGAAACATCTAAATTAAATGACATCACACATCAAATGGACCTAACAGACACTGACAGAATATACCACCCAAGCACCAAATAATACACATTCCACTCAACAGCCTATAGAACCTTCTCCAAAATAGACCAAATGTTTGGATACCAAAAGAAACTCACTAAATACGAAACAAAATTGAAATAGTTCCATATATTCTATTGGACCACAAGGCAATAAAGCAATACAATAAAATCAATAGCAGAAGGAGATGTCGTAGCTACACAAATTCATGGAGATTAAACCACACACTCCTGAATGATGAGTGGGTCAAAGGAGAAATCAAGAAAGAAAGAAAGTATCCCTGAAATTAAATGAAAATGATAGCACAACACAACAAAACCACTGGGACGATCTAAAAGCAGGCCCAGTTTATAGCTCTAAGCACCTCCATTAAAAATCAGAAAGAGCACGTGTAAATGTGCTGTCAAGAAACTGGAAAAGGAAGAGCCAAACAAACCCAGAAGATGAGAAGAAATAAGAATCAGAGCAGAAATCAGTGAAGTAAAAACTAACGAAACAGTACAACGAATCAACGAATCGAAACATAGGTTCTTTGAAAAGATATACAAGAGAGATAGACCCTTAACCCAGCTAACCAAAAGAAAGAAAGAAAATCCAAATCAACAAAATCAAGGACAAAAGTGGAAACATCACAACAGGTACCAAAAATATTCAGGGAAATATTAGGAAGTGTATTTTTAAAACCTATACTCCATTATATTAGAAAATCTATAAGAAATGGATGAGTTTTTTGTATAATGGAAACACCAAAGTTAAACCAAGAAGAAATCAACTTAAACAGACCAGTAGCAAATAAGGAAATGGAAACAGTAATACAAAGCTTCCCTACTAAAAATAGCCCAGGAACAAATAGATGCACAGCAAAATTTTACCAGATCTTCAAAGAAGATCTACAACTAATACTGCTTAAATTATTTAAAAATAAACAGAGGGGAAACTCACAAACTCCTTCTATGAAGCCAGCATCACTCTAATACCCAAACTAGGTAAAGACACAACAAAAAAAGAAAACCATAGGCTCAGGAACATAGTCGCAAAAATTCTTAACAAAATGCTCACAAATCACATACAGACTCACTTCAAAGAGATCATCCACATGATCAAGTTGGTTTTATCCCAGAGATGCAGGAATGCTTCAATATATGTAAGTCAGTAAATGTAATAATTCCTATAAATGGACTTAAAGACAAAAAATGGCACGATCATCTCAGATACAGAAAAAGGCTTTGACAAAATCTGACATGCAGTAATGATACAACTCCTAGAAGGAGCTGGACTAGAGAGAACATACCTCAACATGATCAATATTATACAAGCAAACTCATAGCCAATGGAGAAAATCTTCAAGCATTCCCGTTAAAAATCAAAAACCAGACAAGGCTGTTCACTATCCCTACTCCTTTTTGATATAGTGCTTGAAACTCTAGCCAGAGCAATAAGACAAGAAAAGAAAATAATTAAAGGGGTATTAATTGGAAAAGAAGAGGTCAAATTATCCTTATTTGCAGATGATGTGATATTACACCTGAGATCCCAAAAATTCCACCAGAAAACTTCTAGAAATGTTCAACACTTTCACCAAAGTGGCGAGATAGAAAGTCAATTTACAAAAATCAGTAGCCTTTCTATATACCAATAATAAGCTATCTGAGAAAGAGTTCATGGAAACACTCCCATTCACAATAGCCACACAAAAAAATAAAAGAAAATACCTAAGAATAATCCTAACCAAAGACATTAAAGACCTCTACAATGAAAACTTTAAATCTTTGAAGACAGAGATTGAGGAAGACACACTATGGAAAGACCTCCCACGCTCATGAATTGGTAGAATTAATAATTAATATAGTGAAAATGACCATCTTACCTTAAATAATTTATATATGCAATGCACTCTCAATAAAAATCCTCATGACATTCTTTATATAAATAGAAAAAATCCTAAAATTTACATAGAATCACAAAAGACAGCAGATAGCCAAAGCAATCCTGAGCACAAAGAGCAATGCTAGAGGAATTCCCATATCAGATCTCAAACTACATTTCAGAGCTACATGTAGCCATAAAAGCAACATAGTACTTGCAGAAGAACAATCATGTCAATCAATGGAACAAAATGTAACGCCACCCAAACATGAATGCATGCAGTTTCAGCCACCTGATATTTGACAAAGGTGCCAAGAACACAAACTGGAGGAAATGGTGCTGGAAAAACTGGATCTCCACGTGCAGAATGAAATTAGAACTTTAGAGCTTTATTGATCTGCCTGCATAAAAGTCAACTACAAATGGATCAAAAACTTCAGTGTGAAACCTGAAATGCTGAATCTGTTACAAGATACAGGTGCAATAAAGGACTTTCTAAATCAGACTTCAGTTGCTCAGGAATTAAGGTCAACAACTGACAAATGGAACCTCATTAAACTGCTTTTATTTTTTCATTTACTTTTATCTTATGTGCATGAGTGTTTTTGCCTGCGTGCATATAAGTGCACCTGTGTTGTGCAACACCCGTGGAGGCCAGAGGATCCTGTGCAACTGGAATTAAGGATAGTTGTTAGTTACCATATGGATGCCAGAAACCAAACCCAAGTCTCTAAAAGAATAACTAGTGCTCTTAACTGCTGAGCTGTCTCTCCAGCTCCAAAGACCTCCTTAAACTCAAAAGCTACTGAACAGCAAAGGAGAAAATTAATCAAGTGAAAAGGAAGCCCATAGAGTGGGAGAAAATCTTCACCCAGTATACATCTGACAGAGGATCAACACCCAGAAAAACTCAAAGAAACAAAGAATCAAGAAAACAAAAGAACCGGTTAAAAAAAAATGGGCTATGAACTGATTATTGTTTGGTAAAGATGAGCTGGTCATCCTAAAGCAAGGGACTCTGCATAGGCTGACTGGACCTCAGTGGATGAACCTGCACTGAGGTCACTTGGGGACACTATTTGACACAATGGACCTGAACACAAATGAAAGAATGTATGGATTCCAGTTGGGGAGCTGTGAAGACAGTGCAGGTGGGGAAGGGAATATAAAGATGATTAAGATTGATTTAGATGTTCTGTATGAAACACACAATGATTCAATAAAAACAGCTGTAATGGGCTATGAATCTGAAAAGAGCACTCAAAAGATATAAAAATGGCGAAGGAACGCCTTTCAAAGTATTCAGCATCCTTAGTAATTAGGAGAATACAAATCAAAACTATTTTTTAAATATTTTATTTTTTTTACATTTGAGTGTATTGCCTGCATGTATGTAAGTGCACTCATATTATACAGTGCCCACAGAGGCCAGAAGAGATTGGATTTCAGGAACTGGAGTTATGGATGGTTGTTAGCCACCATGTGTGTGCTGGGAACCAAAACTGGGTCCTCTGCAAGAGTTGTCAGTGCTCTAGTCCATTGAGCCATCTCTCTAGGCCCAGATCAAAAGTACTTTAAGATTCCATCTTACCCCAGTCAGAATGGCTAAGATCAAGAGAAGAAGCGACACCAATGGTGGGGATGTGGGGACAAGTGAACCCTCACTCACTGTGGGTGGGATTGCAAACTAGGGCAACCACTGTGGAAAACTCTTTTAAAACTAAAAATAAATCTAACATATAATCTGGTTATACCACTCCTTGGCATATACCCAAAGACTCATCTTACTGCAGGGATACTTGTGCATCAGTGTTTGTTGCTGCTCTTTTCACAACAACTAAGAAATACAAACAACCTAAATGTCCCTCAACCGATGACTAGATAAGAAAATGTGGTATAGTTACACAATGGAGTTCCACTCAGTGGCAAAGAAACATGAAATTTGCAGGTAAATAAATGGAACCAGAGGCCGTTATACTGACTGAGATAACACAGATTCAGAAAAACAACTGACATATGTTATGTCCCATTTATGATTCTTAGCTCCAAATCCTTAGATGTGAGTATCTATCCTTATGCAACTGCAGCAGTCAGGAAAATGGAAAGGAGCCACGGGGGTTAAAGGGAAGAGGAACTCGGAAGAGGGAGATAGTGGGAGACAAGTGTTATCAAGGGGGAAGTGGGGAAAACTGAAGTGCTTTAACAGGGATGGAGGAGGGAAGGCTAAACAGGGGGAGAGAGAATAGAGAGCGATAATACTTGGAGGGTATGAGGACCAGGAGGAGGGTTAGTTCACATGCCTACTGAAAATCCACATGTAACATATATGTGAGTGCATGCATACAGTTGAAGGCTATAAGACAAAACCACACTGCCAGAGGGAGAAAGCCTCAGAGTTGTTGCTCAGGATAGTCAAAGAGACTTCCTAAATAATACGGACTATTGCCCTTGATTCCCTCCCAGAACCTGAGGGTAAGCCCCTATGCTGAAGACAGAACACACTTTGCACAGGAATTGGAGCAACGGAGCTAGAACTGAGCTGGAAGCCTTCTCCCTGAGGACTTTCTCATAGCATCAGAGGATACTATGCACACTTCCACAGGAGAAAACCAATCAATGGTCCTGCCCAGCTGTAAAGCCTAATAACCGCAATGACCAGCCTAGCAAACTATCTCTATTGGTGCATAATGGCACTTTTATTTTGGGAGTAATCGACAGCTGTCTCATTGAACTTAATGCCCTCTCAATGGAAAGCACTCATATTTGGCACTTTAAACATAGTAAAATACACATGGCTGGAAAGGTCATGGATCCTAGAGAAAAACCTATTTTTGTCACATCCCTAGTCCAACTGTAATTTCTTATTGTATTCTAAGTATGTATTTTTATACTTATAGACAACTGTGCCTCTCAGCATTCATAAAAAAACTTCTTGAAACAGATGGACACTATTTCAGAGTTCCACAACTGGTTAAACAGAGAATAAGTGTCTGTGAGAAGCCTAGCCCTAAGTGACACATCTGCAGTGGAAACTCTATACCCAAGGCTCGGGGAACACAGCAGAAAAGGAAGCAGAAAAAAATATTAATTCACCTCTCAACTCTCACCAACAAAGCTTCTTCAGGAAACAGATGGTGTTTAACCCAAAAAGCCCACAGCTGACCAAAGTGCAGAGAATAAGAGACTACAGAACGCATGTCCCTGGGTCAGTCGCCTACATCAACCCTTTGCCACTCAGGGCTCAGAAACCATGCAGTAGATGAGTGGAAAGACTATAACAGCCACGAGTGGTTGAAGACTACAAAGAAACAGTTTCCCAGATACCTGGGAAGTTATTCATATGAACTTAACAGCAATGGTGACAGGATGTCTAAGACCCATGCAAATTCAAGCTAGACTAAAACCCAGCACAGAAGGCAGGGAATTGGTAAGAAGCCCCAACTCTGGCTGAGAAACTATTGATAACTGATGACCACTGGGAAAGAGAGAGTTGGTTTTCTTTGATGCTAGGTAGGCTGACCAGGCTCCAGTGGTTCAACTCACACTGAGGTACATTTGGGGACAAAAACTTGACTCGATAGGCCTCAACATACATGATAGAATGCATTCATGTTGAGGAGTACTAGGGGTTGTAGACAGAGGGGGGAGGGGGTTAAATATGATCAAGATGTATTGTGAAATTCACAAAAATGAGTTTTTTAAATGTAAGGGGGAAGGAGGTTCTTTGTTGAAGAGGCTAAATAAGCCAGAATTCTAAGACCCCTCTCTGAGAGTTTCTCTTTCCCTGAGTTTCTCCATGTATATCTGAATTATACATGTCAGGCTTCCCTTTTTCTTGTTAGTGTATTCTTGTTGCAGATGTTGCAGTCAATAACTTGGGCAAACAGAAGGAATTTTCCCCCTATTATAGCAAAAAAACTTTAAATTTTTATAGCATTACATCTTACTAACTTTTCTATATTTCATCCTCGCTGAACTCTGGTGTTCTAGAATTAAATTCTTAATGATAGTTTATGACTTGGAAAATGGACATATACATGTGTGTAGATTTCTTAAATCCATCAAATTCCTGAGCAACTCTTTGATCTGTAATAGAAATAATTAGTTTTATGGAATGTCTCCAAAACTAGTATTCTGTGAGACACTTACAGGTGTTTCATTAAAAATGGCAAATGGTAATACACCAAAGAAAATAAGCACTTTTTGCTTTATCAACAAAACTTTAGTGTCTTGAATATGTTCTTTTAAGTGGTGAAACACCAAAGAAAATACCTATCTTTCCATACTTACTTTACAATGAAATATTTTTAGCCACTCCTATTAAGTCCAAGAATGTTGTGTTGATATATTCTATTCTAGGAAGAGGTGGCAACATCCCTGTCAAAATAAAAGGTCATACCTGGGCTGGGGAGATGGTAGGCACAATGGGAAGAAGACTCAGTGAGTAAAGTGTTTACTACGCAAGTGTAAGAACCTGAATTTGAATACCCAGATCCTACATAAAAGCAGGTCTGTAATGCCAGGGATTCTACAATAGGCAGAGACAAGAGAATCCTTGGAAGCCTGTGGGTCAGATAGTCTGGTGTATGCAGTGGCAAGCCCTATCTCAAACAAGGTGGAAGGCGAGGACGGACACCTGAGGCTGTCCTCTGATATGTTCTCACTCGTGTGGATCTTAGCATCAAATCTTTAGATTTGTCTGTTTAACTGTGAGTACCCTCTAGAATCCAGGAAACTAGTAAGGAGCCATTACTGGGGAGAAGGAAGAAAGATCTTAATGAAGGGGGAGAGAGATAATAAAGCGCAGAAGATATGAAGGAGAAAAGTGGAAATATGCCATTATTTTTAATGGGGAAAGTATAAAACATTTCGAACCCATACAAAGAAATAGAAAACAATTTCTTCAAATCACTAACCCACTCTTACATATAAAACACAGTAGAGCTTTCTGAAAGTAACCACAATTTTGAAATCTTAAAATGCGGGCTTTAGGTCGGGGGGAGGGATAGCTAACACTAAGGATCTTTGAAAAAGCCATATGGAAACCTATTTGATAAACTTCATATATATAAATATATATTACATATGCATAGATACATGTATGCATCATATACATTTATTTCATTGGCGTTACACAGGGATTATGTTCTTCCCAGAAATCAAAGGTTGCCAAATAAAGAGCCCAGTGCCAAGTGTGGGATATTTCCCCTCAAGTTGTTGGTGAGAGAAATCCAAAAAGACCCCTAAATAATACAGTATATTACTAGTATTCTTGGTTGCCCACCATAACTGATGGTAAGACACTATTGCTGAAGACAATGTACACTGGTCATAGGACATGAAGAAATAAAGCCGGTACTGATCAAGAAGCTTTACTGTCTACCTTTCATAGTACCAAAAGGTGCTTTGTAGGCTTCTGGAAGAAAGAAGTCATCAACAGTTGCACACAGTTGTAAATAATCACAACCTGCATGGCAAGATATGCTCCACGGTGCAATAGTGACGCGACTGTTACGGGAGAAAACAACCACATTCTGCTTAAATTTAAGACTCAGTCCATGTGAGGAAACACATCCCTGCTAATGTAAATCTGGCTAAGAACTTATGGTTTGGGAGCTCACAGGCACAGAGGTGAACTTACTATTATTATTCTGCTACATGGACACACTCTTAAACTACTTAAACTTCTTAATTGGTCTCTCTCAAATCTCTTCAGAGAAGTGTCTTTAAGCAGTGGAAGGTTAACATAGCTAACACAGAAACTCACAACTGATCAAAGTACAGAGAATAAGTGTTAGTAAAGTTCTCAGCCACAAATGGAAAATGAATATAATCTCTCACCCCAAGGCTTGGGGACCATCATGGAAGAGGGGACAGTCAGAGGTTGAAGAGACCCAGAGAAAAATAGTACCATCTGGGACATGACAGGACCACCACACTCAACTGCACTCATGAACTCACTACAGCTGTGGTTGCCTGTACAAAACCTAGAGAAGACCAAGCCAATCAACATTCTAGCACAGAGGGGTGAGGGGCTCATGAGCACCAGCTCTTAACTGAGGAGCTATTGACAGTTGATGGCTTCAAAGAGAAGGAGAGTCAGTTTTCTTTAAGAGTGTAGCCACTGGCAGGTGGACCATGCTTCACTGAATGTTCCCATACACATGAGTATATAGCCAGCACAAACTAGACTCAGTGGATTATTTTAAGAGAATTTGAGAAGGGATGAGGAAGTTAAGAGTGGATATTGGAGGAGTTAGGGGAGTACTGGGGTGGGGGGGATAAGTTCAAAATACATTGTATGCAATTCTCAAATAATTAATTAAAATATTATATTAAAAAATAATAGTAGCTGGACATCATGGCACATGCCTTTAATCCCAGCACTTGGGAGGCAGAGGCAGGCAGATCTCTGTGAGCTGGAGGCCAGCCTGCTCTACATAAGGAGTTCTAGGCCAGCTGGGGCTACAGGGAGACCTTGTCTCAAAAAGACAATAATGATAATAATAATGCTGGAGACACGACTCAAAGTTTAAGAGTACATACTGCTCTTCAGAGTGCCTGAGTTCAGCTCCTGGTACCCATGTTAGGGTGTTGGACATAATACAAGGTGGGCCTAGCCAGGCCACCTGCCAGGAGGAATGAAGGAATGGCTCTCGTGGGTGTGGTGCTCCACACGGGTTGATTGTGAAGCCAGTTTCCGCCCAGCACCTGGAGGGAACCTGATCCACCTGGGAACAAACTGCAATTGCCTGTGGTCAGGACCCCACCCCATAAGGCTATTACCTAATAAGACCTATAAGACTCTCCACTCTTTCTTGAATAAATGAGTTTGCAGCAGACCACCACTGTTGGCTTTCCTCTCAACTCCTGAGTCGGTGTCTTGACTCTGTGCCTACTCGCCCCGTCACCACAGCAGAGATCTTCAGTCCCCCTCAGGCTGGCCCTGAGTGCTGGGACCCCCAACATTAGGGAGCCCATAATCCCTTGAAAATTTAGCTCTAAGAATCTGATGTCCTCTTCTGACCACCACAGGCACTACAATGTACATATCCGTGTCCATACACAGATAAACATACATACACATAATTAAAAACAAAAGTAAAGTCTTTAAAAATATGTAGTCTACCATTACACACAAAAAGTGACATCAAAATTATTTTCTTACATTTGAACAAAGAAGATTGTCTGAATATGTATTCAGACAATTTCTGGAGGAGGTGGTTCAATGCCCGACAAAATAAAGCATTCTACCTTTGTCTATCAGGACGGGAGGAAGATGGGAGCCTGTGGCATTGCTTTACTAATCTTACTACTTAAAATATTTTTGAACACTTCTTTTAAAAATCACTTTTGATTTGCAACTTAGACTTTTAAATCGATTCAGTGATGAGAAAATTCCATCATTTATGGGTGGACTTAATTTGAAGAAAAAGGCATTCAGTCAGCTCTAGTAAATAAATTATCTTTCCAAGAAATAATATTTTGATCAACTGTGGCCTCTTTATTAAATGAAGGCCCTAAGTTTTTTGTGTGATACAGCTAACTTGAAATCAGTTGAGTAGGAAAAACCAGTGTTTTAATTAATAGCGTCCTTTAAAAGTATTCCTTTTTCTAAAATAAATGTAAAAAGTAAATTTTTTAAATATGAAAATTTAAAATGTTCACATTACTTTTTATATAAATATATTTTATTCAAAAGAACTTGTCAAAGGCAAATCCCCAAGAGATGTCTACATAACTGTCTCATCCAAATGGATTATTTCCTTTTCAGGCATTATTTGGTAGGAGAGCAAACCCTGGATGTACTCGGTTCACTCTGGCTCCCTCAGAAGAAATGGAGTGCTGATGAGTTTAGGATGAGGAAGGTATCCAGCCAGGACGACCAAACTCATTTGACCAGAAGATCAGTCAGCATCTCAAAGCAGATTGCTTCACATTCTCCGAATACCTGGCAAAGGAGACAAACCACTGATAGTTTTCCTCCATAATACATTTGCTTTATTTGAACCCCGAGTAACTTTAGACTTACAGTCCTTTTGGTCCCAAGCAATGAGCATCTAAGCATAATCATCAAGTTCTCCTCTGGTCCCTGTAGGGTGGGGCTTTAAGCACCAGAAAGTAGAGTTTGACTTTTTACTGTGAATCCCAGGCACTTCGCATACATATTTTATAGATGCTCAAGAAATAATTTGTAGTTTGCAAACACCAGACGTGCAGGACCAGAAGAGGTCAAGATTAGTGTTCCAGTCAGCCTTGGTCAGAGAAGCTTCTTTTTGCAGTGGCCAGCAATTAATTAATTAATTAAGATATTTGTAACTAGTCAAGGTGCTGAGAGTAAGTGACTGTTGAGTGTGCAGCCCTAAGTGGGACATCTCTATCACCACACACAAACACACACACACACACACACACACACGCATGCACACACGCACACGCATGCACACACATAAGCGCTCAGGGACAATCACAGAAGGGGGAGCCGTGAAAATATAAGACCTGGAAGGTGGGAAAGAGTGCTGTGAAATGCTGTCTTCTGGACATGACATGGCTGTTGAACTAAGGCTGCCTGCAAAAGACCTGCACAAGACTGAGCCCACCAACATTCCAGCATAGATGGAGAAAGAGCACACGACGCCTCACGGTGTAGCTGCTGGTAAGGTGCCCACGACCGACTAGAGTGCTTCACACCAATTCTAAAAAGCTCGTATAGTACCATAGAAGAAAAGAAAAAGAAAGACAAGCAGTAAAATGCTTAATCTCAGTCATTTGACATCAACTTATTAAGCCTGTTAAATGAGAATACTAGTTTAGACTGTGAGGTTCAAATCGTGGGGATAGATTGACAGAGTCTCATTGCTTTTTTCTTTCCAAGCCTTTTGAGTGGCAGATATCCCTCTCAAACCACATCACGAGAAGAGGGTGTTCTCTCTCTTTCCTTACGTGATCGCCATCAGCATCCATAGGCACACTACTTCTACCAATAAAGATCTTCCAGAAATGAAAATACATAAAGTGGGCAGAAACTATGGGTTACTAATTGAGCACCTAGTCTTATCTTCTCTCTTAGTAATAACAGAACTCAATTTTGGAGGAACTGAGATATGTCCCAATAAGCAAAAAGTATTCCCTAGCCCCACTGGATGTTATAATACATAACGCTCTAGCCTGAGAAATGAAAGAAGGAATATTCCTTTAAAGGTAAAGACCATAATGATGGTCTCAGCTCTGATATCCTTGAACTAGAATTATTGTCCACATTCCTCTCTCTCTCTTTCTCTCTGTTTCTCTCTCTCTCTCTCTCTCTCTCTCTCTCTCTCTCTCTCTCTCTCTCTCTCATACACACACACACATACCTCTAGCTTCTCATTATGTGAGAAAAAAATAAACCACTAATTTATTTAGTTCTCTGTATTGGAACTTTAGTTCACTATGCTTCTGTGAATTATTGACCCAGATGCCTTCTACTTGGTGAGTCCCTAGTTAGTAGTAAATTTAATGTCTGGAGAGATGCATTCATTGTTCCAGACTATGAGAGCTCTATTCAATGAAATAACAGCGTGGGAGTAATGCGGTCACCAGGAAAATACAAACACCAGTTTCCCCAGAGAACTTGGTAGTGACAGCAACTTGAATAATTGCATGCAAAAAACAGAAATATCAGATTTAATGATGGTCTGTTCAAAAGGGTAGATGCATGGGTGTGGGTACAAGGACTTTTTTGTAGCTTCTCACATTAACAATATAGTTTTCTTGTCAATTCTGAACTGCATTGTCAGTGATTAAAATGCTAGAAATTTGTCTTCCAGATAACTTTAGTAAGCTCACTTAATTCCTGTAGACTTCAAAGTCCTTCTATCTAAAATGAGCAGATTGGGTTATGTACCACTGCAAGTGTTTATAACAGAGGAAACATAATGTACAGAATGAGTTACACTATGAGAAGCTGAGAGCACAAAGGAGTGAGGCAGCAACTCCAGTATTAACAACAATGGGAAACCAATGCCACCTTCCACAGAAGAACAGAGACAGGAGGTGGCACCACTGGAGCTTAGGCACATCAACTATCCTACAGAGCAGATGGGCCAACCATGGGCCAACACCATGACAGGTGCAGCATGGAATAAATCCATCTGCCTTGGGAGAATCACCCAAGGAAGAGAGGGCTGAGAAGGAACGCCCTGGCTTCTCTCCCCTTACTCCACCTCCCTCCCATCTCTAATCAGTACCTTCCGCTGGTTATATTCAACGATAGGCTGGGGTGAGGGATAGGACTGGGAAGGAAAAGCCTTCAGACAATGGTGCTGATTCCAGATTTCAGCAAACCAACGGAGAACCTCCCACAGAAGTTTGGTGCACAACAACCTTCATAGATCAGCTCTTTCATGAAAGAATGTCACATCGGAAAGACAAAAAAAAAAAAAAAAAAAATAGATTGGAAACCAAACAGGTCTACCTAAATCAGAGGCATCTACATTTTTTTCTGTAGCAAGTCATATGGATGTGAAAACACATAGGAAAATAGCTTGACCTGAAAATGATCAGTGTTACAGAGATCCGTGATTGATATAACTGTGGAGTTTTACCCATATGTAAAACAAATACATTCTAACATATTACTTCATTCATAATCCATATATCAAGTGAGTATAGTGTTTTAGCTGAATTAAACAGTTCAAAAGTATATAGTTAATAAAACTAATTTCCATCCCATCTGCTAATGTAATTCCTGATGGCAGCCACCCATACAACAGGAGCTCACTCATACTTGAATTATTAAGTTAACCAAAAGAATCTAGTAACCCCAATCCAAGAGTTGGGGATTTGTATTGATCTGAGAGGCTTTTTTGGCCATAGCCAGGATATAGCGAATCCTTTTAGTTGCAGTAATCTGACATCTCACTGACAATAATAATGCCCGGGGTCCCAGAAGGATCAAAGGAGATGGTGTACTTGTCACCTGGGTCAAGTCAATCACCAGGACATGGAGTATTGATCCTTGCTTAGGAACTTCTTATAGATTGCTACAAACTGGATCCCAAAAATCTCCTAAGTCTGAGGTATTAAAAGCTTAGTCCACAGTCTGAGACACATTAGCCTTTAAGAACTGGGGCCTAGTGGGAGATTTTTAGGTTTGGCGGTGTGCCTTCAAAAGATATTGTGGGGGGCTTGAAAGATGGTTCAGTGGTTAAGAGCCACTAGTTGCTCTTTCAGAAGACCTGGATTCAAATCCCAGCACCCACATGGTGGCTAACAACTGTCCTTAACTATTGGGCATAATGCAGGTTGGGCATAGCTAGGCCACCTGCCAGGAGGAATGAAGGAATGGCTCTCATGGGTGTGGTGCTCCATACTGGTTGGTTGTAAAGCTAGTTTCTGCCCAGCACCTGGAGGGAACCTGAACCTGATCCACCTGGGAACAAACTGCGAAGGGCTATAGTCAGGACCCCACCCCATAAGGCTATTGGCTAACAAGACCTGTAAGACTCTCTGCTCTTTTTTAAACAAATGAGTTTACAGCCATCACCACTGCTGGCTTTCCGCTCAACGTCCAGAGTTGATGTTTTGACTCTGCACCTACTTGGTCCCCCTCAGGCTGGCCCTGAGTGCTGGGACCCCCAACACTTAACTCCAATTCCAGGGGATCTGATGCCCTCTTCTGTCCTATGTGGGCACTGCACCACATGGGCACACTTACATACATTCAGCATACACTCACACACATTAAATATTTATGTGTATGAGTGTTGTGCCTACATGTGTGTAAGTGTGCCCGTGCGGTGCAGTGCTAGTGCCCCCAGAGGACAGAAGAGGACTTTGGATCCCCTAGAACTGGAGTTAAGGACGGTTTAGCCATTATGTGGGTGCTGGGATTTGAACCCAGGTCTTCTGCAAGAGCAGCCTGTGCTCCTAATCACTGAACCATCTCTCCAGTCCCCAGTTGTTTTTCTTTTTTAAAAAAGGGGGGGGGATTGTGGCACCCTGAACTCTTCTCTCTCCTTCATTTCTGGCCATGAGACAAAAGTTTCTTCTACCACGTTTCCACCACAATGTATTGCGTTCTCAGAGGCCCCAAGCAACAGGCCAATGAATTATGAACTGAAACCACTAAAACTGTGAACCAAAAGTAGACCTCTTCTCTCTTTAAGCTGATTGTCTTGGACATTTGTGATACTAGCAGGAAGTTGCCCAACACAGAAGTTCTTTAGGTCCAGACCTCAGTGTCATCATATGATTCCCAAGAGTGCTCAGAATTGCTGGGACCGATGCCTGGCATAATAAGGGTGCATTCTCCTGCAATTATGGAAGATGTAACTGTGGCTGCAGGAAGCCACTGAACACTCAGAAGTGAGGTAACTAACAAACAGATTTCTTCATGTCGAGTGCACCCACTGCAACCAACGTAAGATTTAGGAAGGAGTTAACATGGCCAACTCTGAGATGAGAGAAATCTATGAAACTAGCTGGGAAATTTTTCCTGAGGAAGAATTTTTACCTAAAGGAAGGCATTTATTTGAGGCAACATAAGGGTCTAACTTGTTTATACTTAACATTTTAATCGTTAGAAAGGTTAAGGCTTTGGAGCAAGAACTGTTTCTTTCATCTTGAAGTCACTGATTACGTTTTCGTGAACTTTATTCTCCCACAGGTATTTAAGGGGCCTGTTATAATGTCAAGCCCTGATCTTTTTTTTTTTTCTGAAAGGAAACAAGAGACGAGAAGAAACTCAATGAAATGACACAGCGGCGTATAGGAACCAGCCTATCCATCTGCCCTCGGGGGGCACAAAAAGACAGAAAGCACAGACAGGTCTGAAAAGGACACAAGGCATTTGAGGACCAAATTTTATGAAAAGTTCATTCTGTAGAAAAACAGCAGACAGTGAGGGGACCGCAGGTGGCTCCATCACATGACAGGCCAGAGCTCAGCAGAAGTGACCCCCGCCTCACTCCCTTCCAATCCCATCTCCTTCTTTTCAGGATGCAGATGATTAACCCATACCTGTGGGTGACGACTCTTGAAATCATCCTTTA
Organism: Eospalax fontanierii; assembly: GCA_035773235.1. Classification (NCBI taxonomy): domain Eukaryota; kingdom Metazoa; phylum Chordata; class Mammalia; order Rodentia; family Spalacidae; genus Eospalax; species Eospalax fontanierii. The sequence continues at coordinate 12,523,111 of CM069527.1, forward strand.
CTGTCCTCTCCAGTTATCAAATTAACAAGATTCTGAGGCTTTCTAAACCAACTCAGCATAAGTACTGCCATGCCAAAAGAAACATACACTTAAGGCTTCTTTTTTTCAAAGTCTTTTCACTATTCAATGTGCTGTCTTCAATCTTGTGCTACTACTTAAGGAGCCAATTCCCCACAGGTTATGCCTTTAGAAAACGTGCTATGATTCCCAGTTTGAGGGGCAACAGAGCACTTTAAGGCAATTGATCCCAGAGGGAGCAAAATAACTCAGTGCCCAGAAGTAAAAGCCACAGCAACTGCTACAGCCACCTCACACCAAGTTGGTTTTAGTGTGAGCATGGGAGAATGCCACTGTGACACACAACATGCAGCAGAAACATAGGTCAGCATCAAAAAGCACATAAACACCCATCTTTATTCAGAATCTAAAGCTACAAGAACATGATTTCAACAACCAAAGGAAAAGCTTTGGGTTATCAGACCCAACTCTTCCCACCAAAGCTTAAAGTTGTTTCTACAATTTAATGTTCTTAGTTGTGTGCACCATATTGGATGCACCCTGGGCACTTTGAAAAGAGAAATCTAGTATCTGTTTCCATGGTAGATCTAATACATAAAACATCAAGGTCTGAGTGGTTTAAAACCTTTGTCAATGATTCGGGCATGACAGAAGGCTGACAACCATGGGATTCTGACGGCCTCTGCTTCATCAGGATCCACATTTGAGTCTCCGGTGACAGGCCCCTTCATGGAAGTGCATTTTCACGCTGTCGTGATTTTTTAACGCTTTACCTTCTGTTGAAGTACAGTAAAGTCTTTCAATTTTGTTAACTCTCTTGTAGGAACTGACTCAATCCCTCTTGGCATAATCGCCAGCTCTACAGATCACACAAATGGCTGAAGCTGTTGACCAGAGAAAGTCTAGAGGTATCTCTCCCACCTAACACAATGGGCTCCCCAGTCTTCTGGGTGTTTCCTTTGTTGTTGTTTTGTGTTGTTGTTTTGGGAGTTGTTTGTTGGCTTTGAGTTGGGGTTTGTTTATTTCTTTGCTTTCTCACACTATGTATTTTATCAAATTTTTGTGCATTTCATACAGTGCATCTTAATCATATTTGGACCCCCTCGCTCACTGCCCCCCACATAGCCCTCCAACGAGATTTCATGTATTCTGCCATATACGTTAAAGTCTATCAAGTCAAGTTTGTGTCCCTAGATGCTCCTTGGTGTGAGTTAATCCACTGGAACATGTTCAGTGCATCTAGTGTCACTCACTTAGAGATGAGTGATGAGCTCTCCCTCACCCAGCAGTAACCAGCTGCCAATAATTCCGTGGCTACGATTGGGGCTTCCACCCAGATGTTTTCTTTTCTCTTGTCTTTTCTTTTCCTTTTTTAAGGCAACCATGGTGGTCCCTTTATTGGCTATTTTCAAGTCTGTTCCCTTTATTCAGTTGACTTTGAAGATTATATTTCACTCGCATTTAAGACTGTATATACAAAATTCAAGTTTTTGTTTGTTTTTTCGGTTTTATTCTTTTTTATTATTTCTTCTTTATTTTTCACATTGTTTTGAGTTTTGTGCATTTCATACAACAAATCTTAGTCATATTTAGAGCCCCTCCTCCATCTGCCCCCTCATAGCCTTCCAACCAGATTTCATGCATTCTGTCATGTATATTAAGGCCTATCCAGTAAAGTTTTTGTACTTAGCTGTCCCTCGGTACAAGTTCATTCACTGGAGTCCACAAAAAAAGTTGAAATAATTCCATGCACTGTTTCAGACCACAATTCAATAAGGTTTAAAATGAACAGCAAAAAGTCTCTAGTAACTACACAAACTCATAGAGATTAAACAACACACTCCTGAAAGATGAATGTGTCAAAGAAGAAATTAAGAAAGAAAAGTATTCTTGGAACTAAATGAAAATGATAATACAACACAACGAAACCTCTGGAACACTTTAAAAAGCAGTCTTAACAGGGACGCTTATAGCTCTAAGTGCCTACAATAAATTTTTTTTTTAAATCAGTAAAAGCACAAATTAACGACTTAACAGTACAACTCAAGACTCCTGAAAAGCAAGAACAAACCAAACCCAAACCTAGCAGAGGAGAAGAAATAACAAAAATCAGAGCAGAAATTAATGAAATGGAAACAGAGAAAATAATACAAAGAATCAATGAGTCTAAGAGCAGATTCTTTGAAAAGATAAGCTGTTTCCTTTGAGTCCTTTAAAGCACTTGCTTATGAACTTCACTTGACCCAGGCCTATTCCTTTCTATGCCGCTCATGGGCACAAATACTCTGGCCAGTCTTTTCTTCCTGCTTTGTGGGATCCCACAATGGAGGACTGTCTCAGTTTATTACATCCTCCCTGCCCACCATTTGTGATTATGGTGCTCCACTGAATTTGTGCCTTCCATCTAAAGAATTAGGCCAGGCTTTCCCCCAGAATGCCTGTGGAAACACAAGTTTGGGCTCTTGGTGTTGATATGATGGTCAACTGGGAGCCATGGGGTGTCTGTCAATGTGCATGAGCAAGTTTTTACCTAAGATACATGGTTTCCACGACTAGATCATAGTCCATCCACCGACTAAAAGCGTTCTACTGAATACATGCTGTAAACACCTGCCCCTGGCCTTCGAGTCTTGTTAAGATAGGGTTTCCAGCCGCTTTGCTACTAGAACCCCAGTTTAGTTCCAGGTTCTCAGAACTTGGGGCTAATTTTGCCATCCCATATTATTTACCTAGCTCTGCCCAAGAAATCTATAAAATATTATACTAAATTGGGGATAATATGAACCTGGAAAAACTTTTTGATAGCTCATTGCCAGGTGGAGGGTACGTTTGAGGCCAAAGCTAACGGAGTACTCCAGGAATCCACAACCGACCTCTCACTCAGAAGAGGGCCGGAAAGTGAAGCTTCAGCGGCCTGATCCCAGGACATGTTTTTGCTGAATAATGGCACCTGGTGGGCCGCCACTACACAGTCATCAGGTGATGTGGCTATGAACCTGCCTATGCTCCCAGGGACTGTGCTCAAGATCTGCCATCTCCAGAAAGGGGCAGGCAGGGGACAGACCTGGAGTAAGCCACTCGGGTGTGCACTTCAACACAGACAGAAAAAAAGCAAAGGAAAATGAACTCAACAGTAAACATGTTTTTAAGTTTCAGAGAATCATCATGGAACATGGGGTAATGGTATAATGGTACACACCTGCAATCTCAGCACTCAGGAAGTGGGAGGTGGGAGAATCTGAAACTTGAGGTAAGCCTGGGATACCCAGAAAGACCATATTTCTTTAAACCTAATGTTTTTAATTAAAAAAAAACATAACGATTAGGGAGAAAACAGATGAAAAGGAAAGCATTACGATGGGGGACAATAAAATGGCATTTGAGTGCATGTTCTGTGCCAGCTGTCCCATACCCTTCAGTTCAGACACTCATCAACACAGCTATGGGTTACCTGATTAAAGGAGAAAATGGGCTTCAAGGGACAAAACTAGGGAAGCTTAAAAAGAGACAGCATCATTTTCTCTTCCCTCTGGGTGTGGAAGGTAAAGTAGCCCTGCTCCTCGGCTGGTGGAGCTCAGGTTATTGGTCTATGCTGGCACTGTCTCTTAGCTATTCATGAATCCCTCTGGTTTTCCCCCACGTGTATGTTTTAATATCTTTATTTTCTGTGTGTACACACATGAGCATAGACACGTGGAGGTCAGAGGACAGTTCACAGGAGCCAGTTCTCTACTTGAACCGTGTGGGTCCCAGGGGTCAGATCAGATCATCGATGTTAGTGGAAAGTGACTTGACCCCCTGAGCCACCTCACCGACCCCCAGGTATGTGTTATAAATCTCTGTCCCTGTAGCATTGCCCTCCCTTTTCACAGGAAATGATAGGGATTCTGTTATTGTATATGTTCTTATAAAATTTTGTGCATGTTCTGAACATTTGTTTTTCTAGATTTTGCCCTTTTTCCACTAGGATTTATTTCTTTTTCATGTTAATTTAGTTCTCTTTAGCTCCCTGGACATTAGTCCCTTGTTGGCATTAGAAACCTGATTTACAGGCTATTAACATTCTAATCTTCCTAACGATGTTGCCTAGATGTACTCAAAATCAACTTTTTCCTGTGGGTGTTATATTTGAATTTGATTTAATAATTTCTCCCCTTACTTTACTGTCATAAAAGCTAATGCTTCATTTATTTCCAATTCACTGTTTGGTTTTTAGATCTTTCGTTTGTCCGGAATCCACCTTTACACAGGGTCTGCCAAGCTCCATCTTTCCTCCAGTAATGACCCTGTATTTCTACCAGCATCTTCTATCATCCTTCCTTTCCCGTTCATGGATGGGGCCTCCTTACAACTATGTTCATTTCTAGTCGATGTGTGAGGTTTTTCTTGGCTCTGTTTCGTTTGGCTGCCAGTGTAACACTATTTTTATCACTACCATTTTCTACTATGCCTTAACATCTGCCAGGACATGATACGATTCCTCATTTGCTTGCTTCATTAAAAGAAAATAGATATCTACTATACAGCATTGTGCTTATAGCTGATGGTGCTGTACTATAGTACTATATACGCTTTTGTCAGGAGAGACCTCACAGGTTTACCACTTAAAACAGCTGGCTTGCTGTTCACAGTGGCACATACTTACAATTCTAGCTGTTTTGAGAGGCTGAGGCTGAAAGATCACTTGCGTTCACTCCGTCTGCTCAGAGAAGTGCTGCCCTAAGTGTATGCAAACCAACAAGATGACCTCTGCAGTCACCTGTAAACCTGTCATTTGGTGATTCCCAGTATCTCAGTGTCCTCACCTACAGAAGTATACTCCCTCAATGCCCATTTCCTGAGTCAGGAAGTGCTAGTTTGATACTCAGTATTCATTCAGTTCCCTCTTCAGAAGTTGCTACTGTAGTAGCCTAGGTCCTTAAACAAGCATCTGAGTCCAGCTAGCTCTGAGAAAGCCTCACACCCTGGAAGAGAGATTTGCCCCCCTGGGAACCAAGAATCATGTTCATAACTCCATGTCCATGCATTGTTTTTTATTCTTTTCTGTGTTTTGGCATGTCTAATATGAATTAGAAATGAATTGTTTCTTGCAAGATCTTACCAGTAAAACTATCTGAGCCTGGAGAGCCAAGGGAGAGGAAGCTGTTAAACACATTTCAGTTTATTTAATATTTATGGTTCTTGTTTATTTTTATTTATTTTCAGATAGAAAAATGCCAGTTCTATAAATGAGGGGATGTCTGTGAAGTTGATGAAATACCCAGAACAAAATTTCCAAAGTTGCAGTTGAGATTTATCCTGGACAGCTACCGTGTGCTGCCACCTAGTGGTAGCTGTCCACTCTCACTTCGCTGTCGCCAGAACAGCGGCTCAGACCGGGGCACCAGTTCTGAGTTCCCCATTTAGTGAGCACCCAGTCTGTTGTCTCGTGGTGCAAGTTTAGGCCAAAGTTTATGCCACTGCCTTTAAGACTTCTTCAGAGGGTGCCTGCTATTGGCTCCCAAAAATATAAACCTTGAGCCTACCACCATTTGAGGACAAGGGAAGGTAACAGTATCATCTCCAGCTATTAAATTCATGATATCATGGGACGCTATAGTACTGTGTCCCAGTTAGCTTAGCTGTCAACTTGACAGAGTCTAGAATCATCTGAGAGAGCCTCAACTGAGGGGCTTCTCAGGTCAGACTGTGCTGGGACCACATCTGTGAGACACTGTCTTGATTGGTGTGGAGGATCCAGCCAACTGTGGACAGCACCATCCCTAGACACCTGGGCTTGGGCACTAGAAAAAACTTGGCCGAGCATGAGGCAGTGAGGGAGTCAGTGAGTAAGTCAGTAAGCAGCATCCCCACATGGTTTCTGATTAAAACTCCTTCCTTGAGCAGGGCATGGTGGTGCATACCTTTAGTTCCAGGAGTCTAGGTCCTCAAACACGCTTCAAGTCCAGCCAGTGCTGAGGAAGCCTCACACCCTGGTAGAGCAGTATGCCGCACATGCAAAGATTTGCTCAGGTGAAATAGAGGCAGGTGGATCTCTGTGAGGCCAGCCTGATTCACATAATCAGACCATGTCTCAAAACAAGCCAACACCAAGCTCCACATGCCTAAAGTTCCTGCCCTGACTTCCCTCAAGGATGGACTGTAATCTGGAGTGTAAAATGACATAAACCCATTCCTCACCAAGTTGCTTTTGTTCACGGTGTTTATCGCAACAACAGAAAGCAAACCAGGACATATTCTTTCTTTTAAAACTTTTTATTGTACTGGTATTTATTTGGCCATTCTTTCTGTGTCCTAGTTATTTTATGTACTTTTCCTTTCTCCTTTTGTTTCAACCTTTGTTTCTCTTATTTAGCTTTTGGTTTGGTCAATCAACTTTTCATTTACTTAAAAACTTTCCTTTATAATTATATGCCATAAAGCTGTACAATTCAGTGGTTTGGCATAGTTATTTTATGTAACTCTTAGCACTAATTTAAGAACATCTTTCTCCAAAAAGACCCTCTTCCCATCAGCTCTCGCTTCCCATTTCCTTCTTTCTAGCCAGCCCCCATCAACCTCCGATCCTTTTCCTGTGTGAATAAATATTCCAGTCTGATAGTTCAAAGAAATGAGGTCATAAATATGTAGCTTTTAAAGTCTAGCATTTTTCATTTTAAAAAGCATTTCCAGTTTCACCCATGTTGTAGAATGTACCAATACTGCTTGCCAGTGGGACAGTGTTCTAGTGCATAGATACACCACAGCTGGTTTGCCTGTTCATCAACTGATGGACATTTTGGAGTTCCTTATTAGGCTGTTATGATCAGTGTTGTTAATATATTCTTGGTCCATTTAATGACTATATATATATTCAGAAGTCAAAGGTCTGAGTCATTCTGTAAATCTATGTTTACTTTTGGAGAAACTGCCAGACTTTTCCACAGTGGCCAGTCTCTTTTATGGTCTCACCAGTATAATGCATGAAATTTAATTTTTCCACCTCCTAGAAAGTGTGAAGTGGTTCCTTGGATCTGTCTACACAGTCCTAAGTTATAGTGATATTAAACATCTCTTCACATGTTTATTGGTTTCTTTGGAGAAATGTTTATTTAAATTTCTAATTTCTACCCATTTTAATATTTTAATTAAATTACCTACCTTTATAGTTGTTTACATATTGTGACTACACTTTAATCAGATACATAATTTGCAAATATTTTCCAGTGTTTCCTCTTTTTTGTTTTGGGGGGAGGGGTTTGTAGCTCCAGCTGGTCTAGCACTGGCTACATAGATCAGGCTCGCCTCTGCTTCTGCCTCCCAAGTGCTGGAACTAAAGGCCTGTGCCACCACACACAGCTGTTTTTATTTTCTTTTTTCTATATTATTTTTATTTTATGTGTATGAATGTATTGCCTGCATGTGTGTAAATGCACCCATGTCATGCAATGCCAACAGAGGTCAGAAGAGAGCACTGGATTCCCCTGGAACTGGAGTCAAGGATGATTGTTGGCCACCCTGGGAGTGCTGGGAATTGAACCTGAGACCTCTGAAAAAGCAGCCAGTGTTCTTAACTGCTGGGCCATCTCGCTAGCCCTTTATTTTCTTATAATGTCTTTTGAAGCATAATTGTTTTTACAGTTTCTGCAAATTCCAATTTATCTCTTTATTTTGTTACTTGTGCTTTACATGTCAAATCAAATAAACCCTGGTTTAATCCATTAATGCTGATCTTTCTTTTAAGAAATTTGTAGTTTTATCTGTTTTCAGTCTTATTCATTTTGTGCTAATTTTTCAGAGAGTATAAAGTAGAAGTTCAACTTAGTTCTTTTTTTGATGTTTTATTCCAAGCTTTATCGCTGGATCTTTTGGGTATTTGTTTGTCTGTTTCTGTTGTTTTATCCCCATGCAAACCAGACAAAATCACAGTACAGACATGGCGAAGTAGGTAAGAAATCCCAACCCAACTGAAGGAACCTTTGACAACTGAGGGTCGCTGAGAGGGGGACAGACAGTCTCTTGCAAGGATGGGACTCTTGGCAGGTTAACCAGGCTCCAGTGGATGGACCCCCAGCTTAATTCTTTTGATGTGAACCTGTCCCAGCCCCATCTGGGAAGGAGACAGTTCTTTCCATATTGATTCAGTATGACTGTCCCTGCTTACCTTGTCAGCTTACCCCAGAATGTCACAGATAGGTCTCTTTCTGGCCTCAATTCTGTTCCGTTGATCCGGAGATTTATTTTTATACCCAGACCACAAGTTTTGAATTCTGTAACTTCATAGTAATTGTGGAAACAGGGATGTGAGTCCTGCCACTTTGCCCTTTTTCAAGATTTGCTGTTATCCTAGTTCCCTTAGATTTCCATTTGAATTTCATGATCATGTGTCCATTTCTACAACGATGGGAGCTGAGGTATGATGGAAATTCCATTGACTCTGCACACCAATTTAAGGAAGGTGTCCATCTTAATAAATTTCCCAGTCTATGAACAAATATCTTTTTGTGTACTTGGGATTTCAGCGGTGACATGTATTACTGCTGTTTGGTTAAATTTATTCCTAAGTACTTTATTCTTTTGATCTTCTTTGAAATAGAATTTTTTCTTAATACCATCTTTTTGTTTCCTCATTGCAACTACATAGATACAGTCGCTTTCACTATACTGACCACATATCTTGTAACCTTGGGAAGCTCATTTATTGGCACTTAGAGATTTCTTGTTGTTGTTTTTTTAATGGATTCCTCACTTTTTTTACAGACAAGCATATATCTTAAAAGTAGCTGTAGTTATGCATTTTCCTTTCCAATTTGGGTGGCTTTTTTTTTTTTTTCATTGTAGCTAACTTTCCTTGCTAAAAGCTCCTTGTAATGTTGAATAGACAAGGCCACTTAATCCTGTTTCTGATATCACAGGGGACACTTTATTTTGCTATTAGGTAGAATGTCAGTCATTGGTTTCTCATAGATGCATTTTAGCATGTTGAAGAACACTGGATTTGTCAAATGTTTTTCTACATCCATTGTAGGGTTTTATGGAATGACTTCTGGACAAATGAATTTTATCTAACTTTGTAACCAAAAAAAAGTGAATCTTTTGTCTTGAAATCATTTAATGCTATTGTAGCTTACTTATAATGTAAACAAATTTAGTAGGCTTCGGGATCTCCTTGTCACCTACACATGGAGGTTTAATCCCTCATGACCTTTCCTTGACCTTGACCCATGCATTAGTCACTTTTTTGTGCCTGTGATAGAAACACTGACCAAGGGAACTTATAAAAGGAAGAGTTTATTTAGCTTACAGTTCCAAAGGACAGGAGTCCATCATGGCGGGGAGGCGTGGTGGCAGAGGTGGCTGGAGTAGAAGCTGAGAGCTCACATCTTCAAGCAGGCACAGGAAGCAGTGAGACTAGAGATCCCGCAAGGCTTAAAAACTCTTTAAGCCCACCCCTCTCCCCCAGTGACGTGCTTCCTCCAGCATGGCCACACCTTCTAAGACCTCCCAGAACAGTGCCACCAACTGGGGACAAAATGTCCAAATATTTAGAACCTCCAGGAGACATTCTCATTAAAACCCCCACATCCCCTTTTCGCCGCTTGCCTTGTGTCACTGGCAAGTTCGTCTTATTGCTGTGACCAGCTTCTTCAGATTCCGATAGACTGAAGACTAGCAGATCTCCTGGAATCTGTCCGGCCGGAGTGGGACTGCTGAGACATCTAGCCTTGTCTACTGAGCAACTACTGAATTCTCACCCTCTCCAGTGTGGTGCAACCATTATTGGACTACATGGATTCCATCCTGTAAACTAATCTGATATACATACATATATTCATTCTGTGGATTCTCTTTCCTTACAGAACCCTAGTACTAATTGGGGGGAACTTGGATATGTATGTATGTGTATATGAATATATTTGCATATGTGTATGTATGTGTGTTTGTGCCTGTATGTGCATATGCATGTATGTACATGTATATGTGAATGTGTGTGTATGTATATACTTGTATCTGTGTTGTGAATATCAAAAACACTGCAAGCTTCATTGAAAACAATGAGAATTCTCCCTTTTGTTTTGCAAACAATAGGTGGGATTAAATTGATAACATATGTTAATGATTGTGTGCCTTTCTAGATCTCCAGGAGTCAGAAAGGGAAAATTCTTCTCTGATAAAATAAGGATCCACTTTTCCTTTTCCATTTCCTGATGGATGCACAGTTTCAACAAAAGAGAACACCTTTGCTCAAGAGCACAGTTCTGAGAGAAATCCGAAGGAACAAATTGTCAGTGAAGTTTGGGCGCTCACTCTTAGTTTAAATGGATGATAACAGTCAGGCTGCTTTTATTCAGGGACCTCCATAATGTGGTATCAAGTTTTGTCATATTTCTGTTAATATTATTACATCAACTGCTATTTATATATTGGACCGATCTAGGATAAAATTCACTGTGTCTTGGTATGTCATCTGTATATGTTTTAATATTTGCTCTATGGTGTTTTTCTTGACAATTTTTGCATCTAGTTTTATACAAATTTTTAATTTATTGTGTTTTCTTCCTGTATGATTTTAGTGGCAGGACCTCATAGATTGGGTTGAGTTAGAAAATATTCCTTTCTCTTCTATTTTTTTGGAAGAGTTTGTTAAGAATTGGTTCTGAATTTTTTTTAAACATTTGGTAGAATTTTCCAGTGACGTCATCTGGCCACAGGTTTTCCTACAGGCAGATTTTTTATTATTAGCCCATCTCTTATCTTAGAGATTACTTTGTATTTTTCTTTCTTCTTGGCTTGATTGCTGCTGCCCATGTCTTTTTAAGAATTTCTCCATTACACCTCAGTTACCTAATTTGATGACATATCATTGCTCATATCTTCGGTAAACCTCGTTATTCCTGTGAGGTCAGCAGTAATGCTCCTTTTGTTTTCTCATTCCTGATTTTAATTGTTTGAGCGCTCTCTTTTTCTTTCTAAACAATCCAGCTGAAGATTTCTCAACTCAGTCTTTCCAGAGAATGAACTGTGGTTTTGATTTTTCTCTATTACTTTATTGTCTAGTATTTCTATTCCAACCTTTTTATTTCCTTCTTTCTACTTGAACTGGGTTTGATTTATCACCTTTTACTTTATTTAAAGAAATATTTTATTATTTTCATTCTTTATGTGTGTGTATATTGCCTGCATGTGTGTAAGTGCACCCATGTCATGCAATACCTGTGGAGGTCAGAAGAGGGTTTCAGATCCCCTGAAACTGGAGCTACAGACAGTTGTTAACCACTATACTGGTGCTAGGAACCCAACATGGGTCTTCTGAAAGAGCAGCCAGTGTTCTTAACTGCCGAGCCATCTCTCCAGCCCACCTTTTACTTTCTTAAGGTGGAAAGTTAAGCTATTGAATTGAGATCTTTAGGGTTTTTTTTGTTTTTGTTGTTGTTGTTGTTTTTGATCTAGTATTTATAGTTCTGGGTTTATGTCCTGGCACTATTTTCATTAAATACATAAGTTTTAACATGCCATTTTTTTCATTAATCTTATATATTTTCTAATTTCCTTGGTTATTTGAGTATGTGTTGAGTAATTTTTACCTACTTCAGTTTTCAGTTTTCAAATACTACATAAACGATTCCTAATTCCATTGTAATTGAAAAGTATACTTTGTATAATTTCAGTTCTTTCTATTAAAGAATAACATATGATCTGTCTTGAAGATTATTCCATGTCTCCTGTGTAGTCTATATTATTTCATTCAACATACAGTGTTATGTAACTCTCTTCACCCAAATTAAATCCAAAGTTGGTTTAACCTTGTTTCCTCACTGGCATTCTGCCTAGTTGTTCACCCCATCATTGAAAGTGGGTCTTTGTGGGGCTGGAGAGATGTTCCAGAGGTTAAGAGCATGGCTGCTCTTGCAGGGGACCCAGGTTGGGTTCCCAGCGCCCACATGGCAGCTGACAAGTGTCTGTAACTCCAGTTCCAGAGGATCCAATGCGCTCTTCTGGCCTCCACAGGTAATGAATGAGATGGGAAACTTTCATACTGCAGGCAAAATACTTATACATATAAAATAAAAATAAATAAGTGAAAAACTTTTTTAAAGTGAGTCATTGAAATCTGCTGTAGTAATTCCTGAATTTGTCTACTTGTCTATTTAATTCAGTCATTTTGTTTGGTTCAGATATTTGTCTGCTTCACAGCAAAACTCCATTGTGAACTGAATATATTTATTGTCACACTTTATTGAATGAATTATTGAATATTGAAAAGAATGATCAAAATATTCTTTGGGGCTGGAGAGATGGCTCAGCAGCTAAGACAGCACTGGCTGCTCTTGCAGAGGACCAGGATTTAGTTCCCAGTACCCATATGGCAGCTGAAAACTGTCCTTAACTCCAGTTCCAGGTGATTCGATTCCCTCTTCTGACCTCTGTGGGCATTGTGCAACACTTACATACATGCAGGCAATAAATTCAAAAATATAAAATTAAAAATAATGACTATAATATTGTTAAAGTGTCCTTCATTTGTAGTCGCCTTTCTTTGGCTACTGTCTTCACAGCATGTGATTTTTTCAGTTGTTTCTTCACTTTGAACATACTTGTGTCTTCGTATCTAAAGTGAATCTTGCAGAAAGCACACATGGCTTGATCACTTTTAATCAGCTCTGCCAGTATCTGTCTCTTAATTGGAGTTTTGACCTAAATTTTTTTCTTTTGGTATTTTTTAAAGTTAAGTATACAAAGTAATGGGCTTTACTGAGGCATTCTCACACATACATGCCATTGCTCTCTGCTCTAACTTGTCTCTCTGCCCCACGCCTCCTAGTCCCCGCTGGCTGCTCCCTTCCTTCCCTAGCTAGCCCAGCCTCAGCTTCCCGTCACAATACTCTGCTTACCCCCCCGCCCCGGCCTTAAGATCTCTCCCTCCCCTCTCAGAATACTCTTCCTTGTTTCCTGACTTACATACACATGCGCACACATGCACATAATTTTAAGTCTAGATTCTGCACATGAGAGAAAGGGTGTCTCATTTGTATTTCTGAGTCTGGCTTATTTCACTTCACACAATGATCTCCAGTTCATTCATTTTCCTACACCAACTATTTAATTTTAATGTGACGCCTAGTAAATAGTTGTAATAACTGTCACTTTGCTATTTTGTTTTGTTTTGTTTTGTTTCTCACTTCCTCAGTTATTGCCCATTTTCATAGGAAATGGATATCTTTGTATACTATGCATACATGCAGGTAATACATTCAAAAACATAAAATTAAATTGTTATTTACTTCTTTCACTCTAACTTTTTTTTCTTGGAAATTGCTCTAAAATTAGTTAACCTCTTATTCATCATAACTTAGTTTGATTATAGAATTTAATTCCAAAAATATGAAAACATGTTGCTGTTATACAGCTTCATTCTGTCCCCTCTTCATGCCACTGCCGTCCCGCATGTCCCATCCATGCATAGTCTGTGCGCACCAACAGACGGCTCCTTAGTACCTGGTGCAGTTGCGATTTAAAACAAATAGGAGAAGTTAAAAGAGCATTTACCTTGTAGCTGCTTTCACCAATGCTCATCTCTTCAATAAGATCTGAGTTACTATTTAGAAGCCTTCCATTTCTGTCTGAAAGACACCATTTAGTATAATATCTTAGGACAGGCACGCTAATAAATTCTGGTTTTGTTTATCTTGGGGTGTCTTCATTTATCTTTCAATGAAGAAGGATCAGATCTCTGGTTTGATGTTGCTTCTCTTCAACCTTTTGAATGCGCCATCCCACTTCCTTATCTTTCTGGTTTCTGGAAAGCCAAATGTGACTCCTACAATGGAGTCATCATGTGATAAGTTGCTTCTTTCTTGCTACTTCCAAGATTGTCTGTCTTTGATTTACAGAAGTTTTCTTGTGATTTAAATTTGCTTCCAGATCATTTCTCTAATTATGAAATTTCTATATGTTGGTATTCTTCATGTGGTCCCAAAGATTTCTGACTCTGTTCATCTTACTGCCTTTTATTCTGCTTTTTAAATGGGACATACTTTCAAGTTGACCAGTTTTTCCACTTATTCAAAATTAATGTGCACCCTTCTATTAATTTCACTTTTCCATTTTTGTGTTTTCTGATGCCATAACTTTTATTCCACTTTTAAATTGCCTATTGATATTTTCTTTGTGAATCATCATTCTCATATTCAATTCACTTCCTTTTCTTTAGTTTGGTATTGAAAGAAGCTGATTAAATGTTGGTTTAATTTGGTTTCTTCAAAGGAAGAGAATCAACAGACAGGGAAGGACAGACAGAAATGTGAACTGTAGGAAACTGGCAGTATGGCTACGGAGGCTGAGAAGATACAAAGCTACTGTCAGCATACCAGAATCAGGAGATGCAATGGAATGATCCAGGGGCCAAAGGCAGAAAAGGACCAATTTATGGCTCAAAGTCAGGTGAAGAGAAAGTTCAGTGGATTACATGAAGGCTGCCACACTGAGGGGGCACTCTGCCTTACACATTCTATTTCAAGTGCTAATCTCATAGAGACCCTTCCACATATACCCTAGACAGAATGCTTAATCGATCTTGGACATACCATGGTGATGTCAGATTGATATTTAGAGTTAACCATCACAGAGTTCTTTGTCACATAAGATATTTGGCCTTTTCAAGAATTTATTGACCCTGTGTATAAGCCATGATCTTCTGGGCTTGGTTGCTTTGGTTTGGTTTTGGAGTTGATTATTTATTTTTTAATTCTTTGACAGTTTCATACGTGTACATAATGAACTGTACTCCTCATGACCTAATACCCTGTCTTATCTCCCCTCCTCCCACTGAAACCCTTCATCTTCACAGCAAGTCCGTTTCCTATGTGTGTGTCCCACTGAGTCTACTTAGGGTTTCCTGCATGGGCTTGAGTGAGAGGTTATTTACTGGAGCACAGGCAACTTATCAGTGGTTATACCACAAAAGAATATAGCATCCCTCTCCCCAGCCACCACTAACCTCTAGCCTCCACAGGGAGGGATCTTCATGAGCCCTTCCCTCATCCATGATAAAACGCTGACCTGCCCAATCGTGTGCATGAAACCACAACAGGAGTGAGTTTATAAGTGCATCAGCATATCATGTCTAGAAGACAGTGTTACACAGCAGTCTACCTCAACCTCTGGCTCTTAAAATCTTTAAGCTACATCAGTAGGAATTTTACAGAAGGGATCCCCAGCAAACTGCCTCCAGGACCCATAGGTACCACAATGGGAATTTTTTGTTGTTGTTTGCACACATAAATTTTCGTTGAAAACTGAGCATTTTAAGTAATGCCACGTACAGCCCTAGAAACAAGATTATTCTCCCTCCATAAGATGATCATTGTTTGAGAAATGATTTATGTCTTTAATAACTATTGTGAGCTCTTCTGTTTTTACTGTGTGAGGCCACATTATAATTATGCCTTAATAAAAAATAACCTGAAACTTAGCAACCATTTTAAGGCCAAAAATTAAGCTGATCTGCTGAGAACCTATGTTTTTCAGAAATCCTTTGGAACTGCACTCCAAAACAAAGGGCCACTCTCCATTTTATTGAAAGAGTATACCCAGCATGAAATGGGGAACTCAAAGTCAGACCCTTATCAGAGAATTTTACCTTTTCTTGTCCCTAGACCTAGACCAAGATACACACAGAACCATGTGGGGCTCCTTCTCCAGAGACAGCCGTTGCGCACCGGCGGTCCCAGAGAACGGAGAGTAAAACAGGTCCTCAGAATGGCTCAGAGTGCGACGGGAAATGACACCCGGGAAACTGCGTCGGTGGGCAGATCGTTTATTGGGACCAAGACAGGAGTTTTTATAAGAAGGCATTTTGGCATTGGGAAGGTTAGAGGTGGGGTTAAGGGATTAAAGGTGGGGTTAAGGGATTAAAGGTGGGAAGCTTGTGGAACTTTAGGAATGGGGAAACGAAACCCAAAAACCTGGTCTGGGATGGGGGAAAGGAAGATTCATATCTATAGTGAATTCCTGGGGCCAGGTTATCACACATCAGGCAGAGCAGGCCAGACACCTGCCGTCCCTTCAGGGTCTCCGGGGTTGCTGGGCTTTGCTCAATACCTTATTGCAACGAACACTGGCCCCACAGAACCATAAATACATTATTATTTGAATCCCATCTATTGGTTACAACAGAAATGGGATAGCCTTCATATCTCCCTTGTTTCCAATGAATAATCTGTTTGTTGTGCCATAGACACATGCCTGCACATACATGAATTATTCTAGGTTCAGAGCAAGAAAGGATCATAAGGGATTAAGGTGCCAGATCACAAGAGAAGCACATGGTTCAGAGAGCTTATCCACATTATAAGCAAACTTAAGATTCACTTTTTGCTTGCAAGAGTACATCTATATTATAACAGTCATTACCACACATTCAGTCTTTGGAGTCTGTATTCTTTATCATCTATATTCTTTATCATATGTGGTCATGAAGTCTATTCTTGCTTAGCTTAGAGATCACCTAATGATTAGACAGAGATTTCCATAAACACTGAGAACCAATAAGTGTACCAGTCTTCACAGAATTTTACGTTATGTTGAGGCACACCTTCAACACGAGACCAGGTTGTTAATAATCCTGCATTTGCTTCTTTCTACTCAGAGGTCCCAGGTCAGCCAGAGGCATGCACTCTGGGCATACATATGGCTCTAACTGTGATGATAGCCTTCTAGGTTTGTAAGAATGGATTGGAGATTTTCAAATCCAATATGGACTTATTCAAAGCCCAGTTTTTCTTAACTTCTGGATAGGCTACTGTTTGCTCCTATTGTAATTACTACTTCAGGCAGCAGAAGGTTAAACTGTTTGTAATTTTTTCCACAAGCACCACAAGGGAATCGCTTTTTGAACTGTTAGCACCATGTCAGGTAAAATTAAAAACAGCCTTACAAGCAGGATAATGCAGAGAAATACCAGGTGATGGCTTTCTGAATGTGAAGCTTTCAAGAGACTCACACTTCATTTCTCCCCTGCCAACAGCTGTCTAGCTACTGATTTGCACCATCATTATTGGCTACTTGGTTTTTAGATCACCATGCAGCTAGAGAAAGAGAGAATGAAACTGAGTGCATCCAAATTCCTCAGAATCCTCCACGTTTCCTTTCAGTCCTCCACAAGTCATTGATTAGTTTCAATATTCCTGAAAAAGTTGATTCTAACAATGTGTAGCAATGTGGCTTAATTTCTGAGTGTGTGGTCTGTATATTTTTGATCCTCTAAACTTTATCCATGCCTAACGCATATCTTGTTGTTTATAAATGTTCGTGAACTCTTGAAAGGAACGAGTGTTTGCCATGATTAAGCATAGATTTCAATATGCAGCTCACTCTGTAAGCAGATTACTGTTATCGTTGGAACATGCAGTGTCCCCCGCAGGATCATATGTTTGAACACTTGGCCCTGATGGTGCTACCTGGGGACGTTGTGGAACATCTTGGACATGGGGCCTACCAGGCAAACAAAGGACCATAGAGGCAGACATGCTTAGAGGGTCATACCTGGCCAAGTGTCAGTCCAAGATCTCTGCTTTCTGATCTGGGGAGACAGAATGGGCCATGAGACAAGCTCCCACCACCAGAGGTGGAACCCTAACCCCATGTCTCCCCACCTGAATTATGAGCCCAAGTCCTTCCTCCCCTGAGTCATTCTTTTCAGGAATCTGATCATAGTGACAGAAAAAGTAAATAACACAGTTATGTATTTCAGAATATTACTACCTATAATTAATTTTTGTCCTTTTAATCATTTGCTTTTTTATTTTAAAATATATTTCTATTTTAATTAACATTTACTAATTGTACATTTTTATGATTTTAATAAGTCAATACGTGAACACAGTGTACAAAAATAGATCTGTAATTGGAATGTCTGTCAACTCAAGTATTTATCATTTCTTTGAACTGGGAACATTCAAAACACTTTCTACAGCTGTTTGAAATGTTCAGCTAGCTGCAGTCAGCCACAGTTACACTGATGTGTTATTCTTTCCACGTAACTTCACCTTGTGTCCACTACCATTCTGTCTTCCTCTCTCTCCCGCCCCTTCCCTTGCTCTGCTTTACTCTGTTCTCTATGTCTCTGAAATGAAAATTCTAGTTTTTACATATAGGCAAGAATGTGTGATGTTTGTCTTTACCTTCCAGTTCCATCCATGTTTCTGAAAGTGATCGAGTTTTATTCTTTTTTGGATGACTATTATTGTTCTGTATACAAACCATATTCATCCATTGGTGGATGCAGGTTGCTCCCATAGTTTGCCTATTGAAAACAATGCAGCAGTAAGTGTACTGTAATTTTATTGTCCACGTGACACAAACTAGAGTCACCTGGGCAGAGGAAACTTCAGTTGAAGAATTTCCTAGATCAGAATGCCCTGTGGCATGTCTGTGAGGAGTTGTCTTGATTGGTGATTGATGGGGAAGGCCCAGCTCCCGTGGGTGACTCCAGCAAACGGGAGAGCAAGGTAGAAAGCAGCATTCCTCCGTGGTTTCTGCCTCAGTTTCTGCCTGCTTTCCTGCCCGCTGTCCTGCCCTGACGTCCCTCAGTGATGGACTGCGACCTGGAAATGTGAAATGAAATCAACACTTTCCTCCCTAAGTTGCTTTCACAGTGTTTTATCACAGTGACAGAAAGCAAACTAGAACAGCAAGCATTCTAGGGGCAATATTTCTCCAAGACACTGATCTCATTTCCTTTGAATACATTTTTGTGATTGTGAGAATGCAGGATCTTAAGGTTATTTTAGTTTTTAAGGAACTTCCATGGTGCATTTTGTAATAACTATAATAATTTACATTTACAGCAACAATGAATGAGAGTCCCCCTTCCTCTGGGTCCTCACCAGCATTTGCTATTCTTATCTTTGTGATGGCAGCTTTTTGAAATAGGTTACTGTGGATTTTTTTAAAGATTTTTAAAAATTTGTGTGTGTCTTATGTCTGCACACTACATGTGAGTGTGAGTGATCAAGGAAGCCAGAAGAGGCTGTTAGATCCCCTGGAACTGGAGTTACAGAGGGTTGTAAGCTGAATGATAGGGGTGCTGGGATCTGAACTCAGGTCCTTGGAAGAGCATTGGTAAGTGCTCTTAACCACTAAGCCATCTCTCCAGTCCCCTTACTTTGATTTTGACTTACATTTCACTCGTGATTAGTGATGGTGGGCATTTTTTTCATATGCTTGCTGGCCATTTTAGAGTCTCTTGAGCAATGACTATTCATGCTATTTACCATCTCCTGATTAGAGTGTGTGTGTGAGTGTGTGTGTGTTTGGTGTTGTGATGAGCTGTTTAAATAGCTATATATTCTAGACAATAACCCCTGGCTTCTCACATCTTCCAGTGTCTTAAATATGAGAATAGCTTTCTTTCCTTGCTATAAATGATGATTGTTTAACTAGCCTGAAATGGAAAGAAGCACTTTTATAGATATATAACTGTATAAGTATGGTGACAGTTTTCCTTATCTGTGGTTATAGTTACCTGTTTCCGTCTATATATAGTTATTCATATATTATATACAGTCATGTATATGTTTTACATATAGCTACATATTTTAAACACATAAAATTATATTTAACATATGAGTTTATATCCTATAGGGTTACAAAAACAGCTTTAAGTTTAGTTAAGAGCTAGCTTTGTTCTCTGAATGCCTTTCTGATTATATTATGTTGTTTAACATTTATTTCCCACTGATGTTGCTAAATGGACTTTTACTCTGAAGCTTCATTTATTAGAAAGTACATTAACATAAAAAAGTCCTGCCTAGAACTCCACAGAAGATATATTACTTCATTTTTTTCTAGACATCTAATAGCAGAAAGCACATATTTTATTTAAAAGGCTACTGTTTATGAAAATGGCATGTGGAAATCATATTCATTATTTCTGAAATATATAATGGGAACGGTAAGTTTTAAGATGGACATAGGAGAAACTGGAGAATCCTTTTCTAGTCCATGTCTGATATTATATCCAGCTACTGTTTTGTATTGTTGATTTTTATTTGTTTGTTTTTTGACACAGGGTCTCACTCTGCAGCTCTGGCTGGCCTGGAACTCACTATGTAGATCAGGCTGGCCTTGATCTCTCACAGATCCACCTGTCCTTGCTTCCTGAGTGCAAGAATTGGAATTCCAACTTTCCTTTCTATACAATAATTTAAGTGCTCATCATTTCCATCTAAAGCAATCTTTCCATCTAAAAGATGCTCAGTAGGGAATTCGTAGCTCAGCATGTGATACACAGAAAGGGACGCGAGGATAAGAGCCCCAAATCCCACAAAACCAATCCCAGAGCAACGCCATCTCCAAAGTGGTGCTCTGGAACTATATATGCTTCTCCTTGGTTTATATAAAGCATTTCATTTTCAGAAGCCTTGACTTTTGCTTGAGTTCAGATTTGCTTGTTGCAGTGGTTTTTTGTGATTGTTTGGTTTTTATTTAGTATTCTTTGCATTCTGATGTAACTCTATAATTAGTAGTTGACTTACCCTTCACGTGATATGACTTGTTCTTTCTACAATTTTTTGGAGACAGGGACAGACCATTTTTATGCTGCTGCTCATGAAAGAGCCATGCTGCTGGGTGTAGTGATGAGGGTGAACACTCCTAAAGTTCTGTATTCCAGTTGGTACTTGACACATTACCAACTGAATCAGTCTATGGCAGTGGATGACTTCATCTACAGAACTATTTCAAAAAAGTCTTCATATACAGCTCTGTGTCATTTGATTCCTAAACATGGACCTACAGTGTAACTTATCCAGTCTAAATATCTAACAATCTTACTGCTCTCATTAATGACTCTCATCCTGTCTCTAGTTGGTACAGAGTTAAAAGTGTGATCTCTGCAGAGAGAATTGCCTGTACAGAAGTTTAGCAATTTCATATTAATTCCCTAGCCATGTTTATATTACATAATTTATATTTTCAGATTATATTTTAGATTATATATTTTTAATTATATAATTGGCATAATATATTGTTGATTAGTTGATATAATTATTGCATATTAATTATAAATATTACTTTTTGAGTGCAGTCACTTAAGATTATCAAATAAGTTCCCTTTGGGATTGCAGAGGTTTTCATACTGTCAGCTTGATGACCATTAGTCAGGTGAGTGATCTGATGCTTTTCAGACTCATCATTTTTCTTTGAGAAATATTTTTTATATTTATTTATTGTGCATATATGATGCACATGCATGTGTAATGTGCATGCATGGGTGATGTGTACATACATGATACGTATGTACTGTGTGTGTGACATGTGGTGGGGGAATCATGCATACCACAGCACATGTGAAAAGTCAGAGGACAACTTGTAGGGCTAGTTCTCCCTTTCCACATTTTCCTGGGTTCCAGGATTGAACTAAAGTCTCCAGCCTGTGACAAGCACCTCTACCCACTGAGCCGTCTCAGCACCTCCAGAAATAGTTTACGCTGCGGAGGAAAGGTACCTCTCTGGTTTTCTCGAAAAGGAATGTTGTTGTCGAATTTGTGGCCAGTGTCAACCCCTGAAACTCCTCCTCCACTTCATTCGTTCACCACAGGGCTTAGAATCCCAACTCTATTCTCTACCTCTTCACCAAGACTTGCTCTAGAAGTTCCAAAGCTACGTTCTTGTTACGGGGACATACTTAATGCTCTTAAACCTGCACATGCACAGAATCACTTGCAAAAACAAGTCAGATGCAGTAGATCTGGTCTTGGCCTAAGAATGTGCATTCTAACTAGTGTCTGGATGCTGCTAGTGCTTCTGGTTCAGTGAGCACAGTTTGAAACTGCGGTATAAATTCTTGCATATTAACCTTCACCCAGAGAAGACACTATCTTTTCTCTGTGTATATCAACTTCAAAGTATATAAAAGACTTGTGAAGAGCTGAAGTCTCCGAGATCCACTTTGCAGCCTGTTACCTTCTGATTCCAATAAAAGCCCAATGAACAGAAAAATTACCCATACCTGTTTGTGAAGGCACATTAAAATTGTTCACCAGGCCACAGTTCCTTTTAAAAGTCCTTTTAAAAGCTCAGTATTTATTAGCAAGTGAGTAAATCCCTATACGTTGTTTATTATTTTTTGTGTGGATAGGTGTGTATGTATGGACATGCACATGCCGTGGCACATGTATGAAGATCAGAGAGGATCTTTCAGAAGTCAATCCTTTCCTTCCACCTTGTTTATTGAAACAGGTTCTCTTGTCTCTGCCACACAGTGTACTCCAGGCTAGCTGGCCTGTGAGCTTCTAGGGGAATCTCCTGTCTCTGCCTCCCATCTCAACATAGGAGTGAAAGGGTTACAGATATGTACCACCACCACATCAGCTTTTTTTTATAATTTTTATTGAGCTTTTGTAAATTTCATACACAACTTTTTAAATGTGGGTTCAGGGATTGAATTCAGATCGTCAGGACTTTTACCCACTGAACCACCTTTCTCCCTCTACACATTTTTAAACATCTCCAAACTCATAGGGAGAAGAGATATTGATATTCACTTCCACCACTGTGAATACTTTGTTTCTAGGCAACTAAGAAGGGCAGTGCGTTCTCACTTGTCTTCAATGAGCCAGCTGGCTACAGTGGGAACTGGATAGGACAGGAAAAGGGACATAGGAGTGGAATTCACATGCCTATTATGGACATGTGAATTCATTTCTTCTCATTACAAGCCATTTTCAATGTACAGTTCATGCTCTGCAAGGCTCCTCAGCACGAAGGAGGCCCTGCCACGTCCCCTGTTATTTGGGTTATGGAGTAAAAACAGTGTTGATTTGATCACCTTGTGTCTAGTACTATAGGTGAGCTAGCTTAGGGAAGAGTCATGTGTGAGTTTTACTGAAATATTTTCCTAAATTGTTTAATAACATCACGGCTACCAGTACTGTCTAAGCCAACCCCAAAGCATATCACGGTTTATGGCAGAGAGTATAGATTTAAGAGCACATGGAGAAGCAGAATCACAGCTCTCCTGTTACATCTCTACAACCCCAGTCTCTATACAGCACATCCAAACAGAGAAATTTATTTTTAAAAACATCCGAAATGGGGGCTGGAGAAATGGCTGAGCAGTTAAGAGCCCTGGTTGCTCTTGCAGAGGACACGGGTTTTATTCCCAGCTAACTCCAATTTCAGGGGGGTTCAGCACTTTCTTCTGACCTCTGTGGGCACTGTGCAACATGAGTGCACTTACATGCAGGCAATACACTCATATGTGAAAATAAAAATAATAAATAATTTTTTAATCCAAAACGAGGTGACCATTTTAGGAGCAAAAGGCAGAGAGAACATACGAGCCACCCTTGTCTTGCCCCCAAGCTCTGGCTTCCTGATTCACACCTGGCTCTTCCATCATCACTGTAGGGAAGTGAGATTGATTTCCATAGGCCAAATATAACAGGGATCCTCCAGGCTTCAAAAGCATACCTCAGGAGTCCACTCGGGTTTCCCATGCCTCGGGCATGCGTACTACAGAAGAGAGAAAAGGCCTATTGGTCTGCATAGTGAGTCAGGAGTAACAGCGGCTGCTGTGCAAAAGATCCAGACATCATCCACACCAGTGCTTTCCCTTTCAGTAGGAAAAGCTCTGATACTATTACTTAGATATTTCCAGTCCTTCCAGGCAAATGAATTTCAATGTTATATGTTAACATAAATACCACTAGGTATTTTTAACACTGATAAGGCTTTTCTTTTATATATATATATATATATATATATATATATATATATATATATATATATAAAAAACTTTTTTGAGAACTCAATACTTGAGTATTATATTTGCATCACTTCTACCTCCCGATCCCCCGCCAACTCCTCCCATGATTCCCCTAATACCTCTCAATTTATTGTCCTCTTCTTTGAGTATTATTGCTGCATACACATACATACATACATTCATAAATACACAAATATATATATATATATATATATATATATATATGTAATGCACTGAGTCCATTTAGTGGTGCTCCCGTGTAGATGTCTTTAGGGCTGACTACTTGGCATTAAATAACCTATTAGGGAGCTTATCCCTATAGAAAACTAATTCTTCCTCTTCTTCCTCTCCCAGCACCCATTGATAGCTCGTAGCTCTTCACCTGAGGTGGAATAGAACCCTGTGAAATGTCACTTTGTTTTGTCATAATACATGTCTTGTTAGGCTACCATACTGCGGAGATTTCATGGGTACAGCTACCCTGATGTCTAGAATACATTAACTAGCAACAGGCATCCTGTTCCTCTGGCTCTTAATTTTTTCACTCCTTTTCTGCCATGTTCCCTGAGATAAGGCTTTACTTTATAGGCATTTTGGCCACTAGCAAGCAGATGGAGGAAATACTGTAGAGAATAGTTAAGGTTTTTTTCTATGAGGGGGCTGGAGAGATGACTCTGCAACTGAGAACACTGGCTACTTTTTCGCAGAGGACCAGAGTTCAGTTCTAAGTACCCACATGGCCACTAACTGTAACTCCAGTTCCACAGGATTCAACCCCCTCTTCTGGCCCCCGTGGGCATTGCAAGACACTGATGCACTTACATATGTAGAGGCAAAATACTCAGACACATAAAATAAAAATGAACAATTTTTTTAATTTAAAAAAGTGATTTTTCTATGAATATAAGGAGTTAGCTGGGAGGCGTAAGTCAAAGGAGAGCAGCAGCATGTCATAGGCACAGTCTTGGAGACTACATCACTTCCCTGGCATGAGACTTCAGCCTGAACACAGAAGGGAAGCCCCCTCTTTTCTCACCTTCCCAGCCCCACCAAGCCTGGAACCAGGCCAGGGTCCTAGACCAGTTCAGACAAGGTGGTGGAAAGTGGTCAGGCTGTGAAGGAACCTGGCCGTAGTATTTCCCAGTCTTCTCTGTACACCTTTTTAAGCTATACAGAAGCTAGGAGGCCACTTATCAGTCACCTCTGTTGGGTCATAGAAATGTCCAGTTATCTCTCTAAATGAGAGATTTCAAGTAAACAGAAATAGGAAATGTAGCTTAGATATGAGGCTACAATGTCTAAACGATGCCCTTTACTGTGTTTTGCAGCTATGTCCTATAAGCCAAGGAGTTGTTAGAACATGACTGTACCCTTAATAGGGTATCAAGAGCTACAGACAAGACATTTCCAAAAGAAGTTGTAAGTGAGTCAGCAAGGACGATCATCTTTAAGAAAGACCCTGATTTAATCCTGATATTTATGAGACTAGGACTCAGTCACTTTGTGTTAAAACGCACTTACTAGAGGCCCAACATGCTATCACAACAAATAAGGCAGAACGGACAATATAATCTACTCCCATATTACTCAATTCAGTTTGCATTTCTTTTTAATAGGCTATATATTATTTTTATTTCTTGTATGTATGAGCATATTGCCTACATGTATGTAAGTGCACTGCCCATAGAGGTCAAAAGAAGACATCAAATCCCCTGGAGCTGGAGTTATGCATAGCTGTTAGCTATCACGTGGGTGCCAGGAACAGAACCCAGTCCTCTTCAAGAGCAGCCGGTGCTCTTAACTGTGAGCCATCTCTCCAGCCCCCGAGACTGCATTTCTATAACACAGAGACATTTTAACATATATAGAGCAACATTGGTGCACTGAATGGAATCTTTTAATCAAACTAATAACCACTGCATATTCAATCCTCAACTGAAATGTTTTTATTTTGCATAAATAGCATGAAATTTTATTTTAAAATTGACCATAGTGATAGTAACTATAGATATTAAAGAACTATCAAGGAGAATCAAAACCCACAAACATTTTACTTCTGTAGCTGCACATAAACAACACTACAACAGTTTTTTCAGTTTCTTGACACTTGTTCCCAGTAGCCACAGATCATAATGACAATTTGTATGACATTAAATAGACAACAGATTAGGGTTAGAATCAAGTAAAGTGTGTTTGAGTAGCACTGCTTGCGAGTTTAAAAGGAAATGTCTACTTCCAAAGAACTTGAACTGACCTCGATAATCAGCATTCAGACTGGGGGAAGTATAGCTGAATCCAACAGTGCAAAAATACTTGCACTTTATCAAAATCCTGAAAACCTCCTTTCATTACCTCGATGAGGATAGCTTATACTCTTAGGTGAGAGAAAATGCTGATATAAAACATGAGCAATTACAGGAAAAAGCAGTTCTGGAATCACTAAGGATTCTTTTCATGTGGAATCATTGGTGCCTTGAGTTATCTTGCCACAGCTACTTAATAATTTTACACACTTTTCTTCCTATTCCCTAAACTGACTTCACTGGTAAAACTGTACTTCGGTCAGGTTTGAGATTCTATTTTGTGACCTTGAACAAATTACCTCCATGACTCAGTTTGTCATTTGGGAAACACTGATGGCTCTATAAAAAGGCTTTCTACAGCACAACTCTGCACCAACTCCAATCTAAATCTAGAAATAAAAGGATGAACTTGGTTTGGAGGAAAAAGAACTAAATAGAAGGCAAGTAGGGAGGGGATGCCATAGACTTGCGTCTTCATCGGCTCTCTGGTACTTGGTTTGTCGTTAAGGTGGTCCCAGACTTTTAGACTTTTGTTTTTGGCTGTTTTCTGATTTTGTAGCTTTCTTGGCCAAAAGAAAATCTGGACTCAAGTATTTCTCCTTGCCTCAGATGCCTCCCAGCGATCAACTGAACCTAGAATCCCTCACTGAAGACCTCTGAAATGTTGGTCTCAACTAATTAGCAAAGTTATAAGCACAATAGGACAAATTCTGCTAAGTTCATACCAGTCTTGGCCTTCTGCAAAAGAGCAGGAAGGGAAGAAGAGTGGGAAGAGAAGAGCAGGGAAGGAAAGATGTGCTTAGGAAGGGACTCAGCTACTAAAGCTGGTGAGCTCATTTTAAAGTCAGTCTGACACCCAGCTTTCCCAAACCATGGCAGCTATCACAGGAACATAATTATACATAACAGTAGCCACCTGCATTTTGAAGTCATCTTAAATTTAAAGCTTGTGAGAGACTTAATTAAATTTAAGTCTCAAATTTTAGAACCATGGCTTCTAAACAAAGATGTATTGTAGTTTCCCCTTAGTTATTTCTGAGGAAATTAAGTAGCAATTGTGAGCCTTAGCTCTCTGGATATTAACACCCAGAGTCTATAAATAAGACAATGCTCTCTTCTATTCATTAGCTAATCACACTGTCAAGTACTCACCTGTTCTTAGAAAGAACACGACAACTAGAAGGAAAAAAGATGAGGAGGAGGAAAAGTAGCGTTATCTTAAGTGTAAAGCAGGGAATTATCCTGACTTCTCATCCCTGGAGTCCAACTGACCAATTCCACTTTCTTTGAAAGAATTGCATGTGATTTGCTGTGAAATGTAAGTGTCCAGTTAATTCTAACCAGAACCAATACCTAAATCACAGCATCAAGATATGTGGCTGATGAAGGTCGAAAGTAACTTTGATCATTTATCACATATACAATGATGATCTTCTTGTTGGATTTTAATAGCCTGGTAGAGATGTAATAGAGTAAAACTCTGACCAGGACAGAAAGAAGAACATAAAGTGGCCTAACCTGCATCCACAAAGAACAATGAGACAGTCAAAGATGGAGTTTTCAGACACTAATGTGCATTACAGTCCCCTGAAGAGCTTATTAAAGCAGGTAGCTAGATCTAACCTCTAGAGTTTCTGATTCAGTAGGTCTAAAGCAAGGTCCAAAACCTTTAGTTTCTAACAAGTTCCCAGGGGATGTTGGTACAACTGGCTCAGGGACTCTATTTTGAGAACCACTCGTCTAAGATATAGTGTCTCAGAGGTATAGGAAACTGACACACTGTTTAGGAAACTGTTAGATATTAGGTGAATCCAATCCAAAAAACATCAAAAAATCTAAGCCACCAATGACAAGAAATAGCTGGATAATAGCTGAGCCACAGAAATCTGCCCCATTAAGGAAATATCTTTGCCACTAGATAAGAAAGGAAGTCTCTCCCTGAGCATGGTGGACAGAGCTAGGAAGGATCCCACTGCTGTGGATCAGTCAGGACCCAGCCCCTTAGCAAACTGGGCAAAACACTGCAGAAGGGCCCTACATTGAGAAATTCCCTGGGTGGGAGACTTGGGTGGGAAACCTGGCAGGTCTCCTCCCTGGAGAAGAACTAGAACCATCTACAGGTAAACGATATCTCTCTCTTGGCATCAGATCTTTGATGGGCAGAAGAACACACTTCCATCCCACAGAAACAAACTCATGCCCTTGGTACTCCAGGCCTTGATGATTCTTATATACGAAGCCAAGTACCTTAATCACTGAAGTCCACAATCAGCTGCCTACATTTGGAACACTGTCCACACCATCTATCTGAACCATGAAGCACAGAACTATAAGGTGGGGTTACCAAAGGATGTTCATATGCATTCTCATCTGACTTGTAACCCCATAAAATGGGCCAAAAGAAAGACAAGAGAATGAAACTTCAGGTACCACACAAGTAAGTGGTCTTGAGAGTCAAGTGTTATATTGTTCCTGTTAGACCACATTTCTTTGTAAAATGGATTTGACCCAACTCTATAAGACAGGAGAGGTTTATTCTCTCCTCTATCATTAAGCAAAAAACAAAAAATCAACATATTATACAAGGTAGTATATGTCAGCACAGCACTGAGTTTCTAACAACACCCACTTTCCTAGGACAGTCCCTTGGCCCTGGGCTCAACAAAGTTCTCTAGTACTCAAGGTAACCATACAAAGACTGCACAACCACTTGTCAGGTATGTTTAAAAAGGGAGTCAAGTATTCATTGGGATAGAGCTTATACAGTTGGTTCTATTGATTCTAAATTTTCTTTATTTTTCTGGTAAGCTGATTCAAACTCAAATTACTTATCACACCTTTCTGTAATTTCTATGTATAAAATGTTCTTGTGGGTACAATAATTTCAAATGATAGTGAAAACTCAATATTTTTGCTGAAATGTTTAGCATAAACAATGTATTTTTTCATACTTATTAATTTGTTTTCAAGAAACTGAAGTACATAGCAAGAAATTACTAAATTCATGGCTTTCAAGTCCCCAAACTAGAACAGTACATAGTCCCTCAAAATCCTGGGTATATTTCTTGCCCAAAGGTATCTTTATAAAAATTTTATTTTTAATCTTCTTTGGAAAGGCTCCTTATCTTCTTCTACTTAATTAAATTCTTCAAAGTAAATGTCCTTTAGGTATCAATTCTTTATTGCTTATTATAAAGTCTTGCAATTTTTAATTGAATCATCATAAATTCTGCTTGGGAAACTCAAGTTGCTTTTCAAAGAATATTTATCTTCTGCCCATAATGGCTGGAATAATTTACATTCCCGTTCATCAGTGCATCTAAGCTCCTTATGTTCCACATTCTCACAAGCATTTATTTTTCGTAATATTCATAACTGGGGGGACGTTGTAGGTTTGATCTGCATTTCCATGATAACTAATGACATTGCACAATTATTTATATGTGTTATAGCCGTTTTTATTTTCCCTACCCAAATCATTTTCCTATTTTTGATTGAATTACTTGTATTTCATTAAGTTGTGTGTTCTTTATGTATCCTGGAATTTGACCGTCTGTCAGATGAATGGTTGGGTTGCCTATTTCCATCATCTCATTACCATTTTGATTGCCATGGAGAAGCTTTTTATTTTGATATAATGCCATTTGTCAGTATTTGCTTTTATTTCCTATTTTTGGAGAGTCCTATTCAGAAGATCATTTCCTATTCCAATGCCTTCAAGTGTTTCTCCCCAAATTTTCTTCTAGTGGTTTCATAATTTCAAGTGTTCTGGTCCATTCTGAGTTGATTTAGGCACAGGGAGAGAGATAGGGTTCAAACTTCAATCCTCTTGTGGTTATCCATTTTTCCCAGCTCTATTTACTGAAGAAGCAGTCCTATTTCCAGTGGATGTTTCTAGCACCGTCTTTGAGAAATGGTTGTCTGTAGATGTATGGCTCTGTTTCTGGGCTCTGTAATCTGTTGCATTGGTCTGTGTGTCTGTCTGCCTTTATGCTACTCTCATGATGTTTTGATTATTATGGCCTTGTAGCTCTGTAGCTTTGTTCTTTTTGCTGAATACTTATTTGACTTTTCGTGGTCCATTTTTATTCTATATGAACTTTGGAATCTGTGATGGCTAATCTTGATTGTCAACTTGACACACTTGGGAAGAGGTAAATTCAGTTGAAGAATTTCCTCCATCAGATTGGCCCATGGTCCTGTCTTTGGGACACTTTCTTGATTGATAATTAATGTAGGAGAGTTGAACCCACTGTGGGCTGTACCATCTCCAGGCAGGGTAGCTGAACATGAGCCTGGAAGTGAGCCAGCAAGCAGTGTTCCTCCATGGTTCTAGCCTGAAGTTTCTGCTCTGATTATTCTTGATGATGGACTATAACCAAATAAATCATTTTCTTCCCAAGTGTATGTTTCTCACGATGTTTGTTGCAGCAACAGAAGAGCTAACTAGAACAGGGTTACTTTTTCCTAGTTCTGTAACGATGTCATTGACTTTGGAATGGGTATTACATTGAGTCTGTATATTGTTTTGAATAGTATGGACATTAATGTTCTGTCAGTCTATGAACATGGAAGATCATTCCATTCTTCTGCATTTTCTTCAATTTATTCCTTCAATGTTTTGTAATTTTCACTGCATGCATTTCTCATTTAGCAGGTTAAAGCTATTCCTAAAGAGGTTTTGGTAGATATTTGAATGGGAATGCTTTTATTATTTCTTTCTCAAAAAATTCATTAATAATATATGGAAAAGCTAATGATTTTTATAGTGGTTTTGAAATCCAACCTTATTGGATTTGTTTATTAGTTTCAAGAGTAATTTTAGTTGAAGTTTTTGGTGGTTTTTAAGTACAGAATCATTTTCAAACAGAGATCATTTGAGTTCTTTCCTTCCTATTTCCATGCCTTTTCTTTCTTTCTTTCTCTTGCCAAATTGCTCTTCCTGAAACTTCTACTACTCTACTGCATAAAAGCAGTGAGAAGAAACACCTTTCTACTGGTCTTGATCTTATAGGAAATGTTCTCTGCTGTTCCTCGGTCAGAATGTTTTCAATAGGTTTGGCACATGCAGTCTTTACTATGTTGAAATATGATCCTTCTAAGCTTAATTTATTTAAGGATTTTATCAGGAAAGAATATTAAAATTTAACAAATGATTTTTCTACATCTATTCAGATGATACAACTCTATAGTTCATTCTATTGATACAAGTACTACACTTATTGATTTTTCATGTATTGAACCATCCTCATATTCCTAGCATAAAAACAAGTTGATCGTGGTATATGATCTGTTTGATGTGTATGCTAGATAGCTTCAGTTCTCAACTTTACAGCCTGGGAAGCGGGAACCTCAATTGGGGAATTTCCTCTATTAAACTGGCTTGCGGACATGCCCGTGAGGTATTTTCCTGTTGTTGAGATAGGAATACTTGGTATAGAGTTCCTTTTCATTACCTCCGTATCTTACATGTTTGCCCATATTGTATTTTCATTTTCATTTGTTTCAAGAAATTCATTTTAGTCCACTGTAAAGAGAAAATACATAGGATATGATTTCAGTTTCAAAATATTTTATTATTATGTGTGAGTGTGTTGCCTGCATGTATAAAGGTAACCATGTCATGCAATGCCCACAGAGGTCAGAAGAACTGAAACTGGAGTTATGGACAGTTGTTAGCCATGATGTAGATGCTGGAAATCAAACCTGGGTCTTCTGCAGGAGCAGCAGGTGCTCTTAATTGCTGAGTCATTCTCCACCCCAACATGGAGATCTACAATATTAGGGCTCCTTATTGGGTTGATCCCTTGATCATGTGTAGTGACCTTCTCTGTCTTTTCTTCCAGTTTCATCTTAAACTCTGTCTTGGGAGGTTAAGAATATAGCTGTATCTTTTCACTTTATGTTCCTGTTTGTATCCTTCTGCTTTCAGTCATGTGTGTCTTTACTGGTGAAGTGAATTTCACTGAGGCAATGCATTGTTGGGTCCTGTTGTTTATTCACTTATTCCAGTCTGTCCATTCTGATCACATCAGTTAGTCCACTAACAGTCTAGGATACTATTGATAGGCAATATCTTGTTGTCTTTCTTCCAATGATGTTAAGCATTTGGGGATATTTTTTTCTTCCTTCTTCATCTTTGTGGTTTGGTGGTTTACTGTACTGACAATGATGGATTCTGATTCTTTTCTCTTTTGAATCTTCTCTTCTAATGGAATTTATACAATAGCAATGATTTTTTACATTTTGAGTGTAGAATTCCCTTAAGTATCTTTGTTATTGTTGTGTGCTATGTGTGTATGGTATATTCATTTGTGCTCGTGTGTGTAGGTATGTACACCTGTGCGTACACATGTAGAGTCCAAAGGTCAACACTGGTTGTCATCCTCTATCACTCTCCACAGCCTCTTCACTGAACCTGAACTGGCCGCTGCTAATTCCGCTCGATTGGCTGGCCAGGCAAGCCAACCCCATCTTCCTGTGTCAACTCCTCCTGCCCTCATGATGGGGTTACAGGCATATGACACCATACCCAGTTTCTTACACAGGTGCTGGGATCTGAACACAGGTCCTCATGTTTGTATTGCAAACAGTTTACCTACTGAGCCATTTCCCCAACCCTCTCTTGAAGTATCTAGTGGTCAAAACTCATTCTGTTTTTGCTTGTCTTCAAACGTCTATATTTCTCCTTCGTTAATGAAGGATCGATTTGTTAGGTATAAAGCTGTTGAGTGGAAGTTATTTTGTTTCAGGTCTCGGAATATTTCATTCCACTCCCTCCTAGCCTTTATAGTTTCTTTTAAGAACTCTGCTTGTGGTCTAATACGGATACTCTTAAGTGTGACTTTGCACTTTCTAGCACAGATATTGGAATTTATTCTTTGTCTTACTCCTTTGACAATCTGATTCTAAAATCCCATCATTCTGGTATTATCTGGTTATATCTATTCAAACTATATAATCTTCTTGTACATAAATGTCCATACTTTCCCCAGATTAAGGAAATATTCTACTATTCTCTGATTTAATGTGTTTTCGTTAGCTCTGTTTTCTTTACCATCTTTCAAAATTCCAAAGATTCATGGTTTTGCTCTATTTCTGATGTCCTAAGCACTTTGAATGCGCCCTTCCTGCCTGTCTGCTTGCTTGTTTTTCAGTGGTGTTTGTACTCATTGTGGCTATTCATGACAGTGTTTGTGGCAGCTCCTATCAGGCAATGGAAATTTTCTCCGGAACTGTTCGTGCTGACCCTGCTACTAGCAAGGGCCTCTGCAGAACCAGCAGTGGTTGAGGCACCTGAAGCATGTGCCTGGTGACCAGTCTGTGGTGTAGGCTCCGATGCTGCATGGAGAGAGGCAGTGGTAGGAACCAAAGTATCCTCACAGCCAACCCTGACTCTGGTGCACGCTACGACTGTATGAGGCAGCGCAACAATGGCCACTGAGTAAATGCAGTGGCAACAAAAACTAGGGCATTTCCGTTGCTTCGGGAGTAGAGCCTGCGCAGGAATGGATGTTAGCTAGAGCCAGGCAAAGCTCTACTCTGGGCTGTCTTTGGGACATGCATAGTTACGGGTGGATCAGTGGCCAGGGCATTCCCTCCCTGACTCTTCAGCGATAGTAGACAGCTAGGAGTATGGCCTTGGCTGAACACTTGGCCCCACTCAAACACGCATGTCTGAGGATAAGGCAATAGCCAGAACCACAGAGTTGTTCAAGTCCTCTTCAGCATGCTCCTTTGGGCAGGCCAATCCTGATGATCATGTTTTTCCATTCCTAACTTCAGGAACAGGTGGCTGAGCACACCTCAGTCGGGGAACAATTGGGAAACTGCATGTGGGCACATGTTTTCATTCCTGGCACTGATATGAGCCCAACAATGCTATCCTGACATGTGGCCTCATCTCCAGGTTCCAGAACCCTAATCTCCAGGTTCTTGATGATGGTACCCAATATTCAATGCCGTTGCAGCATTCGTTCCTGTACTGCAGGGCACCCATTGGGCCAAGGTAAATTCATGAGGCATCTGTCTACTGAAATATTATTATGCAATATCTGGAGTCCTAGAGATGAGAATGCTCAGTAATTACTGAGTCCTAGAGTAATCCAAATTGAGACTCCCTTCTCATAATGGTTCCTTGTGCTACAAACTCTGAGGGCTCACTGGTAAACGGTGTGAAATCCCTCTCCAAAGCCAGGCTACTATGCATACTTCCAGTTGCTTATTCAGTAGGGTGTAAGCCTGTGAGGCCTGTGAAACTTTCCAGTAGTTAGGATTGCTAACACCAGTGACGCATGTTTGCTTGAACTGTCTCTTTCACCCTTAACCCTGCAAAGGGGATCTGCAGTTCCCCAGATGTTGAAGATGGGGTGACAGGTTTCAGGGTATTCTGGTTCTTTTGCATTGCTGTTGTCCAGACCTCTTGAGGTTCCCCATGGCTTTGGTCACTCTCTTAATGATTTCCAGCATTGTCCCGTAGCCATACACCTCAGTATGTAGCAATACACCAGCTGCTCTGGAGGACTAGGTAAGTGCTGGTAACCTCTAAGCATTCACCTTGTATTCAGGGACGTGTGACTTTTTAATATCTAAATGGCAAAGCCATAGTTCTTTCTATAGCAGTTCAGTATCTGTGACATTATAATTTTACTTGTAAAATATGTGAAGGAAATGAAAATGAGTTGTTGTATAGAACTAGGAGTTAGTATACTATCCCTTGGGTCATTCGGTGTTATTTTATAGCAATTTAAAGCCTAATTAAAACCAAGATAATTTTTTTCTTTGTCAGCTACAAGATTTTATCACTAAAAATACAAATACGTTGGTTTGAGTGTGCAGTGTGAAGGGGAAAGGTGACGTTCTGGTAGAAGTGTTTTTCTGCTGTGTCATAAAAAGGCACTTAATGAATCCTTCATACATAAAGGAGCTATACACGTATAAGCTAGGGGCACATTTTTTACTTTATAAGGAAACCTAGAAATTAAAGTCTAAAATAAAGAGGCTTCTCTGGCCACAGTGGCTATGTAATACTGGGCTATTTCCTCTCTTGCCTTTCAATTAGAGGATTTTCCGTGATTCCAAAATTACAGAGTACAAGTTCCACTAGCTTTTAGCAGTAGCACTCCGCAGAGCCTCCATCCACCTTAATTAAGCAGTCAACCTTAAGACAAATTATACTAGCCTTAAAGAGGATGGAAAGTTGTTTTAAAAGAAACGCCTGAAGTGCCCAAGAATAAACGCAGACAAGGCCTGGGACGACCTTTCCTAGCACACCCGCAACAGTTGCTCACCTCCCAGGGACTCATATGTGGGAAAACATGTATTTCTTCTTCTCTTTTGAGTTGGTCCCACGGTAGCCCCATGCTGCTAAAATTCCTCTTGGGAGAGGCCCACTAAGCTTAGTCCCTCCCTCCCCGGGTACTACAACAAACACACAAATTTCCCAACTCACAGTTTCGCAAATTCTAACTAATTTACTGGGGCTTACTAACAGAGCATTGGGTAGGGGATCACTTACAAAGCATGGGCGTCCTCCCTCCCCTCGATAAGTTACATTAATAAATCCACAACAAGGCTTGGATCTTGTGACTTCCAAGTGGTCTGATCCAAATGGCCAAAAGGGCAGGAAAAGGGCCTGCCTAAGGCGCCGCGCCGTGAGTTTAAATGGTTTTAACCCCGCCCCTTCTTACATTCAAGGTCAATGGACTGGTGGGGAGGGGCATAGGACTTTCCCAGCTCCTCGGCTTTCCTCACAAAATGGTCCTGGGTAAGTACCACTCGGCTCAGCCTGGGAGGGGTGTTTGTCCACAGCTCATCAGGCTTGTTCCTTGGGAGAATCAATTCACCCTACACCCGAGCTAGCCTGCAACTCTCTATTGACCAGACTGGCCTCGTTCTCACAGAGATCCTCCTGAGAACTGGGATTGAAGGTATGTGCCACCACACCCAGCTAAAACATATATTTCTTACATTATAGAGAAATAGTCACTGAATAATTCTAAAAATCCAACTTCAACCTGAGAAAACACTAATGTAATAATTTCTAATTTACTTAGAAAACACTAAGAATTTCTGTACTCTTTAAGAAGTAATGATTAAAAAGTAGAAATTTAAAAATAAAAAGGTGAAATCAAAATTGGATTTATTTGTTGAATGCAATTAGCTGCTTAAAGTCAGATAGATTTTTGCACATACAGGATGTAAAACAGATCATCCATAAACAGGGATAACTTTATTTCCTCCTTTCTATTTGGATACTCTTCATTTTTGTGTCTTTCCTTGTTGATCCAACTGAGACCTCTGATATTATGTTGAATAAGCATTATGAAAATGGATATTCTGGCCCTTTGACTTATCATAGAAGAAACTTTGAGATTTTTTCATATTCTATATAATGTTAGCTATTGACTTGTCATACACAGCCTTCATTGTGGCAACATACATTCCTTCTGTACCTAATTTATTGAGGACTTCCATCATAAAAGTATATTGGATTCTATCAAGTAGTTCTCTGTATCTACTGAGATTATCAAATGGTTTTGTACTTCATTCTGTTGATGCAATTTATTGCTGACTTCTGTCACAGTCATCTTGAGTTGTCAACTTGACACACATGGGAATAGGGAACGTCAATTGAGGAATTTTCTCCACTGGATTTTCCTGTGGGCATGCATTTTCTTAGTTGCTAATTTATGTAAAATAGCTCAGCCTACTGTGGACCTGGGCTGTATAAGAATAACTAAGCAAGACAGTAAGCAGCATTCCTTCATGGTCTCAGCTTCAGTTCCTGCCTTGGCTTCCCTCAATAATGGGCTTTAACTTGTAAGACAAAATAAACCCTTTCCTCCCCAAGTTACTTTTGGTCAATGTTTATCACAGCAACAGGAAGCAAACTAGGACAACTTGAATATGGTGAACGGCCCTTACCTCTCTTGAGCTGGTGTATAACCACTTTATGTGCTGTTGGACTACATTTGCTATTGTTTTGCTCAGAATTTTTTCTATCTATCTTCCTCAAGCCTATTGTTCTGGGTTTTTTTTTTTCCTTCCTTCTTTCTCCTTCTTTTCTTGTATGTCCTTTTCTGGTTTGGGTATCAAGGTAATTCCAACTTCACAGAATGAATGCCTTTCAATTCCTTGGAATAAATGAAAAGAATTTGTGTTCGTCATTTTTCAAAGGTTTGATAAAACTCAGCAGTGGAGCATTCGTTTCTGAGCTTTTCTTTGTTATGAAATATTTTATTACTGATTTAACTTTGATATTATTGTTTTAACCAGCCTTTCTATGACATGTTCAATTTTGTTATTTTATCTCTGATCACAGGTTTATCCATTTCTTCTAGGTTTTCCAGTTTATTGGGATATAATTGTCTTTAACAGTCTCTAGTAATCTTTTCTATTTCTCTGTTGTAATGACTCCCTTTTGCCTTTGATTTCATATGATCTCTTCTTTTCTTGGCTAGTCTAGCTACATTTACTGATTTTGTTTCTCTCCAAAATATCAGTTCTTTGGTTTATAGCACCTTTGTGTTGTTCAGTCCTTCAAAACAAAACAAAAAAGTTCTGACCTTTATCATTTATTCCAACTTGGGGTTTGGCTTGTTACTGTTTTTCTATTTGAAATTTTGTTGGTATACTGCTTCACAGGACTTCAGATGGGTGGAATCCACAGAAGCATCAGTAGTAGTCTAGGCAGGGACCATATAAAATGTATAAAATGGTCTGGGGCTATTTTGCAATGCCATGGTGTGGTAATATGGCAACTTTCCAAATTGGCTGAAGGCCTGTGAAGACTACACATTTTTCTAACAGAAAATGCTTCTGACATCCGTGGGGTAAATGAGGACTAAAGGCTTTCCTTCCCAGGTAATCAAAGTCCTCTTGATCCAGATTGATTCAAAGGTGTTGATGGTAAATTAGATGTGCACAATTCCCTTCTTGTGAGGTCATTGTGTGTCTGTGTTCCACACAGTCTCTCACATTGTCCCTGAATTCTGTTGCTGTGGTTCAAACACTCCAATGAAGTAGGAGTTGCTTTTCCTTATTTTGGTTCCATTTTGTGGAGAGAAGTATGTCCAAAAGCTTAACTTAATCATCTTGCCTCATCACTCCTAAAAGTTCTTTTCAATTTTAGCATTACTTTCTTTAAAAAAAAATGACATAAATTACATTTCCTAAAAGTTTTAATATAGGAAAACAGTTCAAAAGAAAGAAATTATTTAGACTATTATAATTTAGTCTAGTAGCTCACAAATATTGCTCAGGAGGGGAAGGGAAGATTCACATGCTATGGAAAGCTGAGTGACTACTGGAGCACTAGCTGATACAGGGATGCACAAAGGTGAGCACGTCAGATCAGGGCCATTTGGTAAGCTTCTCTTTAAGCATATGGCCATGGGAGAACCTTTTCATGTTTCCAGAGGTGCTATCTGCCTGCACAGCAGGAAGGCACCTCTTTCCACTCAGAAGAGAGTCCTGTGGGCCCAAAGGCCATTCTAGCCGAGGAAGCAAAACTAGATGTTCTGTTTGGATGATGCATACATGTGTACATATGCACTCAAACTATACATAATTATATACATCATTGTGACTTTCTCTTAAAACTATGTTTGGCTGTGAGTGATCTGGTTACCAAAAATTTGAAGTTTGTGATACACTATTTTTAGACATAATTTTTATTATATATATATTATTATAATTTTTAGACATAAGTTTTATTACATTTTGTTTGTATACTGTGATTTGTATCCCAGGAGGATATGCAGTCGTTCTATGCAGAAACTACATCATTTTATATGAGAGACTTAAACATTCATAGATTTTGATATCCACAGAGGGAAAGTCTTGGAACCAATTTTCAGATGTACAGAAAGAAAGCTGCTTAGGTTTTGTATATACTTATTTCTACAGTAAGAATATTTTATATCACTTTCAGCTATGATTTTGACAAGCAACTTATCTCTTTAATTCTTTATACTTATATTTGGAGCTTAAGATTCTTAACTGTTCAGGATTACTGTTATCTAATTGATGGATGATTCTATCTACCACAGTTATCTGTATGCCATTTTGTCTTAAATTCTACTTGCTCTGAAATCACTATTCAAATAGCCTACAGCCCTTCTTTTTTGATATTTTATTATTTTTACTGTATGTGTACGAGTGTACTGCCTGCATTTACACAAGTGCACCCCCATCATGCAATGCCCATGGATGTTATGAGGACATCAGATCCCCTGGAACTGTAGTTAGAGACCGTTGTTAGATTCAATGTGGGTGCTGGGAATCAAACCCAGGTCCTTTGCAAGAGCAGCCAGTGCTCTTAATCGCTGAGCCATCTCTCCAGCCCCTGCAGCCCTTTTTTAGCCTAGTACATCTTATTCTCATCTTGACTTTCAGTCTTTCTCTTGGTGCTTTATGTATGCTGTATTTTATGGCATATAAATGGATTTTATTTTTAAACAACTCTATCTTTCACATTTAAATTTCAAAAGCGTTCTAAAATATAGTAAATTTTGGTCATCTGGAATTCTTATGTACTTGCAAGGTATATAAAAAAATTAGAGCCATTCATTTTAGTTTAAGCTCAAGGACAATTTTATTAGAGTTTAAGAGAAAAATCTCCAAATCAGCAGCTACCTGGAGAAGGAAAAGGAACAAAAGCCATACCATTTGAGCTACTGGCATGGAGGTCAGACACGTGATGGACAAGTAGTAACATGGCAGGGAAGAGAGCTCTAGAGAAAGAGTAAGGAGCCCAAAGTACCAGAAAATGGCCAACATTCAAAAGAAGGAGACAAAAAAGAAAAGTTGTACCTTTCCCCAGAAAGGTGGGCAAACCCAACAGAACCTGTGGCTGCTCAGCTTCTAGGGTCTGGACTGGGGTCTAAAGCTGGGGGAAATTCTGAGAAGGAAAATTACCTTATCTCATTAAAAGAATAATTACTCTCTTTAGCATGGTAGTCATTTTTTATATAACAAGCACACACCTGCCCTTTGAGGGGTATATTCAAAAGAAATATCATATTACAAAGGGTATATACAGACATTTTCAAAACAGATTTATAATAGCTGGACATTCGTAGAAAATTAAGTCAATCTTGGTGGTTCAGACCACTAATCTCAGTTACCTGGGAGGCTAAAGCAGGTAAATTACAAGTTTGAGGCCAGTCTGGGCTACTTAGTAAGTTCAAGGCTATCCTGGGCAACATGACACTCTGTCTCAATAACGATAGGGCAGGGGATATAGCTCAGTGGCAGAACACCAGCCTAGCATGTCCGAGGCCCTAGATTCAGTGCCTAGTACTGGAAAAATAAAGTGCCATAGTATCATGATTATCCACATGGTGAACTATTCTGACACCAGCATGGACCAATTGCTAAAACACCATGCCTAGTGAAAGAACACAGGGTATTCTAGAATACTTCCAAATAAGACTCTGAAAAGGGCACAAAGAAACTCCAGTAGTTATGGGGACATAAATACATTTGTCAAAACACCAGATTCTACACTGCAGATTTGCTTCTGTTATTTCTGTAAATTCTTAGAACTACAAATGAGTGCTAAACTCAAACTCATGGCTGTGGAAGCTCAACTCTTAAAAAATGAGATGCAGTGTGAGTGTTTGTAATGTGTAAAAAGTAAAGGGCCGGGTAGTGGGACAGATACACGATGACAATGATGATGATGAAGTTGGCTCATGTTTACCAAACTTTGGCATTGCTGGGTATATAGTGATATTTCACTATGGTTTTCCTTTGTATTTCCCTGACTAATGACATCAGCTACTTCTCCGTGTGCTTATTGGCCATTTTTATATCTTAATTTGTGAACTGTTTGTCCACATCTTTTGCCCATTTGAAAAATTGGGTCGTCTTGTTTATGAATCTTTTTTTTAATGCTTCGGGAAGAATGACACGAATTGAGGTGACATGAATTGAAGTATGGCAATTCTTCGCCTTGAAAGAACCTCAAGAGGCTACCCATCAATCACTGTGGCTCATTAATTTTCTCTAAAAACTTGACGGTTTTATTTGGTTTAAGACTATCCTTTTAAAAGAGCAAAATGTATACAAGAACATGTTAAATGATAAAATGACATACAATATTCTCTAATAGTAAAAATATTATGTGTGTATATATTTCAGTAAAATTAGCAAAATAAAACATTAAATATTGTATTTTATATTCATTTTTTACTCTTCTCTTTTCACTTTTATTGCTAAACATGCTCCCAAAAAGCATTCACACTGTCTTAATTGTGTAAAGCAACATGTCAGTTTCAAATTTTGTTTTCTATACCCATTGCTTCTCAGTGCCTGTGCAAATCCTGCACTACAGTCCAAATGTAGTCTCCAGCCTAGCTTTATGCAGCTAGAAAATTAAGGCTAGCATTTAGTTCTACAGAGTTGGTTCTAGAAAAAGAAAAGACGTTACAAGACCACATGCAGTCATGGCGCTTCATATTGACACTGTCTGACAACTGTGAACTCAATCTATCTCATTCTTTATTGATATCCTTTTAACTCCAAAAGAGTAAAAGAACTGTCGAGTCTCACTTCAGTAACACTAGGCATGACACAGTGTGACATCTGGCTTGATTTTATGTCTTCTTCCACACTGCCCTCAAGAACTGTCCACATCCCACACTCCCCATAGCACAGTTCTCCCTATTCTATTTCAGTTCTTGTCAGTTATGGGCTCAAAACAAGCAACTTCTAGAAATGATTTCTTGAGAAAGCTAAAAACAGCTCTAACATGGCTTAAATTGTGAATTTCAGTTTCCCAAGATTTTACAAGCTCAGGTACCTTATTTTAAGCTATGTTAACTCAGATGTCTGGATACCACTTAACTGGCATCCTCAGCCAATCTATTACACACATCATGTAAATCCAGATTCACTTTTAGCTCAGTTCTACAGTTTTTCCTATTTATTTCCTATTTTGCCTACCCACAAGTTTTAAAATGTTATTTTCTTTCCGCTCCTTCTTAAATATCTTAGTCTATATTGACCTAAATTGTTCTTCTCTTTGGAAAATCACTTTCCATAACTCAGCTTTTGCAGTTTTCCAAATTCAAGATTTCTCAGTGATATTAGCTTTGTGATATGTTGACCAAAAGGAGAAATTTACATTTCTATAGAAATATTCGAATCTATTTTTCTCCATAAAAGATCAGCTTTCTCAACTTATTATTAGAAATCAGAAATTGTTCTGTAAGCATTGGTTGAAAGTAGCTACACACAGGTAACACACTTGAAAGGCTTAAGAATAGTTTCTCAGGCTGGACCTACTGGCACCACACCTTTAATCCTAGCACTTAGATGGCAGAGGCAGGTGGATCTCTGTGAGTTCAAGGCCAGCCTGGTCTACATGGCAAATTCCAGGCCAGCTGGGGCTACAGGGAGACCCTGTCTCAAAAAACAAATAAACAAACAAAAAGAATAGTTTATCAGATAGAAAAGGTCTTTTTTTTAAAGCAACTGAGAAGTGCTGAACAGCCTTTAGAGCAGACTCTGGTGATTTGGTTTGCCAGTACCCCAGATTTCCTCATATCCACACATGATTTGTTCTTAAGCCTTATCATTTTGGGAAGGGCCAATTCTACCAGCGTAGAAGGGTGAACTCAGCAACCCTTGACAATGAGTGTGCTTCCAGGGCCCACCTGCAGCTACCATCTAGGTGCTTTGAACAACAAAAGCTGAG
Source organism: Eospalax fontanierii (assembly GCA_035773235.1). NCBI lineage: Eukaryota > Metazoa > Chordata > Mammalia > Rodentia > Spalacidae > Eospalax > Eospalax fontanierii. The sequence goes on from CM069527.1 coordinate 12,565,886, forward strand.
TTACGGGAAGTTCCCACCATTCTCTTACCTATATTTATCAGCAATAAAGGTTACACTAAACACCTGCCTTCCTCTACAGTTAAGACGTGTACTGAAAGGAATATGTGAACAGCTCCCAGGAAACACAATTGGGGACTAAGTCTCCAACGAACCTCGTTGGTAGACAAAAGAAGCCACAAAAGAGACAAATAGAAATTAAATGGGTTCATTAAGAAGTTAATATATTGGAAGAGTTGAAGATGGTGCACTCAGCAGTATTAAATATTACCAAAAGGTTAAGGAGCATTAAAACTAATAACATGCTCCCAAATCTGGATACAAGTAGCTCTCTGACCTTTAAGATTGACAGAGAGAAGTAAGATAATTAAAACGTAACTTCCTTAGGATGAGTTTGAGCATCTAGGGTATATAATCAACACTCAATAATGTGTGGCAGCATTTGATTTAATATCCTATTTCTACTGGGACACTATTGAGATTTCCAAGATCATCAGAAGCCAGTATTCAGTATGATAAAACCAGTTCTGTACAACTACCACTGGTTTTTAAAAATTGAATAGGCAAGAGTGAAGCACTCTGAATCAAGATCAATTTTATAATGCTTTAGAGACTTCCTGAAACCAAGGCATAATTCCTAAGTACATAACTTTTATACTATTTAACCTGTTCACTCATCAAATAATTATTTTGAGACCCTCTCCTATTAAGATAAACATATACATTCCATGACTGTTTTACATAGTATAAGTCCAAACTTAAGACCCTCTCCCTTTATTACTAAACTTTAGTCCCCTCAAATACATTTTTCAAATCTCCATTCAAGTACAAAGGATACATTTCCTCAGTTACAGATAAGATTATCAACTGACTGTAAGTCTTCTCCAGAAATTCTTAGGCTTCTTGGCCCAAAGTCACGTCCCCTTTGCAGGGCAGGCTATAATCAATCTTTAGTTGCACTTGATACTTCTTAAGGAATATACTGGCATCAGAGCTAGCCCGAAAGGTCAGTTGGGACCACGTGGGAACTGCACCACAGGCTAACTTCTTTGCAGCAGCCCTGCTTCCCCAGACAGAAAGCTCCCAAGTCAGTTTTCTACCCATGAATCTCCAGGACAAAGGCTGATTCTCCCAGAAACCAGCGAGCCACAGATACTCTCAGTGCTACAAAACTGACGCTCACTCCATCCCCAACTTGCCATCCCCCTGTGCGGGCCCTCTGCAGACAAGCCAGCAGAGGCCCACTCCAGCCACACTTCATCTGAGGGAAGTGAGGGGCAGCTCTGTGACCACAGTCACTAGACTATCTTTGTGATTTCAGGCTGCTAACGAAGCAAGAAAGCCCGAGCCTCGGATTTACTTTCAAGTGGAGGGGAGGGGAGAAACTATTTGAGAGCACAAAGACTTTAGTCTTCAACAAAACACCGTTAAAATGAGCGCTTGCAGGGAATTCCTGAGAACCGGACTGATAAAGAGCAGGAACAAGTGCAGTAAATACTAAAGCGCCTTTATTCACTTAGTTTTCACTTCAGCATAGAAATGTTACACAAATTTTAAAGAAACTAGGCTTAGTTGAAATTTGTTATTACCATATGGATATATGAACAGAACAATTATGTGCTAGTGTACAATTCCTGTAAAAATAATATGTGGAAAAATTAGTACAAAATGAAAACCTGAAAACTTATCTGAAATCTGAAAATGTTAAGCAACGCCTCCCATCCATTTCATTGCTGCTGATCACTCTTACAGAGGAGTCAAGCATACTTGGGTGAAGAGAGTATTAATTACTCTGTTTTTATTAGGAGCACACAGGCCCTTCAGAGCCTGGCATAGTCTTTAAGAATCATCTGAAGCTTCTGGCTCAGCATGATGTTCCCTTTGGCCTTCAGTCTGCCACTGAAGAAAGCCTGCAAAGGAGGGAGAAGAGCAACTGTTGTTACACTGTGTTTCTTTTTCAAAAAGGCAATTATTCAGATTGAATACAGTTGAGTTAGAAACTCTGGACAACAAAGACACTTTCTATTGAGGTACAATAGCTCAACAGTTATAGATAGCACCCATATTTTTAGCTATCTAAGGAAAAAGATTCCTTCCATGTTTTAGAAAAAGCATAGCCAAGTTATCTAAACTGACAGGTCTGGCGATGCTGTTTGAACCTGCTCTTCTGACTGGAGGGCGAACACTGGCCAGGCCTGGGCTGTGTGTGTTTTGCTCCCAGTTGTTGAGCTCACCAGGGACTGAGGATGCGTTTCTTAGAAAGTTTCAAATTTGGATGCATACCTTATAAACAGGTATTTTGTACACAGTACAAACAAATGTATACCTTACAAACAAATTTTCTTCTATGCTAACTTCTGGGTTTTGCAGCTAAGTGAAAGTTTATTCTTAGTATCTGTTCATTCAACCACTTGTGTGAGCTCCTTCATTGTAAGGATCAGCTGATGCTCTTGGGATTTCTAGCCACATAATCATGTATTGAAAATAACTAATTTTTCTCCTCCATTTAAACTACCACATCAGCTACTTTAATTTTGGGTTTATAAATAGTCAAAGGTTTCAGAATTAATATTAAAATGATCACAGAAGTCACTATTGTTTTAATCATGATTTTTGACTGAAATGCCTCTAACCATTTCACTTTCAGTAAAACAGTAGCTATTAGTTAAAACACTCTCTCTCTAGGGGCTGGAGAGATGGCTCAGCAGTTCAGAACACTAGCTGTTCTTACAAAGGACCTCAGCACCCACATGGAAGCTAATAAACATTTGTAACTTCAGTTCCAGGGGATCCAACACCCTTTTCTGACCTCCATAGACATTACATGACACAATGCACTTACATACATGAAGGCAATACACTCATACACATAAAATAAATACAAAATATTTTTTTAATCCTATTTCTAGTTTCTATGAGTTCATAAATCTTATATTGGTTGAGCATCCCTAATCCAAAACTCGGATTTCCAAAATGCTTCAAACTTTGCAAGTTTCTGGAAATGGAAATTATTTTATTTTTGGGTTAAGGGTAATAAGCCAGTAAAATCTATGCAAATATTCCCAAATCGAAAAACTGAAAACTTAAACGCTTTGAACATTTCAAGTAAGAGATATTCAACTTGTATATCAAGAATGAATGTCCAATGTTATGCAGTATTCACTAATTACATATGGCTTTCCACCTCTAAACTGATGATCTATTTAAAATGCCTAAGTGTGGGTTTTATATTGTTTTAGTAAATGGTAAATGAGAATTTTGTCCAAAACAAGTTCTTTTAAAGAATATCAACTGAAATTGTGTTTTAAAAAATTAAGATTTGTTACTGAGAATGAAAGTACCAGCTGTGTCTTCTTCAGTGTTATAAGAAGTCAACTCAAAAGCTGTAGTGTCAGTTAGGAAGACACGGGAGTAAGGATAATTTGAGAACACTACCTTCTGAGGGTCAAGCTTGCCCAGGACTACTTCCATGAAATCTCCATCTGAGATGATGATGGTAGTATCAGCAGAGCCTCTTGCAGGACCTTGGTACACTTCTCCAGAACCATTCTTCAGGTCGATGGCTGGGAGAAACAGGAAGATCAGTGTGCATCACTTTCTCTTCACAGTACAAAGTACAGTGAGTGAACCAAAATGGAAATAATTTTTATAGCTTCCACATCATGCAGTATCATTCAATACTGATTTCCACTTCTACATTACATATTGTCTGTTACTTAGAACAGTTGTTATTTGAGACAGGGTCTGACCCTGTAACCCAGGCTTGCACTGAACCGGCAGCAATCCTCCTGCATTAGCTTCCCAAGTGCTGGGATTACAAGTGTGCACCACCATGTGGGGATTAAAAAATCTTTTTTAGATGCCATTTTTCATAAAGAAGTTCTCCCATCAATAATAGTTTTTTCTGAATGAAGAATTTCATATCACAGAAATACTCTTAAGTATGAATCAAAACAGAATACACTCTTACAAGAATGTCAAGTTGCTGAAATGCATAAACTAAGGCCTTTAAATCCAAACTGCAGTCAGCAAAGAATTCTTAAATATTGCATATGGGGCTGGTTGGCAGATATAATGTAGTCACCTTTCTAATACCTGAGTTCCTCAAGGGTTCTGCCATTTGAATAGCAAGATAATAAAAAATGTACTTGAAACACTCTAGCTAGTCATACATTGTGATTTACTTGTGGTAAGTATTTTTAATTAATTTCTCTTCTTTAACAAAGTTTTTAAAATTTTTTCAAAATACAGTTTATTATTGATATTTTGTTGATGTATTTATGCATTTCATATGATATATCTTAATCATATTTAGACCTCTTCTTCTAGCTACACTGCTCCCCATAGCCTACCCATAGGATTTCATGCATGCTGTCATGTATGTTAAGGCCTATCAAGTCAGGTTTATCCTTCAGTGGAGTCTGTTCAGTCTGTCTAGCATCATGCCCTTAAAAAAGATCAACTCTCCCTCACCCAGCACTGATCAGCTAGCAATAGTTCCTCAGCAAAGGTTGGGGCCTCCTGCCCATTTCTTCAGTTCTAGGCTGGTTTTTGTCTGACTGAGGTTGCATAAGTCTTGTACATGCTGTCACCATTGCTGCAAGTTCATATTAGCAAGCTCTGCAGAGGCCTGGAAGACTCTGTTTTCTTATGATCATGCACCACCCCTGGCTCTTACAATCTTTCTGCCCTCTCTCCCAAAATGGTCCCTGAGTCTTGGGTAGGTCAGTTTTAATACAGGAATCCTATCCAGAGACATTCACTCTGCAGTCTCTTATGCTCTACACTTTGGCCAGTTGTAGCCTTCTGTGTGCATCATACTCTGTTGCATGAGGAAGATTCCCTAGTAAGAGTTGAGAGATGCATTAGAATCCTCTGCACCCCTTGTTCCACTATGTTCCACAAGACTTAGGTGTAGAAATTCCATTGCAGATGTGTCTTTCAGGACTCGGCATCTCACAGACACTTATTCTCTGTGTGTGACCAGTTGTGGAACTGTATAATAGTGTCCATCTGTTGCAAAAAGAAGCTTCTTTGATGAGTGGTCACAGGTATATAAGGATCCATACATTGCATACAGTAAGAAATTACATTTGTCTAGTGAGGCAGCAGATATAGGGCTTTCTCTAGGATGACCTCTCCAGTCATGTGTATTTGTCCATGTTCACAGTACCACACATGAGTTCCCTCCCATTGAGTAGGCTTTTAGTCCAATTAGATAGCAGTGAAATATCCTCAAGATAAAAATGCTACAACTTCACTGATACAGTTTGCTGGGCTGGTCATTGTTGGGGTTATTTGACTTTAAAGCTGGGGCTGGACCACTGATTTTCTCCCTTAGCAACTTTCATAGGATCCTCTAGAACTATGAGAGTTAGTCTTCAGGGAGGAGGCTTCCAGGTCAGTTCCAGTTGCATTGCTCCAAGTTCTGTGTCTGAAGTATGTCCTGTTTTCAGCAATAGGGTCTTACCCTCAAGTTCTGGGAAGAATCTAGGGCTATGGTAATAGCCTCTGTTATTTTGGCAGTCTCTTATACTACCCTGACAAATAACTTGAAGTAAGGTTTCTCCTGTCTAGTGCTGTATAGCCTTCAGCTATACACATGGGCTCATGTTCAGACACTGTATGTGTATTTTTCAGTAGGCTTTTGAACTAATACATTTCTGGGTTTTCATACCACCTAAGCATTACCTAAATATCATTTATCTCTTCTCTCCTCCCTTCCCAGTTAAACTTTCCCCATTTTTTCCATTTCTCTGTGAATAATCTCTGTCTCCTACTCCCCCTCTCTTGAGCTCCTTCTTCCCCTTTGTCTCCATGGTTCCCTGTATAAGCCTTTCTCCTCCCTTCTCAGTTAAATGCCCCCATTTTCCCCCTTTCACTCTTGGAAACACCTGCATCCTACTATTTCCTCTTTTGGGCTCCTTTTATTAATTTTTAATTTTTTCTTTTGAAAATTTTTTAATTTATTTTGATTTCCAAGTACACCTGTGTCATTCAACACCCACAGAAGCCAAAAGAGTGCATCAGAGCCCTTGGAATTGGAGTTATGGCTGGTTTTTGGCTACTGTGTGGGTGCTGAAAAATGAACCCAGGTCTTCTTCAAGAGCAACCACTGTTCTTAACCACTGTGCCATCTCTTCAGCCCAGCAAACATTTTGATGAAGTGATTTACTGTCCCAGAAATGAGCTAAAAAGTAATAGAGAAAACTACTAAAAAGTTTATCTCATTTGCTTAATGTATAACAATTATAGAACTTTATGGAAGCTACACTGTAGAAAGTTTGAGCTGTCTCATCTACGATTAGTATCATATACAGGAAAACCCACTCCACATACTCAACGTCAGCCTCATGAATGCATTTTCCCTTGCTCCAGTCAGGAAGCTGCAATTCTATCAATCTGAACTCCCAACATAGGGTAAGAAAAGCTACACATCTGTAGGAACATTCAGAATGCTTAACTGTCTCTCTACTTAACAAGCTTGGCAAAAAGCAAACTGAGTCATTTCAACTCTCTGCAAAAGGGAATTTTGCCAAATAAATAGAAAAAAAGTCTCTTAAGGAAAAATCAAAAACTTGGGTCCTCCTTGCCCTTTCCCTTCCCAGAGGAAGCATTAATTTACTTGAATAATTCCCTCATTTCCTTGGTAAGTTTACAGTTATTGGATAGTAATACAATATATTGAGGTACCAGGAGTACACTATGAAGAACAAATGCTCTGTTCTCACTGAGACATCCATGAATACACTTTCATAATATGTATTATTTCTATAATCAAAAAGAAAGAGAATGAAAGGGAGGGATGGAAAAAAAGAAAAGCAAACCTCTGCCATACAAGAGACTCAGTGTCCATGGTTTTAATTCTGCACAAGTAAGGCCAAGGGTCAGTCTGTGTGTGTGTGTGTGTGTGTGTGTGTGTGTGTACACATTTACATGCAAACTTTGCTCAAGAATAAAACCAGACTACATACACCTTAATACTGGAGTAAAGTCTCCTGCTCAGTAATAGTCTGCAGCTGTACACTCACCCTCTCCCTCTCCTCCCTCCCCCTCTCCCTGTCCCAGACTTTTTTCACACACCACTTCACAGCCCTGACTCTTGTAAATGTGGAAAGCTAGTAACTAGTGCCAATACAAGAAAATATGGCTCTAGAGTAAAGGACCAAAATATTCAAATCCACAGTGGCTCTGGTCATGTCCTAAATGTGGTTCATGTAGTAGAACCATCTCAAACAACTAGAATTTAAATACCCAGAAGGCTACAGCTAATCTCTTTGTAGCAATGAAACTGCTCCTCTGTTCAAAGGCAGAGTGTATTATGTTTTGCATAATTTTAGTTCATATTTATAATCATTAAGGTTCTAAAAGAGTTCATAAAATGTCAACTAGAGTTCACTACTCTTATGGAGAAGGGTCGATACAATGACAGCATGGAACATGGATCTTGGAACTTGGTGAAGGTCTTGGAATACAGATCAGAAAGGGGGCCTCAGGAGAAAAAGCTGCCTCTGCCACCCACTCCTGGGGCACAAACCTAGATGTCACTGAATCCCAAGTACTTCTGCTCAGAGAAGAACTTTTAAGTGGATGAGTGGAAAAAACATAAGAAAGAAGGCTTTCTACACCCCTGTATAGTAACAATAAAGGAAAACCAGTTTCACACTATAAGCCCAGGCTGACCTTGAGCACAGGGGTTATCCTCTGCCTCTGCCTCCAAAGATGATCTGGGAGTATAGGAGAGAGCTACTATTCCCTGCCAAAATATAAGATCAGAAAGAAAGGGGGAGAAGAAGAAAGACAGAGAGCGGGAGAGAGAGAGAGAGAATTTCTGGCCAAATTTTCAAAATAGTTTGCTACAGATATGGCCAAAAGTTCATAAACCTAATCATGAAAAAACATCAAATCAGTGCATACTAAAGAACATTCAAAGTAACTGAACTCCCCTTTTCAAATATGTCAAGGTAGTAAGACAGCAGAACTTATCCAGACTACTGCAAGTAGAGACTAACAACCAAGAGTAGCTACAGTCCCAGGTCAGACTTGGAGCAGTCCCTTTCTTCTCTTCATTCCCATTGCCATTGTTACTATTATTATTCCTTTGCTCTAGAGGATATTATTGGGACAACTGGTGAAGTACTAATGGGGTCTAGGTTAGATAATATCTGTGTGTCAGTGTTAATTTCCCGACACTGATATCTACTCTGTGGTTAGGGAATGTCTTTGTTCTTAGGAAATAATAGAGTAGCCTCTTAAATACATGTACTTCTATAAAATGAGAATCTAAATTATTCTTAACAAGAAACTGAATGATGTTAAGGGATGCAGCACACACAGAAGATGGAAAGCCCTGTTAAGAGGTACTTTTATGTGTACATCAGAAGAATTGGTGCACATGAGCATGTAGTCAGGATCTGCTGCTGGAGAGGGAGAGGAAGTTGCTGTTAAGAAAATCATTGACCAATGACTTGAGAATAGATTCTATCCAAAGATAATCTTTTTCTTTAAATTCATGAGACACTCTTCTGAATCTCAAGCCAAAATTTAGAATCAACATCCTCAAAATTTAGATTATAGGCCTTGGAAAGATAAGGCAGAGGCCTTCTGGTTTGAGGAGGGCCTGGACTATGAAGCAAGATCTTGTTCCAAAAGAAAAAAAAAAAGCAGTTAAGCCTATGCTGAGAAACCCTGAAGAAGAATCTGAATTCCAAACCAGAGCTCAGGGATCCTGGAGGCCAAGTGGTATCCTCAAGAATGGATGTATTCTCAAATGCAAAGAAGGCCAGCTCTCACATCGCTACACATCTTTCCACACAGTGGCACATTTCCAAGAGTGAAAATGCATGGATGTAACATTCAAAGAGCATCCTCATGCTGTCACTGTCATACAGACTCAGTCTTGACATGTAGGTTAGCTCTGCATAGTTGACTACAATTCATACTGTTAAAAACTCTGTTAATTTCCTTCACTAAACAATATTCAAGCAAAAGTACAAAGCATTTGTATAATCTTGGGGAAATTTCACATATGTTCCTATAATGTAAAAGATTACATACGAATATGAAAAACAAAACCAACCAAAGCTGCTCAATACCAACTAGCTGAAATCTATCTGTCACTCTAAGGAATGTAAAAGATTTTTGTTCAGCAACACTGTATCTTTAGGATATGAAAATAAGTATTTGTAAAAGTTTCAATAGTTTGAATGTACACTTGAAAACATGTGTTCTGTATCTGGTATTACAATAAAATACATAGTTAAAATTGTGAGCCAAATTCTAAGGTGTTCTCCTGTTCACAGAGTCAATGTTATATAAAATTAACGGGAATGGCAGATAGTTCTCCAGGGCCAAACAAAGATTTCCATTCCATTTTCTTCTTCCAAAGCTAATGCTTTCAATTCCAACTAATTCCTTGACTGTGGCTTCCCACCTCTGCTCTGAGAACAGACATTAACTATAAATGGCCACAATACTATAACATTATTGTGACATGCAAGATTCTGTTCAAAGGGAATTCAAAGACTTACTTATTCATATCGTTTTTACCTTCCCAACCCAATCACAGATTCCTAGGAAAAGAAAAGGCCAAAGGAGAACCTTCATTCAAAAGAAGAGATACCTGGTGACAGAGAACATTGGGAATGACTATTTAAATGTATCCAGGCATTCAATTCCAATTACTGTATTCCAATTCTTTAGTAATAAAGTGACACAACAAAATCACTTTTAAAAAGATGGGTGTAATCTTGACCTCTTGCTATTTAAGGAAGCACCATCTATGAATAATATTGGTATGTTTAGACAATTCTAAAGTTAGACTTGATGATAAAAACCTTGTACCCAAGGTAGAAATAAAGTGAAGCCAGAAAAAAGCCTTCCAAAATAGGCCTTTCTTCCACAAAGCACTGCAATGAGGCCCTCTCTCTGACATCCAATATTGACTAGAGGTCTCTACTTCTCCCTTTTGAAATATTTTTACTTTTGTACATTTCATATAACAGTTCTCAACCAAATTTAGACCACCTCACCCATCCATGCCCCCCCGCCACACACACGAGACCTCCTTTATTCTGACTTACATGTTAAGTTTTATTCAGTCAAGCATTTGTACTCAGACGTCCTTCTGTGCAAGTTCATCCACTGGAGTCTAGCTGGCCTATCTAGAGATCTTAAGGAAGGTCTACTCTCCCTCACCCATCGGTAATCAGTCTCCAACAGTTCCCAGGCCACAGCCGCCCACTCCCCCCCTCCGCTCTGGGCCCTTGTGTGATTGAGCCGGCATGGGTCCTGTGCTCGACACCACTGCTGCGAGTGTCCAGCGGCCTGAAAGTCTCCATTTCTTTATGTCCATGGACCAGCCCTGGCTCTTACCATCTCCCCACCGCCTCCTCCGCATCCTTGAGCCCTGGGTGAGTGCGGTTCAAGATAGGAGTCCGGTCTAAGAGTACACACTCTGCAGTCTCCCATTCTCTAAAACTTAGCCAGCTGTGGCCTTCTGTGTGCATCGCACTCTGTGGTATAAGGAAGCTTTGCTAGTGGGAGTTAAGGGATACATTAGAAGAGAAAGAACCCCCTGTTCTGCTGTGTTCCATGAGCCTTAGGTGTAGAGGGGCCACAGCAGATATGTCACCCAGGGCTGGGCACCACTCAGACACATATTCTCTGTGCGTAACTAGTTTGGAACTCTGCAGTAGCCTCATCTGTTGCAAAAAGAAGCTTCTTTGCACAGGCGATTGCCAGAAACCTTGGTTATCTCCCAGAATTTGTAGGTAAGACCCTATTGCTGAAGACAGGACATACTTTGGACACAAGACTTGGAGCAATGGAGCAGGAAATGACCTGGAAGCCTTTTCCCAAAAGACTATCTTTTATAGTTCATAGGATATTATGCAAGCTGCTAAGGGAGAAAAAGCAATCAATGTTCCAACCCAGTCCTAAAACCTAATAATCTTAATGACTGGTACAGCAAGCTATCTCTGTTGGTGCAATAACGGCACTGTTGGGTGGCGGGGGCAATCCACATCTATCTAACTGGACTTGGAGCCCTCACAATGGGAGTACACTCATGGTTGCACTGCAATTACAGCCAAATACACACGGCGGAGAGGTCGCAGATCCTACAGAAAACCCTACCTCTGTCACACCTCTAGACAAATGAAATTTCTTACCATACGCTGAATATGGATCCTTTTATTTAGAGACAAGTATTACACCACTTATCTATCTATCTCTTTGGATTCACAGAAAGAAGGGCTCTCAGCCCTGCAAGGCAGAGGCTACATGCTTTGCCCAGGGATGCTTTGCCCAGGGAGCTCTCCTGCTCCTACCTAATAGTACATGGCTGGCAGTAGAGGCAGCTAACTTGAAGGGACACTTATGACTTCTCATTTTCCATAGTCAACACCAACAGTGTCTCAGCTGACATCAGCATTCTCTCTAGGCCCAGACTAATCTGTTTTGAAAAGCTTCCCCAATTCACACACTCTCTGCCCAGAGATGTGGTGCCATCACCACTGGCTGTGTACATGGCAGCAGTGGGCAGGAGTGGGAAAGATGGGCATGGTCCACGACCTTCTAATTAGGATGTGACCCACCAGTTCCTACATTTTTGCAAAGATAGTGACTCTACACCCAGCCCACATGGCTCATCTCCATTTCCTGTATCCTATTTCTGGTATTCCATGATGAGAACAATGCTGGGATACTTACCACCAACATAAAACACAAAATACTTGGTAATTCAATATTTAGCAAAACATCTTAAAAACTGTAGAACTGGGCATGGTGGCACATGCCTTTACCTCCGGCACTTGGGAAGTAGGGGCAGGTGGAGCTCTCTGAGATAGAGTCAGCTTGATCTACATTATGAGTACTGGGCCAGCAGGGGTTAAAAGGAGACCCTATTTCAAAAGATAATAACTGTTTGAGGTCAGGGGTGAGGGAAAGATATTCTCTAAGGTAATCTTCAATATCAATTCTTTGTCAGTCACTAAGCACAAAAATGCAGCATAAGGTTGCCAAAAGAGAATCACCATCTGCCATCCCAAAGCCAAAGCCTTTTCACTGTTGCCAAATACTGTGATTCAACTCAGTGGCACATGGACCTAAAAGACAAACCAGAACCAGAACTGAAAACAGTTGTACAGCTTACAGTTAGAGTTCTATCAAATTAACAACAAAACTAATGGCCAAAGGGAATGGTGAATCTTTTCAGAGGACATTAGAAGACTGGTTTGAATGTTTACTGACAAGTAAGACACAAGAGATAAGAAAACAAGAAAAGCTACAGAAAATCAATAATCAATAACAGGCAGCAATTAACAAGATTCCAATATTCCTTTTTTTCCTAACAGAAACATGGGGAAAATTTTTTTCTGAGTTAATTACAGATAATTCTTAAATATGAGTATATTATCACCACAATAAGAAAATCTTAATTAGTTACTAACCCGATGTTATAGAAAATTTCCCTGCTTGCCCTACAGTGAGCCACCTGTCCTCAACAGAAACCCCACAGTCTAATTCTGCCAATTCTGAGACACATAGCACTTTTCTCATTCTAGTAGCTCTCAGTCCTCTCTTCACCAATGCCATCAAATATCCAATGCTTTATAACTCAGTTACTAACATGCTTTCATCCACAGGGTAAAAGCTGATTTCCACCAAAGAGGAAAAAAAGCAGGGGGTGGGGGTGGAGAGACTGAGTGCCTGCCTGGCCTCCCACATACACACTGCTCACCCATGAAGCTACTTCAGAAACGGGCACTTTGAACTTTGGGGACTGCATACATCTATCTTACCGTTTGCTTCCTTCAGCTCCTTTCTGAATTAACTTCTTATAAGCACAAACATTTTCCGCAAGAACAAAGCCCAACTGATTATTTGTGAACGCTGGGGCCATACACCATTACACCCTCTCCACCGACGTAGAACATGTTTTACATTGTGAACATATGCTGGCTAAACGAAACAGCAGATGTTACATTAGACTAAGATGTTTTTAAAGAATGAGCAATAAAGCTGGGTGTGGTGGCACGGGCTTTATCCCCAGTACTGCCGGCAGAGGCAGGCAGATCTTCGTGAGACGGAGGCCTTCTTGGTCTACATAGCGAGTTCCAGGCCAGCTGGGACTACCAGGGGAGACCCTAAATTGTTTCCAAAAGGTCTAAATGATTTCTATATGCTTTAAGTTTTTAGTCTAAAGGAGCATTTATAGTGATTCTTTAGTTGTAATGAATAATAACACAATATGATTTTCAAGCAACTTGACTTTTTTTTCTGGTGTTGGGGATCAAACCTAAGGCCTTATGCATGCCAGGCAAGCACTCAGCTACTCAGTCTAATCTCAGCCCTACATAGGTACTCTTGTTTAAACAGTAAGCAAGGACTAAAAATAATGGAAATCTGTAGTGTTCATTTCTGCTATGCAAGTCAAAGCCCAAACATCCGGATTTCCTTAAGAAATCTGCACAGGCACATTACCTACACAGTATATGGTACCAAATTCCCAGTGAAAAGAAGGCCCATGCATCACTTGTAAGCTATCAGAATTGCAGATTCTCAAGTACAGTCTCCTTGCTTTCAGTTATGAACACAGTGTAATACATGTGATGTTCTGCCTCACTATCCCTGGAGAGAGATCACCACCAGACTTTGGTTGAACCTAAACACCTAGAAAGATCTAGGGTCTAAGCTAATCCCTGGGCTCTTCCAGGAGTCTACTCATTGCAGAAGTTCTTAGACAACCTAAACTACATGGCATCTCACTGTCTCACACCTATGAAAGAAAGGAAAAGTCCTTTTTAAATTTACATGTGCATCACAGCATCTGTGTAGGGAAAGTTCTCTTTTAAATGTATCCTTTTCCTCACCCAGTAGTAATCGGCTGCCAATAAGTCTTTGTCTAAATTTCTGCCCATTTCCATCTGGGGACACTAACTTGTCTTGACAGGCTTTAATATAAATGACAGAATACACAAAATCCAGTGGGGGAGGGGCTATGGGAGAGCACCAGTGGGGGAGGGGCTATGGGAGAGCACCAGTGGGGGAGGGGCTATGGGGGAGCACCAGTGGGGGAGGGGCTATGGGGGAGCACCAGTGGGGGAGGGGCTATGGGGGAGCACCAGTGGGGGTTCTTCTGTATGAAATATACAAAAATTCAATTAAAATTTACCAAGAACAAATGTATCCTGGATACGGCTTTTACCATGTTAGCATGGAGAATCAGGAGACCAGAGCCGCTTGACTTATGGTGTAAATAAATAAATCTGGTTCCTTGTGCTTCCAAGTAAGGAAGCCACAAGAAACCCAGAGGTTTTGGTGAACATTCACTGATAAACCCTATTTCTACAACAATTCTACAGGTTAGAATAAGGCATAAAGGTAAGGCCTCACAGAAGATGGAAAAGATCTGGAAAGATGTTTCATTCTCTGTAACCTCTAATTTCTCCTTATTCAGAAAATAATACTAGGTGTAACACATTTTTAATCAGTGGCTGACTGAAATTATGGCTACAGAATGCCAAATGCACTAATTTTAGGTATTACAAATAAATTCTTTAAAATAGTGTCTTCGTTGTTTCCCTTTATCTTTAAATCATGAATTCACAGGAGCTGTGGCTGCCTGCACTGGGCCATCCCAAGACTGAGCTTGTTAAAAACGAGGCACGGATGGAAAGGGCTACAGAGCCCTCTCCATGGGAAACTACTGGCTCCTGACAGACACTAGGGGGAGGAAGTCACTGTCCTCAGCTGTGCACTGGGGAATCCACCACTGGAATGGACAGTTCCACACCCATCTTCTCATGGGCAACCTGGTTAAACTCAGTGGATCACAAAACAGGAAGACATGAATGTGGAAAAGGAATTGGGGTGGGGAGGGATTGGCATGGTGAGGCTGACAGAGAAGGTGAGGGTAATGTAATTAGAATGTATTATAAACATGTATGAAACTGTCAAAGAATAAATGCACTTTTAAAAAGACATGTCTTTTAATGCCCTGAGACCTGTTATTCTCATGAAAAAAAGCTTGGGTCAGACTTAACCTAGAACACAAATCAGGAACATGACTTACTCCACTTTGCTGCAATATTTCCACCTTTCGTGATATGCCACTCAAACACAGCATTTACTTTCTTTACCACCTCATGCCCAACACCCTTAAGGCGGCGACCTAGTTCCCCAAACACAAGAGTACTCTGAAGCTCTCCAACCTGAAAAAAAGAGAAAAATTTACTTTAAAATTTCTATAAAATTACTTATAAAGAAATTATTACTAATACATGTAATAAAAGTTATTTTTATCTGTACATAAATAACAAGGCTAAACTATTTTCTTTATGCTAGGCTTATTATTCATACTTTACTTATAATAATGTCATCCTAAACTAGTTCATCCTCCTAAGATAAGTTAACATTTTGGACATAGAATATGTGTGTTTAAAGTCTTAACATGTTAGTAAAAACAAATATTTTAATAATGTAAGTTACTGCTTTTATATCTGCAATCAAATCTTTAATCAAGAAAAAGTACAGGCTATTTAAATTTTTCACCTATTTTTCTCCAAATACTTTTTAAGATTTCTCATGAAAAACGGAGTTGTGGGGCTGGAGAGATCACTCAACAGTTAAGAGCACTGCTCTTGCAGAGGACCGAGGTTCAGCACCCACATGGCAGCTAACAACCATTTGTAACTCCAGTTCTACTGGATCCCCCCTTTTGGCTTCTGCAGGCACTGCATGCACAGGTGTGCTTGCAGACATACAGGCAAAACATTCATACACATAAAATAAAAATAAGTCAAAAAAATTTTAAACTGAGTTACTCTAAAACAGACAACTATTTCCTCTTAAAAAAGTATTCTAATGTGCTTTAAAGAAAAAAATTTTAATTCTGCAAAGAAGTTTTTAAAAATTCTAAGCTATCAAAAATTTTTTTAAAATTTCCATCAGTTGAATTCGTGCTGTTCCTTTAAGAATTGAGTCTCCAATGAGCCTTTAAAGAAAATAAAGACAGAACATGAAGGGGGCAGGTGGAGGTGGGAGAAAGGTCTGAAAATGATCAAAATACATTGTATGAATTTTTCAAAGACTAAAAATATTTTTTAACAATTTTTAAAATTAAAATAAGAAACACAAGTCTTTTCATGGCTAGTAGAAAAAGTAGGGAGAGCACTCTGAACGTGACAGTGACTGGCAGACAGAATAGGGCCTGGGGTCCCAGTCTCCCAGCCTACCTCAGAGAGTGTCTCAGCTGAAGTGGCAGCTGTGGGCACAAGATCCACATACGCATTGGAAATGACAATGTTTCCAGTTTCTTGGACCTGAAAAGAAAGAGCAGAAGTGGTCGTGGAGAAGAAAGAGTTCACTCTGATCTTTCATATTTCATTTAAAGGACATTCATGTTTTTATTTGGAATGAAAAAAATAATAAAAGCCAAATAAAACAAAAGATCAATAAAGTAAATGATAAAATGAACAGACATGAAGGCTTTTGGATTTAGTACAACTGTTATTAACCCTGGCTATAGAATCAACTGAAGCCCTTTAAAGAAAGAAAAAGCTATCAGGTTACATCTTCCAAAACACTGATCCAGGATAGTGGTGCCTGGGTACTACTATTTGGGAGATTTCCTTTCCCAAACATAAACATGCTTAGTGAGGGGCCAAAGAGAGAGAGAGAGAGAGAGAGAGAGAGAGAGAGAAAGAGAGAGAGAGCAGCCAACAGTCATAAATAATAAAATACAGGGCACAACACTGATATAGGGAAGAACTCAAGAGTAACTTTGTTCTGTTAATATAGAATAAAATGGGCAAGAATAGATACTTATTTTATAAAGTAAAATATTTCTATGACTTATTTCAAATCAGAAGTATGCATACAAAGTGAATATCTACATAGCTTTTTGTTGTAGCTGTCATTAAAAATATTCCTAATCCTTTGTTTCAAATTATTCTAGTGACTATTCCTTCATAAAAACAATTATTGCAAGCCAGGCTTGTCATCTGAGCACTTACGAGGCCAAAGCAAGGGAGCTACAAGTTGAAGGCCAACACAGACTAAGACAGCAAGTTTCAGATCCCACTGGGCTAAGAGTGAGATGTCTCAAAAGAAAAAATTACAGTATTGCCAGAGTCAGTTTCCAGAAGTTAAGCAAGCACTTATTAAGACCCTGACTTTTGACTGATGAAGATCATTCTCCCCTGACTATTTGACTTCACATGATGAGAGGGAAAAATACCTTTCAAACAATTTGTTCATCTTTTTTTTACTTATATACAGTAGAAAACATAGCAAGATACAATTAATGAATAAAATACACTTTAGCAAATTAATTTTTTACGAGTACATAAGCATATAGTTTTAAAACATCTGTTTAAAGTATTTCTTAAAATGTAACAGAAAGTTGAATAAGGAAGGAAGGAGTCAAGGTAGGAGTCTCCTGTGTGTCTCTGATTGCTGAGGGAGATAGCAAACACACTGAAAGTTGAAGAAAGCGTGTTTAGAATTATTGAAAATGTAAAAAATGCATTCTATTGAGGCATTATTTCTCATTTCCTTAAACTCAGAGAAACTATTCGTGTACTGTCATTGCTAGAATTGGATGAAAATAGAAACCTATTCCATAGTCATACAGTGTCATGGCCCACAACACTTTCAGAGTTCATAATCTTTTTGTTTCTTCCTTGTTTCCTGGTTCTGGGAATAAACCTAGGTCCATAATACGTACATAATAGGTAAGTGCTCTGTTACTGAGCTACAAAGTCCTACTAGGTCAGCGTAGGCTACAGAATGAGACCCTGTTTAAAAAAAAAAAAAAAAAAAAAAAAAAACAAAAAAAAAAAAAACAAGAGAAACTTCCTTTAAGTTAAGGCAGAACCGAAGCCTTTAATACAGGAGGAACCTGCAAAATAAAAGATGCACAAAGCAAGAAAACGATGCTGTAAACAGCTGGAAGGAATTAATACTAAAGCAGAATTTTGCCTCGTTATCAGTTTATTAAAAAAAAAAACAATCTAGCAGAAAGAGGCCCTGGGATCTGAGCTTGGCTAGGTTTATATGCCTACTCAACGACTTGCAATGTGGCTGTCAGTGTGTTATTTTTGACATCAAATTTTCCTTCGGAATCTAGATTCTCTTTTATTTCAATGCAGAGTTGCTATGCATATTATAGACAACAGTGTTTATAGTGCCAATAAATAAAAGTGATTGCTATTATTGCTAGAGTTATTAATGCTCTATGTAACACAGAAGGACCCGACAGAAAATTATAAGCTGGTTTGCTATGGCAACAAAAGTTGTTTTCAAACTGTTAATAGTGAAACAATGATTCAATACTCTTTAACGCTATACCGGAACATCATCAAGTCTCCCAAGATTACTTAAACTGACAGGGACATATACCTTTAATGCCCATCAATTATTATTAATTAGGCTCAGGCTCTATAATACAAGATATTAATTAATATAAACGATTTTTGTGTGATCAAAATACACATGATTTCTTCCTAGGAACAAACTATAAAGGATGTAATTTCATTGTTCTCTTGAACATTTACTAGGTTCATCTTTAACTCAGCAAAATTAGTTTGGAATGCCTACATAAATTGTTACGCTATGTAAATTGCTGTTCTAATTCTTTTTTGAACCAGGTTATAAGACCTTTCATTAATGAGTTAGGTAAAAAATTTAAATATACATAAGGGATCTTTTACTGAAAAGTTAGCATTAACAACAACAAAACACCCCAAGTTTCTCTCTCATCTAGCTCTACTCTAACCACAAAAATGCCAACAGAGAAGAGAACTGTAGTGTACGGTGAGACGGGCAATAAAGCAAATCTTCCAACTGTGAATCATACCTTGGTCTGAAAATGAATTCTGTTTCCTTCCTTCCACATCTCAGTTTCTAGAGTTTGTCCTGGATACACTGGTTTGGCAAAACGAGCCTTTTAAAACAAGAATTTAGGGTTAAAATGCTTTAAAATGAAATTCCTGTACTTGGACAGGAAATTTTTGAGAGGTCAGCATAAAAGAAAGTAGAGATTTAAATATTAAGATTCAAAAAAGATTTAAAAAATAAGAAAAAATAGTAGAAAAGAGGTTCAGAGAGAACTGCACACACATGCCTAAGCTGGTCATTTGTCTTTCAAAACACAGAATCAGGGCTAGGCTCAGTGGTAGAGTATCTGAATAGCATGTGCGAGGCCCTCCATCTAATTCCCAGCACTGCACATGAGGGAGAGAAAAGAAGGGGGGGGGGGGGGAAGGAAGGAGGGAGGGAGGGGGAGGGAGGGGTGTACTTACATACATGCAGACATAAATCATACACATAAAATAAAAATAAACAAGTAAAAAAAATTTAAGGAAACAAAATATTTTTAAATTATGTAATAGTAATTTATGTAATACCTTAATTGCCTTGAATCTTGACACATCATTATCTGCAAACTGTTGTAAAACATGCCTTGCAGAAAATCCAAAGGTACATAATCCATGTAATATGGGCTTATCAAAACCTAGGAGAATTCAGATAGATACAGGCACTTTTCATCTACAAAAACAGAGTATACATTTAGTATATAAAAATCATGTCTTTACACTAAAATAATATAAATGATACCATCTATGAAGAAACATAAAATATACTTTGTAGATAGTGCTTCTTAGGAGAAATTAAGATATAAACAAAAAGATTTCTTTTTTTAAAAGGGAGCAGGGAATGAATGTAAGAGATCTGGGAACACAAAGAATTTTATGGTTTAGTTTTGTTTGTGAGAATGAACTCATTCACACGGAGTTATCTCAATGTCCATGTGCCTAAATAATCCCTCTCTAACTTTCCAAGCTCCTGCTCTCTCCTCTAATGACCTAGCTCTTCATGATAACCCAACATCCTTCCCCACAGTCTTAGCCTAGACCCTAGAGTTGGTCTGAATTTCAAGATACTAGACACCATTTTCTAAATACTTCCTACTTTTCCATATCCTCTTCATAAATATAATGAGAACTGTCTTTAAAATGGTATTCAAATTACAAATCATAAGTAGTAGTCTTTAAGTACATTATTTAGGTAACTGAGATAATACTTTCCACAGGTACATGCTATTTACAACTCACCAGCAAGGCTAGCAAAGTTAGGGTCAATATGTAAAGGATTCCAGTCTCCACTGAGGCGGTACAAAGCAGCCTGTGGAGAAAAATTATCACTAGTACTCAGTGTTTTCTGATATGGCATTAAATGCAAATTATAAAACAAGGGCTAGCTATTACATAAAATGCATAATGTACTTAATTCTGACTCTGATTTCTTTAAAAACAAGAATAAGATATATGTAAATAAAAAAATTTTAAGAAAGTATTACTGAAATCAACAGAGTAGGGGATACAATAGTAAGAACAGAAGCCAAGAACTGCATATCATTGTCCAAGGGGAAATTCACAAAAAGGAATCTACTAATTTTCTTCTCATTAAAACACAACAAAGATAAGGTAAAGGTTTATAGTCTCTTCTACCCAAGCAAAATTTGTACTAATTTTCTTAATGGTTTTTTTCATTTGAAGTTTATAACATAATACTAGTGAGATAGATGTCAAAGACTGCCTACAAACTTTTATCTTTCTGATACACAAATCCTAAATATCAGCTCACCATGCAAGAAAAGAGACCAAAACCTTGTCAGCATGATTCAATTTATTCACAGCCCAGATTTTCACAGGAATAACTGAGTTAGGTAAGGAAGGGCTAGCAGAAAGGAAATAACCAGGGAAGTCCTCAGATTTCCAGCCATCTTCAAACAAGGGAGTACTGTTCAGAACTGAAGGGAAGGAATTCACAAGCAGCTAGGTATTTAATGCATCTTTATAATAACTTGGAATTGTACTTATAACAGTACTCAGAGCTAGGTCAGCCTCAAGACTTTCCCTTTATCAAGTCCTATTTAGAGAAAACTTTTCATTTTTAACGGTTCAATATTCTTTCCTGGACCTATAGTCTTCTAAATATAAGTAAATCAATAATTACTGAAACTGGTTACTTACAAAATTCTGTATGTTTGAAGTTTAAATGGTTGTTTTTAAAAGCAGTGTTTGCAAACAGTAAACACTAGGCAAATGTGCATTATCATGTACAGTGAAGAAAAGACACACTGCAGAGCCTCATAGTTAAGCTGTCAGACGAAGCTAGGTAACCGGCTTTGACACCAGGGGACTGGGGTTGGCAACCAGTTCCATCACTACTAAGTTTCTTCACCATTTAAGAAAAATAAGAAGGTAACATGACTTACTTTCAGAGAGCAGCTGGAAAAATTAAGTCAGATAAAACTTATAGGGTATTACCTCAATAAAAGTTGGCTATTATCTACATCTTTTAGAAGGCTTTGGCAACAACGTAAAGCTTTTAGGCTAGTACTGGTAGCTTATCTCAATGACACTCCTGTAAGCAAAATCGAAATTCTCTGCTACAAAGTCATGTTAGCTAATACCAGCAGTTTCATATTGCATCAATGATGTGCCTGTAGGTGGTAAAGTTAGCCACCAAAACAAAACATTTGTCATGATAAATAACAAGTCAATTTGCTGATGTCTTAGTACTTTCAACCATTACACAAAACAGGGATTCCCTGCTTAGAGATGAGAGAGAGAGAGAGAGAGAGAGAGAGAGAGAGAGAGAGAGAGAGAGAGAGAGAAATATTTTCTACATATTTTTGAAGGACTCATTTATCTCAAAGAAAACTCAAGCTTTCTCTCATTTCCTTTCTGCACACTTGTGAAAGTGACTATAAGTAACCACCAAACAGAAAAGAAACACAACAATAAATTGTTTTGCTTGTATATTAAAAATCTTCTGTATATGAGGAAAACATAATTTCAGTTTTAAAATTTGTCATTAAGTTAAATGATAAATAAAAAGCCTTTCAAACTAGGGCTTCCTCAGTCTTCCCTTTGAAAAAGTACACACGTCAACAAGCAGAACAAATAAAACCACAACTAAAACACAAAGAGCACCAAAATGTCAAAGCTGAGTAACTTGTAAAGTGGGCTGATTTCCAGCAGTGCTGTGTCCTGTTCATTCTAATAGGCTGTGTGAGAGCAGAGGGGCCGGCGGTACAGAAGTGTATGGAGAAGAGAGGAGGAAACAGGAAAATCACTCACAGATAGAAGTCTACATCATAGTAAAGCACTGAAAAGAACCCTGGCTCACACAGAACTAGAGTGCACAGGGCTACAAACGGGAGCCATAGAAAGTCATGCCTTTAGGAGATGAGGATAAAACAAAAATACTCCCTCACGAGATGGCTGGTAAATGAAAATGTATTTCAGGGGCACATGAGGCCCTGAAATATAAAGAGAACTAAAAAAACCTTTTAAAAATAAAACATTTCCCTACAGTACCCAACTCCTAAAAGTCACTTATTAAAGGAGCTGCAAACAGCACTTTGCTATTGGGAAAGAACAGGGCAACTTCAAATGAGCAGTCGTGGAAGCAGGATCGGCAGTCTTATTTACGGAAGGCACAGAGGTAAGGGGACCTTTTAGTTTTGAAGGATTCTAATTTTCAACATTGTTCTCAACTGTTATACTTCTCTTTCTTCAAGTACTCCAGTATGCTGGATCTTGGAAGTCTTTTTCCCAACTACTTTCTGTGTCTTTTCAGTTCCCAGTCTCTTTTTCATTTTGTCTTTCAGAGGTATTTTTCCTCCTCGTTTTCTTTTTTTTTAAAAAAAAAAACAAAACTTATTATTTTTAACTTTTGTGTATGAATGTGTTGCCTACATGTATGTAAATGCATGTCATGTAATGCCTGCAGAGGTCAAAAGAGGGCATCAGATCCCCTGGAACTGGAATTACAGACGGTTGTTAGGAGCCATGTGAGTGCTGGGAACCGAAACCAGCAGCCAGGGCTCTTAACTGCTGAGTCATCTCTCCCAACCCTTATTTTCTCTTTAACTACTATCTCATTTTAAACGTTTTAACTGCTTTCTTTCTCCATCACATGTTTCCTTAACAGGAGGCTTATCCCTCTCCCACTTCTAAGGTTTTCATCTGGGGATGCATTACTTTTTTTTTTCAGAGCATCAACATTGTGTATTATTTCTTCTCTTCCACTCTTTATCACCAGCTCAGGTTTGCAGCTGGCTACTTCAATCATTTTGTCAGCACTCCTCAGTCACTTCTTGTTAGATGAAGCTCTTCCTTCATGTGAGAGATTCTTGCAGAAGGACAGTTTGGATGGATATAAACTTTTATTTCATAAAAATGGTGCCCCATTTCTGCCCTGCTTTGAGAAATGTTTTTGAGGAATCTGATGCCAATCTAATTATCTTCTTCTGTAAGTTCCTTGATCTTTGTCTTTCAAGCATTCAAAATTATCTTCTTTACCTTTAGAGTCTAAAGGTTTTACCAGGATATGCCTCAATGTTGCTTACTGAAAAGTAGCATTTTAAGGTGATGATACATGTGAGCCAGCTAGACCTACCAAGTCCCATGACCTTTTCACAGCTCACTGCTCTATCACGGGATGTCCTAAATCTGCATGTGTTCCCAACCTGTTTCCAACCTTTCAGTTCAGCATAGCAGTGATTTTAATAAAGAACTGTATTTTAATGGAAAGTAGAACCAATCTGACAAAGATTACTCAATAATGATAACAAAACTCCTAACAGTATAAAAAGCATGAGAAATGTATCTGGGGAAACTACAGTTGTTTTCTCTCATTTTCTTCAAATACAAAACCTGACATCTGACAGCTATTTATTATTTGGTCTTTCTACATCACCACTGGGATTTTTTTTAATCCATCATGAAAAACTTGCTTTACTTGTTCTGACAAGCCCAGCTAAAGATGAAGACTTTCTCCTTTGGCATTTACATTTGAGAAGCAGTATTAGTAGAGCCAAAACTACAGCTGCCAGTTTGCTTACTGACCAAAAAGTAATTAGTATATAAAAAACTAGCACAAAGTTTATGCTTTAATGGCACAATTTTCCCTTATTACTATGTTTTCTTAAAGAGCTGCTCAGTCGTCTTCCATTTCTCTCCAATGGGAATTGAATCCACACTTTTTACACATGTTTTACTCTTCCAAACCTCTTCCCTGACAAACTGCAAGTCCTACACTTCTAAGGGGAGAACACTCATACACCATATTTCAGCAAGGGTGAGTCATTACTTGCAAACCTTTCTGCATATCACTCCATAATGAGTGTCGCTTTTCTGAGTGCCTATAGCATTTACTCTACAAATCAAAGCCTTATATTCAATTTCTCACTGCATGGGATAAGGTGCCTTAGATACTGCACTTTCAGCTATATAAAAGTATGGGGTATCCAAATTATAATGGGGCAACAGCATCCACCAGGTACATCATCACCATTCAAAGTCACAATCAGTCTTACCTGATTAAGGGATGTGGCGTCTCTCAGCACAGCATCAGGAGGTCGTTGAGGTATGACTACAGCTTCCTGAAGGCAAAAGACACACGTTCAATTTCAATATGAAGTATTGTAATTCTCTGTAACAAGAACTGACATTTGATAAGCACCCATGAACATGCCTTACCTTGACTTTTTCTGATGTCCGTTTTCCACCAAAGCCCCCAGAGCCAACAACAAAGACAGAGAACTGATTATAGCATATAAGGTCCTTCCCAGAATAAGAATAGACTATAAAATAAACAAAGGGGAAGGGAATTGTTATCAAAAGATATGCTAATGAAAATAGGCTTAGCAATTCCTTTAAAGGTTTCAGAAATAAAAATCAGTTAGTGAAAGGGTATAAAATGTACAAATGTCCATGTCTAGGTTACAAGGCACTTGCTGAGTGCACTCATCACCAGGCTCTGGATGGCAGAAAGAGCATCACAACCCTTTTACTCCGAAATAGCAGATTTTTAAACCTTCGCAACGACCACACCTATATTTCCTTTTTTTTTTTTTCACCATAAACATTTCAAACAATTCCACTGAAAAATGCAAGCTGCCACACTCACACCTTGATGTATTCTGTCAGCAGTCAAGAAGAGCATGGAATGTAAGAGAAAGGGGGAACAGGAAGAAAGGGGTCAACCCAGGACACAAAACCTGGCTGTGCTGCCACTTCCTATCCCCAAAAGAAGATGAGTGCCAGATCTACGGCACTGCGTAAATGTTCGTGTTCATCTCTAAGTCCGTACATGAATGAGTGACCAAGTTAGCAAAATGTGCAGGAATGAGCGGCTGCCCTCAATCACAAGTGTTTCAGGATGCTTTATAGCTAGTTCCAAAACATGGAATATGATTTTTTGAATTGCATACTAAAGAAAAAATCTAATTATAAGGAAAAGAAAGTGTATTCATAGGAACTTACGTTTAAAATGAGACTCTTATCATTATCACAGAATACACTGTGACTCATTACCAAGCTGAAGCTGAAGAAATGGACTAGCTCAAAACAGAATAGCAAAAACTTAAAGCAAGTTACTCCAAGACTTCTGTGTTATGTCAGTTTGGATACAATGAGGAGAAAACTAAAAGAAAACCAGAAGAATTCTTGCCAAATGTCAGCCAACATCTGGAGACAAACATGAACTTAAAAACAGAAAAAAATAAAGGAGGAAGGAGGAAGAAAGAGCTGACAAGCCTGATACTGAAGACTACCAAAGCTACGTCCACATGTTAGCAATGAAAAATCAAGGCAAATTTCAGAACACAGTAGACTAACCCCAGCTTACAAAGTACAATTTCAATATGTGTGTTGCTGAAAAGTCAACCCAAAACCTTGTTCATTCTATACAAATGAACAACAATCTTAGCCCTTGTGCTTCTGAGACAAGGTCTCACTATTTAGCTCAAGTTAGCACTGACTCAGTGATCTTCCTGCGTCAGCTAACGGAGTTCTGGGATGATCACCATATGCATCCAATTCATGCTTTCATTGCATTTTTTGCCTAAGATATTTCAACATATGATGGATTCATCAGGATGCAAGCCTGATAAGGAGCTCATGTATAATCTCCTATATATTGTTGGTTTGGTTGGGTTGGGTTGGGATGGGTTTGGGTATGGATGTGGTTGTGGTGTTTTGGTGGTGTTTGGGGAAGGGGTTGGGTTTGGGTTCCGGTTTGGCTTTCATTTTGGTTTGGTTTTTTAAGATAGGGTTACCCTGTAGCCACAGTTATCCTAGAACTTGTTATGTAGATCAGGTTGGGCTCAGTCTCACAGAGATCCACCTGCCTGTGCTCCCAAGTGCTGGGATTAAAGGCATGTACCACTAGGCCCAGCAAATATTTTTTTTTTCTTCTTAAAAGTGAATTTTAAACATGATGTCCTTAGCTTATGTTTAATTGCTAGTGCTTGAATGCTTATTAATTCAATACTTACTAAACCACTGTAAGCTTTTTTGTTGTTTTTTGTTTTGTTGTGGTTTTCGAAATGGGGTAACCCTGTGGGTCAAGCTGGCCTGGAACTCACAATGTAACCAGGCTGGCCTCAACCTCACAGAGATCCACCTGCCTCTGCCTCCTGAGTGCTGGGATAGAAGGTATGCACCACCATCCACCAGCACCGTAAGCTTTTTGTCCTATATTATGTTGTCTAAAACACATTATGAGCTCAAAGACTTAAACGTACAGTCTAGAAATCTAACTACTATCTAGAATAATCAAGTTTCAAATAGCTAACACAAAAAGAATACCAATAATAGAGCCCAACTGCATCAGTTCAGAGCTACGTAACATACCTTCCATCAAAAACCCTGCTCCAGTAACCATAACTCCTTCCATGATTTATAACAAGCCTCCCTTCTCAGTTCTGTGCATTGGTTATGCTGTGTAAATCCAGTGAAACTCTGCAGATTCCCTAGCCCTAGCTCCAAGCAACCTTTCCCCTCCATTATTTTTCTTAAAGAGTCTATAGTAATTATAAATGCTTACCTTGCCTGCTTGCATATCGAAAAATGAATAAAAACTTCTGAATCACATACAACTTTGATGTATGCTACATACAAATCTAATGATACTGTTATAAAAACTGAAAATGAGTTACCATCCACAATAATCACTATGCCGGATCCTTTATCCAAAATATCAGCAACAACTGCTTCACATTTTAGTTCTCCTAAAATGAGAAGTAAATAAATAATTACATTAAGACACAAAAGAATTTAGCATGGTTTCCACTTGTTTCAAGAAAACTAAAACATTATGGTTTGATATATTTTTGTTGAACTTACTACAAAACTTTTTTTCAATTAATAATCCAGAATACTTGAATCTCTAAATTTGAAACAACAATGTTTCTGATATATTAAATTTTTTTAATAACTAGTTCAGGGGCTGGAGATAGCTCAGCAGTTAAGAGCACTGGCTGCTCTTGCAGAAAACCTGAGCTCAGTTCCATATGGTGGCTAACAACTGTCTATAACTCCCTCCTCTGAACTCCACATGCATTGCACCCATTTACAAATAGGCAGGCAAAACACTCACATACATAAAATAAAAATAAAAGTATCAAAAAATAACCATCGACATCTTTCCTAATGTCGGTGGTGCCGCCTGCAAGGTCACCCAAAGGCTGATGACCACCTTTGGGTCATCACCGTTTACCTCGTTCCTTCTCAACTCTCTTTGGTTTCACCAAGACATGTTCGGATTACTTTTTTCTTTCCTGACACAGTGGGTCACAAAACAAAAGCAAAAACAAAAAACAAACAAAAGAGAGCGGGAAGGAGACTTTAGTTAGGAGGATGGGGCTTGGTGGCAGGTAGGAGAGGGACGGAGCAGGGGCAAACGTGGCCAGAATGTATTATACCAAATTGTCGAAAATAAATTAACTTTTTAAGCCCTGCTTTTCTTTTTGTTCTCTGTAAGACTGAATGGGATTAAACACCCAATTGCCAAATCACACATCTAAGCATCAGAAAGCAAAAGCATGTTACTATTTAAATGTACAGAGACAAGCAGAAGTTGGGTCACAGGAAAAACCTTTAACTTAATCCCAAAATCTGTGGATGGCCACTTCGTGTTTTTACAGGGAAATAGCAAACACATGCGCCTCTCAGAAACAGCACTGTGGCTGTCACAAGGCGAAGGCTCTGAGCAGAACAGAAAGGAGGCAGAGGATACTGAGAGGGGATGGGAGAACAAAACTAGAGAGAAGAGGAAGTGGAGGGAGACAGAAACAGCTTTCCAGACGCACTGAAGACAAAACCAAGTAACCTGTAAGTATCTCCAACGGAAGACGGTGAGAAGCAAAGCACTGCAAAGGCCCGGCAACACGATGCTTCCCCAAACCCAATCTGCCTGTGTAACTGCTTAAAGTCCTTCAGTACCTACTGCTGTCCTTCAGAACATTCCTCACACTTTCTACCTGACTCTCAAGGCCTCTGAAGACCCTTCATAACTCTTTGTTCTCAAATCCTGCTACACTCCCCAACACGCCCTTGAGGAAGGTAAAACTGTTTTCAGTTTTCCTCACAGTCAGTGCTTTTCCCACTTCGACTCTTTGCACATAGTGTTTCTCTGCCTGAAACATTTTCCAATTTCATCTTTACGTGGTTAAATATTAATTCAACCTTCAGGTCTCATTTCTACCCAGAAACTTCTCCCAGCCTAAAGCTCCATTCCAGGAGAGAGGCTCCCTCTGTGACCTATGCACATCTATACTTCTCCCATTATAAAGCACTGCACAGTGTTCACCATTGCCCATCTAGACAGATTACAGTCAGTAAACAAGAGAGCTATAAACAAAGTCCTCTTCATGATATTGCCAACCCTTAGCAGAATGCCCAGCACATACTAGGTCCATAACAAATATTAAATAAGTGAATAATTCCTGACCATTGTTTTCTAAATGTGAAATGAGAACAACGCCTCTTTGTTCTACCATCTTTTGGGGGGGGGGGCGGTCTTCTTGAGATAAGCTCTCCCTGTCAGTCCCAGCTGACCTGAAACTTTCTATGTAGGCCTTGAACTCAGAGATCTGCCACCACACCCAGCTGTTTTGCCATCTTATTTGGCAATATACATTGGACAAAATCTTCACATCAAAACAAACATATAAAATTATAATGAAAGAATAAAATGATGGGGCCAGGGATGTAGCTCAGTTGGTAGACTGTCTAGCCTGGTATGCCTGAAGCCCTAGGTTCCAATCCTAGCACAGCATAAACTGGGTGTGGTGGCTCATGCTTGTCATCCCAGTATTCAGAGGGTAGAGACAGGAAGATCAGAAGGCCAAGGTCGTCATCTGCTAGAGTGCAAGTTTGAATCCAGCCTGGGCTACATGAGACCATATCTCAAAAAAAGAAAGCGGAAAGAAAGGAAGGAAGAGAGAAAGGAGAGAGGGAGGGAGGGAGGGGGGGAGGGGGGGGGGGAGGGAGAGAGGGAGGGAGGGAGGGAAGATTTGGTGAACAATCAATATATTATTGAGAAAAGAAAAAAACTGTTATTAGGTAGTTCGATTTTCTTCAAAACAAATAGGAAAAAATGACAAATTCTGTATCTTTAGCATTGCTTGCTTTATGAAAATCAGTATCAAGATAATCACAGAAATCACAATTGATACACAACCACTATGTCTAGAACACACATGTATAAAAATGTTCCTTTCAGGGCTGGAGCGAGGTCTCAGGGGTTAATAGCACTGACTGTTCTTGCAGAGGACCTGGGTTTGGTTCCCAGCACCCACAATCTGTAACTACAGCTCCAGGGTATCTGACACTGTCTTCTGACCACACTGCAGGACACAGGTGCACTTACACACGTGCTGGCAATACACGCACACACATAAATAAAAATAAATATTAAAATAAAAATGTTCCTTTTAGTTAATAGCACATACAGCAATATAATGAGCTGTATTATAACAAAATAACATGATTAAACTGTTAATGAAACAAAATTATTCAACACAGCTACTAGTCAACATCAGTCCATTCTGATGTCTTGCTGAGTTGTCTATGCCAGTTTAACACATGAAAATGGCTTGGAAGGTTAATAATGGGAAAATTAAAATACTGTATTATGCAATTAATTCATCATGAACTTACCTGATCGAGGGAGTGGTTTGTATAACTCCAGGTATTGCTCTCCATGAAGAACCTATGTTAAGACAAATAAATTTTATTGGCAAATGTTCCTGTTCCAGTTTCTGCCTGTGAGTACTGCTAATCACAGTGACACTTTACTATCCACGTAACTATCAGTCCTCCTCCTGTACTACCTCCTTAATCATGCAATTCAGAAATAATTAGTACACCACAATAAAGACAGATCTTTTGGAACAAAGATATATTTGTGTTCTTTCTTAGAATTTATGAATCCTTATTCATTAACACCTGATCACCAATGGAGACATTAAACTAGGCTCTATTCCCAATGCTTTTAATAGTGCCTAGAACATATCAGGCATACATACAAATATTCCATAAATATTTGCTCAATAAAAGTGAACCAATGAGCCAGTGCTGGTACCTTCAGGTCAAACACATAAAATAGAAAGGACTCAACTAAAACACAAAGATAAACCTTACAACTATATTAAAAGGAAAAAGCATCACTGATGTCAACATTCCTGTTTACTGTATTAAAAGAATAAAAACTAAATATGCTGTATAAGGAAACAACCACTTCTCCTCAACACAACAAATAAATACATGCAGGAAAACCTAAGCTTAACCTTCACTCCCAAATGACCACATTCCACTATAGTGGGACAGGAAAACTCCACTAGTCTTCTTCCAAATCCAGAAGGGAGAAACAGAGGGGAAGAAGGATAATGTAAAAACAAATGAAGGACTGTCTGCCCCTCTGTGAAATTCAAGGGAGGGAAAACTGAGAATCAAATTTCAAGGTGGCTATCAGTCTTGGTCACAGAAAGCAAATACCATTTTTTAAAGGGGTTTTAAAACATTTTGCACCTAAATTATCAAAAGAGAAGAAGAGTGTGCCACAATTAACATGGGAGAGTGACTAAAAGAGCAAAATGCCCAGCACAGACTTCTAGCCTTCCTTCCCATTTCATAAAATCCTCTAGTAAAATGGGTTCCCATCTATTTAGATGGTTTGGCCATTAGCAATGAGCTGATCAATCCAACTTGATAACAACCACAGAAATCTGCTCATAGCTCTGATTCAACGATTAGTACTGGGTTCAACCTATACTTCACTTAAAGAACTGAAGTATACCCTAACCCAAAAGTTTTCTTACAATTATATATTCCCACTTGAAATTCTTTCTTTTGGCTTGAAATTCTCAAATGTTATGTTCTAACACTCCTTGGATCTCATGGGTCACGCTTCTCGGTCTGTTTACAAGTTCTTCCACATCTCTTCAACCTCTAAACATTGTAGAGGGCTTAAACTCAGGCCTTTTCTTATTTAAACTCACAGATTAAGTGATTTTTTAACCTACTCCCAAACTTTTAAACATCACCTAAATGCTCAAAATCTAGGTTAGATCATTCCTCCAAACTCTAGGCACACACATAACTAACTGTCCCTTCTAAATCTCTACTTTAATATGTACCAGACCTCTCAAACTTGCCCAGATCAAACTCTTGAATATCCTTCCTAAAATTAAGGATGTGGGACTAGTAAAATGCTTGCTATGAAGGCATGAGGACCTGAGCATCCCCAGAGTCCACATAAAAAAGCCAAGTGTGATCACTGCTTGGGAGGTGGACACAGGTGGATCCCTTGGGCTTATTAGCCAATCAGCCTAGCCTAATCAGCAAGCTCCAGGCCAATGAGAGACTAACCATCTCAAAAAACAAGGTAGAAAGGTAGACTGCACCTGAGGAATGACACCTCTAGTTGACCACTGGCTCTATGTGTACCCACACACATATGCATCCACATTCACATACAACAAAAAAAAAGTGTGTGTGTGAAGCCAGGCATGACAGAGCATACGTGTAATCCCAGTACTCAAGAAAGAGGATTCCAGGTTCAAGGTCAGGCAGGATATATAGCAAAATTCTGTCTCAAAAAATGTGAGAAGAGAAATGGAGATATAATTATACACCTACATATAATAACATATATGTAACTACTATACATATTAAACATACAGTATATCAATAATTATATGTGTAGGGCTGGAGTGATGGCTCAGCAGTTAAAATTATTGGCTGCTCTTGCAGAAGACCTGGGTTCAGTTCCCAGAACCCACATGGAGGCTCACAATCATTTGTAACTCCAGTTCCAGAGATCTGACACCCTCTTCTGGCCTCTGCGGACATTGCACATGTGGGTGCACCTACATACATGCAAGTAAAATACATATACACACAAATTTATAAAGAAAAAATACAGTATGTGTGTACATGATTGTATTTACATGATTTCTATTGTCCAAAACAAACATCTTCTTCTTGCCTTCTCCTACCTTACCCATGAATACAGTCCTTCTGCTTCGACTACTGTAATAGACTCCTACTGTAAAAGATGCATACTCTTCTCCACACAGCAAGACTGAATGTGAGAGTGACCACATCTGGTTTGTGTCACTCCTCAGCATAAAGGGATCCAAACTGCCTCCTATGCTCATCAAGACTATTAGCTGAAATCCCTACCACTACCACAAAGCTCCTATTCCTCATAACCATGATTAGACCCTTACTCTACAGTCAGACTGACCTCTAGCTGTTCCAAAACAAGCCAAGTACGAACTTCCTCAGGACCTTTTTATATTTGTTTTCTCTGTCCTAAACATTTAATGTGCTCCTTCATCGCTATCGGGAGGTAAAGATATCATATCCGTCTTAAAGATAAGGAAACTGAAGCCTAAAGAATTACAAGTTACAATAACAAGTGAACAGTAGACACAGGATTAATTTTATCCCTGGGTTACAGGAATAGATATAAATATTTCTCTAGGATTTTTAAATCATTCTCTCTTCTTTTTTTCTTAAGAAGAAAAATCAATGACATGCTCAATCCTTACTCTTGAGTCAACCACTATAAACCATTTTAGTTTTAGTGACAGTTTTGTGTGTGTGTGTGTGTGTGTGTGTGTGTGTGTACACAATGCATACACATATTATATGAGACATTTATCAACAACATTTTTAAAAAAGGGGAAAAAAAGCCAAACAAAAGCTTCTTACTAGGCTTACCTTTGCAAAGTTGACTGAAAGCCCAGGAATCTCTGCTAATCCTCCATTCATCATTAATTTCTGAGCGATAATAACTCCAAAGGTGGGCAAGCAGGAGAAGTCAGCACTTCCTTCATAAACAAATTTCAAATCCTTTGGATTTTTGACTGAGGCGCCTACTCCAAGGGCATACATAATACTTTGCAGTTCCGTATAAGCAGAAGAAAATGAAGGAAGTTTATGGCCAATAGCTCCAGCCTAAAAGAAATCAGGAAAACTATTACCCTTCACCAAAAGCATTTGCTGACTGATTTTAAAGTAAAATCTCAATCATAAACTAACAATATTCTCAGGCTTAAAATTTGATTTCTAATTTTCTTTAGCACTGCAATACTCCTGAGTCACAAAACACCAGGATCTTATGTAATAAATTTATTTCTAATGCCACCTTTTTAAAAAAACATATATAAAGCAAAAGTAAACTGACAAATTTTACATGAATTAGTCTTATTAATGTTTCTAACAATGAGAAACATCTACTTACAACCATGTTAAAATTTTCCAAAATACAGTTTAACCAGTTTAATCAATGCTTTCCCTTAAAAGAACTGATCCAGAGGGGAAAACTGAAAAGATTAAAAAGAACCACTAAAATATATATCCTTTCCAAAATTTGCCCCTGAAGGAGGATCATCAATGATGGCCAAGAAAAGGAATGGCACTTGTCAAAATGCACTGAAGAAAAACAGACTACATTTTAATGTTCAGTTTATGTTCACTTATTCCATCAATACTTAGGGCACATTTCAAAAGTGTTTGTTGTTGCTTTTTTTTGATAAATGGCTTAGAAATCATTTTTGTTAAAAAAATGTTTTAGAATTGTTTAAATGTCAAAGTTCTGTTGATGACAAGCACTTTCAATATAAAGGCACATGAATTCTGTTTGACAGCAGAGAAAAGAAAGTACATCAGTCATCTTTGCGTCCCTACTTGGAGAGTGGACTGCACACGGAGGGTGGGCTGCACATGGATAGTGGACTGCACATAAAGGGTGGGCTGCACATGGAAGGTGGACTGCACATAGAGAACAGGCTGCACATGGAGGGTGGACTGCACATAGAGAACAGGCTGCACACAGAGAACAGGCTGCACAGAGAGAACAGGCTTCACAGAGAGAACAGGCTGCACAGAGAGAACAGGCTTCACAGAGAGAACAGGCTTCACAGAGAGAACAGGCTTCACAGAGAGCACAGGCTGCACATGGAGAACAGGCTGCACATGGAGAACAGGCTGCACAGAGAGAACAGGCTGCACAGAGAAAACAGGATGCACAGAGAGAACAGGCTGCACACGGAGGGTGGACTGCACACGGAGGGTGGACTGCACACCCGACATAAACACTAGACACCACTTCACCTAGGGCTTGTTCATCAGCAGTAGAGGTACACCTTTTTCCCTCTTCTACCCAGTATCTCACTGGGTTAATTTTCAAATAGCAAGGATGAGAGGGGGTGGACAGCTAACATCAATCGGACAACTAACTTCATTCATCATACCTTTAAGAGATATTATCAGGAATTACTTGCAGAAGTATCTCTCCAAAAATACAGAAAGGCTTTGAGCATCTGTAGCAATCAGAAAAGCCATGGGCAGAAGGTGGACAGGGCACCTTCCACGCTCCTA
This sequence comes from Eospalax fontanierii, assembly GCA_035773235.1. Taxonomy (NCBI): domain Eukaryota; kingdom Metazoa; phylum Chordata; class Mammalia; order Rodentia; family Spalacidae; genus Eospalax; species Eospalax fontanierii. The sequence continues at coordinate 12,600,640 of CM069527.1, forward strand.
CCACCACTCACAGACCAAGAACTTTGGAAAATGATACCCAATTGCCCTGATCTCCTTTCAAAAAAGTCCTCCATCATAAATAAAAGCATGGTACCATCCAGAGACATCTAAGAGAAGATCAAGGAAAAGTTGAAAAGAAAGAATAATATGATCTGGACAGCTCTGGAATTCACCCCAAGCCACATGCTCATGTGGTTCAAATGCCATGAATGCCCTATGTGTTAAAATTAGCTTTATCTAAAGTGAAACATAAATGCCACTGATTTCCTCCATTATGAGTGACAGAGAGCGCTTACATCAAATAGAAAGGCTAGAAAGAGGACAAGAGAAAGAAAAGGAGAGCACATCTCTATAAAGAAGCTTTAGGCATTTCCCCCACTTACAAATCTTGATGTGCCTGTAGATGCGGCATGACTGGTATGATTTGGCGAAATTCCTTCTGAATTTACTTTATGTAAAACTTCAATCATAAGATGCATTGATTCTATAATTTAAAAAATAAGAAAAATAGAGCTTTATTTTAAAATGTGACTAGGAAAACTACAATATGGTAGGAACAGCTCCTACAAACTGTCCCACCGCTCACTCCCCAGAGGATGGCCCCACACCAAGAATGTACAGGCAGCGCAAACTGCACTGAGTAGGCTACTATAAAAAAAGAGAATACAAAGTTAGGAAGGGTGAGGGTGAGAGGGTGGAAGGTGGATCTGGGAGAATTAGGGGAAAGAGCAGGGGCGTAAATACGATCAAAATACACTGTCTGCATGTGTGAAATTGTCAAAGAATAAAAACTACTTTTTAAAAGGATTCCACATAGGCTGAGTTGTAACTCGGTGGTAGAGTTCCTGCCTAGCATGCCCAAAACCCTGTGTTCCACCCCCAGCACCACAAAAAATAAATGCAAGTAAAATACTCTCTGCCTCAAAGGAATTTAATACACAGTTCATAAACCAGACATTCACAAAACAAGAGCAGGAAAGACCCCAACATTACCATTAAATGTTCAAATGGCAGGAGTTTCAGTTAACAAAAAGATCAATACAGCCCAGAATATCTGAGAATGTTTTAATGAACACATGGAGCCCGAATTTTCTTTAAAAGTATTAAAATTGTGCAAAGGTGAAAAGGAGGAGGAGGTGGTGGGACAGAAAAGTAGAGAAACAACAGCAAAAGTGCTAAATCAAAGGCACAGTTATTACCAGACAAAAAAAAAAGTAAGCCTAAGTAAAATAGACTTAAATATACACTTTTAGGAAAATAGAGAAAATTGGGTCAGATTAAGAGAATATGGCTTGGGACTGGATGGCTCAGAGGTTAAGGGCACACGGTGCTCTTACAGAGGACCAGAGTTTGGGTCCCAACACCACAGTAGGCAGTCCACAACCCCCAGTAACCCCAGCCTAAGGGAATCTGATACCCTCTTCTAGACTCTGTGGGTCCTTATACTCACATGTACAGACACACACACACACACACACGCACACACACACACACACACACACACACGCACACACACGCACACAGAGATATACGTGATTAAAAATAAAATAATCCTTTAAAAAAAGACAGTGCTGGAGAGAGGGCTCAGTGGTTAAAAGCACTGACTGCGCTACCAAAGGGCCCAGGTTTGGTTCCCAGAAGCCACATGGAGATTAATAACCATTCATAACTCCATTTCCAGGGATCTGATGCCCTCTTCTGGCTTCCATGGGCATTGCATACCTGGGTGCACTTGATGCCCATATACACAAAATATAAATAAATAAATAAATAAATAAATAAATAAATAAATAAATACCATATGGCTAGAAAATGGAAAACTTTTGGTTTTTTTTCCTTGGGTTTTTTGTCGTTGCTGTTTTCTTTTTGAGACAGGGTCTTCCTGTAAGCCCCAGCTGGCCTGGAACTTGCTATGTAAACCAGGCTGCCCTCCATGTCAGAGATCAGCCTGCCTATGCCTCCCAAGCACTGGGAATAAAAGAGTGAGCCATCACACCCAGAAAAAATGACAGATTTTGAAACCAGCCCTCAGCTGGGGAGAAAGTGCCATGTAGCACAAATGAGTAAATACCCATTCCCATCCACCTACCAGCCACACATAAACCAAAAATAAACAGAATCAGAAAAACTGTTAAAACTGACTGTGATAGTAACAAAAAATATCTTAAATATGAAGTGTGCTAATACCTACTGATGCAAAGACATGCTACTGACAACTCGAGTGTCATCAAGTTGATGGGTGACCGCTGCACATGGGGGAAACAAACACTGCCTCTGTACCCACCTAAAGCCAAATGTCTTGGGACTCTACCTTGGATAGTCTGAGGCTTGCTGGCATAGCTGAAGTCACAGATCTTCTTCCAGTTCGCCTTCACGGCCTCAGGAGTCATTGGCTGATTCCCCTGTCTTACAATGGATCCAAGGGTTCGTTCCCAGCGCACTAGTTATGGAAAAAACCAAGAGACTGAGCACACAGAGTAAAAGACATGATGTAAGATGCTAAAAGCCCCTTTAAAAATTCAAGATAAAGGAAATTCAGATGGAAAGACAATTCCAACTTCTAGCTTTGCTAAAAGCCAGAGAATGCATTTTTCCTTTAAAAACACATTATGAGAAATGTCAATTAAAAAAAAAATGTTTGAAGCTGAAGGGCAGAGAAGGAGGAGAATGAATAAGAACAAAGTATAAAGACATAAATGTATGGAGATGCCATCAGAAAACCCATTACTCTGTATGCCAAGTTAAACAATGAAAAGTAAAATAAAATAAAAACTTGAAACTGAAGGGGAAAACTTCTCCAACTATGTCAGGAACTGCTAAAAGCAGAAAACTGACTCTGAAAAGATTCAGTTACATAATAATCACACCAAAAGGTAGAACTCATGACCATAGATCACTCAGCAAAAGACATGTCACTCGCCTTGCTTACAAAATAAAGATTAACAGAATAACACTGTGTTGGGTGGGCAAACTGAGAATTAGTGGTGATAACAGGGCAAAAGTTCCAGTTTACAAAAGTTTAGCCACAAATTCTCCTTTAACCTTCCCTTGCTCATCCTTCACTTCCACAACTCTACAAGCACCCTACAGACCCACAAAAATCACAGCTGATATATAAGTTCCCAGAGCATTTTAACATCGTTTACTTTTTTAAAATCCATAGGAATAAATAATGACTAATAATACTTAAATATAATGGTCAGGCACTGATGATCATTAACTTTAAGACACCTTCAGGAATGAAAAAGATGCGGTTTCTCTACTTTCCCACTGGAAAAGTGCCCAGACATAGCTGTGATCGTAGCACTTACTGTGCCACTTTAAATCTGTGACACATGACACTCAGATGTTTGAGAAATATGTTCTTTAACCACTGAAAAGAACAGTTATTAATGCTAAACATATATATACATATATATACACACACACACACACTGTTAATCTACAACACATGCAGCAATACCCTCTTAGTGACATCAATCTTTTAAATAATTCAATTAATTGTATGATTAATTTTGATATCAGAAGACAATATAGAGGCTGAAGATGGAAATTTTCACTTTTTTAAAAAATTTTATAAAGCAACTACCATAGTTGGAGCTTAGAAGGCCTGAGAGATGAAACAGAAAAGGAGTAAATGAATTTACTACTGGAGAGGAAACAATTCCCATATTATCAGCTGCAATTTCTGTCCTAGAAAGTAGTCCAATTTAATTCCTCGTTCTCTCCTGATTTCAGAAAGAAAAGAACGACATGAGAGAACTGGGGAAACTGCCTGCGGTCCATCTGGAACAGGCTCTTCCAGACTTCTAGTCCACTCTCCCTCCCACCCACTCTTCTGCTGAAACAGCAAGAACAGGTATGTGGGATGCCAGAGACTTGAGGATAAACAGCAACAGGGAAAGAAGCTATCTGACGAGAATAAGACAGACCAAGTCCTGCCTACAGGAAGAACAAAAGGTTCTTGAAAGTACAACTTGCCTACGGGGTAATTGCGTGCTCTTGAATACCTGTTGCTATGACAGTATTCAAGTCTGAATGTGTGTGCACTAGGTTCAGTGACCCATTTCTAATGGACAGGCAGGTTCTAAAACAAAAAGGAAAAAAAAACTAAGGCAAGCCAAAACCCAACCAAGACTTACATTTTCCAATCCATCCTGCTCCAACCTAATAAAAAGAAAAAAAACATATCATCTAATGTAATACCAAGAAAAATATTAGACTGCTAGATAACAATGGATGAAAATATCCTGACTCTGCAGAAGTCCCCTGGCTCCAAGACACTCTGATGTTATCAGAGCAGAAGCTTAAAGCAGCACAACGTGGTGGAGATGCCTGAGGTAAAGACAAAGCAAATGACCACATTCTAATTCCACAGAAAAAGATATCTTGCTACATTTCTGCAACTTTTCAGAGGTCATTCAATAGAGCCCTGAATTGGAAAAACGTCTGCTGAAAAGAAATTATCATACAGACACCACAATTATTTGCTACTTATTTGAACTTCACATGCATGGCAGAAGTGCATTAAAGCAGACATCTTAGTGACTCTAGGACCAAAAGTATGACTTTTCATCACCCTTTTATAATCAATCCAATCAACTACAGTTTTAACAACAGGCAAAGAAGACACTGTTGAAGTAAGCAAATGGGGTGGGGAATTGGAACAGGAGGCAGACTCTCAAGGAGTCACCTTAAAACTTTCAAGTTCCAACTTTCAACAAACAATCCTCAAAATACATGTCACTGGTTATTTAAAATAAGCCAGTACAAAGCACCTTATGGATGACCCAAAACTATAAGGCAAACAATCAGTGTAATTAGATACTTCCTGCTACCTAAAACACCCCTTCTGAACTTGGGGTCACACAGACCCACCTTAACTTACCACAGAGTCAAAACCAACAGTAACAGAATGTGGCTGTGTCCTCCTCTGCTGGCTGGATAAGATGGAGCAGTTTTCCTGCCCAAGGCTCAAGTCATCCTGAGCAGAACAATTTCCCTGCACACCTCAGTAAAAAGCTACAGCTGGCCAACTAGCCCGTCTCACAGCAGCTGTGTCTCTGCCCTTTCCCCAGTCTGCCTCACTTGCTACTCTTGAAGTGTGCTTCATTTCCTCACTTTCACCTCATTAAAATCTTACATAACCTTTCCTCTGGTTTCCCTTTAGTTCTTTGGGACTATGTTCTGTTCCAGGCTTGGCATCTCAAACCTCAGACCACTCACCTGACTGAGGTATCTCTCCAACCACCTGGTAAAAATGTCACCTTTTGCAGTATTTGAGAGTGAACTAACAAGCTGCAAATTCTTCTCAGGTGCTAGAAATAACAGCTACAGTGGATGAGATCTGTGCCCACTACTACCACTCTGCAGAGCCTACTCTCAAAGTTTAACTTGGGATAGCACATATACCTCCTACTCTGATGTGTTATCAGTTGTGTTGATCAAATGCTCCTCACTAAGAAAAGTATTCACAATATAATAAAAGAAAATAACAACATAAAGCTTTACATGCATGTGTGATCCTAACTGAATGATTATGGAGACCGAGGGTGTGCACACATCTAAGAAGACTATCTGTATAAGATGTACACCTAACTGAAGACTGGAAGGAAATATATAAAAATATTAATAGTTCTCTCTTGATAGCTGTAACTTGTGATTTTTATTTTCTCCTGTTCATGTTCCTATGTATTTGATATTTCCACAAAGAATATATATTATTTTGTAAACATTAACAATAAATATAATTGTAAAAGATAAATATTTTTATTCTCTAATTAGGTAAAAGGAGATCAGACCAAATTTCAAACTCCATGTGGCTTGGTATTATTAGATTTTCCTATTTTGTAAAATTAAGGGTGTAAAGTTCTTTCTGCCTCTAATTCCATGATTGACATCCAGCAGGTATGATTGTAAAAGTGAAGCCACAGGTCTCCACCTAGATATATGGAGCTCTTTCTTTCTTTAATTTACTCATCAGCTTTTTATCAAATGAAACAAACTAATAATATAGTACTTCAAACCGAGCTAGGTTCTTTTGCTACTAAGAAATATTCTGAATGCCATAGTCTGCATACAATAGATTCATTAGTACCAAATAAGATGGTTCCCACATATAAGACTTTAGGCTAAATACAGAAATCAAACACAAATGAGTAATCAAAAACTGTACAAATTAGCTGGGCTTAGTGGCACACAGCTGCAGTCCTTCCTACTTGAAAGGCTAATTGTGAGTTCAAGGCCTGCATGAGGCTACATGAATAGTTAAAGACCAGCCTAGTTAAGACCTGTCTGAAAATTAAATTAAATATGACTGAACAGTAACAGTCCCTTGCCTTACATAAAAAATGATGAATAAATACATTTGTTTTAAAATATCTAAAAGGACTTTTCAAATTGAACTTTAGCATAACCTTTTTTTATTTTTCCCTATTTACAAAGCTTTAAATGTTTATTATAAAAAACAAAAGCTACACAAAACGCTACCATCCAGTGACATTCCTTGTTCACTCTATGTATAAGTCCTTTTAGATCTTTGAAAGCAAATTTATTTATTCATCTTTTCTTTAAACAAGGTCTTGCTATGTAGCCCTAGCTGGCCACAAACTCATGATCCTCCTGCCTTGGCCTCTCACGCTCTGGAATAGCAGGTATGCACCACCTTGTCAGGGCAACACTTGTTCCTTAATCATCATGTATGCATACTTTAAAATATACAAGTGATAACTAGTACATGTTTATTCAAATGTAAATGCTTGGAAAACACTAATTTATAATCGTCCTTTAAATTTTTAATTATACAATTAATACTTAGGAGAAAACAGGAAGTTCATAATACCTCAAATAAGCTGCCATTCTCCTCACAAGTCTCATGGCAAAGCCAGAGGACCAGGGGTGCTACATAATCTGGCTTCAGGGCTTCAACTGTATCTGAAAAAAATACAATTTATAAATAAGAATACACATACATCTTTTAAGTTATTTTATTTTTTGAAAATGGTTTACATAGATAATTCAGAGACTCTTGAAATAAGTATCAACAAAGTTATATGTAATTAATCTAAGATTAAATGCTTTTAGGATTTTTTTCCTCCCAACCGGAAAATATCTAATGCATTCTTATATATATATTAGAGTTGCCTGACTGGTTTACCAGTTGCAAAGACTGGTAGGCAAACAGTAGAAAGCTTGAGAATCTCGGGTACTATTCACAAAACTGTTTTACTCCACTCATTATTTAATAAGAATCTGGAAAAAATCACAAAGCATCCCTGATGACTGCAATGGCAGATAATGCCTGAAACAGAATGTACAGCTATCCCTGGTGAGTAACAAACTGTAAGAATTACTTCTCATTACATGCTTCTGTGAGCAGCTATTAGTGCAGAAAAGTACTACCCAGGAAAGAGAAGACCCATACTTCATCACCAGCTTGCCCACAGCAGACTTAGGAACCTGAGCACATCACTCAGCTCCCTTGCACCTGTGTCTTCATCAATAAGCTGACAATTAAGATTCTTCTCCCAGCTATATATATCACAATTGCAAGTATACAGGCACAGACCAATGGGGCCCCCAATTTCATAAAACAAACTAATGGACATAAAAGGACAGACAGGTACCAATAAAATAATAGTGACTTCAATGACACTCCACTCTTATCAGTAGACAGATATACCTAGATTAAATATTAACAGTGACTTCAGAGTTAATCTGCACCATGGACCAAATGGACCAAACAATTATTTAAAAATATTCTAGCCGAAGCTGTGGAACACATCCTCTTCTCAGCAACCCATGGAACTTTGTCTAAAATAGATCATATTGTAGATCACACACATAAAGCAGTGTGTTCTGAAAGTAACAGAACCAATGTCCTCATGACATGTGGTTGCCTGCACAAGACCTATACAAGATCAAGCCAATCAATATCCCAGCATGGAGGAGGTAGGGGTTCCTGAGCCTCCACCCTAGCTGAGCAGCCACTACAGATTGATAGTTAAAGCCTTTGGGGGAGATGGAAAGTCACATTTCTATAAGGGTGTGGCACCTAGTAAGTCAACCATGCTCCAGTGGACAGCTCCACACCCGTGTGTGCGCGCGCACGCGCGTGTGTGTGTGTGTGTGTGTGTGTGTGTGTGTATGGGCAGCAGAAATTGGACTTTAGGCTATTAAAAAAAAAAAAAAAGGTTAAACATGATTACTAGATATTGTGTGAAATTCTCAAAGAATGTTTTTAAAAAGAGAAAGATGTAGCATATACAATAATAATTCTAGAAGAAATTAGAAAAAGAGGAAACAAAATAAATATGTGAAGTGATGGCGGCTACGGAGAACAAAATTAATGAGTCAATGTGCTAGTTTTCATTACTGACAAAAAATAACTGAGCACAACTTAAGGGGAGAATTTCCTTCAGTTCACAATTTCAGAGGTTTCAGACCATCCCAGCAGGAAGAGACCCCTCCTCCAACAGAGCAGATCAACTCAGCAGCCAGGAAGTGAGCGGAGAGGGGGAAGGGCAGGGAAACACACTCTTCCCCCAGCCAGGCCCCAAGTTCTACAGCTTCCACCAGCTCTCACAGTCTACTCAACTCTGAATCTACTCACAAATTAAAACACTTCCTAGGCCAGAGTCCTCATGAGCCAATCATCTGGAAACACCCAGTCACACCCAAAGATGTAATCTGCAAGGCAGCTCCCAATCCAGTCAAGTAGTCAAACAGGATTAGTCATCCAAAAAGCCAAAATACAGACCCAGGAACTCAAAGGACACCAAGCAGTACGAATATAAACAAACTCTACCTAGGTATATCAGAGATCAACAACAGAAAAAATCAAGGGAGAAAATCTTGGAAGAAACTTGGGAGGGGGAACCTGTCTACTGAGGCACAAGGACTGGGATTATGTTGGCCTTTGCTTCAGAAACCATAGACTCAAAAACCAAATAGGATCATGCAGGGAAATATTTAGAGTTGAAAAAATTGCCAACCCAAATTTTGTATCCAATGAAATTATCCTTCAAAAGTAAAGGAGAGCCAGGCATGGTGGTGCACACCTTTAGTCCCAGCACTTGGGAGGCACCAGATGGATCTCTCTGAGTTCAAGACCTGCCCACTCTACACACTGAGACCCTTTCTCCAATGCCACTCCTCCCAAAAGTTAAAGGATAAAGAACAGGAAGGTAATCCACACACCATAGATATATATATATATATATATATATATATATATTATATATATATATATATATATATATATATAATATATATATATATATATATATAATATATATATATATATATATATATATTTTATATATATATATATATATATATATATTTTATATATATATATAAAAGATTTGTTTCCAAAATATAAAAAGACTTAAAATTCAAAAAAGGAACCAACTCAGAGAATGGTGACACTCATATACAAATCCCAAGTTAAGGAAGCTGAAGAAAGAAAACTTAGCGTGACCAAGATCCTATCCGGTGGCCTGAGTTCAAGTCACAGGACCCATGTAAAAGCAGAAGGAGAACTAACTCCACAAAATTGTCTTCTGATCTCCACAGGCATGCATGACATGTGCAACCCTACATACCTCATGCCCATATGTACATACATACATAACAGCTATCTCACCAAAGGAAATAAATGACAACCAAACAGGAAAAAATGCACCATATGCCATTAAAGGATCTCACATTACAATAGCAATGACATACCACTAGATACCTATCAAAAAGGCTAAAATTCAAGGATTATTTGCCAAAAGTTGGCAAGAATGTAGCACATGAACTCTAATTCATCGCTGTGGAAATGCAAAATGATAAAAGTAACTTTGGAAGACCATTTGGCAGTTTCTGACAACATAAATCTAGTCTTACAAATCAGTTATCACATTTCATATTATTTTCTCAAACAATGAAAATTCATGTCCATAAGAAAACTTTTACATGAATGTTCATAGTAGCATTATTCACAATTATCAAAACTAGAAACAACTAAGATGCCCCTCAATAATGTAAGTTAACAAAAAAATTACGGTACACCCATTCTGTGGATATTAATGAATGGTACCAGAGTTACCCTCCCCACAGGCCTCAGGCATCCAGAAGGAAAAAGGAAGGAATCCATTAATCACAGGGGAGTGCTGTATGGCTCTGTAAAGGTGGATATATAGGGTATACATTGTGAGAAGCCTTACAGCTGTAGAGAGCATGAACAGTGAATCCCATGTAAACTGTAAGCTTTGGATAATAACAATGAATCAGTACTGGTTCATCAATTACAAATACACAAGATGTTAACAGAAATTGTGTGGGAGGGAAGATACATGAGAACTCTCTAAAATTGCCTGACTTTTCCATAAAGTAAAAACTGCTCTAAAAATAAAGCATGTTACATTTTATAATTATTATGCTATGAATTCCACTATTTTATTTATATATTATATATAAGTAATATACAATTGCATGTAATATACTCATTACAAAATAGTAAGAATGCTATTATCCTGTCTACAAAAAAAAATATTTCTGTACCTATGCAGAGGAAAGGATGAACGTTTACATCAATGAGGCAAATTACAGATCACTCTTTATCCTTTCTGCTACACTTTTTAAATTTTAACAATATGCACATAAATTATAAAAAAATGTTTTTGAAACTGGAAAGAAAAATTATTTTAAGTATTCAGAAAATAAAACATTTTTTTTCAAAGTTCACTCTGCACATCCAAAGCTACTCACCTTCTGGCAGCACGCTCTGAGTCATTCGAGACCCGGCAGTAGGGGCAATAGTGTTACAATGAATGTTGCTCTTCTGGCCTTCAATTGCCAGAGTATTGGCCAGGCCCAGAATACCCAGCTTTGCAGCACTATAATTTGCCTGGCCAAAGTTGCCATATATTCCTGAAGCTGACGAAGTCATAATAATCCTAAAAGAAAAACAACCTCTCAACATCGTTGTTTATATGTGTTGACAACACTGCAACTATAGCGCTATTTTGATATTGCCGCACCTGTCAAAAGAAACTGTACACTGTCTGTCCTTAACCTTTCACAGCTGTGATTCACAGACTTGGAATAATAGTAATATAAAGTTATATAAAATTTTTCAAAATTCAAGTAAAATATTACCTACTTAGAAATAATCTGAGTCAGGAATGGTGGCACACATCTTTAATCCCGGGACTCAGGAGGCAGAGGCAAGAGGATCTCTGTGAGTTCAAGGCCAGTCTGATCTACATAGTGAGTTTCAGGCCAGCCAGGGATATAGGGAGATCCTGTCTCAAAAAGACCAAAAAAAGAAAAAAAGGAAAAAAAAAAAGAAAGAATCCTTAGTCAGAGCCAAATAAACTTTAAAATAACAACATTTATTATCTATCAAAAACAATGTTTATAAATGTAAACTAACAAGACACAATTAAAATGTTAGCAGAATACATTAGATCAAACAGTTGTAATTGCTCAGTAGTCATCACTTTGCCCCTCTCTGTTTCTGGATAATACGGACTGCCATCTTGTAATCTGATCCAACCTCACTCTACATAGACCTAATTAAATAAATCCTATCATTTACTTTCAGAACTGTCAGGATCGAGAAGTCTCCAAAAAGAACCACACACTAACAATTTGCTTCTAGAAGCTATGTCTAAACCCTGAATTACAGAAATGGTCCTGACTCCAGTGTGGACACATAAATGAACGAGCACCACTGCACTGAGCTGCCCCTGTGCAGGAAGAAAGAGAAGCCCTACAGCTCCTAACACTTCACAAAGACTAACTCATGGTGGGCTAGCATCCGTTAAAAGACATAGCTATTTATCTCTCCCCAGCTGGTTACTGAACACCCTGAATAACATTTTGGTTAAAGAACAGCGTGCAACAAATCATTAGTATTTACACTGCTTTCTAAAGTGCCAAAAGATAATTAGAAATCATTAATAATGGAAAGTAGACGGTATAGGAGAAACACAGAGCTGTCCAGAGGAACTAGCCTACAATTATAAAATAAGCATGTACTAAAACTACATTTTAGAAACCTGCACATACATGAGAGTGCCTGCACCAACACCTAGCAAGCGTTTCATAGCACTCTGCACATGACATCTTCCAATCCTCTCTGAAAACTAAAGGCCACTCTACCTTCCGTATTTCTGTTTCTTCATATGATCCCACGCTGCCCGAGTCACTTGGAAGGAGCCTCGCAAATGAATTCTCTGGATTATATCTAAATAAGAAATTATTTTTATTGTATATTTTGCAAAAAATTAGGCATTTCTTATAATAAACATTTGATATACTCACATAGAGATATTCATTTTATACCCAGCATTCATAATACCCCTCTCTTAGTAATGGCTTTTGGTTTTGTTACAATTATGTTACCAATCAATAATCACATCAAAAAGTTTTTCCTAAAATTTATAAAATTATTATAATCCTTGTATACAACTAAAAATAATACCATATTTAACTAATGCCCACTCTATATAAAAATTTGCTAATATAAATACCCAAGAAGGCAGGAAGACAGCTCAGTGAGTACTTTTCACATCTCTAGTTGAACATACACGATGCATCTCAAATTATCCAAAACCAACTCCTGACCACCCTCCCTGAAATAAGTTGGAGGGCGGGGGAGGATTAGGCCAGTCGGTAAAGTACTTGCCACGTAAGCATGAATTAGAGCCCCAGAAGCCATGTAAAAGAGTCATGTTTGGTAGTACATGTTTGTAATCCCTCTGCTGGGGAGGTAGAGACCTGGGTTTGCTAGCCAGCCAGTCTAGTATAAGCTCCACACCAATGAGAGATGCTGTCTTAAAGAGGGTAAATGGCATTCCTTGGGACAACACCCATGGCTATTCTCTGAATTCCATAAGCATATGCACATATATGCACATGCACCTGCATGCACACATGCACCTGTACACATGCATTAAAATAAGTATCTATGGGGCTACAGAGATAGCTCAGTTGTTAAGAATACTTACTGGCTATGCTTCCAGAGACAGAGAACCTGGGTTCAGTTCCCAGCACCCACATGGTGGCTAGCAACCATCCATAACTCCTGTTTCAAGAGTTCCAACACCCTCTTCTAGCCTCTGTGTGCACTGCCCACACATGCTACACTTACATACAGGCAGGTAAAACATCCATACACATTTAAAAAAGTCAAAAAATATAATAAATAAATATCCAAGAATTTTACACACACACTGGCTCTCAATACTGGCAGCCAATGCATAATCATCAACCACATGGCTCATCATCAAGGAATATTTATTAAATACTCATATATCTCTATCTTTGCAAAGATCTGCAAATGAGTTAGAGGGGACCAGTTTTCAAAGACTTTAATCTAATGAGTAAACCACTTAGGGAACACTGCTTAAATAAACAATTCTAGATTTAATGCCCAGTTTTTAATCATTCTTACTGTCTTGTTTCATTCTGGGTCTTCAAGAAATGTTTTCAGATGTGCATTAGAAGAATATGAGAGTGAAAGCAAAACTGCAGCAAAGCAAGGGGCAGTCAGGGATGGCGGCTCAGAAGGACGGACTCAGGGAAGGAAACCCCCAGTCCCATCAAAGATCGTCCCCCTGGTCAGCAAACTTTACTTCTCAGCTTCCTTTCCCAGATGTCTCAAGAGAAAAGGAAAGGAAAAGCCCTCCTTTGCTTAATTCCAAGTCAAAGGATATTGTGCGTCTTTCCAAAGGACTTTAGGGAGCAGAGGTTATACTAGTAGAATGATCTAATTAGCTCGCCTCAGGGGGTACGCTCACTACTTCAGGCATTGGTTTGTTTAACCGGTGACTGGCCGATGTAAACAACTGAGAACAGGAGCAAAAGCAAAATAAACCACAGGTGTGCTTGATGACAGCATAAACTCTCCGACATGGGGAAGGAAAATGAAATTCTTCCTATTTATCAGACACCGCTGACTTACATCTAGGTTTTGTCCTGCCCTGTTCTTACATCTTTGTTTTGAGTCATTGGTGCCCTAGACTCTTCCATATCATGACCTGCTCTTGCAAAAGCAGTACACAGCTAGATAGAACATGGTGAGCAAGGGCTATTAAAAGAGTTAATACTGCTTTAAAAAAAAAAAAAACCTCTTGGCAGAAAAATAAGAAACATTGCAACACTGCAAGAAATAACACTGTTTAAGGAAACTTCTAAAAATGACTTAACAATGTAACAAATGTTTTTAAAAAATGAGTTATTTCCAACTGCATAAAGTCAAATACAGAGTACATTTATTATATTAGTGTATCAAGTAGAAACTAGTTTTTCCCTAAATGTACATATGTATCAAATATTAAAAGACAAAATGGATAGTTATGTTCCACAAAAGCAAGAGAAACAACTTACCCCAGTCTTCATCACTTATCCTAGAGAAGGAACGATCCCTCAGAATTCTGAAACATTGACAATATGAAGGTCAGGAGGAAAGGGAAGATGCATACTGATGAAAACAGATGCATGCACTTTACTAAAAACAAAAATTAAAAAACTCACCCAGCATTGTTGATCACAACGTCTACAATAAAAAAAGAAGCTCCAAGTCACATATATAAAATCAAGCATGCTTACAACTCAAATTTATTTAAAAACTGGGATTTTCTTCTAAACCCACCCCCAAGGAAAAAAATACAACAAGAATGCTATCAAAACAAAATCTGCACCTGTAGCAAAAGCAACTGACTTATAAAAGCATAATCACCATAATCTACCAGAACCTCCCTCTCAAACTTACACATTTACATTTCCTCCATCTGCTACCAAAATTCTGCTGGCTCACAGAAGTAGCTACAGCACTCCTTTCTGCTGTGAGTGAGAACTTAGACTCAACCATGAGCCAGCTTGTACTTAACTTCAGAATCCATTCAGGAAGATGTTGCTCCTCAACAATCAAAGGCTCAAAAATTCAGAAAGTCACTCAGTAAGTGGGGTGTGGTAACACAAGCCTGCAACCCCACCACGTGGGAGGTGGAGGCAGGAGAGCCAGCCTCACCTACAGAGCAAGTTCAAGGCCAGCTTGTACCAAATGAGATCCTGTCTCAATTTTTTTTAAATAAATCAAAGAGAAAAATTAAAGTTAAAATGAACGCCCTATTTTGGTAAATTTCTGTGATCTCACTATACAAAGAAAGTAATTTTTTTTAATTCAACCATAAGAATCCTGCAGCTGTTTCCTTCCTCTGACTTCATATCCTGTAATCTCTGTTCCTGTCCAATGATGTATGAGCATGGCTCTTATGATTCAACCTAACCTAACTAAAAGAACAAATATGCTAGACTACACAAAGAAAGGTATATATTCAATTTACACTAGGACCATGTCTATTAGCTTTAACTGTCAACCTGACACAACACAGAATTATCTGGGAAACAGTCTCAATGAGAGATTAATGACATTGGGTTGACCTGAAAGCATGTCTGTAGGGAGTTGTCTTCACTTAGCTGAGGTGAGAAGACCCAGCCCACTGTGGGCAGCACCATCCCCTGGGCAGCGAACCCTTAACTGTCTAAGAATGGAGAAATCCAGTTGAGTGCAAGCAAGCATACATTCATTTCTTTCTGCATTTGAATGTGGATTTGAAATGACGAAGCTGTTCCTGCCTTAACTTACCCAAAATAAGGGATTGAAACCTGGAATTAAAAACTAAAATAAGCCCCTTTCTCCTTTTCAGTTTTCTGTCAGGGAGTTTTAGCAGAGCAACAGAAATGAGGCTCAAACTAGAAATGCAGAAGAGTATCACCTATTCGGCCAAAGGCATCCAGAGCGGTCTTCACAAGCTTCTCTCCTGCTTCCACTGACTCTGAGGGAAGAGAAATCAGTGTAAGATAATAACTTAATTCAAAAACAGCACACAGTAACTAATATTACCAAAGAAATTTTTCTGCCAGACAATTCACAGAGCAGCAATATAAGGAGAGAACAGGATGAATAAGAAACGTCTGACAAATCCTAATGAAGGCAGCACTGTCCACCAAAACCCCTTATGAAGATGGAAACATCCTATTTCCACAGTGTACGATATGGTAACCAATAATTATTTGTGGCCACTGAGTGCTCAAGTGTGGCAAACACAACAAATACCTAATTTTATTTCATTTATATTTGCTTTTATACAACTACACAGGTATTCCACCTTCATGACAAATGAAGGTTTGAGAGAGATGGAGTACATATTTAATTGGCAAAAGTGTACTCATTATTATACAACAATACCTGGGATATAAACCTGTTTTACAATACTAACTACAAAAAGTAAAGCTCAATGAGTGCTGTAGTGAGCAGTAAAAAGCAGAGCTTAAAATCTCACAGTTGTATGTCACATAATCTGCCGTGAATTCACCATCGTCACTGTCTCCTCTATATGCTCTACATTCACAAAGACCCAAGAAATGCTGTCAGTCCCTTCCATGGGACCTAGGAAATGCCATTAGTCCCTTCCATAGTACCCAAGAAATATCTTCAGTTCCCTCTATAGGACCCATAAAATACTATTAGCCTCTTCCATGAGAGCCACATAATCAATAAGAGATATGGGTTGAGCCAGTTGCAGTGGTACATCCCTGTAATCAAAGAACCTTGAGAGGGCTGAGGCAGGGGTGTCTCAGATCCCTGCCTGGGATACACAATGAGACACTGTCTTTGTTTCTGGTTTTTTGTTGTTTGTTTGTTTGTTAAAAAAAAAAAACATGTTGGATAGCTTTTTTCCAAAATGCTTGGAACCAGAAGTGCAACAGTATTCAGTATTTCTGATCTATTATTTCAGGTTCTGGGGTATTTACCTATACATAATGATAAGTCTTGGGGTAGAACCCAACCCTAAGCAAACCATTCACTTATGTGTCACGTATATCTTATACAATAGCCTAAAGGTAATTTCATACAAATATTTAACTGTGCCTATGTCAGGACTACGCCCTGTCACTTGAAGTCGATTATGGAATTTTCTACTTACTGCATCACAGTGGTACTCATCAAGTTTTGGGTTATGGTGTTTTTTTTTATTTCTGGGTTTTTTTTATCATGGATGCTCACTCTATAGACAGGTGTAAAGGCAGGCAATACCGTGTACAGGCTTCACGTACAGGACTGAGGGCTCATTCAGGTGAGCTTGTGAGGACCTAATACAGTTTCATCCCATGGCTACAGGGTCTCTGATAGCTTCCCTGTCCCTTGCCTGCCCAGTCCTTCCAATGGCTGCTGAGCATCTATTTCTTGTTAAAGCCCTCCACACTTGGAAAACTTAGAAGGACTGTTGTTTGGAGTGAACCCTGACAGATACAGACTACACAAATGAGAACTGCAGAAGGCAGGAATCGAGGATTTTTATACTTATAAGTTTTTTTAATTCTAAAGCTAAAAAAAAAGTTGAAACATTTTTGGTAAATAACCAATGTGGAAAAAAGATAGTGAGCATCTAACTATTCCCTCAGTCAACACAAACCATCGCCTACTTCCTTTCTCCAAAAATTTCAAAATAAGTCAGTCTAGTTTTATTTCTGGCCTGTAAAAACAGTCTGGGTCCACCAACTTTTAAAGATAAATCAACTCGACAGGTTTCCTCACAGTGCTACCAGTGCATCACATGTTGTATCTGTCTTTTTTTCATGGCTATACTTAATACTAAATTTGACTCTTGAGTTTTGGCAAAGCTAAAGCTACATACAGCAGTGACCATTTGTGCGTATAGAACACGGTGGCCGACACAGAAAAGGAGCGTCCCCACTTAACACAATATGCTATAAGAACCTTTTACAAACAACTTCAAGAAGAACAAAAGATTATTCTGTGGAAAAATATAAGACCTTTTAATTCAAACAGGCTTGCTAGGAACATAGCCATATCTGTAACAACTTACTGATTACATCAGGTACTCATTAAAGAAAATGAAATAAGCTTCAGAACAAAGGTTAGTTTGGGGACATAATATGCATCAAAAGGTTTGAAAATTCTCACATACTATAAAAAGTATGTACTCAAAAAGTTGGGCAGATTTGAATAAAATCTAATTTCACAGTTACATATATTTTCTCAAAGATTACTAATATAAACAACTTCTGTCAGCGGAATGAAATAAGCAGTATATGTCTGTTAAATGCCATACCATAATTGGCCACTGCTTTTCCACCTTTCCGTAGTATTTCTTCAACAACCTTATCAGCAGCGGAGGAGCCTTTACCGACTCCTTTCATGTCTCCTCCTAAGTCATTCACTGCAATGCAAGAACAAACAACAATTAAATCTTCAGAACTTCCAAATATAGATTAGATATAAAATTCAAATTATTAGTGTGCTTCTTCAATCATCTGCCCAACTCCCACCCACACTATCACTTTCTTACTAACACAAGCTAAAATATGCATTGTCAGAACACGCATCATGGCTAGGGATGCAGCTATATTACAGAGTACTTGTCCAGCATTCGCAAGGCCCCAGATTTGATCTCCAGAACTACAACCACCACAAAGTTTTAAACATATATAAATAAAAAAAAATTCTTAAACCCAGGTTCATATCATGAAATGTTTACTTTCACTATGCTTTTCCTCTTTGAGGAAGAAAAGGAAACAACTTACCCAGAAAGAGACAGACAGAGAGAAAAAAAGAAACATTGAACATCCCTTCAAAAGTAAATACACAGGAAAACTATCCAGAGATTTCTGGCTTTAAAAAAAAGGCATAAAAATGACTCAATGGGGGGCTGTAGAGGTGGCTTAATGGTTAAGAGCACTGGTTGCTCTTGCAGAGGACCTGGGTTCAATTCCCAGCACCTTACATAACAACTAACAAAATACTTTATTATTTTTAATGTTTTATGTGTATAAGTGTATTGACTGCATGTGTGCAGTGCCCAGGGAGGTAGAAAGAGGGAGTCAGATCCCCTGAAACTGGAGTTAGAGGTGGTTGTTAGCCCCTATATGGATGCTGGGATTCTACCCGGGTTCTCTTCAAGAGCAGCCAGTGCTCTTAACCGCTATGCCATCTCTCCAGCCCTATAAAATATTTTTTTAAATGACTAGGCATGGGAGAGGGAGATAGGGAGCAAGTCTGGAAAAAGGTAGACATGATGGATGCATGCTTATGCACACGTGAAAATAACACGCTGAACCCTATGAACATATATAGTTAATATATGTTAACAGACCAAAAGAGAAAAAAAAGAAAAAGTACCAGTCACCCACTAATTCCATTTAAAGGCAGTTATCCAAAAAAACTGAAATCAAAAGAAAAAAATCAATAGGAACTCTCCTGAAATACTGAAGAGCTGTTAGCACTCCAACATTCACTGCAGCACTGGTCACACAGCTAAGGTATAGAAACAACCTAAATGTCCATGCTGAGCAAATAAAAAGAGAGAATAAGGCCTGAAGACACTGTGCTAAGTGAAGACAGAAAGCCAGAAAGCCAAATACTGCACAGTGCCCTTAGATGTGGTTTTCTGGACTGGTCAAACTCACAAAACCACAAAATAGAATGATGGGTGCCAGGAAATGGGAGAAATTGGAATTAAGGAGTTTTAATTTTAATGGGCATAAAATTTCAATTTTGAAACATGACTATGGTTACACAGATCACTATGTAACATAATACCTAAAATAATAGTGTACTATAAACCCAAAATTAAGGTTAGATCTCACTTCAAGTGTTCTTACTACGAGAAAAAAATCATTTAAAGATGTTAAACACAACATTTTCTCTATGTCCATAAAATCATTGTTGGTGATACAAAAAAAAAAAAGTGCACTTAAATCACACTAGACAGAGAACACTTAAAATTTTCACAAGATACACTGTCATGATCTAGAATAAAAAAAAGCATTTGTTAAAAGAGGCCAAAAATATGTACCAAACTAACATATTTTCAGTTTAGACCATGATTCTATCTTTACATGTTTAGCAATGAACCCACAAGATCTCTCTAAATTCTATTATATAATTACTAACAGCAAGCACATCGAGAACAGCTATAGAAGACATCAGTATATGAGAACGATGCTTACCCTCAGAATTTCTAATTTACTGAAAGTGTATGACGACAGACTTTAGCATCAAATATATTATCAAAGCCAGAATAACCAACTAACAGCAACAAATGGCAAACTTGATTCACACAATAATGTAATACGAAAATCTATAAAATAACATGTAAAAACTAATGGAAACATACAGATCAATACCAAATAACTTGGAAAAACAGAATCTAAGAAAATTATTTGGGACAAAGAATTGCTTTTATAAATGGGTCATTTTTGCAAGGTGACTACATGATTTTGTGGAACGGTATTTTTTTAAGTTATTACATGGTTTTGAGAATACAGTAATAAATTATTAATTGTAAATGGTATAGGGTTACATACTAAAATTTAAGTCTTAGAATATTGATGAGTACCAAGATTTTTTTTTCTTTCCTGAAGAAAAATGGTCTTTTTAGTTGAAGTGAGGGTTCAAAGTGTATTTGGATAACTAAAGTAGTAAAAAGATGACCCAAAGAAAAAGGCAATGTCTGGTCACAATGAAACCAGCTATGGTGAATGTCTTTTCATGCCTGATTTTTTCTTTTTTAAGAAACTGAGTTTTCCAAAATTTAGAGAGAGCTACATTTTTTCCTAATCAAGTCTTACTAAAAATAAGAAGTTCTATAAAGATGCAAAGAATAAACGGGTTTACATTACCCCTCAAGAGATGGAAAAGTATCAATTCACAAAGACCAAATTACTATTAACTCTTCATTTCCAGGTAATTATTCAAATGACAAAAAACAATCAGCTAAAAATAATCAAAAATTTCAAACAAACAACTAAGAGTTTTTTTATGACTTTTTAAAGAAGGACAGGAAATTTCAAAACCAAATTGACAAATACACCATTTAAGTGAAGAATCATTTGATTGTACAATGTAACACTACCCCCTAGTGGAAATTTCATAAAGTACAACCAAAAACATAAGAACTTAAGGTTGGATAAATAACTTGGGAAAAATTACACATAGTTAAACAATATCAGAACAGACATTTTTTAAAGTCTCTAGATTAGAGGAATAAATTAACAAATTCATTCAATCACCAGAGCTAAATCACAGGAATTGAAGTAGGAAAACCCTGAATGACTTGGAAAGCAAAAATGTTTTAAAAAGATGACTTGGGGTTGGAGATGACTACGCGGTTAAGAGCACTCTCTGCTCTTGCAGAGGACCCAGATTCTGTTCCAAGCATCCACACAGTAATGAAGAACTCTCCATAACTCCAGTTCCAGGGGATCTGACACTCTTCTGACTTCTGAGGGCATCGTACAACATGGGTGCACTTACATACATGCAGAAAAACACTCATACATATAAAATAAAATAAAAATAACAAAAATAATAAATAACTATATAAAAAGATTATTTGTAATCACATACAAAAATAATTGTATGGGGGGGCTGGAGAGATGACTCAGAAGTTAAGAGCACTGGCTAGTCTTGCAGAGGACCTGAGTTCAAATTCCAGTACCCACATGGCAGCTAACAACCCTCTATAACTCCAGTTCCTGGGGATCCAACACCCTCTTCTGTACTTCATGGACACTGAACAGCATAGTTGTACTTACACACATGCAAACATAACACCCATATACATAAAAAATAAAAACAAAAAAATTAAAAAAAAAAAAACTGAATTGTATCAGGGCTAGAGAGATGACTCAGCAGTTAAGAGCACTGACTGCTCTTGCAGAGGACCCAGGTTCAATTCCCAAAACCCACATGGCAGCTAACAACTATCCATAACTCCAGTTCCAGGTGATTCAACACCCTCTTCTGATCTCCAAAGGCACTGCACGACACAGGTGCACTTACATGCAGGCAATATACACATACACATTTAAAAAATGATAAATTTTAAAAAAGAATTGTATCCACAGTATGGAACACAGTGGCCACTTCAATATAGGATGAAAATTCTAGCAGTGGTAGTTGTAACAACTAACCAAACAATTTAATATTAATATGTACACAGTTATATGCTCAGTTTTCAACAGTTACTAAACTGATACATTTAATGCCCATAGTTTTTAGAGATTAGCAATAACAACTGCTCCTGTGTTCAGAGATGAAAAAACAGTTTGAAAAACTTAAACCCAGGCTCAGACTATCAAATGTCAAAATGCAGTGAAGAACCTGGACTTTCTACTGCAATCCCACTTTGCTCTTCTCAATGCCGCAAGCAAGCTACTCGGCCTTAAAAGGATATCAACGTTTCCACTAAGAAAAAACAATTGCATTTGCTTGAGGCAGACACTAATTGAGGAGGCTGCTCCACTCAGTTTTAAAACAGGAATGGGAATATTACGATGGCTAAGGATGAAAGGCTCTCTGTTGGACCCATGAGTTTCTAATGTATGAAATAGTTGTAAATTCTCCATTTTAAAAATCCAGTTCAAAAGTCAGGTGCAGCAGCACACACTTGGAATCCTAGCACTTGGGAGGTAGAGGCAAGAGGCAGGAAGATTAAGATTTCAAGGTTATCTTCAACTACACAGTGAGTTCTCGATCAACCTGGGCTACATGAGATCCTATCTGAAGAAAACAAAACAAATAAACAGAAATTCAGTTCACAACCCTAGAAGTTTCCACACAACCCCCTACACCTTAAAATTGTTTCCTATTTCTATCATTTGAAATCAATTAGTCAGAGAATTGGTCAGAGTATTGAGGACTACAAGTTGGGGAAGGTCCTCCTAAAATCTTAATCTCCAAGTTTCATTCAATAGTAGCTACATTGGAAATGGAGGGGTCTAAGAATTCTAAAATACAGCTGCATCTCCCAAAATCAAAAGTATCTACAAGTAAATAAATGGATAAGTTAAAAGTGTTAAATTGTCCATGTACTTACCTTGCTTTGTTTTGTTTCATTTTTTTGGTTTTTGGTTTTTGAGACAGGGCCTCCCTGTAGCCTCAGCTGGCCTGGAATTCGTTATGTAGATCTGGTTTGCTTCAGTTTTATAGAGATCTGCCTGCCTGTCTTTGGAGTGCTGGGATCAAAGGCATGTGTCACATGATCATTATCTTAAAAAAAGCTACACTTCTGTTAGAGCACACGGCTCCTCAGTCTCACAACATGGCTGTTATCATCTGTCAGTCTGAAAAAATTATTATAAGTTGTAACTCATTGTCTTAGCCTACATTTCTTTGAGCACTAATGAACCAATACTTTGTTTTCATGGTTTATTGGCCATTTATGTTCTTACTATTTTCCATGCTAATTTCACATTTTATTTGGAATATGTTTTTCTGATATATCTGCAAATGTCCCTTTTTTAAAAAGGATTTGGATTCTTTTTCATGTGTTACTAATCATAAATCCCTTTACTGAGATGCTGTGAAATAATGGTCCTATTTGAGCATAAATACTATCTCATGAGTATCATAGCACTGTTTTTCAGTGTTTTATATAAACCTAAATGAGAAACTTGGATTTGTCCTTAATCATTCTACTTGCTGTATAAGCCACCATTCTCAGAAGTAGATTCTAACTCTTATTCTGTCTTTTACCCTAACATTTTATGATTCCTTAAAGGTAGTGAGTAATCAACTGTATGTACTAAGAAACATAAGACAGACATGGTGATACACTCCTGTAATCACATCACAAGGGAAGTTGAGGCAGGACAATCTCAGATTCTAGGCCAGCCTGGCTACAACAGGAATACCAGGCTAGCATGGGCTATAAGACTGTCTCAAAAGACAAGAGAGGGAGAAAGTAAGGAGGAGAGAGAAGGAAGGGGGAGAGGAGACAGGAGGGAGGAAAGAAAGAAAAGGCTTTGGGTCTCTTGCTATCAGGGATGTAAACCAACTGAGGCAATACAACTAACCTTTGTGTCTGTGTATGTGTGTGCAGGTGTACACCTATGTGTTAAGTATGTGGAGACCAGAAGTCAACCTTGGGTTAGCAAACACTATCCACCTTAATTTTTGAGACAGGGTTTCTCACTGATTGGAACTCACTGATAAGACAAGGTGGCTGTTCAGCGAGCTCCAGGGACACATCTGTCTAACCTCCTCAGCGCTGAGACTACAGGCACAAACCACCTCACCCTTCTTTGCTTCTTTTTTGATTTATTTATTTTATGTGTATTTGTCTGAACATATGTAAGGGCACACATGTAGTACAATGCCGTTGGAGGCCGGAAGCAGGCATAAGATCCCCCAGAACTGGAGTTATGGAAAGTTTCGAGCTGCCATGTGAGTGCTGAGAACCTCCACAAGAGCAGCCAGTACTCTTAACCACTGAGTCTTCTCCACAGCCCCGGCTGTGGGGGAATCAACTCAGGTCCTCATACTTGAGAGGCAAGCATTTTATCAATTGAGCCATTTTCTCTAACATATATGTAACATATATACACATATCACACACATAGCATACATATATATATATATAAATACCTTGTTAATTTTCCTTTTCTCTCTTTTTGAGACAGGTGTCATTGTCATGTAGCCTAGACTGCCCTTAAACACCTGATTCTCTTGCCTCCAACCCACAAGTGCTGGAATTACAGGTATTTATATTTAAAATCCTTTTTGGGGGCCACTAAGCTGACTCAGCAGGTACAGGCTCTTGCTACCAAATCTGATGACCTGTGTCAAAGCACAGTCTAATAGCTGCTGGGGACCTTACTCGTAAGCTACTTCACTGCCAAGGGAAAGAGGAAAACACAGGGCTACTTATCAAATTGTTTTCGCTGGTAGGAAAACATAATCATCTTGGTTCAGAAGGTATCTGAATATGTAAAGGGATTCAAATGCAGCACCAGTTCAGAAAGCAAAATCTCGAATAAAGTCTGTGACTTGGTCCATCTGTGTGACTATGACAAAACACCATAGACCGAACAGTTTGTAAGTAACTGAAAGTTTTCAGTTCTGGTGAATGGGAGGTCCAGGCCCAAAAGTGAGTATGTGGTAAGGGTTAATCTCCATTTCCAGGATGGCTGTGGCTGCATCCTCCAGAAGGAAGAAAGGCTGTGGCCTACCTGACAGAATCGGAAGGACAAAGGAGCGCTCCCTTCAATCCTGAAGCCTTTTAGATGGGTGCTAATCTCCTTCATGAGGGAAGATCCTTCAGGACTTAATCCTCTTCAGAAGGCCACACCCCAGTACAGTTGGGATTAAGTTTCAACACCATCATTTAAGCCCTAGCAATCCACTTAACTGACTTTCACTGCCTCAACAGTAAGAGGGAAGCAAAGGTTTTCTAATGAACTATGTCTCAGTCTAGAACATGGTTCCTGGTTCATAGTAAGCAGGTGCGGCACTGGTTCCTTTGTCTTCTTTTCATAAAGGTCTTTAATCTTTCATATAATTAATCTCACTATAATCATAGGAATTAGGGAAGAACAATTCAGGAAGATCATGCAAGCAGGCAACACTTAAGATTCAAACCTTCACCTGATTTCAAAAGCAATCAATGTGCTTCCCGCTGCAGGATCAAATGAGGGCTAAAACAGTCTGCCACTAGCCTACGCGAATGTAAGATTGCGTTACCGCGCAACTGCAGCAGGGAAAAGTCATGCCAACCTAGTTTATAAGATTAATTCGTTCAAAGGTGTAACTTCTTCAGTTCAAAAGAATAGAACTTTCTGACTTTTTAAGAAGAGGTTCCTGCTAGAAGACCTCAGTCTCTCACATTCATGCTCTCAAGATAAAACATACCTCCAATAAGTGGGTATGACTCAGCTTCTGAAGAACTTCAGAGCTATTCAAGTTACAGCACCTAGTTCAGATATGTGCAAACCTTTCCCCAAAATGTAATTTTTTATGTGATATGTATGAGTGTTTTGCATGTATATGTGTAAGTGAACCTATGTCATACAATGTCCAGACCAGAAGAGGGTGTCAGAGTCCCTGGAACTACAGTTATGGGCAGTCAGCTGCCTGTGGGTGCTGAGAACCAAGTGAGGGTCCTCTGCCAGAGCAGCCAGTAATCTTAACTATTGAGCCACCTCTCCACCCCCAAAAATGTAATTTTTATAAAATCAAATGTAGATTTGATTTTAACATTAGAATGTAGGTCCCAAATGTTAGGATCACAGGATCACAAGCATATGCCACCATACTAGGCTTGAAACAAGTTTAAAAGTTAAATTTGTATCTGAGTTAAAATAAAAGATAATCTTATAATCAAATTTAAATATTACACAATACTTTCTATTATGAAATATAAAGCATAACATTCACAGTAACATGAAATTAGAAAATATCTTAAATGAAAGCCTTCAGGCTTCACTGAAGGATTGGGTCAATAAAATTCTAGTGGTGAGGTTGAAGAGATGGCTCAGCAGTCAAGAGCACTGGCTGCTCTTACAGGGGACCCAGGTTCAATTCTTAGCACCCACATGTCAGCTAACAACCATCCAGAACTCCAGTTCCAGGGACTCCAATACCCTCCTCTGCCCTCCGTGGGCACTTCACACACAGATGCATTTACAGCATGCAGGCAATACACTCACAGACAAAATTAAAAATAAATATATATTTTTTTAACTGAGTGGAATAGCATGCCACCTTCTGAACAAGAACTTCAAGAACCACTAAGCAGATCTATCATTATGTTCCCTCTGACCCAGTAGTGGCAATGCTCCAGGGAAGAGCTGTTCCTTTACAGTGCAGACACAGCATGACATAATCCTTTACTATAAGCCATTAAGATTTAAGGCTGTAAACTCATCACAACCTAGCATAAGCTGACTTATATGAGAAACAAGTTGCTTTATTTCTTTTTCATTTTCTTTACTTTTATTTTATGTATATGAGTGTTTTGTTTGTAGGTATGTTAAGTGCACCATGTGTGTGCAATGCCCCAGAAGCCACAAGAGGGCATCATATCCCCTGGAACTGGAGTTATGGTTGTTGTTAGCCATCATGTGGATACTGGGAAAGAAACCTGGGTCTTCTTTGAGAGCAGCCAGTGCTCTTAACCACTGAGCTATCTCTCCAGCTCCTATTTCTTAAGATAGGATATCTGATTGATCACTCTTCCAGAAACAAGACAGTCTGAAACATCATGATGAACAAGAAAAGATTAACAGAAATCACAATACACACTGCAGCCTAGAAGCAGGACATCTATAAGTGAATGAAAAATTCATATATAGAGTACAGAAAGGTGCTTGTAGGAATGCTAGAGTACAGAAAGGTGCTTGTCGGAAGGAACACAACATCTTCACGGCCCACAAAGTGTACAGGGAGTACAAAGATTTTAAAAAGTAGATATTGATCAGAAGTTCTACAGTTTTAGGCCTAGCAATGACAATCCACAACTGTAATCCCTGCAATTGGGAAGCTGAGGCAGAAGGATCACAAGTTGAATGCCAGCCAGGTGTACATAACAGGTTCCATGGCAGACGAAACTACAAAGTAAGAGCCTGTCTCACAACTTTAAAAAAACAGTAACACACACACACACACACACACACGCGCGCGCGCACACACATATACATACAAAGTTCTGCAACTTCATAAACACTGAATTCTGCCCTTTAACCTGCCCTTAAAGCTTAGGAAATATTTTAATTCTGCCTCCTTGAACTTTTGGTCAGGACCAGAGTGACTCTCCAAGGGCAAGGAGAAAATAAACAGACACATTGTCCCTGTGCATTTTATCTCTTCTTTGACCTCACTCACTTGAATTTAACAAATTCAAGGCAATAGAAAAACAAGAAAAACTGAGCTACCCAAACTCTATCACTGCAATGAATTCCCCTTTGGTACTCTGAGAAACAGCTTTACTACACAGCCCAAGCTGGCTGCTCTAAAATTATTTATGAAATAACTTGGGGGGGAGGGGGGAGTGCTTAGGGGAGGCTGTGGAATCTTGTTTGGTTAGTTGGTTGGTTGGCTAGTTTGGTTTGGCTTTTTTAAGACAGGATTTCATATATCTTAGGCTAGCCTTGAACTCACTAGGTAGTCAAGGCCTTGAATTCCTGATCCTACTGCCTCCACCTCCTAAGTACTGAGATTACAGGGATGGGCCATCACACCTGGCTTGAAATAAGTTTATATCTTAGTTAAAGCAAAAGAACCCTGAAACTTACCCACCCAATCTCATACAGACCCTCCTCCAGAAAAGGACATATCAATGATAAAAGTACCAATGAACAGGCCAGACGTGGTAGTACATGCCTTTAATCCCAGCACTTGGGAGGCAAAGGCAGGTGGACTTCTGTGAGTTCAAGGCCAGCCTGGTCTACATAGCAAGTTCCAGCCAGTTGGGACTACACAGAAACCCTGTCTCAAAAAAAAATAGACAAAAAAAAAAAAAAAAAAAAAAATAGGTACCAATGATCAAAATACTTTCTGTGACAAGGAAATACTCTAGGGTCCTTTATGAGACAGAAACAATAAAACATGATCCTTGTACATTCAAAAATTGAATCAAAAGTAGATGATAAATAAAAAGATGAAAGATAAAAATAAGAATTAAATAGCACATGAGGAAAGAAAAAAACAGTAACAGCCTATGTCTTTAGGCCTGGACCTGAAATAGTCTCAAGAAAATCTGTCAAAAGAGACTGAAATACATAGCCTTGTCAAATATTACAAAGTCAAACTTAGGAGGTCACTGTAGGCCAACAATTTTATCCTAGGAAAGATGCTACAAAATATCATCAGGTACTAGTTCTGCCCTACACATTCCCTTGCCCAAACACGCATTCATTGCCCACAGCCATGGACAAATTGGCTCACATATCCACACCAACTTCCAAATACATCAGACCAGTATCTAGGCTACTGCTATCTATCTAAGTTACTAACTACCTAGTCGGATTCTTAAATCCAGGACCTTTCAAACTAACTGTCCCAAAGCCCATCATAAAACTAACGCTCATAATAGACCCCTGCTAGGATGGTTTGAATAAATGTCCCTCATAAGCGCCATATATTTGGACAGGTTGTCTCCAGTTGATGGCACTGTTTGGGAAGCGTTTAGAAGGTGTGGCCGTGCTGAAGGAGGTGCGTTGCTGGGGCAGACTCTGAGAGCTCCTAAGCCTTGCCGGATTTCCAGTCCCTCTCTGCTTCCTGGACCTGCCTGAAGATGTGAGCACTGCTCCGGCCCTGGCCACCTCACCATGCCTCCCCACTATGACGGACACTAATCCCTCTAGAACATCGAAACATAAGCTCAAATAAACTCTTCCTCCTATTAGTTCCCTTGGTGATAATGTTTTATCACAGCAACAGAAAAGTAACTACTATACCTGCATTCAATTTTTTTAATTTTTAAAAAGCTTTCAATTGAAAATTTTAAGAAATAGGTAAACCCATATTTTCTGGTTCTGGCCTCCAAACTTCAAATTTCAATTACTTGTTACTTTAGACAATATATTTACAGGGATTCTCCTTTAATCTTTATCAATAGATCACCTTCCAACTCAAAAAATTACAGCCCAAAAGACCGAAGAACTTCCTTTTATATAATGAATGCTTATATACCTTTGTCAATTATTTTAAATGAGAAAGTATATGAAAGTAGTTTTATTTTAGAAATTAAGTTAAGAAAGGCATAGTGGTGAACACCTGTAATCTCAGCAACTGGCAGGTGGAGGCAGGAGGCTCAGGAATTCAAGATCATCCTCAGCTATACAGGGTATTTGAGGCCAACTTGAGCTAAATGAAATTCTTATTTCAAAAACAACAAAAGAGTAAAAAGTAAACCATAAAAAAGTCAGAATTAAAAGTGTAAAAAAAAATTCTGGCAGAAGTAAAATGATGAAATTAAACCTTGACTGACTATGTGATAGAAGGGAAAAGGGAGCTTCTGAAGACTGCATTTTTGTTAACAGTTACCAATTCAAAAGAAAAATATACCAACTTACCAACAACTAACGCTCCTCTTTCTGCAAAAGCCAGGGCATAGGCTCGGCCCAATCCTAATCAGAAACAAAATAATCATAAAGTTTAATAAATTTTAGTATAATTATTTTAGTCCATGCAACTATACCCACTTTAAAGTAATAAGTGAGCAATTAATTACAGAAGATAGAGTCTTCACTGGCACTCTCAACCTCCTCGCCACCCTGTTCCTGCCTGGAAAAAGTTACAAAGGTTAAAACCACATTTTTGCACCTATTTTTGCCTACTATTCTTTAGCATTTCCCATGGCTGCTAGAAAGCCAGGTGTGGACTGGATTCCACCATGAGGTACATTTGTACAAAATTTTAAAAGTAGAGTGAGACAGGTACTAGCTCTGCCCTACATATTCCCTTGCCCTAACACGCATTCATTCCCCACAGCTGTGGACAAATTGGCTCACGTATCCACACCAACTTCCAAATACATCAGACCAGTATCTAGGCTACTGCTATCTATCTAAGTTACTAACTACCTAGGCTACTAAAATCTCCAGATTCTTAAATCCAGGACCTTTCAAACTAACTGTGCCCATCATAAAACTAACACTCATAATAGACCCCTGCTGGGATGGTTTGAGTAAGAATTAACTCATCTTACTGTGAGCTCTGGCAGTTGTTGTTATAGAAACTAATTTTCTGGAGACTTCCTTGGTGTTTACAAACAACAGCTGAGGAGGCAACATCTTGATCTAGTTTGCCAGTCCTCAAATGACAGCCCTCATTCTTCAGGTCCCCCATGACCTGGGCTACTTGGGCAATAACAGAGGTAGCCAAGGCAGACTCAAGTCAAGTCTGACTCCTTTTGCAGATGAGTCCTGTATTTTTCCAAAAACTGGCCTCAGGAACTGGAGAGATGGCTCAGTGGTTAAGACCACTGGCTGTTCTTGCAGAGGACCCAGATTCAGTTCCCAGCACCCACAAGATGCCTAACAACCCTCTGTAACTCCAGATGCAAGGGCTCCAACACCCTCTTCTGACCTCCTAGAGCACTGCATGGCATGGGTGTACTTACATACAGGCAGGCTATACACTCAGACACATAAAAGTAATAAATAAAGGACTGGAGAGATGGATCAGTGGTTAAGAACACTGGCTGCTTTTGCAGAGAACCCAGGTTCAGTTAACTGTCTGTAACTCCAGTTCCAAGGGAGTTAGCTCTGAATCTGAAGCTCTCTTCTGACCTCCATGGGCACTACACGACTCAGGTACACTCATACACATAAAATAAAAATAAATATGTTTTAAAACTTGCCTTAAATCCAAATGCCTCTGTTAAATTCTCTCCTTTTAAAAATACCTAATGATTACTATAACTTGCACTGAACCTTGAGCATGCAATTACCAACTAGAAATCATTTTATTTTCAAATACATGAGACTGGTAATTATCAATTATCTCCGGGAAACTGAATTGTGTGGTTAGTAACCAATGGTGAAAGATTTTTGTATTGTTTAAACTTTTTTAACTTTAATGTTATTTTAGTTGACAAATTTCAGAGATAAATGGAAAAACTTAACAGGCAATGTGCCTCTGGGATAAAGAGGTAAGTTAGTACACAAATAAACTAACATGGATAAATTAATCAGACTTGCCTCCAAAAGAATCAGAGAATATAATTTTCCAAAGCTAGAAGACATCATCAAATTATTTATTTTAGAGTTGAATCCACTGTGAAAAAGAACTCAGCCAGTTTATGAGCAGGAGGTACTAAGTTTATAATTATCTAGCAATATTTCATTAATGTTTCACAAAGTCGATTTGGTGGGTCATAATCAGCACTTATTTAAAAAAAAAAAAAGAATAAAAAACAGCAAATTTCAGAATGAATGGCATTGACCATGCAGTATGTCCTGAACCTGTTCAAATATAGATGGTGTGTGTGTGTGCACAAGCGCACACGTGTGTGCTGGATAATGGTGAAGAGATACTATATATTGTCAGTCACCATCAGAAGAAACTTAAAGAAAAGTGCAGCACACTGTTTCCATCAAAAGCAAAGGACAAACAAAATGTTTTCCTGAATACCAGTTAATACTTAACTATTGGAATAGCAGCCTGAGGATCCATTTTGTCAATGGAGATGTGAAAGTACACATGAAATGACAGAATTCCACCACTGGTGACTTTTATAAAATCCTAACAATTCAAGCCCAGTGTCGATGGCACACACAGCAATGCTGGCACCTGGGAGGTGGAGGCAGGAAGTTCAGGAGTTCGAAGCCAGCTTGGGCTACATGAGACTCTGTCTCAAGAATTGGTGCATGAGATTCCATATATAATGGCACTAGCACTACAGGTAAGCAATCAATGGTTAAGTCAAGATCCTGCATCTGGAGATTACAGGCCAGACTCTGGTGGGAAACTAATGGAGAAATCTCACCCATCCTCACGGATGAGTTAATTTTCTGTTCTTCAAAGATGTGATTGCTTCAATAGCAACTTTCCATTTTGAAATATCGGAAGATTTGCAACTTTCCACCGGCTGGCTTTCTTCAAAAATGCTTTTCCTCTTCAGTTCTTCACTTCTCATAGCGTTCCCATTTTATTCCTGTATCCTCTCCCTCACTCTTTCACATATTTGAGTTTGAGACCTTTGCCACAGTTCCAGTGAACTTTGGTGCATGTCTTGCTAAATACAGAATATAAACTCCAAGGAGCAAGGTTCTTTTCAGTGAGCGGCCCTCCGCAATGACCATCTCAAGAACTTGAACCATGCGGCCAAGGAACACAAACACTAAACCACTGACCCTTCAAAGTGGAAAGCAGGTGCCTCACACCCTCGGGTGGAATACCACACCCAAGATGGCTTTTCAAGCCTGTAAACGACCTGGAAGAGGCCTGCCCATCCAATGACAGCAAAAGTCACGGTCTATGCCACCACACTGGAGACGACTAACTTTTCCCCAGCTACGCACCAGCCAAACAGGCCGGCGTCTCTCCCAGAAAGAACGTGGACCTCGGAAGCTCTCTCCCGGATGGGGGCAGCGGCCCGGCCCACCTGCTCTGCCCAGCCCTGCCTCTCCCAGCTCTGGCTCCAGAGCCCCCCGCTATCCCGAGGCCGCCGCAGCCGCTCCCGGCCATCCCCGAAGCGGCCCGGCGTGAGGCTCACCTCCCCCGGCGCCGGTGACCAGGACCACACGCCCGTCGAACCGCAGCGGCGAAGCCATGAGTCCAGTTTGCACCACACACGCACTGGCAATGCCAAAAGGTTCAGTTTGCCAGGCAGGACAGCAGGAGGGGCGGGACCGGCGGGATTGGCGCAAGAGACTCGCAGGTCTCGGAAAAAAACTAGAACCCGTCATTTCTAACTGCGCCTGCGCGGAGTTAGCTTAGAACCATGGGAAATGTAGTCCAGTGTGGTTCTTCTAGCTGGGAGAACGTGTCCCTGGAGGTTGGCTTGAAAATTCTGCTTCTAGAGTCCTTGGACAAAACTCCACCCACCCAGTGTTCAGGAACCAATTGCAGAAGAGGAGGCGGGAAGATTTTAAGAGATAGGAGGAGGTGCATGACCGTTTGGAAATAGAGTACTACAGGCTCCTGGGACCTTGCTCTTACAAACCTCCAGCACAAGACCCAGGCAAACTCAAGCAGACAAAAACCCAGCACAGAACTGTGGAAATAGGCAGCAGGCCCCAATCTTAGTCAAACAGTTATTGACAGCTGATTACTGCTGGGTGAAGAAGAGCTGCTCTTCATAAAGGGAGGGACTCTAGATAGGTTGATTAGGTATATCCCAGTGGATGAACTTGCACTAAGGGACATCTGGGGACACTAATTTCACAGGATAGACCTTAACACAAATGACAGAATGTATGAATTCCAGTGGGGAGAGGGGCTAATGAGAGGGTACCAATGGGGAAGGGGATAGAAAGATGATTAAAATTGATTAAGATGCTCTGTATGAAATACACAGAAATTCAATTTTAAAATTTACAAAAAGAAAATGTGGCTTCTAGAAGTGAGAGCTGCCTAGATCTGTCTGGCAAAATGGCTGATTCCACACTTTCATACATTTTCATATATCTACTCAACAATGTGTTCTGCATTTAGGTACCTGCCTAAATAGCACTTGGTCTCCATTTTTTTCAATATCTTAATTGATTTGAAAATGTCATACAATGTATTTTTATCATATTGAAAGCCACTTCTCTCTCTATGTTCCACCTGAGACTACCCCATCCCCTTTCATGTCCTCCATTATTATTTATCTTTTTTTTTAAAGGCATATCGGGTCTAATCTGTTTCCAAAATGCTCTTGGGTATAAATCTATTCCTTGGAGTCTGGTCACCCTACCAGACTACACACCAGTAAGGAAAACTTATCTCCCTCTCTAAGCATCTATCAATTGCCAACCTCCTCTAACCATGCTGGGTTTTTGTCGAGCTTGGGTTTGCACTGGTCTTGTGCATGCTTTGGCCTCTGTTCTTGAGGGACTTTCTGACATAGCCCTTAAAAAAGAAAGTTGCCCTTGGCAATAATAAAGATGTCTCAGAGTACATTTCCTGGATCTACTACATGAAAATCATCCTGAAATTGTCACAGTGCAGAATCCTGGACCTCCATTGCTGCCTTCTTCAAATAGAAAGACAAAAGATTAAAAAAGAAGAGAGCTCCTAAAAATATATGTCCATATGTTGAAACATCCATATAATGTCATTCATTCATTCAACATTTATTGAGCTCCCACTATGTCTTAGGCACAAGTTTATACAGACAAGCATTTCAAAGTGTATGATAAACTTTCAATAGCACTACTGCTTGGTAGAACTTGTGAGAAAAGTATGTGTGCTAATGGATGGGGCCAAAATAAACAAAAGCTATGTACCCCCGGAGAGAAGAAAAAGTCTTCCAGGGAAAGTAAAGCATAAGTGCCATCAGATAGCATCCTGAGACCCACAGCCGAAATTCTCTTTTGCTGCAACTGCCTACTAATCATTGCTTTGTTCTGTTACTATAAAAACTTCATGAAACTGCTTCCAGCTTGGGACATGGAGCTTGTCCCATGAATCTATGTTCCTGGGCCATGGTCAGAATAAACAATCTTTTAAACTCTTTGAGATGAGAATTGTGCTTTTGCATTAACAAAGTGAAACTTAGGGTAGATAGGTGTTTGGCAAACAGCTTTGGTTCTGTGATCTGGACATCTGGTTCCAGCAGAGAAAGAGAAGCCTCAAGTAACCCCCCAGGCTTCATCTCTAAAGTCCAAGTCCTTTCACTGACAACTCTAACCTAATCCAGCACTTTGCTATCTAACCCATTTGTCACAAATGCTTATTACATTTGACCTTTGTCTTCAGGTGTTCACTGAAATCTAAGGAGACAAGCTCAAAGGGTATAGGACTCAAGATAAGAAAGGGGGTTGAAGATGTACCTCAGTGACAGAGGGCTTACCTGTGTAAGAAACATTAGATATTAGTCTTTTCTTTCAAACCCTGTAGAACCTTGTTTATGAAAAGGAATTATAATCTTTACATCCTATCACACTCTGTAAGGCTTTTGTTTAAGGAAAGGCCCTGATGCATTTCCAAACCTGATGGCCTGACACTGTGGCCCTAGTCCCCTTCCTTTGTCCAGACTCTTTTAAACTAGCCAACCAGGAAAGACAGTGAGGTCAGACCCCAGCCAATGGGGAAAAAACACAGTACTCTTACATCAGGGATAAAAAGCTTCTGGGTCCTGTGTACTTGCTGGATCTGACTGACTGACCATGGAATAGCAACCTTTTGCAAAAGCAAAATCTGCCTTGCCAAATGTCCTTTGCTTTGTTCATGTGTTCTTTGCACAATATTGGTGAGGTTCTTGGACCTAAGATTTTATTTCTAACACTTAACATGAGCAAACCCCTGAGTTCAACATTGAAAAAAGTTAAAGGTCTTGAAATGTTAGACAGATAACAGTCAAATTTCCCAAACAGACCAGTTACCATGTTAACAAAGTTCTCTCCAGCTTATTCCTAATCTTTACATAAAACAAATAACCTGATGGTCGTTAATTAGTTATTTACCTATTGTTCTGGCTCTCTATCTCTGCCTTACAAGGACAGTAACTTTGAAATTCCCAAATGTACTTAGTTTTAGTTTCTGCTCCTTTCAAGCTCTTCCATCTATAAAATCAACCTCCTTTGCTTGAACTGTAAATGCATTCTGTTTTATAGATAATTCTAGAATAGAAAACAGAGTCCATTGAAATGGTTAAGGAGGACCCGAGGTGGGGAAGGTGCTAGTCAAGTACTTGCTACCTTGTTTATGGCCAGCACCAGCACCAACAATAAGTGGTTAAAGGAAAAAAAGGAAGAAGTGCAGTAAGCCAAGGGTTTGCCCAACAGGAACCTCAAGTCCTGTCTCTGCCCCAGTGACCTTCAACCACCTTGCTTAGACTGAAGTCACAAGCAGCTCAGCCAAGCTCACTCACAGCTCAGCAGCTAGTCTTGGGTTTCACCACTCATCAACCCCTTTGCTTACCAGCCACCAGCATACATGGCAGCCTAGGGTACAGACAACAAACCATACTGAGCCCACTCTGGTGGCTGAGTAGAAGCAACAATGGTACTGGTTCTAGCAAGAGGATATAAGGTTTAATGGTGGAAATAAGATTTTCAAGTGGCAGCAAGCTACCAAGATAAGGGTATATTCACCAAACCAATTCTGTGGCATGATTTGGGCGTAATTTCTTGCTGTAGAGTCATAGAACAGAAACAGGCACCTAGAAGCTGATTTTCCTTTAAAAAAATAACAGTCATTGACTTTGCACTTGGACCCACAAGATAATAAATGCAAGATAAAAGCTTGACACCTCTGAGTTTATTTTGTGTCTGTCACCTTACTTTGGGTCACCTGCTTATCTCTACAGGTTGGCATATTCCTCTACAAATGGCTGTCTAACCTGTCCGTTCCTCTTCATGGATGAAGGCAAAGAGACAATTCATTCCCCTAAATTGATAGCCACCTTGAATTCCAGAAAGAGCACAATCTCACAAAACAAAAGCACTACCCTTCCCCCGGCCATGAGGATACTTATTCAGGAAGGTAAGACAACAATGGTTTGGACATAATCATCTCCTGAGAGCCACACCTTGTTCTCTCAAGAGACAAGGACTTCTTTGGGCTACCCCATAGGACAAGAGCTGAAACAATGATCAAGGAGACCACACATAGACCAGGACTGCTTAACTGTACATATTTCCTGTCTTCCTTCTCTGAGTCTTTCTCCCTTTAAACCTAAACTTCCTTTCTGTACCCCAGAGAAGGACTTGGGGTAACTGGACCCCTTTATCTACTTATCTTCCCAGTGTGGTCACATTAAATAAATCTGTTTTTCCCCATTACCCACCTCTGTAATTGTCATAATGGAGATGGATGACTGAGTCTAGCTTGTTGGGACTTCCAGAGCCCAGAATTTTACCCTAAACACAGTTACAGAAGCCAGGTTTGGTGATGCATGCCTTGGATTCCAGCACTCAGGAGGCAGAGACAGGCAGATCTCTACCAGATAGAGGCCAGTCTGGTCTACATGGTGAGTTCCAGGCCAGCTGGGGGTACAGGGAGACCCTGTCTCAAAAAGACAAAAACAATTTCTTTAAAAAAACAGTTACAGAATCTCACTCCATCTCGCCTAGAAAGTGTCAGCTGCTCTTTGTCCACATAATAATCTTCCCCTATTTAAATCAACCAGAGTTGTTTTTCTCACTTGTACATAAGACAACATGGCATTATACTTATCAAGCTGGTTATAATTAAAGCCTCAGCTCTGATCACGATTTTAAACAGATGCTGTGCCTAACATTTTTCTATTTCTAAGTCCTATTTCTAAGGACTTGGTAGCCTGAGAAACCCAAGATTGCTTTCTAGATTTCATCTGGGATAAGGAAACATGCTTGCCTTCAACTAAAATATTCCTTTATTAGATAGGCAAAAATGCAAAAAGTCTGGGCAAAGTCCCCATTCTTTAACAACAAACCTTTAAGTACTTAGAACTGAACCCAGAAACTTCTGATGCCTTATACAAACATCTAGAGATGAATTCCTAATGGCTCATGGTGCCTCACCCCAAGTGGCCAGGCTCAAAAGGACCAACTGGTGCAGTTGTTCCATACGGTTTACTATGTAACTAGATAATGAGATGCCCACTTATCTATCCCAATATAGACCTCACACAAATAGCATGTGAAATGATAACTTTCCTCAACTGTTACAAAATCACCACTTGGGGTGATTGCCTCTATAATAATTCACCCACATTATGTTTTTTCTCCCCTATAGTGTATATTCTTTATTAAATAGTTGTATGCAAATTCTGGTCTGGGAAATTCTCCCCTCCCTCGCCCCACCCCATTTTTACATGACATTTTGGTGGCTCAGACAGGGGGACTAGCTCTCTGCCTCCCTTGGCAAGTCTTCATTCTGGTGACTGGTTGAGTGGTCCATGTGGCATTGCTCCAGTCAGACCCAAAGTCCTTTGGCCAGTGACATCTGCCACCATCAAGGCATTCATTTCAGTCACTGTGGAAGGCCGTATTGCTCATTGCTCCAGGCTTTCATGGCACTGTCACAGGATCCTCAGCCGGGAGTGGGATATCTACGAAGCTCACCAGATACTCTTACACTAACTAGCCTGTCTCCTCTAATCTCAGCCCTGGATGCCATCCTTGAGGATCCTTCCTTTGTATATTTTCCAGCCACCCACCATCTAACAACTCTGCTCCGGCTTCTCTCTCCCCTTCGATATTTTTTTCTCCTCCTTCCTTAACTTCCCCCTCTGCTGGAGAGCTCTCTAGCCCCTCCTCTTTCTTACCCAGATACACTCTCTCCCTCACACAGTTGCCTAGGAACTTTTTAGACGGAGCTCAGGGGCCATTAAAACTATCCTCTGTCCCTCAGAAAATATCCATCCCCTTTGTGAGGAGGCTAATAGACATCTGGGAACCACAGAAGTAGAGATCCTCTTCCTGTATCTGACTTGTTCCACAAATAATCCAAGGATCCCACCACCTTCATTAAGAAATTCAGAGTTCAGTGGGGCTTTTGACCTAAACTGGAAAGATAACTACATCATTCTAACCACCTTCTGTTCATACGCAAACAATCCTTTACCTGATCTTTAGCACACCCCTGAACTGATGAA
This sequence comes from Eospalax fontanierii, assembly GCA_035773235.1. Lineage (NCBI taxonomy): Eukaryota > Metazoa > Chordata > Mammalia > Rodentia > Spalacidae > Eospalax > Eospalax fontanierii. The sequence goes on from CM069527.1 coordinate 12,639,675, forward strand.
GTTCACACTTGTGACTGAGTTATAGCTTGCCTCGGTCTCATTGCTGTACATAATATAGAGAGACCCATTGGTAGTAGCAGATCACTGACACAGGAGACAATGTGGGACAAACCCACAGAAACAGTACAATTATCTGTCTATTCAAGAGGATGAAAAAGGTTATTATCAAACCTGTTAACTATAATAAGTTACAGGTGAAACTCAAGGAGCTTTCAATAACCCTGCTGTCTTTCAATCTAGGCTAGCTGAAACCATGCTTCCAAAACTAGGCCAGGAACCCCAGACTCCTTTCTTCACTTTATTAGATACAGCCTTCAAAATCTTTAATAACCAGAAGGATACCTCAAAAGCCAGAAATGCTGAAATGGAGAAGAAAAGAGGTAAAGGAGAGGGACCAGTCTATGGCTGTAGCAAGTGCCTGTTCTCTACCCAACTCAGGAAATCCTAGAGCTTTTCCCACTGATCATCTGATTCAGCGTATGGAAAGGAACCCAGCCTCAAGTCAAAGAACTCTTTCTTAATACTGTTGTAGTCGGCAGGCAATTTCAGTTGGGGGACTCCCAAAACTATGGAGCTATGTGAAATCTCTTCTGGAGACATTTTTTCCTTTGACTGTCACTAAGCTTCAGCCTTTTACTTGTCCCAAATTCCTGGGGAAATTGGGAACCATTCGATAAACATTGTTGCAGGAGGGTACCAGTGTCTCATTAGAGTATTTTCATTCCTACCAGAACAGTGACATGAAGAATCCAACAAGAATTACAAATGAGCCTCTAGTCCTATCTCACCCCGTAGTTCCAAATCTTTACATTCTCTTGAAATGGATAACCTCCAATACCTCCTGGTTCATGGTGCCTTAATGGTGCTTTCTTTTGTATTTCTGTATACCCAGACACTCAGTTCCTATCTGCCTTCCAAATGTTAGAACCTCTCCACCCAGAATAATCAACAGCTCACCTAGACTGTCTTCCCTTAGGGCTCTCTGGATAGCACACACTCTTTTGGACAAACCCTGGCCAAGGAACTTTTTCCTTCTTTAAATTTCCCTATGGGGTTGGCCTCTTTCCTAACAGATGCTTTATTAATCTGTAGCTCAAACCAAATCACTTCAGATCAAAACTCTGTCCTAACTCTTCAAAAACTGACCTCACGTAGGCATATGGTTTTGCCTTCAAAGGCTCAAATCTTTCAACAAAATGTCTAGTTCATGGGAAACAGACTAACCTCAGGCACAAGGAACCTTTCCAGTCACCTCATGGATGACAGAAAATGAACAGGAACTTAGGCCAGCCTATAAAACCTCAAGAAAGGTCCACCCCTGGTGATCCACTTCCTTTAGAGAAATTATACCTCCTAAAGTTCCACAACCTTCCCAAAGAACATTACCAGCTGGCAACCATGGGCTACGCACTTACCTCTGCCTCAAAATTAGCTCTCCCAAATCTGACTATGCACTTCTATCTATGCACATGAGTGAAAGCAAATATTGACAGTTTTATCTTCCCAGGTCTTCATATCTGGTGGCACAGGACTAACTTCTGTGTAAGGCACTAGCAGCTGTGGCTCTCTTGGATGAGGAGGCTTTTCAATTAACCTTGAAGGCCCTTCACTGGCTCTCAGGTAATAGAATAAGTACCATATTCTTGCAAATTACAGAGACTACTATAAAACCCTGCCAAACTTTAAATCATGCTACTTTATTGTAAGATCCCAACCCTGAGGCCTCTCTGTAACATTCACATGAAGAAACAATTGACCTTATATGAAGGGCTAGACAAGATCTCTAAGTTCCCACTTTTCTGACCTGTGACTACTTATTTCACAGTCAGTAGTCTGATGGTGGCGTGACAGACTTTCAGGGTATGAAACAGTAAGTCTGACAGAGGTCTTAGAATCTAGGCTTCTTCCAGATAGTTCCATGTCAGCACCCACAGCAGAGCTAACTGCCCTCACTAAAGCTTCCCAGAGAGGGACAAGAATGAGCTTTTACATTTACACAGCTTAGACCTATGCTTTCCGTGTGAACCACGCTCATACAGCCATCTGGAAAGAAAGGGGCCGTCTCACTGTCCATAATGCCCAGATTCAACATGACCCTGAGATTTAGGCCCTACTAGAAGCCCTTTGACTTCCAACACAGGAATATTACATATTCCAAAGCTTATCAAAAAGATCATTCTGATCTGGGCCTGGTGACACAGCCCTTTAATTCCAGCACTCAGGAGGTAGAGGCAGATGAGTCTTCTAGTCTTTGTAAGATCCAGGCCAGGCCAGCCAGGTCTACATAGTGAGTTCCAGGTCAGCTAGGGATACAGGAAGGTGGAAGTGGAAGGTCCTGTCTAAAACAAAAAAAGACCATTCTGAAATTTCCCAGGTGAACAACTGAACAGTTATCTCAGATTTCACTCCAGTTGCTGCTCTCCCATGTCCTGAATATATGCAGAAAAAAATCCCAAAAGGCTTTGTATCGGGGCTTCACTATCACTCTAGAGGGATGTATTCAAAAGCCCCCAAACAAGCTGCTGCTCCCTGAATCCTCGCAACAAGAGATCCTAACAGTTTTAATCATCTACATGTTTGGGGGCCAAAGCCCCTCCAAATTCTAATTGACCTTGCTTTTCATTTTTAAAGCTTGAACTACCTATTGTCAGACCCTTCTACAATCTATCCATCATAGAGGAAGGGGAAGGCTGAAAAATAGGATCACTCACACGCCCCATGCAAGGGATTCAAACAGAAGCATGGCAGAATTCCTCACTAAAACAGGAAGGGCCTCAACCATTGTCTTCATTGAACATATTATTCTTTGTTTTAGAATTCTCCTCTCCCTCTATCTGATAATGGCCTGGCTTATTTCCAAAATCACTCAGGAAGTAAGTAAAAATCTCAAAATTAAGTATTATCTCTGTGCTGCCTGGCACACCCAATCTTAGGGAAAAGTCGAGAGCTTTAATCTCTTAAGGGATCTCTCCCTAAACTCAAATCTGAGCTCGATCGTCTTGGACCACTCCTCTCCATTGGACTTTTATGACCTTGCATTACTCCCAAGGCTGCTACTTATTTTTGCTCTTTCAAAGTCCTCTATGGTAGGCCTTTCCTCTAAGCAGAACTCTTGTTAGATCCAGAGGCCCATTACCTTCCTCAGGATATTGTTAGATCACTGAGACAGGATAAATACAGCCCCAAGTCTGACCTTACCTTTTTAGGTCCTCTCTCCTATTAACCCAGGGACCCATCTATGCAGGGTTCCACTCCCAGAAACTCAAATGGGCTATTCCTGCTAGCCTTTTGGAGATCCAGGTACAACCAATCCACTCTCAAACACTTTTAGACGCTAATGAGTAGTCAAGATTCTGTCTCAGCTTTCTGAGTTCTATGATAGAATTTTATAAGCTCTTTCTATTTCCTTGACATTCTACAAGTCTCAATCAAATTTTGGAAATTCACTTTAGACCTGTTCCTTCTAGGAGACAGACTGTTCTTGGACTGAAATAATTACTTACCTCAATTTATAAGCCTCATCTTTATCTGTTTACTAGTACCAACCTTGACAGACTCCTACTCTGGGCATATGATTGCTTCACATCTTCACATTCTTTTTATCACACATCTTATATATGTTCCCAACATCACCCTATTGTATCACTTTAGCCATTATGACTTTTGTTATCCTCCTCCTCCTGTTCCCAGCTCCTGCCTCCCCTATCACCTTCTCCAGAAGCCTTGTGATCTCCTCAAACAACCCAACCCAGCCCTTGCAGGGGATTGCTAGCTCTGCCTGCCCTTCACTCAGAACCAGACTGGCAGCACTTAGACAGCCGCTCCATTTGAATCAATCCAATTAAGAATCTCCCTGCAGAGATGGCTCACGGTTAAGAGCAGACACTTCTCTTCTAGAGGACCTGAGCTCGATTCTCAACAACCACATCAGGCATCTCACAACTACCTTGTAGCTCCAGTTCCTAGGGAACCTGATGCCTCTGGCTACCTTGGGCACCTGCACTCACTTGTACATACACACACAGATACATATAATTAAAATTTTTAAATAAAAAATATCTTTTAAAAAAAGAATCTCCCTCCATAGGCACCTCCAATGGAAACCCTGCCTCTCTGTGGCTATCACCCTTTACAATACCCCCAAGTCTGAATTTAAACACAGATTTTGCTTCCTCACATCTCCTCATTCACTAGTTGAGGGACCAATCCAGGTTCCTGTTTGTATTAAGGTCATCATCCACAGGCAAAACTCTGCTTTTCTGGGCACCCTATCATTTTTCAAAGTCACAATTCCAGTAAATCAAACAGGTGTTACAGGCATGCCGTCTCGACAAGTCTGACTGATAAAGGGCACTTGCTGCACAAGCAAGAGCATCTGAGTTTAAATTTCACACAAAGAAGGCCACAACTGGCTAAGTTTTAGAGAAAAAGAGACTGTAGAGTCCCTTTGCCTGGATAGGACTCCCATACTAAACCTCAACCCACCCACAGCTTAGGGGCCATTGCAGAAAAGAGGGCAGAAAGATTGTAAGAGGCAGGGTTGGGGCATGAACATAAAGAAACAGAGATTCTTCAAGCCTGCGAGAATTGCTCATGAACTTGCAACAATGGTGACAACATGCATAAAAACCATGACTCAATCAGACAAAAAGCCATCATAGAACAGGGGAAATGGGCAGCAGGCCCCAACCCTAGCCAAGGAGCTATTATTGGCAAATGATTACTTCAGGTGAGGGAGAGGAGATCTTCTTCAAGGGAGTGACTCTACATAGGCTGACTAGACACCAGTGAATGAAGGGCCACCTGGTTACAAACACTGGACCAAATAGAACTTAACACATACAACAGAATACCTGAAATCTGATGGGGAGAGGCTATGCGGAATGGGGAAGAGGAGATTAAATTTGATTAAGATACATTTATGAATGCACAAAACCTCAATAAAAAAAGAAAAAAAATTAATAAAAAAAAATGAAGTCAGATGTGACAGTGGGTCTATAATCCCAGCACTCCTATGGTGAAATGGGAGGCAGAAACAAGTCAATGCCAGAGGCTGTTCTCTGATTTTCATATGTGTATAATGGCAAAGGGAGCCTGGGGAGAGAGAGAGAGAGAGTGAAAGAGAGAGAGAGAGAGAGAGAGAGAGACACACACACACACACTAGGCCATCTATCCATCCTGACCTTGGCATGACTGTACCTCTTCTCAAAAAGCTCTTAAATTTCCTTTCTCCAATAACCAATAGTGAGTTCTAACAGACCCCCAACAAGTTTTACCTATACTGAGAAAATGATACAGTCTCAGCACCCAAACGTCAAATCCATCAGTTTCAACCTCTCCAGAGAATAGTTTTGGCTTCTCATGATTTCTTTCAGGTCTACACTACCCCTTAAAAAATACTAATCTTAAGCATTTTTTTCTACCTAGATGTCATCATGTACCTTAACTCCTCAGGGGCATTTTTCCCTATGTGGAATTAATGCCTATTTCTGCTTTCTGGTTAACTGGACCTAAACCTGTCCCCCTGCTTTTATCAGTTGCCCTGAACAGCTAGACACTCCCTTCATCCACTATTGGGCTCTCTCTACCTAAGAGAGCATAGCTGATACTTCTCCTAGTGGAACTAGGCATTTATGGCAAGTATGGATACTGGAATAAGTGGAATAAGACTGACATTTTACATTTATCATAACTTGTCAGTCAAGTTAGCCACAGGACTATATAGACTCACAATGACCCTCCATACTCCAAAATGTGGCCCAAGTCTTATAGCACTCTGCTTTACATCTTACGACCCTGTGACAGTTCAGCAAACCATTCAGGCCCTGCCCCCACATCCCTTCTCATCTCTGAAACAGCTCCAGAATAAAAAAGCACTTCATCCCTTGTCTATGGTTTCACCTTGCTGGCTTCTCAGAGGAGACAGGTAAAAACCAAAAATGCCAAAAATAAAAGTAAAAACTCACAGGCTCTAACAATCAGATCTTCACTATTTGGAGCCTGAGCTCAGTATCTTGTAGTATCTTATACAAACACTTAAATCCTAATTCCAAATGACCCGTGTGGCCTTGTCCCAAATGGCAAGTCCCAAGAAGGACAATTGAAACTATAAAATGTACAACTTAATGAGATAGTGAGATGCCCACATATCCATCCCAAAATGGATCCCACACAAATGGTGTACACAGAGAGAGACAGAGAGAGAGAGAGAGAGAGAGAGAGAGAGAGAGAGAGCGCGAGAGAGCTCACATTCTTTATTAAATCTTTCATACCCATTCTGCTCTGGTGAATATTTTTACTCCCATGACTTTGACTTGTTACCAGCACAACAACATTTATATTTCTGATATGAAATAGTTTATATTTGAGGCATGTAGATAAAAACATGACAAAACGAAACTAAAAAGAATGAATCTTGTTCAGAAACAATTTAATCAGAATCTTACATTTCTCCTCATCTTATAACAGGAAGCATTAATTGTCTTTTGTTCCAGACTAGCTTTTCTGAGCCCCTATACCAGGGTCTCGCTAGGTAGACCAGGCTGGCCTCAAATTCTCCACGTCAGCATCTCAAGTGCTAAGATTATAGATGTGCACTGCCACTAGGCCCAGACTGTTTTTTTCAAGGGTGTTTGCCTAGTTGCTAATATAATGAACTAGAAGACAGAGAAAACATTTCCCTGTGGAATAAAGGTCATATTTATTTACTGTCCAGGAAAGTAAATATCTAAAGCTTCCCTTTAGATCAAGGGTCAGGCAGATTCTTTCAGTCATTAGAAAGCACTTCTTCAGATAGTACACAAAATCTTTCCATTCCCAGCATACACATGGGCCCTGCTTCTCAATCATGCGACTTGAAGGAGACAACATGAAGTTCAACAAGCATGCATTTTGGGAGCAATGAAACCTTTTGTGACTGATCCCAGAGTCTGTTTTTTTTTAAGATTTAGTTTTGTTATTTTTAAATTGTGTGTGTGTGTGTGTGTGTTTGTGTGTGTATGAGGGTGCCCACAGAGGCCAAAAAAGGGTGTCAGATCCCCTGGAGCTGGAGTTACAGGTGGTTGTAAACTGCCTAACATGGGTGCTAGGAACTAAACTCAAGTGCTCTGGAAGAGCAGCAATTAACCTTTGAGCTATCTTTCCAGCCAGCCCCCAAAAGTTCTAGCTCAATTTTTTTGTTCGGTTGGTTGGTTGGTTGGTTAGTTTTTTGAGACAAGGTCTCAACATGTAGCCCTGGTTAGCCTGGAACTTGCTATGTCCTCCAACTGACAGAGATCTACCTCCCTCTGCCTCCTCGGTGCTGGAATTAAAGGTGTGCTCCACCATGCACTGCCCTAGCTCAACTTTTCTTAAGATTTGTTTTTTATTTTAGCTAAGTGTGTATATGTGTGTGTGTGTGTGTTACTTTTCTGTTGCTGGGATTAAACACCATAACCAATGCAACTTAAAAAAGGAAGAGTTTATTTTAGGTTACAGTTCCAGAGGGATCAGAGTCCATCATGCCAGGGGGGCATAGAGGCCAGAGGTAGTTGGAGCAGAAACCAGAGCTCTCACATCTTCAAGCAGCTACAGGAAGCAGGGAGTGACTGGAAATCCAGCAAGTCTTTAGAACTCTCAAAGCCTGACCCCAGGGATGCACTTCCTCCAGCAAGTCCTCATGTCCTAAAACCTCCCCGAACAGCATCACCAACAGGGGCCAAAATGTCCGAATACAAGGACTCCCTGGGGGACATTCTCATTCAAACCACCACAGTGTGTGTGTGTATGTGTGTGTGTGTATGTGTGTGTACACACGTGTAGACATGTGTGCAAGTACCCATGGTAGCCAGAGGCATTGGATCCCCTGGAACTGGAATTACAGGCAGTTGTTAGCATCTGGACATGGGTGCTAGGAATCAAACTCAGGTCCTCTAGAAGAGTAGCAAGCACTTTTAACATCTGAACTATCTCTCCAGCTCAACCCTGGAGTCTTATATTTTACCTCACATCCTTTGAAATATGCTAGGCTATGCGTCCTCACAATTCTTGGCAAATCCATTTTAAAAAGGAAAAATCAGTGGCATATCACACAAAGAAAAGTGCTTGTAATCCCCAGTTAAGGTATAATGGAGGACTTCAGGAAGAAGAGCCACCGAGTCGAGCTGAAGGGATTTAAGTGACTAACTGAAACAGGAAGCTAGAGAATAGGAGAGCTTGTTAAGTAGAGTGAGTAGAACTGAGAGGACTGGAGGGATACAAAGTTCAAGATGCAAGTAAGGCTTTTTTAGACAACCTAGAAAGACCAATCAGAAAGGAGAGTTGATGTTGTAAAATAAATTATTCATGCAGATTAGGGAGAGAGAGAGAGAAGAGGGAACAAGAAAAAGAGAAGAATCCCCCAAATTAAGATCCAGCTGGAGAAAAAGCAACTTGAAGAAGTGAAAGAGAGCTCTGACAACGATCACAAATGACCAGCCTCTGTCACAGGGTGAGTAGTCGATGGAGAGGCCAGCAGCATCAGCTTCCACAGAGAACGTGTTTTTAGGTGGGCTAATCTACAGTCAGTAGTTAAGAACTCAGCCAGGCATGGTGGCTCACACCTTTAATCCTGCACTCTGGAGGCAGAGGCCGGTGAATCTCCCTGAGATGGAAGGTAATCTGGTCTACAGAGAGAGTTCCAGGCCAACTGGGGCTCCAGGGAGACCCTGTCTCAAAAAAAACAAAACAAAACAACAAAAAAAAAACCTCCTAAACTTTAAGACATGTTTTAGCCTTGGCAAACAAACATTTTTCAACCCTCTTAGAGTCATACTTTGTATTTCTCCTCAAAGAGGAATGACCAGTCCAACTGGAGGGAGCCAGTGATACTCACTGAATGAGCAACATTTCTTTTGGGTTTTGTTTGTTTTGTTTTGTTTAATATGTTTATTTATTATTTTTATTTCTGTGGATGAGTAAATTGCCTGCATGTATATAAGTACACCCATATCATGCAATTCCCAAGGACATCAGAAGATGACATCATATTCCTCTAGAATTGGAGTTATGAACGGTTGTTAGTCATCACATGGATGCTGGGAATCAATCTCTGGAAGAACAGCAACGGTTCTAACCATCTCTAGCCCTCTGAATGAACTACATTTACTAATGGATATGAACGCCAAGATAGGAAAGCTGTAATGAAGCCCCACCATTGCTCTTTCAGTCCTACACCTCTTCAGAGGGTTTCTTTCTCCTTTACTTCCTCTAACACATGAACAAGTTGGCCAAGGCTGTTTCTCCGCCAAGAGGCTTAGTCCCCCTTCTGTCCACTCTTTTTCCAGTATGGTAGCTTGGTCTAGATTACCACTTACACTCCCAAGAGACAGCCTATATACTTAGCACTGATGGCAGGATGAGATTAATCTTTTCTGCCATCTGTATGACTTGTGTCCTATGGTCCTCACTTCTGTATCTACAATTGAACAACTTGGGGTGTGAAATAGGGAGGGGCCCATGCTGAACCCTTAAAGACATTGGTGACCAAGGTGGCAACACATGGAAACTACTTTCTTGGAACCAGAATATAATAAAGCAAGATGAAAATGTTTGAATTTCATGACTACTGGAGATGTCATCGAGTATCAGCTTGTTTTAGACTGAAGCTTTTACAGGCTGACTTCTGACTTTAGAGACTCCAGTAGCACAGTAAATAAGAAAATGGATTCCTCTGGAGATAACACAAGTTGTTCAAGAATTAGACTACGTAAGTCAGGATCAAGTCTTAGGAAGAAATGGAGATATCTCTATTGGAGGGGCATAAGAAAATCTCTAGGGCACCCAATAATCAATAGACAACTGTACTTTGCTAATGTTCAGGCCCATTTCTAGGCTAGGAATAGAGCACTTCAGACCTGGATTCTACTCAAACTCGGCTGGTAAAGAGAATATTTTTTTAAGTTTATTTACTTTGGTTGTTGTTGTTGTTGTTTTGAGACAGGGTTTCATGTATCCTAGACCAGCCTCAAACTCACTACGTAGCTGAGGATAACCTTGAATTCCTGATCCTCCTGCATCTACCTTCCCAGCATTGGAATTACTGGATGTTCCACCGCTACAAGCTGATATGGTAGCACGGGGTTTTTTCCTAATTTTTTTCTCCTTTATCTTCTTAACCTTGAACAGATGACATGGATTGGATCCATTACAGAAAGAAGGTGTTGGCGCACAAGCACATTGCCCCAGCTCTGGAGGGGCAGAGGCAAGAGCACAAGATTGGTGTGCAGAGCAGTTTTGAGCCCAGCCGAGCTGCATAGTGAGAGCCTGCCTAAGAAGAAAAGAAAGAAGAGGAGGAGGCGGCGGGGCAGAGGGGCGGGCAAGAAAGAGGAGGAATAAGTTGTTTGTGGGAAAAAAACTTATGTATCCTTTGGCGAATCAAAATATATTCAACATGTCCTAAGTGGGCCTCAACGCCTCGTCCTAGAGGCGCAATGGCTACGGCACAGCTGAAGAAAGCCTTGGGTTCATGCAGGGGATCAGCAGGAGCACACAGAAGCATAGCTGATCTCTGTAGAAAAATATTTCCCAGATGAGTTTAGTTTCACCAACTCTAGTCCACTAGTTGCTAGTGGACTAGAAATCTGACAAATTCAAACAAGAAGCTTTTCTCTTTTCTCCATTCCCCAGACAATCCTAAATCATTTTGCTGGCAGCTGCTACACAGGTCGGGATTGTGCTAGAATCTGCTAGTGTTTGCTAAATATTGTGAGTATGTGACTGCCACTATTCTGTCATATGGATTCTGCACTCTTTGGCAAAAGTAAGATTCATGAGAGAATTGCAGCTGGGCTAATCTTATTTTAGTGGTATTGGAGGAGACTATATCAATGCTTGTTTAAAAGCACAAGATACGATGACAACACCCAGTGGTGACCAGTGTATAAAAGTTGAGCTTAGCTTCCCAAGCACCAGAATTATAGAGGCATGCACCACCATACCCAGGTCTATCATTTCTTTGTTCATGTATTAGTTATTTATGAATTTATTTCTTGTGATTAATCGGGTGACTTTCCTAATACTCTTTTCCAGGGCAAGACCTATCTATGACTGGTAACCCTAAAATATGATGAATTCCTCAAAAAGAGTGGGCTACTATTTTTTACAAACAATAAAACTAGATTTTTTATAGTTAGGCAACATGAGAACACTGAAATTAGTGTTAATTCAGATCCAAGGGCTTAGATAGCCCACCCTTGACTTGGGGGAGGCCTAATTATTTAACACAGAGAATACAGAATCAGACAATGCAAGAACAAGTTACCTTGACCTCCCTCAGATTGAATACCATTTCCTTTTCCATCTAGATAGACCTGGATAAATTCTTTAATCTTCTCCTAAAAGAAGTTCCCAGTTAATTTCTCAATAAATGCTGATTTTCTTCATGAAGAGGGGTCAACAGTTTACTCTGGAATAACACTCTGTTACACTGTTACATGTATAGGTGACTGGATGTATTTATATTTGTGTGTGGAATTCATAGTATGAAATATGTCTGAATATTTCACATTTAATTCTCAGTTTTAAAGAAGACTGGAGATGTAGCTCAGTTGTGTGAACACTTGTAAGAGCCCTGGGTTCAATCCTCAGCACAATAAATAAACAGGTAATCTCATCAACATTTGGATAGAACATGTAACCTAACAGGAATACTGGTTATCTATTGTTGCTTAACAGCTTATTCTAAAACCTAGATAGCTTAAAATCATAAATATTCGTTATTCTCTCTATCTGTAGCTTTCAACATCTAGTTTTCTACTCAGATTCTCTCAAAAGGTGTCCTATAAGTTATTAACTTTAGCTGGAGTCATTTTGAGGTTCATCTTTGGGAAGATCCTCTTCCCCTGGTCCTAGGAGGACCTTAAGTCTTTACTGGTTATTGGCACTAAACATCAGTTACTTTCTACATGGTCCACTCCACAAAGCTACTTACAACATAGATGCTGACTTCCCTCAGAGGGAGTGAAAGAGACAGAGAAAACAAAGAAGACAGACACAATTGATCATAACCGGCCTGACTTACAGAAATCTGCCCGACTTTGCACCTTGACTGTGTACAAGCACCAGGCTAGTTAAGAAATGCCCTTTATAGAATCTGGGCCTGAGAAGTGTCATTCTGTTTCGTGAAGGAGAACAGCAAAGAAGAGGTTGAAAGCAGATGTAAATAAAGTTCAAACATCACTTGAAAAGAAGAATGTTTAATGAACTGGGTATAAAATCTCCCTCTTTGTTTAAATTCAATACAGTACTATAAACCATGATGACTATTAGATTAGAAATAGGACATTTGTTAACTAGCACTGGATGACTCGTTTTTCTTTTGTTAGAATGTTTAAAAGAATACTTGTATTCTTTAAAGTTTATTGATTAACTGTAAGAGATTCGTTACCTTGTGTGTGATCGGTACTTGACTAATGTCTACTGTTTTCATATATTCCTGCACCTGTTTCCCTGTAGTAATCCTGAGATCTGATTATATAAGACTCTAGAATTCTGTAATAAACTCACTCATATCCAGCAGAGATATGAGTCCTTTGTCTTGCTTCATTTGGTCGTCCACCAGCTGGCCAGGGCCTTCACATAATTTTGATTGCACATAATTTACCAAAGTACTGAAGACTATTGTGTAACACAGTGATGCACTTGACCCTACTTATTGAGATGTCTGTAAAGCAATACATAACACTTTAAGATTTGCTGCCAGTTTATGTTCCTTGGGAAACAGAGTCTGTTTCTGGTACATTTTCCTGAGATCTGCTACTCCTGTTCCGGAATCTCTCAAGCTGTGGCATTTGTTCCATCCCTCCCATGGCCACACAGTAGAACATGGAACAGAAAGAATAGTATTCAATAAATTCCAGAAATGCTACCTATATATAGCATCACTAGAATACACACATGAACTTGGACCTACATTTCAATGGTACAGGAATTTTATTTTCCCTCTGCTGGAATGGAGGGGCAGAGGGAACTTTGTCACTCTCTTTTCTACCCAATTGCTAAAACCCCCAGGTTAATCCAGCATTTACTGGAAAAGATGCTTGTGTTGGTTTTGTTTTATTTTCTTGCAGTGCTGGGTGGGGCCCAAACCTAGGGCCTTGTGTCTGCTAGGCAAGTGAGCCATATCTGCAGTCAAAAAGACATTGGTAATACGATCTATTGAAAGGCATAGCAGAGCTATAGGCTAATTTACAACTTTTCATAGCCGAATTCCTGAACCCCCCAGAAAATATGTCTAAACTCAGCATAGACTCTCTGCTTTCTGCCCCCACTGGATTATTATATCCAGCCCAATTATAGTCTCCTGGTGAAAACCAAAGTGATTTGTCCAAACCTGAAGGTTTCTGTGTATGGTAGAAGATATTAGCGACATATCGCCACAAGAGGGAGTAGAGAGTCACAGAAACAGTTCCTTCTGTGGGTGGATTTTATTTACTTTTAAAATATACATATATTTATTTTAATTCAAGATTTCACTCTGTAACTTAAGCTGGCTTTGAAGTCACAAAAATCCTCCTGCCTCGGTATTTGGATTGCAGACACGAGCCACCACACCAGTTCATTAAGTGATTTTACGACCACTTTCCACAATTCTAAAGAATACAGAAAACTCCAGTTCTAACTCTTCTAGTCACTTTCTCCTAATAACCCAGGGACTAGCGAAAGACAGCACCAGTACTGCACACCCTGCTGTAGAGATGAGGTAGAGAAGCTGGAAACTGTTTCTTTCTACTGCTGACTTCCCAGACACTTGCCAGGCTGAAGGCACCCTTCAGTGTTTGCCTGGCACCCTCTGTTCTTTGATTGACCACAGGAGCCCACATCCTTGGTTCAGATATTTCTAGAATTTACCATCAAGCAAGTAGGGAACAGGCAGTAACCTTCAAAGGTGCCAGCAAAATATAGGCAAAGAAAAGTCAAGTGTAGAGCTTGGGAAATGTATTTCTTGAATGACATAAATAGAAATCTCCAATTATAATCTCCTGAGTCCTTTGCTCTCCTGACACTCCTTAAAACTACAAAAACAAACAAACAAAAAAAACAGAAAAACCCTGTATATTGTACCTAATTACCACTATTTGGGGATTTGTTTTATAATTTATAGTGTAGCTTGGTAAAGGGATGATTAATAGAGCTGAACAGGGCAATATTCCCTTGCAGAATTAGTCAGATGCTGCAGGTGGAAATGTCAGTCCAAAAAAGTGGGGGAAGGGAGGATAATACAATGGTAAATAAACTGTGACTGTGGCCGATGTGATTCCTTAAACCCTGGCTAATGTTTCCAAGCACACAAGGATTTGCTGGAACAGGCTTAGAAATGCCAATGGGGAAAAAAAAAAGTTGAGAACACCAAATGTCTGGTGTCTGTTTTCTGCTTTGCTTTTGTTTTGTGAGACGGTCTTGCCATGTAGCCTTGGTTGGCTTCAAGCATGCCATCATCCTGCCTCAGCATCCTGAATGTAGGGATTATAAGCCTGGCATTGAGTACATTTTTCCCCCCACTAGATTCCAATGAGAACATTTCTGCAGAAAGTTGAAGGTAATGTTGAGAATAGAAATACGAATTTCGTCCAAACACTGCCAGAGATAAAGAATAGTCTAGGCACAGAGTGCAAGAAATACGGGAGTCCAAGTAGATGGGGGTGATTACACAGGGTCCCCTCGCAAGAGGAAGAGCTATAGACAATCAGTGGATACTGAGGGAAGGAAAGTTTCTAATCCCAAGTGGGCAGCCTGAAACACAGGTACGCAGGAATACCACTAAACGGACTCAGTGGTGTATTACAATGTATGTGTGTGTGACAATAATAATCAAAGAAGGGGACAAGAAACTGGGAAGGAACGGGGAGTCATGAGAGGAGCTCGAGAGACAGTGGGAGGGTGGAAATGATACAAATACAATACTCATGTGTAAAATTATCAAAAAACTACATGTATACACACATATATATAAGAAAGAAGTAGAAGAAAACTAATATTGAGGGAGCTCAAAGGAGGAGGCCTGGACAAAGAGAAGAGCTAACTCTTTGGGGCATGAAAATCCTCAGAGCGCTAACGGAAGGAACAGGGTACTAAGAGCCTGACTTTATTGAGTGAAGCTTTGGGGAATCTTCCCGCCATGTCAAAAACTCACCACATCTCAAATCTTGGAATCCTCTAGCAGATTTCAGATCCAGGAAGCCTCATGAAGCAATACTACCAATTCCCCTTCCTAAGACCTACAATTAATGCTGTCCCTCTTTCGCAACAATCATTTATTGTGGAGAAATGTAGGTCTCCACCTCACCATGAACATTCCTTCCATTTTATCAGTGTTGCGTCCCAATTCTAGATTTCCTAGAGCCAGTATGATCTACAGTTGAGCGCCAAAGCTCAGGGGTTTCCGAGAAGCAGGCTGGCCAGTCTTGTAGGCAAACCGAGAACATATCAGGTCAAGGTCAGTCTTAGGAACTTCAGCACAGAGGATATAGATCCAGTGCCTGGTCCGTCTCTGCAATGATCATCGAGGCCAGGAGAATGTGAATATGGTCAGACTTGTTCTTAAGCTGCCCTTGAAACTGGACATCAGATTCAGTGGAACAGCCTGAGGGAGAGAAGATTCTCGGCAAATGTCACTGGCAGCACAAATGTTGTAAATGAATACTGCACAAGACAAGTCACTTCAGCCTCTTTTCAGCACCTCCCTCTTATCAGTGTGTCTATAATGAATACCTGACAGTCTACTCATGAAGATTTATTTTGGTTCACGGTTCTGGAGGTTAAAGACCAAGATTGTGTGTCCCTATGGGTTTGCGCCTCTGGTGAAGGAACCATTTCATGGTGGAACACATTTCAGAAAGGAAAGGTGTGGGGGGGGGGGTGTCAGGGGGAAGTGAAGGGAGAAGGACAAAGGAAGGAAGGGGGAGGGAGATAGGATGAGAAAGAGAGGCAAAGGGAGGGAAAGAGGAGAGAAGGGGAGGAAGAGAGAGAGAGAGAGAGAGAGAGAGAGAGAGAGAGAGAGAGAGAGAGGAGAGAGAATACAATCCTGGGCATGCTCCCATGGGACTTAAGGACCTCCTACTAAGCCCTACCTTTTATAGATCCACAGACTCCCCAGCTACCCCTGTGGGAACCAAGTCTTTAACAAAGAAAACTTTGTGGCTTGTCCAAGCCAAAGCAGTTACCTAATGTAGCCCATTAAGAACCTTGAGTATTTAAATGGAATGCAAACAAATCCACTGAAGCTATTCAGTGTGGTGGCCTGACTTGCAGCATCCACAGTGCAAATTGCTGTCAATGTAAGAATCACTTCTCTCCAATTTCTCCGTACCAGTTCAGTCTCTGCCCATATCTTTCACTGATTTCAGTTGTCACCAAGTCACCTATATACACACAAAGTCTCCAGGAGACAAACCAACAGTTGACAGCAACAGCTCAGCAATTGCATATAATAACCATCAAGGTGACTTGGGAAACGTCTAGTTTCTATAGAAGTGGAAAGGATTCTGTTTTTAATTTGTTGTGGAGCAAAATATGTTGTTAATAAAAAATTAACAGAATAAATCATTTGCTCAAGTCATCTCCACCTCCCTCTTAGGGTACTGTAAATAAAATAAAATAAATAAAAGCAATTACTTTTCACTCCCATCTGCTCACATTAACTGTGTGCAATGAAATCACTTACCCCATGATTCCTTAGGAAGGAGTAACTGTCCTTCTGCAATGAGACATTGTCTCCAGATGTATAAAGAAAAAGGCAGATAGATTGTAACATTTCTTCCCAGGAAAGACATTCTTTTTCCTCCAAGTGACTCAGTTCTGTCCCTGTTGTGCTCAGTTACCACTGGAAAATCCTATACTGAGCCTTGTGAGTCACCCAGAGTCCTGAGTCCTATAAGTTTCCTGATGAGTTGAGACCTATTGTAGAAAATGTACACACAGGAGCTGAAGGGTAGAGGGTAAGGATTCGAATCTGGTCAGACTGCAGGTGCACAGGGGAGAGGGGCAGTGTGCATGGGGCTTAAAGGACAAGCTCAGGCTCCGCGCAACCTAGACTGACCTCTACAACTTCCACAGTTGACAAGCTGGGAATCCTTCAACAATTCCTCCTTGGGCCTGAGTTTTCTCACCTATAAAGTAGCATTTCTGCTTCCTAGAGTTGTGAAGGAAGGGAGACCCACTTGACAGGAGGCTTCCGCATACTGCCAGAAGCATCTTTTTTTTTTTTAAATTGGCACTCTCGCTCTCCACCCCCCGCAGGTGTCCAGTGGGAACTCTTCCAACAGGACTCCCACAGACAACATATCCCAGTCTTAAACTGAGCAAAGGGAAAACTATTTTGGATAACTCAACCTTTCGCTGACACTCAGAAAACAGCCAATGTTTGGGTGTCTCTTCATAACAGTTCGGAGGAGCTGCCAAACAAATCTGAGGCAGTGCGACGAATGTTTAATAAATGCAGCATCCTCTTTCTAAAGACTTTGTGCTTCTAATTTATGTTGTTTTGACTCTATTTCTGGCTCAAGATTGCAGTAAACTCATTATCATATAATTCAAAAAGGAAAAATTCAAAGCATTGGTAATAGCGATATTTCCTACCTCTGAAGGATATATTAGATATTTTGGACTGGGTTCTTTATATAAATTATCTTTTGTAATGATTTTCTTTAAAATAGTCTGGAAATAATATGCCCGTTTTACAGAGGAGGAAATTGAGGCTCAAAGAAAAGCCACTTTCCCAAGTTCCAACTATAAAATTTGCTTTCTTCCTTTTAGAGACTTCCAAAATACTTTAAATCAGTGATTAGAAATAAATAAAAATAATAACTTGGATTTAAATCAGTACATTCTTCTGATACTTCAGGACAGACTTCAATTCAGAGTTCAGCTGACCTGTCTCCACTGGTCATGCCTGTGCTCACTGGGCTGTTTCAAGGAAAAATGTTGTGGGAACAGAGGCTTCCTACACTTTCTGTCCTTTCTCTAAACCAGTTAGAACTCTCCACAGGAAATGCAAAACCAACCTCACAAATTATCTTATATCCACCAGAACTCTCTCAGTAATGCAAAATGAATGATACTCAAACTGGTTTAAGCACAATAAGAATGTAGATTGGCTGTGACAGAAGAAACTCTGGGGAGGCTGCCTGCAGGTCTGACTGAGGCCTGGCTAAGATCAGTGCCCCCGGACTTGCATGCTCTTCTCTCATTGGCTCTGCCTTCTGGATTGGCTTCTTTCCTAGGCTCTGTCCTCTTGGCTGCTGGAAGCTCCAGGATCAGAGCCTCACTGTCTTATGTCTATTGAGAAGAGACAGAGGCCCTTCCTGTATCTCAGGCAAAAGTGCTGAGATGAGCTGAGCCTGGTGGCGCAGGCCTGTAATTCCAGCTACTCAGGATGCTAAGGCAGGAGGATTGCATGTTCAAGTCCTCCTTGGGTGACAGAGTGCGTTCACCTTGTGCAATTTAATGAGACCTTGTCTCAAAAAGTAAAAAGATGGGCTGGAGAGATGGCTCAGAGGTTCAGAGCACTGGCTATTTTTGTAGAGAACCTGGGTTTTATTCTCAGCACCCAACATGGCAGCTAATAACTAACAGTAACTTAATTGCCAGGGAATCTGATGTGTTTTTCTAGTCTCTTCAGGCTTTGAGTGCATGTGGTGTTTTTACATACTTGCAAACACTCATACATGTAAAATAGAAATGAAAATTTAAAAGAATGTAAAAGTAAAAGGAAGACTAGTGATAAAGGTCAGTGGAGCTTGCTTGCTTAGCCTCTCAAGGCATTGAATTCAATTCCCGATGCCACTAAAAAAAATAAGAGTACTAGGAAGAACTGCAGTCTACAATGTTAAGGATTGAACCCGGGGCCTTGTGAATTCTAGGTAAGTATCCTGACAGGGAACTATAACCCCAGCCCCTACAATCCATCTTGATCACATGACTGTGGTTTTGATTGGGCAGAGGTAGATCATGTGCCCAACTTTTAAAAAAAGTATTTTTTTAGCTTTATTATTGTGTGAGTGTTGGCTTGGTGCTATTGTATGTGTGGAGGTCAGAGGACAACTTTTCGGAATTGTTTATGGTTCTCTCTTTCCACCTTTATGTGGGTTCTGGAGAAGGACCTCAGGTTGTCAGGTTTGCACATCAAGCGCTTTTATCTTCTGAGCCGTCTTGCCAGTCCTGTCCAACTGCTGTCACAGGTAACATAAACACCCGCTAGAAAACTGGAGACAGAAAAGTACCGTGCTGGTACAGTGTAAAAAGGAACGATTAAAGCAACAAATGTGTACTACTACAAACATAGATGACTGCAGGCACCAGAGCTCCGTAAGTCAAGAGATCTAATCATGCATATTCTTTATTTTTTTTAATTTTATGTGTATTAGTGTTTTGCCTGCATGTACATAAAGGCACCAGGTACATGCAACACCTGCAGAGACCAGAGCTAGGGCATCAGAGCCCCTGGAACTGGAGTTGTGAATGATTCTTATCAGCCACGCAGGTGCGAGGATCAGAACCTAGATCCTCTTGTAATAGCAGCCAGTGCTCTTAACCACTCTGTCATCTCCTCTAGCCCCTCAAGTATACATATTCTTAACTAATCTGTAGGCATGTTGAAATACAATAAGATATAAAACACAATAAGATATAACATTAGAAATCCCTAAAATCCTGACCAGTTTACCTCTGTCATGATAAGGGCAGGAGTCCTAAACCCCAGTTAGTGTGAAGCACTCCTACCCAACAGTTGTTAAGCCAGGGTCAGTATCTGTGGAGGCATAGTGAAGTAACAGGTGCCAATTATTTCTCTTCCCCTATACACTCTTGGTAATGACCTTGGAAACTGCAGGATTTTAAAGAGAGGAGCTATCATAGACCAAAAGAAACCACAGGGAGCAAACTCAGAAACCTTAAATGTATCCTCAAGAGCTGGTGGGGCAGAAAGGCTATTCTCAGTGCTCATATGGATTACATTTTGTACAAGTGGAATTTATGTCAAAGCCACAGCCAGGGGTGAGGGTGATTGAGAGGGAATGGACCAATCGCCTTTCTTAGGCATTAGGGAATGAGAGGGGTCATTGTTGGAGAGAACCATCAGACTGGTACGTTGGAATTCATTTTGGTTGGATGAAACAGCACAGCCCTGGTACCTATGGTTAAATGGGTTATTATGTTGTTAAAGTAAAAACAGAGACGTAAAGTGATAGCTAGGCTACACTTCCAAAATGAATATTAACATTTCACTGTGAACCGGAATCTTCCTTACGTATAAATTGCTACAGGTTAAAAGTTCTGGATTTGGAACTTTTGTCAAGATGGCTACAAGCCAGTCACCCATTCTGGAAGCACAAGGGTTCATCACAGAGGGAGGGTTCTCAGTGCTGGTTGTAGACTCAAACCCTAGTTAGCTCTGCCACTTATCAGATGTGTTTCTGAGAAAACGTGTTATCTGTAAAGAACATGATACCACGTACCTCCCAGGGAGAGAGATATAAAATGTCTAGTGGCTTCATGTCAGCACACAGTTAATGCTGGGTGATGACAACATCATACTCAGGGTGGGGAAGTCTGAATTGCAAGATAACCAATGTCTACAAAATAAGAGAGAATTTGCAAAATAAAACAGGAAAGGATCAAACTCACAGATACCCTTTTATCTCTGAAAGTACTAATCTTGACTCCCCAAGACGTGCCACTTCCTCTTTTCTGGAATAAACAATTTTATCATCTATGAGAGCTGACACCAGATTTTCCCTGGATCCACTGTCCTTTATACACAAGTGTTTCAGATTACGAGTAGTGGCAGTCTTGCTACTACTTAAGAAAATGGAGAAGGCCAGGCCAGGCCAGGCATTTGCCTCTACTTTTACCCAAATGATTTCAGTGACGCCCTTTGTTAGGAAGCCAAAAAACTGATACTGGTGGATCTCCAAATCCCAGGTAACATGATGAACCCATCCTTTCAGCCATCATCTTGATAAATCTCCTTCTCTAACACCAAAGTTCTCCCTGAAAGCAGATGCTTCTCCTTCTCCCTAGAAAATATGGATCACAAGGTAGGTGGAGGTAAAGGTTGGGGCAGTAATTTATATTTCACAATGCACTCCGACCACATCAATATGTAGTCACCCCAAAATACTATTTGATTACTGGAGCTTCTCGGACTTCAGAACCTGCTTTTGTGGGCTTGATTGTCGACATCCTCCTGATTATTGAGATCGTCATAGAATTTGATGCATGAAGTTGGCGGTCATCACTCCTAAAGATGATTCAGGAATGTCTGATGAACCTCATGATTAAAAGAAGCCAGACATAAAAGAGTATATGCTGAGTTATTGTTTTGCAGCAAGTTCAAGGCCAGTGAAAACTAATCTCTAGCACTAGAAGTAACAAAAGTACTACTTAGGTGAGTTATTGAAGTGTTCAGCATCTTGATGGCGATGGTTGATATGTGTGTCCACTTTTCTAGAACTGTATGCGTGTGCTTTTCAACACACATGTTATTCTTCAATACGTATATGAAGAGAAAGATTAAGAGGAAAAAGGAAGGGGAGAAAGACAGGAGAATAAGAATTATTTAAAAACACACAAAAAACATAAGAATATTGAAATCAACAACCCAAAAGAAAGCAAACAAGAGATGGACAGATGGCTCAGTAGTTAAGAGCATTGGCTTCTCTTGCAGAGGACCTGGACTTGTAACTTGTAACTGCACTTGTAACTGCAGTTCCTAGGGGATCTGACACCCTCCTCTGATCTCCATAGGCGTTGCATGACATAGATGCACTTATCATACATGCAGGTATATAGTGATACTCCATTGCTATTTTATTTATTTATGTGTATACATGTTTGTGTGTATACATATGAATAGGTGTTCAAGCCCATGTGTGTTTATATGTGTGTGTACACTCTGTGTGTGTGTGTGTGTGTGTGTGTGTGTGTGTGTGTGTGTAGAGACCAGAGATTAATGGTGAGTGTCTTCCTCAATTGTTTTCCACCTTGTTTTTCAAGACAGGGTCTCTCACTGAACTGGGAGCGATCAGTTGGCTAGACTGACTGGCTGGCAAGCCCCAGGGATCCTCCTGTATCTACCTCCCCAGTGCTGGAATTAGAGTTACCGCCCACATCACTCAACAATCAAGAAACTGCCTCACAGACAAGCCCACAGAACGTCTGATAGAGGAAATTTCTCAGTTGAAGTTCCCTTTCCTAGGCATGTGAAGCTGACAATAGAAGTTGTCCACTGTAATGTTCTTGAACATTTATTCCAGAGAAATGTAAGCTTATATTCACATAAAAACCTGTGTGTTCATATTCATAGTAACTTTTTTCATATTTGAAAAATATTGGAAACAACCCAAAAGTTCTTCAGTGGGGGAAGGGCTGAGTAAACTTTAGTAATTTGTACCACAGAGCACTACTCAAAAGCAAAAAGTAATGAATTACTGATGCATGCAACAACCTGGCTGTTTCTGAAGTTATTGTATTGAGAAAGCATCCACCTGAAAGGTTTTATATTATATGATTCCATTACAGAACAGTCAAAAGACAATAAGGCCTGCATCTGGTATCAATATGGTGGAGTTATTTCTAGTTTTGACATTGTACTGCACCTATAATAACAGGGCATTGCTGGAAAAAGCTAGAGGGAGGGGACACAGGGTTCTTTGTACTGGTTTTGCAGATTTTTGTGAATCTATGATTTGAAAATGCTATTAAAGGGGAGAGAGGAGAGAGAGAGAGAGAGAGAGAGAGAGAGAGAGAGAGAGAGAGAGAATATCTTTAGCCCCGCTTAGGTTCAGTTAGCTCCATTCATGCTACAAACGCTGCTGAGGTCCTGTGCTTTAGCATCAAACATTGTCAGCTGAAACATCCTTCTTATTGTGGAAAAGCATACACAGAAAATACTTGCTGATGGTGGGGAAAGGAGTCACTGTACTGTGCTTCTTAGACCAAGCTCATCTCTCTTGCTCCTTGTGCCTGTAATCATTTGCATAAGGTATATCAAGTCAACTGAGAGCTAAGTTCTTAAAATTGAAATCTTCATGTGTAGGAAGATTTTCTTGTATATTAAGAGAAGTACGCAGAGCTATTAGGTAGATAAGTTATTTCTGGGAAACTCTGTATTGAAATTATCAATGCTAACAGACTGACAAGTTTATTTGTTTTACATTCCAAGCTGTCTTACAGCAGCCAGAAGTCAGCCTTTTACCAAGATGGTGACTTTTTCTTAGGCTCAAATGAATGGGGACCAATGTCTTGTTTGTGAAAAGGTGTCCTTAAAGCCTAGGGGTTGGGGGTCAGGAGGGAAGAGAAGTAAAGGCACATCTGTAAGGCAGATCAGAGGGGACATCTTTCTTGGCCTGCAGTAGAAATCAAAGCCAATTTAGAACAAGAACTGGATTTTAAAGTAATCAAGCATGTTTACATTATCATTCTTGTCTGAGATGACATGATTAAATAAAGAGATTTTTTAAAAATACAGTGTAGGGGCTGGGGAGACAGCTCAGGGGTTAAGAGCACTGCTGCTCTTGCAGAGGACTCAGATTCAATTCCCAGAACCAACAGCAGAAACAACTGTCTGTAACTCTAGTTCCATGGGGCCCAGCGCCCTCTTCTGACCTCCGAAGGCATTGCACAACACAGGTACACTTACATACATTCAGGAATATACTCATACACATAAAATAAAATAATAAATAAAATATTTTAAATGCACACACACACACACACACACATATATATATATATATATATGCACATGTATGCACATACATTGCTAACCAGAGGTTGACATCGAACATCTTCCTCAATTGCCTTCCACCTTATTTTCTGGGACAGGCTCTCTCACTAAACCTGAGGCTTGCTGATTTGGCTAGACTGGCTGGGAGCCGCAGGGCTCCTTCCGTCCCCTCCCTGTGCCAGGTTACAGGTGCATGCTCCCCACTCAGATGGTTTTTGCATAGGTGTGGGAGATCCAAAGTCAGGTCCTCATGCTCTCATGGCAAGCACTTTACCAACTGAGCCATCTCCCTCCCCAGATTTTAGAAATACATTAAACTAAGTGGTAAACTTCAAAGTCCATCTTTTCTTAATCATGAGAAAAAAAAAATTCCTTTCATTAGTTAGCCAGTAACAGGAAGTGTTGCAATTTGTCCAGAAAGGATCTGAGCACCAGCTCTCTGGATTCATTCAGGGCAAAGGAAAAGAACCCTGTGTTGAAGAACCCTGTCCAGAGACACAGAAAAAGTCACTGGGGACAAATCACAGTGAGGGTCTGAACGCCATTTTGGGTTCCACACTCAAAAATCTACTCATAGTCTTGCTCTCTAATCCTCTGCCAACAAGAGGACAGACTATTTGTTAGTCCTTTTGACCTAAAGCCCAGAAAGTGCAGGACAGTGACTGTGATGCATGAGCAGAGATGATAAATGGTGTGCAGACTCCTTGACACCCAGTTTGGTGGTCCACAAACATGGTTCCAAGAGAGACTGTCCTTTTCAAGGCAGTTCAAATGTATACTCCCGAGTCCCCACTGGAGGGCTCACGAGGTACACTTATACTTCATCAGCACAGGTCTATGAAGCCAGAACTCAGTCAGCTTTATGAGGTGGAGGAAAAAAATCTCCTTTCAAGACAAATGATCTTTTAAAGGTTTTAAACCAGGTCTGGTGGTACATACCTGCAATCCCATATGTTAGTTACCTTTCCTGTTGCTGTGATAAGATACCATGACCAAGACAATTTATAGAAGGAAGGGTTTATTTGGCTTACGGTTGCAGAGGATAAGAGTCCATCATGGTGGGGAGGCATGGCAGGAGCAGTTGGAACAGAAAGCTGAGCATTCATATCTTCAAGCAAGCACGGGAAGCAGAGAGAGACAGACTCCAAAGAGAAGACTGTGAACTGTCAAAGCCCAGCTCCAGTGGTGCTTCCTCAGCAAGGCCGCACCTCCTACAGGCTCCATGATCCTCCCCAAACAATACCACCAACTGACCAGGTGTTCAAGTACTTGGAGCCCACGGGGGGGGCATCCTCATTGATTTTGAAAAATAAATCTGCCACTACTTTCAGTTTATTGCTTTTTAAGCATCAGTTTAGATCTCAAACTGAAATTTTTTCACATCAGAAAGCACATCCAGGGCTCCTCAGCCTCCTCGGAAGCCCAATTTAGGACTAAATTATCTGTGCTCTGTCAGCATCCCCATCTTCCAGAATAAGAACACGCTGTTCTTGTAGAGTCCAACAATTCCTAAAATGCATAAAATAAATTCATTAGACATAGATGAGACTCACATTTCACACGAGCAAGAATGTTACAATCAACAGGCTAGTCCATCACTATTCTATGTATTTATTTCTAATTGAAAACAATTCCCTGAAGAACTCCAGACTCCCTAACTATTAGTGTCGTTGCTTGAGCCAAGAGAGGAAAATAATGACAGTATTTAGTCTGCAGAGACAACTTCAAAGCATGATGTATCCCGGAGTTCATGCCCTTGTGTAGTTAGTTCCTCCTGTCGTGCAGCCAGGCTGGATGTGTGTGCACATTCTGGAGAAACGACAAACCCTTCACCAGATCCTGGAAGACAATTTTTAAGCCTCTGGAATACTCTGCTTGACCAAAGTGCCTTTGTATTCTTAGGACCAGGAGGCATGCCAGATAGTTAATGTTAACAATGTGATTGATGCGGAGCATCCGGTTTTTATTCACCTGGGGCCCTGACTCATCTTGTGCCCCTCTGACCTCTGGAGGAACTAGAGACTGAGTAACACGGGTCAGTCAAATGGATGCTTCATGCCTCAGTAAAAACCTGGACTCCAAGGGTCAGAACATCTTTCTTGGTTGGTAATATTTTGCACATGTTGTCACACATTATTGATGGGAACATTAAGGTGTCTGAAAATTCTGTGGGAGGAGGTCCACTGGAAGCTGGCAGTTGGTCTCTCCTGGACTGTGTTCATGTACTTTCTCCTTTGCTGACTGTGTCTTTTCACTATAATAAACTGTAACTATGGGGGCTGGAGAGATGGCTCAGTGATTAAGAGCACAGGGTGTTCTTGCAGAGAACCCGGGTTCAATTCCCAGCATTCACAATGGTGGCTAACCACTATCCATAACTCCAGTTCCAGGGGAATCCAATGCTTTCTTCTGACTCTACCAGTACCGCATGACATGGGTGTCCTGACGTGGGTGTCCTTATATACATGCAGGCAATACATTCATATACATAAAATAAAAAAAATAACAATAAATACATAAACCATAAAAAGGACTTTAATCTTTTTCTGAAGTTCTGTGAGCTCTTCTAAAGAACCATCAAACCCAAGGGTGCAATTGGAGGCTCCCCAGAAAAACCTTGACTTATTTTGACTCGTATAGTGAACAGAAGTCATGCTGGATTGGCTCTTGATAAAAGACAGAAAACACCTGGAATCTTGTGCTTTGGGTACTCTTAGGAAGTAGGAGACAGAGAATGCTGAAAGATATCAAGAGTCCCAGGCTAATTTTCAACCACAATGTAACTGTATCCCATGAGAGAACCCAGTAAAGGTATGGGTGTGAAACACCGTCTTACCAAGCATGAGATCCCAGATTCATTTCCCAAGATGAAAATCAAAAAGAGCATGACCCAGTTGAGCCCATTCAAGCCCAGGAATTATGAGAGTTGAAAGCAAAAACATTGTTTTAAATCACTGAATTTTGCTGATGGTTTGCGAGGCAGCAATAGGAGCAATCCAATAATGTAAAGACATTTTGAATTTAATGGCTAAGAGATCATATCTAAATAACAGCCAGAGATTATTACTTTCTACAACGTAATCTAAAACAATTTTCCTAAATTAAAAGTAAAAGCTAATATTTTTGGTTGGGCTGAGTTTTTTTTGTTGTTGTTTGTTTTTTGTTTTGCTTTTGACCTGGAACTCATCATGTAGACCAGGCTGGTCTCAATTTGATCTGCTTGCCTCTGCCTCCTCAATAGTAGGGCTAAAGGCATGTGTTATCATGCCTGGCGCAAAAGCCAATTTTTAAGGGCACCTAGAAGCATGTGGCTGAATTTCTTTTAGGTTCTGGCTATTTGGAACCCACTGCTTCTTTGGAAATGGTAAAAGCCTACAATAAACAGTGTCTCACATAAGAACAGCTCTCCAGTTTCAGAGCTCTTTGTGTTTGATTTTATCTTTCAAATGAAAACATGTAGTTGATTGAATACAAGTTTTAGACAGTAAGAAAGCTTCCTGGCAGGCACAGAGCTGGAATGGGGCTTGCTTCAGGCTTCGCATTGCAAGCATCGGCATGAGCCCTCTCTAGCCTGCCAGGTTCTACCTGGTCACCCTCCAGTGACTTCCTAGGAACAGATGCCAAACTCCTGACACATGCTATTTGAAAACACCATGGAATGTTTCCACCCGTGGATTTCACGGCATGTTCTTTGGTGAATATTTTAAGCAAGGTAAAACTGCAACTCCTCAGTTGTGAAACACAAAGTCCACATGATTAGGTAACATCAGGAATGTTGGAGCTTTCTTCTAATTATCAGTGAATCTTCCTCTGGTTTTATAATTTGCTTAGCAAAGATCTAGCCCTTTGAAAACAAGTGACCTTAGAAGAAAGCACCAGATAGGGACATCTTGAGCACAGGTAAGTGGCAATTCCTACTGGAATAATAACAGTCTAAGTTTGGAAGTGGAACCGGAGCTTCTCATAAAATATCAATTATCCCACATAATGGTGACAATAGAGATACTTGCTGTTTACTTCTCATCCTTTAGTTTGTACCTCACATTGGGTAGGTTTAGACTACTTTACCCCTCTGTAATCTTTTGAATAGAAAACTCAAAATACAGAAAAAATATATTGCATTGGAGCTTCTCAGAAGTCCAAACATAGACTTTAAAAAATCAAATATTTAAAAAGTTTTAAACGTTTATATGTATGTGTACTTGTGTTTGTGGAGGTTAGAAAACAACTTGTGAGTCTGTTCTGTCCTTTCATATGGGTTCCAGGGATAGACCTAGGTCGTCAGGCTTGGCAGCAAGTCATCTCACCAGCCCCACCAAATCAAATCCTTTTTTCCTTAGACTAAACCCTAAGTACCGAATCAGTCACTTTATTACAGTTACACAGCAGTTAGCAGGAAAGGCAGACTTCCCTCAGCCACCCAGGAAGAAAGACGCTGGGCGTGGCCCATTGGCTGCCCGATCTGACAAAGATCTCTAGGCAATGTGGCCGACAGAGCACAGTTCTCTGCGTTTGCAGGATGTTTTCCAAAGCCCAGATGTTTTTCTCTTAGCTGGGAATGCTGGCCTTCTCTCCACATCCTCTTTCAGTGCTCCACAGACACTAGGTTGCAATGGCTTGCAACTTAGAGCTCATGCTCATTGCTAGGTGGAAACCCCACCTTTGACTAGACGGAGAAATGTTTCCATTTCAGGAATTCTCTGAGATAAAAATGTCTTTCTGGTTCTGGGCCATACATAAGTGTCCCTATGGATACCCAGACACAACTTTTCAATACTTTGTGGTGTCAGTAATATGTGATTGTAGGCTCTTACAGATTTTCAAGCTGTATCAGTTTGGAAACAAAAGTTGACTTATTTTTCTGGCTAATGTCTCAGTATTTTCATTAGGGAGTTTCTTTAAGGCAGGGCCTCGTATAATCCAGGGTAGCCTTGACCTCCCTTTGTGCCCTGGATGACCTGGAACTCTTGATTCTCCTGCTTCCACCTCCCAACTGCTGAGATTACATATATGCACCACTATCACACTGAGCTTGAGGTTGTTTTGTTTAAGATTTTAAAAAATTATATGCGTGTGTCTGTGCATGGCTCTGTGCATATGAGTGCCAGAGGCAGAAGCAGGCAGAGGTGTCAGATCCCCAGAGCTGGAGTTACAGGCAGTTGTGAATCATTCTACATGGTGCTGGGAATTGAACTCTGGTCCTCTGCAAGAGTGGTAATTACTTTTATGTGCTGTTAACCACCGAGCCACCTCTCTAGCTCCTGGGCTTGAGCTTTTAGTCTTTATTGAATCACAGAAAATGAAACAGTTACAGAGTTAGGATAAAATTTTATCTGTTAAATAATGAGTACTAAGACTGCTATGAATTGAAGTTGCTTAGCAGCCTCCTGACCAAGCATATAATACATCAAGTAGAACACTCCGAAATTCAGCTAATTTAGAGAATGCAAGCATGGAAATGCCTGGTTGGTAAAAATGTTTACTTTATTCCTATTAAAATGTTAGCTGGTTTATTAGACTATTTTAATTTCCTAGCAATTGAACAACACAACTTCCTACCTCAAATATTTCAGTCCATTGATCAATCCATTGATCTTTCATTCTTTCATTGATTTGTCAAGATGGGTATGCTAAATTGTAGCTTAGCTCATATGCTCGAGTTAAGTATCTCAAGGATAATTTAAAACAGTAAAAACAAAAATCCAGCTTGATACCTACCAGCTACAAAAAGAACCGGGGCAGGAAGCCATGAAGAAGTTGAAGTTTTGTGGGCTCTTGTTTTGTTTTGCATATGTATTTACGTAGTGGGAGAAAAAGGGGCTCCAGGTAATTATGAAGATCCTGCTATAGAGACCAAAAGAAAGCAGTATTTCTGTATAATTAAGGCTTGTCACACAGGCTTTGAGAATACAGGTCCTGTTTCTTATCTTACTTGCTTTCAGCTTCCACACCTGGAAATTAGGTTGAAGCTTTGAGCTGATGTTATACTATGCCTTGGCAAACAGTAAGGAGCCGTCTTGGTGTGGGCAGAATAAGAGCTTGTGCCTCTACAAAAGGCCGTCTAAGGGAGGGGACCGTACATCTTGAGCCCAAATTCAAAGCTCTCCTTAATTGTGAGCACCTTGAGTTGAAGTACCACAGGAGACAGAAATCTGAGCTGCACCATGCCTTCAAATTAGAACCCATGTTGAAATGTTGAAAAATGCTTTTGTATAAAATTAGACCCAGATCTTTGAGAATAGGGCAGATCTGTAGTGATTTAAATTCAGTTTAAAATGTCGCTATTTGAAAGGTCTTTTCAGAAACATAAACCCTACTTTTCTTTGAGTCAATGATATGTTCATAATTATTCAGCCATACTACATTTAAATACAGGTAAGGCTTTATTGAGATTGTGGCTCTGATACTTATGAGCTATGTGATCTCAAGCAAACTTTCAATTTCTCTTGCCTTGGTTTCCTCATTTGCAAAGCGATGAAGACTGGGGCAGGGATTTTCAACTTAATGTGCCTGGCACATAACAACCACATCATAAAGGTTAACTGTCAGTTTTGGTTATCATTCACTTACTGCATGATTCAATTTTTGCAGAAAATCCATTAGCACAAAATTAATAAAATCAAATATAACACATTTCTGTCACCAAATCTAAAATGACATCATTTAGAAGAAAAAGGTGAAATGATTTGTGGTAGCACACACCTAAAACCCCAGCACTTGGGAGGCTGTGTTGGGAAGGTGCTGGTTTTGAGGCCAGGTTGGGATACATAGACTGTGTAAAAACTGAAAAATAAAAACAAGACTCAAAAGACCTCAGATTATACCTATTTGGCTCAGATTTACCTATTTCAGATTTCAACTATGGATTGAAAATATTTTTTAAAATGTGTTTGTAAACTGGGCGTGGTGATGCACACCTTTAATCTCAGTTTTTTGGGAGGCAGAGGCAGGTGGATCTCTGTTAGCTCAAGGCCAGGTTAGTCGAGTTCCAGGCCCCAGGGGCTACAGGAGACCCTGTCTCAAAAACAAAAACAAACAACAATGTGCTTGTAGGGGCTAGTGAGATAGATCAGCAGGTAGAGGCTCTTGCTGCTAAGTCTGATGACCTGAGTTCGATGCCCAGAGCCCAGAGCAGATAGAAGTGACTCCTGTAAGTGGTTCTCTTCTACATGCATGTCCACACACATATGTAAAAATACACGTTAAAAGTGTTTGTACTGATCATGTGCCGATATTTTCCTTGTGATTATTCCCTAAACAAAACAATATTTTTTTTAAAAAAGCAATATTGAGTTAGCAGTTATATTACACTAGGTATTATAAGTAATCTTTATTTTTATTTTATGTATATGTGTTTTGCCTAAATGTATATAAGAGCACCCATGTGTGCAGTGCCTGAGGAGGCCAGAAACGGATGTCAGATCCTCATGGAACTGAAGTTATGGATGGCTGTTAGCCACTATGTGGGTGTTGGGAATCTGAATCCTCTGTAAGAGCAGCCAGTGCTCTTTACCGCTGAGCCATCTCTCCAGGCCCTGTAAGTAATCAAGCTATGTAAATACGGGAGGATATATAGGTAGGCTATCTGCAAACACTATGTCATTTCCTTAAGGTGCTTCAGCATATTGTTTGATATCTGCAGGGTGTTCTGGAACCAATCCTCCACAGATATCCGGGACAACTGTACTTTTTCTTCTTTTTTAAAAAAATCTTATTTTCATTTTATGTGTATGCGTGTATTGCCTGCATGTGTGTAAGTGCATCCATGTTGCACAAAGCCTGAGGAAGTCAGAAGGCATTTGATCCCCTGGAACTGGACTTACAGAGGGTTGTTAGTTGCCATGTGGGTGGTAGGAATCAAATCTGGGTCCTCTACAAGAGCAGTCAGTGCTCTTAACTGCTGAGCCATCTCTCCAGCCCCAACTCTACTTCTAACTGCCTCCCTTTGGGATAATACTAAGGGACGCTACCGTGGTCTGTATTTGAATTGAGTGGCTACCCTGAAGGGTCATCAGTATGACCCAAATGTGCTCAGACATAACTGCATTTCTCCAGAGGTGTTCTGTGTTCGGTTGGTCCTGTGCAGGGCTAGAACTGAGCAAGAAGCTGTCCAGGCTCTTTGCCATCCACTGTTCTGTGGAGCAAGATCTGGTAGAGAAGAGAATGTGTCAGATTAGCAGCTCCCATCTGACCACACTCTCAGCTTCCCCACGAGAGGAAGAGAGAGCTGGTCAAGGAAGGTTTATGAGCCATTTAGCAAGTTAAGTCCAAGTAATGTAGCTACTGTGCATTGTTATAACATCTAGTGATCCCCTGTAGGCTCGCGGGTGAGGGTGTTACTTTCAGTTCAAATCTTAGTGTCAGGATTTGCTATCACACAGGGGTAGATACTCTTTGCCTTTGGTGCTTGTCTTAGCCAAGCAAAGCTGGGTCTCTGAGAAACCTATCACCTCTTTCTATGCTACAATGGGTCAAAGAGGATCCTAAACTTCTGGAATTTCATTTTCTGGACCTTTCCCGGTGAACTCTTATTTCATTGTCAATATTCTTAGAGGTAGGAAAATTATAGCTTGAGTGGCAATGCAAACATTTAGGGCTGTTATTTTCTAGATGATACAGCTGGCCAGTAGGCATCTAGTTTGTCTACAAAATAAGCCAATGCCTACTTTCTCATCCATACACCTAAATTATATAGTTACAGCACACCAATTGCTGGAGAAACAAATAGTCTGTGGTCTACTTATCAAAATAGCAAATAAAAGAATACTAAAACCTTATTAAATTAAAAAGTGATATTCTTTATTCGGCAAGTCTTTTTTAAAAAATATTTTATTATTTTTTATTTTATGTGTATGAGTATACTGCCTGCATGTGTGTGAGTGCACCTGTGTTGGGAAATGCTCACAGAGGTCAGAAGAGAGCACTGGATCCTCTGGAACATGTGTTATGGATAGTTGTTAGCTGCCATGTAGGTGCTGGGATGCGAACCAGGGTCTTCTGCAAGAACAATCAGTGTTCTTAACCACTGAGCCATCTCTCCAGTCCTATCAAACCTTCTTAAACACTGAAATGCATTAGTTTTTATCTTATGTTACTTAGCAACATCCTTTCTTTCCCTCTGCCCCTCACTCATTCCCTTGAACTAGTCTGATGGTTCATCTCTAAACTGAAGACTTTTTAACCTTTCTTTATGCTACTTAACTTTTTATTGTCTCAATATCAAATCCTATCTAGATTTTTCTCCTATGTGTCGAATGGATAATGGATAATGGAGATGTTGTCAGCACATGTTCAAGATGACATCAAAGTTAGGCCCTAAGCAAATGTTTCAAGGCAATGATGTGCCGTTACAGTTTTGAGAATCTAGATATCACTGTAAGTACTAAAAAGAAGTACTCAGTTTCAGAAGCATCCTCTTACACTGGGCATGATGTCTAATAGAGTTTATTTCCACATGATTTCAGATATCCATTTTCTGCTTTCCTGAGGGTTCAATTTGGCGGCCTCAGATTAAATTCTTGAATGTCAATGACACAATCTTTAATAAAAGAATCAAGGGTAAACTAGAAAAAAGAATTGTTTTGGAAGGGGCAAAGACAGTGAGAAAAGGTTCTTGGCATTTGGAAAGGGTACACAGACACTGCAGGGACTACAGGAGAGTGAAGATACACAACTTTGTACATATTAAAAACATCCAATGTGCCACCAATACAACTGCCCTAAAAACAAAGAAGTCATAGCGTCCGGAGCCACACTCATCTGTCTTAATGTCACTCTCCATTTACACTATCAACTATGCATCTTTCCCATGTCTTAATCGCCCATTAAAACGTTTTCTGCCAGAATTTTTTGGCAATATGCTTTTCTTGAAATAAAACAAGCCTCATAAAAGTAGTGTCACTGATGTCCATCAGCTGAATTTCACCAAGCCTTTCTGGAATACATGTAACCTTTTAAAAGACTTCATTTTTCCTTCATGAGTCAGCAGGGCTCCGTCTTCAAATAAATCACCACCGGTCACACCCTCAGTTCACAAGCTCATATGTTCTCTTCATCCAACATTTTGTTGATACCATCACAAAGTTTTTGCAAGTGAGGTTTAAATTTCCCAAAGGGATTATACAAGGCAGCCAAAAAATCACAATCTGAAAAATGATCAAAGACATTATTAACCCGTCCGTGCGACTTGGCAGTGAGGTGGCGCTGGATGATGCCGTGCAGCAGCTCTCTGCATTCGTTCAGGAGCCTGGACAGCACGTTCCGGTCGAAGGTGTAATCTACCTGGTGGAAACTGACCACCGTCATTGCAAGTTGGTGAACCTTCTTCTTGAACTTCTCCATCAGTGCCAGCTCATCTTGATTGAACTGGTTGTTCCTGTAGAGAATGGCCAGCTTGATGACTGTCTTGATGAGGTTCTTGATGATCTTCTCAGCCTCCTTCTTGTTTTGGGTGTACTCCCTGGTCACTCTGTACAGCTCGTCCAGCACCTCACTGCTGGTGTCGTCGATCAGGGTGGTGGCGATGGATTTGGACACCATTTTACCCAGGATCTTCTTTTGTGCCTGAACGGCCAAGTTTTTGGAATTAAAGACATCTGTGGCCACTAAAAAAATAAAATTAAAGAAGGAGAAAGAATAACATATCAATAGACATCAAATAAAAAATTTAAAACAAACATTAGGGGGTACGTTCCCTCATTTCTCCACTATTTACAGTTTACATGCCCCACCCCTCATATACTGATAAGACTCTTTCAGAGAAAAGTTTCAGTGTTGTGTACATTTCTGAACATTAGGTACTCATTTGTGGAATTAATAGGATGATGTGCAATTCAAATATTTTATATTTTCTATGTGGTCAATGCTTTCTTTAAAAGTTAATTAAAGTTATTAAAAATAACTTTTGATTTAAAAATTATGTCTTGCGGGTTGGAGAGATTGCTCAGTGGTTAGGAGCACTTGCTTCTTACAGAGAACCTGGGTCTGGTTCCCAGCATCCATGCTGGGCTGCTCACAACTCCCTGTAACTCCAGCTCCAAAGAACCCTCTTCTGGCCTCTATGGGCGCCTACACACATAGTATACACTCACACAGACATACACATAAATAAAAATCTTAAAAAATCTTATGCTCCAGGAGATAGTAAATTTGTATGCAATTTTTATTAGCTTAATTTTATAAATAAAATATTAAAATTTAAAAATCAACTCTATACTTTGCTAAGCAACAGCATCCTAGAACAATTTAAAGAAACTCATTTAAATGAAAGGAGGATAAACAGCAAGATCAGAGTTTTGAGTAAAATGGCAAACTTAAACCAGCAAATCCAAAGGAGAACCTTGTTCTATAAACAAATTTCAGAAACTTCCTAAGCCATTGGTCACCACTTGCCAGGCCATCCCACCCACTTTGAATTTCATTCCCAGAAGTCAGCTTCTGGAAGGCTATACTCCCAGAAGAGCTCTTTGTCAGCTGCTGTTCCTGGTGAACTGTCTACTGTTCCTTTGAAGCTCTTATACACTTTGAGGAAATAAGCTTTATTTTCAAGAGCTAATGAAACAGTCTACATGAAAAATGTGTTGAAAAGGCTGATCCGTAGAGTTTACTTTTAGAATAATCATAATTTAACCTGGCAGATGTTTAAGATATATATAAGAAAAGTTGCATGGATTTCAGATTAATGACATATGAGATGCAATGCTTCTAGCTTAGTGCACAATGGTGAAAATGCTCAACAAACCAACTCTAGTTTTAGTCTACTGTGATTTCCCCTGCTCTGCGCTGCCTGCAATCTGAAAGCACCTTTGTGACTGAATTCTCCTTCACCTAGGAACTCAAGTTCTCAGGATATCCACTCCACCAGGGTGTCCAGATGCTACTGGTTTACTCTGTACGTGCCAGGATACATTTAGGCCAGTTGGAACGAAGTCACTTAGTAATGAAAGGTAAAAGGCTTAGGATATCAGCGATATAAAATTTGATTTCTTGTTTAGACAAACTAGCATTATTTAGAAAGTAAAAGACAGCTTCTAAATCCAGGCTAGAAGGACATTTAAAAGGACTGATGGTCTTGGTGTGGAAGTCTTATGCTAGATGTTTTTCAAATTATTGGGACAAGGAGAAGCCACATTATACATGAGAGTCCTACTGAAGGTTCTACAAGATGGCTCCTGATAAGCAGAATGTCATCCACGAACATACAATGCAGCTACTGAAAGGATGTCCTAATAGAATCAGAAATGGCACCCTCACAAATGCTAACATTACATTACTGAAACATGAACTGAAACTTCAGAAGAAGAACTGAAATACATTTTGAGAAAGAAAAGGAAAGTGAAAGAGAGTGAGAAATGGCCAACTTTATGTAGAAGGCTTCCAAGCTTCAAAAGGTTTTGTTTAGTTAAGCAGCTGTCTATTCTTATTCTGATTTCTTTAATAATTTGAAAAACAGCATTCAAAGACCATCTTTCATGCTTAACTTCTGATATAGACCTTATATAAATTACTCTGATTTACAGAAGAGATACCTAATCATTTTCATATCTACTACAAATAATTTAGATTTTATTTTACATCAAGTTGAAAGATTCTTTTTAAAATCTTTTAGAACGTGGCACAGCTACAAACATCCCATCTGGGACACACTGCCATGTCTCTGAGATGGACATACTTTGGGCTAGGAAATACTGAAACCAGAGAGAGGTGTTCACAGAGCCCTCTGTGCTAATGCCCCAAGGCTGGGCTTGTGGGTTTGCAGTGCTTCACAGATACTTTTCTCATTAGGTCTCAACATCCCATTTGATTTCAAATACAAAGAGAAGCACAAACTCTATGGTACAGCATTTTAACTTCCTGCGAGCCAGGGAGACAAGGCAAATCTACTGCAGACTAGGCAAAATGATTCCCCATTTACTATAACGGACTCAGAACCGGGGCATGGAAGCTGATCTCTGAGACGTTCACATTCTTCCCAGCGGAACTTCCAGTCACATTTCACTTTATTCTTTAGATTAATTCAGCAAACTCTTCTCCCCTCCATTGGGAAGCCTTGCATTCAGTGGATTTATTCTCCAGCATTAAAAATGGTCTGTTCTAACAGGGTAGCAGAGTGTTCCAGCACTCGGGAGGCAGAGGCAGGCAGAACTCCCTGTGAGTTCAAGGCCAGCCTGGTGTACATAGAGCGTTCCAGGACAGCAGACAGCTGGGGCTACAGGGAGACCCTGTCTCAAAAAGACCAAAAAAAACAAAAAAAGAAAAAAGGGTCTGTTCTGAGCCAACCAGGGGTTTGGCTGGGAGCAGCCCACGAGAGATATGTGGTTTAGGATCAGAAAATACGGCTGCTTTCTTTCTAGCACATTAACTGCTGCTAGCCACGCCTGCTCAGGCTCGTTGTCAGCTTTACATGCTCTAGCAGATCCTGTGAAGGCCTGCAGTATCTCAGAGCTAGTCCTGGACCAAGTTTTTCTCCTCCAGTCTAGTCTCAGCCCTGTGTGATACGATCTCGTCCCATGGTTTCAAATAGCATCCATGTGCCAGTGACTCCCACAGTCATAACTCAGCCTTGACCTCTTTTCCAGACTCACTTTGCAAAAGCATTTAAGACTTTCTTCTTTTGAGATTTTGCAGGCTTCAAGTGTGTACCATGCTGCAAACTGAATTCTTGTTCTTCCTCCTCCATTATTTACCGTCTCAATTAATAGCATCTCTCCCAGCCATCACTTGAGTCAGAGACCTGGGAACTGTCCACCAGCTCACCCTCCCCCTTCTTCAGACCATCACCAAGTTCTTTCCATTTTACCTAAATCAGCTTCTAAATTCGATTCAAGTCCTTCTATCTCTTCAGACATCATCTCATTCAACCCTTTTCCAGTATCTTTTCACATTGCAGCAAACATGTTTTTTAAAATGTTCAGGAGAAAATGATGCCTCATCACACTTCCTGGCTCCTAAAATCATTATCTGCCTAAATTGCTGGTGTCTGTCTCTCCCTATGGGCTGTAAGCTCTCCAGGGGCAGATTCCATCTATCTTCACTGCCATGTCCTGGGCCTGGCAAGAAAGCAGGAGCCCGTTTCTCCCATCTTGTCACTATACTTAGGTACTCCTCATGAAAACGTATAGGTCTGAAAAACAAGAGTTTTAAATACACATTTGGGTGCTTCTGTTTGCTTATTTTAAAACCCAGAGAAACTGGTTTTTGTTTCAACTTATTAAATATGTGGTTTTTCTTCCCTGCAAATGTACTTTATAAGGTGGTTTCTTTCACCACTAGCAAATCAATGGGTTTTTTTGTTGTTGTTTGTTTTTAAAGAGGAAAGATTTATTATATACAAAGGGAAAAACAGCAGGGGACAATACTTCAAATATTTTGAGGATAAGCCAGGTATAATGCTTCTGACTTGAGCTGCAGTGGAAGATTAGCCACAGGTCCACCTCTGCTTCTGGCTCAGTCTATGTTGAAGCATGGGACTGACAGAGGGGTTAAGGGAAGCAACTGAGATATGCACAGATGTTCTCCAAGGAGACAGTATTGCGAATACTGATTCAGTATTTTACTGATCAAGATGAAGGCACTCACCTTTGGAAATAGAGACGGAAATTGGTGGCAGAATAAAAAATGAGGCCATGTATTTAAAATATGGAAAGAAGCTGGAGAGATGCTCAGCTGCTAAGATCACTGGCTTCTCTTACAGAGCACCCAAGATCAGTTCCCAGAACCCAGATGGTGGCTGACAACCATTCATAACTCCAGTTCCAGAGAATCCGACATCCCCCTTTGACCTCTGTGGGCATTGTACAATATGAGTATACTTGCATACATGCAGGCAAAACATTTGTATACATAAAATAAAAATTTTTTAATCTGTAAAGAATCACCACTGCATCAGCTGAGGCTGTGACTCAGTGGTAGAATGCTTATCTAGTACATATGAAGTCCTAGTTCAATTTTCAGTACTGGAGAAAAGAGACTGTTTTATAAAAAGAGGACTGCGTGTTACTTTACATCCATTTACCTCTTTCCCCTCTTTAGGACTTAATTAAACAGTCTATTTCGGCATTGTTTTCTGTAGTGCAAACTAATATTTAGGGAATCCTGGTTTTAGCAGCAACAATCATAAAGTTGAAGATAAATATTAATGGTAAAAATATATTGAGCCATTTGTGCAAGGAAAAAAATGGGCTCAGAAGGAAATAAAGGGGAAAAGTTTTTTGATAATATCAACTAATGAGGACGTACAAGGTTTCTGAAAATTAACAAAG
Source organism: Eospalax fontanierii (assembly GCA_035773235.1). Taxonomy (NCBI): domain Eukaryota; kingdom Metazoa; phylum Chordata; class Mammalia; order Rodentia; family Spalacidae; genus Eospalax; species Eospalax fontanierii. The sequence goes on from CM069527.1 coordinate 12,678,676, forward strand.
ATGTCCCACAACTACTGTTATAACACACAGAGAAAAACACAGGTCTCTTTTCTTACAACTTCATCAGCAAATACATAATTTTTTCACCCAACAGATTTGTTATGCTTGGAACTTTGAAATGCTGAGTACAGACACACATGTCATTCCAAATCCTTGCCTAGTTAAATTTGATCCAGTGGGCCCAGTATTAGGAAGGATGGAAAAGAAAAACAATTTGGAGAGCAATTCTGGCTGTGTGATATTAATAAAAGTTCTTTAAACAAATACACAAAACCTTAGCTCTATCATGTCTGAATAACTCCAAATCTAAATGGACTTGGTAAAAGGGAGCTTTGGTGATAGGAAAATGGCCAAAACCAAACCCAAGCTCTGTCACAAGAAATCCATGGGCTGACAGCTGACCTCCCTACACTGGGATGTGGCAGTGCTCTAGGGGAGAAACACAGGAAATGGCTTGTGATGTTCCCCACACCAGTTTCTACACTGTAAACCCCAAAGTGGGAAATTCAACAGGACAGAGAAGAAACAAAATAAGAGAAAGAAAGGGAGGGGGTGAGACCGGAAGAGAGAAGAAAGCACAGTAGATGGGGGATGGGTTCTGGCTAGCAGAAGCTGCACACATATATAAAGAGTAAGGACAGCTGGCCCAGAAGAGTCAGAACAGCAAGGACGGCTGCCAGACTGCTGGAGAGAGGGCGAGTGGCAGGTACCTCAACCCCAACTGCATCCTTGTCCACAGGAGGAGGTGGTCCCACAGAGAGTGCTGTCTTGGGAGACTCAATATACCTTAGATCCTTAACTTGACCCTGAATGTACAGTAGTATGGTGTACTCTCCTGACTTCCAGTGGTTACAATCCAGCCACAGACCCCTCAGGGACTCCAGAAAAATATGTGCTCATCTAAAAAGGCAACATGTCAGAGAAAATGATGATGTTGCAATGCCCCCTCTCAATGGTTAGGCTACATGTTCAGTACTAAGAATTGTCTATCAAACCCTTCCAGGTTCCTTGTATTATCTTTCACTATTTTACAGTTTTATAAACTGACAGAAAATGATAGGACTAAAAGTGGGTCTAGCCTATAAAGATGCAAATAAAATTTCTCCAGTGGAGTGGCAATGGAGTCTTGTTTTTCTTGTCTGCCTATCTGTCACTCTTAGGATTGTCCTTTGTGATAGTTGTTAATAGTTTGCTAGTTCCCTCAGAAACTCAATTAAGAAAAATCTTTGAAGGATTCATTTGTATTTATGTGAGAGTTATGAATTTATCTTAAAAATATACCTTTGAAAACATACTGGAAGGTTTTTCAGCAAAAATATTTAAAGTAAAAAGACAACAATCTAAATCTTTTTATGGTGCTTTATCTTCCTCATGTCCTGGAAAAGTGGTCTACTAAGAAGTCCAAACACTGAGCTAATAAATTAGTGAACTACCATCCTGCCCCGGGACATTACCAGAACTCAGTTTCCTCATCTGTAAGCTTCAAATAGGAATTCAACCTCTTGGAGTTGTTTCAAAGATAAAAGAATAGGGGACTAACGGAAGGGCCAAGCCACCTACCACAGACCAGCTTCCTTGTCAGACTTGTTGAAAGAACACAACAAATTAAGCTTCAAATTTATCTTGACACTCTAGTACTGAATCACATTCAGTCAATTAATCAACTCCTGTTAGTAGTCTGGAACTGAGAAATGCAAAGTGACAGATGGTTATGTGAAAACAGAGACCTCGCATAGGTTAGCAAACACCAAGCTTTATTTCCTTTTCCACAATGGCATGTGTGTGTGTGTGTGTGTGTGTGTGTGTGTGTGTAATATATATAATACATATTTAAATCCCACAGAAAGAAAATTTTCATTTTCAAAGTGTTGAATCTCTCTTAACAACAGATTCAACTGCGAGGATGCAGGTAGTACAAGGGTCTTTTGTCTGAGAAACTGGTCCACTGAGAGGAGAATTAAAGTCTACCACAAAAAGACACAAGGAGACAGTTTCAACATCCATGCAAAGCTGTGCAATACGGCAGCACAAAAAGGAAATGAACCAAAAAGTAAAGCCACAGTGAAAAGCCACAGTTAAAGCCACAGCAGCTGACACAACTACTCCAGTTTCCGAAGCCTCCCAGACCCCCAGAGACCAGGGCACAGGAAGTCAGTGCAGGAAACAAAGGGCCCAAAGTGGAAAGCCTTGGTTGTAAGCTTGGGCACAATTTAATTTCTTTAAAATTCATTTTTTTTCCGTCTGTTATTTGGGGGGGAGGGGTGTCCATTTCCAAGTGGTGTAGGCTGAAATGAGATTTAGTGAGTTAGAAATGTGAAATCAGCAATGTGTTAGGTCCCTGACAGACCACAAATGAACTCTGACTTTAGCTCCCTTCCTTAGTATGACTTGGAAACACAGAAGCAGATATTGCTTGAACAGAGGAACACATTCAGACTCAGTATTTGCACACGTCGAGTCCTCTCTGTTCATTTCTCTTTACTACTTGTAGACAACTTAAGCTCTGAAGAAGACATTCTCCTGTCATTCTCCAGGCTGTTTTGTTACTTTGACAGAGGAATCTGTTCATCATGATTTGGGCATCAATTATGGGTCTTTTATTCCTATGATTAGTTTTTTTGATTCTGAACATGTCATACTGGGAGATAGCTTGGTCATAAAGTGCCTGCTGCACAAGCATTGAGGACCCAAGCTGGGTTCCCAGAACCCACATGAAAAACGAGGCTTGGGGGCATGTGTCTGTAATCCCAGCACTGGGGAGGTGGAGACAGATGGATATCTCAGGCTTGCTGGTCAGCCAGCCTAGGCTACTTAGCAAATTCCTGGCCACTAAGAGATCCTGTCCCAGAGGAGGTGACCAACATTCCTGAGAATGGCACCTGAGGATGACCTCTAGTCTCTACACACACCTGCACACATGTGCCTGTGCAGCTGCCCAGACACATGCACGTATATGCACATAAACATTCATACATAAGAAAACGCCAGTTGTTTCAAGTCCTTTAATGTCATAGTAGACTCACTTCTGCCCTTTGCTATCAATATACTCTAGGAATTACTCCACGCCTTCACAGCCTTCTTCATGGCCTAAACACGAGACATCCCTATTGCTTCCAGGACTGGGGGAAAGTTTGGTGATATTTATTGAAGCAGTATGGTTGGATTCCAAAGAATGTCAGTTTCATAAATGTTAGGACAGATGTCATAGAAAAATGAATGTTATGGCCAAAGTCAAGGCAAAAGATCTATCCCCATAAGAGCCCATTAACTGCCCTTGGCAATAACAGCAATGGAGACAAAAACAATACATAAGCACAATAATTACAGCAAGCCCCATTTTCAAATTCTTAACTACATTATTCCCAGAACCACCCAGAACTTGCATTATCTTATTGAAGGGTTAAACCAACCCTAGGAGAAAGGCTATTACTACAGAGACTTTCAGGTGAGGTATCTGAGGCGCAGACACTGAGTTACTTTAAAAAGTCCATATGGTCAGTGAGTGGTAGGAATGAATTTGAGGTAAGACACGTCCAGTTCTAAAGTATTCTCTGGAAAGCTGTACTACAAGAGGACAGTTATAGAAATGTGAGGTTTTATTGTGAAAATTCAGAACCTAAGGTGCCTAGCTCAGGGAAGGGAAATCAAAGAAATTGATGAGACTAAGACTCCCTCAGGGAAGAATGAGCTAAGGAAGATCAGCCCAGCTGAATCTGAAACAGCTTGCTCTCAGAGAAGCAGAGAAGTACCTGAGCAGCTCTAGGACATTTAGAGTTTAATCTAAAACAAAAAGTGATAAAACTCACACTGCTCAAAAACAAGGCTATAAGGGCTGGAGAGATGGCTCAGTGGTTAAGAGCCCTGTCTGCTCCTCCGGAGGATCCTGGTTCGGTTCCTAGTACCCACACGGCAGCTAACAACTGTTCATGACTACAGTTCCAGGAGATCCACCTGACACCTCTCTGGCCTCTGCAGGCTTTGTATGACACAGGTGCACTTACATGAATGCTGGCAGTATACTCACACATAAAAAAATGATAAGAAAACAAGGTTGTAACCATATCGAGTGAAAAGTCTCTCAGCTTTGCCCCTCGCTGCACAGTCTGATCCCAACCCTTGCTTCCAAGAGGCAATTCTAAGATTTTTGGCATCTTTTCAGGTCTCTGCACAGATCTGCCCCTGCACCAACAAGCAAATATATGAATAGATTCTGAGGCGTGTGAAGAACTCTTAAAACTACCACTCTGCTTCCTTTTTGATTTTAAGATACTGTTTTACTAGGCAATAGTTCAGGCTGGCCTGAAACTCATGATCCTCCTACCTCAGCCTCTTAAGTGCTAACATTATAGCTAACATTATAATATATAGCTTACGACTTTATAATTATTTTTTTATCAAAGATTTGTTTTTTACTTATATGTGTGTGTGTGTGTGTGTGTGTGTGTGTCTGTGTCTGTGTCTGCGTGCATATGTCATGAACATGTGAGTGCCTGCAGAAGTCAGAAGATGGTGTCAGATCTCCTGGAGCTGGAATTACAGGTGGTTGTGAGCTGCCCGAAGTCCGTGTTGGGAACTAGAGTCGGATCCTCTGGAAACAGCAGTAAATACTCTTAACCACTGAGCCAGGTATCTAGCTTCAAAGCTTGCAAAGATTAAGAAATGCAATTTCTAAGTGATGAAAGACTAAGCAGTTTGTAGGTGCTGACAGCTCTGTGTGTAGCTGACATTAAACAGTAATGTGCTGAGGAACACAGCTGCTCACCTTTGTTGCCACCCACACAACAGCAGTTGTAGTAAGGGTCTCTCCTGGTTGGTAGGAGGTTAGAAAGTATGTCTTCAGTCTTTTATGCAGTGGAGGAAATGGGGACTCAAGTGCTGTGATTAGGATGATCAGATAATTTAACATCTAAATACCTTTCAAAAGGGTGCCTGACCACAGATCTGTGATTGTCCCAGATAAATGTAAATAGTTACTCTGCTTAAATAAGAAAGGATCAAAACTAAGGATTTACTCAACTACTTATGGGAAATTTCTAAAAAAAAAAACCAAACTTGTAACAATGTATATAATTAAGGTTCCCTTTAGAGAAACACATATTAAAGGTTTTGAGTATACATGCAATAAAAAATTTTCTGGCTTAAAATTTCACACAGGACCCATGAATAAATTTGTATGATAAAATCAATCAAAATAATTGGTTGATAAGCTGACTAGGGTTTTTGGCATTCCTCACAAAGAGGCGGGTGAGGCAGGCAGCAAGGCCAAGCCAGGCAATGCAGTGATTCACAGGCACAATCTCTAGAATCAGACAGGCTTGGTCAGAAGCTGAGCCAGCCCCAAGGGCCTGAGTGATTGGACCAAATCCTATCTCTCCTTTGTGCCTCAGTGTCTTTATCTGCAAATGGAGTTTAAATAAAAATAATACACATAAAGCGCTTAGAATAGCATTAGTTATAACGTAATTAGGTCAGTTTGTGTAAGCAATTATCATTATTACTGTTGTCCTCATTAAGGTCGGTACTGGAATAGTTCCGGTATAGAATGCCTCAGATGTAAGTGAAGGGAGAAGTCGGAATACCAACACAAATGTATGGGTCACATGTATCTTCAACAAGAACCTGTGAGATATGTTTCCAATGTATCAGGTGCTGAGACTTCAAAGATGAAACAGTGCTTTCTCTCCTCTCCAGGACTCTGACTAAAATGGGAGGGAGGGAGGCAGATGTGCCTGCAGCCAGAATGCACTGTGCAAGCTCCATAGGAGGAAAATGCAAAAGGCAATCATGGTGAAGACGGTGAACACTAATTTTTCTCCATGAGGTGATGGAGGCTTGACCTCAAAGGAAAAAAAGATTCTTTCCTACAGAAATAAACACGACTGCATTCTAGAGCTGACATACAGACTTCCTACTGGCAAGTGAGGTATTTAAAATTCTGTTCACTAGTGTCCCTGTACACCAGAAATCAAAGGATGTTCCTGTCACACGAATTTCAGAAAAAAGCTTAAACATTAGTATGTATAACTTGCCAGGGCCTTGGAAATGCTCACTACAATGTTCCTCAGTTCTCAGGCAGTATTTGGCAGGGAGAGAAAAGATAGAGCAGGTATCCTAGGCAGAATTCTCAGTGTTGTGGGCCATCGCTACCAGAAATGCCAGAAGCGGCTTGATAATCGCTTCACCGACTGCCATCAGTCTCAAGTACTATGGTCTCAGAGTCTGTGTTTGGGAGGAGAACCCATGTAATCCTGATCTGCAGTAAAGGTGCTGGTTGCCCTGCTCTGAAGTGGGCTCCTAGAACACTTCCTAGAATCCCAAATAGACACAATTTGGCCACAGAATCACACCGAAAACAAACTGAACAGACATAATTTCCTTTCAAAAATTTCATGAAAATACAGATGTTGGTTGTACATGGAATCCACAGAAAATGTTTATAGAATAGAGCTTGCTGTACTTGAAGAATTGTGATGAATAAGAGAATAAAAGGAAAAAAAATAAAAGGAAAATCTAAATGGGGTCTAACTCCTACATATACATGAAAACATTTTTATTTCATTTTATTGTTTTGATAGGGACTACTTAGTCCCATCTGACCTGGAACTCACTATGTGGACCATCTTACAGAGATCTGCTTGCCTCTGCCTGCGGAGGGCTGGGATTAAGGACATGCCCAACCACGCGTTTAAGTAAAAATATTTTGCAACCATTTATGCAAAACTGACTGTAGTAAGCTATTCTTTTTCTTTTCAAATTGAGTGAATCTTTCCTTATTTATTATGTTAAATTGGTAAACAATTTTTCATAAATGTTTCAGTTAAGATATATATATATATATATATATATATATATTTAAGTACATAGAACCTTTCCACTGTTGATAAAATATAATCTACCAGAATATAGAGAGAAATTTTCTAAATAGCTCTGTGATTTCTATACTTTTCTAACTCAAGTTCTCCTGCCTTATCAGAGGTCCTGACCCCTGATGAGTATTCATATTCATGGAACATTTAGAAAACCAGTAGTAGATTTTAATTACACTATACTGTACTGTGTCAGCTCTCAAACTAGTGTCAGTGGTCAATACATGTTTTCTGGTCTCATTGGATTGCTTCTGGCCACATAAGGGAGACAACCAAACAACACAATTACAATTACCACTTTATAGTTCACAAAATGCTTCATGACCCTTTCATGTGCCTTTCTGATTTGGTCACTTCTTACTCCTAAGGGAGCCAGATGAGTGAACCACTGCTTGGAAGTCAAGGCTGAGTAATCCCAGGAAAACCAAGAGATATTACTTCTCACAGAGCACACAGGTGCTCTATAAGAAAAGCTAAATTAAGGTGACGTTCATTGTTAATAAATTTTCCATCAGACATAACATGCTGCTAAACTATCTATAGAATCCCACTTCTTGGAGACTGTCTGCTCTCCTGTCACCAAAAATAAAGTCCACCACTCTTATACATCAGGGAATAGAAACTAAACAAAAATTGCCTCTGCCTGCCTTAAACCAGCCTTGCCTAAAAAGTGCTGCTGCTCCTGTAAGCATCAGTTTAAATATGACCTCCTCCAAGAAGCCTTCCCAAATCCGACAGCCAGAATAAATCTCTCCTTCTAATCCATCTCTGCCAGGTGAGAAAGTTAAATTCCTGTCTTACTTTCACTGCTTATGATTCTTGACAAGTAAGGTATCATCTCTATATTTATTCGTCAAAGTGTTTAACATGTGCCCTCCAACTAGCAGGGCTTGAACTAAACTCCAGAGCTCTAACCTACCTCTGTGGTACCCAGTGGTATCTTTTACAAGTCCTAAAGATATGTTGGAGAATCAATTCAATACTTTGTATCTAGAGCTTATCAAAGGAAATGATTTGTACTCAGTGGCTAAGAACACAACCCTAACAGAGACGCAGATGCATTCTTAGTGGTGCTGGTGATCACATCCAGGGCCTCACGCATGGTAGGAAATCCTTTATGTTTTAGAGGGGGAAAAAAATCTATGTAGAAGTAATGCATTTTCTTTTTATTTTATTTTTAAGCCATTGCTTTTCTCCCTTGTCCTTAGCCAAAATGTACAGAATAACCAGCTACTTTATTGGGAGAAGTGACCATATTTAGTTAATCCAATCCCTGGTAGCAATGTTCTGGAATCTGTCATGCAAATATCCCAAACCCATCTGCTTGAGTATTTTAGGAGCAGTAACCTCTTGGCCTCAGCTTGGGTATCTCCCAAGTATGCATCTTGGCACAACCTCCCAACATTCTGTTCACAACCTTTCCTCGAGAACTATATTAAAATGTTAAGTCAGTCAAGCATTTTATGACCATGCCAAAGTCTTGAGGGTAGACCAGCTGAAGGCAAGCAAATGGTAGGAGGACATTTACTGGCCTTCAAGTAAACTATTTCAACTGAAATATCAAGGTGCCCATGCCCAGAAGTCCCCAGGCCCTCAGAGGCTCACAGAAGCAGGGCTGTCACCACTGGGTACTTCCAAAGACAGACACACTGACGTTCCTGGAGAAATGGTTCTTAAACTTGCTGTCCTTTACTCTCCAGTCCTGTGTCTCCCATTCCCCATTTTATTTGGGTCAAGAAGCACTGTGAAGGTTGTAGCTTGAACTCCCTATTTTTTGACCTGCACAGTTCTATATTGCTCTTAGGATTAGTAGTTCCTATTAAAAAATTAACCTCAAAACCTGTGTTTCTGGTTTTCTTCGAACAATCGTAAGATCTCCGTGTAAGAAGCCCACATTCACTCCGTGACAGCAATGCACCTGAGCTCAGCGATGACCGCCTCCTTTGAAGGAGGATTCCCTGGTCTTCTTTACTGCCTGAATTCATTTTATAGGTTCAGTGTGCTTCTGAGTGGGGTACTCTGACCTACAGCATACTAATTTACTAGCTTTTAGAGTGACTTCTGAAATCCACGGAGTAGTCAGTAATTTAAAAACCTGCCCAACACTGTGCTTACACATAAGAAACCAGAGGACATGTGTGGGCCTGGCAAATTTAAGAAATAAACATGAATTATGTAGGGCCTGGCAAATTTAAGAAATAAACATGAATTATGTAGAGTCAGTGAGTTTCTAAGGAGGATTTGCAAAGTGAAGGGGTCAGAGGAATGAGGCTGATAACGGTTTGTTTTCATAGCACGTGTTATTTATTCACAGGCTTCAGCAGCATTTGGTGTCTAAATTTCAGTTCCACAGAATGTGTCAGTTGGGTCATAGAGAGACTGTAAGTTTGTCAACTTTACAAAGATCTTAAGAGAAAGTCAGACTTGACGCTCCCATACCGGTGTGGAGCACTGCACAGTAAACAGACTTACGGGGGGGGGGGGGGACAAGCCTTCCTCATTCACTCATTTTTCATTCCACAGATTTTCTTAAGTCCTATTACATGCCAGGCAGTGCACCTGCTCCCAAGAAGTTCACATTCTAAAAGGGGACCCTGACAGATATATGTAAGTATATATGGCCAAGAAGGACAGGGGACACATGAGAAAGAGTGGGAGAGTAGGTTATTTCATCCAGGTAGTCGGGGGGTGGGGGGTGCTTTCTGAAAGGACCACATTTGAGAAGAGACAGGAAGAAAGTTCAGGAAGCCACCCTGGACTGGTGCAACCCTCAAGCTTCCTCCACAAAGCCTGTCTTAACTATCCTGTCTTGCTCTTTCTGGATATTTATTTTCATGTTTATTTTCTTCCACTTTGACATAAAGTAAAATCCTTTTGATTGGTTATAGCTTAATATTTATTCCTGCCATAATGAATACTCAGTTAATATCTAATACTTATCTGCTGAATTAAAAAAAAAAATCTCCAGGGAGCCGAGCATGCTGGCACACGCCTTTAATCCCAGCACTTGTGAAGCAGAGGCAGGCAGATCGCTGTGAGATGGAGGCCAGCCTAAGATGATCTATACAGTGAGTTCCAGATATAGTGAAGCATTGTCTTAAGAAAAAAAACCCCCAGGTTATTTGTGGGAGTAGGAGGACAGGGTCAGAGTAGCAAGTAAATACCATTTTTTTAATGAAACACAACAAAAACAAGTGCTGGTACGTGATGCATTTCATGACGGATTGTGCAGCACACCTCTCTTACATAAATAATGTATGTTTCAATGTGGTCTTTTGAAAAAAAATATTCTAAATGTGTCCTTTAATAACTAAAGATAGACATTCAAACAAAATCATCTATTGACAACATTTGGAACTGGTAAGAATTAATGAATATCGGGGGCTGATGAGATGGCTGCTCTTATAGAAAACCCGGGTTCGATTCCCAGCATTCACATGGTGGCTAACAGCCATCCGTAACTCCAGATCCAGGGGAATTCGATGCCCTCTTTTGACCTCTGTGGGCACTGCATGCCACGAGTTCACTTATATATATGCAGGCAATACACTTATACACATGAAATAAAAATAGTAAAGAAGATATTTTTTAGAAAAAGAACTACTGAATATCCATGCTCTGCAGAAATAAGATAATTCTGTTTCTAAGACTATGGATATGGGCTTTAAAAATACACAGATAAAAGGGCCAGGCACGGTAGCCCATGCCTTTAAATGCATTTGGGAGGCAGGTGGAACTCTCAAGGCCAGCCTGGTCTACTTAGCAAGTTCCAGATCAGCTGGGGCTACAGGGAGACCCTATCTTAGAAAGACCAAATTAAAAAAAAAAAAAAAAAAGAAAAAAAGTAACTAAGAAACTGGAAACTTAGGATCTGGAGAGATAGTTCAATTGTTAAAGTGCTTCTCTGGCATGTTAGAACACGGGGACCTGAGTTCTAATTCCAGAACCTACATTAAAAAGAAAAAAAATGGGCTGGCATAGTTCAAATGTGCAATCCTAGTGCTGAGGAAATAGAGACTGAAGATCCCTGGGGCCTCAGCCAGCCTTGCCCACTCAGTTTCAAGGCAGTGAGAAAGCCAGCCTCAAAAACCAAAGTGAATGGATCCTGAGGAACAACCCTGGAAACTGACCTCTGGCCTACATACCTATGTGCACACAAGTGCACAGACAGCCACACATACTGCACACACATATACCTGCGGACAGAGACACACCAGGCACCCCTCCACACACAAACCAAAAACCTGAGATGGCATAAACTCTACCTGTCTTCGTCGAGAAAGAGTGGAAGAACAAGTTAAGACATATTTTATTTTTCCCTTTAGTGAAACTGGCTGACTTAAAATTACATATAGAATTTAAAATGATAAAGCCCCTAAAGCCAGAAAAATGAATAGTTTAGTTAAAATAATCATGGTCCTTTGATGCTGATGACACATACTTGGTACATTAGACTCATTTTTCCAGTTAAAGAAAATAACTAAAAAACCATTACAGTCGTTCCTTGTAAGAATTGAAAAGCATTCCCTGAATCTATCAACTTGCTGTCTTGGAGATGGATTACTTCCCTGATGGTGGATAGCTAGTTAAAATAAATGTTGGCAAATAACACAACAGAATGGGTCACTTTCATAACCGACTGCCAAATATCAACAAAATAAATGTCTTCTCTCGAGTACTTTGGCAGCCCCCCTCTTGCAGCTTCGTCCTCCCGCCCACCCACTCACTCTCCTGCAGCAATCCCACCTCTCACCATCCATCACCAGCCCTAGTAGTACACACCGAAGAAGCTGAGGAGACACGGGAAGAAAAGCAGAGGCCCAACACAGGGTCGCAACATGATTGTGGTTCCTCCCTCCCGGAAAGCTTTTTATGTCAGCATTACCAAAAGCACAGGCTAACTATTCCTCTATTTAAAACTTCACCGTTTACAAACCCACAGCTGCCGCTGCTTCAGTTGGACCCCATAGTGCAACAGTATTCCAGTTGAGCTAAAACTCACATAACATAAAATTCATTTTAAAAGTTTTTATTAAATTCACATGTTGAACAACCATGACTAGTATTTTCAGTATGTTCCCATCACTGCCGAAACGGATCCCCATAACACTTTAATTTTTGTTTTTGAAGTTAGTAAAAAAACATACAAAATTTAGAATTTTCACATAAAAATTCCAGTTTTTGACTTGTCAGGAAACAAAATGTAACCTTCTGACAGCAATGAGTAGGGAGAGTGGGAAAGACAGCTCAATTTACCACCTGGCCATTGCAATACTTGGGTAATTTCCTGGCCCTTGTGGGTGTATAGGTTAGCTACCTCTGACTGAAAAGGTTTCAAACCATTCTGAGTCACTTTATGAGAGCCTAGGGTAAGTCTCTCTCGACTCATGAGCTTGTGGCCCTCTCTGTTCTTGGGGCTGGCCATCGTGCTGGGCAAGGGGGCTCCATCTCCACTCTCTGACAGCATTCCTAGGGTCTTACCAGCTTCTTTATTCACCTTTCCTTCATAATGCTCCCGTTTTTAACCTCAGGATCTTTGCTGAAGTGTCTATAGATGTAAAGCCAGCTCATATCCACGTCAGCCACATCTTACCAGTCCTTTGAGTACCACTACGATGGCTTGCTTTGTTTTCTTGTTGCTTGCTTCTTTGGTGGTGGTTGTTGTTTTTGAGACAGGGTCTTCCTGTAGCCCCAGTTAGCCTGGAATTTGCTATGTAGACCAGGCTGGCCTCTATCTCTCAGAGATCTGCTGCCTCTATAGACCAGGCTGGCCTCCATAGACCAGGCTGGCCTCCATCTCTCAGAGATCTGCTGCCTCTGTGCTAGGATCAGAGGTGTGTGCCACCACACCAAGCACAACTTGCCTTGTTTTCTACTTTTTATCTGAATTTTATTTCCCTACAGCTACTTAACATATTTTTATTAAAAAATAAATTTACTTAGAAAGGAAACCATGCACTCTATGTGACTCTACATTCCCTTTGATGAATCAGAGTCATCAAACTTATTCAATGTTTTTAAATCATAAAAAGTTAATTCAATGAAAACATCACCAACATTATTAACTGCCACTAGATGCTGTTGTCTGCAAAAGGCCTGGAGTCCACACCTATCTTTGAATTACAAAAGTGAGTCCTGTGACTAAGGATGCAAAGGTCACAAAGTCCAAACACAAGCACTCTCTGGAACGATGGAAAAGATTCCAAGGAAATTGGGAAAAGCCTGATCTCATGATTGGCTGAAGATGGCCGAACCCCATGTCTGAGAACTCCTGAAATCATAAACTGTACCTCCAGCAATACAGGTAAAAGCTCTGGAAAATAACCACATACCCCACTCAAAGTTTCATGCCAGCATCATCCATTTCAGTAGTTTTGCCTCTGCTTTCTTAGCCACAGATGCTCTTTCTTGATCCTCTCTCTTACTTGCATGTACATGTGGTAATTCTTCTACAGTGAATTCCCAAGGACAATGACAGGTCTTCTACATCGAATTTTCCTTCTTGGTGAAAGCTACTAGCATTAACGACCCCCTTAGACTGGTCAGATTCTTGCCCTGTGCCTCTCCTGGCATCTCTGGTGCAGAGTTTGGAAGTGATTAAAGAACTTCCAAATCAGCTTCTAAATGAACTAAAATGTGCCCTAGCTAATGAGGTGTTCAAGATAGTAAAAGGCCCAGGGATAAATACTGGCATCTCTGCTCTTTGTCTCACTGTGGGGTATCAGAGAGCATTGAAGACAATTACTGTGCTCTAAGGGCTATCCTATTTGCAGCACGCTCTGTTTTAAAGGGAAATAACTGTAGCGAGAAGACTGGGCAGTAGAGGCGGGCCTGTGGCTTCCAGGCTTGTTTCTGGGGTAAACATCTGATGGAGCATCTTATCTGAGACGGCTCAAGGTATCCTATGTGTCCAAGAAGAAATAGCTCATATTACCAGGGTCAATATGGTAGAGATACAGTCTCAACAAACAACTAATAACAGAATTAATACAACTTAAAGCAATTAACTAAGATATAGTTTGTGATGATAAAATTAGTGTTTTTAAAGTGTCTGGATTAATTTTCTAAAAGATTGAAGCCCCTACAGAATCTTCATCTGTTCTGTAGTAATTTCCATTTGAGTCTTTGAATGTATAGTTTCAGTCGGTTATTAAAACTGAATATTAAATCTGCCCTAACTAGTTTCCCCGTGAACTCAAGGGGGAGTGCCCTGATTTTCATTCCCTGCCATCTAGTTCCTTGCACTGAAGAGGATATTAGGGGGTCAGAGATGTACCGGAAGGGAGGCCTTTTTGTTTATGTTTTCAGCATCTATCTTTAATGCCTTTTGTTGATCTTGGAACGAAGGAAACAGCTGCTGGTGCACGAAATGTGGTCTCGCACAGTGTTTTTACACTGTCAGCTGTACAGTTAGTCTCTATAGAGGCAATGAACAAGTGTTTCTCTGTTATTTTTATCTATTTAAAACATACAAATACACAAATATCAGACCTGCACCCACATTCCAATGCAGGGCGTTTTCTACAAGAGACACACAAAATGAGTTCGGACACACTGTCCTTATCCATGCACCAAAACTACATCATCTTCCTCACCACAGAATGAACTACACTGCGTATTGTCCCACCAAAATTTATAAACTATATTTAGACAAGTGTTTAGAAAATTTAGCTCATATCAAACAGGGACTTTGATCCTTGAGAGCAAATGCCTAGCATATATGAAGGAAAGAATTTCTTTCCATTATATTTACATTAGGGCTGGGATGTAGCTTAATGGGAGAATGCTTGACTAGCATGTGTAAGGCCCTTGTTCCTAAGCAGTACACACACACACACACACACACACACACACACACACACACGCATGCTCCATCACCATTAAATTTACACTATCAGAAAGTGGAGCAGTATTAGATACTGACAATAAAGGAAGCGAAAGAGTCTTTGGATTAAGATTCTACATCCCAAACCAAAGCCATAGCAATTTATTCTCTCCAAGTTTTAATGGCATATAAAAAAATACTGACAGTTCGGGCTCTCTGGTTCACCTTTTCTTGCTGACTTAGGGCTCACTGAATTTTAATGAATATGTTAATACATTTATGTTATATTTTATATATCTATATATCCATATATCAATACCTATCACTAGATCATCAGGAGTAGCTGAAAAGAAGCCTGGTACTCTGTAGGCTGGCCTTGGCTCAGCAGCAAAAGTCTTAGTAACAGCTAGTCAGTCCATTGTGTCTGAATCCATGCCTAGGAAAGGCCAGTGCTTTGGCAAAATTTTCTTTCCAGGGACAATTCAGATCATTTAATCAGTAGCTTGTCTATACCACTCACTATGGGATAGAACTTCAAGGCATGTATGCACATGGTTAGAGGGCTGGGGCCTTTGTGTCAAAGCTGAGAAGGTCCATTTTTTCATCTTCTGTGTGTAAACCTAGACAAGCTGGCACTTTCATGGTTACAGAATCCAACAGGATTTAAAGCCTCCCTTACTCAGCTCAAAGAGCTTTACATCTGGATTCACACACTGTTTCTCTGTGTTGCCCCATCAAGAAATACCTTCTTCTTCTCTAATCTTTCTCCTAAAAATATTTTTTTGTTTTGAACTACATTTAACTAGTAACAAGCCTCTAGGGCTACTTTGCAGTCTCATGACTGGAACACGCTGAAGAGTACTGATAAAGAATTCCAATGAACTGTAGCAAAGAGATGTTTTTATGGTAAAAAAAAAATATATATATATATATATATATTAAAAAGAAGAAATGCAGGTATTTTGGACATGAAGTTTGGCTGAGATATTCCTTTTTCCATTGATACCACAAGATGTGCTAGTTTTTCAGTAATTATGTCTGACCCAAATTGAAAGACAGATCTTTAGTTTCCATCACCTTTCAACACAGTGAGAAATTAGGTAGCCAGAGTTTCCTGTCAGTTTGGACAACGCAGGTATGGTTAAGGTCTCTCCATGGGCCTGTCTGCTCTGAGCTTAGTCCTGAACACTGCAGCTCAAACTACATACCAGCAGATTGAGTACCACATGTGACGTTCTCTAAGGGAACCAGGAACAAGGCCCCACCAGGCTTGTCCTAAGCTTGTACCTATGCAGTGTGTTAAGAACATCCTGTGTGGTTTTAACTGACCCTTGAGCCAGGAATGGCAGAAGTACCAACCAAACACCACACCCTCCTGTTCCAACAAACCAGGCGATGGGACCAGAGGCACAATAAATATCCAGATTTAGATGAAACATGAAAACCACAAAGACTTTGTTTTTATCAGATATACTTCAAGGGTATCCATCATTTTTTGTTTGTCCATCATAAGAAAGATACAAAACCATTCCCAGGTCCAAGAGTTCTGATTACTACAAAGGTAAAATAAATTGATATTTGGCAGCAAGGATTTTTTTTTTTTTTTTTTTTGGTCTTTTTGAGACAGGGTCTCTCTGTAACTCCAGCTGGTCTGGAACTGGCTATGTAGATCAGGCTGCCTTGAACTCACAGAGATACACCTGCCTCTGCCTCCCCAAGGCTGCGATTAAAGGTGTGGGCCACCACACCTAGCCAGCAAGGAATCATTTTACTTGAATAAAATTCAGATGCAGTATTTTAAAAAATCATGCTTTAATCTAAGGCACAGTAGAAACTGCTTCTATCTGTCTCAACATGAGAAAAGAGGTCCAAAGGAGGTGTTCACAGGCCAGTATCTCAGAATCAAAGCCATGTCCTGTTCAAGTACAATACCTTAATCTTACATTAATAGGTTTATGATCTATTTCTAAGTTTGGCTAATTAAGCCTAGTTGTGTCCCTGATGATATCTCAAAGAATCAATACTGAATTCACCCTAACCCAACTACAAATAATTTACATGTATTTTGTATTTTAAATCATCTTTCCTCAGCCTGGCTTTTTATTTGAAAAACAAATAGAAACTCAGTAAGCAGCACTTGCACAGAGTCGAGGATGCAGAAAGAGAAGAACCATTTCTTGCTGCCGAAATGCTCATCTAATAAGTGTTGCACCTAATTAAGAATTTCCATAAAACATGATCAGTACTTCTTAAAATCTAATACAAAAAAGTGTTGCTTAGAAGAGGCACAAAATCTTTTTTAAGTTAAAGGAGAAGAAATTACATGAGGGAGAGGTCAAGATAAAGAAAAAATATGAAGTTTCTTTTACAGTCCTGAAACAATGGCCAAAGGCAGCAGGCTCACCATCAAAAGAGCACGATTCTTCCAGAGCTAAGAGGACCTGACCAAAAAAAGTCTAAAAATCACTAGTGTAAATGGAAGGAACTTTAGAGGAAAATAAAACGTGCTACTTCATGTGGACACTAAAGGAGGGGTTCATGGATGTGCAGGTATTCAGGCATACCTGCATCTCTCGGCTCAAACTGTTCTGTAGGCAGGTACAGTAGGTCCCTCATGAGAATGATAAAAAGAAGGTAAAAACACGGAGAAAACACAGATTCTGGATGATTCTCATGACTATTCTTTTACCATCTTATTTCATTTTGAAGAACCAATAACACACACTGATAGCATGAGAAGAGTTTCAATCTGTATCATACATGAAGTCAGATGAAATGATGGCCTGGAAAAAACTGAAAGCAAAGTGGCTGGCTTTGGACTTCAACACATAGCAAACACGTTGAAATGAGTGGACAAAGACCTATTCTGTCCAAAATCCCCCACTTTATTTTCAGCTTGGAAACTGGTTAGTCATATCTATACTGAACACTTCCTGTTGAAGGGCAGGCTGATGGTAACCAACTGCCAAGTTCAGTAGCTGCCTACATTCAGTCAATTGAGTCATTCATGGACTGAAAAACAGCATCATACACTTTTAAAACTCTGGCTAACTAAAACTATGAAGGATATACAATAAAAGCAGCACTGACTATTTCACAAAATAGGAAGAGATGAAAAAGAAAAAAAAGAAGGAAAGCAATAGGCCTTACTACTCTAACAGACTAAGTGCTGGTAGGTACTTGATTCTCTAGCTCTTCTACCAAATATAACAGTTGTTTCTTCCCATCTGTCCTAGTCAGCATTAACTGCCAACTTGAGACAGCCTAGAATCACCTGAAAAGGAGTCGCAATTGAGTGTCTTTAACAGGTTGGTCTGTAGGCATGTCTGTGATGGACTGTCCCAACCCACTGTGGGCGGCACCATCCCTAGGTAGGTGGTCCTGGACTGTATAAGAAAGCAAGCTAAGCATGAGCATGTGAGTGAGCCTGTGAGAGGGTCTGTGAGCAGTGTTCCTCCGTGATCTCTGCTTCAAGCTTGTACTTGAGTTCCTGCCCTGACTTTCCTCAATGATGGACTGTGATCTAGAAGAATAAAACAAATAAATCCTTTCCTCCCATAAGTTGCTTTTGGTCAGAATGTTTTATCATAGCAACAGAAAGGAAACTGGAACACCATCCTTTACAACTGAATAGTCCAACCTGACACTCCACATAATGCAGATGGTAGAATGCTCAATTAACGAAACAACAACAATAAAATGTGTTGTCAATCCTTCTTTTCTTTTAATTTGATTCATGTTTTAAAGGAAGGGCCACCTAAGCATTTTAAAGAAGAAAGAACTAAGAGAACTAATGCAGCAGGAATGTAGATGATACTAACTGCTCTATGGGTCATGTTACATTAAGAACCCATCTTTGGGAAAGAGGCATGAAAACAATTAAGGATTGCAAGGACAGCCCTCTCCCCTGGCAAACTTGAGGGCTGTGTCAGGCTCCAGCTAGACTGCCTCTCCCAGCAGCAATTATAATATACCTGATTAACCCTTATACGTGTTGAAGCAAGCCAGCTGAAATTCCACTGTGGAGAAACACAAAGAACACCTCCCCTTCCCCGTGCCCTTAGCCAGGTCCTTAGATATAGAGATCCCAAAGTATGCTGGGATAGGTGGCCAGAGCAGGAATGTGAAGAAATCACTTCCTGTGTGTACTTCTAGGGTTATCAGCTTGATCAAGAAGTCAGAGCTATGGCTGAGTGACTAAATAATTTCAGCCAGTTCTATCCATAAAAACTCTGGGCCCCAAATTCTTCAGGGAGTCTGGTTCTCATCACACTTGCTAATGTCAGAAGCATGCAGGGTCAGGTGTAGCTGCAGAAGGTAGAAGCTCTAGCTCTAAATGCCTCCAACAGTCACCTACTACTGGCCTTGCCCAAGAAGGATGGCTCAGAGCAGGGGGCAGATTTCAAATGATTCTCACAGGCTAGCACTAGCACTTGCTAATTCATCGTCAGCTGTGCTGGCTTTGGGAGGAAATCACTTTTAGAACACAGTAAGAGGGTGACGAGACAGCCCCGCCCACTTAACCCAGCCCTGACTCTTGACTGGCCGCGACACAAGTCAGCAGCGGGAAGAGCTGCAGGGTTCCCAGAGTCACCACCTCTTTCTGGCAAGCTACATGGATCCTGTGTGAGAAATGCACTTTTCTAGGTCTTGCTAACGCTACCATTTCTCCAGCTCCAAGTTGGCATGGAGTCCTCGAGAACAGTACCCCATCCTGCTTTCTGCTAAACCAACCAAAATGAGCAGGTGGCCCAAACGTTCCCGGGTCTCCCTGGTGTCTGGCCTAGTGACGCTTCAGCTCTCTGGCAGTGTTCAGTTACTTTTTCATGCACACATTTCCCCGTTCCTCTTTCCTCTTTCCCCACATTCCCACTCTCTGGAAGCTCTGAACCATCCCCACTCCTCCTCCCACCACCCCCATCCAGTTCTCCCTCCCTGTTCCCTTGAATCTCTGAAATCTGCCAAATGGCCACTCCCTTGATCCCTTTCTATGCTGTTTCCAGTCCTCCCTTCCCCTTCTGAGGTGCTACTTGCCCCAGAATTCCAGTCTTAAAACCCCTTCCTGCTTTCTGTAATGACCGCCTTCCTCTAGAATCTGGTTCTAACGTTTGGGCCCGGGATCCTGAGGAGGGGTGTGCTTTCACCCTCGCTATTTCATGACTGGCTTACACAATTCTCATTTCAAGCCCGGAAAGGAGAGGTCATTCTACAGTGGAGGTACCACTCTTCTACTTTGATCAAACGGCTCTGCAGCAGAAGGCTCCTTCCTTGCTGCTCATGAAATGCACAGGAGGATTTCATTGTGTGAATGTGGTCAGCAGGCCCGGGCAGGGTTCTGTCTTGGGGTGTAATTGTGAGCCTCCTTATTGACTTAGCTCCCGAGTAAAGCTGTCTGGGCATCAAGTACATAAACATTATCTCATGGTTTCTCTCTCACCAGGGACAAGACGTGCAACATATTTTTGCTGGTATATGACAACAGTTTTCTACCTTAATTACAGGAGAAAATTAAAAATTCTCAGAATGCCTCAGGGTGTCTCACATCCTACTTACTATGAATAAAACCATAGTCCAAACGGCTTCAGTGTTTTCCCACATATACAGCTTATGCCTAGAAGTGAAAACGTGAGAAGAGGAAGCGAAGGGAGGAGAGAAAAAAATCTCTTAGTCTCAAGAGTGGCCAAAGGTCTTTTCCAGCACGAAGAGCTGGGGGATGCTGCGATATAATAAGAAATACTCATTTAGTTTTCATCTCTGACTCCCAGGAGTTTTAGGAGTTCCTAAAGCCTCCTAAAACTTCCTAAGTAATAAGAGTAACAGGAATATCGTTGGTTAAATTTGTTCTAGGTCCTGTTTCAGGCACAATATGCCTAATATCCTCGGACTTCCTAAGTAATAGGCATAAGAGAAGCATATTCTGTTTTTTATAATAAGTCCCTTCACCCTTATCTATTATGTTAATGAGGCAACTCAGGGAATATGGACTGGCTGCCATAGGAACCAACCAGTTAATAAGAGTTAAGAACTTCATCGAGGGATGGTAGAAGGGCTGAGTTCAGTCACCAATGGCTGATGATTGGATCTCTTATCAAGAAGCTGGGAGTTGGTGCCCCTAGAGACCCATGGTACTTGGCCTCCTCTACCATACCTTGTTCTAGGCCTCTCTTTCATTTGACTCTACTATAGTTGTTTCCTTTCTACTAAGCCAGATGTTTCCCTGAGTTGTTGAGCTGTTGTAGAAAATTACCAGGTCTGAAAAGGGAGTCCAAGAAACCCTCAATTTATAACCCACTAGTGAGAGGCACCAAAGGCCTTGGCTTTCTTTTGGCATCTAAAGCAGAGGCACTCTTGTGTGACACTGTCCTTAGCTGTGGGATTGCCCTAAACCCACAGTTAATGTCAGAATTGGGTTAAATTACTGGATGGCCTGTCACTGCCCATGGAGAATTAAGAGAATTGTTAGGAAACTGCCACCACACGTGGGTGTCATCAAGACTGTGCTATGAGCTTCTGGGAGAGACTTTTATTCCCTTTTAAGCTGATTCAGTTTTCTGGCTATCTTCACCTGTTACCCACATGCACCAGCACGTATTTTATGTGATGTCACAGAGGCCTATATGCCTCCTCCCCAAACTCTTCTCAACACCAGTGGGAGGTGATGGGATGTATAGACAGAAAGGATTCTGCTAGCAATTAGGACTTAGAAGGAACACACAAAGGGAGATGATATGCAGCTTAGGAGACTGGGCATTTAGAGCGAGGCAGTCTTCATTCACTCATGAAATACCAAATACAAATGAATACTCATCCCAGACGGGTTCCTCAAACTTTGGCTACTGGCTTTACCTGAGCCCAACCTCACACAAGGCCCCAAGGTCAAAAGGCATCTCTTCAGACGTGGCTGGCCATTACCTCCATGGGTTTCCTCCTGGCTTCCCAAATTCCATTCTCTCAGAGTTTTCCTCCTCCCATTTGAATAACTCTGATTCTGTTTTCTTTACTAGTTCCATATACTTCTGTCCCCTATAAAAAATGGGTTTTTGCAGAAGCTAAACCCAAGACTCAGCCTCTCCTTTCTCTACATGCTTCTCCTCAGAGTTCAGAGAGTAAGTGACTCTACATTCACACGCTTTCTGGCATTAGCTCCTCGTTCCCAGCCTCAGTCCAAGTCTAGACCAAGTCACAGCTCTTAGCAGCCTGGGGTACTCCTAAAACCCTACTCTGACCCACACTGTCCTATCCAGCTCAGCCTCCTGGATTCCTTCAAATAATCATGTTTTTCTCCTGGAAAGTTGCAGGCATGCTTCAGTCTAATTTTTCTGATGGGGAAATGGGAGTTCAGAGATGAAGTATCTGCGGAAGGTTCCATATACATGTAGGGAAAGATAAAATGTAGATCTAAACTGCTAACTTTCAGAGATGCGGAAGGTTCCATATACATGTCGGGGAAAGGTAAAAAATGTAGATCTAAACTGCTAACTTCCAGTGGCTTATCTGTTACCAGTGAGCCCTTCTGTGAAGTCTCTGTCATGGACCCATGCCCTGCTACACTCTTGCCCCCCATGCCCAACATGCACTTCACCTTTACGGGCGTCTTCCTTCCTGGTGCCTGCACACATCAGGTCCGGGCTCCCTATCTGTCTAATGCTCTTCTCCTCTTGAAGCTCTTGAGTTTCAGTGAAGCACAAGTTACTCTTCTCTGAAGAATACTGCTGTTATGATTTCTGGTGCATTTTCCCTCTGCTGGACTTTCACAAGGGCCACTCTCAGATCTGATTCATAATCATTCTAAGCTTCTTATCATGTAATTTTGTCTTATCAATGAGCTATAGATGGTACTCCAAACCAGTCCTTCATAGCGGAGGACCATCCACACACACACACAGCTATGCTTCGGCAAGCCCATCGGAGGAGCCAATGGCTCAGGGAAGGCAGCACTGGGTAGGGAGAGGCTGTACCCTGGAGGAAGAAGGAGGCTGGCCTGCCTAGAGTATACAGAACAGTGCAGACTGCTGGGAATACCTCTGATCTCCAGCTCTTCAAGCTAAGCAGGCCACCTCAAAACACATACCCTGGACCAGGGTTGCTGGTGTCAAACATAGATGGCATTTCAATTTGGAAGGAATCTTCATGAATCACTCATTTTCTGCCTGAGAGTCAACCTTGTCTTAGACAAATAAAGTCTTTAGGCTTGAAGCCTAAAGCTAACCCAGTTACTTAGGGCAATCTGTTTAGTAATTTCTTTGCTTTGCATCTTGTGGAAAGAGTCTGTGTTCCTCATTATTTATCCAATTAAGCCCATTTTCCACCACGAAGGGGGAGAATACAGTTCTTCTTAAGCCTATGGATGACACTAAGTGTACCCACCATCTTCAAAACAATAACTTAATAATTGGGTACCAAGACCGATAACTCAGGCTTTGCACGGTGTTACAGACTCCCAGAGAAGGACTCTTTAGAAATTCACTCTCCTCTCAGTGATTCCTCAGAAGGGACATCACACTTCTACGGCTTAACTCTTCAGGCAATTAGGACAAGATTTAAGGGTCTATTCTATCAGTCACTGTCCACAGCTTGGAAATCAGCAGGCTATGTTCTGGCTCCTAGAACGCACCAGGCTTGCAATGCTCCAGGGAAGGTGAGGCTGTAGGATATGCATCTATTTGCTCTTGCAGTGTCGTATATCAGGTACAGACTCCCTTTCTACCCACACACATAGAACACATTCTCTTGAAGAGTTTCCTACCCAGCCAGCACTCCCAATAGCTAATTTTTCTTAAATGATACCCTTAAAGGAATGAAACAAGTGAGGTCACTGCTTAAGCGCCTCTCTCTTGGCCCACCACTTTCAAAACCAGGATCTAACAGGATCTATTTGCCAAGCTACATATTATTTCATAATGCCTCATCACCTATTCTCCCCAGTTAAACATCAGAGATGGTAAAATATAACATAATTTGTTTGAACATTCCATTTTGGCTTTTAAATTTCCTCAAAAGGTAGTGAATGATTCCCATACAAACAGATTCAGTCTGCTGTGTTTCAAGGAGATCCCTGAAAAGTTTAGATAAAAGGATCTGCAATGTTGTTTCTAACTCTAAATCATCATGATTCTACAAGTACTTATAGTGAGGATAATTTTAATTATAAAACATCTGTCAGTGCAGACCTTTCTTAAGCATTACAGAGATACACAGGACTTGGTTTGGTTTCAGCTCATTTGTTTGTAACCTGCTTATCTCACAGACTGCCAAGTCATTCTCATAAAGATGGAAATGTTGTGGCAATCAATCAAGTGATCAATCGATCAGTTTCAGTTGATAAAAACGGGGCAAATTCATGACTTGCATCATTTTGAAATGAATCATGAGCTTTTTCTGGCTGCTGCATTCTCTTCCACCCACCCTTTCTTTGGCTACTTCCTGGATTACTAATATCCAGGAACAAGGAATTTAATCACCCATGCTATCCCGACCATCCAATGGCATCATAATTTGAAGGCAAGAAAACGATGACGCATATTCAGGCTGATAAAATTTTCAGAAGTGAGGGAGAAAGCCCGAATTGCATTTAAGGTTTTAGAGGCAGGGGCGCCAGCACTGCGGGGCCGTCAAGCAGTGCCCACTGCAGAGGAAAGAATGTGTCCTATCACTAAATGAATTTTCTACTTTTAGTCTTTATCAGTCCACCGTATGCTAAGGCTAATGACTACATAAAAGGAAGCAGATAATCAAGTCAAAGTCTGGCCACTGAGAGCACACACACGGTGCCTTTTACATTATGTATGACATCCAGGTCAGGCAAACCAAGTACCAGGCATTGCATCACAGCTAACCTTCATCACTGCTTAAACGTCTTTCCCTTTACTCCCTCTGCCAAGCAAGAGCTGCAAAGAGAAGGAACATGGGAAATAATTGGCAAAGCAGTTCCTAGCAATGAACAATTGTATGTGAGTGTCACGGCACATGCAGTTAAAGCAGTGATAACACAGTGTGGCGTCTTTTACAGCATCTTTTACCGGAGTTCTTCACTACAGAACAGGATTTTAATAAGTTACCACCACGCAACAACTGAGCTTTTTTCAGCAATAATAAATACTGAACCTTTGGGGTAATGAAATGGAAGCTTTAAGGGAAAAAAAAGGGGGGGGGGTGCCTCAAAAACCCAGGAAACAAAAGCAAAAGCAAAGAAAGGGGGATTGTACAACAAAAGAAACCAGACAAGGGAGACCTAACCTAGGAGAAAGCGTTCGCAAACATTCATCTGACAAGGCACTGATACCCAGAATACGTAGGGATTCAAGCAACTCAATGGCAAAACCCTCACAAGCAACTCAACTAAACACTGAGAAAACTGAAAAGGTATTTCTCAAAGACATATAAATGATAAATAGGTACATGAAACATGTTCACCATTTGTCATCTGGGAAGGGTAACTGAGACTTACAGTGGGAGACCACCACCTTAGCTATAACTGTTATTATAAAAAAGACAAAACCTAAAAACCCAAAATGAAACCAAACCAAACCAGAGATCCACATGCTGGTATGGGAATTCTTATCCATTACTGGTAGAAATATAACCATAGAGAATTATGGTAAATAGTACAGAGGTTCTTCAAAAAGCTAGAAATAGAATTACCATATGATCCAGCAATCCTGGGTATATTTTGAAAGGAAATGAAATCAGTCTGTCAAACCGACAAGTGAACTCCCATATTTAATATAGTATTATTTACAATGACAAAGATATGTAATCAACTTAAGTGTTCATTAACAAATGAGTGGATAATGATACGTGGTATGAATACAAAATAGGGCACCTTTCAGCCATAAAGATGAATGGAATCCTATCATGGATGGGCTTTGAGGATAACGGATAAGCCTTGAGGACGAGAGACTCAGTGACATAAGCAAGACAAAGAAAGTCAAATATCACAGGTCCTCATTCATACGTGGAAGCTAAGTAACTGGATCTCAAAAAAGTGGAGAGTGCAATAGTGACTACAAGTGACAGAAAGTGCTGGGGGAGGAGAGGATAAAAGAAGTTGGTAGTCAAGTAGAAAAAGACATTATACAAGAGGATTAAGTTCTAGGGTTCCATAGCCTCGTTGTGACTATAATTAACAATAACATCAAAATAGCTAGAAGAAAGAATTTTGAATGTCTCCTTTAACTTGGGGTCCCCTCTCTTTGCAGGCACCAGGCACCTGCTCCCCAGCCATGCTACCGCCTACTCCTCCTGTACTAGGGTTTGAAAGAGGCACTTGAGAATGCTTGGGCAGTTGCCACCAAGAAAGAGGCAGCAGAGGGAGGAAACGACAGCCTCTTTCTCCTCCAAAACACGGGTCTATCTCCCTTCCGACTTCTCTGGGTACATGTAGACATAAGACACACAGAATCTTCCTGAACCCCAAGTTTATGAGAGAAAGAGCGAGGTTAGCTTTTAGACATTTACACAAAAGTTGAAAGAATATACTCTATAGTTAGTTGGCCTCAGTTCAAATTCCTAGCTTCATGGTATAGGTTTTATACTCTTGAATCTCAGTCTGCTTAGTTGCCAACTGAATACAAAGAATTATTATACAATTATTAAATGAGAGGATACATATAGCACTGTTCCTGGTATACTTGGAAGGACTCAATATATCCTAGTTTCAATATTGTTTCTTCTGTCTTCAAGGAAATTTACGATGCTGGCAAGCAACTAAGAACCATGACCCTGTGGATAAAAGGCACATGCTTTTTGCCTGTGCTATTAAGAGTCTTGAGTGGAAAATTTAAGAAACTCAAAATAGGCTTGTCCTCTCTCTTTGGAAGCCACTGTTTCTATTTCTATAAAGAGGCTAGACAGCTTCTAAGCAATGCTCTTCGACATTCTACCACATCACATATCTGCATTTAAAGTGATTTAATAAAGCTTTGTTAGCCCCTCTCATATGAGATATCCCTGGTCTGGCCCTTGGGGTTTAGGAAGGAAAAATGCAAAATCATGAACTGGAGAGTGAGTGTCTAGGGCTATGGTCTGGGGGAATCTGCCTCACTTCTTTTTGGAGAAGCCCTTGCCTTGCAGGGTTACAGGCATCAGACACACCCTCCCCATTTCCCACAACCATCGCTGGACTCCAGAGCACCCTCTCCTCTAGGAGCAAAGGCAGTACTTGAGTCAGTCGTGACCACTCAGATGGTTACAGTCAGGGACTTTGAATGCTGAGGATGTCCACCTACCTGGTCAAATCTCAGTCCCTTGAGTGACAAATCTGAGCAGCTAGAAGCTGTGAAGGCCCTGGTGGCATCCACCCAGGTGGCTCTTGGGTACAGGCTGAAGTTGCTGCTTAGTGCACTGTCAGAGCCTCGATTTCCAGCCTTTTAATGAATGCTGTGGTTTGATCTCAAAGGTGCCCTGGAGGCTATGTTTAAAGACCCACAGTGGCACATTTGGGAGATGGAGGGAGGTCTTCCGAGATGGAGGGTGTCCAGGCGAGATCCCAGCTCCTCTTTGTTTTCTTTAGTTTCTGGCCATGGAATTAGTGATTTTGCTTCCCCATAGTATCCAGCCATCACAGGGCCAAGACACAGGGCCTATCAATCATGCCCTGAAACCTCTAAAACTGAGGGTCAAAATAAACACTTCAGCCAGAAGTAGTAGCACACACCAGTAATCCCAACTGAGGAGGCTGAGGCAGGAGAATCGTGTATTGAGGCCACCTTGGGGATACACAGTAAGTTTAAGGCTATCTTGGGTTGTATGGTAAAACCTTATTTCAAAAAAGCAAGTAACATTAAAAACTTTCTTCCCATAGAAGTTGTATCAGGTATTTTGTGACATCAAACTGACCCAGTGAATGTGTGAATCATCTGATCTAACAAATTATTTTGTTTACAAGAGCAGAATCCAAGCTTTATTTTTTTGTCACCAGAATTCCAGAGACAGAGGCCATTCGTTTCAGAATCAGGATACAAATGCTGATGTATAGAGCACATAAAGAAAGACACGCTCCATGAAAAACGAGGAGGAAGTGCTAGGTCTTGATGACTGGCTGGAAGCAGACAATAAAGGAAAGCACAGAGTTAAGGACAACTTCCAGGCTCACAGTTTAGGCCCAAAAGAAGGCAGTGGCATCCAGTGAAAATATGAAGAAAGATGAGATGCATGGTGGCCAAAAGGGGCACTCAGGTTAGACCTATTGAAGTCTCTTGTGCCAAATCATGGCATCTGCCAGGAAGCTGGTTGTGCTGATGGTTCTTAAAATGGAGGCAGAGTACATGGAATGAAAAAGCTAGAAAAGCAAAGAAAGCAGGAGACAGTAGAATTAGAAGAGCCAAGGGAGACGCTGGTTCCCAGTGTCAAATAGAGACTAAAAACTTCTATTGCATTTGGTGTGTGTGTGTGTGTGTGTGTGTGTGTGTGTGTGTGTGTGTGTTCATGACATAGGGGGTCTGTGTGTAAAAATCAGGTAACAATTTGCAGGAGTTGGTTCTCTCCTTCTACCATGTGGGTCCTGGGGGATCAAACTCAGGTCATCTAGCTTGGTGGCAAGTGCCTTTACTGATGGAGCACTTTTTTCTTAAGGTCATGATGGAAAAAGATATGAATATAGGATTACTGGTGATTTTGACAGATGTAAAATTTGTAGAATACTGAACCAAAAAGAAAAAAAGAAAAACCTATAAAACAAAACACAAAAGCAACCAGATTTCAGGTAGATGGGGAAAACAAAAAGAGAGAAATGGAAAGAGCATTTAAAAGCCAGGTGTGGGGAACAGCATTCAGGAGACAGAATGATCACCGAGTTCCAGGACATAGCCAGAAGCTGTCTCAAAACACAAACAATAAGAAAAAAAATTTTTTAAAGGTTTATTTTGAAGGACAGATAAACAATGCCCCAATTGGACAAAGGGCCAAGAATAAGTGTTCTAAATAAGTCATGTATTTACCGCATGGTATTTAATGAGCACCTGATCTGTGTCACTCTGGAGATAACAGTAGTATTTCACGCAAGAGCCTGTAGACACAGCATGATGTGTGTCAGCAAAGAAAGGTGCAGGTGCTCTGAGAGAAGGCACCTGGGGATCCTGGCTTAGGCTGAAGTTTCAGAAACAGCTTCTCCAAAGAGCTGGCGAAGAAAAAGGGCCAGGTGAAGAGGACACTGGGGCAGAAGGAGCTGCACATGCTAGTGTCCTAGTAGAGAATGAGCTGTCTAAGGGGAAAGGGGAAGCCAGGGAAGACTGTGGGAGCCCAGCAGGGAAGGTGTCGTTCTGCAGTGGGAAAGACACCTGCTCAAGGCTTAGGAGAGTGCAGAGGTAAGGCTGTCATCTGTGTGCAGGAAGATGAGGCCACTGTCTGATGGCATCTGGGTGGCTTATAAAATAGAAGCCTGATGACACGATGCGGTGGTGAGGTGACTGGGTGAGGCGGTGGAGAAAAACAGTTACTGTGGGCAAGGGCATGGACAGTGGCACTCACTGGCCAGCCAACCCTAATTCTCCTCCAGTCCTCACACAACAACCCCTGTCAGCAACAGCTTTCTCACTTCTGGTACCAAAGGTGTGATTCCCAAGGCAAAGGAGTCTTGGATCCTTCAGTGTTTATGTCTAGCATGTCCGCAGTGATCTCAGCTACCACTCATTTTTACTACTTCGTAATTAAATAATGGATGCAATAGGAAGCAACTAAATGCCAAATATGTGGATATTAATTATCTCCTCAGGAAGTCCCCATCCACCGGAAGCTGCTGACATCTATTTTTTATGGCATTCTCCTTTTTTAAGAAGGTGGTTTCTCTCTGTTCATTTTATGTCTAGATAGTTTAAACTGTTTCCCCTTTTAATTAGCAAGTCTTGGAGTTAAAGTTATCATTTTAATTCTCAAGCACAGTCACTTGCTCACTGACAAGCAGGCAAAATGAAACTATTTCTTTAGGAGGTGACTATAGGCTGAGGCTACCTCTGGCACAGAGTCAAGTACATTCTAAGCTATGATGGCTGAACAGTCTCCTCAGTCATATGCGCCTACATTCATGCACATGCATGAATAAGGGACTTTTACATCTGACTTGATATTTTTTTCATTTTTATATATTTTTAGAGTCAACCCTAAAGAAGATATACTGTCTCTTATTGTAGTTCAGAATAATGAATTAAAAGTATCTCTCATTACAACAAATTGGACATGAAGCTTCCAAAGGCAATTTTCTTGCAATGCAGACACTGTGAAGGGCTCCTGGTGATCTCAGACTTAACAGGATACAAACATCTGCCAGAGGGGAAAAGAAACCCCACAAACAAAACTGTAAAAGGAGGAAGGCAGTAAGATTAGGATCTGACACACAGAGTACTGAGTTAGACAACTGAGTGGTATCAGCCCAAGAAAAGGCTCTAGATCCCACAAAATAACCAGCTTGGCAGACAGGATACATTCACTCACTCACAAGCACAAATTCTAGTAGAAGTTACAATGGTTCTACCGGTTCATAAAGTAATAAACCAATTTTCCTCCAAACTTATTGAAAAATCTTACCCTAACTGCTATCAATTTAAAATTCTAGCAGCTCAAATTATTTTCAAAGAAACTTTTGGGCTTCTTTTAAAATGCAGAGGGCAGAGCCTGGGCAGCAGATCCACACAGATCCACACAGGTACATGGCTACAGGCCCGAGCAGGTGAGCAACAACAGTAATGCACCCACCCCACTCCAGCTCCCAGGCTGCAAACTTACAGCAACCAGAGCCAACTGGAGAGAAGGCTGCCATGTTGCTAGAGGGAGGTATAGTGCCATCTGCAGAGGAGCTTTTCACTTTCTCCCCACTCCCTTTCCAAAAGACAAGGAACACCATGCCTGGAAGAAAATACTAGCTTAAGTGCCACATGATTTGCAAGAAAGTTCAAGAATGGATTTCTCAGCCCAGTTCCTCTTTCCCTTTGACTACTCTTGGCTTCATAGGAATTGCTGCAATATTAACAAAACATAAAGAAAGCAAGTTTTCATCAACACACAGCTCTGTCAGAACAGAGGCGGCTGCAAGGAAACACCCAGCCCACGGCCAACTCAAAAACAATGCTTCTGGCTGTCACTTCTCAAGCAGGCCAGCCCCACGTTTCTACTAAACCAGCTCTCCCTAATTGACTGATTCCCTCACACCACCTAACAAGGCACACAGCGGTCCTGAGAGACTATATCATGAGACATTGGGTTTTTCTTCAGCGAGGAAATCTGTAAAAGGAGAGGACAAGTTTCAAGGGCCCTTAGCACTGATGTCTAGCAAAGGCAGAAAACCGGAGCCCCTTCCTGCTCCCTGGGCTGCCTCAGCCTTGGAATTGACTTGAAACTTAGCGGTTTCCCAAGAGGCTACTTGAAAAGAAAGGAGTGATTTCATAGCCTAAGAGAGTCTCCTCCTAACCCCCTTATTTCTGATTTCCCCCAGCCACCTCTCCTCCCACCCCCATTTACAAGAGGACTTTTGTATACATAAAGTTCCAGGGAACAAAGCACACAAACACTCACACACAAATAAACTCCCAAGCTAACACCAGCATATAATAGTGTTTTGGTTGGAGCCTTTCCAGCCCTGTCACCCGTTCTGTGTTAGGAGTAAATGAAACTCTTGCTTTTGCAGAGTTAGAATGGGGCAAGCCCTCATATTTCCAGCGACACAGGCCCCTCACATCTTTCGGGCCCCCAACAAAACTCACTGCTGAAAAGCTAGCAAGGAAAAAGAAGCTAATCTATTCCGCAAATGATGATCTCTCACATCCCTCACTCAGTTTCCCCCTTTATCCCCAAACGCAGTTCTGAAACCAAATTCTCAATCCCCTTTCCAGAGACCCTGACGGTGGGCTCTTCCCAGAAATCCAGCTTTGGGCTGTCCCGAGGCAGGGAGGGAGGCAGCCCTTTCCAGGCGCGTTTGTATTCTCAGAGTCAAACTCGGCTCTCATTTCTAGAGCAATCTGAAAAGCAGCCTTGGTGGGCTGGCTGGGTTGGGTCTCCTTCCCCCGAACTGCCTGCCTGCTGGGACTGGGACCCAGGTCGCCTGCCTACCGGGCTCCTAAGTCCAGCACCAACCCAGCTGGGGAAAGAGCCGAGTCCGCACCATCGGCTCCTCCTCCCGCCTCCGTCCACATTCCTCCCCACAACTTGGCCGGGACTAGGTGAAAGCATACCTTCCTTGTGCTCCTCGGCCTCGGAGAGCATGCTGTCGGGGTGCGCGGCCGCAGACGCCACCGCCGCGGACATGGACTGCACTCCGGGCTGCAAGTTCACTCCGCAGCCCGAAAACAGCCAGGGAGCCCGGCGGGAGGAAACCGCCGAGATCCAAACCTCCCCGGGCGGGAGGCTGGCTCGAGCAGGGATTTTCAGGGGAAAGTTCCGCAGCAGTGACGAATCGCCGCCGGGCTGGGCGCGGGAGTCCGCCCCCAGGGGCCTCTGCGGGCGGAGGCGACCGGCGCTGCCGCAGGTGGGGAAGGGCCGCGGTGGGCGAAGCGGGCGGGGAAGGGCCGCGGTGGGCGAAGCGGCCGGCCCGCCACGCCGGCAGCCCTACCAGCGCACACGCCGCCTCACACCCTGCTCCTTGGGGTGACATTTTTCTGCGCCCGCTTGACTTTCCTTGAGTTTTTATGCCCTGAATTATGAACTGTGACGCTGGGTTTGTACTGTTATTTGTCCAGGATAGTAATATAGACATCGTCCACGTAGTGGGAAGAGTACAACTTCACCGGTGAACCTTCACAGGGAAAGGTTTCTAAGGAAAGTGGGACGCTGTCCATCAGCTGAGGCCCCTCTCTCGGGTATAGCTTTCCTTTCCTTCCAGACAAGCTGCTGGGTCCTGAAGGCCCCATACCCAAGAGCAAGATAAAAGGCTAGAGAGCCCTGAGAACAGGGTCATTCTGCCCTGCTCACCCCTGCCTCAGTTGAAGTGGCCCTAAGTCTGGGGAGGCCCCGGCATGGCCTTCAGAGAAGTGGGTACAACAGCTTCCACCAGCTTACCTGTCTTAGGGAAGAATTTAATTTTTAGAGCACTTGCTTTAGCATCAATCTTGGGCAAAGGGTCCTCAAAAAACACTTATAAAAGGAACTATCCAATAGAAAGGACTATCCAGCTGGAAAATGTAAGAAAAGCTACATCTTTAATAAATTTATTTTCCAGCTGCCTTCATGTTTCTGGTACCCCATTTTACATGGGGGGGGAATTAAACTGGTAAGTTTAGTAAAATGTCCGGGTTTAGGGTCTGAATTTAGATTTAGTTCTGTTAGTTATTATTCATATGGTCTTAAACAAATTGTTTTCTTTAATCTCAGAGCCTCCATTTGCTTACTTATAAAATGAAGATAAAAATAATCTATAATTCACAGATTTGTCTGTTATTACAGAAAATAATACAAACGAAGTGATTTGAGAGCTGTTAAACACTACATACTTATTACTAACTATGCACCTTGCTAGGGTAGATTTCTGTACGGGATATTCATACACTTCCTTCCAGCATTAGTTATGAACACTGTTTATAATATTCACAGGCAAGGGGCATATTATAAATATCAATATAAGGAAGCCCTAGGTATTAAATCACCTCCTACTGCTAGTAATTCTAACATACTAAGACTCTACCAGAATTTTATCTCCGTTTCACTGAAAGGGCAAGATGAACAAAGCTGTAGGGGGAAGAAGTGGAGAAACATCTGGAAAATATCACTGTTGTGGTGCCTGTGGAAACCGATCACACTCTGAGAAGGGTAGCAGGCTGCCTTGTCCAAGCCATGGTTAACTTGGTGGTCCCTGTGCCCCACACCCTAGTGGTGCTAAGCTGGGAGGCTCCGACTCAGTAACAGACTCATCAGGGAAACATGACAAGGACCCGTCTATAATAAAAGAAAAGCTCTCTAGCCGGTCACATGGCCTTGCTTGTCCTCCCAAGGAATCATTTTGCCCCTCCGTCCCCTACAGCATCTGGCCTTGCCTTCTCCCCTCTGCAGGCCAGATGTCCACAGACATCCACCAGGGGCTCTGAAGGACCTCACCATGGCTGTTTGCTAACACAAATGAGACAGCTTCCATGGATGTATAGTTGGGGTGAAGCAGGACCTTTTCAAGGTGAGAGGATGATTACTCAAATCAATGGCCCAGCCTCCACATCCGGTCTACCTCAAGGGTAACTACTTTCTCTCTGCCTTCAGAAAGTGCTCCGATATGCACTATTTATTCTATGTCCTTTTGCGAATCCAAGTGCATGCAAGCCACATAAGGAATGTTAGAGTACATGTCCTTAATATCCTGCTTGTTTTTATACGGGTTCACAAAAAGGCCTTTAGCCCAGCCCAGTTTAGCCAAGGAGAACAACTGCTGAATGAACAGTTTAGAAGTCACCACAGCAGCCTGGTAATTCAATTTAGCATCCTGTTAACAGCTCGGCTGATCTTTGAACATTCACCAGGATCCTTAGGAAACCTCCAGAGAAACTTTTTTTTTTTTTTTTTTAAATTTAAATGCAATCCAGCAGTCACCTTGGGGAAGAATGTTCTGATCTAGTTCAAGAGCAGTGAATGCTCAGCTCTTTAAAGTCTGTACATGATAAGCACTCCTCAGTCACCTGTATACCCTCTAGGGCATCTGCCCTGGGCAATCTATACTGCTCTGTGTCCCTACCTTGCAAATGGTTAACAAAGAAGGGCTGGATCTCCAGGGCTGTCCTGGTCTTCTGCTACTTCCACACGTGAACTAGGTGGTATTGATTTTGTCAGACTTTTGTTCAAAGAGGGCTGGTTACGTTTTAGCCCTAGTGACTACAATACATCATAATTATTTGCTGCCACCTGTGACACCTATTCACTTTTTTTTTCCTGGAGACAGGGTCTCTTGGATTCTGAACTAGTCTCCAAATTGCTACGTTGCCAAGGATGAAGGATGACCTTGAACTTCTGATTCCCTGCCTCTACCCAAGAGCACTGGGATGACAGGTTTACAACACCATGCCTCATTTATGCAGCACTGGGGATTGAACCTGGTGCTTCATGAATTCTAGGAAAGCACCTTACCAACTGAGCTACACCCCCAGCCAACTTCATATTTGCTCTTATATGTTTAAACCACTGCAACATCTTTACTTTAGCAATATGCTTATTATTCACACTAACAATCTATTACAGATCATCTGGAACAAAATAGTAACTATATCAGCAACATTTCCCATTTAGCAAAGAATGCATTTAAATATTATGTTGTGTTTTAATACCTGTCCAATAATGAACCTCTTTCCCTCTATGTCAAGGTGCTGCACAGATTCTGATGGCTTACTCATTCATTTAGGCATTACCCAATATTTATACAAGTCACATAAATGGGTTCTCTTAAGCTGTAGCTTCCTGGTATAATTTTGATAATTTTGGACCATAGATTAAATGACTATAACCGCACCAGGCACTTGGTTCTATGAAGTTTATTATTAACAAATCTCCTTTTATATTATACCCCAATAAAGCTGTTTTGAAAAAGGAAGAGGGAGGAGGTAAAAAAAAAAAAAATAGAGGAAGAAGACAAAGAGGCTGGAGCCTACGTTTGGGGCCTTTGGCTTACAGAAGATGCCTCTGAGGAATACAGGAGATTGGAAAGTGGTCAGTCCCACACATGAAAAGGCCGACAGAATGGGGAAGAGCTGGTATGGCAATTCTGCAGTGTCTCATCATGTAACCCAGTTTACTCAAGGATGATCTAGTTATCTGCAGTGAAAGCCAAGCATGTCTGTCAACTAGGAACTAGCAAACAAGTGTGGACCAGATGTGTACCTGCTAGTTCATAAACAGCTTGCATCATCTTATCAATGCGTTTATTTCTTCCTTGGTGGCAAGGTGCTGAATCTGAACATTTATAATTAGAGGTCACAAAACAGATGGTTACAGAGTATAAAAAAATGGCTGTGTTCTCTGTGAGGTCGACTGTTAGGTTTTCCTCAACTTTTCTACTACTATTTTTCTTCAAAGACTTCAATAATCAATATACAAAATTGACCTTCCCCTTCTCTCCTAAAATGTGGAAAAGATCTAGCTCTTGGTCCCATCTTGTTGGGACTGAGGATCTGCATCTCCTTCCATCCTCAGACACCTTTCACACTCAATCCTTCAAAACACAGGCAGCCTCAACATCTCTCCGCAGCCTCTCTCTGCACAGCAACCCAGTTCTCATCACCCTAAATTTTCACTTGCTAGAAATGGAGAAGGGAGTATGTAAGTGACAGTGGGTTCACTTATGCACCTTCTAAGCTGGCCAAGCTCTGAGTTCCAGTGGCCTTATGTGTACATGCTGGTGCGGTACAGTTAGGGAACGTGAGTGTGAACCAGGGCAGAACTGCCTGAATCAAGACCAGTCACTGAGGAACACTGTGGAGGGAGAAAGCTACTGGTCACTAGGTTCTGGAAGTGTATGGCTAGGGGTAAACTCTACTCAGACTCCCAGTGACATCTCCAGCAAGACTTACACATCTCTGATGCTCTGGGTGTGAGCAAATCGTTCCAGGGAAGAAGTGCTGACGAGGAGGTGCGCACTCACAGGCAGCCAGCATCTGGCACACACTTGTTTCCTAGGATGTCATTGTTTGTTTTTATTTCTCTCCTAAGAAATCATCCTTGTTACAAAATCTTTCAGTAGATGATTAAAGACACACAGACACACAGTCACACACATAAATGAAAGAGACAAGGAGAAAGAGAGGGTGGGGGAGGGGGAAGAAGGAGACACAGAGAGAGAGATGAGAGAGAAAGATCAGGTTGGAAAACATCCAAAGAATTTGTGATCTGATCCTTTTCTAGAATGCTTAGCAATACTCTTTGCATTTATACTTTCTTTTTCTGAAGCAGAATTGGGGTTTATTAAGAAAAGGTTTAACAAGATTTTATTGTGGGCACTAAGTTAGGAGAGAGTCTGAGAGGCACTTAAGAAAAGGCAGTATATATCCAAGACGTGGGTTCGGGTCTCTTTAGAGGGAGTGGCATGTAAGTGCTCCAAAATAACCAACATATATGACTCAGTGGCCTGAGAAGCTACATTGTTCAAAGGATTTCTAAGGACATTTTCTTTGCTTCCCTTTTGCGGGAGGAGAAGACGAGATCACAAGGTGGTTTCTAAGGTGCAGTGGATAATACAGACTGAAAAGGATTAAGGCTAAACTCCGGTCACATACTCCCAGACCTTAGCATGGCTCATTTCAAACATTTTTGTTTGAAATATCTTTAAAAAAAAAAGGAATACTGTTTCTATGTAGGGATTCTTCATGGCCACATTTGTTAGTTATGCTGAAACTCTGGACTCTTGGCTGCTGAGACTTCAGCCAGACTCCAAGTTCCTTCCCCTTCCCATGGCCTATTTATTTTCCCTGTCTTTCTATCCTGCCTCAATTTACCCCTCTGAGACTTTGATCCTCTAATTTGAAGGGGTGATAATGGCTGAAAACCCATTTCCTGAAACTTTCTCATAAGCATGGAAAGCCTCCCTGCCTATGCACGGATAAAAAGTGTGATCTAAGGGACAGACTGGAAGCTCCCAGCTTAGAGGTTGGATCTTCATTTGATGGGAAACTGGAAGAAGGACACGGCTCCTATAGGTTGTATTGACACTCCCAAAGCCATTCCTTGGGGGCACCAGAGACATTTTAAACATACATAATTAAAGAAGGGAGTTTATATGACTTATTCAAGGTCACCAAGCTAAGAAACAATGTGTTTTAGATCACAGTGAATGTGGAGGCCTCCGTCTCCTACATTTAGATCTTTCCATTCCATTTAATTACGCATATAAAAGTCAAGTCCTTCATTTCACAGGAATACCTCAAAGATGACTACACTGGAAGGTTACCAAAGAGTTGAAAGCTGGCTGTGGATCTAGCAGACTGCTCTAATCACTGTTCAAATGCTTGGTTCACAGTTTCCAATTAAAGTCATTCCATTCTTGATATTTAATGCTTTAAATAAACTATCAATTTAATAGCTTCTATTTATGCAGCTACATGAGGCTATAAATATTATTATTAATAATAATTATTATTATTAAATTTTCAGTCAGGACCCTAACTAAACTTCCTTAAATATGAGGAAACCAGAATTAAGTAAAAAACACCAGATTCAATTTAGGAACCTGGGCCTTATGAGCGAAACCTACGAGGGCGGAACCTCACTTAGGTTAGAAGGGTTTTCCTCTACTCGCTCTTTTTTTCCTCTTTAAGAACAGGCAAGTTATTAAGCCTCTCTGAGCTTCTGCTTATACATCGGCAAAATGGGGGTGATGCCACTTATTTAGCATGGTTATAACAATGAGGAAATGAGCTAGAGCCTGCAGTGTTACAGCATACCCCTTACCTCTTTCCTATATATATTTTTTGTGAATGAGG
Organism: Eospalax fontanierii; assembly: GCA_035773235.1. Classification (NCBI taxonomy): domain Eukaryota; kingdom Metazoa; phylum Chordata; class Mammalia; order Rodentia; family Spalacidae; genus Eospalax; species Eospalax fontanierii. The sequence continues at coordinate 12,716,736 of CM069527.1, forward strand.
CCAGATTGTCTCAGGTTGTTTAGAGGTGTCTATTTGGAGGCCTAAATGATGACCCAGATGGATGTGGCAAAGATATAGGAAGTGAACATAAAAGGGTCAAAATCCTTCCTCTGCCCAGTTAATGCCGTCACCATGGGATGGCTTAAGAGGAGCTGCAGCAAAGATTCACCAGAGAGGTGAGAGGGGGCCAAGACTGAGCCAGGGCGGCACAGGGTCACACTTGACCAATGACACCGGCCCTCCTGCATGGAAGTGGTCAACAGTCAACCCTAGTTACAGCTCAGCCTGAAGGCAACCTTAGTGGTCAGCACTCAGGTCCTCTACTTGGCTGAAGAGGTCCTAGACACACCAGCAACAGCAGCAGCCCTCCTCCATGTCCTTGTTCACTTCTCTTAGCAGATCCACTGTCCTTAGGAGACAGCCCCATTGCCTTTCTAGCCATCAGAATGTAAGGTCAGTAACTGGCAAATTATTTCCATTCTAACCACTGCTTCTACTCCTTACACTAAAGAAATAATTTTGTGATGAGGTAAGCATAGGTTTATAACTGAATTTTCTTTCTGAACAACCTAGTAGAGACCCCTGTGCATTGGCTGGTTAACTGTAGGGCTTGCAATTGAGACAGTTATGCAACTTCCCAGTGCCGGCAGGCCACACATCTGCAATTGATTACTGTGATGCGGTTCAGAAGCCAGAGGCTCTGCTTGGGACAGCCAGCGATAATCTCTCTTTGGTGCACTCACTCTGAAGGGTAGCAAACGATGCCAAAACAGGTTGAGTAATGAGCCCTACCTGATTGCATCTGAGCATCCAAGAACTTTAGTCAAGTTTCTAAACAAAATTTGAAATCCAAAAATTCGAGAACTAAAACAGTGTCCCACGTGTGCGATTCTGAATGCAGAGTCCTGGTCTGAGACCTGTTTGGAAGTTTAACCTACTTCTCGTTGTCACAGTTAGATTTTCTACAGTGAATTTCTGACATGAGCAGGATCTAGGAAGTTAGCCATGTGCCAGGCAGTCAGTTTAAGAGACAGAAAAGGCTGGCAGGGAAGCTACGAGGGTGAGATGGGTTTACCAGGCACAGTGGCCATGGCTGATACTGAACAGACAAACTCAGCAGGCGGTAAAAATGTGAACCGAAGCAGAACTTATCCAAACAGGGCTCAGGGGAAAGTGAGTGGGGGCTTCATTTTGCAAAAAGCACTCAAAGACATGGACCAGAAGTTTTTCCATTTGAATAGTTCAGGTTTCAAAATTTTGGCTTCTTCAGCCTGTCCTTAAAGAAGAGCTTTAGAAAAATGTGCCAGTTACACTTCACAGAGTACAGGGTGCCTGCTCCGACACGCTCCTAATCTGAAGCTTGTGCCTAATTATATAACGTAACATTAAGTCCCTGAATTTTGTAGTAAAAACAGAATAAATCTAAAAATCATGACCTTCCTTTCCATGTGGTTTTTTTAAGTGATTGAATTCAGCAAAGTTCTCTCATATGCCATTTAACTTTCTCAATTTCAGCTATATATGATCAGCCCAAATAGGCAGAAATAACAATACTATAGCACCTGGGCTACCACCCACCTAATTTTATCCTGCAAAATATAGGACTAGGAGCTGGGACTCTGCTGCGCTGCTTTGGCTCTGTTTCTGCATCTCCATCTGGCCTCTGGCACCCTTCACACACGGAAGGTAAACTTTATGTTCAAGGCTTTGTAGCTTTCAAGAAATTGACAGACACACTTAGGTGAAGATGTGGTCAAGGGGCTTGCCACCATGCCTGACAACCCGAGTCTGACATAGTGGAGGAAGAGAACTGACTCCCTCAAACTATCCTCTGGTCTCTGTATGAATGTGCATACACATAACATAAACAGATAAATGTAAAATAAAAAGAATGATCATAAAAGTATTGACAGATTGGGGCTGGAGAGACAGCTTAGTGGTTAAGTGTGCATTGCATATTGCTCTTCCAGAGGACCTGAATTCAGTTCCCAGCACCCATGTTGGGTGGCTTATAACCACTCATAACTCCAGTTCCAGAAGGATCTGATATCAAAGGCCACCACAGGCAGCTGCACTTCCATGCACGTACCCACACATAATTAAAACACAATCTTTAAACAACAGTTGGCAGACACTGCCCATCTTTGTAGGACACACTGTGACGCATGCCCAACAACACAAAATACTCAGGCCACCCATCTTCTCCAGCATTTATCACTTCTTTTTACGAAGCATTCAAAATTCTTTCTTCTAGTATTTTGAGCTATATATCTTTCCATAGGAAAATGCTTCTAAAAAGGTGCCAACTATTTCTGGTTCCCTAAATTGCAATCTGGTCTAGAGCTAGAAGAAGCACCCACTCAAGCAGCTCTTCCACTAACTAGGAGATGGGATGGCAGTCTTCAGTACAGTAACTTCCAAGGAGGTCTTCAAAAATAACAGTCACCCCATACAGCTTTACACATGGCATTTTTAACCAAATCAGTACCTTAGAATCTACTATTATAGTGGTATGGCCAAAAATTGCTGAGAAATACTTAAAACTTTAGCTCTGCATGGCCGTAGATCTCAGGGACAAATGCACAATATTTGAGGGAGGGAAACAGAATGATACCCAACATCCCCGGCAATACATGAAATCTTTGCTCAGACTGGTTCACAGTTTAACATCAGATCCTGTTTTCCTTCTGATGATGTCATTTCTTTCCAAAGAAATGTGATAAACACAAGAATTCTGTGAAAAGAAATACAGAACAGTAAATTAGGGTAACAGAATCCTATCTGATCTCAAGGTTGAAGAAGTTGTGAGATGATTAGTGATGAATCTATTGCTTCACATTCTAATTCTATTCTTTATTATCTGCTGTGAGAAAAATTAAGAAAAGACCTCTATATAACTTCTCTTTTGCCAGCTGACACAAGCCTACATTTATTCACTGGGGGGCACTACTGAAATTTCACAGGAAGCAGTTTCCTTCTGGGTCCTAGTTCTTGCTTTCTGTGGGTGCCTTTGGCATGCAGCTCCCCAATACAGATGCATTCTTCAGCAGCTGGATCCTGCCGTGCCTGGTAGCTGATGGGCTGTACCAGCCTCAAGCAGTTCCTGCTGCCATCCTCTTCAGGTGATAGGCAGAATGTCCCAAGTGAGAAGCCTCCTTCAGAACAGCTTTCCTCAGCAGCTTGGAGGGTGAATTTCCAGCAAGTTCTGCCAGCACCCTAGTGACTTCACTGCCACCTAGAGAGCCATGGCCAGTCAGCCCTCTCCAAAGCCTGACGTGGAAGGAAGCTGGAGTTGAGGGCTGTGTGTCAGAGTCAGGGCCACGGTGGCTCCTCCTGCGGCTTTTTCATTCTTTAGCAATCTCTTTACTTCCTACTAGCCAGTCCCCATTATACTTAATATTTCTTTTTAACTGTTTGTTTTCTTTATTAATACTATTTTCATTTTAATCGTGGTGAAAAATGCATAGCATAAAATTTGCCATCTTAATTGTTTTAAAATAAATAGTTCAGTAACAATAAGTACATTCTCATTTTTGCACAACAAATCACCACTGTCCATCTCCAGAACTTTTAAATTCTTGGATCTCATTTAACGGGCTACTTCCTATCTCTAAGACTTTGGTTCCTTGAGAAGCTCATATAAGTAGATTATACTGAATTTGCTTTTTGGTCTTTTTGAGACAGGGTCTCCCTGTAGCCCCAGCTGGCCTGGAACTCACAATGTAGACAAGCTGACCTTTACCTCTGCCTCCCCAGTGCTGAGACTAAAGGCGTGCACCACAGAATTTGCTTTTTTGTGACTGGCTTTCTTCCCTTAGCCTAATCCATGTCAAAGCATGCCCCAGACTCTCATTTTAATGACTGAGTGATATTTTATCTCATCTCTGTGTCACACTTTTGTTTATCCATCCTTCCACAGATGGACACTTGGGTAGCCCCCACCTATAATGCTGTTATGAAAATGCATGTGCAGAAATAGCTTTGAGACTTTTTCAATATATAACCCGAAATGCTACTGCAGGATCCTGTGACAATTTTGTTTTTATTTCTATTTTGTGAAAAACCACTGTAGTGGTTTCCTAGTTAATCTTTCATTTTTTTAAACTTTTATGTTCAAGTTACCATGTAGTTTGTCTCCTGATCAGATCCTGACTGATCTTTGTAATGGCTCACAGTATACATATGCCTTTAGCAAATGATGAAAAGAAAAACCTTTTTAATCTTTCAATTTAAATGTCCTGTTATTTCATAAGATTACAAAATTATTAGTACATAAATAGTTACTAAGTTGCTTGGGCCTAACAACTTAGTAAATGGGAACAACAGATATTCCCTTCGTCCTAGAAATGACATGAAGAAAGTTACTGAGACGCTAAGGGTGCCGTGAGCCAGGAACATTTGGGAAACTGTGTTGTAGCCCACGAATTTCCAACTGCCCAGGACCTGTCTGCTTGGAAGGCTGCTTAGTGTCCCTAGACCTAGGAATATCTATCAGTGAAGGCACTGACAGACACATTTCCACTCTAAGTTGAGCATCTTGATTTTCTTTACACATGATATTTTTTTCCTCCATGTAGTCAGACACAATGGCTAGAAATCTGGTGATTATCATCCACTTAAGCGACTATCTTCCCTTATTTTTAAGGTTTCCCCAGTCAAAATATCTCCTGAATAGTTCTTTCTCCTCTTGAACTGACCCTCAAGTAGTCATTTCCGGTTGGCAGTGCCAAAGATTTTTTTCAAGTTGGTTTCTCCTAAAAGGAGGTTGAAAACTCAAATGGCTGCCAAAGCTGCAAATTCAATAATTCCTACTTGCCGAAGTATTGTCTGCCAAGTCCTGCACCCCTAGAGGCAGCCCAGATAAGCCTGGCTGCAGGTAAGGCACCATTCCCAGCTTGCCAACAGGCATATTCATCTCTCTCCCTCAGAAAGCTAAAGCAACGTAGGTGAGCAGGAAGAGTTACCGGCTCATAGACACGAATGGCTCAAAAAACCAAGTAATCATTCAGAAACATTTGACACTTGTTTTCATTAACTGGAAATTACTTAAAAGAAACCCTAGGATGAATCATGGCACCCTGTACAAGTTACACAGGGTAACTTTTCTGTTGTTACATCCTCTTTCAGGGCCCCACAAAGGCACTCAGCACCGCCCCCTTCCCTCAAAGTTCACTGAGGCACATAGCTTACTTCAACTTTTATGCTCAACTTCTACTGTCCTTAAAGTTGATAATCTTTACATCAGAAATCTTCTGAGGCAGATAATTAAATCATGTTACTTAAAACACAAGGTCACTCCCGGTGCCTATCTGCCTGATCTCCGTTCTCCAGTAACACATGTTAGACATACACTCTGAAGACACCATAACCAATAAAATAAACACTTAGACATTTCATAAAAGTGAATTGTGACAACATGAAAAATAGACTTTATTTTCCCCAACCAAAAAGTATATTGTAAGGAATGCTTTACACACAAATCTGCTATCTTCAAAGAAAGAAAATTTAAAAGGCTCATTTGTGTTGCACTGGAGAACTGAGGTTTGCAATCTGCAACTATCCATAAATCTAACAAGTTTCCAAAAATTCTGTCAGAAAAGGAGCCAAGAAAAAATAATTCTGCCAGCTGCAAGCCTTCTCTTTTACAATAAGCACATAGTGGACATGCTCCCATTGTCATCCTCATGAACAGTGTGGGGCAGCGCATCGGCTTCAACTAATGCGGCTGTGCTTATCCTCACAGACACAACCTTAAGAGCCACCTATCCAACCCACCACAATGCCATGCAACCCATTAATAAGACGGATTGAGCAAAATTCCTTTTCAGCTGATAGAATTTCCAGGGCCAGAAGGATGCTAGCAGCTGCTGCCACTTTAAAACAGCAAACTCACCACTCTTAGATTGAAGACTTTGTTTCCTTAAGAACTAACATCCGGTCCAAGGCCACCTGAATATATATACACTAATAAATCCCAGATGGGAGTTCTAGACACCTCTTCACTCGAGACATGGATTTCTCTCAGGTGATAAACATTCTATTAAGCAAGTCTCCTATCAACAAGCTGCCCTTCAGAGGCTGTCCTCCTTTCCAATGCACGGTTTAGAGAGTCAGTTTGGGATCCGTCAGTGCACATTGGGTAATGAATTTTGACATTTTTTCATAATGGATGAAAAAACCTGTCAATGTAAAAGTGCAACATTAAAAGAAAGCTGACTTGGACGAGACAGAGGCTACCACAGTGCTCACTAGAGGCAGAAGCAGAGAAAGCGGGGGTTAGATGACAGGCACAAAGACAACTAGATGGGAGCGATAACTTCTAGCACCCTATAGGACAGATGAATAGCCATCGTTCACAAAATTTATTATTTACTTTATGAAGAACCAGAAGGGAGGCGTTCAAAGTTTCCTGTCATAAAGAAATGATAAATACGTAGAAAACTGAAAATCCTAATTATTCTGATTTGATCATTATACATGAGATGTATGTATTGAATTATCACACTGTAATCTATAAATATGTTCAAATATTACATTAATTAAAATTTCAGAGGAATAATTCTTTTAAAAGGCAATGCCTGGTTAAGCCAGAAAAAGAAAGAATCCCTTTTGGCCATCGTCCCCAAATTTTGAATCAGGAACTCAGACAGTGTACTTACGTTAAACCATGTCAATATAATCAGCAATATACACATAATGTATCACCTACTATAACCTATTATGGTCCATGTGTCACATGAAGCACTTCATAGCACACGTCTCCAAGCAGGGTAGTGCTTTCCACCCCGAGCAGTACTTCCACACTGACACTTATAACCATCCTGAAGATGGAATCTTGAGCACTGCTTTCAACACTCACTTCTCCTGAGTTTACAGACCCTCAGAGACATCAAGTGGCTGGCCTACAGACACCAACTAGAGCTCAGACTAGACTACTAGTCTTCCAACCTCATTCCATGTTACCTTTTTCTCACACCATGGTGTCTCTGGTTTAGCAGGACACAGTTATCCTATTGCAAGGTAAACCTGTCATGTGATTCAGAAGAGCAATGCAGACCAGTAAAAGTGAAGACCAGAGCCCATGAGGAGGCTTTGAGACCTGCTGACTTGGGGGAGTACTGATAGAAAAGGGAAGCACACAGGAGGAACAGGTGTGGCCAGAGGAAGCAGTTCCACTTCACACTTCCGAGGCTGAGGTCTGACTGGAAACTGATGTGGGAGGAGCCTCTGCCTCCTCACCAACTGACTTCCCAGACAACCAGTGCTCTCTCCAGGAGTGGAGAGACTCCTGTATAGCTCACAGTCTCACAGAAATTGCATAGAGCCCCCATTCTTTATTTAACACAAGCCATAGGATATGCTTTTTTGATTAAGTGGGCTATAGTTAATCATATTCTTCTGTAACATAGATATGACCCAACGTTTGCTCACCAAACGTTTTGTCCTTTCTCATTGTCTTAATACTCAGTCAACAATTTTGGTCCAATTTCAAGAAATGAGAAGCTCAATATTCAAGTAAGTGATCAGAATTTCATGTTATTTTTAAACATTCTTTTAGAAAGCCTGTCCCAATATAGAGATCTATAGTATATCATGTTTTCAGAGGGGTGAAGAGGAATACTGGGCTCTTATACCCATAAATTACATTCCATGCAGTTAGAATTTACCTTGAAAATTCCATAAATGACCCAGCAAGTTCAGTACTGACTATATGATCTTGTATACACCCAGTATTTCATGAGCCCTAACCCTCATGGCTACTCCTCAGTTGCCAATCAGACATTCAAGCTCTTCTTCCATAATACTGATCAATTCATTGCCAACCACTTATTTAGTCTCCCAAATAATGTGTTTTAAATTCTGTTGCTGTTCAGAACCTTGAAGTGTATCCACTTCACAGCTCTCATCGATAGCCATTCCTGATTCCACATAAGCAATGTAATGGAACATTATTGCCTGATGATTAAGTGGTAAACCTGAGTGGCCAGGATGTCTTGACAAATGTCTTTTCCATCAGGAACCTTTTATTTTTTAATTAATAGTATCTAATTTTAATTAATAGTATCTAATTGTGTATCAAAGAGATCTAGGTGGAACTAAGGTTATGGTGGAAACGGGGCCTCACTGTTCTGTAAGAAGCTGTAGGTGTCCCGATGCCATCTTCATTTACATATTTCTCCATTGAGTAAGTGTCTGTTAAGCACCTACCCTGTACAGGCAAATGGCATAGATACAATAGCTATGCTATCTGTCCTTGAAGGGACAGGGGCTGGACAGAAGGAAGGAGCTAGAGGACTCAAGTGACACATTAATTCAAGTAAGGTATGACAAAGACAAGAGCAGAAAGCATGTGGTGCTCATAGGAGAAGAACGTAAACCACACCCAGGGGGACGGAACCATCAAAGAAGGCTTGCCAAAAGAGGTGCTGGCAGCAGAGGAAGGGAAGGAAAGAAAGACGGACCAGGTGGTATTAGCAGCACGTATAAAGAGCCACAGGTTCAAGAATGACCAGCGGGAAAGGAAAAGTTTAAAAGATCAATGGATACGCTGGTGAGGTGGCCACTGGTTATCCCATGACAAACAGGAGACAGAAGTCAAATCACAAGGGTCTGCAGAATAAACCAGTGTTAAGAAACAAAGCAAGCACTGGTAGCTAGTTCATTAAGCAAGCATCCCTGAAGAGGAAGCCGCAAGAAATCATTATAAAAGGAAAATTATGCTAAGTTCAGGATTGAGAGCTTTTGAAAAACAAATATCTATTATTTCCATAATTCTGCCACTGGCCTACACCAGAACTAGGGAGGTAGGTAAGTACCCTGGATCTCTTACAAAAATGCATATGCAAGGATTTGCATGGACTCTGACAGGAGTTTGAATAGATTAATATAAAAGGGAAAATTCAAAACTACTTCCGCTTCCCTGTGGCTGGTGCTGTTCCAGCAGATCTGACCCAAAGGTGTTGGAGGCTCCAAAGGTCCGAATTATCGTATAAGCAAAGCAGGATATATTCTTGTTAGAAAGGTGGTGCTCTGGTAAAACTCTGCCCCACATTCTGTTCTACCACAAGGTTCTTTTGAAAGCATAAGCATCACTTGGAGGAAGGGCCTGGGAATAATAACATCTGGCAGCATTTGCTGGTTTCTGCCCCCAGGCTATGGAGTACCTAGGTAGAAAGCCGAATACAGAAGTTAGAAGTGTGCAGGAAGAGAATGACCACAAACATGGCCTGCTCCCAGGCCTGCCCAGCTACCACCCAGTTCCGCACCTTCCCAACAGACAGGAAGGAAGAGAGAAGACCGGAGCCAGTGGCCAGCTTGCAGGACTGTACAGCTCAGAAACCTGGGGCTTCTGGGCTGCAGTAATGCAAATGTTTTCAGTGATGGAAAGTACTCGGAACTGTTATGACTGAGATTTCTATCTCTGCTTCTCTACATTGATTGAACCTTAATGGCCAAAAATTACTTTCATGTGGGCATGGTTTGTTTCTCAAAATTTCTAATTACTGGGTGGAAATTATGGTGGTCTTATATCAGAGATAGACACTAATAATCTAGGGCAGAGACTAAAGTCAGTTATGAAAATGAAATGATAAAAAGCTCACATCCATAAAATCTAGTATCTCCCACTCTGAGTAAATGCAACAATAATAGCTAAAGTCAGCTGGTTTACAGCTCAGACTGACAGCTCACTGGCCAGGTAAGTTTTCTTTTTTATCTCAACTTCAGGGCTTTAGCAGATCTATATATACTGTTCTCCACAAGCCTCACATTTCTCAACTGCTTAGTCAGCACATTCTATTTACTCTTTCATATTAGTTGCAGGGTTCCTGTAGGCATTTGAGTGGGACCATTGGTTTATATAGATTGACATTAAAAGCAAACATGTACAGCATGCACAGCCCCACCTGTAGCTGGGGAGCTATCGGCAACTGACAGGTGCTGGAGAGAGGGAGAGTCAGCTTTCTTTAAAGGAGTGGTCCCTAGTATACTGACCATGTTCCAGGAAGTAGACCTACACATTAGAGTATTTGGAGAACACAAGGTAGACCTGATTAGCCTAAGGGGGGAAAAAAGGAGGATACAAAGTTGGAAGTGATATAGCAAGAAAACAAAGCAAAACAAACATGTAACCTCCCTCCTGCTGAGCTGGGGCCCAGAATTAAACACTTCAGGTTGAGTTATTGAGCAATAGGATTACTGATAAGCAGTAAACCACAACAGCACTGTAATCAGATTCCTAACAAAACAGGAGTATAAAACCTCATGAAGGCTTCCCAGTCCTTGGACAAAAAACATGATCACGGTTTTGAAACCACTTCTTCACAGATGTCCTGCTATGGGTCATCAACTGATCTGGTCTCGTGTCCATCTGGTGGCAAGCCTGGCAGCCAGCATCCTAGACTGGCTTGGCAAAGGAAACAGCTCCTCTATTCAGTGAACTGTGGCCACAAATACACTATCTGGGATGCAACTAACAAGACTCAACTTGGAGCAGTTTACAACCGGCACTCAGCCAGTTGTAGCCTTTCTATCTGTTTAGACATTTGTAGCATGCAATAGAGACAGGGCTCTCTCTGTCTCCCTCTGTCTCTCTGTCTCTCTCCCTCTCCCTCTCTCTCTCTCTCTGTGTGTGTGTGTGTGTGTGTGTGTGTGTGTGTGTGTGTGTATCTTTACAGAGAGAATTTAAGTCTGCACTTCTTCCTGTACCTCAGTTTCTCATGACAGTTTCTACCACACTCTGCATAATAACCAATAATCAGAGAGCTAATATTCAAAGGAAGATGTTCAGGTCATTTCATTCAATTTCCTCATTCCTCAAACTTGTTCACAAATGAAAAAACAGATTCAGCAAGTTCATGTGGCAATACCCAAAAGCTCATCCTACAAGTATGTCTGCAGAAACTATACAACTGGACCTCAAAGACTGTGGCCTCAGGAGCTCAGCACTCCCTGTAACCAGCCTCCTGGTATGCCACTGAAGACACACCTTGCCCAAGGCCCTCCGACATGTCACCAAGTGTTCCTGAGTGGCCTCACTCACTGTACATACTCATTAAGCTATAGGACAAAGTCTACTGATAACAAAGTGGTCCCTGCTGTGATTGGCCTCCACGTAGCAGTTTCCTTTGGGGACACAACAGGAGATGTGCTTGAAGAGGTCCAGGCTCCAGAGATTGGCAACTGATACCCCAGACACAGATTTCATCTAAAGGATAAAGTGATGCTCCTCTACTCCAACCAACTCAGCAGATGTCTTCCTGTATCCCTCTGTCTAAGCTTCCCCTCTATCATCAGCCCTCTAAATGCTGCCTGCCTCAGTATGTCCCCTGCCCATGCAGGACACCACCAGCAGATCAAGCTCTCCGCAAAGACTGTCCTATTTTATTTATTCATGTGCAGTTACAAAAGCTTTACGTTATTCAAAGCCTACTTATTCTGATTAAAGTAGATGAAATAATTAGTAAAATTGGTGATTAAGCAAGGCTAGAGAGGTGGCTTAGTGGGTAAGAGCACTGACTGCTCTTGCAGAGGACCTGAATTTGGTTCCTAGCATCCACATGGGTTGGGTAACAACTCTCCATAACTCTAGTTTCAGGGGATCTGGCACCCTCTTCTGGCCTCTGTGGGCATTGCATAGCATGGGTGCACTAACACACAGACAAAACACTCATAAACATAAAATAAAAATAGGTGATTAAGTGCTTATCTTCACAATACATGGCTGGTCTTTGCAAGAATGTGGCTATTCTACAGTTTCTTTTCTCAGAATACCTATATTCGATCCCAGTGTTTACGGTGACATAGAAGGGATCAGAGGTTGAAGAACTTCCTATAATTTTTTTTTTTTCTATTTACTCTGTCAGTGTTCCTTATGGTACCTTGGGGATGCTTTATTGACCTTTGAATTTCCCTGTGTGATCTGCAGTATTGCTGTGGTTCATCGATGCCTTTGTCCTTCTTTATGACATCTGACTTTAGTTATTGGGAGTTGGTGATCTCATATGCAGCATCTTCTTTACTATATCAACTGTAGCCAGTTGCCAAATGACAAGAAATTAGTGGAAAACACTATGAGGCCACTAGACATTGTGGTTCAATTCCAACCCCACCCTTCCTTCCTTGGGAAGGATCCCCAACCACTTCCACCCAACTGCAGTAATCACAGACATCTCTACCACACAGAAGAGGGTCCAGACAAGACAAGACAAGACGAAGGCAATCATCAAACAGATGTAAAATCAACAAACTGGTCATTCAAATATCAGAAAGTTGGTAAGGACTTCTAGAAAGATTGATTGCTACTGTGACAGTGACCAGAAGGCAGTTTTCTGTAACTGGACAGTGTGTTGTGGATGTGGAGTCTAGAGCCATTGCAAAACCTTTTCACTGTGAGAACAACCAGTTCAGGGGAAAGCCCAACCAAGGAAGGCAACTAGAGAGAATGGGTTCTTGATACCACTAAACTGCTAAGTCAAATCTCACCCTAGTTACTGAGCTAATAAAAAGCTTCCTTCTGTATAAACCAATCTGAACCACAGTTTCTCTTTTCTCAATATTAGGAGCCATTACTGACTTAATATTGGGGCAGCAAAGAGGGAACAATACCTGAAAGTTTCTATCTTGCTGTCCATGTCACTGTATTCCCAACACCCAAGGTCAGCAGGTAAAGGATCCCTGGATGCACAGATGCCCAATATTTCAGCTCCATTTTCTCCAGTCTGTCTTCTAACAAACACCAGTATGAACCTGTAAGCACCTCTCCAGCAGATCCAAGCCCAGCACCAGATGCCAATGGCGACAGAGGGCTGAGTACAAAGACGGGTGGAAGGGAGGTTGGGAGGCTGTGAACTTCCTCACTCCTGCCCTCCTGTCCTGAGCCTGAGCACTGGGCCTCTTCCTCCATTCACAGCATAGGGGATTCCTAACAGACTCCGTTTGGGAAGGTCCTTATCATATGAGGGTGGCTGACTCCCTGACAAAGAGCAGAAAGGGCAAGATGTGTAGGTAGATAGGTAGGGGGCTGGGAAGGTTTGTGCATGTAAAGCCCCAGGTTCCAGCCTAGAGTAAGGAGTCAAGATTTCGGTCATGTGTGGCCCTAGGGGTTTTCCCTAGATGCTAAAGGCACGGTCAGGAGCGCCAAAGCACACGTAGGCAGAAAAAGACAGAAGTATTATTAGTTAGCAGGAAAGAGGGTAAATCAATGACATGGTGTTACTATGCAGAGGGCAGGCTGCGGTCTGCCTTGAGGCAGCCTGGTTCAGTGGCGCAAGCCCCATCATTCTAGCAGTCAGAAGGCAAAGGCAGAGGATCTCGAGTTGGACGCCAGCCTGGACTACATAGCAAAGTATAGTTTTGATTCTAAAAACAAAAACGAAACAAACAAAACCAGAAAATGCTCAAAGTCTTCTTGGTGCTGCTTTTTAATAAGGAACACAGTGGACCGTTAATTACATTTCTGTACTCTACCCCATGCCTCACAGCTGAAACAAGGCATCCCAACAGAACAACCTTCTGGAAGCTGATAATCCATCAGGGTTTTAACTAGACCCCTTGGTGGCACCTTTAACTGGGCCCTCCCACCCCCCCATGTCCCGCATGCAGCAAATGCTTGTGATGTTCCTGCTTAGAAGGGAAGCTGGAGTTGCAGAAATGTTTCTTGTTAGAGCAACCCCACATAAACACCTGCACTGCGGTTGTGTTGTCCCAGTCTGCGTTCTCATCAAAGACTTTCTGCTAGCATTCTTAGGGTTTCATTAAACCTATCTCAGAGAGCTCCCCCAGAGCTACTACACTCCTGAAAATATAAACTAGAAGATGGTGAAAGTCTGGGCCCTCAGGCTCCTAAAGTAGTCAAAGAACCCTACTGCAAGAATTGATTCCAAAGGATGCAAATCAATTCTTCCCCTGTGAGTTCGGAGACGGGATTTCAGCAGTCATTATAGACATATACAAAGGAACATGAAATCACCTTGGCTGACAATTAAAATGAAAAGAGAGAGGAGGCCCTACAAATAAACATAAAAGAGGAAGAAGGTGATGATGATGTAAATCTCACATCACCTATAAGAACCCTAAGAGGAAGGGAAAGATCCACGCAGGAGAGCTCAGGGTGAATTCACGTAGGAGATGCAAACACCTTGTGTTACTTTCTCCACTGGAGACAGGATACAGGATGATTAAACCAGAGGAGACAACACAGGGGACATCTCAAAGTCACTTTTTCTATACTTAGCACCGGTCTGACCTTCACCAGAGAGGGATATTGGAGGCCTGTGTCCAGAGGATAACAGTCATAAGATCTAAAGTAGTTGCAAAGGAAAAAACGTGATTTGAGCTGGTTCAAAGCATAGCAGAAAGACAGAGTACAGGGCAAAAAAAGCTCCAGGTTGTACTGCACGTGACGACAGTGAGCTCTGCCTCCCCTCTCAACTTCTGCTTTCAAATTGACTTAAACTAAGTTAATTAACACCCAGCCTCACTTTCTTGATGAGAATGTCATAAAAGAAACTGATTAAACATTGTAGGACTACAGAAATTCTAACTGTACTCAAATAACTTAATCATGAGTAGAGATAAGGAATCAGTCCACCTAACTAGGTTCTTAGGCTTAACAACAGATTGCTAGAGAACTACTGGGAAAACACAAAGGATTTATCTTCACTTCAAAACAAAGGCAGGCAAAGTTTGCACAGTCTTTATTTGGGCTCAGGGAAGTAACCCTTTGTTATGTTAGCTGTGGGGCCTCTATCTATGAGTGCACTAGGGGAAGGATCAAGATCATCATCATGAAGGCCAATGTTAAAGAAGCACTTTGCTTCTTCCAGTTCTCTGTACTTGGAAGTCTGAGCCTGTGTGTGGTCACACATCCCTGCTTGGCTAGACAGAATGGCAGGAGGAACCCTGAAGCAGAAAGGCAGGTTCTTGCCCCAGCTCTGGCACTGAGCGGCTGCTTGACCATGGACACTTGACTTGATTTCTTTGGTTTAGGTTCATTTGTAAAATGAGGAGATTAAAACAGACCAAATGGCTTCTCATCTCATACCTGGGACAAGTTAAATTGATTACAACTATCTGAGGCCCCATTCAATTTAGCTCCTACCCCCTCTCTAGTCCATCTCTCCTCTTCCCATCAGCCTGGTTGCTGTTTCTGGAACACATCAGGCTGCTCTAACCTCAAGGCCTTTGCAGTTGCTTGTTTTTTTGCCTAGAACATTCTGCCCCAGGATAATCTCAGCTGGCTTCCCCATACCTCTCAGGTGAGTCTAATCTTACACCCATCCATCATCTGACACACACACACACACACACACACACACACAGACCCATATTTCCCTCATGTTTAATTTTATTTTCTTAGAACTTATCACTTACATATTTTTATTTATTTATTTATTGTTTAATTGTCAGTTTCCTTCAAACAGAATAACTGCTCCCCAGGAACAGGCATCTCGACCTGCTTGGTTTACCAGCGTACCCACAGGACTGGAAAGAGTGCCTGGAACCCACAAGGAATGTAATGAGTTGGTTGAAGGGAAGAGAGCTGACCACTAGAGTGTCTTTGGCTCTCAGGTCTGTGGGCTGTGGGTCCCAAGAGCACCATTCTCTCTCTCTCTGACCATTAGAGTGTCTTTGGCTCTCAGGTCTGTGGGCTGTGGGTCCCAGGAGCACCATTCTCTCTCTCTCTCTCTCTCTCTCTCTCTCTCTCTCTCTCTCTCTCTCTCTCTTCCCCTCTCCCTCCTCTCTGCCCCCCTTTCCTCTCTCTCCTACCAGGATGGGCTCTGTAACCACACGAAAAACAAGCATGAAGTGAGGACAACAAAGGTCAGTTGGGACATGCTTTCATTCTGCTGAAGAACTGCTCAGGCTCATGCCCGGCACTGACGGGCCGTACACATCCTGGGTAAACAGTAACACGGGAGGAAGTCCTGACACTGGCATCCACCTCCGAATTCCTAGTCTCTAAAATACCATTCAGAGGAAGCACAGCTACACTCATCTCTCTCTAATTCCTCATTTATAATACCCAGGGAAAAGAAAAATGAGTTTCCTACTGCCAGGTCACGCTGTCACGTGTCTTTACTTAAATAGTGGTTGCAGCTCGTTCCACTAGATGGCAACACAGAATGTGTTGGTGTCCCAGGAGGAAATTGACCAGCTACACAGAGAAGTCCCTTCATCCTCTGGTTCTCTGCTGAGCTCACCTCCTCATTTCTTCCTCACACGAGCCTGCTTATTTTCAACCACTAATTCACAATCTGCTCTCAAGAGCTTCACACTCACCCATGAAAGCATATGACTTAATTACTCCAGCCCTGGAAGGTTTATATACACTTCTTTCTGCCAAAATTCATTACTTGTCCTCCCTTTGGAACTCTACCCAAAACTCACTTCTTCCATAAACTCTCCCAAGCAAGTCTGGCTCTGATCCCAATCGTATATATCCTATGATGGACTGTCACAGATACATACCCTTTTTATGTACTGGACAGGCTGTGTGTGTACATATATATGTATACAGATATATCGAGCGGGCAGAGGATCACATGCACAGCTTTAGGCATCTAGTAAATACATATAAATGATTTGCAAGTGACCACATTTCATTCGAGAGAAGTTATGATTCTACAAAATAGTATTAGCTACCAAGAGTTCAATTAATGAGCTAAGAGACTAGAGCTATCAATACCTACCTATGTCTTTCAATTTCTAGTTGCTTCCTGCTATTCAATTTCAGTTCTTGAAAGCCTCTTTTCTTTCTTTCTTTTCTCTCTTCCTTTCTCTTTCCCTTCCTCCCTCCCTCGTTCCCTCTTCCCCTTCCTCCCTTCCTTCTTTCTTGACAGAGTCTTGCTATCTATGCCTGAATTCATTATCTTCCTGCCTTAACCTGCCAAGTGTTGGAATTACAGGGTGTACAACCATGCTTGGCTTCCAAAAGGTCTTTTGAGTATAAAACTTTTAGATAAACATGCAAATACTATGCACAGACTTGAACAGACATGCATCAATAGCACAGAAACTTTTAAGAGCTGCTTTAAAGCTCTTTTATTTCAGTTCTCCACAATGCTTTCAATTTATCTCAAAAAACCACCACCATTTGTAGCAACATTAAGTATGGCTATAAACAAGTCCACGGTGTTATTCTAAAAAGACAAAAAGCTTTATTCACAGGTAAAATTGCTCTCTGATTATTAGAAAACAAAATGTCAAAGTAACAGTTTGACAAGAAGTTACTCAATCAAGAAGAGAAATAAACTCCTGAGTGTTTAAGTTCCCCGCCAACAGGGACCAAAGGCGCGCTGCGGTTCATGGATGTGAGATGCATAAAGCAGCGATTAAAAAGCTACGAAATCTTTGCAGAGCTGTCTGAAACTTCTTAACACTTCCTTTGTCCACGGGTGAAGTTACCTGTCTGCATACTGCAGGTGCCATTTTCCCCCACAATCCCTACGTCTCCTTCAGCTTAACACGTCCCCCCCCCCCCCCGCCCCCAAGCCACAGCAGAGGGAAGGCAGTGATTTGGCAAACACAGCTCCTCTAAAGTCAGGACCAAATGTTATTCCCTTGAAGACAGAAGAGCTGTGTTATTTATTCGTCGTAACATTCCACAGATCCCAACACACAGTGCCTCCAACATCATCTGAGATCAGCTTTCACTCACCTAGCTTCGGCATTTTCTCCCTGTGCTCGTCAGGAAGATAACTTCAGAGTGGCTTCTTGGTAGTGGCACACAAACTTGAGGAGCATACGCAGTCCATCATTCACAGTAATTCATACCATCCTTTTGGAAAATCCACCACAAGGTTACCAAACACACAGGAGACTGGTCAGAAAGTGTCACTTTAAAAGTTGTCCTGCTTGTTATTCTGGGTACTGCGTTTCATCACTTGTAGTGGAATGAATTATGTAGCTTTTAATTGTGCAGCCAGAGAGATCTCCAAACTCAGTCTGTGGAGGACCACTCCAGGCTGCCTGCGCTCGCCGCCTGTAAACTATTCTACACAGGAAACGCAGGATTACTATGCTAGGCAGACAGAAGGAATTTTTTTAAATCAAGCAGGAACAGGAAGTCTACGTTTCAACATGCTAGAATATTAAAGAAACAAAAGTAAAAGGGAGTGGCCCTATTCACAGATGTCTGAAAAATTAAAAGAGGAAAAAAACCCTCATTCCTACCTGGCCAGTATTAACATGAATGTCTATTAATAGGAAGTATTGCTCAGAGGTGTTCTTGCTTCAGGAGAGCTATGGAACGTGGCTTGAGCAATGCCACTGCTTACAATCACTAGCCTTTTGCTTCTGAAGACAACCAAGAATCTGTAAGGAGTACAAATCTGAGTGAGTTCAGGCATATACATATACACAAGTTTTGCCTGCATATATATGTATGTGCATCGTGTTCATGTAGTACTCCCAGGGGCCAGAAGGGGTGTCAGATCCCCTGGAACTGGAGTTACAGACGGCTGTGAGCTGCCATACGGGTGCTGGGAACTGAACCTGAGTCTTCTGAAAGCATCCAGTGCTCTGAACTTCTGAGCCATCTCTCCAGTCCCACATTTATTATTCTTTAGCTGATATTACATGCGACTTAGAGAAGCATGAGGTGGTATATATGAAGTTTATGCCTTAGAAACCATCCTTTTATGTGTTCACAAAGATATTTTCTCTCCAAATTCTGACTGGCCCATAATGCTATGAAAATTTCATTAGTGACAAGGAAGATGTCAAGAGAAATGTGTTCTTGGAAGTTCAGGATCCTAAATCACATGGACTTCCTAAACCTTGACTTATTAGTAATTTCAAGGGTAGCTGATACTGTACAAAAATGCTATACCTAAAAAAACAGATAGGTCTCCCATTCCCTAAAACAGCCTTGGTGGTAGCTCCTGCAGCTAGGTGGTTACCAGGAACTGTTTTGTCCATGACTGCTGAAAGAAGACTGAGGAAGCTCGGGAAGAGGAGGCTGGAGGAAGAATCCTGCAGCCCACATCAAAACACCGATCAACATAGGGACAGATGTCATCTAGGCCTGGGGAGGAAGGCACAGAGAAGGTCCTAATTCAAAGCAAGGATGAGAGTTCCTGCAAGCATTGTGGTCTCAGGTATCAAGAGTACCTCCACACTCTGCAAGACATTCCTAAACCCAGAGAGCTCTCCCACAACAGAATAAAAGGCAAGGCTGCCACCCTTCTACAGACACCTCTCTTCTCTCACTTGAGATTCAACACCCAGGTCATCCATGCTCCGATCTAGTCAGTTTAAAGCAGTCCCAGCATTTAGAATTATATTCTGCTCATCCCACGTTAGTTGTTTTGTAAAAGGGGGGACAGGTGAGAGCTAAAAAGCAGGGAGCCTCTCAAGTAACTCGGTGGAGCAGTCCAACCTCACAGAATAACCTTATGTAAAAGAATTATCTAACTCCTTTGTTGCCTTTGTGTACATAAATACAGGTTGTCCAGGCTTCCCCAGGACTTGCAAATTCAGCCACTGTGGATAAATTCAAGGATCAGCATTTGCATCCTCATACCCTGTGGCAAAAAAGGAGCACAAGGTCAGGACTTTCAGTCCTGGAAACTGCTTGGTGACCCCAGTGGCCAAGAAATCTGCCCAGACTAGGCCTCAATAAGGTGATCTATATCCGAAACACTTACTACTCTTGGTCTTTTTCTTTTCTTTGTTTGAAACTACTGGGGATCAAACCCAGGGTTTCATAAATGATACGCACACTACACTGGAAGCACAGAGCTGCTTAGAGTACATGGGCACTGTCAGTCAGAGAGCATGCTCAGGAGCATCACGGTGACACTGGGTAAGATCTCACTGGGTAGTTCAAGGGCCATCTGTCAAGGATGCCACTTTTCTGTGCAGTCACATGACAGTGGCCTCTAAAATCAGCTCCTCCTCTCCCACGTGCAGCCTAATAGCTAGCAAGATCACTTAAATCACGGCATTCTCCCCACACCCCGAAAAAGTGGGTGGCAGTCTCAATTTCCAAAGACTACGGTGGAAGAAGAGGCTAAGTAGCATCTTCAAGGCCCTGTACGACAGGACAGGGCTGAGAAGAGAGGCCATGAGGCCACCTCCTATCACCCCAGAACTATCTCCAGAAACACTCCCATGCTGGCCTCATTTCAGCAGCTACTTAATATACACCCAAAGAAAAATATTTCCTTTATAGCCACCCACATCCTTATCAGGAGCACATTCAACAAAATCACCACATTGGTGCCTGCACGCAAAAGATACCTGCATGTATTTCATCTGATTTTGTAGCCTCAGAGAGAACTGGAAACATTCACAAACACCTTGACCTTTAAAGTTTGGCATTCCCCAAACATTCCCCAGTTCACAGTGTACAATACTGCAACTGTCAAGCTTAATTCAATTTTCTGTCTTTCAGTTCAGTTTTCTCTTGTTCCATCAGTCCTCTCTGTGCCCTTCTCCTGCCTGGTCCCAGCCATACTGACTTTGCCAATTACAAATTGTGACTGAACAAGAGCCCTCTCCTCTTCACTCTGCTCCTCTGGGTCTCCTTCCTCTTCAAGGAGGAAGGAGTTATTGCTGATGAAGGGAGAAAGGCAGGTTGACAGGGAGTTGTTCCAGGAGATGCCGTATCTGAGATTGGAGCATGCTCATAAGTGCTCTCCAGATATTCTAGCAGATAGCATAGATAAACACACCTGAGAGAAGCCCTAACTTTGGCATGGGGGTCCACGGTCCAAGCCTAGGTGAGGGAAAACCCAAGACTGATACCTCCCCCCCATGTGAAAACACGATGCTCTCCCTATGTTCACCCATCCCACCCAAGCCCTGGGAGGTGAGCACCATTAACCCCAGATCACAGATGAGGAAACTGAGCTCCAATAACTCTACTTGGTTGGAACAGTGATATATGAGCCTATTGGGTTGGTTTCCCTCCAGATCTGTGGGCTTTCCTCTCTGACTATCACTCCACAAGAGTCCTTGGTTGACCAGATGACACAATAGGGAGAAATAAAAAGAGCACCTTGGAAACCTCCCTTCTCAGGCCAGGTAGAGCAGCGAGCTGAACTGTGAGCAGCTACTAATGTACAGCCCTGGCACTAGAGTCAGGGATCGGGGTGGAGATTTCCCACATCTGTCTCTGTGGCAATGGTCTCCCACCAAAGTACCTGCTCAAAAAATAAGTGTGGGGATACAGACCCTCCTATTAGGTAATGCACTTGCTTCAAGTATAAAGTTTATTTAAAAATGTTATTCTTAAAAGCAGAAAACAAGAGTGTCTCTTCGTTTGTCTCATGGAATCATATAAGTTGGGTGTTTGCAAGACCACGGATATCACGTAAACCACATCTCACAAGCATAGAAAATGAGGTGACACAGGAGGCCTGTGCCAGGCCTGGATCACTGTGCCAGCAGGCAAGTGGCCACACAGTGGCCTCCAGTGAGTGCCGAGGTCTGTCTTCTCATGATTCATGCTCAAACCTCTTCGCACTTGCACCACAAATAAAAACACTAAATCAGTATTAGAAAGTGAAGAAACACCAGTTGTAGTAAATATGCTGGTACTTGGATGTGGTTTGTTCTCTACTGTGCTGAACAGAAGCAGAGCCCAGCATTATACAGCTCTCTTCCACTGCAAACCTTCGTGCAAAACCAAACATGATCTCCAGTAACAAAACGTTAAACTAATTAAAGCCTCAATTTGCCAAGAGAAACTATCTAGTTGTAGAGTAAATTTCCCCGTAAATTTCTAGAAATTCTAATTAATATGGTAACAGACTACTCCCCAAGCTGAAATCCAGGCATTTTCCAAACTCCTCCATCACCAACCTGCTGTCTTCTGCCTAGTCTTGCCCCTCTGGCTCCCAGCACCATCGTGTCATCATGGCTCCTGACTGCGCACATGGCTCCTTGTCTTCTCTGGGGTGCTGCTCCCACCTTCGTTCCCATTCGGGTTCTGTAAGCGCTTGCAGAGGAGGAGGATGTGTCATGCTGTTCTGGGCCCAGGTTCATCTGTACCCAGAGCCCACATGCTGTGAACAAGCTCTCCACCACCTCCTCTCCAGACTAACCACAGGAAAAAATTCACCACATGACGGGCTGATGCCCAGAAAATCCCTTCCCAGTGGAAGCTGGAAGTCACCATTTCTAGTAAACTATATCTCCTTCCTTGGAAAGGGGTCAGAGCCCCATTTTTCTTCCTACAGTCCTCTCTGACAGATGAGGACACAGGAACCCCAAGACTCTGTCCAGTGGTACTGTTACCCTTTTCTATCTTCTTGTTCTCAAGGAGGGCTCATAGGATAGTTGAATCTGGAAAGTGGTCACTAATAGTCAAGGGTGGGCTGAAACTCAGCACCTACCCAACACTAGGTACTAACTCAGATGTAGGGACTCAGCAGGAAGTGAAACATAATGGGTTACCTGTCCTGCAAACTGACATTCAATGAGGGAATGAAGTTGGTCAATAGCATGCACTACAA
The DNA here is from genome assembly GCA_035773235.1 of Eospalax fontanierii. Lineage (NCBI taxonomy): Eukaryota > Metazoa > Chordata > Mammalia > Rodentia > Spalacidae > Eospalax > Eospalax fontanierii. The sequence continues at coordinate 12,739,199 of CM069527.1, forward strand.
TACAACACACACATGCAATAAACATACGAATAGGCAGAAGGCGTATAGGGACACAGGCATGAAGAAGGAGTTGTGACAGAGACCCCCACTCCGTGGCAGTGGCATTGGAGGTGTGCACCCAAAGCCAGAGGAGTAGAAATATGGGCAGCAGGAAAAGCTGGGCTACAGCCTGCGACAGGACACACGCGGCTTGCTGGAAGTAGAGGGGGCAGGAAGGCTGGAACACAGAGATCATGTAAGACATCCGAAAATTTCTCGGGGCTGGAGAGATGGCTCAGCAGTTAAGAGCACTGGCTGTTATTGCAGAAGACCCGGGTTCTGTTCCCCACACCCACATGGCAGCTAACAACCATTCCTAACTCCAGTTCCAGGGGATGTGATGCCCTCTTCTGACCTCCTCAGGGACTGCATGAAACAGGTACACTTACATCCATGCAGGCAATACACTCATACACATAAAATAAAAGAATACTTTTATATACAGAAGAAATTTCTATCACATGGTGGGAATATGAAACAGGACAAATGCCTGCAAGGCAAAATAGCAATAAAGATAAAACAATCTGACAACTCTACAGGTCCACTGAACTACTTTCAAGAACATAGCCAATGAAACAGGGATGAATGCAGACAGCTACAATGTGAGGCTGTTATACTGATTACGACAAACAGTGAGAATGAAGAGAGCTCCCAGATATGTGTGGTGGCACATACCTGTAAATGAAGTACTTGGGAGACTGACACAGGAGGATTGGAAGTTAGAGGCTAGCCTGTGCTATATATTCAAAAAGAAAGGTGAGAGGGAGTCGGAGGCAGCCAGAGCCAACTATCTAAAGCGGACTAGTTACACCGAGGATGAGAGCACTTTCAGGCATGCCATGTAGTCTTTAAAAAACCTTGCAGTTAATGACATGAGAACACCGCACAAAGGCTACAAAGCAATACAGTAAAGCAGAGGCTGGTAAAATGGCTCAGTGGGTAAAGGCACTTGCTGCCAAGCCTGACCACCATAGTTCAATCCTGCCGACCCACACAGATCAAGCAAAGAACTGACTCCCAAAAGTTGTCCTCTGACCTTCACACATGCACCATGTGTATGCAACACACACACACACACACACACACTAAACAAATAAATGTAATTTTTTAAAGCAGAAAAAAATATGAAACAGTACATCATCTCTGTAGACAGGAAAGATCTAGCGTTGATGACATACACAATATGTACTTTTCAAAGTGGTGAAAACAGAGGGGGTTTTTTGTTTTGATTTTTTTTTTTTTGTCAAACTGTACTTGATAAATATACTTTTTTAAAATAAAACTTGTAAATGACAGGGCAGTGTAGCACCAAGGGTATTCTCTGGTATCACAGAGAGAAAAGACATGTTGCTCAGAACAGAAGAGCAACTTCCGTCTGTTCAGGGAATCTTCAAAGCAAAACAGAAAAACAAACCAGAAAGCTTCCCTGGCAATTGAGCCGGAAGTGTGTCATTCCTGCCTGGCTGGTCCCTCTGACTCAGCACACTCTTAGCCCCTCTGATCCTTGCGGTGAGATGACAGATAGGAGCTGAGAGGAAGCCAGCTTCTTCTAGCCAGGGCAGAACCTGAAATGCTGGGCCTGGAATCTTCTAAGGAGAGGAACTTTCCCTGTTCTCTTTTAGAGCCATGACAACCAACAGCAGTGGGCTCACTTTTACTGTCAAAGGTAAGTTCTTGTCTGTTGCTTAGAAATGAGATCACTGCACAAGACCCAAAAGCTGTTGTTCTTCCTTCCCAAACAGGTTTGAAATAATAAACAGTCCAGACAAGTCACAACAAGTCTCAGGCATTCAGATTCCAGGTTACTGGAGACTGAATTAGAAATCTTTTAAGAGTACAAGTCCTTTCAGTCACGGTGCCCCACTCTCCCTCCTGGTGCCTGCTCTCCCCAGGTAGCAAAGATACCCTCTCTCTCAGGGATGCCATGGAATCACGGCTCCTATGGGCTGTTTTATTGAGTAGCTTCCTAGGCTCAACACTCAACAGCCAAAGAGCACAGACTGCAAATGATTTGCTAACAAAGTCCCATACACGTCTTTTTGTTCAGTGTTATAGTAACTCTGAAGACTAGAAACAAAGGGAATGTACAAAGAACTGTGAAACAAACAAAGTTCAGACTTGGGAAGTCAAACTTTTAAGAAAAATTAAATTAGAATTCAAGTACTTTGGCAATTACTGTCCAGGGACACTACCCTCCGACATTCATGCAGCACAACCTTCTAGAAGCCTTGGTGTTCCTGAGCTAAACTGCAGAATAAATGGTAAATATAGGGGCTGCAGAGAGTATTGAAGTGGAGGTTGTTAGTGAGTTGAGAGAGCAGGGGTACTCCTAAGAAATGCCAAGAAATAGAGTCAGTTTGGGAACAAGTTATTACAGATCTTATAAGCCCTGTTAAATTTAATGCTGGGACTTTGTAAAACCCCAGTGAGGCACCTTAAACCTGGAAATGAAAGAATCAAGAGGGATGTTTATAAAAGCCAACGGTCGGGGTTAGGGGCTGGAGGGATGGCTCAGCTGTTAGGAACACTGGCTGCTCTTGCAGAGGACCCAGGTTCAGTTCCCAGCACCTGGCACTAACAACCATCCATAACTCTAGTTCCAGGGGATCAAATGCCCTCTTTTGGCCCTCATGGGCATTTCATGCACATGATGCACTTACATATAAGCAAGCAAAACACTCATACACATAAGATAAAAAGAAATAAACTAACCAAACAAAAAGAAATCAATAACAGCACAGGAAATCAGGCAGGAATGGAGCAAGAGACAGTCAGTTGTGCTAAAGTAATCTCGGCAAAGGGAGGCCGAGGTAGCCTGGTCTTGCCTAGTGGCACACAATGCACACATTCTACAGCTACTCAATGGGACAAGGGAATATCAAAGCTCACTAGGGACAAGGGAATAGAAAAGCAAGATGCCTCCTGGGTTTATGGCTCATTTGCTGACAGGAAAACTAGAGGAGAAGGCAGCTTTAGCTTTTTTTCACAGTGAGTTTGAGTTGCCTGTGAACTACCGATTAACACATTCCAGCCGGACTTAGGGACTGAGAGCTCAGATAAGAGCTTGGGCTTGAAATACAAATGTGGAAGTCACTGGTATGTAGAGAATCTGAAGTCCCAGAAATAGACATGACCAAAAGGGAGAGAGTGGGATGAGAGCAAAGAACCCCAACAGAGCCTAAGGAACACCAGTGCTTACCCAAAGGGCAAGGGGGAGTGGGGGGCGAGGAGGAGCTGAGAAGTGAGATAACAAAGGAGCAGTCTGCCTGCACAGTACAGAAGCAATGTGTGAGCACCCTGAGTAGCAGGAAGAGAAAAAGTGAAAGGTGTCCACTACTCATTAAGATGGGGGCACTGCCCTCTGCCTTCCCCAGACCCAGGTTTCTGGAGTCATCGGAGCTGAACGGGAGGCAGCAGGAAGACAGTGCTTCTGAGATAAACGGCAGTAGATCCTGCTGTAACCAGCATGATCTTCTCAGGGGCTAGACAGTGGGCCACAGGCATGACAAAACAGCAAGAGCTATAGAGGTGATAAAGCCACTAAGGTTCTGGGAATAGGCCTCAAGGAGTGGCATTTCATTATTCAGTCACAAGTATTCACTGGACTGTTGACCGTGTTGGGACACGGCAGTGACAGCAACTGTCCCTAGTGGAACAGTCAGGAAAATAAGGCATCAGCCAAAGAAAAATGTGGGGAAAAATATTAAACAGCAACACAGAGAGTGGGTTCTCAAAAAAAATAACATGGAGAAGTGACAACACTCCATACTGACCTCTGGCTTCCACACACATCTATACATATGCAGTCATGTATACCCCCACACCTGCATAAACATGAACACACAAAAATATAAAAGCTTCAATGCCTCAAAAAAATGAACATTGACATATCCAAACATAGCACTGTAACACAATTATAAGTAAATTGAAAGCACAGCTACATAGGATTAGACTAAGATCAGAGTGCCCCCGGATTATGGGGTCATCGTTCACACTCAGGGGAGAAACAGGTATGTCATTCCAGCACTGAAGGAGAATTTATAACAAGTATTGCATGAACTATTATTCCAGCCTTAGTTTAAAACCTTCAGTCACTGGAAAGAGACCCAGCACGCAAGAGTGTTAGCTAAATGCATTAAAAAGACTAAACTGGGAAGAAACTATTTTTGAAGCCACTCCAGTGATTAATGCAAAATGTATGAAGTGGGCTCTGAAATGCTCATTGAGAGAACAAACTGAAACACAATAGAGAAAGAATTTATAAAATGGCAGGAAAAAAAAAAAAAAAGAAAGAAGAGACTGAAAAAGTATTACAGGGATCGCCCAGAAACGTTTTCATGAATTTAGTTCTAGAAGTAAAAGGTGGGCATGGCGCATTACAGGTATCATTTCAAATCTCTTTTTAGTTTTTTGTTTTTGTTCTTTTTATGACAGGGTTTTCCTAGTCCCAGTCGGCCTGGAAGTGACTATGTGGACCAGGTTGGTCTTGATGCAGAGATCTGCCTGCATCTGAGTCCCAAGGGCTGGGCCACTATGCCCAGCTGAAATCTCTTTGTAGAGGGACAAATTGGAAAGGAAGAAAAAAGAATTGGCATCTGATAAGATCAATGAATCTTGAGCAGTTTTAAGGGCTCTGGCTATTTACTTTGATCAAGTTTAGGGATTGGTTCTTCATCTATTCTATATATGATTTCAACTAAGTTCATCACTTTGATTAAACACTCTAAAAGATAAAGACAACTTATTTCTGATAAAGAAATCCTTATCAAATGCCACACTATAGAAAACTGGTTGTGTCCAGAGTAGATAAAACATACACTGTATAGTAGATATTAATTATACAATATGACAAATACAGATTAACATCAACTTGCTATGGAGCTGGGGATGTAACTCAGTGGTAGAGCATCTGTCCTGCATGTGCAAGGCCTTGGCTTCCATCCCTGGCACCACAAAAGGAAACTAACTTGATATGAAAGATTTCCTGAATACCTCAAAATTGAAGAAAACTGTACAAAACTGAAAATGTGTCTCCTAGTCTCCTCTTACCCAATCAAAAGGAAGGAAGAAAAGAGAGAGCACTCTATAGAGCATAAAATCAGATTTCTTACAGGTCATATTAAATCACTGCTAAATGCTTCACTCTCTGATTTTGGAAAACTTTTGTATCAGGCCAAGCAATTGAAAAGCTTATTTAAAAGTTAGTTATCTTAGCTAATTTCTTTGGACACCATTTTCTTAATTTTGGTTTTCTTTCCAGTCATTCAAATGCCATAACTTTCCAGCACCACAGGGAGAGATCCTGCCCCAGAAATCAGAACCTGTGAGCCGGAGCTACGGGGCAGGCCACCAAGAGGCAGGCACACAAGAGAACCTGCTTCTTCACAGTCTCTTGCCGAGAGGATAAGAATGTGACCTACGTACTGTGTTTTCCCTGCAAGCAGCACAGACATTGTCCAGGAATTTTTGAATCTGGTTTCTAGAGCACTGTTTTTCATCTTTGGCTCTAACGATAATTTGGGCCAGATTATTACATGCCGTGGAAGCCATTCTGTGCATCGAAGGATGCTTCAAACAGAGCTCTAGATGCCAGCATCCAGGAAAGTCTTTAGGTCCCCTAGTTAAGAGCTACTCTAAAGCACTGGCTTTTAAACCTGGCTCCATGAGAGTGGCTAAAAATACTGACATGAGTTTCACCAAGAGAAATTCTGACTTTATTTGTTTGGGGTGGGTCCTAGGCTCCTGCATCTGTGAAGGCCAGAGATTCTAACATGCAGACAAGTGTGAGGATGTGTCCTGCAAAGCTATCGGTCATGTCATGCACGTCACAGAATTAATCTAACACAACAGAAAATACACTGTTCCCCTGATAGGGCCTTCCTAACCTTGGAGTTGTAATGCCCAAGTCACAGAATCCTCTCAAAAGACCACCAGGGAGGCCAAATCCGATGCAATCACAAGGCTCTTTATTAGCAAGCTTGAGCTCAGTCCACTCCCCAACACGCGAGGCAGCGGGTGGAGGAATGGTGGCCCCGAGTGAAGAGGGAGACCTGCTTTTAAAGGGAAAAACCGCAAGCTGGGAATTCCAAGCCTTAGCGTTTCTTGATTGGGCAAGGTTATGTGTTAAGGGTGCATTTCAAGCTGATTGGGTAACGGGGGCAGAGCTAAGTCATAAACAGGGTATCTCAGAAAAACCATCTACTGCCTGGAGGCCGTTACAAGGGTTACTCAAGTGGGGCAGGGGACTTTTTGTGTTTTTTCCTGGAACTGGATGCTTTTACAATAAACAACAAGATGGCCACTCTTTACAAGTTGGAGTCTGTTCCATCCCGTCCCCTCAGTCCCCGCTTCTAATATGTACCTGAGACCCAATCATAGGGCTTTCTTAAGCTCAATGGCTTCAGTGTCTAGGGGTCGGTATTGTGATCTTAAAACCATAAGTTGAATTGCTCCCAAGCGTTCCTCCATGAACTGAACTAGCCTGTTAAGGATACAGGGACCAAAGGTGAGCAAAAGAAGGAGAATCAATAGTGGTCCTCACAATGTGGATATTAGAGTTGAACCATGACTCAAACCATCTTTGTTGAGCTTCCCACTCCCGCTTCTGGATGGCTAATCCCTAACTTTTGCCATGGACTCCCTCATGACCCCCGAATGATCTATATAGAAACAACATTCCTCCCCTAGTGCAGTGCAGAGGCTGCCTTGTTATAAAAAGATGAGGTCTAGCCCACGCCAATTCTGCAAAACAACTTTGGCCAAAGAGGTCAGGGACTCCTGCAGATAGGGAATGGAGTTTTCTAATCTCTCTATGTCTACATCCATAGCAGCCCTCAAGCTGGAATACTGAGAATGCTGGTTACTAGGGAGGCAGTCCCTGTTCCGGCCCCTATCAGACTGACACCCAAAAGCATATTCAATGTCAGGGCAGTAGCAGTAATAGGTTCCCTCTTTACTCTAGTGGGGGTCTCCTCCATTCTGGACAAAAACTCATCTTGAGTATGACAGAGAAGCCAGGGGACCAATTGGACCAAAATGCAGAAGTCGCTGGCCTTGTTAAGGATGGCTAGGTTAACGCAAGGAGTCAACCCTGAGGAGCACGCCCACCAGGTATCCTGGAGAGGGATTAAGTAATTGGTTGAGTCTGAGGAGTTGAAGGATTCAGTGGTATCACACAGCTGTGGGTGGGAGGAGAGTACCGTCCCTAGGCACAGCCCAGTACCAGTGACCCGCTGTAGAGTCAGCAGGACTTTAGAATTCCAGCGGCACTGGCTCGAGTCAGTGGTCTTGTTGTAGGAACCTAGAACTGCTATTCCCTCACTGGGGGGCGGGGGGATATCACAACAGAGCCAGCAAGAATTGGTCCGTTCTGGTTTAGAGGCATTAAGGACCAAAAAGGACTGCTCAAGGAGGATTACAAGGGGATCAGTCCCTTGCAAGGCTGGGGTAGGAGATGGGCTGCTGTCAGCAGTGGTAGGGGCTATGGAGAGACTAGGTCTTAGGGAAGGTGCGGGGGTGTAGGGGCTTTTGGGGATAGTTGGCTGAGCACTAAGTTGGGCCCCATGGCTGCTTTGTGTGGCGATTTTAGCAGGCGGACCATCAGCATCACACCTGTATCCCACCCTCCAGTGTTATACCAGCGAACCCCCCAGGTCTTGCCCAAATCCCAGTTTGCCTCCTGTCCTTTGGTTGTGAATTTTATGACCATTGGGTTATATACTGGGGACTTTCCAATTCCGTAGGGGCAACTGGGGAGTGAGCCCCTTCGGCTAATAGTAATAAGGTCTTCCTTATAGGGAGGGTCCCAATATATAGGTCCGGTGGACACACAAGACCAGCTAGCACAAAAGTAATCATCTTCCCCTCCACAGGTTTTTCGGCGACTGTTTAAGTGCCCGGGGCAGACATAGAAATAAGCATCCTGGATGAAGCAATTGATCTCCCCATGGAACAGCATCCCCATATCAAACCAGAGGTCAGGGAACCAAGTATCTTCTGGGTGGACCCCAGAGGTTTGGTTCCAGACATCTCCTGTAGTTGGGTCCACTATCTGCCAAGTTAAATTCATCAGGGTGTGGGGGTCAGGGGACTGGGTGGCTGCAGAGGCCACAGTACATACAGTCATTATTGTCCAAATCAAGGTGAAGTACACCACAGTCAGAGCTTGAGTGGGTTGGCTGGGTGTTTGGAGACTGCCCATCCTTCGCCTAGTCCTCTTTGAGTGCGAAGGGGTCAGCTGGTCTGGCGTGGGAGTAATGGATCCACGTAGTGATTCCATCCACCTTGAGGGCGGTGGGGGTTGTGAGCAGGATGACGAAGGGTCCTTTCCACCGAGGCTCCAGTGACCCCTGGAGGTGGCGATTGATGTATACCCAATCGCCTGGTCGAAACCTGTGGGGTTCAGGAGGGGGTCCAGCTTCATAAAGGGCTTGGAGCTTAGGCCAGACATCCTTATGGGCTTGTCTCAGCCCCTAGATCGCATCCAACAGGTTGCGATCATCAAGCTCTGTGAGTAGGTCTGCCTGGAGGTTAGGAATAATGGGTGGCGAAATACCAAACATTATTTCAAAAGGGGTTAATCCCATCTGGTAGGGGGAATGCCATACCCAATACAGAGCAAAGGGGACGAGGGCCACCCAGTCTGTGCCAGTCTCTAAGGTCAATTTAGTTAGGGTCTCTTTTAGGGTTCTGTTAATTCTTTCTACCTGACCTGAGCTCTGGGGTCTATAGGCACAGTGCAATTTCCAATCACTCCTCAGAAAAGTAGCTAGACTCTGGCTTACCTGGGACACAAATGCTGGTCCGTTATCTGACCCTATCTTAGTAGGAAAACCATACCTAGGTAGACTATCTTCCAGTAGCTTCTTGGCCACCACATAGGTTGTCTTGTGCTTGGTAGGGAAGGCTTCAGTCCTTCCTGAAAAGGTCTCTACAAAAACTAATAGATACTTATATCTATATTTGCCAGGTTTTACCTCAGTGAAATCTATTTCCCAGTAGGCTCCGGGTCTCTTTCCCCTGAGTCTAGTTCCAGGGTTCCTAAGATTCACAACTGCATTGGTGAGTTGGCAAGCTTTGCAGGATGACACTATGTCAGTTATTTTTCTCTGATTCTCCTTGATCCATACTTCAGCATGCTGTATCAGGTCCTGTATCCAGCGGATTCCCATGTGTGAGGACCGGTGAATTTTGCTCAGCAGTTGGGTGCCCAATTGTTCAGGTATGATTATTTTGCATTCGACGTCTCGCCACCAATTGTCAAGAAGTTGAATCATGGGCAAAGTCCTGATCCAAGTCAAATGTTCCTTTGAATATTTCGGTTGTGCACCTCCAGGGTCAGGGAAAGTGCATGCAAGGATTGGATGGACTTGCAGGGCCACTTGTCAGTCTGCTTGGTCAGCCAGGTTGTTTCCCTGGGTAACTGGCCCACTTCCTTTCTGGTGACCAGGACAATGCATAATGGTAACCTTGGTAGGTAGCCAAATTGCCTGAAGTTGAGTTAATATTTCATCTTTGCTTTTAATGGCTTTTCCTTCAGCTGTCAGCAGCCCCCATTCCTTGTAAAAATCCCCATGGACATGGGCTGTGGCAAAGGCATACCAGCTATCGGTATAGATATTTATCCTTCATCTTTTACCCAGTTCTAAAGCTTTGGTGAGGGCCACAAGCTCTGCCCTCTCGACTGAGGTCCCTGCTGGCAGGGGTTCTGCCCAAGTGACCACTGTTTCTGTGGTCACTGCTGCCCCCGCATACCGCCTGCCATCCTGGATGAAACTACTGCCATCAGTGTACCAGGTCACTTCCATGTCAGGAAGGGGGGGTGACCTTGAGGTCCAGACGGATGTTGTGGACCTGGGCCAGGATCTCCATGCAGTCATGTACTGGAGTGTCCAAGTCAGGGTCTAATAGCAAGATAGCAGGGTTCAAGGTCACAGGAACCTAAAAAGTTATTCGGGCTGGGTTCAGTAGCAGGGTTTGGTAATGTGCCATGCGGGTGTTGCTCAGCCACCGGTCAGGAGTGTTTCAGCACTTCCTCAAGGGCATGGGGAGTGGTAACAGTCAAGTTCAATTTATTGACCCCAAGGTCAATTTATCAGTGTCCTTTACCAGAAGGGCCACTGCAACGATGATTCTCAAGCATGGGGGCCACCCTGATGCCACAGGGTACAATTTTTTTGACAAGTAGGCAACTGGCCAGTGCCAGGGCCTCAGGGTTTGGGTTAGGATGCCTTTAGCAATGCCTTTGCTCTTGTCTACATACAGGTGGAAAGGTTTGGTAACATCAGGCAGCTCTAAGGCAGGTGCAGTTAGTAAGCTATGCTTTAGGCTCTCAAAAGCCTCTTGTTGGGCTGGTGTCCACAGGAATTCTTGATTCCCTCTAGTGACTTCATATAGAGGCTTAGTTAGCTCCGCAAACCTGGGAATCCAGCTGATCCCAGGAACTCCCTTATCTGTCTAGTGTTAGTGGAAGTAGGAATTTTGAGTACAGTCTCCTTGAAGGCTTCCGACAGCCAACGTTTCCCATCTTTAAGAATGTACCTCAGGTAGGTTACCTGTTCCTTGCATAGTTGGGCCTTCTTAGCCGAGGCACGGCAGCCTAAGTCCCCAAGGGTTTTCAAGAGTTCTTCTGTCCCCATCATGCATGCCTCCTGAGAGTCTGTAGCAATCAGGAGGTCATCAACATACTGTAACAGGGTGACATTTGAGTTCTGAGCCTGGTACTCACCCAGGTCCTTGTGGAGGGCTTCATCAAAGATAGTTGGTGAGTTCTTGAATCCCTGAGGGAGCCTAGACCAGGTTAGCTGCCCAGTGATCCCAGCCTCTGGCTCATGCCATTCAAAGGAGAAGTAGTTTTGACTCTGGGGGCCCAGTGGTAAGCAGAAGAAGACTGTGTACCAGTGGTGGTCCAGAGGAAGGGCGTTCAGGAGGGTATAAGGATTAGGCACCGTGGGGTGTATGTCTATGACCCACTTGTTCACTTCCCACAGGTCCTGGACTGGCCAACACCAGAAGTTGTTGGTGTTGGGCTGTTTTACTGGCAGGAGGGGGATGTTCCAGGCCAACTTGGTGGGTCTCAGAATCCCCATTGAAAAGAATATCCTAATGTGAGGTGTAATTCCTGCTTTGGCCTCCCAAGACATTGGGTATTGGTGACCCTGGCCGGGTCTGCCCCTGGTTTTAATTCTACATAGATGGGGGTGGTCAGCGTCTAGTTAGCCCCATGCCTCCTTTCTCGGCCCATGCCAATGGATATTCTTGGAGCCATTTTTCCAATTCAGGATCAGGACTCAGAGGTCCTTGATGAAGTCTATGTTCCTCAGAAAGATTACTAGTCATTAATATGTGGAGGGGCTCTTCCCCAATACTTAGGACCTTTGCTCTGTTGTTTGAAAAATGGATTTGGGCCCCTGTCTTCATCAGTAGGTCTTGCCCCAGTAAGGGGTAGGGGCATTCTGGGACCACCAGGAACAACTGGGAGACTCGACCCTTCCCTAGATTTACAGTCCTTTTGGTAGTCCATCGATAGGGTTTGACTCCTGTTACCCCTTACTCCTGTTACTCCTGTTACACCCAAGTCCTTCTGTTTGATGTGAGTCCCCTAGGGTCAAAGAGAACTGAATTTTGAGTGCCAGTGTCAACCATGAAATCAATAGGCTTCCCCTCCACTTTTAAAGTTACCCTAGGTTCGGCGAGGAGCACTGAACCCCGTTCCCTCAGTCACTGTCCAATGCTAGTATTTTGGCGTTGCGGGGGCACTCCTTGGCCCAATGCCCTTCCTCTTTGCAGTGAGCGCATTGATTTAACCCATTGATTGTGGTCGCCCTCTCCTGCCTTCAGTCCTGGGGTTGTCTTCTTTTCCGTCCGCCAGGCATCGCAGCCGGCATCACTCATCTGGTTATGCAGCGGCACCAAGCAGGGCACTCGCAAGACGCTGAGTTTTCTGCCTTTCCACTTTTTCTTGCCTTTCCTCTGCACTGTCCCCTCCATTGTAAACCCTCTCTGCCACTTCAGCTAGATCCCTGATACTTTTCTCACCTAGTCGCTCTAGTTTTTGTAGTTTTCTCTTTATAACTGGGGCTGACTGATTAATGAAAGCCAGAGAAACTGCCGCCGTGCTGCTGGGTGCTTCTGGGTTGTAATGCATATATCTCCGGAATGCATCCTGCAACCTTTCTAGGAAAGCTGGGGGCTCTCCTCTTTTCCCTGTCTAACATCATAAACTTTAGCCAAATTTGTGGGCCGTCTCCTGGCCGCCTTGAGACCTGCCAACAGAGTCTGGCGATAGGCTAGGAAACTCCTCCTACCTGCCTCCGCACTGTGGTCCCAGTCTGGTTGGGTGAGGGGAAATGCTGTATCTATGAGGGCAGGGTTAACAGTGGGGTCCCCAGTGGGCCCAGGAACCAATTTCCTGGCCTCCAGAAGAACTCTCTCTCTTTCTTCTGTCATTAAGAGGACCCGCAGAAACTGCTGGCAATCGTCCCATGTGGGCTGGTGAGTAAAAAGAACAGTTTCAAGGAGGTTAATTAATTCTCGGGGATTATCAGAGAAGGGGGCATTGTGTGTCTTCCAGTTGTACAAATCACTGGTGGCAAAGGACTAGTACTGGTGGGCCTGACTGCCATCAGGGTCGACTGGTCTGATGGCTCTAAGGGGGGGGATAACAGCCCCTGGTTCCGGGGTTCCCCCGCCTTCAGCTTCTGGTCCACCTCCATGATCAGGCGCAGGACCTATGGCCTGTTCAATCAGCTCTGGGGCTGGTGTGGGGGTGCAGATACTGATACTGGGGCATAAGGGAGAGGAGGAAAAATTTCTTCTTCTGTGTTTCCTCCTTGAAGGATTGGTTTGGTCCGTGTCTCCTGGGCCCACTTCTTCTCTGACATGGAAGCCACCAAAATTTTGACCTGTCTAGGGAGAGAGGCTTTAATCCAAAGGGGAGGGTCTTCTACTAGATTTCTCCAAACCACTATGTAGGGAACCTGATCAGGGTGGCCATAGCAGGGTTGGAAACCCCTTCAACCACCCAGATGATATCTAAATCAAAGGTCCCTTCTTCTGGCCATCCCACATCATAGGTGGGCCATTCGTTCCTGCAGACGACAAAAAAGTTATCCTTTTTGACCAATACAGAAAGATTGTGTGCCCTTGATTTCATGTCCTTGAAATGTGAGAGGGCTAAGTCCAATGGGGTAGATGGAGTCTGTCCCATATTGTCAGTCTCAGTCATAAATACAAACACAAATATCCACAAAGCAGACACAGACACAAATACTGACAGTAGGGTGTGTCCCCAAAGAGAATTAAAAAGAAAATGAAAGTGAGACGACGGCCGCCTGCCGTGTAGCAGGAGGACGGCCGCCTGCCCTGTAGCAGGAGCGATATCTCTTATCCAAACAAGACTTGAGGCTCTCTCTCCTCAGGAGGTGCTCTCCACCCTCAAAGCCGAGTGTGAGGGATTCCACATCCTCACCTCCGGGACCTGAGACGTCTCCCAGTCCCTTGTGGTCCTGGTTATCCAGTGCGTCCACTCTAACCGCTCAGAAATCTGAGCGCTCCCAGAGTGAAAGTACGACAGAACAGGTATCACAGAGTTTAGAACTTACTGGCCGGGTGGAGACCTTTTGGATTAGGGGTCCATGGGGTGTTGAGAGAATCCCGGACGAGCCCCCAAAATATAATGCCCAAGTCACAGGGTCCTCTCAAAAGACCACCAGGGAGGCCAAATCCGATGCAGTCACACAAGGATCTTTATTAGCAAGCTCGAGCTCAGTCCACGGCCCAACACCCGAGGCAGCGGGTGGAGGAATGGTGGCCCCGAGTGAAGAGGGAGACTTGCTTTTAAAGGAAAAAACCACAAGCTGGGAATTCCAAGCCTTGGCATTTCTTGATTGGGCAAGGTTATGTGTTAAGGGTGCATTTCAAGCTGATTGGGTGACAGAGACAGAGCTAAGTCATAAACGGGATATCTCAAAAAAAACATCTGCTGCCTGGAAGCCATTACAATGGTTACTCAAGTGGGGCAGGGACTTTTTGTGTTTTTTTTTCCTGAAACTGGGTACTTTTACAGTAAACAACAAGATGGCGACTCTTTACAAGATGGAGTCTGTTTTGTCCTGTCCTCTCCGAGTTAGGTTATGACTGGAAGAATTGAGAAAAATGTGGAAGAACTAAAAAAGGTCAAAGTAACGATGCTCTGTAAACTTCTTCCCTTTTGGATGGACAAGGACTAGGAAAACAGGCCAGGAGTGGCAAGATAGCTCAGTGGTTAAGGGTGCGTGCCACGACGCCACTAGGGCAGACTACTCAAATTCAATCCCAGAGGCCCACATAGTAGACATGGTGGACTCCTGAAAGTTATCCTCTGATCTCTGTGTGCAAATAAATAAATCCAACCTACCCACACACAAACAAAAAACACCAGGGTTTAGAAAATTTAGAAACAGCTTCAGAGAGACAGGCAAGCCTGTTCCTTCCCAGAGGAAAAATGGCAGCTCTACAGTAATAACAGATGCCACTAAAACTGTTTTGGGCAATGACAGGTTCATTTCAAATCATGAAAAAACAACCTGTGGGTGGGGAAGACCCCACAGGAACTGCAATCCCCTCTGAGGGTTGGGGAACTCATGCACCAGTAGAGGACATTGCCAGGGACTTGCCTGGAGCCCACAGCAAAGCTTAACAACAAAGCTCTAAAGCCATGGGCAGCCCGCATGCTTGCCTCCCCCACTATACTCAGCACTCTCTGCAGGCTTCCTCAGTGTTCCACAACACTGGGCCTGGCTCCAGCTTTTGCAGAGAGGCATGGCATTATCACAGAGGCACTGTTCCCCGGCTGTCCCGGCTCGTCTCTGGCTATGGGCTTCTCATCACATGTGTGCCAGCCTGTGGACTGTGCTAAGACAGGCTGTCATTTCTTTAAGAAGAACAAGCAGACACATGTGTGACAGGAACACTTCTCCCATTAACAGTGACTGCTAACTTGTACTGCATGATTATGATGCACACAGTACTCAGATAAACACCAAATACACAGCACTGCCTCACTGACTCCCGACAGCACAGCAGGCTAAGTGTTACCGACACATGCATTTTATAGACAAAGTAACTGAGGAGCAGGCAATTTAAGAAATTTATTCAAGGGAAAACAAGGCCTTGGATCCATTTGTCTCCAGATCACTATTTCCTCATCTTCCCTGATGCTCATTTAGTATATTAAATCAGTCTCGATATTGAAACCAGAATAAAGAGTATAATAATCAAAATAAGTATTTCTTCTGGTGTTTAGTAGACAACTGTTTCTCTAAGTATGCTCTTGCATCCTACTGTGCCTGCAGGATTTTAATCACCACGTTTGCCTTCTCTGCATGAACAAACAACTTGCCCGGCCTTTGGAAATTCTCTCACTTCCCATATTCACATTTTTATTTCTCTAACTTTTAAGTGTATACACTCTTCCCTGTAACAAACACACCTCTCCTTTGGCAGCAGCAGGTCCCTCCCTGAGAATATCATAAACCTTAATCTGAATTATAACTTCCCACTGAAACAGCTTGATTTTCCTTTTTTTTTTTCCTGCTCAGAATAAAACAGATATGTTCTGTATTAATATGCTGAGCACTTTTTCAAGTACTATACACAAATGCAACAAAATGTATAGCATGTTGTGAGCACATTAGTTAAACAACAACTGAGGGTCAGGGAGGGATGACTCAGGGGTAAAGCACTTGCCTTGCAAGTCTGACAACATGAGTTCCATTCCTGGAGCCTACACGATAGGGGAGAACCAACTCCTGAAAGTCGTCCTCTGACCTCCACACATGCTCTGTGGCACACATGTCCTGGTACTCATAAACACACATCATATCCACACTAATAATTAATAAAAAGTTTTAAAACTGTTAATAGGGAATCTCCTTCAGGCAAGCGCTATGGTGAGCCACACTGACCCTGCCTACCAAACCTCACCTTCCTCATTTCAACCTAGCCTCGAAACAAAAACAAAATTGATATCTAGTGAGGAAACCAGCTGCAAAGCCCTTTTTCCTTTAAGAAACTAAAACAAAATTTGTTTGGCAAAATCCACTGAGGTCTGATGAGGGTGTCATTCAGAGGGACAGAAGCATCCAGAGAAGCTCCCCATGACCACATTCATCTTGGTCAGGTGAGCTTGTTACTTGCCACGCGTGGTGAGGTGGCAAAGCACAGATGCATGCCTGCAGCAGGGCATTTCATACCGAGGAAGGAAGCTGCGGTCAGGGCAGAGCAGGAAACTGCAGAAAAAGTCTTTGATCTTTGCATTTCACAAAAAGTAACCAAAATGCAAATAACTGCCTCCTTCATACCAGTTGTAGCTAGCAAGAAACAGCATAGCAACTTTACGGCACACAACTACCTGAGCACTGATCGGCCCTGGTCCTGAACCCTTCCAAAAGTGCAGTATCTGAAGAACAGTCATAAGAGAGACTGTAAAAACCTATATAGCCAAGAGTACAACATTCACAGACTGCTTGAAACCTCCTCCGAGGCTTCTGTGGTGCAAGGGAGTCTTTCAGAGCAGAGTCGGGAAGACACAGGCTGTACCATGTACCATACACAGAGCTCAGAAACCAAAAAGTAATGGTGGGAGAAAAGCACACATAAAAGTACAAATTTCAAACCTAATTCAAGAGAAAGGCAAAAACATCCTTGGGAAGCCAAATGCCAACAGCCATTGCCTGGGAAATGACCCAGATTTCCTGAGGACAGTTCACAGGTGGGAGACTGTGAAAGCCAGCAAGAAGGGCAGGCATGAGGTCATTTATACCAACGCTGTCATTTCTTGTCTCTGAAACATCCAGGTTATAGTATCACTTTACTGTTGATCAACAGTTGGTTAAGATGCCCCAAATGCCAAGTGTTGAGCTCTAAGAAGTCTGCTCATCTATAAATTACAGGGATTAGAATCACCTCCAAATTCTACAATGCTAAGTAATATGACATTACTATTTCTCAAGGCACGATTTGTGACTTGATTTTTTTTTAACCTGAGATGGGGCCCTTTAGTGAATGAGAAGGTTTCTGCTTTGTTTTTTCCAGTTCTGGGGTTTGAACCTCTTACATGTTACACGTACACTCCACCACAATTCTGCAGCTCCATGCGTGAAAGTTTGCTTTCAGTGACATGTCCAGGGCTGAGAAGATGGCTCATACAGGTAAAATGCTTACTGAAGCATAAAGTTCTGAGTCTGGATTCCTAGCATCTAAGAAAAAAGCCAGGCACAGGAGCAAATGCCTTTAATCTCAGCACTGGAAGATGGAACCAGGAGGGTCTATGGAGCCCAATGGTCAGCCAGTCTATCAGAATTGGTGAGCCCCAGGTTCAGTGAGAGGCACTGTCTCAAAGAAAATAAGGTGAGGAAAAGGAGATGGCCCAGAATGTAAATGCCCTAGCTGTGTAAGCCCAATGACCAAGTTCAATCCTGGAAGTCAGTTTATTTTTCTTATGAATTTAAAAAATATTTTATTATTTTTATTTATGTGTATGAGTATATCACCTGCATGTAAGTGCACCTGTGTCATGCAATGCCTGAAGAAGTCAGAAGATGGCGCTGGATCCCCTGGAACTGGAGTTACAGACCGTTAACTGCCATGTGGGTGCTGGAAACTGAACTCTGGTTCTTTGCAAGAGCAGCCAGTGCTCTTCACCACTGAGCCATCTCTCCAACCTCCTTGAAGTCAGTTTAAGAAAATATCCAGATGTGATGTGTTCATCTGTAATTCCAACACTCCCACAGTGAGATGAGAGGCAGGGGGATTGCTTGGAGACTGTGGACAAGCTCACCTGGAGTACACAGTGCAGTGGCAGAGACTTGCTTCAACAAGGTGGAAGGAGAAAGCTGACTCCTCAAAGCTGTCTTCTGACTTCCACACTCATGCTGTCATACATGTGCCAGCACACATGCATAGTCAATCAATCAATCGCATGTGCAGGCTCCAAAATGCAAGTGGCAGCTTCTAACAAACATGGATGTCTGCAGAATTCTGGCTTGTTTCCAAGACTGCTTCAATGGGAAAATAATTAAAATGATATTTCTATCCTTAGAGAAATTTCCAAACAAATCTTTCAGGGCACATATATCTATATACCCATTCTGACTAAAAGACACTGTATTTCCTTGATTTTAAGGTGGCACTGACTGTAAGATACACAATTTTGCAGGTTTGAGGAAGTAAGATTATGATAGCTGCACACAACCATTCTACAACACACTTCAAACTGAAAATGGTTTTAAAAATGAAAAAGAATGTGCATATTAGAATTGAAATACTAGCATATTAGTGATTATAGTATGCGCGAATAATTATATGTATCTATCTATCCGAAAGTCTTCTCTACAAAGGACTCTGACAGGAGTTACACATCTGTATTCAATTTTTTTCTAAAAATTTAGAAACTGAAAAATGCAGAAACCAGTAGAAGTTCTACCAAAAAGTTTTGTCTGCCCACCTTTTACCCAGCAATTATTCCAGAATATAATTTATCCATATGCAATGATTAAAGACATGGACATTCACTGCAGCATTTTTTATTAAATAAAAACCTGTCAATCACAAGAGTGTTCAACAATAGGGTAATTCTTAAATTAATCATGGATATATTCATGGGCTAGAAGATAGAATATATATTTGAATGTGAATTTCTATATGGAATGCCATGAAGTAAAAGGAATTTCTCTCTCTCTCTCTCTCACTAATATTCCGGGAATTTAAGGTGGAAACAAGTGAGTTCCAAAGGAATAATTTTCTATATATTAACAACTTTAAAATTCACATTTCTTCACATAACATATTTGAAAATGGGGCTCATCATAAAATTAATAGTATCCCACAGGCCATGTAATTTGATCGTTTCAGTAGTATTTGTAAATGTGTGTAGAAAACACACATGTCTGAATATGCATAGCACATTTCTGGACAGCCACTTGTAAATGCAGAGAAAGTTGTTTTATTTGTCTTATTTTACTTTGCCCTATGTCCTTTCTTAAAGTTCAAGGTGTTTCCTTGAACATATATTACTTCCAAAACAAAACAAGTATAAGTTGTTCAAGCTCCTGAAAGGAAACACTTTGAACAATCTATTATTTAGAGGGAAAAGCTTTTTATTATTTAAAAAAGAAGTTATTTCATAGAAAATGAACATGAGGGACCAAAGGAAGGGAGCCATTCTCTAAGAGACCCTGAGCACCTGTCATCATTTTCTTCTTTTGTGCTACTGACCACTCAGGAAAGTTTTGCCAAAAGTTAGAATCTAGTGTCTACATTGGAAATAGAAGTGTTGGGAACTCAAAAGGAATCCCTCCTCGATCAGGAAGGAACTATAAGACAGAGCAAGATATTATCCTCTGAGAAAGAGGGTTGGGGAGGAGGGGGACAGACCACAGCCAGCACCAGAGGGTGCCCAGAGGGATGCAGGCTGAGGTCCTAACCACAGTGAGCTGGAGCTGGAAGAGCACTGACATGGCAGAGGCTGCGGAGCCATTCCCAGGAGCCCTTCAGCACTCCATCCTAAACCACCAAAAGGCTGCTGTGACACGACCCAGCCTCCCCCGATAGTGGCTAAGTCATTTCTACAAACACTCCAACAGAGGTCTCAGCTAGAGGAGTATAAGATGTACATAAGAATGAGTAAGCTTTGCAGCATGGAAGTAGGTTTGAAGCAAGTAACAAATGCTATTCTAAATGGTTTTTAAAATTAGAATGAATGCTGTCACTCAAACAGGAAAGATTTAGATCTTCTGGGATTAAAAAGCCAAAACTAGAAAATTTCATCTCCTCCTTAAAAACTAGAAAATATACACCCTTCTCAACAGTTATTTGAAAAAACTCATTTTTGAGGCAAGAAACTGCTAAGATGACTCTCAGAGATATTTTTCAAGTACTTTACTTTCTGAAGCTTATTTCATTTATAAATAAACTTATTTAGATTCTGCTCATAGTGAGCCAGTCACTGGGTACCCACAGCTGAGGACTCACCCTTAAAATGGTTCTTTCTCTCCAATTTGGACTTTACAGATTTCAATTTGCCTCACTCTTCTCTCAAGCAATATGATGCTTTTTCCTCTTTAAATCATGATAGAGTCAAAGTCTACTGACTCACTGATAAGGGTTTAATTATAAAAATAAGTCAAATAAAAAGAAAAGAAAAGTCAGGCGTGATAGCACACTCCTTTAATCTCAGCACTCGGGATTACCATACAGTATAGTAAATTCCATGACAAGGGCTCTAGAGAAATCTGGAAGAGCAGCATCTAACGTACACGGAGCAGCAGGCACGCTTGGGAGCATCTCAAAGCAAGGCACTAGAGGAAGCCGCCAGCTCAAGCAGCAAAGGCCCTTCATGAAGGAAGATGGTGTGGACAACTGTGGAAGTAAGGAACTCATGGGGACTGCTGAGGCAGAGTGCCTTTCAAAGAGAAGGGAGAAAGGCTGTCAAGATGGACAGGAAACATTAATATATTCACTGAGGGAGTTTGAACTTGATCTGGAAAGCAAGGGGAGCCCTTTTGTGACACTGAGGCTGGAGAATGACTGTATTTGCCTCTTAGATTACTCAAGCCCTAGGGAGCAAGACATGGAAGAAGAAAGACTCTCCATTAGTATTCGGAAGACTGACAGAGGAAAGATTGATGGAATTTCCACCTAAACTTGTTTAGAATGCTTAACTTGGAACCACCTGGTAAATTTACTTAGGTGAAACATTTTATCCCCTAACAATAGGTGTAAACTATTACACAAGGTTCTAGAAAGCAAACATGCTTTCTTCACACCAGAGAGTTCATCTAAACTGTGAAGAATGAGCCCTGGTGAATCCCAGAGCTTTGATGCAGAACGCTCCCCCGCACTGTCCTGTTGCTGCCCGTCCCATGCAAGTAAATTTCATTTGAAATCAGTTGGCTTTCCCTTCCTGTTCTATTGATCTGAAGCAAGCATTCATTTTTCTGGTTCTGTACTATTATTGCCCACCTTGGTGGATTTACTCAACTAACTCCCACCCATATGATGATGGGGGAAGAGAAAGCCTGGTCTCCAGCCTCGGAGGTGCCAGTTAAGATGTTTTTACTGACCCCACAGGGGCACGAGCCCATCTGACTGGGTCCATCCCAGAGCACACAGCACTGTTTACACTGCAGGCGACGGGCTGGAGACAGCAGAGGCGGGAAAAGGTGAGTGAGCATCCTATGCACAGCAAACATGTTGTCAGCAGTGAAATATCGGCTGTGCCCAAGCCTCTGGCTTCGAAACTGTGCATTTTCTACCAGACAATTTGCACTTGGGCTAAAGCACAATGCTCGTTAACGTAAGTGCGTTCTGCATGACCTCACTGGCGTGGATAATGGAAAACCAAAAAATTATCTCTAACTGAATTGGAATGTTTACTCTGGCTGCATAGCCACTCCCCTAAAGAAGTTGGTTGGGGAAGCCAGGCTCACTTTCCTAATTTCCTAGTGTGTGGTTTTGCTCCGAATGAGACTGAGGCACAGAATGGAAGCCTCCCTAAGATAGAAGTGGAGCCAAGGACAGAAGTGCACACAGACAAATCAGTCTTTCAAAAGTTCAAAACACAAAAATGAATGAAGGCAGAAGTGACAGACTAGAACAAAATATCGCGTGTCCACCCAGGAGTAGGAAATCTCAAATGAGAAACATCCTTCTTTAATACTGCTATGGTTCGAATCTGAAAACGTCTCCAGAAGGCTTACGTCAAGAACTTGGTTGCTAGCTGATAGGGGTCTGAGACATGACTGGATCATGAGAGCTCTAACTTTACCAAGTGACTGACCCATTGACCAGTTCCTGGATGAACAGTGCAATTAGGAGGTGAGACCCAGTTGGAGGAAGGAGGTCACTGAAGGTGTGTTTCCAGTGTGCACATCCCTTCCCAGAGCCTTCCTCTCTGTGTCTCTACTTACCAGCCACCAGGAGGTGGGCAGCTCGGCTCTTCTCCATGCTCTTGCCTTACCATGGCCCAGAAACAACAAAACTGAGAGACCGTGTTCTAAACCCTCTGAAAACTGTGTGCCAAAACAAACCTTTCCTTCCTTTTGTTGTTTTTCTGGGGTGTTTGATCAATGACAAAAAAATTATAATGCTTTTTTTAAAAAGACACAAACACTGCTGTAAGATGAGATCAGGGAAAAGGCCAGGGGGCTTTAGAGCCTTCTTCCTTTACTTCTCAGCTTATAGCTGCTTTGCAGTTTGGGGGTTTTGCTTGCTTTCACGGGTGAATCACTTTAGATCATAAGCTTTAAGTGTTAAGAAAGGAAATTAATACACTGATCCAGCTAATCCTGATGGAAAGATGATGGTCAACTGAGCAACAGCCTCCAGATGAGCTCACAAGATGCCCAGTAAAAGACTACAGGATGGGTCATGCCCGGAGTGGTGGCATATACCTTTAAACCCAGTACTCAGGAGGCAGAGGCAGACAGATTTCTGTGAGATGAGACAGTCTGGTCTACATAGCAAGGTCCAGGCCAGCTGGGGCTACAGGAAGACCCTGTGAAAAACAAACAAAAAAGGCTCTGGGTAAGGATGGCTCAACTGAAAAGAGGCCCTTGTGCCTAAGCCTGATAACCTGAGCTAGATCCGCAGATCCCACACAGTAGGAGAAAACTCCTGAGGGTTGTCCTCTGACTTCTAGGAATGCGCGCGCACACACACACACACACACACACACACGCACACACTACACACATGCACACAATTTCTTTTTTTCAAAAGACTGTGGGGAAAAGGGGACGGGCAGGACCATGGAAAACTGCCGACGATTCCACGTAAGAGAGAACAACCTGACATTTAACTAAGTAGACTCAACGCTAAGGGAAAAATATGTTATTATCCCTCTTCCCAGATAACTGCTAACCTTCAGCATTTACCTGGTGACTAGCAGAGAACACGCGGAAGGGGAGGAGAAAACAAAAGCACACCCAGTGCTCTACGGAAATCTTTCTCCCCCAATAAGAGCATGCCCATATTTCTGGACTGTATCTTTCGAAGGGTCTGGCTTTTTAAGACAGTAATCTGTGAGAGCACAGGGATCTTTTAGCTTACAGCGAGCAGCCACAGGAAAGGTTCACCTTAGAAACAAATCACCTTCATGCAACAGAAGGTCACAGTCAATTTTAGCTCACTGGCCAGTATGGCCAAAAATAAGTCAAAACAAACAAAAAACTTGGTTCTATTATTCCAAATATATGATGAGTGTATAATCAATCTATTCTTTTATTTTCTAAAAGATGAAGATTGAAACACTGACAATATTTCAGAGACTGAAGAACCTCAAAAGTCATGGGATCTAAGTGGTACATTTCTTTTTGAAGATAAACTAGAAAATTCTTAGCAACACCTATCTCACTTGTCTTTACTTCCCAGACTGCCATTTCTCCTATATACATTTCTCCCAATACAAAAAAGTTTGATGAGACCTTGGAGTGGGTGAGAGGGGCTCCTGGGAACGTAATTCAGATCTGAATTGGCACTTGGAATATGTTTTGCCCAAGGAAACAGGACTTTTCACTTTAAAAATCACAAACCAGGGTTCCATCAAAAAGTTCATCCCCCCAGATTCCCTGAAGGCCCACCACAAGACTGACACAGAACAGAGTAGCCAGATATCAAGGGGATACCAAGATCTCCAGCCTGACGCAGCTGGAAGACACAAATAACCAGCAAAGCCTTGGGTAATCAGGGTGTACAGAAAGTGTTTGAAAACCCCAAGAAAATGTGGCTAGTGTTGCTGGGAGAGGATTAGAGAAGGCTTCCAACAGGCAGAGCAATAGGAGCCAAGCAGCAGTGAAAGGACAAAGGGATCACAGGCAGGAGGAAGAAGCCAAATGTGGGATCTATAGATGACATGTGCATAGTGTGCAGTGGAGGACAGGAAGAGGGAGGGGAGAGCACCAGCATGGAGCGAGACCCCGGGGCTCTGAACACCCAGCTACGGAGCTCAGACTTGAACTGAGAAGCAACAGGAAACCACTGATGATTTTCACAGAAGGAAGCAATGTAACTGGTGGACCTCCATGAATGGACAGGAAGTTGGTATTTATTGCAAAACAAATACCCATGAATAATTTAGCAAAAGAAATGAAAGACCTCTACAGTGAAAACTATGAAACACTAATGAAAAAATGAAAAGACCTATCATGTTCATGGATTATAAAGATTAATTGTTAAAATGTCCATGCTACCCAAAGGGGTTTACATATTCAATACAATCTCCATCAAAATACCAAAAGCACGTTCCATGGACCTAGAAAAAATATCCTAAAACTCAGATAGTGGCACAGAATACCCCAAATAACCAAAGCAATCTTGAATAAAAAGAACAAAGCTAGAGGGACCTTGATACTGATTCTATGGCACAATACAAGTTACAGTAACCATAGCAACACAGCACTGACATCAGAACAGACACACAGACCAATGGAACAGAAGAGATCCCAGGAATAAGCTTATGCATAGGAAGCCAACTGATCTTAACAAAGAGCACACATTGGAAAAAAGACAGGTTCTTCAATAAATAGTGCCAGGTACTCATAAGCAGATTTAGAACTGGACTCCTACCTCTCCTGTCCATATACAGAAAGCAATTCAAGAACGGATCAAAGACCTAAAATCATTAAACTACTAAAAGAAAATACATGGAATGCTGGGCATGGTGGTGCATGCTTGGAATCTTAGCACTCAGGAGGCAGGGACAGGAGGACAGCCATGAGTTCCAAGAGCCAAGGCTATATAGGAAGACCCTATCTTGAAACTAAAATGCGTACATGTACACACACACATTTCCCCCTATATACATAGTCTCCTTCCATATAAGTGGGCAACCCTTCAAGACATTGGTATTTTTGGATGTAGCTCCAGGAGCACAGGCAACAAAAGGAAAAACAAATGGGATTATAGAAAACTGAAAGGCTTCTGTACACAAAAGAAAACCATTGACATAATGGAGAAAATATATTTGCCAATTATCTATCTGATGAAAGATTAATATCTTGAATATATAAGGAGCACAAAAAGCTTAACAAGAAAGAAAAAAAATCACAATGGATTCAATTTAAAACTGGGTAAATGCTCTGACTAGACACTTCTAAAAAGTGAAAATACAAATAACCAACAAATACATGAAAAAAAAAGAGTATATTATCATCCATCAAGGAAATACAAATCACAACTCCAAAGACATCATTTCACCCCAGTTAGAATGACTACTGTTTAAAACAAAGAAAAAGTGAGAAATGTTGATGAGGATGTGGAGAGAAAGGTATTCCTGACTCTGCTGATGGGAATGTAAATGAGTAAAACCATCAGGGAGAAGGTTATGAAGTTTCTCCAAAAAGTAAACAGCAGATCTAGCACGATCAGCAATCCCACTTCTGGTTACTTGTCCAAAAAAGACGTGAAATCAACATATCAAAGAAATACACGCCTGTGTTAGCTATGGCACTATCCACAATAGGTAAGAAATGGAATTAACTGGTGACTATGAATAGATAAACAGATAAAGAAAATGTGGTATCTATACAGAAAGAAAGCTTATTCAGCCATAACAATGGCTAAAACCCTAGCTTTTGGGGCTAAATAAATGGAGTGAGAGGATATTGTGTCAAGTGAAATAAAATTGACACACAGAGACAGACAAGTGCTGTATGGCTGTGTCTTATAGGTAGAAGCTAAAAGACAGGGTTGACCTGAATATGGAATCATGATCACTAAAGGTTAGGAAGGGCAGGGAAGGAGGACAAGACAGGCTAGATTTTACAGTGCACACTGTACTTCACTCTAATGTCACCAGCATGTGCCAAAAAATAATACTGTTGATAATCTGGTTTCTGCACTTTAAACAACTCTTTCCACTACCTTCAAATCAAAGTTTGGGACCTACATTTTCAGCATGAAGCACTGTGTGTGCCTCAAAGACAGTCACTGGTTTTAACCACTGCCTGAACTTGCAATTCCAACCCTCTTCGCCCCCAGGAAAATATCACCTCTTCTTTCTCACCTACTTCACATGCTGTATATGGGAGTACATCTGATCTGTCAGACTGAATTCTGTGGAATTGAGCAATTTAGTGGAAAATACGTCCCAAGCAACCTGGAGCGTAGGAGGGATGAAAGCACAGCCTGTGGCCAGCTGGTCACAGCACTAACGCTCGAGTAGCTGAGTTCAGACAAATTACTCAGCTTCTGTGTCCCAGTTTTGGTCATTTGCTCTGTGGGTAAAGTGCCGGCCACACAAGCAGGAGGATCTGAACTCAGATTTCCAGCAACCAGGTCAAAGGGTAGCTGTGTCAGTGCCATCTGTAATCCCAGCACTGAGGGGGCAGAGACAGGAGGGTTCCTGGGGTTCACTGCAGCCAGTCTAGCTGATTAGGGGAGCTCCAGATTTAGTGACATATCCTACCTCAAAGAATAAGGTGAACAGAGGCCGAGCAAGAGACCCAGCGTTGACCTCTGACCTCCACACAGACACGCGCACACACACACACACACACACACACACACACACACACACATCATCTTCTTCAAATGTGAACTTCCAGGTTTGATAACAGATCCTTAGACAAATTCACAGAAATCAAGGAAAAATGCAACTCTTACAATGGCTTTCAACAACAGCTTTTAAGTTTCAAATATAGAAAAATTCTGAGTTATTGAAAATGACACTGCTTGAGATGGCTCATTTTTCCAAGGCTGAGATTCCCTATAAAGCAGTACAGAACCTTTGAACTTTATCCCTTCTAAAATATATCATATTTACTTCAATAAAATATGCTGAACAAAGCTCAACCTTTTGATGATGCAATCATCAGTAGCTTTCTCAACTTCCTTCAAGGCATGGAGAAAAAGTGACATCTCAAAAGTAACTGCACATATCATGGACAGAGTTTCAGTGGAGGTTAAACTATGCCAAGGGTGCCTAGAACACATATTGCAAAGCATTACCTGGCATTCACACTGAAACAGATTTGTGATTGCCTTTAAATTTTGCCAATCAATCAATGAAAGGGCAAATGAACAGGACCTTTTCTCAAAAGAAGTACAATAGCCAGTCTATAAATATAAATATATATTTTTATATTATACACATATATATGAAATATTAAACATCCTTAGGCATCTGGGAAATGCAGATCAAAATAACACCAACAGTCTATCTCATCCCAGTCAGAATGGGTATCACCTTGGAACAGGGATAGAGTTGGCTCGGTGGTTAAAAGCACTGGTTGCTCTTGCAGCGGACCGGGGTTGACTCCCAGCACCCGTATGGCAGCAAACAAGCATCTAGAACTCCAGTTCCAGGGGAATCCAACACCCTTTTCTGACCTCTGTGGGCATCTAGTGCCCCGAGTGCACTTACACACATGCAGGCAATGCACTCATACACATAAAATAAAAATGATTTTAAAAATTTAAGAAAGGAAAAGAGAGAAAAGCAACAGTAAGGCATGGTCACTCACACCTTTAATCCCAGCAGCTGGGAGGCTGAAGCAAGGGGATCAACCTCAAGTTCAAGGTCAGCATGGGCTACACAGTGAGTCTCAGGCCACCCAGTGTTACAGAATAAGATCTTGTCTCAAAACAAAACAAAAACAACAACAAATGCTGGCCAGGATCTAGAGGAAAACAAACAAACAAACAAACACTTTTATCCACTGCTGGTGGGAATGTAAACTGGTATAGCCACTATAGAAATCAGTGTGGAGGTTCCTCAAAAATCTAAAAATAGAAACATCACACAGAACCCAGCCACATCACTCCTGGTCATATAGGCTCAAAGGAATCTAAGTCAGCAGATCACAGAGTATTGAGAATAGCCAAGAAATAGAAACATCCTAGATGCCCATCAATAGACAACTGGATAAAGAAAATAAGAGATACTCAAATACACAAACATACAAAACGAAGTTTTATTCAGTAACAAAGAAGAACAGATTGCTCATGGGAAATAGAATGGAACTGGAGCTCATTATGTTACATGAAATAAATCAAACTCTGAAAGACAAATAACATGCTTTCTCTCAAATGCAAAATCCCGCTGAGGGGTTGGAGAGATGACTCAGTGGTTATGAGCACTAGCTGTTCTCTCAGAGGACAAGGGTTCAATTCCCAACACCCACACAGTAGCTAACAACCATCCATAACTCCAGTTCCAGGGAATCTGACACCTTCTTCTGACCTCTGTAAGCACTGCACAACACAGGTGCACTTACAGAGAGGTAGGCAACACACTCACACACATAAAGTAAAAATAATTTAAAAATTGTTTTTAAAAAGGGGTAGCTGAACATGAGCCTGGGAGCAGCCAGTGGGCAGCGTTCTTCCAGGGTCTCTTCCTGCCCTGACTTCCCTCAGGGATGCATTATGACCTGGGAGTTGGACACTGAAATAAACCTTTACCTCCCCAAGTTGCTTTTGCTCTTGGTGTCTGTCACAGCAAGAGAAAGCAAATTAAAACAAGGACATTATGTTACGAGAAAAAAGTCAGACACAAAAAGACAAATACTGAATGGCTCATGTATACATGGAGTGTAGAAATGTCAAACTTAAAGAAACAGTTACCACAGACTGGAGTGGGGGGCGGGGTTAGGGTGAGGCTACGGAGAGATGCTAACCACAGACACAAAATTTCAGTTAGATAGGACTAAGTTCAAGAGAACCACTGCACATCCTGGTGGTACCTGTCACATGACAATAGCTGCTAACAACACACGACACACTGAAAACACTGTGCGTGTATGTTCTCACCTGTATGTGATCTTGGGCACATTACTCAGCCTTTGTGTGCCCTCATTTTTTTCATTATAAGGGAAAGGGAAATATAAATATTAAGGTAATACCCATGTCAAACGGCTTGATCCGGTCATTCCACAGGGTATACATTATCAGTGCATCATGACACACCTCACTGACATATACAAGGGTTCTCTGTCTATGAATATTTGTAAAAGAAAAGAAGGAAATCCCACCATTTGTGACAGTACAGTGAACTTACAGGATATGAAGCCAGACACAACACAGCACTTCATCAGCCCTGAAGTGCTCAGGTAGCCAATCATCTGCTTGTCTTCTTTGTAATATTAGCCTTTTCTAGCAGACAGAATATATTCTTTGACACATATGCTCTCTTATAATGTTTCTAAATGTCTCTGAAGTTCGTAACATATCCAAGTAGGCTGTTCTTCCTTGTTGCTAAATGTATTCTGTTGTGTGAGTGACCACATTTTGCTTTCATTCATTAAGTTGGGTTTTCCAGACTGGGACCCTTAGGCATAGTGATTCTATGAACACATTCATTTCAGTATTTGCACGGATATATGCTTTCTCTGTGTTACGTACCTAGAAGTAGAATTACTGAGTCCCCCCACCCACAAACACCGCTTCCCTGCCCCCTAAAACTATTAGAGGCTTTTAGAATTTGGGCAGACCTCAAACATCATATAACCCAACTTTTCATTTAACAAATAAAAGAAAAATAAAACATATTAGTTGATTTCCCCAAATGCACAGTTCATTAGTTGAGTCAGGGGGGATTTGAGTCCTAGAACTTGCCATTCTTAAATGTTTTGCTTTCCCTCCCGGAAACCTTCTGCCTAGAGCCCAGCCTCACTGTCGCACTGCCTGCCCGGGACCAGAGCTGCTGGGCACACGTCCCTCTTGATGCTCCCCTCTCTGATTTGTCCTCCTCCACCCCTTGAAACTCTGGGTCCCGCGTGGGCCTTTGTGGGCTTATTCTGAGTCTTCCCAGGACTCTGAGCAGATCCCTTATTTCTGCTGGTCCGTTTGAGCAGACATTCTGTCTATGGCTCTGTCCCTTTCTCTGCAATCTCTCATGTGCTTTCCATGTTAGAGTCCTGTGCTGTTGAGATTACAGGTGCCTCCCACATTTACAAAGATATGAGCTGCACTCCTCGTTTGCACTCTTGGTTTGAGGGAGATTTTGCAAAGGAGAAAGCACAAATATCCTTGCCAACTTAAAACTAGAAGTCTCCCAATTTGACTGTTTGGAAGAAATACGTCCATAATGAAGATTAGATTTTATATTTATACACCTACACACATGTACATACATACATAGAGAGAGGGGGAGGAGAGAGGGAAAGAGAGAGATACATGTGATCATTTCACAGTCCTGTCTCAAATCCAGGACGGGAGCTTCAGCTGTGTGCACAGGAGCAAGGCGGGCCTTACTTCACATGGCTCTTACTCCACCAGCTCAGTTAGGCAAAATTTGAAGATCAAAATAATCCATGGGTTCTTTCTTTTTTTTTTAATAAAAATTACATTCCAACTTTCCTACAATATTTTGGCAAATGCGAAGCACAGAAAACTGAATCAGAATGTTTTCTACTTCCAGAAATCAAACCTCTTAAAGAATGTTTGAACTGAATTATGCACCTCAGGCTGGAAACAGTGGCTGTTCACATAGAGTAATTGCTGCCATTATCTAGCCAGTTAGTCAGTGTTTACTGGACACCAGTGCGCTAAGCACAGCAGAGGAAATACAAACAGATAAAGCTAAGCCCCTGTGGCCCCTGTAATTTACTTGTGATAACAAGACAAACACATGAAAGTTAAACAGTACAAGTCAGTATGCAACTAAGGCAGGGGCTGAGGTTCTACAGAACTGAGAGATGAGGGAGCTGACCACCCAGATAACACCCAGAGAGAAGGGGACCCAGACCTAAGGCTCACATGTAAACTACCGGCATGGAATGCCAATGATGAAGTCACTGGCCAGCTCAAAACCCATTCAAGAAAGCGCTAAAGCCCATTCTGGCCTTCAGGTCTCACAGTCTGGCTCCTTTCTTGCCAGCTTTTGTTCCTACCAAACTGCATTAGTGGCCATGAACACAGACTGCAGGTGCTGCCCAGGCCTTTCCTCCTGGCCTCTACTCCACTGACACCCTTTGCCTCCCCTGGATACTGACAGTGCATCAACTTTACATTTTACCCATTCTGCTGAGCCACCTCAACAGTATTTTCTTCAACATTATGCTGATCCTTGCTCCTGAAACACTTGCTCTCCAAGGCATCCCCAACGATTCCCACTTTCCTGTGCAAACCCTCCCATGTGACCTGTACAGTCAATAGAATGCTGTGGAAAGGAGGGTGTGACCAGAGTGACTGGGACAGACACTTGAGTTCTCCACATGTGCTATCTTGGGTCACTGTCTCACCCACCATGACATGGTGCATGCCAGCACACCTGTCAGAAGTCCAACATGACGAATGAGGAACCATCTTGGAATTAGATCTTCCTGCTATGATCCGGCTCCTTCAGAGCCTTCAGACATCTTCAGACCTGGCCAACTTGCTGATTTCAGTCTCATGAAATACCACCTCAAGTCAGAAGATTTGCTCCTAAATTCCTGACTTCTATATGCTTTAGTAAGGCATTCAATAAACATTAGTTGAGTGACTGATAATAAGAGAACTGAAAAACTGAATGAAGTAGTTGGAAAAATGGTGCCTTGGATTGATATTATATTGGTTTTGTAAAACCATACATACACACACACACACACACATTTTTTAAAGACCTGGTAAGATCTGGTCTGAGGATATAGGTCAGTGGTAACCTACCATGTGCAAGGACTTAGGTTTGATCTCCATTTTAAAAAATCAAAATAAAAAAGCAAGGACTTGGTTGTGTGGAAGCAGTAAGAGCTGGTGGCGTGGATTTTGATCCCCACCCTGGCTTTTAGGATGCATGTCTAGGAAACAGAAAGAGCTTACCTCAGCTCCGCCCCAGGACTTGTCTCCCACCTTGGTATTCCTAACTTACCAAAAGCAAGAGCAACTCTAAATTGTCACCAGTGGTAAATGGTCACAGGAGACGCTAGCACAGATGGCAGCACTCAGCTCAGCGCCAGCCAGGCCTGGGCAGCCAGACCTGGCACACCACTGTGGCTGCAACTCTGGCCTCGGTCCCAAAGCTGGAAGCCTTTCATGTGTTTCCACATGAGATTTCTCCAAAATCCTCCAATATCGCAGTTCAATGCCAGGTGCTCTCTTAAACTTGGGGCTAAGCTACTCTTCTCAAGAGCCTTTGTAAGACTTACTGGAGCTGGTCTGAGAGACAGGTAAGACACAATAACTCTTGTTAAACTATGAAATACAAAAGGGGAGAAAAGGGCCAATTGTCTGTGAGCCCTTTCATAAATCAAACCATAAATAACAAACACAGACATTGCTATCTTCACTGAGAATCACACAAAACTGAAAATCTTCTCTTTGTGAAATTATAAATTGCACATGATAAATACAGTAGGGTGCAAATCATGAAATTTCAGGTAAATGGATGGCACTGGAAAACATTAGGCCAAGTGAGACATTCAGACCCAGAAAGACAAATGCTGCATGTTCTCTCTTATTTGTGGATTCTAGCTCCAGATATTTGGGTTTATAACTCAGAGTCACCATAGAAGCCAGGAAAGCAGAAAGGAACTACTGAAGGGGAAGGAGCTCCAGAGAGGGGGACAGGAGGACACAGGTGCTACGGAGAAAATGGAAAAAATGGAGAGTGACTGAGGGTGAGTGGGGAGGGAGGGCCATGCAGAGGAGGGGCGCAAACAGCACCAAGGGTGTCTGAAAACACTATATGGAAATCATAAGACTACTTAAAGCACATACTTATATATAAATATTAAATAGAGCTTGATTGGAGTTGCCCCATACAGAGGGATAATGCTTCTGTTCCACCCTCTCCTCAGGAGTCTATGGCTCCTGATCTAACAAAAACCCAGGGCCAGGCAACAGAGAGCTCCTTCAAAAACAATACAGGCTATTGCCATTACTCTTGGTTGCCTGCCAGAACTTGAGGTTAAGACCCTATTGCTAAAGACACCATAAACTTTGGGCACAGTACTTGGAGAAATCAAGCTGGTACTGACCTGGAAGCCTCCTCCGAGGGAGCTAGCTCTCTTAGTATTGGAAGCTATACAAACTGCTGAGAGAGAGAGACATTATCAGCAGTCCTACCAGTTGTAAATCTTGCAAATCACAATAACAACCAGTGTGGCAAAATATCCCCAATAGTACAATAGTGGTATATATGTCTTGGGAGCAAGTAACTTAAAGCTGTCTGATTGGACTTAAGGCATGCTCAAGAGGAGGAAACTCACACGTGATACTGTAAACCTAGGCAAGAACCTGTGGCTGGAGAGGTCATAAATCCTAGCAGAGAACCTACTACAATTTTGCTAAATTAACATAGTCTACAACTGCCTTCTATGTACTTATTCTTATACCATAAGTGTAGTCCTCACCCCTCAACAAAGAAGCTTCTTTTTGCAGCAGACAGGGACTATTACAGAGAACCACAACTGGTCAGAATGCAGAAAGCAAGTGACTGTGGGATGCCGGGCCCCAAATGGGATATTAATAACACAACCCCTATACTTAAGGCTCAGAAAACATCAAGGAAGAGGAGGCAGAAAGATTATAAGAGCCAGAGAACCAGCACAATGGCTGCAAGATAATGTCTTCTGGACATGACTGGTATGTTGCTCCCCTGAACTCCCAACAATATGGCTGCCTGTGCAAGACCTACACAGACTTTACCAGTCAGTCCTCTAGCATGGGTGATGGCACACAATGTTCTACCTAGTTTAAGAGGTACCTGCAAAAGACGGCTGCTGAGGAAGGGAAACTCAGTTTTCTTTAGGGATAAGCTTGTGGTAGGCTGCCCAAGTCTAAGTGGTCAGCCCTAAACCCATGTACGTACAAACAACACTAACTACACACACACACACACACATACACACACACACAGTAAGGAATCCGAGAGGGGGAAACACAGGAGAAGCGGAGGGAAGAAAGGCAGGGGTGGAAATATGTAAATATGTACCTGTGCATGAAATTCTCAAAAATTAAAATTAAATAAAATAGTAAAATAAGATCATTCTGTGAATATGCAAACTTCTAAACATAATGTAAATTTAAGTTGAAATAACATTCATTCTAAAGACGATGGAAGATGAAAGGAACAGTGAAATACTTGAGAACCCCCATAAATGAAAGCTACAAGCCATGCTGGGTAGTTGGTTCTCACAGTAAAAAGGAGTCAGTGTGATGGTAAGTCAGACCTAGTCAGCCTCGCCTAGGGCCAAAGCAAGATGGAGCCAAGAAGGAGTATTTAGTGCCTGTTAAAATTCTGTGCAGTTTAATGCCCCTCTCTTTCTCTTTGGAACCAAATACGCACAGACCTCAAAGAGATTCTGGTATTTAGCCTAATTCTTTCCATATGTTAAGCACACCTCACTGCCTAGAGGCACTGGTCAGATGTAGTTTCTTCTGAAAAGGAAGGTTAGACATTGATTCTTCTGTGTAAATTATTCCATCCTATTAGAGCTAGAGACATGGATTTTATTATCAAACAACTTGGGGCTAGTTATACAAAACTGCAGATAAAGAAAGGCTGCTGTCCAGCTGGTCCCTGCACGCCTTGGTAAACAGAGTCATTGCTTAGGCAAAAGCCTATCTAATCTTATAAAGAGATGTACATTTAATTAAAGAAAATGCTTCAAAATGTCTCAAGATCTTAATCTCACAGATTGTGCTGCAAATATCAACAAGTCATTTGTTCATATATTTATTTCAGTACATCTCAGCAATATCAGAATAAGGTTCCATCTTTCTCAAGTATATCACTCCTGGAAGCAGTATCTATATTTTTCAGCCTCCATTTCTTTCTCAAGAAAGGCAGCAATCAAGTGAACTTTAATAGCTTCATTTCGAATCAGAACCAAATGGCCACAAAAACATGGAACTGTGCAGGGAGCAAGAGAAGTTAGAATGCTGAAGTGTGTTCCACAGCCACAGCACACACAGCTATGGATAAAGACGGAGAGAAGCTGATAATAAGCCGAGGTGTCTTCACACAGTCTGTGTGTGCTGTGTGAACCTGACTGTGCTTTCTTTCTAAATTTACTTTTGCTGGGAGTTGTCTTAATAGTGGGTGTAGTGTGTTTGCTTTTTTCAGTTATCAGGGTAAGATCTCAGCTCATTAGATCATTATGATATTCATGAATAGGGTGGTGAAATAAAAATCACCCTAAGACCCTGGTTTGCCTAAAAGTTCCTAAGGATTGGCAGTTCCATAATGTTCTCTGTTAAGAGGAAAGAGACTGTCTAATCTGCTAATTACAGTGGATTCTCTGGAATCCACAGTTTTCACTTTTAGCATCAGCCTAAAAGAATTACTTGAATGAAAGTAAAAATGATATTTGAACAAATTATAAAAATGAGGTCTCTCAGTAATACATGGTAATAATTTACTTCATAGGAGATGGTGGTTTAAGGGCTGGGTTGAGAGGGTGGGGAAGAGTGGGTCAAAGGGTGTGAGTGTCCCAGCCTTAAGTGCCAGGACCACAAAATCTGAGTCTACTGTGCAGCCAGGTGGCACGAGCTAACAACACTGAGCTCCTTTCTTCAGATTTACTAAGAGAGCAGATCTTAAGTGTTCTGACCACACAAACAGACTGTGTGTGATGAAAATGTGTTCATGTCTGATCATGGTAATTGGTGCCTAAATGTATGCGCTTATCAAATCACAGTGTATACCTTTACTAGATGATATTTTTATTGGTTAATTCTATCTCAATAAAGCCAAAAAAGGATAGAAATAAAACACCTCTACCATGCCCAGGCATGGTAGGCACAGAAAGCTGCAGACCATGATAAAATGTGGTCAGTATGAATAGGTTTCCAGACCTCTGAAAAGAACAAGACCTCTTCTAGACTCCGAGAAGATTCCTGAGGTACCAAGTGGACTGGGTCCAGGACAGAGAACCCCGGGTAAATCCTAGCAGAAGTAGTCCCATGCCGTTAATCCCAGGAGGCAGAGGTAGGTGGATCTCTGTGAATTCGAGGCCAGCCTGGTCTATGAGTTCAAGGCCAGCTGGGGCTACGTAGTAAGTCCCTGCCTCAGAAAACAAAACAAACAAAAAGAAAAGAAACATCAGCACAAATCTGTGTTTGAAAAGAGGGCAAACATGGCTGGGGAGGTGGGACTGGGGGCTAACCTCACGCTGGGAGGAGAAAGTGTTTATATTTACATTACTTTTCCCAGCACACTATTTTTATACAAATTGTTCCAAGGAAGTATTAGAATGCCTCAAAACCTCAACTGAAATCTAAATTTTCTCCTTTGCCAGATATATTTTTATTATGAAATTCAAGCACTGTGGACAGTACAAAATGAAAATATAAACTTTCCCCCTTTCTTCCAATCTGCAGGTTCACTAGTAATGATACATTGCTCATTCTTTAAAAAAAAAAACGCCCATGCACTCGTAAACATATAATATACCCTTTTAAAAAATATAATGAGGTCATTATTTGGTTCTTAAATTCAATCTGCCTTGAGATCTTTCCATATCAGAGCACAGAGGCTAACCTTGTTCTAAAGCTGCGTCGTATTTCAGCTACAGGAAGCACTTCATATACATCAGCAGTCATGCATGTTTAAGTCATTGAAGGGGTTTAGTCATTATTTTGTTTATTTTGCAATGCTAGGGACTGAACCCAGGACCTCAGACATGCTATGTGAGTGCTCTACCCGTGAACTATACTCTAAACCCTTGTTCATTCTTAAAACAATACTATAATGAACCATTTTTATACAAAAATGAATTGACTTGTAAGCCATTTGGATTATCGTCTCAACATTGTCGCAGATAGGCTTTTTTAGGAGACTTCCGTGTATGTGAATAAACAGTCACTTAGCAAAGGAAGAAAGCACGAAGATAGTCAAAAAATATTTACACCTTGGGGTATCTCAGGCCAACACTGTGTGGCCATGGAGCCTCCTGGGGAGACTATGGGCCGGGGCTCTGGTTTCCAGCCCTATGCTCCTTGCTCAAACGCCCCAGTACAAAATAGGACAGGGCAATTTTCCTTCCCAAGGCACCCAGGACACTACCCGTCTTGTTCGACAGGAGCTGTAGTCTCCCCTGGTACCGTGCGTGTGCTTCCAATGGTAATGAAAAGTACATGGGTAACTGTCCCCAGACTGGAGGTGATCTAGTCTGCACCTCACGTTCTTAGATGCAGTAATTCTGCCGACAGTGGAGAGCTCAACAAGATCACATGTCCAGTCACTGCACTGGACATCACCCACACACCTGCCTAGGGCTTTTCTCGTTG
This sequence comes from Eospalax fontanierii, assembly GCA_035773235.1. NCBI lineage: Eukaryota > Metazoa > Chordata > Mammalia > Rodentia > Spalacidae > Eospalax > Eospalax fontanierii. The sequence goes on from CM069527.1 coordinate 12,776,429, forward strand.
CACAGGATCAAATATACATTTAAAAAAAAATTTTTAAAGTTATATTTACTTAATTATTTGGTGCAACATTTAAGGCTCCTCTCTTTCCATCATGTGGATCCCAGGGGTCAAACTCAGGTCAGCAGTTTTGGTGGCAAGTTCCTTATGCACTGAGCCATCTCGTCAGCCCAAATGAATTATCTTTTAAAAGATTCTAAGAACATAGGTAGAGACAGCATAGTAAAATAAATTCACTCTTTAAAGAGACTTTTAAACATCTTTTCCACACCAAATTAGCATGCCTAACAAATTTTGAAGTCGACACATTGGTCACACACACACACACACACACACACACACAGGCTTGTAATCAGTAAGACCTGCAGCTCTCAAGTTGTCTCGCAGCCTTGACAATGGATTTGCAAACTTGGGGCCACTCCTTTGAAACTTCAGAGTCCTTTCCATTCAGGCCACAGGGTCTAAATCAGATATTTTTAACAGCTCTGAGGAGTGTCTGTCAAAGACCTAAACTTAGAGACCAGCTCCCTCCTCCAATCGGAGACCAGCTCTGTTACAGACCTCTGGCAAGCACCTGCATGTTTCCTAGATGAAGCTGGAGAAAGTTCCTACAAGAAGTAGAGCACTGGTGAAGATCAAAAGAAAGGGGTGGGGAGAGACAGAAAGGGTGGCGGGAGTGAGCAAAGACCAAATGTAATTACTTAATGGCGTAGTTAAACCCATTATTTTGTATGCAAACTAAAAACATTAATAAAGAAATAGAGATTGAATGTCAGATTTCCCTCTGACCTTGGGTAACAAGACAAGTTCTGAGATTTTTGTCACCTTTAAAATGGGGATGACCCACCTCCCACGCCTATAACTCAGCATTGTTGGCAAAGAAACAGGAGGCTCACTGGGCTTGGTGGCAGCCAGCCTAGCTCCAGGTTCAAAGACCATGTCTGAAGGGAGTAAGGTGGAGTGAGATAAAGCAGAGCGCCTGACCGACTGACTGACTCCCTCTTCTGTCCTCTGTGTTTATCCACATACAAACACGCACATATTCCAAACACAAATGCCACACAAATGTTCACACACAGAAGTAAAAAAGGAGGCAGCCAATAGGAAGACATGCTCCCTGATTCCCATCTGCAGGTGTGGTCGTTAAGAGTTAGAAAGGCAGCTTTGCCAGGCATGGTGGCACACGCCTTTAGTTCCAGCATTTGGGATGCAGAGACAGGCAGATCTCTGTGAAATCTAGGCCAACCTGGTCTACATAGTGAGTTCCAGGACATATGGGGCTGTAGGGAGACCCTGTCTCCAAAAAACAAAGAAAATCCCAGAGAGGCAGTTTTATGAAATAGTGTTATGTGGAAGTCAGTCCTGCAAAGTCAATCCCATAAAACTCCACTTTGAAATTTGTCCATTTCCTGGGGGCAGGGGAGTATCATAACTATTCTACATGATTTCATATTTACCTCTGAATAGTTCAACTTGAATAACAAAAGTATGAAAAACAAGTAAGTTCAGCTGATTCATTAGAAGTTTTCTTCTGTAATTTCATGAAACACAATACTGTAACTCAAAAACAGACTGTGATAATTTTATTTCAAGAAAATACATTTTTAAAGTGTATACCTTACTTTTTAAAATGGGAGTAACAATGATAGAACCTATTTCAAACTGGTAATGATAGCCTGACAAAGCATAATGAGACCCTAGTACAGAGCCTGGCAGGCGTGAGTGTCAGCACTGAGTCCTGCAGCTGCTCTAGCTCACACAGCCACCCGGAGACCAAAGGCAAAACCTAGACAGTTAAGAATAGGAAAGAATAAAAGGGCTTTAGTGCATTTTTTGACGGATTACTAAATGCCGAACAGGAAATGGTTATGTTTTTATAGAGGTTCACACTGTCTCCGGAGTCACTGTCTTCACGGAGACCTAAACCGGATCTGGGGAAAAACTCATGCCCTTAAGCTGCCTCTGAGGCACAGCGACGGGAGCACAGAGTCTGCTCTGCATCTCCTCCCTCACACACACCGGACAGTGCAGAATCGGAGCTCTGCATCTCCTCCCTCACACACACCGGACAGTGCAGAATCGGAGCTCTGCATTTCCTCCCTCACACACACCGGACAGTGCAGAATCGGAGCTCTGCATCTCCTCCCTCACACACACCGGACAGTGCAGAATCGGAGCAAGCCCTACCCCGGAACACTGAGATCTCCCTGTGCAGCTAAGGCTGTGGGATTTGCCTCTTCTTCTTCCTTGAAATAAGAAGTGGTTTCAGGATTCATTCCCGTCAGGGAACGAAGGATCACTGGCCATGATGTGATAACTCATCATTGCTTTAGGTTGAGAATGTTCTTTAAAGCTGTGTCTATATTAGGGATTTGTTTCTTGTTACTAGGGAGATGAAGGAAGACAAAAAAAAAAAAGATCAGTTTGGCTCCCAGCAGGATCTAACAGGGTGAACCATGACAAGGATGCCAGCTGAACCAGTAACACCCATATGGCAAATGCTTGGAGAATCACAAGACAGCAGTGCAGCAGGGGTCTGGGCTCCAGTGTCTCTAGAACCCAGGCAGATGAGAGCAATGTGGCCAGGACGAAGCAACAGGGAACAGCAGTCTCTGGCCCAACTGGCTCACTAGTCTCAGTAACCAAATATACATCCTAAAACTTCAACAAAATATATGTAAATGGAACAAAATGCATCAGGAGACATCAGGTCTCAGGTCCCATTTTATAATGCTCTACCAAAGGTTCTAAGAACAAAACGTTCAGCAAGAAAGAGAAGGCAACCAGGAAAGGGGTTCTGCCCAGGAAGGCGGGAGCTGCAGCAAACAGTGAGGCAGTGGCAGTGGTCACAAAAGCAAGGCTGGAGAGCGGGGAGCTAGACTGTAAAACCTAGGAAATGACAGGGCAATGTGTGGACAGAGGGAAGGGCAAGCAGGCACAGGGGCTGTGATGGTATTTACTGGGAAGTCGCACACTCTGGGAGCCAGGCTTGAAAACCCAATAAAACGACAACACAGTGTGACAACCCGACACTGAGTCCACAGGACCGCCTGCCACCCATGGGTGCTGCACCCACACACCTGCCCAGGGAAGAGCTGCCTTGGTAAGCACAGCCATGCCTGAGACCAGGCCCCACCTGGGGAGAGGAAAAGAGTTCAAAGGGATGGATAGCTCCTCACAGGCTAATAAGGAAAGGAAAACTCCCAACATCCTTCCACATCATTTCATAAACAAACATGAATTTAGTGCTAGCTGTGTACATCTTTCAAGGTTCAAGTGAGGTTATAAAGACAGAAAAGTTACAGTTACTGACAACACGTATGTTATTCTGGATTAACAGGAGGAAGAAATCATTTAGCGCCAAATTATAAACTCAGATTTGATAACATAACAGCTCACAAATTCCACTCAAATGCTGGGTACATAGTAGACTGACTGAAACTGATACATGGTTGATGCTTTCAAAGTCCTAGACAGGTGGATCATGGGGCAGGAAAGAAAATGAGATTTTCATCATCAGCCTTCTGACTAGAGTAGCATACTTAAGACTCTCGGGCTGAAAAGATGGCTCAGCAGTTAAGAGCACTAACTACTCTTGCAGAGGACCCAGGTTTGATTCCCAGCACCCACATGATGACTACCAACCATCTGTAACTCCAGTTCCAGGGTATCCAATGTCCTCTTTTGACTTTTGCAGACATCACACAACATGGCAATACACTCATAGACATAAAATAAAAATAATAAAATATTTTTTTAAAAAGGTTCTCAGGCAGACGGAATGCAAACCACGAATTTTATATCCAGCAAAACTGACTCTCATTACAAATGCACATCGTATTATCAATAAATTAGGGAATACTGGGCTGCAGAGATGGCTCAGCAGTTAAGAGCATTGGCTACTCTTGCAGAGGACACAGGTTCAGTTCCCAGCACCCATATGACCATCTGTAACTCCAGTTCCAGGGGATCTGACACCCTCTTTTGGCCTCAATGGTCACTGTATGGCACAGGTAACTTACAAACATGCAGGCAAAGCACTCGTACGTGTAAAATTAAAATAATTAAATCAAAAAAAAATCAATCAATCAACAAGGAAGTATCCTTCTTGTGAGCCCTTCCCTACTAGGTCAAGTAGGGAAACAGATTTAATTGGAATGTCTGGACTCTAGTGTGAGAACTGGTGCAAAGCTATCTGGGGAAATCACACCAAGCGGAGATTACAGAGTAGACAACTTGCTATGTGCTGGCTCTATGACCCGACAGTGCAGACACTAAACCATAAACAATGTGCAGAGAAAGCATGGTATACACCAAGTAGATTTCTATTGTTTTTGGTAATCATAGCTGGTGATTATAGTATTTATGCTGCTTTTTGGAGATAGCAATAATATGTCATATGGGGTGATCAAATCAGTAATCATATGACTGCTATTTCCTCTTTCTTGTGACTGAAAAAATGCAAGATTCCCAATGTGGAAGAAAAGAAACAGAAATCCCACAGTCTTGAATTTAAGTCAGAAACATTACCGTGAATCTCCAAAGTGTCTTATCTTCACAAGAGTATGTATGTTTTATATGTGAAGGTATGTATTTTTCCCCATTTGGAACTAGCAAAAGGCCTACAAAGAATGGCCATTCCAGTAAAGGGGCCTCACCTACTGCCTGGATTATAGTCTGGAAATAGCATTTTACAATAAAAGAAACCTGGGATTTTTTGGAGACAAGTCTGGTTGCAGGTTTAGGAAGAAAATGTGCAGAATAAACCTAGATTACCTTAACATGCCATACTAGCAAGCAAGTTACACTAGAAAGACCCCAACCAATAGGAAGAGGCTCCCACTGGGTCACCAGCCCAGAATGGATAATTCAGATCTTGGTGAAAATTAAAATGCCAATGGATGGGAACTCTTCAATTTCACAACCTCACAAAGACTTAAGATAATAAAAGCCAATGGTTACTTTCCAAGAATGACAGGAAAACAATTCTTGAAAACTGGGTAAATCAACAGAAATAAGCATTCGTGTGGCTTTTTCTATGTGAATTATATCACTGGGTAATCAAGTAACAGATCAAAGAAGGGTCTGTCTTTATAAAAATATTCTGCCTAATCTGCAAAATTAAAATGGTAGAATTAGGAAACTACCATTCTGCAACTCACAATGAAAGAGAAGGAAAACACTTGAGAGCACCCAGCGAGTCACTGAATAAAGGAGGAGCTGCACCTGTGTGCATCTGGTTGTCAACTGAGGAAAACCGGACAGAGCCAGGAGCCCACATCTTTCCACTAATAATTCTTTTGAAGGGAGGAAGGGGGGATATATATACAGTAAAAGAGGTTTAAAAGACACACCAAGTTGTTTTGTTAAATGAGCAAGACTAAACTCCTATGGGTCAGACCACTCACTGAGGTGATGCCGGGAATTGCTGACTCCCAAAGCCAGGATGGAGTGTGCTATTGGAGGGACCAAGGAATGTGTGTCTGGGACAGGGCTGGGGGCCGGCCTTAGCATGGGTGGTATGTGATTGCTTTACAGAACTTTACTATGTCACGTGTTTCTTTTGCGTGGGTTTTCGGTATTTGTGTTTTATTTTACAATAAAAAGATTAAAAGGTATTAAGAAAATCTAGGTATCAGCACAATATGAATCTGACAGAAAGGACTGTATGTTGCTGGGCAGAAGAGTTGGGGACCAGTCGGGAATCAGGCTTCTGGAATTCTGTTTCATCAGATCTTTCATGTTTAAGGTAAACGGTTTCATTTACAGGCTTGATTACAAGTTTACATACATTTAAAAATGTTTTTAGAACTGTATACAATTAGTGTGCTCCAAGATAGCTCAAGGACAACCTTAATTCAAAATGACTTCAGGCTGGTGGTATATACCTCAGTGGGTAACACTACCTGTCCAGCATGCATGAAGCCCTGGGTTCTAACTCCAGCATTCTGGAGGTGGATGCAAGAAGATCAAAATTTCAAGGTCATCCTCAGCTCCATAAGGAGTCCAAAGCAAGCTTGTAATAGTGAGACCTTGTCTAAAACAATAACAAAACAAACAAGCAAACAAACCTTGCTAGAATTGCAAAAGGCCTTGAGTGCTAGGTTCTCACAGCCCAAAGACTACAGATCTGACCCATGAGATAGGGTGTGGACAGCTCAACACAGCCCTTGGTCTACCTTTCTACTATTAAAAACAGCGCAATATGAAGCCTGAAAGATAGAGCCTAGCTATGTAGTAGAGCCCATCTGGTTGGAGACCTAAAGCCTGGAGAAGTCATAGGAAATGAGGGTGTTTCTAGCAGCTATATTGAGGAGTGCCAGAGCATCTGTGGGGGAGGCAGCTGACTGGGCAGTGTCCCCAGGTAGGCCCAACAGCTGCAGCAGGTTATTAAGCCTCCTCACCTGAAGTCAAGGATTAACAGTGGGGCCTTTCTCATGGGTCCATTCTGAAGGGGAAATTGAATAATGTGTATAAAGCACTTAGTACACAGTGCCTGGCCCATCATAAGCACTTGATAAATGTTTGCCATGACTATTGAGATAGCAAACATCTCCAGAAATATAAGGAATTCTTCCGGGTGTAAATGCAGGATGCTTTCTCCAAAGTACACAGTACCATTTTTATAAGCCCATGATCTTGAACAAAAAAGTCATTGCTAGCAGTCCTTACACAGATGAGATTTTTAACACCCCCAAAGTATTGGATGTTTTAATCCTTTCAGCAACTATCATGTGTGGATAGTTTTAGTTCCAGTATGACATGGAATTAGTATCAAGAAGAGCCTTAACTGGGTAGCCTTCTAGGCATATGGGCAACTCAGGGCTAACGCAGATGCTATCTGCCTCCCCAGCACTCTTGCCCAAGTGCTTGCTTCTTCCTATCAGCACAGCTAGCTTAATATCCACAGCCCACTTTCACTGCTTCTGTCATGGCCACAGAGACTTAGGGAAAGAACTAGTTACCTTCTGATGAAGAGAGAGACCGCAAGAGAAGCGAGCTATTATTGCTACCTCTGTTATGACCTACATACACACACACACACACACATACACACACACATTCATATACTCATATACACACTCATACAAACACAGTCACACACACATACACACATGCACACACACATACAAACAGATGCCTTTGGATGAGGCTGGTGAGGGATGCCTACTGCTAAAGAAGCCATTTCCTGCCCATGATGTGGTAGGTGTGCTAGTGAAAGGAAGCATATGTGCGATAGAGGGGACAGCACACAACAGTTTAAGCCACTGATCCAACTTGGTTGGATCTACCCAAACACATATTACTTTTCATAAAAACTAATTTAACGTTTTTACTGTTCAAACCACACTGACACAGGGATCCCTTACCTGCAGTCTAACATGCCTTGATTGCTACAGACTGAGTTCTGTCCTCCTCCCATCATTAAACATGTACCCCAAAGAGATGTTACTTAGACATGAGGTATCTGGAGAAGTAGTTGAGTTAGGAGGGTTCTGACTCATAGGCTGGTATGTTATAAATAGACCATGTGAACTTAAGAGGATATAATAAGAAGGCATCTGACATCTTGATATATGGACTCCTCATCGGCCAGAACTATGGGAAATAAATTTATTTTCTTTATAAATTACCCAATACTGGGTATTTTGTTATAGCAATATCAACACACAAAAATACTCCCCCAAATCTATGTTTAAGCCTTGTCACTGGTCTTTCAGAATGTGACTGTATTTAAAGACAGAACCTTTACTGAACTGAGTCAGTTAAAGTGAGGCTGTTAGGCGTTGGCCCTGTTCCAATTTGTCTGGTGTCCTTATAAGAACAGGAAATGACACACAGAAAGGCACCAGGCAGGCATGTGCAAGAGAAGTTGAGAGAATCAGTTGCCAGCATGTCTCAGTTACAAGAGATATTAAAGGAAGTTCTTCATGGAGCAGGAGACACGGCTCGCTTGGTAAATCGATTGCCAAGCAAGCATGAGGACCCAAGTTCATATCACTAGAACCCATGGGGAAAAAAAGAAGCCAGAGGTTGCAGCACACACCTATAACCCATCACTGCGAGGCAGGGACGGGAGATGGGGGGACAGGAGGGTCCTTGGGACTTGCTGGCCAGCCAGCTTAGCTGAATTGTTGAGCTCTGGGTTTAGTGAAAGACCCTATCTCAAAAAATTAGATGAAAATTAATTGAGGAAGACATCTGACATCAACCTCTGGCTTACACACACATACACACACACACACACACACACACACACACACACACTAAACGTAAAAGAAAAAAATGTGTTTCTATTTTAATTTCTATTAAAGATGATAATTATGGAAAGAATTGTGTCCGTCCAAATTTATATATCAAGGCTCTAACCCCCATGGAACTATATCTGGAGAGAGTCCTTTAGTAAACAAATGATTAAGATTAAATAAAATCATAAGGGTGGAACCCTAAACCAACATGACTGGTGCCTATTAAGATGGACAGACCCCAGGGATGGTTACAGGAAGTCACAGAGGAAAGGTGGCAATCTGAAAGATGTGGAGATAGCCCCAGCAGAAACCAAACCTCTGACATCTTGATCTTAGACTTCTAAACTCCAGAACAAAGTACTCTGGAAGCCTCCAAACCAAGTACACTACTACCATTGTACAAATACCAACGACAGCCATAAAAAGGAACGGAACTTTAAGATCAATTAAAGTGACAATTTTGGAGAGGCTGTGCTTGTAGGACTCAGAACTGAAGGATGCATCGGGCAGAGAAGTGGTTAATTATCCACCCTTGTAATCTGTCTCCAAAGTCACTGCCTGTTCCTCCATCTGCTCACTCGTCAAATGGTGAGGCTAGAGGGCCTGGTGTACTGGATTTGGGCCATCACAACTAGAGGATGGTGGCCAGATTCAAATTCATCCTTCTTCACATTTGTACCTAGTCAAATATTTGAGCCTAGGGGGGAAAGGCAGTGGATCTACTAAAATTAGTGCTATGTGCCATGAGGAACAGACCATCTTTATTCATAATTTCCATAATCAATGTTAGAACAATAAGTTGAAGAGTAACCAGAATTCAGTATAAAGGAAGGAAGTCTCAAGTCCTGACCCACAAAAAAAAAAAAAGAAAAAAGAAAAAAAATGGGGTAGGGGAAGCAGAAGTTAGAGCAAGATGGCTTCGAAGAAAAAACAGTCAATTTCTTATTACCTACCATTACACAATCACAGGGGCACTGTGAGATTGGGACAATTATTCCTGGAGTTTCTAGGACCTCTGGACAATGGAACAGGCCTAGGGTAGAGAAAACAGGCCACTTGGATGCTCAGAATCTCCAGGTGAGCCAGGATCTAAAGTCGTCCCATGCTTGAAAGAAGGGTGCCATCCTGGAGAAGCAATCTACCAGGAACATTAGTGTGCTTGGCCAACTGTGCACACCACACCCCAATGTCACATAGTCCATGGCTGACCTCTAGCTCTTTAGCTACTGAGAAGGTCCTCCAGGGTCACTGTTCCGTGGCTTTTGATTTCCAGATAAATTTGTGGGATGCCACTATTAGTTTTGCTTGTCCACATTTTTCAACCCAGTGAGGACCTACCTGGAAAACTATTTTGACATTTCTAAGATGGGTTTACAGGAATTTACAGGAATTCATTTCTGTGTATAATTCATTTAAATCTTCTTTCCACTTGAAAGCTAGTCTGTAACTGTCAACAGACTGCTTTATATTAAGTAATAATTCTGAGCTTGGGGGAGAGCCTGATGAATCAAGTGCTCACTGTGCGAGCATAAGGGCCTGAGTTTGGATCCCAGCTTGGCAGCATGGGTCTGTAACCCCAGGGCTGGGAGTCACGGGAGTGTGGGCGTGGTGGTAGTGATGGAGACAGGTGGAGCCACAGACCTCAGGAGTCAGAGTCAGGCTGAATTTGTATGCTTCGTGTTCAGTAAGATACCCTATCCAAAAAATAAGATACCCAACATCAACCTCTGGCCTCTACATGGATGTGCACACAGACCTGGGCCCACTCACCCCCTATGTACACATACAGAAACATAAACACACACACACACATGCCATGCACACACACGCACACATTGGTACAGATATCTGGTGTTCAAATAAGCCTTATCAAACAAGACATGAACAGGTCTCTGGACAGAGGCTCTCACGTGGCTGTCCATCAGGCCCAGCAGTGTGGGCAGGGTTGGGGACAGAAATACAGATTCCTTAGTGATGCAGCAGTAGGTGCGAACCTAAGAGCAGTTGCCTTTACATCAAGCTTTCCAGGTGACTGGTTGTAGTCAGACTGGAAGCCATAGGACAGAATGAAGTATAAAAGAGCACAGTGGATATATTCAGCTTTCTGGCTGCGCAGATAACCATGTCCCAGATTGCCTCTCTGCTGGGAAGGCAGTAAGTGCATAGGTGTACAAGGCAGAGACTCGCCTCCTTAGGAGGTCTCTATTTATACAGGGTCTCTTGTACAGGCGACTAACAGCAGCCATTCCTTCAGGAACAGTTTCAGGTCATAAAAGCAAAGCGGCAGAAAGGCTAAGGATGTGTAAACAGATGGCATCTCTGGAAGCTGAGGAAATGTGGGCTCAGTCACCTCCCAGGTACACCCTATGAGTCACTGGGGACCTGTCTCTGCACTAAGGTGGTGACAAAGGTAATTAGTCAAACACCAGCAATTTCCCAGAAAACCACCTCATTTCTTTAGAGAGAGAAGGGAAAATAAAGAGTTGTTTCCTGATCACATTATGATGCACTCAGGTGCTGGACTTATTTCTTGAAGGTCTGAGTCATCAACATTTATATCTTGAACTTTGAAATCAGTTGCCAACATTGCGCCTGCAATTTTCCCCATAAGGTCATGGCATTTTGTGTTGTGTCTGCATGTGTGTGACTCTGAACACGGTCGGACGGAAAGCTCAAGACAAGAAAGTGTGCCACAGCATGCACCACAAGCTCAGTACCTGCCATTTGTAGTGAAGGTCATGTAGGAATCTAAGCGTTTAATTTTTTTTTAATTTTAATTATGCATATGTACCTATGTGCACATGCGTGTGGGTGCCCACAGTGGAGGCCGAAGGTAGCAGATCCCCCTGAAGCAGAAGTTACAGGTGATTGAGAGCCCCCCAACTTTGGTCCTCTGCAAGAGCAGTGTGTGCTCTTAATCATTTAGCCATCTCTTCAGGTCCAATAATCTCATTTTAAAAAAATAAATAAAAGAAAGATTTGAAGGCAGGTGTGGTGGCACATGCCTTTAATCCCAGGACTCAGGAGGCAAAGGCAGGTGAATCTCTGTGAGTTCAAGGCAAGCCTGGGCTACATAGTGAGTTCCAGGTCAGTTGGGGCTACAAGGAGACCCTGTCTCAGAAAGATCAACAAAACAAAACAAAAAAACAGATTGAGCTTGCCTGCAGGCTTGGTAGCTGGGCTGCTGCCTAGTCTTTGGCTACTTCTACACACCCAGTTACATACTCTGTGCCCAATGCTGTGTTCCCAGAAGAGCATGGACATCCCTGTTCTCAGTTTCCTGGAGCTCACACTCCAGCTGAAGACATGCCAGCCAGAGTCCCTTGCAGTGCCCAGGGCAGCTGTCTGTGTTGGATACTCTCATCTCATATCTGTTTGAAACATGGGAGATGTGAAAGGCCAACCCACTAATTAATTAACAGGTCTTAAAAGAGTCTCTCATGCACAGGGAGGCTTAATGGGCACCAGGTTCTTTGTGCTGAGATGCATAAAACCCAACAGGCCTGCTCTGGCTGTGCAGCCCCAGGGTTACCTTTATAGAATCACATGACCCTGCAGACAGGAAACACTGGAACTGTGTTACATTCACCATGTTCTCTGAGCTCCTCTGGCATTGTTAGAAATAACAGGTCACACCATAAGCATATTCAACACAATTACCACTTTCCCGTCCCACTCCACTACAGCCCAGCACTAACACCATCCTCCTGAAAGAAGACTAATGTGATTAATTCAACCAAGTTCACCACTCACTGAGTGCCTTCCACACACTGATGATGGGAGAAGAATATTTTGGTTTATTTTATACAGCAATCATATGATACGAATACTAATACCAATCTTGAGGAAACAGGCTCAGAGAGCTTATGTAGATTGTTCAAAGTCACACAGCCAGTGGTGTCTGAGACATGAGCAGCTGATTCCAGTGAAGTCATTCTAACCAATATCTTCCTGACTAAACAAGTCATCTTTATTCCCAGCGCCAAGGGAACTACAAGAAAATCTAAACCTAATACTCTTTCTTCTCTGCTATCAAAGACGCTAACCTAGATTTGTTTATAAGCTGGCTTGCGGTGCTCCCACAAAGGCCCATGCCTGTGACCTCCGCACACTTTCATTTTTCTTTTCAGTGGAGAAAAGCCATTTGTCTGGCCAGCCCCTAGTTACCTTGACAGAAATATCTGGTGGTCCTTCAGCCCCCTGCTCTATATGGAGAAGGACAATGCTAGGAAACCAAGCATACTGACATGCAGCTAGCTCTGCGGCTGACTGAACCTCAGCTACATAAATACTCACTTCTACAGCCAAAGCAACTGTTCCGTGAAAGGACAGGTGCTATCATTTGATTACTGCTGAGCCAGAGATAGTCTCAAACAAATCTCTCAGGTATCGTCCATGCCTGTCATGAAAGCACACGAAAACAAAATACTATAAAAAACATCAGGCAAAATGTGCCCAATAATAGGTTTTTATTATTGAGAAAAAAAATATTGTGAGAATGTTTTTACATAAGTACTTTTCTTATGTAAATGCAAGGGAATTCTGAATTCACTTTTGCTATTATAACTTATCTTCAGGGCACCCTTCTTAGCAATGCTCTTTCTTTGTGCAAATTACCAGCCTTCTCATGTTCCAGGCTGTCACATAAACTCCCAAGCACACAGTAGGAGCTCAGTAAATGCTTGCTGCAGGAATGAATGATGTTCACCCCCTTTGCACTATCCTAAGGAATCTGGGTACCTCCAAACCTAAATACCCCTAGACAGTATGGTCTAGGATCACCGGCTAATTGGTTTCTATGGTGCCTTTTGACTGACATTCTCGAATCATTCACTTTCTACTCTTAACTCATTTGCTTTTCTTCAGGCCAAAATAAGAAATAAAAACCAACTGACCCCTACTTAATTTTATTGCACATCATTTACATGTTGAAATAAAGGGTGTGTGTGTGTCCCTGTCTGTCGGTCTCTCTCCCTCATTCCCTGCATCCCTCTCTTCAGAAATTACTCCTATCTGGCTGTTTGGAGAAACTGCAGTGGCTCAGACCCCAGGGTCACAGTAGCCAAAACAAGAAATGAGGCATCCGGAAGTGAATTCTTAGCTTAGGGAAGCATTAAAGTGGGGTGTTAAAAGCAGCTCTTGGGTGTTTGCTAAATTCTCACTGTGTGCTTTGGTATTAAATGCAGGATGTGGGTAGTGTGAGGAGAGACCAGGTGACAAAAGCTAATCTGCTCAGACACCTATCGTCCCTCTTCCCTTCTATATCAGATCCTCGCAAATACCACACTGGGGCAAACTGTGCACTTTGTCTTTGGGATGGCCCTGATCATGTCTTTATTGCCAAAGTTAGCACTCCTAGCAGTGGAACTGTGTTAAGGCGTCCCATCCCCTTCCCCACTCTACCCCATCCCCTCAATACAGGTGGCCTCTCTGTGTCACTGTTATCTCTCCCCTGCCTCCTGGAATTTACTGTATGGACATGTCCTTTCAACTTGTACCATGCTGAAAGGGACTGCTGTACTTGGGGTGCCGCAAAGCTTAATTCTAAACACGAGTGAACTTTCCAAGAAAGAACTGTGCTGCTTCCAAATGGGGCTAACCCAACACAAGTGGATGAACTAATCCATTAACTCTGGAGTGCCCGGCAGGACTCCAACTCAACCTCAAGGATTAACTCTTTGAAGTTCTTCAAGCCATCCACACACCACTTAGAAATCTGCTCCTACCCCACTGGGCATTTCCTAATGAGCATTGTTTGGATGCAATTGCCTCTTTCCACATACCCTTTCCTCCAATTTCAACAGAACAAAAACTGCAAAAAAAAAAAAAAATTGCAAAAAAAGAAAAATTGCTCTGTGCCAGGCCCACAGAGTGTATATATAATGTGTTTGGTCCTTGGTTTCATTCATTTCATTTAGGATCCCAGAACAGCCTGTCCTCATGTCAGCTCAAAACACAGGCAGAGACTATGTTTAATAATATCGCAAATGAGAAAGTTAAGAGACAATGAAGATGAGGAGGTTTATAACTCACACAACCCCTTTTCTCATTAAATGCAAACTCAGGAGAACAAAAGTCTTCAATGGAGTAAATCTCCCATGAAGACAAGGTCTGTCTGCAAAGCCCAAGATCACTACACTTTTGGTGGAACTTTCCTCAATTCCATGATGAGCTAACGATTCTTCAATCAAGTTATCTAGATGGATGTAATGGCTTGTAAAATCAATAGCTCTCAATGGAAGCAATAACCACAAATCATTCAGCATCTAAGAGACAAAAACTCCAAAGGTGGGCAGTGGGCAAGGAGATTAATGTGTACAGAGGGAAACATGAACCCAAAAAGACTAAGGAAAAGATAATTAATTACATCTCTACCTAGAATAAACTGCTGACTTAACTTGCCCATGACAGATCTAACTAGAAGGTGGCAATATACGCTTCCAGGTGTTTAATTAAGTGTGATAATTATTTCTTTCCTTAAAGAGAAATGGTGTCATATGTTTACACTGCAAAGTATAATGTTTCCTTAGTTAAAACAGCGTGGAAACACCTTTGTGTAATACAGGATTCAATTCCTGATAAAAAATATCTGCTGCGATAAGCAGCACTTAAAGCGATTTATCAGCTCTTAACTTTCACAGCCAAAGCACAATGGCTTCTTAAAGGCCACCCTGGTCTGGTTCTTTCCTTTAGTTACATTTTATTAGCCTTACACTTTGGCAAATAATTTGTATTCAAAATGTCATTTCCTTACCAGCATCTCTTAAAGGGATTTTCATTAAGGAAGTCGGGGAAGTTTCAACTTCCACAGCAAGAATAAACTGAGCGGTAGGAGAATCCAGAGACTGAAAGGCTACCATGAACTCAAGCACAATACCGCTGTTAGGATGCAGTAAACTGACCAACTAATTGTTTAGTGTAGAAATACGTACTCTGCACTCAGGGAACTATGCCCCCTTCCCAATAAGAATGATGTACAGTGGGCTGTAATTAATCTATCTTAGGCAATCAAGGATTTTGATATTTCAACACTGGGCAGTCAACTTCAGGTGCTGGTGTTGAGAGTTAGGAAATCAGCCGGTTTAGAAACATGGTGTTGCTGAGTCAATGAACAAGATTTCAGGTGCCCAAGTCGGTTGATCAAACTGGTCTTGAAAACTCAGATCAGCAGTCCTGTGTCATTGGGCCTGGGAACTCATCAGGTGTTCTCCCAGCAGGTGCTGGGTGCTCAGCGCGACTTGTGCGCACAAAGACAAACACAAATACTCACAACGTTCTTCCCCAAAGGAAGTCTTCACGGAATAATCTTAAAGCAAAACTCAGGTGTTGCCCATTTTACAAAGCAGGTTTGGATTACATTCTTAAAACAGCACTTCAGTCTGTAATCTGGGGTGTCCTGACAACACAGGCAAGCCTGGCGCCTGTTTGAGTTTGGTTACCAGGAGGACCGGACACATAGCGGGAGCGGAGTTCAGAGGAGAGAAAGGATGGCGATGGCAAGAGAAGCTCAGAGCAAAGGGTGGAGGTCGAGGTGTCGGACAGGACCCGAGAGGAACTGGGATCCTCAGTGCAGCGCGGACGCTGGGTAAAACTCCAGGACTTTCCGAGGCTGTGCGCCCCTACACACACTCCTGCGCCCACTTAAGTTGGCCAAACGCGCCCACTCACACCACTCTCACTGGCAAACTCCGGATGAACCGCAAGTGCGCCCCCACCAGCACTTCGAAAGTCCCTAAATGGCGCCAGCTACTTTTATTATTGCCATTCTTTTGATCCCCATACCCTGGAGACCCGCGAGCATGTGCGCGGGACCCGCGCGCTCAGGGGGCACTTACTCGGAGGAAGGGCGGACGTAAGGCGAGTGGGGCGGTGCTGCAGTGCGGACTCCTCGGGTGGCTGGCCTGGCCCGCGCCTGAGACCCCGACAACCCGAGGTGGGCCCCTGCGGGCGGGAGAAGTGGAGTCAGCGAGGGGGGCGGAGCCTGGGGTGGGGGCGTGGCCAACCTGTGGGTCAGAGCCTGAGAGGAGGGACCAGAGGCGCGGGAGATCTGCGGGGCGGAGGCTGGGGAGGGAGGAACCGGGGCGTGGCCGGAGGGGCGGGGCGTGAGGCGGGGCCAGGCCGCGGGAAGCCTGGGGGCGGGGCCTGAGGCTGAGGGCGTGGCCGGCCTGGAGGAACCTGGGACTGGGCGTAGGAGGCCTGGCAGAGCCGGGGTTGGGGGCGTGGCTGGCCTGCCAGAGCGGATCTAGGAGGCGGGGCCAGGAGTCTGATCGGCCTATCGGTGAGATGCCGGGTGCTGGGGAAGTGGTCTGTCCGGGTCCGGAAGACCTGGAGCCTGGAGGCCGTGGGCTGGAACCTGGTAGCGGGGATTGAGAGGGAAGGGCTGGGGAACAGGAGTCGGGAGTGCAGAGGGCGGTGCTTGACCGCGCTTCTCTAGCGGAACCGTGGGGCTGGAAACTCACTGGACAGCGAATCCTAGACCTCTGAGCTCTGGCATCTAGTATCTGTTTAGGAGATCTCTCAAGTTTTAGTAGAAGTGAGATTATCCTCATAGCTGATATGGTCAAACAAGACCATGTGGATCAGCACCATGTGCGTGCAACGCACTGTAGCCAGTACAGGTGATTGATCTGTGGAGGTCCCAGGGTCCCTCTTGCTTTCTCCCATCCCTTCTCCTCTTCCCTCCCCTCTTTCCTCTCCTCTCTCTCCTATCCTTAAGCCGCCTCAAAGACATTCGTTAGCACTGTAAAAATCTTGGTTTGTATTGGCAGAGGGTGTTGGTTGGATTGCATTCTTCCCTTTGTTAAAGACTCATTGACTTCTTCCTGGGAAGTTGGTGGTCCCAGACAGACAGGCAGACAGACACACAGACACACACGCGCGCGCGCTCACAGACCCACCCACCACTTAGCTGAGGAACCAGGAGACGCCAGAGGAGACAACAGGATGGAGACTTTGGGATGCCTTCTGTTTAAGGATCCATTCCAAGGCCATTGTAATTGGTGAGGACCTTCATGAGGGTTAGATGAACCTATCCATGCCCTAAACATTCATTAAGTCTGTATTATGTAGCAGCGAAGTGCACAGGGCTGGAAACACTAGTAACATTATCAAATTTAGTATGTGCGCATGACCATTCTAATCTTCAGAACAACGGCTACCCCAATTCAATGAAGAGAAAGGGAAGTACGCTGAAGTAAAATAGCCTGCCCAAAGGAAGTTGCACATTCAGGAAAAGGCAAAGTTTGGCCGAGACAGGAAAGTAGACACTGGGTAAGTGAAGTATACAGAAGAGCAGGGGCAAACGTTTGCCAGCATTAAACAGGATTGAAAGACAGGTAGGATAGTGATTGGTAGTGGACTGGTACTAAACAGAACCCAGTCAAAACCAAGGTCTTTCGTCTGGAGATAAAGAGTACTAATTTGACCCTAGGTCAAAAAGAAGCCAGAAGTTTAAGCATGGGAGACATGCCAAATATTGTTCTATTAATAGAAAAGCCTCTCAAATCTGGAAACAACATAAGGACCCTAGAGCCAGGTAATAGGTTCATCAGTATGAAATATGCCAGGGTGAGATGCTGTGGTATGCAAAACAATGGCTCAGGAAAAGATACCCAGTTTCTAACCCGAACAAGCATTTGGAAATGTCACCTGACATGGCAAAAGGAATTCTGTACTCGTGGTTAAAGTTAAGGATGTTGAAATGGAGCATAATCTTGGATTCTTTAAATAGGCCTAGTCTAATTATCTGGGTCCCTTAAGGAAGCACATTGGGCAGAGAGATTCAAAATGTGACAAGACATTTAACCGGGGCCATGAGCCAAAGACTGTGGGTGGTCTCTAGAAGTTGGAATGGGCCTTAGCTAGTTACAAACCACAACAACAACAAACATGGGCGTGGGAGAGGGGGTGTGCCCTCAGCCCCACAACCAGGAGAATTGAATTTTGTCAGTAACCTAAATGAGTAAGAGAATGGATCTTTCCTTCAGGCCCTCCAAAAAATAACTCAACCTGTTGGATGCCTTAATTTGATCTTGATGAAATGGATATTGAGCTTCCTATGGATCTATAAATAACATATTTGTGTCAGAGGCCTAACCTTGTAGTACTTTGTTGAGGCAGTAATAGGAAACCAGTACAGATATTGAGGCCCAAAACTAAGTGGATGGGAAGGTAAGATGGACTCACATAGAAACAGCCTAGAGATGGATGGGATGTTGGGGTTGCTTTACAAGGTTTCTGAGTGAGCCAGCTGTCACTGGTGCTGCCTACAGAGGGAAGGACAAAGGCAGACTGATACTTTCTAAATACTCTAGAGTCAGCAGTGATGCAACTAAATTGGAGTTAAAGGCGTTAATATACTTCTGGCCTCCCCCTGCCACATTAGAAACTATCTCTGAATACCACTTGCATTATTAGTTACTTTCCTTGTCTAAATACCTGACAAAAGCAACTTAATGTGGGGTTATTTGGGCTCAGTTCAGGATGGTGCAGTCCATGCTTGTGAGGAAGCAGGACAGAGTGACTCTGTCCACAGCAGCAGAAGGAGCTCACAGGATTCTTCACAGGGAAGGAGAGAGTGCAGGCCCACCGGCCCTAGTGATCGGCTTCTGCCAGCCAGGACCTACCTCCCAAAGACTTCACAGCTTAAAATCAGCACAGCAAGCTAGGGACTGAGCATTCAAAATATGAGCCTGGAGGGCTGGGTCGGGATATTACAGATCAAAGCACAGACATGGAGTGGTGTTTGTCAGTACCCTTGGAGAGTTCCAGCAATACTACATCCGCCGTGTCAGCTGGCTGTCTTTGCATAAAACCCTCAGCCTTGATGAGACTTGGCTTCTTTTGTATGATTGCTGTGAGTCACTGGGATGTTCTGTTGACTGTAAATTCAAGCCCAGTAACTTTTACTCTTCTTAACCTCAGTCTCCCTTCGCCTTGGCTGCACACTGCAGCAACACATGCCAGAGCCACCTAGACCTTTGCAATCTTTATCTCTGCCACCTCACACTGAACTACCACCTCCTGTCGGTGGCCCCACGCTTTTCCCTTTCCCACCTAGATCTGAGCTTCTCTCAGTTGGTATCCTTTCCTATCCATCCTGAACTTCCAAAGCATCATGACGTAGTGTGAGCTGTTTTCTCTAGGCTTGGCATGATCATTGCTAGCTACGGTTACATACAGCAGGCCTTGACCAGGCAGTCATGGCAACAAAACCAACAGAACTATTACAGCAGAAATGGAACTCTTAACATCTCCTCTCAAATGGAGGAGAAAGGGTCACAAGCCTTCCTAAAACCTTCCTTGAGATTCCAGCCACCACTCACTCCTGCCCCAGTCATAATCTTAGAAATACTGACTAGAGGTAGGACGCTTAAGCCAGTAAGTCACCCCAATAAGTTCATTTCTTTCACCGAGCCAGGTTTTATGAAGTCTTTATTTGGTCAGTTTAGTGTGAATGAACATTCATGTCTCCCAAGGAAAATCATGCAGCACCTGTGAACCGCTCTCTTGGCCCATCATTCTTTCTCTGGCCCACCTGGCAAATCTGTCTAGCCATCCACATTTTTTACTTAAGCATCAAACAGTGCCAAACCTGGTGCTGCTATGGATTTGTGACCTAACAGCAGCTGAGTCTTGCGCAGCCTGGATACTAGTTGGCATAGTTGATGAGAAAGGGGTTAATCTTTATGAGGTCCTCAAGTCATCTTTCCCATTTTGTAAATATTCTTATTCATAGAAAATAATAATAATAATAATAATAATAGACAAGTTTTCACCATCTTGGCCAGTCACCAAACATAGCCCTGCATCTTTACTGATCTTCTTGTCAGAGACGGCTTGTTCCCAGTTTTCTGAGTCCTCTCTGGCCTGTCCCTTCTATCTATGGGGGTACACTCTGCTAATTAACCCTCTTATCCTTGGCCTTCCCATTTCTGTGCTCCTTCTAAAACATAGGAATACAATACAAAGTACAAGCTAAAATACAAACAAACAAACAAACAAAAATCTCAGAACAATACACCTTATCAGGACCATCTCACCTAGACTGTTACTCACAGTTGCCAATGGAAGAAACAATGCACTGTTTGCATTTGGGGGTGATAAATTGTTGAGGAAGGGACACTTGTCATCTCAAACAAGTTGCATAACTGTCATAAAAAAACTATTAGTCTTTCTTCCCTCAAAAATGTGCTCTGCATCCAGTCATAAACATAAGACTTAAGTTTCTCTTTTTAAATAATATTATATTTAGAAATTTCCAGGATAATTAAATTTATTTTTAGTTAATTAGTTTTATTTTATGTGTATGTGTATATTGCCTGCATGTATCTAAGTGCACCCATGTCATGCAGTGCCCATAGACATCAGAAGAGTGTCAGATCTGCTGGAGCTGGAACTATGAACAGTTGTTACCCACCATGTGGATTCTGAGAACCGAACCCAGGTCCTCTGTAAGAGTAGTTAGTGCTCTTAACTGATGAGCCATCTCTCCAGGATAATTAACATTCTTATCTTACTTGGATCAATAGATAATTGGAACATTTATTTTTCAATGAAACTCTTACATGTTTCTAATTTTGGGACTATAAAAATAGTCACAGAAAAGCAAAATATATTTTGAAATAACTATGTCTGGGTTGATGAATCTGTTATAAAAAAAAACTATGTCTGGGTTGATGAGTCTGTTATAAAAAAAAAAAAATCATTAAAAAGCCCAAAAGCCAAGTCCCATAAATCACACAAAGTGGAGCTGGGCCTGTGCATGCCTTCTTTTGACATTGCTATGTAGCTTGGAGCTCTAGGAACACATCACCACACCTGGCAACACCATCTGTTTAGCTTCTGCACAGATGAATGAAAAGAGCTTACTCTAGATAAAACTTAAAAGTTTTTTAAAAATATTGTGCTTTAGCACCTATGAGATGGCTCAGTAGATAAAGGCACTTGGGGCCAAGCCTGAGACTTGAGTTTGATCCACAGCCTTTGTATAGTTGAAGGAGACAACTGATTCCTGAAGATTGTCCTTTGACCTCCACATATGTGCCATGGCCTGGGTGTACACACACACACACACACACACACACACACACACACACAAACACATGAATAAATAAATTAATTTTTAAAAATGTTCTAACTGGGCATGGTGGCACATGCCTAAGGCAGAGGCAGGCAGATCCCTGTGCGATTGGGGCCTGCCTGGTCTACATAGCAAATTCCAGGCCAGCTGGGGCTACAGGGAGACCCTGTCTCAAAAGAATAAATCAATAAAATAAAATAAATGCTCTGCTTCAGTTTCCCCGTCTATTGCTGTTGCTTGCACTGAGCCTCTGTTTTGCTTCCTCAGTGACAGTCTTCTGCTTATACACGCAAGAAGTAACTGGCACTGTGATATGTGTAAAGTGTATGCACAAATACCATGCAAGAAGAAAGGAAGTGACTCATTCCCTGGGGGAATGGGAAGGATTTTAAAGGAGGCTCTGTCTAGCCGCATCAAAATGTATGAACCAGAGAGAATAACACTCCAGGAAAAGGAACAAGACATGAAAAGAGATATGGTTTGACATTTTGTAGGAGTACAAAAAGTACTGAAGCAAAGATGGCAACTTAATTCCAGTTCCACAGACATGTCCACGTAGCCTTTGTAACTACACTTTGTGGGAGAATGCAGCTGAACAGCCTGATATAAAGACTAGCTGCAACACCACCGTCCTCCAAAATAACTATCTGGTTGTCCAGAGC
Source organism: Eospalax fontanierii (assembly GCA_035773235.1). Lineage (NCBI taxonomy): Eukaryota > Metazoa > Chordata > Mammalia > Rodentia > Spalacidae > Eospalax > Eospalax fontanierii. The sequence goes on from CM069527.1 coordinate 12,798,418, forward strand.
TTCAAATAATATATTTTATATTATATATAAATTATTTTATATATTAGCCTTATTTATTTGTGGAGCTTCACCATAGCAAATAATCTTGCCCTTCAAAGTATACAAGTGAGGTAGGGTACAGATATTTTTCAAAATAGAAGTCAAGGTACTGACCAGATAGGCAGGAGGACTGTCCAACAGCTTGCAAACTAGAAACAATAGTAAAGACTGAGAATCAGTTTTTAAACTAATGATGTCTTTCTTCCTGCCTGATTAATAGACCTCAACACCCATAAGGGCTGCTGCACACCACTGTGGCTATAACTCCATCTTAAGAGCGTTTCTTCCTCTTTGTGCAGAACTAATTACCTCTTATGATAATAGTCACAAAGCACATCTCTTCCTTGCTAGAACTACTGACTGCATCAAAGGATGATTTTATCTACATCAACCTCATTTGGGTTAACCACCCTCTCATTCACTAAAATCTCTGTTTCCATATGGCTACCTGTTATGTCAGTCACTTATAGCAATGACAGTTGCTCTAGGTAGAGCTTTCAGTTTTCTGTACTTGAACCACTATAGATTCTCTCTCTACAAGGGTTCTTCCCTACTGAACAATTTGATCCTTTCGACTTTAACAGTCGAACATGATTCGTGTCACAGGAATCTGTCAAACTCAAGTTGCCAGCCTTGTCAGAAAGTGCCTTTACCCACTGAGCCAGCTCTCAAAGCAGCTTTAATTTCCTTTTCAATGATGGCTAAGGATGTTGAACACGTTTTTAAATCATGAAGGGATGTTGAACTTTGTTAGTAGCCTTTTTGGTCCCTGAATCTATTTATCATACTGAATTATCCTTACTGATTTCTGTATGTTGAACCAACCTTGTATCTCTGGAATGAAACCAATTTAGTCAAGGTATCTTCTTAATGTCTTCTTGAATTCAATTTGCAAGAATTTTATTGAGAATAGTTGTACCTATATCCCATTAGGGAAATTGTTCTATAGATTCCAATTTGTCATGTACAGTTTTGATGGCTTCATAGAATTAGTTTGATAGTGTTTCTTCCTTTTCTCCTTTCTGAAACAATTTAAGGATCATTTGTGGTAGTTCTTTGAAGGCTTATTAGAATTCAGCAGTGAATCCGTCTGTACCAGGATGTTACTTTGCTGGATGACTTTTTATTACTGCTTCAGTCCTGATTGTTATGCATCTGTTTGTATATTTTCTTGACATAATTATAGCAGGTCCTATTCCTCTAGAATTTATCCCGTTCTTCTGGATTCTCCTGCATTCTTTAGAAGGTAAGTTTTCAAAGTACTCCCAATGACTCTTTGCATTTCATTGAATCTATAGAAACCACTCCTCCTTTTCATCTCTAATTTTACCAATTTGGGTCATCTCTCTCTTTTTTGGTTAGTTTGGCTAGGAGTTTTTCAATCTTTTTTTTTTCTTCAAAGAACTAACTCGGTCTATTCTATGCATTGTTCTTTTAGTTTCCATTTCATTAAGTTCTGCCTGATCTTTATAATTTTTTGTCATTTGCTGCCCTTGGGTTAAGGTTGTTCTTGGCTTTTTTAAAATTAGAATCTGAGGTGCATCATTGAAAACTTTCTAGTGTTTGTTTGTTTTTGTTTTTTAATGTAAACTCTCATAGCTATAAAGTTTCCTCCGTGGCTTTAAGGGTTGGTGACAATAAATCTGATTTATTCTGATATTTCTTCCTTTGTAGGTCAGTTGATATTTCTTATATTTTGTTTCTTTGCTTTGTATTTTTGGCACCTTTTGCTTTTATTTTACATGTATTTTCTGTGTTTTCTCTTCATGTATGTAAGTGTGTGCAATGCCTGTGGAGATGACAAGAGGGCATCAACTCCCCTGGGCTTACAGATAGTTATGAAACCTTGTAGGTGCTGAGAAATGAACCCAGGTTCTCTGCAAGAGCAACCAGTGCTCCTAACTGTGGAGTCATCTCTTCAGCCCCTTGACATCTTGATTATGAATATTCATAGAGAAGCTCTTCTCTGGTCAGGCTGATTTGAGTTTTTGCATGCTTCTTGTGTTTGAACATCTATTTCTTTCTCCAGATTTGAAGAAATTTCTGCCATACTTTCTTAGAATTGATCCTCTGTGCCTCTAGTGTTTACCTCAGCTCCTTCTTGTATTCCATGGGTTCATAGGTTTTGTCTCTTAATCATATGCAGAGTTCTTGGATGTTGTGGTTCCATGTTGATATTTGAATGCAGTATTTCATCAACCCTATCCTGCCTTCCTGACATTCTTTCTTCCACTTGGTGATGCTTTCCATAATTAAAAATATATATTTTAATTTAATTTTTGATTTATCTTTATTTTATTTTATGTATATGAATGCTTTGCCTGCCTGTATGTAAGTGCACCATGTATATAATGCCTGTGGAGGCTAGAAGATGGCATCAGATACCTAAGAACTAGAATTAAGGATGGTTGGTTACCTCTGTGTTGGGGCTGGAAACCAAACCAGGGCCGTCTGCAAGAAAAACCAATGCTCTTTTTATTTATTTATTTATATTTTATGTGTATGAGTGCCATGCCTGCATGTGTGTAAGTACACCCATGGTGCAGTAGCCATGGAAGACAGAGAGGGTTTTAGATCCCCTGGGACTGGAGTTATGGATGGCTGTTAGCCACCATGTGGATGCTGGGATTCAAACCCAGGTGTTCTGCAAGAGCAACCAGTGTTCTTAACTCATGAGCCTTCTCTCCAGCCCCAAGATTTTACTAAGTGCATATGTGTGTCTGAGCATGGTTTTGTGCCTATGGAGGCCAGAAGAGGGCATCAGATACCCTGGAGATGGAGTTAGAGGTGGTTGTGAGCTGCCTGCAGTGGGTGCTGAGAACAGAACTTTGGAACTCTGCATGAACAGTACTTGCTGTTAACTACTGAGTCGTCTCGAACCCCTCCACTCTTTTTTATTTGGCTCATTGAGTTTTTCATTTCCAATGTTTGTCTTTTTCTTTTAAATCTCAATTTCTTTGCTTGATGCTTTTGCTTGCTGCTGATTTTCCCATCCGTCCTGCTTAGCTTCCCGTCCATCTTGCTGACCTTTTCTTCTGCGTTTCTGTCTTGCCTCCCTAGACTCTGGCTTCAGTTCATCTGCTTGTTTGTGTCCTCTTTCAGATCATGAATCATTTTTCCCAGAGAAGTTCTGACATTGTGCTCTGGCATTTTACCTGTGTGAGTCTTTTGGTTCAGCACCGGGGAAATTATGATGCTGGAGGCATTCTGTTGCCTTGCTTTTTTACACTTCTTGCGTTGCAATTTGTGCATCTATTGGTTTGGCTATCTCTTCTGGGGCTTTTCTGTGAGGACTACTGAGTAGCTTTCTCTTGAAGGCTCAGTAGAGAGAAGTGTGGGAATGACTTTTCTGAAACAAATAGGAATTTAATCTTGTAATCAAGTTAATTTTACATTTTGAGATCATTCAACAAAATGTATTCAATCTCCCTTCCTATTGTTCAATCAACTTGTTTAAATTTAATGACCTTTAATAAAGCAATGTAAACACACTTACTAAGTCTTGGGCTCCCCATGTAATTAATTTTTACAAGCTCAATTGAACACACACCTTTAACCCTAAACTGTATTCCCAGTTTCTCCTTTATGACCTTTCCTTGCCTTGACTCAGAATAATGTATCTATGTGTATATGTTGTGATAATATCATCTCTAGAAGCAGTAACATGTTGGAAACACCGAATAAGTCACAATCTGTGTTATAAACAACACACGGACATAGATTCATTACATCTGTTTATGATTTTGTATGTTGTCTTGGATCAATAGGAGCCAGAAAAAGCAAAAGCAAACTCCTTCTTTTATAAAATAAGTTGAAGATTCTTTAAGACAAAGCTCCTCATTTCTTTCCTATCCTGCTGGACGTACTTTTTAAAATACATTTAGAGAAAGTCCTTTGTTCACAGGAACAGTTCTGAGAGAACACGATAGGCTCACTCTTGGTTTAAATGAGTCCTGGAGTTAGTCTTTCTTTAATCAGGCACTGCTGTAGAGAACTTTATGGAAGCAGTGCTCTGTATTTCTCCTTCACTAGCTCTCACAGAAGTAGACCTTAATCCACCATTCTGCCTGGAAGTCCAGAAGTAAGCTTTCACATCATTAATTATCAAGGAATTACCATTAGAATGCTGAAAAAAAGAATCTAACCATTCTAAAATGGCTCTTAGGTGTGGCAGTAGAATTATGTGAGGTTTACCTTTTATACAATGCTCTCTTAAAACTTGACTTTTAGGACTTCCCAGTCTCCTCAGTTGAAGGTACAGTACTACCTTGTGAAAGAACGTAATTTTAAAAAGTTATATAATATGTGGATTAGTAATTATCCAGAGTACATATGGCAAAGATTTTAGTCAAAAGTCCCAAGACCCAGCAAGAGTGATAGCTGTCAGTAATGTGCTTGCCTTTTGAGTATGGCACCTTTTAACTCACATTAAAAAAAAAAAAAAAAAGCTGGGCCTGGTGGCATGTGCTTGTAATCCTAAGGCTACAGTAGTGAAGAAAGGTAGAGGTAGTCCTCTGACGTCTACACAAACACATACTTGCATCTGCTTACACACACACACACACACACACACACACGCTCTCTCAAATGCACACATTATACTCAGTCCCAAGATCTTTGAAAAAATTTGGGGTATGCCATGTAGATTCTCTTCATAAGGCACTAGGACATCTACAGAAATTTATTTGAAACAAGGACTCACTATGTTGCCCTTGCTAGCCTTGAACCTGCAGACTTAAGCAGTTGTTCTGCTTCAGCTCCCCAAATACCTGGTCCTACAAATGGATACTGCATTTTGCTTAGGATCTCTCTCTCTTTTGAGATAGGGTCTCACTATATAGCCCAGGCTGGCCTCATACTTGTAATCCTTTTGCCTCAGTCACTCAAGTGCTAAGATTATCCACATGAGCCACCCTATGTTTTAGGATTGGTGAACCAAGGTAGTTAATAGCTGAATTAAACATAGATGTGGCTTCTATCTATTAGAGTAGATTATAACTTGATATATAAAAAAGTCTATACAATTTTAAAACAATTTTTACTACATTGATCTAAATTTAAAGACTGGAAACAGCATGAAATATAGAGTTCTTTGAACCTTCTCATTTCTTGGACAGAAAACAGGTCAAAAAGACTATTGGCCACTTTCATGGGAAAGATGACTGAGAAGTAGAAAAAGAACCTGGAGAGTGGAGCCAAGAGCTGTGGAGGCTTGCTTCCAAGAGACAGGATTATTCAAGGACCTGGTGACATGTTCCTACATTTCAGAACCTTTATAGACTATGGAGTGCTCTGATAATTCTGTCTTGGCTCTTCACTCTTCTCTCCCCCGACCACCACTTCTCCTCTTTTGATTTGCTCTGGACCATACTTACCGCCTTATTTGGCTGGAGCTGCCACATAGAAATCCTTCAGAATGGGCAGCCTAAACATCAGAATTTTACTTTCTCACCATCCTGAGGAAGAAAGTAGTCAAGGTGTAGACATAGTTTCCACAAATGGCCACATCTTGCTGTGTTCTCACACGTTCTTCTTTGTGCATGTTCATTCTAAGCTTCCCTCCCTCCTCATCCACCCTCTGCTCATCAGGACACCCATCTAGGATGGGGCCCATTTTTATTAATTTTGTTGAATTTTAATTTACCTTTTAAGGGCCTATCTCTACTACAGTCACATTGGTCTAAGGTTTTAATTCAGAAAGTTGATGTGGAAGAGGGAAAATTCATTCTACCAATAGTGACCCGTGTTAGTTACTTTCCTTATGCTGTGACAAAATGCCTGACAGAAACAGCTTGAGGAAGGGTTCATTTTAGCTCATGGTTTCAGGAAATGTAGTCTAAATGGTGGAAAGGCATGGTGCTATGGTTCATTCTGTATCATGATGCAGCGTCTCACACCATGGCAGCTTAGGAAGCAGAGACCAACTTGGAAGGACAGTTCAAGGCTGTCACTAGGGACCCACCTCCACAAGCCAGGCCCCACAGCCTCCCAAAGCAGCACTACCAGCTTGGTAACAGTTGTTCAGACACAGGAACCTCTGGGGACTTTTCCCCCTTAAACCATAACAACTTAACAAATATCCTATGTCTTATGATTGTCATACAGTTTGCTTTTGCATACATATTCGCTCCACAGATATCATTGTTTTGCATTAAGCAGTTATCTTTTGAAGAAATTAAAACAAGAGAAAAAGAATTGTATTCTGCTACTTACTGTATACTTGAGGCTCATGAAGTTTTAGTATGGAGCCAAGTTTGCATCAGGTGTTTTCAGTCTTTCAGACCAATGACTTATTTTAATATTGCTGTAATTCACTTCTGCTAACAGCATCTCTAGCTTCTCTTGTCTGAAAAGGCCTGGTTTTGCTTCATTTTGGAAGTATGTTTCTACTAGATATAGATTTGTTTGTCAATTTCTTTTCTTTCAGCTTTGTTGTAATAATGTAACAATAATGTAAAAGCATTATTCCATTGTCTCCTGGCTTTCATAGTTTGTAAGAAAAGATCAAAGTTTCCCATAATATGTAGTTTTTCTCATCTGAGATTTTCTTATCACTGATTTTCAGCAATTTGACGGTGGTGTGCCTTGGTGGAGTGTGCATTAGGGATTTCCTGCATCTTTGTCTCCCTGTAGCCCCACCTGGCCTGGAACTCGCTTCCCAGTGCTGGGATTAAAGGCATGTGCCACCTTGTCTCTCACGCCTGGTCTTATTTTATGCTTCTTTTCTCACTAGGTTGTTTTCAAAACTTTAAGCTGCTTTGTCTCACACATTTTTTCCTTCCCCTTCTCAACCTCCTGTGATCCTAAGTTACACGCATAATACTAGATATAATCACACCGCTAACATCAATGTATTTTCTTCTCTATTCTTGCTTATCTTTGCCATTTTAACATTCTTTGAGCCTTCCTCCCACAGGACCTTAGTGTTTGGCCCATTAAGTTAATTTTTTCATTTCACATACTGCACTTTTCATATGTACCAAATGATTATAAGGGTGTCCCTCTATTTATGTGTTTACACACTGATAAGTCCATTTTAAGTTGAAAATACTTTGTCAAAAGTACATTTAAAGTAAATAAGCTAGAGGCATGCCTTTAATCTCAGGAAGAGGCCTCTCTGTGAGGTTAAGGCCAGCCTGGTCTGGAACTACATATGGAGTTCTTGGTGACCTGGGGCTACAGGGAGACCCAGTCTCAAAACAAAACCAAAAACATTAACATATTTACCCTACTCGATACAGTAGCTTAACCCAGTCCTCACAAAACGTATGCAGATTACAGTTGGGCATCTTTTTAAAAATGATTTACTTATTCATTTAAATTTTTACATGTACATGTATGCCTGCATATTCATTTAAATTTTTATGTGTGTGTATGTGTGTGTGTGCTTGCATGAATGTATGTGTATTTCATGCATTCAGGAGCCCACAGACACCAGGAGATTATATAGTTGTAAAGTTACATAGGTGGTTGTGAGTCATCTGATGTGGAATTGAACCCAGGTCCTCTGTAAGAGCAGTATGCACTTTTAACCAATGAGTCACCTCTCCAGCCCCATCTGTGCACCTTGAAGGAAAAATTCACCAAGCATTTCTAGACTAAAAACATATCAAAATTTAAATTCACTATACACCTTCTACTGAAATTTTTTTGCATTACAAATTTACATACAAATTTTGTTGAAACATTTTGCTTGGGACATTTCTTTCATAGTTCTTTTTCCATCTTTTCCTGTTTTCCTAGATATTTCTCTGAGTCTGGGTTATATTTCCTAATCTTGTCTCATGCCTATCAATTTCTTTAGTGCTAGATATTGTCAAAAACAACTTCAAAGTTTGTCAGGGAAAATTCTGTTCAGTTTCAGGTTCTGCTTGCTGGGCCTGCACTTCTGGCTTTACGTCTAGACCCCTGCCATTCAATAAGCATTAAATCTTTGCCTACATACTGTACCTATCACTTTTTCTACAATATTTGTAATCTTTTTATTCTGGCAACAGATGCTATAACTTCTGCTGGTTGCTTTTGTTATCTTTAACATATACTTTACGTCTATCTTCCCTTGGATCTTTTATAATTTTGACATAATTAAGAAGACTTTTACTTTCCCCTTAATTCATTCTTGAGCTCATGCACATTCCGTAACACATCTTTCTACTCTGCAGTCCTGTTATGTCATGAATGTAGCTATACTATTACTTAAATTGGAACGTTCTGAATTACTGTTTTCCTGTTTCATGGTTTTTATTATTTGGAGTGGCTATATCTTTAAAAACAGAATATGGGGAGGAGGCTTTGCTGCTTTTCTGTTTGGGAGCTGTGTTTAATTTATACTGTAAACAATAATTTCTTTTAAAAATAGTGTCTTTGAAGGTATGTTGTCTGTCTCTTTGGGATTATATGATACCTTGATGCTCTCTTTTGTGTGCATGTGTATGGGAATGTATGATGTACTTTCTAAATTACTTCCACCAAGCAATGCTGGACTCTTGCAGGTATTTACCCTGCACACTCATGGAAGATACGGTAGATATCATACACTAATACTAACTTCAAATTTAAGAAGAGGAAAAGTGCTGGGTGTGGTGCTGCCGGCCTTTAATCCCAGCACTCGGGAGCCAGAGGTAGGGATATCTCTGTAAATTCAAGGTCAGCTTGGTCTACATAGTGAGTTCCAGACCAGCCGGGGCTACAGGGAGACCTTGTCTCAAAAAGACCAGAGAAAAAGAAGAAGAAGAGGAAAAGTAAGCATATCTTAGAAGAATACACTTTAGGCAGTCTGGATTAATAGATAATTGAAATCCAACATCTAAAATGCACTAGAACATAACAATGACAACTTCAGCTCATTCAGATGTGTCTGAGGGAAGCATTTTCAGTGTGTGATTTTCTAAGATCATCTTCATGCTGTCAATGTCACCAGTTGATTTTAAGCTCAATGGCAGCAGCACTATTAGATATACCAAGAGTATCAATAAAAGTAATTATAAAAGTGTACTTCAGGGAAATTTGTAGCTCCTTTAGGAGTTTATCTTTTTTTTTCTCATAGAGGCAAATTACAGTGTTTTGTCAGTTGCTGTTTGAGATAACTTCATGCTGTATTGGCTCAGCTAACCCAAGCCTAGTTGCCTCTTTGACATCACCAAATAGCTGTGGCCCTGAAGAAAGCTGTTGTTTTCTGAATCTGCCCATTGAGTCATACAGAATAAAATTCAGTGTTCCCTGATACAGCATTTTTTCAATATCACAAGGCTTTGGAGACATTTTAAAGCAGATATATTGAAAAGCCATTTACTTTTTCAGTAGCTTCTGCTGTATATGGTAATTTGATATTCTGTGATACCTTACTTTGATTTTTTTCTCCATTAAAATTAAACCTTTGAGGAATAATTACTTCCTCCATAAATGCTTCTCATCTTCCCAGAACTAATTTTCTAGCATTTTTATATTTATATTTTATATAATTTATTATATTTATATCTTATATAACATTTTACATTTATATTTATACAATTATGTACAATTCTCAAGCCCTTTTTCTATTTCTCACTAGCCAAGTTTATGACTGCTGCTCTATGTCCCTATGCAGAATAAGAAGTCTTTCTGAGCTCGAGTTCATATTGCATCACTAGCAGCAGAACCTACCGGCAGTCTTTTATGTATCCTATTTCCAAATAACTGCTTTCTGAAGTATAGGCGCTCTGGAGGCTTAAATATTTATCTTCCAGCACATGCGATCTAAAATTTTCTCTGCTACCTAATGTGCTCAAGCATATCTGTTTTCTTTTCTTTTTTTTTTTTTTTAAAGAAAAATGTGAAATGTATTCAATTTAGGTGATTGTCATTCTTTTGCAAGAATCTGCGACCTCCAGCCCTTAGATAAACTCAACAAAACACAACTGTTCAGTTTATTTACCATAACTTTGAAGGGGATATGTGGGTGGAACTCTATCTCTTCTCTTGCTAGCTGTCTTCTAGAACTGCATTGTCAGAAGAGGCACCTCAGTGGTGGCTCTGTACCTGAAGTGTTCACTAATGTGAATGCCACATGGGACTTTTTGTTTTTCCAATTAACATTCTCATTAGGAAAGGATGGATGAAGTCTTAATATACATCAGAACTTTTGTAGTTTGCTAAGTTATCTTCATCTCTAAATGGCTATAGTATTTTGGTGCATTTTCTGAAAATATATAGAACAAAAGAAAACAAAAGTATACAGAGTAGGTGCTAGTTTAAGAATTATCTTTGTTTATGTCCTGGACAATAAACTAAAAAAAAAAGAAGAAGTGTGGCTTCCAAAGTAAATATGTTGCGTTCCAGATGAGATAAGGACTTGATTCCAAAATATATTTACAGAGCCACCTACACATGCGCAGGGCGATCACAGTGCATTGGTTGGGTTCCGTTTCATAGGCTACACATGTACATTGAGTAGACAACTGTCTACCAGTAAAGCATTTTTCTGCAATTTAAAGAAAGTTTCTAGTTTCTATCATTCATTCGTATTTATAGTGGGAAATTTTAAGAAAGGGCTCTCTTCAAAGACTCTTGTGATACAATGTGGTACTCTAATTTGGCATTAGCTCCCCAAATTACACACTACATTCGTAGTGGAGAAAACCAAGTGGAAGAGAAAAGAAAGAACATCTTGACAAAGCTCAAAAAATAAATTCCACTTTGGAAATAACAGTACTAAAGTCTACAAACATCTTAAACGACTAACAGGCATGCTTACATAATCTGTGTTCAACTCTTTCTAGTTATTTAAAAAGGCAATATTTTATTCTTAAATTCAAGCTTAAATATCTGAATCCTCTTAAGTAGTTGAACAATTCAAACAGTATTTGTGACCCAAGACTACTTACTCAACCGAGCAGCTCACAAGGTCATTAAATCTTCTCAGGTATAAAATAAAAATACAGATTTTCTTCCATTAACATATTCCAAAACAATCTTTGGTATTACTTTGCTGAGAAGCGTTTAGAGGAACTTGGAAATGTGTTACATTTCTCCATTCCCCTTTACTAAAAGTTTTCTATTTCTCTAACAGTTACCTGTCAATACATAAATGTAGCATTAAAAATCTCCAAACAATGTGACATATTGAACAATTTATATTATGCGCCAACTTCTTTTCAAGTCAACAGACACCAAACAAACATTCTTCTCATGTCTTAGAAAATATTCCATGATAGGGATATTCTACAATTTATTTAATCACTTATGTATATTATTTCTAGGTTTACTCAGACTTTCAACAAACATTTGCATACATTTCATGGACCAATGATTTTATTTTTATAGTGTAATTTCTTAAAAAGTAAGTTTTGGGGGTTGGTGGCTAAGAGCACTGCTTGCTCTTCCAGAGTACCCAGGTTTGGTTCCCAGCGCCCATGTGAAGGCTGTCTATAATTCCAATTCCAGGGGATCTGCTGCCCTCTTCTGGCCTTCATGGTCACTTCATGCCTCTGGTGCACCTGCATACAATGCAGGCAAGACACTCATACACATAAAATAAATATAAATTTCTCTTTTTAAAAATGACTTTGTTGACTTAAAGTTCTGGGTTCTGGGGTATTAATTTTTAATTAACATATAGGTAGGTTTGTGACATTTTAGCTTTGCCAGAAATATTTTAGTGCACCCATTTTCTTGCATCTTTACCCAATGTAGATGATTTCTCTATTTTGATGACACCAATCTGATGAAAAATAATATTATAGGCATCCCCAGAGATAAAATATTTTGACTTTTTTACAGGAATACTAAAATAGAGGAAGTAGTAAATCTTTTGATGTGTTGGTGTATATAAAATAATGTTAACATTATAGTATATTAAATATAATATAAATATAATAGCATAAAGAATATACATTCTTCAAGGTATTGTAGCCCATTCCTGTCATCCCAATCTAGGGAGGCTGAGGTAAAAGTATTGTCATGAGTTCAAGGAGAGCCTGGGCTACAGAGTGAGTGGGCTACAGAGTCAGGCCACCATGCCTGACAAAATTAAAATGGAACTGAAGAGATGGCACAGTGGTTAAGAGCACTGGCTGCTTTCTTAGAGGACATGGATTCCGTCCCCAGAACCCACATGGCAGCTAACAACCATCTATAACTCCAGTTCCAGGGGACCCAACACCCTCTTCTCATCTTCTGGCCCCACATGCATTGCACACATGTGGTACACAAACACACATGCAGGCAAAACGTTCATACACATAAAAATTAAAACAAAACAACAAAAAAATCAACCAAGCAACCAAATGCCACTATTCCTTAAAATGCTTTCTTAAATAGATTCCTCAGTCCTCTACCAGGGGTCCAGACATTTCCAGCTTGCCTAAGAGTGCATGAATTTGGCCTCCACACTGGTCGGCTAGACTCCTCTGCCCTTTACCAGGGGTCCAGATATTTCAAGTCTGCCTGAGAGCACCTGAATCCAGCCTCTACCTAGCAAGCTTCCCAAATTGTGCTGTGTCTGCTGGCTTGTGGGGCCGAGGCGTTAGAAAGAAGCCTGAGAGTATTAGACTAGTGCCTGACTTGGGTCTCTGTGGGAATTCCTGGGTAGCTGGACTAGAGCCATGTGGTCCCTCCAATATAAAATCAAAAGAGAGAACCTGAAGCTTAGACCTGAACATGCCTAATAAGAAAACAATCAAGGCACATCAAGAATACAAATAAAATCAGTCCTCAACTCGATAAAGAAGAGATTCATACTAGAATCACAAACAAAAAATAAATCCACATGCCAAAATCACAATGAAAAAAATAATAATACAAAAAACACAAGTAGTATGTCCCCACCAAACACCACCACTCTGATGGAAGAGTTCTACAATGAGAATCCTATAGAGATAACCCAAGACACAGAATTTAATAGAATAATTGTAAACGTGATTGAAGAATTCAACAAATTTAAAGAACACACAAAACAGATCAAAGAATTAAAAGGAGACAGGGCTAAACGTCTGACTGAATTCACAAAAAGAGACAGAAATATTGAAGAAAACTTAGGCTGAAAAGAAGAAGGAAGTGAGACATGCAGTAAGCCAATTAGAAACAATGGGAGAAACTCTCAGCAAGAGAATGAACGAAATGGAAAGCAGAATATCAAGACAGGACAATAAAGTTGAAGAATTGGAGCACTCAAAGATTATGAAAAAAAATGTAAAAACACAGGAATGGAATATGGGACAAATGTGGGAAAACATGGGCTTAGAGGAAGGAAAAGAATCTCAGGATAATGGTATTGACCAGACCTTCAATAGAACTATAGAATAAATTTTCCCAAAATTAAGGAAAGACATGCCCATACAATTACAAGAAGTGCATAGAACACCAAATAGACAGGACCAGAAAAGAAACTCCCCATTACCATATCATAGTGAAAACACTAAACACATAGAACAAAGAGAGAATACTGAAAGCTGCAAAGAAAAAAAGTTACATACAAAGGAAATCCGTCAGAATTACAGCTGACTTTTCAGTGCAAACTATGAAAGCCAGAAGAGCCTGGACCAAAGCATTTCCTGTACTAAATGATGATAGATGCCAATCCAGAATACTTTACCCAGAAAAAATGTCATTATAGTTAAGGGAGGGGAAGAAAAATCTTCCATGACATGAATACGCTGAAAGAATTCATGTCCAGAAAACCAGCCCTCCAGAGAATACTTGAAGCAATACAAAGAGCTGAAGAAAGTAACAACTATACACAATGGGCAACAAAAAGAAACTAAATGAAGCTATAACTGAGGAAACACAGACCAAGAATACAAACAGAAATTATGATGGAAACCAATACACATCTTTCAGTAGTAACTTTAAATATCAGTAGCCTGAACTCCCCAGTCAAAAGATACCGGCTAGGTGAATGGATTAAGAAACAAAATCCATCTTTTTGTACGAGAAACCCATTTCACCTCAAGGACAGCACCACCCCAAGGTGAAAGGATGGAAAAAAATATTCCAAGCAAATGGCACTAAGGAGCAAGTAGGAATTGTAATTCTAATATCTGACAAAATAGACTTCAAACTAAAACTAATCAGAAGATATAAAGAGGGTTACTTCATTCTGATCAAAGGAACAGTTGACCAAGAAGATATTACAATCATGAACACATATGCACCAAACTCTGGTGCACCCAACTTGATAAAAACAATGCAATAGGACCTTAAGACACAGATTAATCACAACTCACTGATAGTAGGGGAATTCAATACCTCACTGTCTCCATTAGACAGATCAACCTGACAAAGGATAGACCAGAGAGACATCTGAATTAAACAACACCATACATCAAATGGATCTCACAGATATCCACCAAATATTCCAGCCAAGCACCAAAGAATACATTTTCTATTCAGCACCCCATGGAACTTTCTCCAAAATTGACCACATACTAGGGAAAAAATAAACCTCAACAAATAAAAAAAAAAAGGAATAATTTCATGTATTCTATCAGACCACAAGACAATAAGCCTTAAAATCGAAACTGGAAGAAGCCCTAGTAACTCCATGAACTCATGAAGATTAAAACACAACACACTCCTGAATGATGAGTGGGTCAAAGCGGAAATAAAAGTGTTCCTGGAACTAAATGAAAAGGACAATAACACAACAAAACCTTTGGGACACTTCAAAAGTAGCCATAATAGGAAAGTACCTATTAAAAGTACCTATATTAAAAAATCAGAGAGAGCACAAGAAAACGACAATATTGTAACTCAAGACTCTTGAAAGGTAACAACAAATGAAATCTAAACTGACTAGATAAGAAATAACAAAAATCAGAGCAGAAATGAATGAGACAGACACAAAGACAACAATGCAAAGAATTAATGGATCCAAGAGTTGGTTCTTTGAAAAGATAAACAGACCCATAGCCCAAAAGAAAGAAGGAGCAATTCCAAATCAACCTCTGCGGACATTGCACGATATGGGTGCTCTTATACACATGCAGGCAATACACTCATACATGTAAAAAACTGAAAATGATAAAAATCCTTTTATTTATTTGTTTTTATTTTATGCATATGAGTGTTATGCCTGCACGTGTGAAAGTGCAGCCATGTTTTGCAGTGCGGGTATTAGACAGAAGAGGGTATCAGAAAACCCAGAACTGGAGTTATGGGCAGTTGTTAACTGTCATGGTTCTGGGAATCAAACCCAGGTCTTCTGCAGTAACAGCCAGTGTTCTTAGCTGCTGAGCCATCTCTCCATCCCCCAAAATGATAAAATATTTTCTTTTTAAATGTGAGGGTTAGCCAGGGTGAGAGAAATGACAGGTAAACATTGCTTTGGTAGTGTGAAAATTCAGTAGAAAATACATTACTTCAAAAGTCTACTGAAAAACACATGAGTGTATAGATGAAGGCTTTGTAACAAGAAACATAGTGCCAGACAAGGAAAACCTCTCTTTGAGTTGTTGGTCAGAGTAGTCAAAAAGACTCCTAAATTAACACAGGCTATTTGCCACAGCCCTTGATTGCCTCCTAGAACATGAAGGAAGACCCTACTGCTGAAGACAGGACATAATACAGACACATGACTGGGAGCAATGGAACTGGAACTGACCTGGAAGCATTCTGCCTGAAGACTAGCTCTCATAGTTTTGGAGAACACTAAGCAAGTTGCTAAAGGAGAAATTTTCAGTAGTGTGGAACTTTTATGTGGAGGTAATCAACAGCTATCTAATTGAACTTAAAGCCCATTCATTCAATGAGTGGGAACTCATAGGTGGCTCTCTTAACATAGCCAAATACAACATGGCTGGAGAGGTCATAGAGCCTAGGGAGAACACTATGTCTGTCACGTTCCTAGACAAAAGTAATTTCTTTTTAAAAAATATTTTATGACTTTTTTATGTGCATGAGTGAACTACCTGCATATATATTTAACTGTGCCTGTGTTATGCTATGCCCACGGAGGTCAGAAGAGGGCATCAGATTCCTCTGGAACTGGAGTTACAGACGGTTGTTAGCTACCATGTGAGTGTTCAAACCTGGGACCTCTGCAAGAGCCATCAATGCTCTTAACCTGCTATTAGCCATCTTTCCAGCCCCGTACTTTCTTACTGTATGCTAAATATGGATCCTTACATTTACAGACAAGTATTCTAGTCACCAGTCATCAAAGAAACTTACTTCTTTTTGCAACAGATGGAGAATATTACAGAATTCTGTAACTGGTCACACAAAAAATGCGTCTCTGTGAGATGCCCAGATGTGACACATCTACAATAGAAACTTTACACCCAAGGCTTATGGAACATAGTGGAACAGGTGGTAGTGAGAATATTAATGTACCTCTCAACTCTCACCAGTGAAACTTCCTTGTGCAGCAGAGGGCAATGAACACAGAAGGCCACAGCTAGGCAAAGAATACAGACTAAGAGAATGCAGAATGTGTGTCCCTGGATCGGACTCCTGTATTATACCTCACCCACCCAGGGCTCAAGGACCATCGTGGAAGAGAGGTGGAAAGACTGTAAGAGCCAGCAATGGTGCGTGACCACAGGTAACAGTCTTCCAGGCTTCTGGGGATTTGTTCATATGAACTTACAGCAATGGTGACAGCATGCAGAAGACCCATGCAAATGCAATCAGACAAAACCCAGCATAGAGCTGGGGAAATGGGAAGGAAGTTCCAACATTAGTCAAGGAACTATTGGCAGCTGAGCACTGCTGGGTGGGAGAGAGTTAGTCTTCTTTAAGGGAGTGGCTCTAGATAGGCTGACTGGACTCCAGTGGATGAACTTGTACCAAAGGACATCTGGGTACAAAAACTTGACTCTATAGGTCTTAATATATGATAGGATACATGTGAACAGGCTATGGGGTGTGCAGATAAGGGAGGGGGTCTAAATATAATTAAGATGTAATGTATGAATTCAATAAAAAGTATATACATTGAGAAAATAAACGGAAGTGGTTGTAATGAAAACTGTATTAACAATGTGAAGGTCTTGCTTTGATGTAATGGCTGCTGTCTGCTCACAGTAGGGATAGCTGAAGGTGGGACAGCTGTGGCAAAATCTTAAAGAAGACAGTAACAAATATACCACATTATTTAACTCTTTCCTCTCACAAAACGTTTGTGGACAGCATGCATTTATGTCTGACAGAAGAACTTTCACACTTGGAGTCAATCCTCTGAAATCTTGCTGGTTTATCAACTCCTTATGCAATGCTCCCCATCCTTTGTGATTTCAGTGTATTCACAGTGTCAGCAGTAGAGCTCATCTCTACGAGGCCGCTCTTTACACGTCAGCGTGCAGCGTGCCATTCACTTCTTTAGTTTCTTTTTTGAGACAGGGTCTCATCTGTAGTCTAGGCTGCCTGGAACTCACTGTGGAGGCAAGACTGATCTTGAACTTGTAATAATCCTCCTGCCGTGGCCTCCCAAATGCTTGAATTACAGGAGTGAGCCCCAATGCCCAGCTCTCAGCCTCAAATTCTCATTTTAGTTCTCTGGTGCTCTCACTATATCTGCTATTCTACCAAAGTCCTGAACCACTCAAAAATGATCATAAACCTCAGAATCAACTTTTTCCAAACTACATTTTGGCTTCTGCCCCTGAATAAAAAATGTTCTTCATGGCAATCTAGAAAGACAAACGCTTTCCTGATTTTCAGCTGACTTTGCCCAGATCCATCCAAAGAATCACCATTTATGGCAGCTATATCATTAGAACATTACTTAAGACTTGAACATCAAAACTACTACTAGACTTCATTATAGTTGTAGATTCCCAGTGTACAATTCCATCAGAGTTTCTAGGTGACAAAGTCCATTGTCAGTAATAAACCATATTGAAAACAGATGTGAGGTCACTGGACTTGTGTTGTTTCATTTAGATAACAGAGACAGCTTAGAATCTAGTATAATTTTTTTTTCCTTTTTAGGGGGGTCTTTTTGAGACAGGGTCTCCTTGTAGCTCCAGATTGCCTGGAATTCACTATGACTGGCCTTAATTGCAGAAAACCTCCTGCCTATGCCTCCCAAGTGCTGGGACTAAAGGTGTGCGCCATCATGCTTGTCTGTTAGAATTCAGTATAATTCTTAAAAGTCCAAGCACTTTCAGAATGGCAGATGAGCACTGGCTCTTAAGAAGTCAGCTCATCCTTTGAGCCTGGCATTGACTCAGGATACTGTTGTTCTGAAAGTCTGACATTGAATCTTTCTTTAATGGTAAGGCTGTCTATGGTGAAAGTCTTCATCTGCCTTAGCAAGAACTCACTGATGACTGGCAGCTTCCATGACAGCATCTGCTGTGCCACCTTGTACTTTCATGTTTCAGAGATGGGCTCTTTCCTTAATCTCATAAACTAATCTCTGCCAGTTTCAAAATCTTCTGTAGCTTCCTCTCCTCTCTGAGCCTTAATAAAACCAAAGAGCAAGGGCCTAGACTGGATTAGACTTTTGATTAAGGGGATGTAGTACTTTGATCTTTCTATCCTGACCACTAAACTTTCCCCTATCAGCAATAAGGCCACTTTACTTTCTTATCATCATGTGTTTACTGCAGTTGTACATTCATTTTCTCCCAAGAATTTTCCTTTGTATTTACAACTTGGCTTTGGCAAGTGGTCTAGCTTTGGGCTTAGATTTTCTTCCTCCTTTAAAATAAAACTTTTTAATTATGTGTTTCATTTGTGTGTGGGGTGTGTGGGGGTGTTTGGAGGTTAGAGAACAATGCCCAGAAGTTTGTTCTTTCCTTCCACCATGTGTATTCTGGGAATCAAATCAGTCTGCACAGCAAGTGCCTTCATCCACTGAGCCATTCTGCTAGCCCTGGCTTAGTTCTGCTTTGACACACTTAATAATTTCTTGCTTTTGATTTAAAGGGTGAAGCAAAAGATTCTTCCTTTTGCTTTAGTACTTAAAAAGGCCACTATAGATTTATTAATTGGTCTAATTTCAATATTGTATCTCAGAGAGATAGGGAAGCCCAAGGAGAGGGAGAACAATGGAAAGCTAGCAAGTTCAGGAACAGTTTATAAATCAATTTATAGATTAAGTTTGCAGTGTTCTAAGGGTACGAGTTCAAGTGCTCCAAAACAATCATAGTAACATTAAACATCAGTTGCAATGATATAGCCATGATGAAAGGTTGAAATATGACAAGATTGCTGAAGTTTATAGCTGTGACGTGAGCACACCATTGAAAAAAATAGCACCGATAAGTCTTGTGTGATCCACAGTTGCCACAAACCTTCAATCTGTAAACAAACGCCCAAATTATCTTCCAAGCACAATGAACTGACACAGGCCTGTATATTTTGCTCCCCCCTCTCAATGGTCCATTAACTGCTAATGAAGTCATTGTTTTATTTCACAAATTTGGCATCTATATCTATTAAAAAACCCCGTCCTTACTCTTCCATGGCCTCGCCCCCCCATCCACTGGAGTTCATGCATTCTATCATTTATGTTAAGGCCTATAGAGTCAAGTTAGTGTCCTCAAATTCCTCAGTGCAAGTTCATCCACTGGAGTCGCTCCCTTAAAGATCAGCTCTTCCTCACCCAGCAGTAATCAGCTGCCCAGGAGTTCTTTGGCGAAGATTGGGGCCTGCTGCCCATTTCCACACTTCTATGCTGAGTTGTCTGCTTGAGTTTGCTGAAGTCTTGTCCATGCTATCACCATTGTGGTAAGTTCCTATGAGAAAGGTCCCAGAGCCTTTAAGACTCTGGTCATGTACCTCCTCCCCTAACTCTTACAATCTTTCTGCCCCCTCTTCCATAGTGATCACTGAACTCTGGGTGGGTGAAGTTTTTAATATGGGAGTCCTGTTCAAGGACCCACACTCTACAGACTCTTATTCTCTAAGCTTAGCCATTTGTGGCCTTTGTGTTCACTGCCCTCTGTTGCATGAGGGAGCTTCATTGATGAGAGTCAAGAGATGTATTAGTGATCTCTCTACTCCTTGTTTCACTATGTTCCATGAGCCTTGGGTATAAAAGTTTCATTGTGGATGTGTCACTTATAGTTGGACATTTCACAGACACTTAATCTCTGCGTGTAATCAGTTGTGGAACTCTTTAATAGTCTTGCAAATAAAAGCTTCTTTGATGAGTGGTGACTGATATACTATCTGTAAATATAAGGATCCATTTTTAGCACACAGGAAATTAATTTGTTTAGGGATGTGACAGCCTTAGAATTTTCTATTAAGATCTATGACCCCTCCATATGTATTTGGCTGTTTATAGTGCCACATGAGTTCCTCCCATTGAGTGGGCTTGAAGATAAAAGTGCCACTAATTCCCCAATATAGTTTGCTGTGCTGGTCATTGTTGTGGTTATTGGGCCTTAAAGCTAGGGTTGAACCATCTATTGCTGTTCTCTTAGCAGTCTGTATAGTGTTCTCCAAAACTATTTGAGAACTAGCAGACAGGGAGGCGCCTTCCAGGTCAGTTCCAGCTCTGTTGCTCCAAGTCCTGTGTCTGTAGTATGTCCTGTCTTCAGCAATAGGGTCTTACCTTCAAGTTTTGGGAAGCCACCAAGGGTTGTGGCAGTAGCCTGTGTAATTTTGGGAATCCCTTGCACTACCTGGCCAACAACCTGAAGGGAGATTTCTCTTGTCCGGCACTGTGTCTTGTCATGCAGCCTTCAGCTATACACATGGATTCATGTAGTGATACTGTATGTGTAGTTTTTCAGGGTTTTGAACTAATGCTTCCTTCTGGTTTTTACATCAACTAGGCACTATTTGTCTGTCTCTCTCTCCCTAGCCCTCTATTTCCCCGCCCCCGGTTAAAGCACACCCATTTTCCTCATCGCACATTGATAACGCCTGTTTCCTTTGTCCCCTCCCAGCCCCTCGAGCCCCTTCGTCCCCTTTACTCCTGCAGTTCCTTGTATAACCCTCCCTATTCCCACCAAAAAAACCCAGTTTACTCATTTGCCCCTTGGTAACATCTGTCCCCTATTCTTTCTCAGGCTCCTTCTTTCCCGTTACCTCCCTGCTTCCTTTCCGTTGTCCTGGCTCCTGCAGTTACATCAGGATGCATACTCATATATAAGGACTTTGGACTAGAATCCACAAATGAGGGAGAATAAGTCATTTGTCTTTCTGAGTCTGTGTTACTTCACTTAGTATAACAGTTCTAAGCTGTCCACACTGCTTTCCAGAGTGGTTGTTGCACAAGTCTGCAATCCCACCAGCAGTGAATGAGCGTTCCCCTTTCCCCACGTCCTCTCCAGTATTTGGTATCGTTTTTTTCTCATGATCTTAGCCAGTCTGACTGGGGTAGGACGAAAACTTAAAGAGGTTTTAATTTGCATTTCCCTAATTACTAGGGATGTTCAACACTCTTTAAAGTGTTTCGAGTCATCTTTATTTCTTCTTTTGAGAACTCTCTGTTTAGATCCATAACCCATATTTAATTGGGTCATTTTTTTTTTCTTGATTCTTTTAAGTACTTTATATATTCTGGATGTTAAACCTCTGTCAGATGTGTCACTGGTGAAGATTTTCTTCCACTTAGTGGGATTCCCCCTTGGTTGTTTTTTGCTGTACAGAAGCTTTTTAATAAGGTCCCACTTGTTGATTGTTGAGGTTAATTCCTGAGAAACTGATACCCAATTTAGACAGTCCTTCCCTACACCTGTATCTTGTAGGGTACTGCCTATGCTTATGGTTCTCTGTCATTAGACATTTCCATTTTTTTGGTTAAGTAAAATATGTTTGTTTAGGTTTCTAATTCTTTTAAAAAACATCATTATCATTCTTAAACTTGAATAAGACTTTTCTTTAAATGTGTCTTTATATTTTTTCAGTTACTGAGATTCATTTGAAAATTTTAATGCATTTTTAACAATGCATTTTTAATTAAGTCACATCCTTGGTTCTAATAGGCACAATAGTAAATTTTCTATCTTATCCAAAGCAAAGAGTAGGACAAAAAAAATGTAATGACTGCTTCATAGTGACAAGAAAAATTCCCTATCTCAGACCAGCAATGTTGTAAATGCTTATAAGCAAAGCCATTCTCAGAAAACAGGATTTAAAAGTGTATTTTGATGTATCCATCCCATTGTGTGGATAATGAAAATTTAAATGTATATCATCTTATATACACATTTCAATTATCTTTATTACCATTTTCTTAATGTTTATGCATTAAGTAAAAAAAGATTGCAGAAAAGGAACAAGAGGGTATTTGAGGAAGTTATTAAATTCTCTCTACATTAATCAAACACAAAAACTCTCCACTTAAAAATGTCACATACTTTTAAAGACAACTAAATTGGCAGAACTATTAGTTAAAACAAAAGCATGCCAAAAGACACTGCATGATTATTTATTTAAAATATGACTCTGGATGTAAATACATATGGGCTTACATAACATGTGGTTGTTCATGGAAACCCTCAATTAAAATGTTCACTAGTTTATCCCCAATGCCTTTTGTTTCAATAAACACAATAGTAGTAAATGTTCTATCTTATGGAAAGTGTTTAAAGCCTTTTGTACCTTGATTTGTGAAGAAAGTACTAAAAAATAAGTTAACTACATCAAAGAATAATTTGTTTGCAATGCTGTCACAGATTTCTCCATGGCAAAATAGTCCTATATTGTTATTGCACAATTTACAGATATAGGTTATTATGTGCATATAAACTCTCTCTATAATGACAGTGTTTTCACTGCAACTCACTCAATATATTTAAAATTCTTAAATACAGTTTACAAAATCTTTAACAATGCACTTTTATAATAAAAGTATCCTGAGGATATTACAAAATTCATTTTACCAGCCCTTCATTTCTTTGCTTTTATCTGACTCTTTAATTTCTCATATTTCCCATATTTCATTGCATAAAAATGGTCATTTATAGTTCCAACTAAACAAAATAAATCTAAGCTAAATCATACACAGTCGTCCCTTAAACACTGAGTCCCCTCTACTTCCAGTCTCATTGGTTAAAAATCAAGTATTTATCAAGTTTTTGATAATTCTGAACCAGAAAGATATAGCGTGAAACAGAGATATAGGATTAGCATATTTAAGTTAAAAGCATTGTGCACTTTAAGTATTTTGGTCAACTTTTGATAATGAAGAAATATATTTTGGCAAAAATAATAAAATATAAGGATTATTTCCTATCAGCGGCAGATGTGCAGGGCATTTTCTGTTCATAAATACTATTTGACTATTTTAACATTTGTTTCTAAAAACACTGCAATGACATTTATCGAATTTTGAGACTAAAAGCCTCTAAGATCAAAATAAAATTTAAGTAAAATGTTTGATCATCAGAACTCCTCTGTGATAAATTCATAAACTTAAATACTTATGTGCCAACACAGCATTTTTAGTGCCTACTAAGATTATCAGATTCAGTATCTTTAAAATAGTAATATTGGAACTCTCCTTAAAATCTGCTTGAACATTAGAGTGCAAATTAAAAAAAAACTTTAAATGAAAAAAAAAACATATTTGCAAAAAAGTATTATACTTGTGGCAGTAGGCATTATGGCACAAAAATGTGAAGACTCAGTTCTGTATATAATATGTACATACATATCTACATACACAAACTAAGCTCAAATAAGATGGGTAAGATATATTTATACATATATACATACACATAAATACATTTCCATACACACATCAGGGCTCTAGAAAAGAAAACAAAAAAACTCTGTATAATGAATCATCTGCCTCCTTCATACTGAAGTCCCAGTAAGAGTTTTAATGGCGAAGCTGGTTACTTGTCTTATTCTTATCCACACATGAACTACCATGAGTTAAAAGGGAAAGGATTTCGATGCACTTCTGATAAAAGAAGTGGGAGTGTGGCGAGTCAAGTGATGAATATTATCTTCAACTGCCTTCAAGAGCTTTTACTGTCATTGAATTCACTGCACTTCCAAGAGATTTCTGCAGAAGAGTTTATCAATAACACGAAAACCAAGTTCCTTTAATACTATGGCATATTTACTGTAACACACTATAAGTAACTATGAACACAGCATTACTTATACATTCTAACATTCTATGTTAGGCAATATGACCTAATTCTGAATGACATGTCAACTTTTAAGGCATCAGTGCATCAAGGGCAAAGCTCCATAAAATAAATATAAAAGTAAGAAAGCATTAGGTTATCTGTGGTACAGAGTGATTACTGTGCATTGTATCTTTTGGCCACTTTCATCAAACAGGTAATAAATTAATTATACAACTTCTTATGAAAAAATGTTACAGCATAAATTTTACATCATTTTTTAACACTTCATTTAAGGGGCTAAACTGATCCGGCAGTATCCTCATTTTCATTGTTCCATCAGCTCCACAAGAGAAAATGTGATTTGCTGGTCCTGTCTCAATCTGCATCACTCCAGTTCCGATATTTCTAAAAATGGACTGTCGAGCATGCTCATTGATGAATGTATGGAGAAGACCAAAGGTAGAAAGACTCCAAATCTGAAAGATAGGAAAGACAAAATGAAAACTAGGGTAGAGACTACCTTAAGTGTCCAAAAGAAAATGTAAACCTGGCTTCCTGTGCAGGTACAAAGTTCTAAAACAAAGGTGGAGACATTTATGTACAGGCTTATGATCATAACTACAGGGTGTAGGCATTTACCAATTGTTTTTTCATTATTACTCAAAAGTCCATGGAGTGAGAGAGTAAATTATTACTAATACTGCATTGAAGATGAGAAAGCAGGTAGAACTTGCAATAAGGGCTATTAGGTTTTCTCCCTCTCATCACAGCCTTTGCTGGTCAGCTGCAAAGTGATCCCATCTTTGTAGTATCAAATACTCACCCGAGATCAGAACAGA
Source organism: Eospalax fontanierii (assembly GCA_035773235.1). Lineage (NCBI taxonomy): Eukaryota > Metazoa > Chordata > Mammalia > Rodentia > Spalacidae > Eospalax > Eospalax fontanierii. Next base: position 12,823,259 of record CM069527.1, read on the forward strand.
CGCAAGGACAAAAGTTAACTGACATCTAGATGCTTTTTACCCTAGTGAAGCTAAGACCAAGTCAACTACTAAAACTAGGATGCCTGAGGGCTGGAGAGAAGACTCAGAGGTTAAGAGCACTGGCTGCTCTTATAGAGGACGGAGGTTCAGTTCCTAGCACCCACATGGTGGCTAACAACTACCCTAATTCCAGTTCCAGGGAATCCAACGCTCTCTTCTGATTTCCAAGGTGCACTTACATTCATGCAGGCAATACACTCATACACATAAAATTTAAAAAATCAAATATTTTAAAAAGCATTAGAATACTTAATTTATTAAGATTTTCTATTGTTAGCCCTTATAAAAACAAATGTGCATCTTTTTAAAGCAAATTACAAGTATCTCCACCCATGAAGAATCTGTATGCTTTTAGGACACTTACTTTCGGATTAGGAAGATCAATTTATTTTCTGATTTTTTTTTTTTTTTGAGATCATGTCAGAAAAAGTCTTTCTCACAAAAATTCATTAATTAGGCTGGGCTTAGTGAAGAATACTTTTAATCTTAGCACCGGAAGGCTGGGCAATCTATGTGAGTTTGAGACTGGCCTGATCTACAATGTGAGTTCCAGGTCAGCCAGGGCTACATAGTGAGATCCTGTCACCAAAAAAAAATTTTAACACTATTTGAATTTTATGTCTCCTGAATATACTATGTATTTTCTTTTTAAAAAAATATTTTATTAGCTGTTTTCATTTTATGTATATCTGTGTATTGCATGCACATGTGTGAGTGCACCCCGTTGTACAGTGCCCAGAGGGAAGTGAATCCAGGCTCTCTGCAAGAACAGACAGTACTCTTAACCACTGAGTCATCTCTCCATCTCTTGTCAAATGTATTTTCAATTATTTTAAACTAAATCTCTAAATCTCAGAAGCAATATACTACCTGAAAAAGGTTCCCAATCAGATTCTATTCTCCTCTAGGTTCAAAGTTGTTTGAAGCATGCTATACAGGCACAGGGAAGAAAGATATGGCTGTAAGGTGGCTAGAGGACAATTCAGTCACAGAGCAGTGTCACATGGAGACCATCAAACTGCTAGGACCGACATGGCCAACCACACGACCGCTAACTGTTGGTCACTTTCTTAGAATCAGATCTCAGTGTCATCACTGGGCAAAACTGTCTGCTCTCATCATGCATCTGGTATCATGACACATGACATACATCTGGAAAACCCTATTCTGGGCAAATCCCAGACAGTCCTGAAATTCCCTACAGTCCCTCACCTCCCAACCCCCATCTCATGAACAATCTTCCCTTCCACTAAAGTTTGCCCATAAAATGAGTTATCCAAAATCCTAGCCATGGGTACAGCTTCTTAAGTGTGTAGCTTCGCAGTGCAACAAAACTTCCTCCCAATGTAGTACTTTGTTTTGCCTCTAATTCTTTCTATGATGGTGATAAGAACCTAGAAACAATGGAGAGAGGTCTAAATTTGCTCTTCCCGAAACCTTGCCAGCCTTCACCACCAACAGTCAGTTGAGATAAGAAACTGGCTCCAAAGAAAAATAGTTCTGTTGGTATATATATTTGACTTTAAGAAAAGGTACTTCAAAGACTGATGTGGTGGTATAGGCCTTTTAATCCCAGCACTCAGGAGGCAGAAGCAGGCTGATCTCTATGAGATCGAGGCCAGCCAGGTCTACATGGTGAGTTCCAGAGAAGCCGCAGCTACAGAGAGATCCTGTCTCAGAAAATGGAAAAGGAAAAAAAAAAAAGCACTTCAAAATGACATAATTCTAGTTTTTTGGGGGGACAGATTGAGAATTACAACAACAACAACAACAACAAAAAACCTATTAGTTTATCAGTTTAATGAGAGCTCCATTTTATTTAATACTAAATATGCTGACATTTGTAAACATCAAGAGAATACAAGACTGTGCAGTGCTTAGCCCTAAGTGGGCACCTACATTAAACTCTCTTCTCCCAAGGCTCAGGGATCACTGTGGAAGAGTGGCACAAAGACCATAAGAGCCAGAGGTGGTAGATGAATGCAAGAAGTCTTGTTTGGATATACAGGGAAAAGCTGCATATATGAATGCACAGCTCTTCTGACAGCATGCAGAAGACCTGCACAAGACCAAGCCAGACAAAACACCAGCATGGATGGGGGAGGTGGGCAAGAAGCTTCAGCCCTTGCTGAAGGAACTATTGGCAACTGATAACTGTTGGGAGAGGAAGAGTCAGTTTTAACAGTATGATGCCTAGCAGGTTGACCAGACTCCCAGGGATGGACCTACACCCAAGAGCATTTGGGAAACACAAATTAGACTAGATTGACCTTTAGAATAGAAAAAAAATACGGGTTGGAAAGACGACTCAGTGGTTAAGATCACTGGCTGCTCTTGCAGAGAACTTCAGTTTGGTTCCCAGCACCCACATGGTCGTTAACAACTGTCCATAACTCCAGTTCCAGGAGATCTGACTCCCTCTGCTAATCTCCACCGACACTGCACGACACAGGTGCACTTACACACATGCAGGCAAAACACTCATAGACCTAAAATAAAAATAAAGTGCTTTTTAAAAAGAAAAAATAGTAATAAAGGATATGAAGTGAGCTGGGGGGGGGAGTTCAGGTTGGCAGTGGAGATGGGGGAGGGGATCAGAATATGATCAAATGAAAATTTCAAAGACTCAATAAAAATATTTTTTAAAACTCCAGATCTTTCAAATCTAGGATTACTGACCACTAAACAGCATGAAGCCTAGTTGAAACTAGCTTATCCATTTTCACTGAGGACCACAAAATCTTCCATCAAAACCAGCAGGTATGCATACTCCTGAGCCTAGGTCTTTACAGTGGAGTATTTCTGAGGTGGAATCCAGCAATGTGCATTTTAATAAGTTTCTTAACATCTTTAAAATAAGCTGCTTAACAACTTCTTTAAATTTTAAACACAAGAGTTTGAAAAGGACTGTTCTGGACAAGGCATTATCCAGGTGTGTCCTTGAATCAGAATTCTTGAATCCTGAATGGCTGAATATTTGTATTATAGAATATTATTATTACACATAAAAGTAAAGTTATGTAGATTTACTCAGTAAGTCTGAAAATTTAATTTAGTAAATTTATATAACTAAGAACATGGAGTCAAGAGTAATTCTAATGTCTGAAACACATTTATAGCTATGAAAAATTTGGTTCTTAATCATGAATTAAGCATATTTTTAAAAAACTGAAAAAAAAAGTTGTCAAGTTAAAAGTAATCCTATTCGTCAAAGGATTTATTAACAATTAGCAAGGTCGGCTACAATGGAACTAATATTACTTAAACAGACTGGTGCCATCAATATAAGTACAGACCTAAGTTTCTGAAGAAGCTTTTTCATTCTGTAGATAGTGTGGCATTAAGTGCGTTTACCTTTATATTGCCTTCTGCAGATCCTGTGACAAAGTACTCTTCAGTTGGGTCAATAGCAATGGCTTTGACAGGGGAATCATGGCTCTGAAAAGACTGCGTCTGTTGTCGTTGTCGAAGGTCAAATACACACGTGAAACCTTTTCTGCCACCAGATATCAGGAGCTGATGTTTGGGAGCATATGCTAAAACCGTGGCTCCACTATCATGGCAGGTAAAAGCTGAAGGTTAAACAAATGTCAAGACCATTTAATATTAAAAGAAACAAGACTTTTGGCTTGTGTCAAGATGGAATAAACTGAACTTGCTCTCCTTGTTTTTTATAACTAGGCTCTTTATTCTTTCCAATGATCTATATATCTGTTTTAAAGCCACTCATCATCTCTGATTACTGTAGTTTTATATTAAGAACTAAAATTAGCAGTGTGAATCATCTGAATTTTTCTTCAGTATTTTGTTGGCTATTTGTGTTTTTTAATAAAAACTTTAGGACTTGTTTGTTGATATGTACAAAATAGCTTGCTTGGATTTTGATTAGGGTTGTTTCTAATCTATAAAGTTGAGATGAACTGACACTGTAAAAAAATAAGTTTTCAAATCTGAAAAATTAGGGCAGCTTTTCTATTAATTTAGATTTTTTATTTCTGTAATCATTTTTGTGGCTTTCTACACTTAAACCTGTACATGTTTTGTTTGATCTATGCCTCAGTACTTATTCTGGTGTCAATCATTCAACAAATATTCATTGTTGGCATAGAGGAAAACAACTGACTTTAGTATACCACCTGAGACCTTGCTGTACTGACCATATTAATTCTGGAAATTTCCTTTTTAGATCCTTTGAGATTTTCTACACAATCTTGTTATTCCTAAAAGATAGATTTAATTTTTTTCTCCTAATCTATATACCTTTTATTTCTTCTTGTGTTACTGCTAGGACTTCAAATACAAGGTTGAATAGGAGTGGCCATAGGGGCCATAAGACTTGGTACTTGATGTTCACCAAGATAATCTATGGCTAGTAGATTAAAAACAAAGGCAAATGGCAGTTGGGAAGATGGCTCACTGGGTATGGTCCTTGCTATGCAAGCATAAGGATCTGATTCCAGATCCTTAGCATCCATGTAAAAAGCAAGGTGTGAAGGTGAGTGCCTGTAATCCTAGTGCTACTGAGGCGAGGCAGACGGATGATGCTGGGGGCTTGCTAGCCAGCCAGTCTAGCTGAACTCCACGTGCAGTGGTTCAGTGAGAGACCCTGCCTCGAAAAACTAGGGGAGATGTGATCAAGGAAAAGAACTGAATATAAACTTCAGCTTCTGGCCTTCATACATGCCCACATGGACTAGTGTACTTGTGTGTGTGAATGCACACACATATAAACAAAGACAAACAGTTTTTAAATTATCTATGTCCTACTGTCCCTTATCAAGGAACAGGGAAGAATTAATTACGTGTTATCTGTCTTCAAACTCTGCCATCATGGATACAATTCACAGGCTGACAGATATGTGCTATTAAAAACAGATCTGTTTAGAAATCATTTTTAGTTCATGAATTTCTCTTGAAACAGTCTCCTGTAGCCCAGGCTGGCCTCAAATGCTCTATATAGCCAAGGATGATATTGAACTTCTGATCCTTCTGCCTTCACCTCCAAAGCGCTGGGATTACAGGTGTCTATTATAATGCCTGGTTTATGTGGTATTGGAGACCAAACCCAGGGCTTTGTGCATGTTAGGTAAGACTCTACCAGTTGAACTCTATGCACAGCCCAAGTTTATTAACTTCTACAATCTATAAAATGTCTTCAAAACTTACCATGGACTAAACTATTGGCAGGTGCTACAAGAGTATCCCATAAACAAACGTTTCTGGAAAAAAAAAGGTATATTTTGGAGTAACAAAAAAATTAGTAAAATATAAATAAATATACCTAATATAAAATACTACATTTGAACCTTATTCAAAAGAGGGGTCTTAAATTTATAAAGCACCAAAAAAATTGACTCACAAATTTATATATAAAACTAATTCACATTAAAAATTTAGAAACTGCTATCTTACAAAACTAAGTTCTGATTAACATAAACTTATAAATAATAAAAACTGAAGGTTGAATATACAAATTGCTTTATGCACTTAATGATTTTCTCATCTAAAGGCTGAATGATACATTCAAATGACAATACACTAAAGTTTATTGAACACAAAAATTTCTACTATAAGGCAGCATCAATATATATGGAATTGCTAGTCAATATTGGCCCAAAATTCCATAGTCTTAAAATCTAGTTCCTGGTGCAACTCAGGACCTTATAGATAAATAGAAAATGCTCAGCAAATCATTTGTCTTGATCTCAGAGCTCAGCTGCTCTGAGTAGATGTGGCAAGGAGGCAGACATTTTCTTGAAAACTTAGCCTTTTGGGGTAGGGGTGGCTACTGAACTGTTTTCTTATTGTGAAAATGTAATATGAGGCCATGGTAAAGACTATCCAAGTTAGCTAAGTAATATGGACAATATTTTTTTATTTATTGGTTTCAAGCTTTCTGACTATATAGAAAATAATATAAAGAAATGTTCACTTCACCAACAACCAAATCCGTTTCTCCTAAAGTCCTAACATTAGAATATTTAAAAATACACAGATTTTGCTTTAAGTGGTACCAGAAGTTCCCAAGTTTTATAATTAGGTCACTAAAAATGCTTTAAGTAAGAAACAAGTCTTTAAGAAAAAAAAAAAAAAAAGAAACAAAAAACCCTAAGGCATAATTGTTGAGACTCAGAGACATAAAATAGTAACCAAATTAGGCCTTCTATATGACACACTTTCCACATATACTTTCTGCTATCATTTCTTACCTATTGTCAGTTGAAAGACCGGCTGTAGCTATCAGAGAGGAGGAACTAACAAAGACAAAATCATTGGCTGTTTTGTTATGACACTGCCAAGTCTGGAATGGGGATAAGCAATAAATGTTACTGTTAGTAGTAAAATTTATAACCAAGTAGGTATGTAACGTTATCATGTACTTTATGTCTTTCTTAAATTTTTTCTTCTTATTCTCTAAACTTTAGAGGAAATTGGAGAAGCAAAACACATAACTTTTATGTTTATTTTGTCCCTCTCTCTACATAGGTAGGCAAACACTTCATGAACCATCTATATAGCTGCGTGTGCCATGGTCCTTTATAAAACTGTTCATTTTTGTTCAACCAAAACTTCAAAAGAAAACACGGAGATTGAACTTCAAATATTTCCCCAGGACTATTTAGTGAAAAAAAAGTCTTACAAGAAGACAGAAACTCGGATTTAATACTATCTTAGATTTAAGTATCTTTGTTAAATTAACATCATAAATTTTTTAAAAAATTTATTATTTTTATTTTATGTGCATGAGTGCATTGCCTGCATGTAGTTAGGTGTATCCATGTAATGCAGTGCCTGAGGAGGTCAGAAGAGGGTGTTGGATCCCCTGGAACTGGAGTTACGGACATTGTTAGTCGCCATGTGAATGCTGGGAATCAAACCCAGGTGGTCTGCAAAAGCAGCTAGTGCTCTTAACCACAGAGTCATCTCTCCAGCCCCAATATTGTAAATTTTTTAGAAATACTTAAACTTTTAAATAATTGTTCAAAAATAATAAAACTTACTAAGTCACAAAAGTTAAAGTTTATAGTACTTAAAAACAATCAAATTTATTATAATACATTTCATCAATTAAATAAAAGAAAGGTGGGTTCTCAGGGACATAGGCTTATACACCTCACATTGTTACAAATTAGAAAGAGAGAGTATTCTTTCAAGGTGATCCTAAACAATCTTTTCTAGCTTTCATTTATATCAATGCTATACTCCAGATTTAACTGACTATGGGTGACTTCTTCTTGATATGTGCTGCTCATGTTTAGTTCTGTGAAGGGTTTCATTGAAAAATAGATTAAATGTGACTTTTTATTCTCTGAAGACATAGAAGTTCATCAAATCTGAATACAGATGTACAAATATCTTTCTTAAAAAAACTCTATTTGCTCATTAATAAGGGTTAAGTATAGGAAAATGTTATGTTACTAGTCTGTTAATCATTTTAATTAGGTATAAAACTGACTTGCAGACTAATGAGGTTACAAAGAACTCCAATAATCTATAGTTGCATGGGTTGCTGCAGGTACCAGGTTGATTCTATACATGTTAACTTTCCAAACTTCACTCAGTAATTTTCACATAATACAACAGGAGCCTACAGTAGTGACTGGATCACAACACTAGACATATTTTATTTATCTTAATATTTCTTGCTTCAAACATACTGTTTTTTCTTACAAAAATGTTATTTTATATATATGCAGGAATTTTTAGCTTACCAGATATGGCTTAGGCATGCTCCCAGTAATTGGACAACATTTCCAGTTTGTTTGGTACAAACTTAAATATCCATCAGCATCAACTATTCCAAACTTAGAAAAAAATCCAAAAGTTCATATAAATAAAAAGCACACATCAGAGTGAAACTCACATTCTCACTATTAATACTTGACTGATAGTTTGACCTTTCATTTCACTTAAGCATAGATCTACTTCAGAATAATATCTAGATATGGCTTTAAGAAACTCTCCAGTGTTAGACATAAAGGAAAGAAATATCAGACACTCATTTAATTAAAGTAATTTACAGTACTGTCTGTATCGTCTTTATAACTACTCCAAAAACGAACTATTAAGTTATACAGTAATGCTTTATATATAATATAAAGTGTACATTTTAAAAAAAGACAAAAAAAAGTACTTTCAGAAACATACAACAAAGAAAAAACTTAAAGAAGATCACCATAATCCCAGCCTTTGGGAGGCTGAGGCAAAAGGATACTAAGAGTTCCAGGACAGCCTGGGCTACAAGTGAGTTCCCTGCCAAGCTGGTCTGCAATGTGAGACCCTGTGTCAAAAAAACAGCAAACCAAAACAAACAATGACAAGAAAGAAAACCTCAAAATTAAAAGCAAAAATATACAAATAAGAATAGAAAGAAAAACAGACATTACTAGAGTCAATTCTCATTTAATTGAAGAAGACACTGAATTAATCCAACGCAGTCAGCTGTGATTGGGGCTCACAGGATAAAACATCTGACTTTTTAAAAAATTATAAAAATAGTACATGCTTGCTAGGCATAGTGGTTTACACCTGTAATCTCTAGTACTTGGGAGGCTGAAGTAGGAGGACTGCCATGAGTTTAAGGTCAATGTGGGCTACAGAGATCCTGTCTCAAAAAAAAAACCCAAACAAAAATGCATGTTTATATAAAGTATATAAAATTCATATCCATCTTGGAGTCCTGTCTTCTCTTACCTCTAAATTAATCAGCAATCCTACAATTTGATATTACTTCAAGATTTCTTTCTATGAATATTCAAACATTCATACACAGGACTTTTTCAGTAAATTGGACTGTACATTTACATTTTGAATTTACTGTTATTACACCAGGACATATTCATACAGCAGTTCTTGTGCTATGTAGTATTACATAGCTATTATGCAGTTATATAGCTATGTAGTACAGCTGTATTTATAATTTTAAAGTTTCCCTTTATAGAGAGTTTTCAGTAGATCTGATTATAAAAAGTACTGTTTTGAACACACACACACACACACACACACACACACACACACACACATACATACACCTTTTAATAATTATCTAAAATCAGACATCTATACTTGGAATGGCTGCTAAGATGGTTCAGTGGGTGAAGGGGCTTGCCATCAAGCTTGATGACCTGAGTTCAATTCCTGGGGCCCATATGGTAGGAGAGAACTGACCCCTACAAGTTGTCCTCTGACCTTCACATATGAGCTATCTCCTCCTCCCTGCCACCACCTTACCACCTTACACAAATAAAATTTAAAATGTAAAAAAAAAAAAAGAAAAAGAAAAAAGAAAAGATAAGAGAAAATTTAAATCATAAGCAGTAATTTGAATTCACTACTAATTTTTTTCTTATACATTAGTAAATGCTGGTGACTATCAAAAAATAAAATATTTATCAATTTTAAACTGGAAAAATAATTTTACATTTCTTCAGTTTCTAGAGAGGGGCACTGAACAAACATACTGGTAAGCTTTGTATTGTTTATCTATTTCTCTAATTGTTTTAAAGACCTAATATTAGGAATATTAACTTACTGCCCCTACATTTGTTATAGTTTTTCAGCGTCGATCGCTTCTTTTAGTTTATTCAGGGCAGGGATAAACATGGAATATTTGCTCAGGAATCCCTAAATGTGGATGATAGTTTGGCAAGACATTAGCTCACTTCCCATCCCTTCTCTAGCAGAATTCTATGGACAAACTCTACTAATTATAATTGCGTAACTGTAATCTGATTGCAATTTTTTCCTTCTAATTGTAATTTTTGAGGATGATACTTGAAGTGGGGGCGGGGGCTGTTAGGTACCGTTTCCCTGAATCAAAATCAAAATCCTCTAATAACCAGGATGTGTGCCAACACATCTTCTTAGCACTTAGCAGGCCCTTTCTCTGAAATTCTATTTTTCACTTTCAGGAGATATTTATTATTTCTTTTAATACTGGTTTTCCCCTGTCATTTTCTTTCCGTTTTCCTTTCACTTTCTTCCCATTCTTTTCCCTTCCCTTTTATTTGAGACAGGGTCTTACTATGCAGTCCTAGCTGACCTGGAAGTCATAAAAATCTGCTTCCCTCTGCTTCCTGAGTACTGGGATTAGACTTCACTACCACACTGGGCTATGAGATAATTTATTAATTTGCCATTTCTCAATCACTTAATTATAAAACTATGTTCACTGAACCCCAATTTTGAGAACTATGTTTTTAATTTGTAAGAACAATTTTCTGCTCTCCTATAGAAAATCGTTCTTACAAATTAAACCAGCCTGTTTTTGTTTTATGAATGTGTTTTTTTGACTCTCAAAAGAATTACTCCTTACAAGTAATGTTTTCTCCATATTGACTTAGCTTTCCTGAAATGTTCAGCCTTCTGACTACCTAATTCTATTTGTAATTCATGATCAAACTGATTAGCATTATTAGAGTGAGTCTTCTCTACCATTTACTCAGGGTGCTTTCCAGGAGCATACTTAGGTGGTACACTAGTTGGTTCCATCATGGTTCAAGTGAATGAACAGTAAACTGATTGCTATCAAGACACCTGGGGAGGTAATCAAGTATAACTTGGATGTTTTAAAACAGACCACATGAAAGGCTATATAAGCGTTAATGTTGAAAATAGGTCAGATTATAGAAGGGTTTGAATGTCATATTGAAGAATTTGGTACGAGGTACCTTGAAGGGTTCCTGAAAAAAAATAAAAATAAAAATAAAGGGATACTATTTTGTAGCTACTTAATTATGTTGTCCATTATAACCTTGGCATTATATTAAAGGAACTAAGGACTGATGCACTTACTGAATAGTAAAGTTAAAAGCAACAGAACACTGACAACTAACTGAAAAGCACGTACACATTAAGAAAGTTGACAGGAAACACAACTGACAGAACAGGCTGAATTATTTCTTAACTGAAATGCTTAGGATCAGAACAGTTTCAGATTTGGGGGTTGTGTTTTGTTTGTTTTGTCTTAAAATTTACATAGACTACTACACTAGTCTGAAAATCTGCAATCTGAAGTGGTCTGAAATCTGAACTTTGTGAGTACCAAAAGTGGGAAACTCAGGGAAATGGCAAGGCAAGATGTACGAGATGTACCATGTACTACTGTCTAGGATCTATGTGACTTCTTAGTGCAGCATGATCCTGAAGACAAAGCACAGGCTGATTCTGCCTTTTAATCATTATTTAAAGTGCTACAGACAAGAAATTTGAAAAAGCAGCAATATGAGAAGTGAGGGCAGTAAAGGATGCCTAGAGCTGGCTCAGCAAGCTTTTCCTTAAATGGCTCTGTAATTAAGGGCTTGCCCACCATGTCTTCATCCCTACCACTACTGCTGTACTAGGAAACACCTAAAGAAAATAATGAATGGAGTGATTGTGAGGAAACAAAACTTTCCATACAAGACACATGTCCAGTTCATAAGTTTACTGATGCGCCATTCCAGAGCAGAGCTTCTCACAACTTTAATAGGTACACAAATCAGAAATGCAGATGGTATTCAGTCAATTTAACAAATCCCCAAATGGTACATGCTACTGGGTACTGGATCAGACTTTGAATAGAGTCTACATTCTAAAGAAATGGTCATTTACTAACTAAAAAACAAATAAAGGGGAAGAACATTTAAATTAATTTTAGTGGAACTGTATATATCTCACATACCTATAGGAAGAATTACCAATGAACTTAATGTCCTTTGGGAATTAAAAGAATTCATATGAATTAATACTTTATTATTAATCCACTTAATTCTTCAAAATCCCCAATTAGTGATATTATAAACCATCAATATTTTTTAATCATTTAATTTTCCATAGTACCTTATTTCCCTGATAGTTAAATCTCATTCTTGTAATTCTTGAATTGCCACCGGATCGAAAACAGGTTATTTGTTGAGAATGGCCCCATTCAAACATTCTAACACTCCCATCTTGAGCTCCCGTCAGATCTGTGAAAGACAACAATAATTACATATTTATTTAAGAATTTTTGTGAAAATTTGATTCTTAACCAAATGTTGAAATCTTTATCAAAGAAATACCCAGGAAATAAATCAGTCTATGCAACTTTGCCTTTGTATTGATATTTCATTTTAGATAATAAAAGACAGTCGTAAGATAGTTTTATTTGATCGAGAACATATCTTCAAACAAAACAATAGAACTACATTTACATCAGATTTCTATAAATTAGCTCTATCTTCAAAATTATCTTACTGATACTTTAATAGCATAAAACAAATAATTTTATCAGTCCTAATATTGTTTAAATTTATACATTTTTCTCAGAAAAGACATTATAAAAGGTTTTCAATGCCATGCTAAAGGAAAAAAAAAAATTCATTTCTAAAAGTTATCCTGAATGACCTATTCTCTCAAATATATGTTATATATTTCACTGGAGTTAAATTATTACTAATTCTTCACTTTTACTATTTATGTGATATTAGGAAACATAATTTCTTTGGTAATAGTGTTTCCTTATTATACAATGGAATGATTTATATATGTCACTAGTTATTAGAAGTAAATGAAATCATTTATATAAAGCACTCAAATATAATAGTTATAATTAGGAGAATCAGTATGACATAGGGACAGTGAGAAATTAATACATATAAAATATACAGCAAGGTGATAATTACATTGTCATCAAATATTTAAGATGAACAAATTTAGACGCTTTGGCACACTTTGCCATGCATTGGGCAGGGATGGGAAGGTGGAGGCAGAATTTCCTGATTTTAGGTCTTAATTATAAAATTAGGTCTTAATTATAAAAAATGAGGTAGCTGTTTTAAAAGTGTTTAAATTTTCCTAATATCATTTATAGTGTTGAAAAATTAACTGGGAGGCCTTTATGCTAAAATGGCTCTGGTATCTCAAATTCTGGTGTATGAAAAAAATCTAAATACTACACACTATAAACAGTAAAAAAACAAAAAAAAACAATTTAACCAATTAAAAAAACTCAGTATATAATCTTAGAAACTTTATCAGTCAAAAGTTGCCAACTAAGTTCCACTAATGACTTATCCCTTCAGGAATCAAAACACCTTTTTTTGATCTTGCTTCCTCAAAAACCTTTTAAATATTCTCTGGCTACTCTGGCTATCCTTCACAGTCAACTGTCCTGGTTTAGATTCACCTATGAGAATGGCAAGGTGTACTGTTGGCTATGTCTCTGAGGATGTTTCTAGAAAGGATTAACTGCAAGAGGAAAGATTCACCAAGTATGCAGGTGGCATCATCCCACATGTTGAGGACCCAGGCAGAATAAAAGACAAAGCAAAAGCCAGTTGAGTGCTAGCATGCCCACTTTCTATAGTTCCTGGCTGATATATGATCCCACCACCTTTATAATCTGCCCAAGTGACCATAAAATTCAGCCCTCTGAAACCAGGAGCCAAAAATAATGATTCTTCCCTCAAGCTGGTTCTGTGAAGTATTTAGTTATAGAACTGAAAAGCTAAATAATATACATGGTAAATAAAGCCCCAAATCACCTGTGGTTGGTTCTTCTCAGTATCATTAATTTAAACTGAATGTGCAAATAACCTTCCAATAGTTCTGATGCTGGAAGGACTTAGAGAAGATTACTTTAAGAAAAGACTCTTAGGAGCAATGAGCAGCCATGCACAGGAGAGTCCCACGTTTTCTGCTTCTTGCTGCATATTTGTAAGTCACCACAAAGGTCACTCTCAGAGCTCAGCTCTGCCATCTGATTTGAGCATTTTTGTTCCAGAATAGGTCTGTCAGATACCATACTGAATTTGACATAAGCCAGAATGAGTTTAGTAGGAGGCCTTAGGTAAATGAAGCTTTGAGGAGAAATGGAATTGTGGGTTCTCCTAAATTCATGAAGTCTAGATCTCTAATTCCAAATAATCAACTAATTTTTAGGCATAAACTATATGGACTTAGAAGGTGTACTTTTCTAGAGAAATGAGTTAGCCTTACTAAAGAAAATTTACCATTATACTGGCCACAATGGGGGCAGTTTCAACTCAGACAAATTACCCATCTGTAGGGCATACGGATAAAAAGGAATCCCTGATGCTTGAGAAACAATGAAATGCATTTTTGACTGGCATGCAAAAGTTACTGAAAAACTAGATGATCAAGAGATAATATTCATTTAGTTTTACTTATTTTCTCTGTGTTTGTGTGTGTGCACACAATGTGCACATGCACATGTATATTTGTGGACACTAGAAGTTGACCACTGGTGTCTAGTCTCTCAATGAACCTAGAGCTCATCAATTCAGTAAGACTGGCTGGCCAGAAAGCTTTAGAAATCCTTCTGTCTCCATTACATAGCACTGGGATTACAGGTGCATGCTGCCATGCCCAGCTTTCTCTGTAGGTGCCAAGGATCCAAATTCATGTATCATGCTTGCAAGGCACGCACTTTACCATCTGAATCGTCTCCTCGGAGTCTTTAAAAGACTGCTCACAAAGGCAAAGAAGAATTATCCTCTTCTTTTTTGAGGGTAGGGTACAGAGAATTGATTGAATCCAGGGCTTCATGCTTGCTAATCATGTGCTGAATCACCAAACTCCCCCCTACCTCCCTCCTTCCCTCCCTCCCTTCTCTTTCCTTCCATCCATCCACCTATTTATTTTGAGACAGAGTCTTCCTATAGCCCCAACTGGGCTGGATCTTGTTACTTGGAAAGGCTTGGCCTCGATTTCACAGAAATCCACTTGCTTCTGACCCCCCGAGTGTTGGAACTAAAGGTACTCACCACCATGCCCAGCTTTCAAAGTTATACTCTGACCTCCCAGATAGTGCCTTTATAAACTAAGTTTTAATCAAAATGTTAGTGACTTTTGTATCTGGCACATGGCTAAGATACTACAATGAAAGCTACAGGATCTGCTTCTGTCAGCATGCCTGGAGGTACATTAGATATGGGTGAGCTTTTTTGTTTGTTTTGAAATGATATTGCCCAAATTAATTTGTAAAAAGGTTCTACATAATTGGTTTGAAGAAAAATAAGCTTGTGTTGGGGAGATGACTCAGTGATTAAGAGCACTGACTACTATTGCAGAGGACCCAAGGAGTTTGATTCCTGGCACCTAAATGGTAGCTAACAACTATAAGTAACTTCAGTTCCAGGGGATTTGACACCTTCTTCTGGCCTCTGCAGGCATTTCACGACACAAGGCCCTGACACATGCAGATAATATACTCATACATACAAAATTTTAAATATTTTTTTTTTTTAAAAGAAGTTCTTAAGTAAATAAAGTGTTCCTGAAACTCTCAGTCAGGAACTGACCGAAGTGTACAAGACCTAAGAAAATCTTTAGTAAATAAAAGCTAATTTGGCCAGGATCTTTTTTCTCTGTGCCACCAGGGACACCCTACTTCCTCTCCGCTCCACAGGCCTCCTGGTGCCTCAGAGACAACACATCCTGGTGCCGATGACCACCTGGCTTCATGTCAAGCTCCTCCAGAATCACACCTCCCTGCACTGCTAGGCTGCTCAGTTCCTTCAGGATCTTGCATCAACACGCCGTCCCCACGCCCCCGACTAGGTCTACTCCTTCCCACTCTACAGGCCACCTAGCTTCTCAGCTCTCATTTCCCTGCATATCCAGGTAGGCTCCACTTCTCTCCATCCCATAAGGCCTCCTGATTCCATACCCAGGTTCTTCAAGACCTCTTGTTCCCAGCCTCTGGTGACTAGCACTAACTCAAGGTAGGATATCCAGTTGTGGAGAGCCATACCAGAAGGTGGCTGAGAGGACCACCTCTGAGGGGATGTGCTGATCCTTGGATAGTAACTGTTAACACAGACAACAGAGGACTTGGATGAGAACCTACAGGTCTCAATACATTCCCACAAAAAAAAAAACAACGTCTAGTCTAGCCCCCTTACAGCTTAGTCCTCTCCTACAGGACACTGTACATGCCCACAAAGAAAGAAGATAGAGGTGACTTGAACAAAATGAAAGACAACAAAGCATGTCATATGTACAAGTCCCAGCCCAGAAACAAAAGCAACATGAAAAATCATGACATTATGTACCCCCAAATTACTAATCCCAAAATAATGATCATCAAAGATGACCTAGAAGAAATTATAGACAATGAATTTAAAAGAACGATTATAAACATGTTCAAACAACGCAGAGAAATTGTGAATATACTCCAAGAGAATAAACACAAAAGGCTAAAGACATGAAAACAATCCAAGATAGGAAAACAGAATTCAATAAAGAGATAACTGTTGAAGAAAACCAAATTGAAAAGATGCCAGAAGTAAAAAAAACTCATTAATCCAAACAAACAAACAAACAAAAAACCACCTTAGTACAAAGCCTCACCAAGAATGGACTGTATAGAACACAGAACGTCAGGTCGGAGGACACAGTAGAGAACTGGACCAAGTAGCAGTGACCAACGATAAATTTAAAAAAGAAAAAATAAATTGGGAGATACTGTGAAAAGATCCAACCTTTGAGTGATAGGTACAGAAGGAGGAGAAGAATACCATCCTGGAGGCACAGAAAATATTTTTTATTTTTATTTTATTTTAAATTGTGTGTTTATGTGTGTATGGGTGGGTTATGCACATGAATGCAAAGTCCAAGCAGGTCAGAAGATGTGTGTGGGGGCATAGATTATGCACATGAATGTAGTGCCCAAGAAGGCCAGAAGAGAGCATTAGATTTCCTGAAGCTGGAGTTACAGATGGTTAGAGGTGCTGGGAACTGAACTGTAAGTCCTCTGGAAGAGCAGCAAATGTTCTTAACTGCTGATCCATCTCTCCAGCCCTTGGCATTGAGAATATTTTAAATATAATCATAGAAAAAAATTTCTCAAACCTAGACAAGGAGATATCCATCTGATATAAGACCTCTACAGAACACCAAGTAGACAGGACCAGAAAAGAAATTCCCTAAGACATATTATAGTTAAGACACTAAAAATAAAGGGCACTGAAAGTTCTAAGACAGAAAGGCCATATCTCTTACAAAGGTAAGCCAGTCCAAATAACAGCAGATATTCAACAGAAGCTTTTAAAACCAGAAGTGTCTGGGAAGTTCTCAAAGTCCAAAACTGCCAACCGAGGAAAATTATCATTAAAACTGAAAGAGATATCAAAGTTTTCCACAATAAAAAGAAATTAAAAGAACTGATGACCACTAAGCTTGTTCCACAGAGGAAACTGGAGGGAATACTTTGGGCTGAAGAGAAGAAAAAACACACACAAGAGGAAGATAAGTAAAAACTACCAGGACAGTTAATCAAAATAAGTATGAGAAAACATAACAAAAATCAACAGAATAACAGGAATCGATAACTTTCAATAATAACTTTTAATATCAACAGTCTAAACTCCACAATCAAAATCCAGAGACCAGCAGACTGGATTAGATAATACAATCCATCTCCAGGAAAATGCCTCCGGGAAACACATCTCCATCAATGATAGATATCCCTTCTGGTAAAAGAATGGAAAACGGTATTTCTAAGCAAATGGAACTAGGAAAAAAACAGGGGCAGCTATTGTAATATCCGACAAAACAAACTGCAAACCAAAACTAGTCAGAAGAGATACAGAAGGTTATTTAATACTTATTAAATGAACAATCCACTAAGAGGATTATTCTAAAACTATATGTACCAAACATAAGGACAGCCAACTTCATAAAACAAATACTACTAGATGTAAAACCACAATCTAACTGCAATACAGTGACAGTAGGTGCCTTAAAACCCCACTGTGATAGGTGATCCAGACAAAAACTAAATAGAGAAACACTGGAGTTAAATGACATCATGAATCAAGTGAATCCAACATTCTACCCAAACATTACAGAAAACATTCTTCTTAGAAGCTCAATTTTTCCAAAATCTAGAACATACTAGAACACAAAACAACTCTCAACAAATACAAGAAAACTGAAACAACATCATATTTTCTTTGATCACAATGGAACAAAGCTATCTATCATCAGCAATAGAAACCACAGAAAGTATACAAACTCATAGACACTAGAAAGAACACTACTGAATAATAACTGGGTTACTGCAAAAAAAAAAAAAAAAATCAAGAAGGAACTAAAACAACTCCCAGAACTGAATGAAAATGAAAGAACAACATCCAAAATCTTTGGGAGACAATGTACATAGTCCTAAGAGCAAAGTTTACAGCACTAAGTGCCTTTACCAAAAAAATTTTGAGAAATCTCAAATTAATAACTTAATGATGCCCCTGAATGCCTTAGAAAAACAAGAACAAACAACCCCAAAGGCAGTAGATGGGAAGAAATCATCAAAACCAGGGCAGAAATTAATGAGATAAAAACAACAACAACAAAACAATACAAAGAATCAATGAAACAGAAAGTTAATTCTTTGAAAGCTAAACAAGACTGACAAATCCTTAGCCAGACAGATTAACCAAAAGAAAAATAGAGAAGAACCAAATTAATAAAACTAGAAATGAGAAGGGAGACAATACAAGAGATACCAATTGAATTTAGAAATCATACTTTAAAAACCTATATTTCACTAAATTGGAAATCTAATCTAAATGGATAAATTTCTAGATACATATTACACACCAATATTAAACCAAGACGAGAAGTGATTTAAACAGATCCATAACCAGCAATGAGATAGAAATGGTAATAAAAAGTCTCCACGCTAAAAAATCATAGGACTGAATGGATTCACTGCTGAAGTTTACCAAACCTTCGAAGAAGAATTAACACCAATACTGCTCAAGTTATTCCATGAAATACAGAAAGGAAAGCTTTTACAACTCTCTTATGAAGACAGTATCACCCTAATACCAAAAACAGAAGACAAAACAAAAAGAGACAATTATGAACAAATCTCCTTGATAAAAACACAAATGCAAAAAATTTCAATAAAATACTGTCAAGCTGATTCCAAGATTGCATCATGACTTAGTTGGCTTCATTCCAGAGACGGAGGGATCATTCAACATCCATAAATCAGTAGATGTTTCCCACTGAATAAACAGATATAAAGACAGAAATCACATAATCATGTCAACAGACATGGAAAAGGCCTTTGACAAAATTCAATACCCTTCATGATAAAAGTCATGTAGAGTCTAGGAATGGAAAGAACATACCTCAGTATCATAAGGTCTACATATGACAAGGCTATAGCAAACATCATGCTAAAAATGGAGAGAAATTCAAAGCATTCCCACTAAGATCAGGACCAAGATAAGGGTGCTCCATCTCCCCATTTCTATATAATATAGTTCTTGAAGTTTTAGCCAGAGCAATAAGACAAGAGAAAGAAATAAAAGGGATACAAATAGGAAAAAGAAGTAAAAATATTCCTATTTACAGATGATACTATATTAAGATACCACAAAGATTCCACCAAAGAGTAGACCTGATAAACACTAAGCACTTTCAGAAAAAGTGGCAGGGCACGAAATTAACCAACCAACAGTCTTACTATATACCAACTACAAACACAAGGAAACAATTCCATTCGCTACACACATGAGAGACAGAAAGAGAGAGAAAGAAACCTAACCAAAGAAATGAAATACTTCTTCAATAAAAAACTTTAAGATAATGAAGAAAGAAATTGAAGAAGACATCAGAAGATGGAAAGACCTTCCATTCTCACAGATTACGATTAATCTTCTGAAAATAGTTGCTTTAACAAAAGGAATCTACAGGTTCAGTAGAATCTGAACCAAAATTCTACAGCCATTCTTCATAAGACAGAAAAACGTCTCAAAATTTATATAATGGCACATGTATATGTATAGACACACACACACACACCAAGGATAGTGTTTTAGTTACTCTTCTGTTGTGGTGATAAAACACTTTGACTTTACAAAAGGAAGAGTTTATTAGCTTAGGTTTCCAAAGGGGCAACAGTCCATAGTGGCAGGGAGGCACAGGAGCAGAGTAGGAGCAGAAACTAAGTGCTCACATCTTCAAGCAGGCACAGGAAGGAGAATTCCGCAAGGTTTAAGAATTCTCTAAGCCCACCCTCAGTGAAGCTCTAAGATCTCCCAAAATAGTGCCACCAACTGGAGACAAAATGTCCAAATACTTGGAGCCTATGGGGGACATTCCCATTCAAACCACCACAGACAGCCATAGCAATCTTGAACAGAAAGAATACTACAGGATATATCACTATACTTGATTTCAAATTATACTATTGTACCAGCACAAAAACAGATAGAGAGATGATAGATAGAGAGATAGACAGACAGAATGGAATTGAACAGAATGGAGAAACCAGATATAAGTCCATGTAACTATACCTACCTGATTTTTGACAAAGATTTCCAAAAAAAGAAAGAAAATTAGAGAAAGATACCACAAAACAAATGGTGTTGAGAATCTTGAATCTCAACAGGGCAGAAAAAAAGAAAAGAAATTGGATCCTTATATCTCACCCTGCACAAAACTCAACTCTCAATTGATGATCTCAACATAGATTTGCTATTGTAAAAATGATGGAAAAATGAGTACGCTTCTGCTTACAGGTAAAAGAAAGAAGTTCTGAATAGGACTCTGGTAGTACAGGAAGACCAACAACTGACAAATGGGATTCCATGAAATTAAAAAGTTTCTGTACAAGAAAGGAAATTCAACTGAGTGAAGAGACAGATCACAGAATGAAGGATAATCATTGCCAGTTATACATCTGACAGAAGACTAATGTCTAGAATACATAACACTAAAAAACAAAAACAAAACTGAACATGGAGAAAACAATCCAATTTAAAAATGTGTATGGAACTGAACAGAATGTCCTCAAAACAAGAAACAGGAAATACAAATGACTAGCAAACACTTTTAAATTGTTCGATATCCTTGATGTTGGACCTTTTTTATTTCTAGGTACCAAGAGGTTTTCCATAATTTAGTCCATCATTTTTCCATTACTCTCCTACAGTTCCACAGTTCCAGTGTACTTTTACCTGTGCCCTACAGAAAATGTCAATCACCTAATTGAACATCTAAGATTAAAAAAAAAAAAATCACAGTCCAGGAAGTTAAAAATAAAAAATAGCCAAATTAAATATAACATCACAAACAATAAAAGAAAAAATAATGAAAAATAGATTACGCATAAGAGGTTAAGAAACTGCTTTTGACCATTTCATGCTGTGTTCTGGGCTAGATTAAGGAAAATAAGTGATGTTCAATATTTCTAATAAAGAAAGCTGACATTCAAAGAAAAATTCCAGTATGAATGGGGGGACCCCCAAGGCCCTACCCTTGGTAGAGTAGTTATTAGCAGTTGATGGTTGGGGAGAGAGAGACATTCTCTTTCAAGATATAGCCAATGGCAGAGAGCTCATGCTCCAGTGGATGGTCACATGCCCATGTATACATGGGCAGCAGTAACTGGACTCACGGAGATAACAACAAAAAGGAAGACATGAAATTGGACAGAGACAAGATGAATCACCCTAGGGAGAGTTGGAGAGAGGTATGACAGAGGAGTATGACCAAGTACACTGTAAAAATGTATGAAATTGTTAAAGCATAAATAAAATTAAAAGAAAAAAAAAACAAAAAAAGCTAATATGTTTGTTGAATCAATTACAAACATGACTTCAGAGTTATCAACATTATCTTCAACTTTTGTTTTACCTGAGCTTACCAATCAACAACCTTATACTACAAAGTCTGTCCCCAAGAAAAATAACTTGATGTCAGTCACCCATGTTTCATTTTACATCTACCTTTAAGAGTTTTTCAGGACATTGCCCCTACTAGACACCATAGGCTAGCAAATAAAAAGCCCAAATGCTAGAAATAGACTCCCTGATTTGAAGCTGTAGATCAAGGGTCCCTGAGACACTCAAACAATACTACTGCCATTCCTCTTGGTTACCTGTCGAACTTCAGAGTAAGACCCTTACTGCGGAAGATGCTACATACATGTGTCATAGAACAAACAAGGAAAAATCAAGAAGGACTGATCTCAAAGTTTCATCTCTAGTAGCTATATTTCATAGTGCTGGAAGGTGCTATGGATACTACTGGAAGAGAAAAGTAATCATCAATCTGGTCCAGCTGTGAACCCTGGGAGCTACAATAACAACTGGTCTGACAAGATATGCCCACTGGTGCATAGTGGCATGACTATTGTGAGTAACCAACCAGTTTCTTTGGGTTTAAAGTCCACTTCACAAGAGGGAGCCCAAACCTGGCACTGATATCAGGCCTAGGAACTGTGGCTAGACAAGTCACATGCCATAGGGGAGAACCTATTCTTGTTATTCTGCTAAATGGACCTAATATTAAACCAACTCCTAATGACTTACTGTTATACTCACAGACTAATGCATCTACCAACTCTTACCAGAGAAGCAAGTGATGATTAACTGGTCTACGAGCAGAGAATAAGGGACTGCAGAGTGCTTAGCCTTGAATGGACACCTATATCAAACCCTTGCTTCCCAAGGTTCAGGTATCATTGTGGAAGAGGTGGTAGGAAGATTTTAAGAGTCAGAAGTGGTAGATGAATACAGGCAAACTGTTTTCCAGATGGCAGGGTACAGATGAACAGTTATACAGATGAACTCACAGTAACTATGACAGCATGCACAAGACTTATGTGTGCTCAAGCCAGACAAAGTCACAGCACAGAGAAAAGGAGGAGGTAAGAAGCCCCAATTCTAGCTGAGGAACGATTGGCAACTGATAGTTCTTGGAAGATGGACAGTCAGCTTTCTTTAAGTGTGTAATGCTGAGTATACTGACCAGACTTGAGGGCATGAACCCATATCAAAGAGTATTTGGGGACCCAGATTAGATTTGATAGGCCAAAAAAAAATAGAGGACATGTAATGGGCAGGGGGGCGAGTAGTAAGGGAGGCAGATAAGAGAGGGTGTATTAGTTTTCTTTCTGTTGTTGTGATAGAAACACTGACCAAGGGAGCTTATAAAAGAAAGATTTATTTACCTTATGGTTCCAAAGAGGCAAGAGTCCATCATGGTGGGGAGGCATGGCTAGAGTGGATGAACAGCTAAGTGCTCACATCTTCAAGCAGGAACAGGACTGCAGATCCCGCAGGGCTTAAGAATTCTCTAAGCCCAACCCCAGTGACGTATTTCCTCCAGCAGGCCACACCGTCTAAGACCTCCCAAAACAGTGACACTAACTGGGGACAAAATGTCCAAATACTTAGAGCCTATGGGGGACATTCTCATTCAAACCACCACAGAGGCGGATCGAAGTATGATCAAAATATATTTATAAAATTCTCAAATTTTTAATATTATATTTAAAGAAAAAGTTTTTTATGTCTCTTTGGCAACTTATACCCTTGCAGTTTCATTAAATCAAATTAAATAATGAAAAATTATGAATATCTAGATCATTTATAAATAAAGCAATAGCACTGAAAACATTAATTGCTGAAAATACGCTTAGTTTTGGCTTCTTATCACAGAACTAAAAATTTTTCACTATGTTAGAAAATATATTTCAGTGTGATATACTGAAAGCTTTTACTACTGAAAAATTGTTCTTGTGAGAAAAAAATTAATCTCTACAAATCATGAATGGATTTATTTACAGATTTGCCACTGATTAAAATGCCAGTATGAGGTACACAACTATCTATTTCTCAGTTTTAACAGAAAATAAAATGACTAAAAGTTAAGGATTTTAATTAATATGTGTAATTCAGACTATCTAAAATACCAAGAGAAATTCTTCCATAGGCAGGGAAGGTAAAGTATGAGTCATAGCAGATGCTACTCTTGTTAGAAGAGAGATGGCAGTCTTTTTCTTATGGGAGACATCACTCGAAATTAGAAGAGAATAGTCTTGTATATAAGAAAGTGTGTGGAAAAGAGATTTTCTGTATGGTTAAATTGGCTTAAATTTGAACAGATTTATATGTTATTACAACAATGATAAATCTTATAAACAAAGCACATTTTCTTAGAGGATATCAGTTTACTCTTTACAAAGTCTTTTTTTAAAAAATTATTTTTATTTTATGTATGAGTGCACTGCCTGAATGCATTTAAGTGCATCTGTGTGGTGCAATGCCCATGGAGGCCAGAAGAGGACATCAGATCCCCTAGAACTGGAGCTGTGTGTAGATGATGGGAACAGCATCATCCAGATCCCCTAGAACTGGAGCTGTCGTGTAGATGGTGGGAACAGCAGTTGGGTCCTCTGTAAGGAGTCCTCTTAACCACTGAGCCATTTCTCTAGTCCCCATGGTCTATTCTCAATGAGACTGTGAAAACTTTTTCTTTACTCTTTAAGAAATGTGAGGGGCTAGAGAGATGGCTCAGCAGTTATGAGCAGTGGCTATTCTTGCAGAAGACTTGGGTTTGATTTCCAGTATCCGCATGGTGGCTAACAACTGCCTGTAATTCCAGTTCCAGGGGATCTGACACCCTCTTCTGACCTCCACGGGCAGTACACAACACAGCTGAACTTACACACATGCAGGCAACACTCTCATACACATAAAGTAAAAATAATGAAATATTTTAAAAAGAAATATGAGTAGAAAACTAAGTAAAGTTTTATCAGGATGCTTTCTGTGCTTTAGCCTGTTGAATTTATTATGTTGTTATTTAGGAAAACTGAACTTTCCCAATATTACAAAAGTTTTTTTTTTTTTTGTCTAACAACTTTATATAACATGACCTTCAAGTTTTATTTTACCTGATTTTTACCAGTCTACAACATTGTATTATAGTGTGTCACCAAGAAAAATAACCTGCTAACAGTTACCCTTTCAAGTCTTTTAATGATCACTCTTGCTAAATAAGTAATACTATTTTCATCCAGTATTTTAAATTTTTGGCAACTTTGAGACTTTCCCCAAAACAAATTCTAAAATTGCGTCTTTTGGTCTTGGACTATCTCTGGGAATTTCAAGAGTGTCCCTGGAACATGTCAAAATATATTTATCTTATAAAAAGAGTTATGTTAAACCAATAATATTTATTTGATGTTCTAATGCACAAAAACATTATCAAATAAAAATGATACTTTATATCCTTTTATTTACATGAGTATAATGTTATTGCTACAAATTGTATGGTATTCCTAGGAATTCGGTATGTGTCTTCTCACTCCAATTTCAGTACCAACAGCTGTCATTACTATGATGAATTGTCATCAAATTTTTAAGCACAGCCAGGTTGAATGTTGAATCCTTTTTTTTTTTTTTTTGAGGGTCTCCCTGTAGCACTAGCTGGCCTGTAACTCACTATATAGGCCAGCCTAGCCTTCATCTCACAGAGATCTGACTGCCTCTGCTTCTTAAAGGCTGGGATTAAAGGCATGCACCACCTCATGTGTGAGGTTTAATCTTTTGTTGCCTGCTAACCAATGGTTAATTATCTTACTCTGATATTTTCCTGAAAGCTTTTGTAAGCAAATATAACTTCAAAGTGTTCTATTTTCAAGATCATGGAAATGTATCTCAAAGGTACTGGGTTTTGATAACTTTAATATCACACTCTGGGAACAGTAAGGATATCTAGAATACTAAAAATTTTATGGAGCTAGAGAGATGACTCAGTGGTTAAGAATGTGTACTGCTCTCACAATAACCTGGAACTCTAGATTCAGGAGGACCCAATGTCTTTACACTTACACACACACACACACACACACACACACACACACACACAAATAAGTTGGGGGCTGGAGAGATGGCTCAGTTGTTAAGAGTACTGGCTGAGCACCCCCATTCAAATCTTAGCACCCACATGACAGCTAACAATTGTCCATAGTTAATAACTCTAGTTCCAGAGGATCTGATGCTCTTTGACCTCTTCAGGCACTGTACAACATGGGTGCACTTACAATACATGCAAGCAATACATGGATAAATACAAAATAAAAATAATAAATACAATATTTAAAATAATGAATAAATAAAACTCGGGTGTGGTGGCAAATGCTTTTAATCCCAGCAGAGGCAGTCAGATCTCTGAGAGTGAGGTCCACCTGGTCTACATAGAGAGCTCCAGGCCAGCTGGGAGTAGAGGCAGACCCTGTCTCACTAAGTAAGCAAACAAACAAATAAACAAATAAAATTATAAGTAATTACAAATTCATGAAATTATGAAATAAGATCAAGAAAAACAAGAGTAAATTACATGGGACTAAATGATGAATAAAAAATTTTCCTTTTCAAATGCTTAAAACAATACTATCTCTTTAATACTTTTTGGGGGGATTAAAGAAAAAAGTTTCTCTTAAGCTATTCGCATATTATAGGAATTTGGTAAACTTTATCTTTGTGAACTAAGATGAGACAGTTATTTTTCTTTTCTATCTGACTTTGAGAATTTCGAAGTGTTAGTGAATATTATTATTTTTCAGGCAATACAGGTATCTGAAAAAGTTCAGTAAGAATGTGTTCTTTGGAGCCAGGGATTTGACTACGTAGAGTACTCGCTGGGCTTGATCCTCTGCATTGAAAAAAATAAATGTTTTCCTGTTGGATGTGACTGGAAACATTGGTTATATTACCAAGGCTTTGACTGAAATATCATACCCCAAAATTCATACAATCAGACAAATCTAGGCAGCTTTAAAGTATTAGGGTAATTTTATGTGGCCAATAAATGAGCTTGTAAAGCTTGTAAAATTCAACACCCCCCCACCCTCCACTGCGCAACACACAGAGGTCACACAGTTCTCTTACCCAGTTGACTTGTAGCTGAGGAAGGATGGTCATTTCTGGAACCCTAGATGCTTGGGGATCTTGAGAAGAGAGGAATGGATGACAAATCCTTGGGCTGGTTGTTTAAAGTTCAATCTAAGATTTGTTATTAAATTCCAGCAAAGCACTTTTTAAAAGCCTGTATGATTAAGTACTATTCTTGTTGCCCTTATCTAAATATCCAAGCCAAATTAAATGAGATTAGGCCTATTTTGCAAAATAGTCTTAATTATCTTTGGCAAAAATGGAGGTAAATGATAGGCTGTAAGCTTCTTTACATGGAGATTAAATTCTATAAAAACTGCTTACTACGAGGATTTAATGAGTTTCCTTGGTGGTACATGTATCTACATGTGAAAAGGTACAATCCAGTTCTTGGGACAGAAGCTCCTGTGCTCAGGGCCTTTCTGGACCTCACTCTACATATCTTTTCATCTGTGTATTTTATAATAAAGTGCTAAATGTAAGCAAAAGTGTTTCCATGAAGTTTCTGAATTTTCTAGCAGATTAGTCAGAGCTGAGGAATGGTTAGGGTTACCCCCTTAATACTTAGTTGGTCAAAAGTATAAGGGAAGTTAACTAATTGTAATCAGCAAAGAGTGATAGTCTTGTGGAACTGAGCTATTAATTTGTGGCTTAGGATTCTAACTCCAGTAGAGAGTGTCAGTAATTATTAATTAACTGACCACAATTCAGGGCAGGTTCCAAACCCAAGAGTCCTTGGGCAATACAGATCAGACTCAAGAGGGGAAAAAGAAAAGAATATGAAGTAGGGTGGGTAGAGAGGCAGGGTGGATGTGGGAGGGTCGGGCAGGGTGATGTGGGAGGGTCAGGCGGGGGTGGGTCTGGGAGATTATCAAATACACTGTACGAAACTCAACAGAACCAAAGCATTCAAAAAGAGAAAAACTTTAAAAGGCAAACATTGTTGCCAATGACATTATTTAAACCTTGTTTATACAACTTTGTTTTTGAGAGGGCTTCAGTTTGTAGCCGCAGTTGGCCTTAAATCCACTGACCCTGAACTTGGCATCATCCTGCCTCAATCTCCCAAGCACTGAAATCACAAGGCATATGCCTGTGCCTGTGCCACCTGTCAGGTTAAAATATATTTTTGTCATCTTATAAAGGTTTGATGAATGTTGTTCTTATTACCTTTAAAAATTTTTATTTTTTATTTTTATCTGTGTGTGCGTGTGTGTGTGTGCCTGTGTGTGTGTGTGTGTAAATGCCTGCAGAGGCTAGAAGAGAGGACTGGATCTCCTGGAACTGGAGTTACAGGTGGTTGTGCACAGCCTAACATGAGTCTCACTGGAAGTGAACTCCAGTCTGCTGGAAGAGTACACTGCTGAGCTTTTTATCCAGCCCCGCATTATTTTTAACACTAAATAAATTCAATATAGCAAGACCAACCTAATATTTTATAGTTATTTGTATTTTAAAGCTTATAGTATTTGTATCTTTAGTAAAAGTATCAGAAGTAATTCTTTTAATTTTTAAATAAATGGGTTGAGTCTATTTATTTGGCAAGGTATACCATTCTGTTAATAGATGCTTATAGCACATGCTGTAATAAAGCAGAAATGAACACTGAATTTTTTCAATTATACGGACTAATTGTGTCCCACGAGAACAGGTGCTAAAATTCTCACAGGTTACTAAAGTGGAGGGACAGGAATACCTCTTACGTTAATATATGCTCTTTTGTAACTGGACTGGAGGGAACGTACCTCAACATAATTAAAACTACATACAAAAACCCCACAGCCAGCATCATTCTAAATGGAGAAAAACTGGAAGCATTCCCATTAGAATGAGGAACCCAACAAGGCTGTCCACTATCTCCTTTTGAATATAGTGCTTGAAACTTTTGCTAGAGCAATAAGGCAAGAGAAGGAAGTTAAAGGAGTACTCCTTGGAAAAAGGGTCAAATTTTCACTTTTTGCAGATGACATGGTATTATACACAAGAGATACCCAAAATTCCACCAGAAAACTCCTAGAAATGATTAACACTTTCAACAAAGGGAAGGTTACAAAATTATTCTACAAAAATCAATAGCCTTTCTATATACGAACAACAAACAATTGGAGAAAGAGTACAAGGAGACTCTCCCATGTATCATAGCCTCCAAATAATAAAATAAAACAAACCTAATTAAAGACATTAAAGATCTCTACAGTGAAAATGTTAAATCATTACAGGAAGAGATTGGTGAGGACACCAGAAGATGAAAGGACCTCTCATGTTCATGGATTAGAATAATATTAGAAGAAAATGACAATCCTACCAAAAGCAATACATAGACTCAATGCAATTCCTATCAAAATCCTCATCACATTCTTCATGGAATTAGAAAACAAATCCTAAAATTCATATGGAAGCACAAAAGATCCCAGATAACAAGAGCAGCCCTGAGCACAAAGAGCAATGTTGGGGGGGATTACTACACCAGATTTCAAACTATATTACAGAGCTATAGTCATAAAAAAAAAAACATGGTACTGGCATAAATATAATAGACCCATAGGCCAATGAAGTGTCAAGCAGGAGTACATGCAATTTCAGTTACAGGATATTTGACAAAGGGGCAAAGAACACTTACTGGAGGAAAGTCAGCGTCTTCAGCAAACAGTGCTGGCAAAACTGGACCTCCACCTGAAGGAGAATTAAACTAGACCCTTAACTTTTACCTTGACAAAAGTCAAGTCCAAATGGATCAAAGACCTCAATGTGAAATGTGAAACTATGAAAGTGTTAGAAGAAAACATTGGTAGTAAGCTACAAGATATAGGTGTAGGAAAGGACTTTCTATATTAGACATCAGTTGCTCAGGAATTAATGTCAATAATTAACAAGTGGGACCTCATAAGCTTCTGTTCAGCAAAAAAACAACCAAGGAAGTAAAGAGAGAACCCACTAAGTGGGAGAAAATCTTCAGCAGCAACACATCTGACAGAGGTTTAACATTCAGAATATATAAGGAACTCAAAAAACAAATAAACAAGTGATCCAATTAAAAGATGGGATAAAGATCTGAACAGAGCGTTCTCAAAAGAAGAAATAAAGATGGCTAAGAAACATCTTACAAAGTTCAATATCATTAATAATTAGGGAAATGCACTTTAAGATTTCATCTTACCCCAGTCAGATGGGCTAAGATCAAGAGTAAAAGATACCAAACGCTGGAGAGGATGTAGGGAAAGAGGAACGCTCACTCACTGCTGGTGGGACTGCAAACTCATGTAACCGCGATGCAAAGCAGTGTGGAGAACTCTTAAAAAACTAAAAATGAAATCTACCATTTGACCTGGTTATATCACTCCTTGGCATATACCCAAAGGACTCATCCTATTGCAGAGATACTTGTACATCCGTTTGCTGCTGCTCTTTTCACAATAGCTAAGGGATGGAAGCCACTTAAGTCTCTCTCAAATGATGAGTGGATAATGTAAATGTGGTACATTTACACAATGGAGTTCTACTCGGCCGTAAAGAAAGATCAAATCATGACATCTGTAGGTAAATGGAACTAGAACTGTTATGCTAGGTGAAGTAACACAGACTCAGAAAAACATACGACCTATGTGTTCCCTCATTTGTGGCTCCCAGCACCAATTCCTTATATGTGAGTATGTATCCTGATGAACTGCAGGAACCAGGAAAATTGGAAAGGAACCAGAAACATCTGAGTAAAAATTCTTAACAGGTTGGGACTTAACACGTATGGCAGGATACATGAGGTCTGGTGTGGGGGGTATAGATGGGAGAGGAGGTCTAAATAAACAACAACAAAAAAATAAAAAACACATCAATAAAACCAATGACCCTTTTAAAAATTGGGGTACTGGGACTGGAAAGATGGGTCAGCAGTTAAGAGCACTGGCTGCTCTTGCAGAGGACCTGAGTTCCATTCCCAACACCCACATGGCAGTTAACAACCATTCTAACTCCAATTCTAAGGGTTCCAACACCCTCTTCTGATCTCCCTGGGTATTGTACGACATGGGTGCACATCCATACATGTAGGCAATACACTTATACACATAAAATAGAAATAAAAAATAAAAAATTAATTTTTAAAAAAAGTTGGCTACAACTGTGAAGAGAGTTCTCAAAAGAAGAAATAAAGATGGATGAGAAATACCTTCAGGAAGTGTTTAACATCATTAGTAATAAGGGAAATGCAAACTAAAGTTACTTTAAGATTTCATCTTACCCCAGTCAGCATGGCTAAGATTAAGGGAACAAATGACACCAAATGCTGGTGAGGATAGAGGAAAAGGGGATGCTCATTCACTGCTGATGGCACTGTAAAGTGGAGAACTCTTAAAAAAGTAAAAATAGATCTACCATATGATCCAGCTATACCATTCCTTGAATGAACTCATAGTACAGAGATACTTGCACAGTCATGCTTGTTGCTTCCCTTTTCAAAATAGGTAGGAAGTGGAAACAACCTAAAAGTCCCACAATCAATAAATGGATAATGAAAACATGGTCTATTTACACACTGGCAATCTATTCAGCAGTAAAGAAAAATGAAATCATGAAATTTTCAGGTAAATGGATGGAACTAGAAACTGTTAGACTAACGGAGGTAACCCAGTCTCAGAAAACAAGGATGTATGTTCTCTCTCACTTGCGGATCCTAGTCTAAATCCCTCGATGTGAATATACATCCCAATGCAACCCAGGAGCTAGGAAAATGGAAAGGAACCGTGAGGGTAAAGGGGAGGAAGGAGCTCAAGAAAGGAAGGATAGTAGGTGGCAGGGGGATGTTTTAACTGTGGAGGGAACAGGGAGAGACACGGGGAGGAGAAAGGAAAGAGAGAAAAGGGAAATGTATTACTTCAAAAGCATACTGACAAATGCACACACGTGCACACACACACACACACACACACACGCACACATACGTGTGCACGCAGTTGAAGGCTACATAACAAAAATCACAGTGCCAGACAGGGAAAATCTCCCTTTAAGCTGTAGGTCAGGGTAGTTCAAGAGACTACCAAAATAATATAGGCCATTGCCACAGCCCTTGATTTCCTCCCAGAATCTGAAGATCCTACTGCTGAAGACATGACATACTTCAGACACAGGACTTGGAGCAACTGAGCTACAACTGACCTGGAAGTCTCCTCCCTGAAGACTAGCTCTCATAGTATCAGAAGAGACTATGAAAGGTGCCAAGGGAGAAAACTAATCAGTGGTCCACCGCAGCTGTGAAGTCTACAAACCATAACAATAACCAGCTCAGCAAGTAATCTCTATTGGTGCAGTAGTGGCACTTTTATCTTAGGAATAATTAATAGCTGTCTAATTGAACTTAAGGCCTGCGCAATATGAGGGAACTCATATATGGTACTGTAAACATCTCAAGTACACATGGCTGGAGATGGTACAGACCCGAGAGAAAACCTACTTTTGTTGTATCTCTAGACCAACGTAATTTCTTACTATAATCTGAATATATACCTTTATATTTACAGAGAAGTGTACTTCTCACTCTTCATCAAAAGAGCTTCTTTTTGCAACAGATGGAGACTATTATGAAGTTCCACAATCTGGTCAAATGCAGAGAATGTTTGTGAGGTGCCAGCCCTAAGTGACACATCTTCAATGCAACCTCTATACCTAAGGCTCAGGGAACATGACGGAAGAGGGGGCAGAAAGAATGTAAGAACCAGAGATACAAGACACCTGCTGCTAGTCTAGTTCCCTAGACATTATAGGACTAATGAACTCTCCACAGTATGATAGTCTAAGATCAGCAGCATACAATAGCAAAACCAGCTGACACACCAAGGTGGATGGGGTGGAACCTCAAGATGAAGAGCTGCTCAATGGCTGTTTGCAGAGGAAGACTGTTTCTCCAGGGACTAGCTCCCCAAGAGGTTATTTAATTCCAAGTGCAGAGGGCAAGAAATTGAGAGGGAATGGATGGGGAACATGGGAAGAGTTAAGAGAGTGACTGAATGAAAATGATGTAAGGACTATACTCATTAACATTTTTTAAAAAATAAAGATTTAAAAAAAGTAAAGTAGGCCTGGTGGCACATGCCTTTAATCCTAGGACTGGAGAGGCAGAGACAGGTGGATTTCTATGAGATCAAGGCCAGCCTGGTCTACAAAGAGAGTTCCTGGTTGGTTAGGCCTACAGAGAAACCCTGTCTCAACACCCCTAAAACCCCTAACCTCCCCTAAAAGAGAGCCCACAAAGTAGAATAAAAGCTGTCTTTCAATTGAAGCTAAAAGCTTCCCATACAATCCTCACATGATTTATCAAAAACAGATGCAGAGATAAAAAAAAAATCATTGTCAACTTACAGTAAGGAAGAGTTGGATGAGACGTCATTCTTCTGACATTATTAATGGCTTTCTTAATCATCTGGTAAAAGAAGAAAAACTGTTTTCTAGTTACAATTAAAAATATAACTAAATATTTAAGTTTTAGGGTGGGGATACAGTTGAGTGGTAGAATACTTCCTAGTATGTGTGAGGTCCTGGGTTCAGTCTTAATCAGACACAAACATACACATACTTTCATCACTAACTGGAATTCAAGAATCAAGTCCCCTAAGAATTTAGTCTTACCTCCTTCCTTGCCAATTATTTCCTGATCCCACTAACTTACTGACATAATCATGTACAGCATTTGGCTAAAAAGGCAAAGCATTTGCAAATAAAGAAGGTAGACAGAAAATTTAATTCAATTTTAATTGATAGTTTGGGATAATCTTTTAAATGATTCCCTAAATGATTTAACTAGCCTGTCAAATAAGAATAAACACACATAATTAAAGGGAAAGTTTTATATTTTCTATTTATATGGCACCATAACTATAGTTATGTTATTTTATGTTTGTATATCAATCTCGAGTTAAACATTTTAGTGCTCTTTTGGATTTTAAATTGTTTAGTTAGCTACAGTTGTGGAGAGGAGTTAGGGTGGCTAAGTAGGTCACTAGAACAAGTAAGTGACAGAAACTGAAGGATCCCTATAGAGTTCTACTCCAGAAGAGCAAAAGTTCATTCTAATAAGTGCACTTTGAACACTAGTATCCATCATTCAGTAACCCGAGAATACTCAGAAAATGTTTTATCTATCTTCAGAAAACCGAGAACTTGATGAATATATGAATATTACTTAAAATCTCACACAGGACCTTTTATTTTGGGGGGCATGGATTGGGGGAGGCAAAATTTTGTTGTGCAGCACAGGCTTGGCTCTAACTTGCAATTCTCCTGCTACAGCCTCCTGAGTGTTGGCATCATTATAGTTAAGTACACCATCCTCACAAAATTCTGTGTTTTTAAATAAAACTGTCTAATAGTTTTTCCTGTATCCTTTTGTATGTGATCAAATCTTCATGGAGAAATGATAAAACAACAAATAAACAGTCTAAAAGCTTTTTTGAAAGCATGTTACTAAAAATAAAGAAACCATTAGCTATTTTAGAAGATTCATGTAAAAAAAACTAAGTTACTCTACTGATATCTTTTTTCTTGAGAGAGGAAAAAGGGCAATCCTAATACTTAAAATCTGAAATCACAATGCACTCCAAATAGAAAGCTGTTGCTCTCAAATTTACACAGGAAGTAAAAAAAGAAACCCCAAAGTAAAATTTCTATGTTATAATGCTTTAGAGTATTAAAACAAAACAAACAAATTATATATATACACACACATATACACATACATGAGGGTTTCTGGGGCTTTTTTTGAGGCCCAGAAACCTGTAGCCCCAGCTTGTCCTGGAACTTGCTATGTAGACTAGGTTGGCTTTGACCTCAGAGATTTGCCTTTGCCTCTTAAGTAATGGTATTTAGGGTATCTAAGAACTCCAGGAAAATGTCTTGAGAATTAGATTGGGATCTAAATGATAAAATAGAAAAAGGAACATTTTAAGGCAAGGCAAGGCAAGGCAAAGTCTTTAACACATCAACAAGATGAATCAATCTGAGAGACAGAAAGTCAGTATGAATAGAGCAAAGAGAATCAGATACAGAATGAAGGGAGATAGGACTAGAGGTAGGCAAGTTTTAAAAACTACATTATTATTTTTATGTGTATGAATGTCTGCATATATGCAAATGCACCCATGTTGTGCAGTGAGTGTGGAGGTCAGAAGAGGAAATGGATCCCCGGGAACTGGAGTTACAGACAGTTGTTATGGGTCCTCTGCAAAAGCAGTCAGTGCTCTTAATCATTGAGCAATGTCTCCGGTCCCATAAACAAAGTATATTTTGAAATCAAATTTTGTTACCCTTTCAAATGTAAACATTCTTCATTATAAAAATTTATAATTTTAGCAAGTAAGACTTACTAAAATTTAAGGAATTAAAAAACGTTTTAAATAACCTTTTAACTATTAAACTGACTGGGGAAAAAAACAGGATAGTTGAGCAAAAATCTAAATGTGTTTATGTTTACATACCACAGATGCTCCTCTGCCAGTCTGTGTGCTACCAAGCCACGGCATGTTGATGGGAGTGCCAGGATTGCTATGTGTATATGGAGTTGAACCTTGGACAGCTGTTAAATCATCACGAGCATGTATAACCAAGAAGTCTTCTGATCTACAAAGGAACACCAGCTTGAATGAAAACAACTCATCAATTCTTGGTTTCTTTTTTATACTTGAAAGTTCAATGTCTGACTTGTATATTTCCGTATTCCATTCCCTTTACTCTTTTCTAACCCTAATTTCCTTCTGAGAAGCTCCTGCCATCACTATCTACTCTTTAGCACATCATTTTCTACTCTGCTTACAACTTAAGCCTGTTCCTTTATGAAGCTGACGTGCTCGCTACCTGCCGCATGAAAGGGGCACTGGTATTCTTCTAAAGACTCTTTTGATAGTTAAAAATTTCAGTGGCTATAGTCATTCATATTAAATTACTGAATAAAAACAAAGCATAACGATACCCTTTAGTTTCAATTTCTACATCATCATCTACCCAGGTATAGATCTGTGTAGCCAGAATTCCAGAAACATCCAGTTCTTGAACATCATGGCTGGAGGCAATTGCTATGCAATTTCTATTTGCCTGAAAAATAAATCAGGTTAATTTTTAAGTTAAAAAACACAGTGAGTATACGGGTTACTTCTGAAAACAATCTTTAATAAAGCATTGTTTGTTTGTTTTTTTTTGTTTTTTTGAGACAGAGTCTCCCTGTAGCCCCATCTGACCTGGAACTTACTATATGGACAAGGCTGGCCTCAATCTCACAGAGATCTACCTGCCTCTGCTTCCCGAGTGCTGGGATTAAAGAGGTGTGCTACCATATCCAGCAGAAAAGCATCCTTATATATTAATATTTTAAATTAACTTTAAAAATTTTTAGTGAACTTGGTGAACTTAGACATATGTTTATGGTCTAGGAATTCCAGTACAGAAAGCAAAATATAAATACAACTATATGTACCCTTTCCTCTCTCTTATTTCCTTTCTCCACACTGTTTTTCTACTCTTCTAGATTACTTTGATTGACCTAACATTCTTACAACTCAAAAATGCAGAAGGCTCAGATATAATGGCACACACCCACTGAAGACACTTGGGAAAATAACTGCAATCTCTAGGGTCAGGGATCCTCTCCCATAACAAAACCTACTGCATATGCAGGTACTATCTGTTGCTTGCTCTTTTGTTACTCTATGGGATGTGAGAGGAAGCTTGGCATCTGTTGCTTAAAAAATTACTGTGAAAACATTCCCCTTGTAGTTATATCTTTTGCTAATAAATATAAACTGTCGTTTGTCTGTGAAACTGGATTGTGCTTTCAATGAGCATCCAATAAACTGAAAATTAACTTGCCAGCTGGAATATAAGAAAAAACTTCAGGCCCTTCACAGTTCTTGATATACACAGTTCCCAATGAGATAAATGGGGGGAAAGTTCGATCTCAAGGGCATTTTAAAACATAAAGCAGAAGAGATTATTTATTACTTGTAAATTTAGTAAAAATACAATATCAAATCTAAAGAAATAATTAAGGAAGTACTTCGAAGGGAGCAGCAATCTTTACATATATATGTAGATGACTATTCATTTCTAGTTACTTGTATTTTCTTTAGGGGAAGGCAGGCATTGTAGGGTGCTGACTGATTTTTTTTTTTTTTGACACACACATATATACCTATATAATGTTATATATATAGATAGATATCACCTCCTAAGAACTGCCTAAGGTGTTCACTTTAGGTTTATCTGCCTGCTAATCAATGTTTAAGGATGTCTGTGAAGAAAATGAGGTAAAGGATGCAGGGTAACATGGGGCCAGGATGACTAAAGAACTGTTGAGGTGAAATCAAAAGAGAAGAGAGGCACAGCATAGGAAGACGAAGAATCAACTGGTGAAAGGACTACTGAATAAGTGATGTCACAGGATATATAATTAAATAACACTATAGGGCTAACTACCCAGAGGTTAAGGGAGGAGGAGCAATTGAGGTCTGGAGTTCAAGACTGGTCTGGCCAGATAACACAGGGAGATGCTGTCTTAAAATAACAATGTCAAATAGGAAGTAAATGAATATTTGCATATACATAAATACATTATCTTTAAGTATCTTTTAGGCATATATGAAAAACCACAATTCTACCCTTTTAAATGGAAAGCAAAAGAAAGGAAAGAAACAAGAAGGCACTGGAAACTATGATGTAAGATAATACAGGGAAATAGAAATGGGAGATGAAGACAAATTTCAACCGTGGACCACTAAAGTCTACCTCTTCTACTGGAGCTTACAGGTATGTCTAACATGGATGATAAGCAGAAAAGCTAAGGAATACAAAGAAAACATACAAACTGAGCAACTACCGAAGGAGTAAGCCAAAGAAGAAAAATTTCTAAATTAGGTAAGTTTAAATTTTATCAAATATTTGGAATCACATTCAATGAACTCATACAGGCATACAGAAACCTCCTTCAGATTAACTAATATTAGATCTAGTTTTTACATTCAAAGTTACTGCTTGATATTCAAATACTTGATATTTATCCTCTGTGTAACAGTAACATTTTATCAGTTTCATTTCCAAATTATGTAATAATTTTACAAAATAAAAATCTTATTCAGATTATAAGTTGGGTAGGAAGTAGATTTGGGAAAGAAGAATACGGACACTGAAAAATTGGTAGGCAATATACTCTCCAACTATGGATATTTAATAGTCAAAGAAAAGAAAATATTGATGTACTTACTTTATTAACAGCAAAAGCTGTAATGATATCAGATTCTTTGTGAATAATTCTTGCTTTTCCTCCAGGATATCCCAAATCAGCCTCTATCTAAATATAAGAAAATGTAATATGAAAATAACTACTTTACTAATAGGATAAATAGATATATGCCAATTAGTCATTTAGTACTTGCATAAATAGTTATAAGAAAGTTTCAAATACTTCAACCCTAAAGGCACTACTGAATATGTTCATTATCCCAGAAAATTTACTCAACAAAGGGAATTTAAAAAGTTCAAGCTTGCATTCACACATACAAAAAGACAGTTGGTAAAACATACAGCTTCTTGAACTGTTATCTCCTCAAGCAACAGAGAACCAATTTTAAAGGATGAAGACATTTTAATTGAAATAAAACTTGTTTAGCAAGTTTCTTAGTATTATAAATTCTTTAAGAATACTTACAAACATTAAAAGGTCAGACAGGGGCTAGAGAGACGGCTCAGTGGTAAGAGCACTGGCTGCTCTCACAGAGGACTGAAGTTTGATTCCCAGCACCCACATGGAGGCTAGCAACCATCTGTAACTCCAGTGCCAGGGGACTCAACACCCTTTTCTGATCTCTGTGGGCACTGCATGACACAGGTGCAATTATAAGCGTGCACAGAGTACACTCATACACATGAAATAAAAATATAAATAAAATATCTTAAAAGTCAGACAGTAAATAATTTAGACTTATGGACCACAAAGGCATTTTTGGTGTTTTTTTTTTTCTTCTTCAAACAATTTACTAAAAATCTAAAGACTGTTTTTAGCTGTTAAACTAAAAACAGATGGGATTTGTTCAACTAGATGGAATTTACTGACTTCTGATCTCTAAAATAATTTTCAATTTATAAGGAGAAACCCGAAGTCCCAGAAGACATGGTAACTCATTCAAATTAGTAGTTCATTTTAGCACCTGAATAGACCATAATTTAAATGAGTTTACATGACAAAGATGTGAGTATACACAATATATTTGAATTCAGAAGAGAATACTATAACATCAACACTTATCAAAATAATGTTAGAAAGCTCAGAGAAGACAAAGAAATGCTGCTTTATATAATACTTCATTTTATTTTAGCTTTCTTAACCTTCAATCTTCTAAAATAGTTTACTAGGAGATGATTCAAATCTCATGAATTGCAATAATTATTGATTTTGAAATTAGTTTACAACAAACTTACTTCCAACAAAATTTAACGTCTGCCAAGTGACTCTGGAACTCAACAGAATTGCTAGTATTTTTAGAATGGAAACTGGAATGACTGTTTAACTGCTGAGTTCATAATCACTTATGCAATAACCAAGCCAACATACCTCTATGCAAACAAAATTTGGACACTGCACGTATAGATGTCAAATATTTTCTAAAATAAAGCTTACTTATGAACATAAAAGATTTTCAGTGTTTGCTGAACATTCTGGTTTGAGGGTCAACTTGTCTTCTAAGAAAAGTTATTAGCTCTGGCCCATTATCAAGATATCAGTAATGTATATAAATCAAATTCTACAATTTTTATTATAAAACTTAAGCTTATCACTTATCTTTCTAGTATCCAAAGACATAAAGAATCCACTACTGGATTTTAAAGAAACTGAAGGTAGGGGCTGGAGAGATGCCTAGGTGGTTAAGAAACACTGGCTGTTCTTGCCGAGGACATGGATATGAGTCCAAGTACCCACATGGCAGCTCACAACTGTCTATAATTCCAATTCCAAGGGGATCCAATGCCCTCTCTGATCTCTGCAGGCACTGCACAATATAGATGCACTTACACAATGCAGGCAATACACTTATAGTAAAATATTAAACAAATAAATTGAAGGTATTAAAAGAGACATGATATTGTGATGGAACAAAGGGATCTTCTGGTAATGGATGAGAGGAATAAGCTGGTTTCATGCACGGAGACTTTCCCAACTTTACACACACACACACACACACACACACACACACACAGACACACAGAGAGAGAGAGAAAGAAAGCTGACAGAGAAATGTACTTCAAAAAAAAGTTTTCTTAATGTGGGAATACAGTCTTGTCTTTTCATCTAAAACAATGTATCTCAATAGTGTGGTGTCAAGATATTCTGTATGAGATTCAACTGGAGTGGTATTTTAAATATGAAGGTTCTGAACCCTATGTCAAATACACAATCAGAATCCCATAAAGGTAGGCAAGTTAGTTCTCTTGAATTGCTCTCTAGCCAAGTCCAGTTTTATTTGGATACTGTGGATGGACAAGTTTGATTTCTTGAACTAAAATGGCAACTAAAATGTAATATGGTTACATATTACAGTCCCACTAACAATGAACACTGCTGTGAAGTATGGATTTCTCCTTCAAAAGTAGCTTGTGACCAATTTTTATGGCTGGTCTAGAATTCTAAAAATCTTACATTTTAGTAAAAGTTTTGTTACAAAAAAATTCTCAACAAGCTAAAAATAGAAACTTTCTGAAGCTAATGAAGGGTCAAGTACAAGAAACCTGAGGACAGACTGAATGATTTTCTATTACCAGAGACAAAAGTCTGTTCTCACTACTTCTCAGCTTTAGACTGAAGGAAGCTCTCTAGTCAGTCTCATACAGCAAAAGAAACCAAGAAAATAAAAGAATCTTTGAAAAACAGAATGAATTAGAAGGACTGATACTAACAGCAAGGTTATCAAACAGTGGGTTCTTACCATAAAGATGAACAAATAAAACACAGAAATAGACCTAGACATCTTCATCAATATTTTTCTTGAAAATGGAAAAATGACAATTTAGTGGAAGGATAATATCTTTCAGAGATAGTACCAGAACAACTTAATGTCTTCAACAAAGAGCAAATAAACATTGTATACAGAGAGAGAAACTGAGACACACGTTATACCATGCAAAAATTAACTCAAAGTAGATCATAGATCTAAATGCAACCCTAAAATAACTAAATAGCACATTAAAAAAAGATAGGAGAAAATCTTCATGGCTTTAGGGTAGTCAAAGATGTAATATACAACACCCAAAAGGTAAATGCATACACAGAACTGATGCATTAGATTTATCAAAATTAAGGACTTCTGTACTGCAAAAGATACTGTAGTGAGAACAAAAATGCAGGTCACAGACTAAAACAAATATGCAGATCTCTATCTGATAAGACTTTTATCCCAAATGAACAACTCTTAAAATTCAATCAAGAAAAAGAGCAACCCAATAAAAAACAGACAGAACTTAAAGAATCACTTTACCCAAGGAACTATACAGATAGAAAAATGCACATGGTAAGATGTTTAATGAAAATGAAAACCACCATAAACTATCACTACATACCTATTACAACAGCTAAAATTTAAAAACTGACCAGGTCATGTGTTAGAATTTTAAATAACAGATTTTAAATACTGATGGTAAGAATGTAAGATGGTAGGACCATTTGGGAAAACACTTGGACAATTTCCTAAAATGTTAAAACATATACCACAGTTAGGAATGGAGTTCAAGTGCTGGAACACCTGACTAGGACATTTGAGACCCTGGCTTCAATCGCCAGTAGTGCCCCCAACAAACAAACAAACAAAACCAAACAGTTAAGCCTATACCTTCTATGTAATTCAGTCATCCACCTCTAGGTATTTACCACAAGAGGAATCAAGAATCTTACAGTCTATATATAAATACCGTTAAGCATGAATTTTTAAAGCAGTTTTATTTGAAACTGCTTTAACATGGAATCAGCTCAAATGTTAATCACTAGGTAAAAGGATGTACAAAATAAGATGCAACCACATAATGCACTAAGAATCAGCAGTAACAAGGAATGAGTCACTGAAACACACAACATGAAGGAATCTCGACATAACTATGCTAAGTGAAAGACACAAATAAAAAAAACAAACTGAGGTCAGGCACAATGGCTTATACCTGCAATCCCAGGACTTGGGAATCTGAGGCATGTGGATTGCCAAGAGTGTGAGGCCAGCAGGGGCCAACATAGTGAGTTACAGGCCAGTCTAGGCTTCAGAGTGAGATCCTGTCTTAGAAACAAATAAAACCACAAAACCATCACTACCATTGGAACAACAACAAAACCCACTGAAAATGAGATATAACTTCACTTACACAAAATTCATGAACATGTAAGTTAATATATAAATCTGGAGTTGCATGAGGAAGAAAAGGGCAGAGGTGGGAGGGAAGCAAAGAAGGAAGACTAGAGGGTGCATAGCTGGTTCAGTGGTTAAGAGCACTTGCAGAGGATCAGGGTTAAGTTTCTAGCACTCACAGTGTGACTCACAACCACCTGTTAACTCCAAGTTCAGGAGCATCTGATGTCCTTTTCTGGCCTCCTTGGGCACTGCTGCACAGGGTACACTTGCACACATGCAGATAAACAGGCACTCACAGAAAATAAGAAGGTATTGGATCCCCTGAAACTGGAGTTAAGGATGATTGTTATCTACCATGTGGGTGCTAAGAATCAAACCTGGGTCCTCTGCAAGAGCAGTCAGTGCTCTTAACCACTAAGTCATCTCTCGAGGCCCCCAATAAATGAATCTTAGCAATAGGATTAAAATGTGAGAGGTGATCTATGTATCTAAATCTGTTTGTTATCTTTATGGTTGTGATAGTTTCACAAGTACATATATTTGTCAAAACTGAACAAGTTATATACTTTAAATGTGTATATTTCACCAAATAAGTTTTAGTTTTTAAAGTTAGCATTTGAAGTTTCATTGCAGCATTTTCATACATGTGTTATTACACCTTGTTCTAGTTTATCTCCCACCCCTGTTCCTCCTGCTCCCCTTCTTCCTTCCTACATGCCACAGATCTCCTATTATCCTTAGTGATACAGCTGTTTCTTCAAATTGAAACATTCCCTTCTGGACAAAAGGAAAGATTTAAGACTTTCAAGATGTTAATAAAACTCACAAGGCTCAGAAAGCTCATGAAACACACAAGACCAAGGAAACACAAAGTTACAAGGTTCACAATGCCCTGCCTCAGATTTTAAAAGCAATAAAGAATGGTTGGAAGGAAAAGGCTGTGAGATGCTTGGTAGGGAGCTGCAGGAATGTCACTCTTAATGACCTGTCACCCCCATGGGGTACACTTTTCAGGGATCCTTCTGAATCACCCAGGTTCCTACAAGTAGTCCCAGTAAGTTCATGGGTTCACTAGGGTGTACTTAAGTAGAATCTTTTCAGCCTGTAATGGCTGTCATGGTATATCCTCTCTGGGGTTAATATAGACTTGTTCAGTCACCCAAACACCCTCTCTTTTTCCTCTCTTCCCCTTAAGATGTTTTTATGGCTCATTGTCTCCTTTCAACACACACACACACACACACACACACACACACACACACACACACACACACACACACACACCGGCCCCACATTTAAATACAGGTTCTTATGAGAAAATATATTTGTCTGTCTGAGTCTGGCTTATTTTGCTTAAAATAATTATTATCAGTTCCATTACTGACTTTCCTGAAAATGTTATCATTTCATTTTCCTTTATGGCTGAACAGTATTCCATTGTGTATATGTACCACATTTTCTTTATCTAGTCATATGTCATGCACAGCTAGGCTGGTTTCATTTCCTATCGTGAATAGTGTAGCAATAAACATGGGTGTACAAAGTACCTTTGTGGTATGTTAATTTAAAGAGTCCTCTGGGACATCTGCAGTGGTATATATGGGATCTATGGTAATTCTAT
Source organism: Eospalax fontanierii (assembly GCA_035773235.1). Lineage (NCBI taxonomy): Eukaryota > Metazoa > Chordata > Mammalia > Rodentia > Spalacidae > Eospalax > Eospalax fontanierii. The sequence continues at coordinate 12,866,977 of CM069527.1, forward strand.
TTTTAGCTTCCTGAGGAATTCCATACTAGTTTCCATAGTAGCTGTACCAGTTTATATTCACACCAGCAGTGTATAAGGTCTTCTCTTTACCCACATTCTTCCAGCATTTGGGTCATTTATTTTCTTGAGAATTACAACTTTGACTGGGATGAGATGGAATCTTAAAGTGGCTTTAATCTGTATCCCCTGTCAATTAAGGATATAGAATACTTTTCAACTATTTATCAGCCATTTGCATTTCTTCCAAAAGGATATTTTCTAAAATGTGTAGCAGAATATGATTTTAAAATGCTGGCTGTGGTGCTGGAGAGATGACTCCGCAGTTAAGAGCACTGGCAGCTCTTGCAGAGGACCTGAATCAATTCCCAGCACTCACATGGCAGCTAATAACTGTCTGAAACTCCAGTTCCAGGGGAATCTAACACCCTCATTTGACCTCCAAGGGCAACGCACCACATGGGTACACTTACACACATGTAGGCAATACACTAATACATATAAAATAAAAAATAAATAAAATATTAAAAAAAGAAAATTCTGGCCGAAACAGCTCTGAGGAACCAAACAATGACTGGACTGTAAGGTAGTGTGGAGCTAACTTTAGAGATTCAATAGTGGAATCACTGATATTTCATAAAGTATCAAAAGAAAATGAACAAGAATTCCAAATGATATAGACACTAGTTAGTAATCATTATTTAAGAAAATAGTTACCTAACCAAAAAGTTTGAATTGTATTTTCTCAAATTTCAATGTATGGATAACATGTATTTATTCTTACCACAGTTTTAGGTACAACATACACTTGGTATCAAAACAACCTTTCATTAACTGCATATTTTACCTAATGATTCCTTTGGGAAACAGAAAGACCCAGAATTAGTGGTCTTGCAAAAACTCTTTTGAGAAAATTCCCCCCTGAAAATTACTCTGATGTTGAGATTATCTTAAAATTTCTGAGTCATATAGATCAGGAAAGAGGAGCCAGGAAGACTCTTTAACCAAAGAATCATATTCAAGTGCTATAGCCACCTAAAATGTGGGGGGTTTTATTACGGTACAAATTCTCGTCTTTTCTGTTTTAATTCTCAAGATCTATAAATATTTACTATGCAAACAGGCACTTGTGTTTTATGCTATTTTTCAGAGTAAAATAAATGCTATATGACAGGAAACACTATATTTTTAGGAATTAATATTAAATAAATTTGAACTTCTACAGTGATACTGGCAATAGAAAAATACTACTTTTTAAACTAAACTTTTCCAGTTCTTGATGTAATTACATTCACTAAAACGACAGTGGTATTTACTAAGAAAAATACGTAGCCAACACAGCGAACATTCAACTCCTTTTAAAATTGCATTCTTCTAATTAATAAAGGAAGAACCATTTTTTATGACTCAACACTTCAGTTGTCAAAAGCTGGGAGAATAATAATTTCATTCCAGCCCAGTTGGAAACTAAAACACAAATCTTTTTTTTGGTTCTGGTGAAGAATGCAATTTTAATTTCAGTTGAATGACATTTTGTACCTTATTGATGTTTGGTTCTTCCATTATAGAATTTTTGATGGTTTCACTGTTGTCCTCTAATGACTTCATCAAGAAAGAATAATCACATGTCAAAGAGTAAAGATGCGATGTAACATGCATATCACTATTTTTTAATCATATTTTTAAACAAATTTAACCAAGAAAATATGGAAATGAAATCTTCTGTTTCATATATCTTAGAAGATATGATGTTGTTGAGGGCATTGTTAAGGAGAGAGAGATCTTAAAGGCTCAAACTCCTTAACAAACACTATGAATTTTATTATACTGCATTTATAAAAACTTTAGTCACTTATTTTGAAAAGCTGATACTCAAGCAAGTTTGTATTTAATGTACTTTATATTTGTAAATGCAAGTATCTAGTGTCAAAACAACTAAAAATCAAAGCCAAGCAATTGTCTTATATACTACTGTCTTTATTCCATAACAGAAATAGGCAATCAACTGCTTGGAGGCACACATCGTTATTCAAAGGGGACTAAAGAGAAAAGTTGGTTCAGGACTTTATGTTCTCAGAAAACAAAAATGAATCAGAATAAGTACAAAGATGGTATCTATGAAGTTCAACTTTTGTTGGTAATGGTTTAGATGGTCTATCTTTATTACTGTAATTAATTTCCAAATAAGTACAACCACTTTGGAAGACATTTTAAGCTTTTTAAAAATGCATGCACCAAGAAATTACATTACATTGGAAAAGCTAAGATCAGAAATACATGAAAACTTTAAGGTATGATGAAGAAAATCAAGTCAGATAAAGAAACATCATCAGAAGACTCAGTTTACCGTGATTAGCTAAAGACAAAATGGCTTTAATATAATGATCACTTTATTATAAATAATACATGAGAAGTAATTCTTTACCCCAAATAAGCTAGTCAATGTTCCAGTAAAGGTAAAATAATTTTTAATTTTTAACTGAATTTTGTGATTTTTCATATAATATAGTTTGATGGTATTTAGACCCCTTCCTTATTTGTACACCCTGCTCAATTTAATGCATTCTCATATACATAATATATAGAATCTCATAATATATAAAACCTTGTAATATATAGTTTGTTTAACTCCATTCAAGCTAGGTTTTACTATATTTTTCATATTCCTTTATATTAAAGTCTCTTTAAGGGTATCATGATCAATTTAAAAAAAAAAAAAACAATTTTCTCCTGCTGGTATGGAATGGGGATTGGGTAGGGATCCTATACCATAAAATTCCTGGGATTCTTTTCTTTCAAGAGTGGGGAACCTTTAAGACCTTGTTTTCCTTGGCCCAGGCTTGAAAACAAATCTGTCTCTGTGGCAGAAGCTGAGAGAATGGAGACAAGCAAGGCCCTGGTGCCAGGCTCTGGCCCTCCACCCTCTTCCATTCAGAGAAAGATTAGCTGACCTGTCTCATGGCTAATCTGTTGTAGCTTCTGTCTCATGGCTTTCTATAAATTATAAAATGGCCACAGGTGGAATGGAGGAAAAAATTGAACACTCCTGTCCCGATTCTTTCAAACTATAAAGAAGTTCATTTTTCTTTACAAAACAAAAAGCCAAAACTACAAATTTCTCATAATTATCATTGATTGTGCCAACCTTTAAGTTAAAACTACTTTTGAAATTCAAAGAGGTTAAAAAGCCATTTTGCGGATTAAAAACAACGTATTTAGATTACAGATGTGACAAAAGTTGCATTGTGTTTGCTTTTGATTAAAACTGCAATGAAAGTTATTTTAAATTTTTCCAGAGTATCATGAAGTTCCAAACAAAACTAAGACCAAAACAACAGAGAAAATTTTAAAAATGCACTCATTTAGTGTTATTCTCACAAATTATGGCTTAGTCATATTACTCTATTTCTCATGATGACTCTGTGCCTAATAACTCGGATAATGGAAGCCTGCATGATCATGTTAAAAGGCACACTAACAGAAAAAGTAACAAGCAAATTAAACTTTTTAAATATAGCAGTCCATTAAGATAGCTACAAATTATATTTTACTTCAGGAAAAGAAATATCTAAAAATACACTTCTGGTAAACACACTAAATCTTACATTCTTCTCTAGCACATTCATTATTAATTCTATTTACCCATTTTCTTGAACTGTTTTAGTGATAGCTCACACACTAAATATGTAAGACTTATTACAGTGATGAACTACATTCATATCTGCTTAGATTTCAATATAACATAAAGGTACTCATGTTGAAATTCTAAGTTAAGAAAAGTCTATATTCTTTTCTCTGACATGGCCTCTTTGAATCTATGTAAAAAATCAAGCGAAGAGTAAATAACAACACATCCAGTTGCCTATTACAATTTAGTACTTAAATCAAAAGATGGCAAGTTATATATGAAATCTAATTTTTATCCAGTGCTTAAAGGTATCTTGCTGTTTATCTGTTCTGAAGTAATTTTATTTCCTTATTTCTCCAACTAAAGTAGCTTTTGTTTTACCTCCCACATCAAATTAAGCAAAATGTTTGAGACTAGTTCAATGTTATTCAAAATGTGGCCCAGAGACCAGCTGCAATTTTTAAACCTACCTTATGATTCCAGAGTAAACAACTGTCTCCTATAACTATGTCAACTATTTAGGTTCAGCTGGCAACATTCTCAGTGAAGAAAGGGAAGATGTTCACTATATTCAGATGCAAGTTCCTCATGTTATCAAATGTGTTTTTTGAAGCATTTTACTAAATGATCCCCTCCCAGACCACCATTGTGATAATATCAAGGTTTATACCTTGATATTCAAGTGGTTACAATGGAATTATAAACTAATTTGAATCTGCAAAATTTCCTTTATTTATACATATTCATATAAGAAGAAAACCTATATATTTAATTTTTTTTCAGTATATAAACCTACTAACTTCTAAGATAGACTTTTTTAAACTATAAAATGAAAACCACGGGAAATATCTCTTGTAATAATTGGTCATTAACACCTCAAAACACAATTCAAAGTATAAGACACAAGATCTAGAATCTTAACTCAGTATCTACTTGAGATTAATGTGCCCCAAGCACATTAATCATATTTATTATATTGATGTATGAAAATACTGTCCCTTTCCCTTTATTTTTCTAAGCATAAATTGCATATTCATGATATAAAATGGGTTTTTGAAAATTCTGTAAAGTTTATGTATTTTTAGTGGTTACATACTATGTATTATGAAACTTCAGTAACCAAATAGTGAGGAATATTAACATATACAAACCTCATTTAGACATCGTTTCTTTGTGAATATATTTCTGATAAATGTTTCTTGAATCTCTTCCTGTTTCACCAGGTACTGCCAAAGCCTCTTCACAGACAGTGCTTGATGATGTTTGGATCTGTACAGAGGCAGTAAATTTAATTACATACTGCAGAGATTTCTGACTAACTTGACAAGTCTTCAGTGCTGTATTAGTTTATAATAAGTTAGCTAGAAGTATACCATATCAACTAGGAAAGCAGCCAAGGAGTTTTTTTTCCTAAGAGAGATGACATTTTTCCAAAACTTTAAGTGATGAAATGACACCCAAAAAGTTTTGGATTTTGGATTCGGCATTAGAAATATTTGTTCAAACAATAAAGTTTTATTGTAATATGCAAATGACATTTATGCTGTGATCTGATAAAATTTTACAGACAAAGGCAGAAGTAGGGCTGGATTTGGCCTAGAGAGTCTGGTCATCACTTGCTGAGTTTTAAACTAGGGATAGTTATGTATCCTAAAAGGGAACTATAAGCAGTTTCACTCAAAGTATTGCTTGTAGGTCCATAAATCCTTTGTTACTAATCAATTATGAGTTAAAAGTTTCTGCAAGAACGCAAACCAGCAATGACACTAAGGTACTAACCACACTGTTCAGTTCAATAAACACATGTGTGGCAAGACTTTTTAGATGAAGCAAGCACTGCTTGCTTTAGGTTCAACTGTTGTCTCCTCATGGATAGTAAAACAGATGCTGAACAGCTCTCACCCTGCTGCAGAGTAGGAATCAATCAAAATGTTGTCCTCAAGCCCTATCTAACACCTGTGCCCTATTTTCAAAGACAAGTTTACAGGCCCACACCCATAAGACATGTACGGGTACTTTCACTCTGAAATACCAGAATTATACAGTCATGCCATGACAGCTTAAAAAGTCTAAAATATAGTCTCTCACCAGAAAAGCTTCCTAACCTCTGAACTATCGAAGACATTGCACAAAGCCAGAGGTAGGCACCTACGGCAGAAGGTTGAGTGTGGACTTCCAAGCTTTTTCTTTAAATGTTACCTAAGAACAACCGGATTCAGTAAGAATCCTACTAAAAAATAGTATCCAGAGTAAAACCTACTTGAAAGGAGTGTTTGTAGGTTCTAGTAAAGCTTTGTGGCGGAGGATGGCAGGTCCTGCAGACACATTCTCTTCAGAGGTATGACTTGAGATGTAGTTTTGAGGGGGTCCACCATGGATTTCAAGTCGTCGGAGAAGAACTTGTTCCCAACACTGAAGAGTTTTCAGAATTGCATGACAAAGAGGTGAACTAACCGGTAGCTCTAAAAATGGAAAATTTAATTGATCAACAGTTACATTCTGCAGTAAAATGTCTGTAAAAAAAATCCTGAAATAAGATACTAACACAATTTATCAGGGATATGTGGGAACAGAATCTGGTAGTAAGAAAAATAAACATGAATATTATGAAAATATTTATGGAAGAAAAATTAATTCTAAGAGGCTGGCATGTCATTTGACTAAGTTTTGCTCAGAAAATGAAAACATTAAGAAAGTTACAATGATACTAAACACTAAACACTATTCAACTGTACTCCTTCTTACTCATGAGTACCACTCCCACTTTCAAATTGTAGCTATTTCCATTTCTCTTCCTACATCTAATAATATTCTTGAGTTTTAATTTTGAAATGATCTGAGTTGTTACAACAGAGTATAAGAATAAACTTCTCCTCTCGCCATTATTACAACAGTCATAAAATTTTGTATGAAATTGGTATTCAAATGTTTATTTTATAGATGTATATATAAGAAACATCAAGCCGAAACATCCTGAGTACTATCACATTCCTTTCTTTCCTCTACACCCATTTCCTCCGTTTGGGTTAATTGCTGGGTTCAGAGATTTATAGGTCGAGCATTCTTTAGTCCGTCAACCTCCAGGTAGAGCTACAGAGTCTCTATATAGTCATATCATGATCAGGGTCTTTGATTTCTTGAACATCTACCTCCTCAGCATCTAATAATATAATAGGAAAAATTTAAAGTCATATGAAAGAAATCTATCTTTTACTATAGGAGGTCATTAAAAAAGTACATATACAGAAGAGTAAACCAAAATAATGCCACTATTAGTTAATATTAAGATGTCTTTTACCTGCAAGATCATGACCTGCAAAGGGATAGAAAGTCTTCAGACTGCTGAGCACCAACTGCACCATAGCCAATCGCATCAATGACCAACTAAAAATACAGCAAATATGGCTCTGTTAAGATTTTATTTACAAGGGGATCTAGAAGGAACACCACTCTTTGACAGTTTCACTACTGAGAATCTGCCCTGAAAATATTTAAAACCACACACACACACACACACAAATGCAATTAGTTATTCATGTCAGCATTAGCACCAGAGTAAAAATAATCTAACTGCCTGTTAGAAGAGTACTGGTCAAACACCTAGAGTTTAAGGATGAAACTTTTATATACATGCAAGTAATACACTCATACATATAAAACAAAAAGTAATAAATAAAATAAAAAAATAATTTAAAAAGCAGGCTTCAGGGCACTATATATAATGTGTTGTCCTCTATGCAAGAAAGCAGGGGAAATAATACAGATACACTTATTTTTTTACAATCAGAAAGATAGAGAAACCAATAAAAGTGACTATCTGTGGAGGTTTAAGGGAAAATTGAAAAGAGAAATATGAGGTTTCTGACTTTATATTTTTACATAGTTCAACTTAAAATTATTTCAAGCCTCTCTTTAATTTTAAGACAGACATGTGTATGTCTTAAGGTACTGGCTTTTAATCAATAGTGCCAAAACACACATAACATAGAATGCGTAAGCATTCTTACGCATATGGTTCAACAATTATGTTCACACTATTATACAACCACCAGCACCAACAATCTACAGCTCTTCATAGTACAAAACTGTAACTTCACTCAATCAACAAAACTTCCCTCATCCAATCTCTAACAATTTGACTATTCTAAACACTTCACAGAATGAAGTAGAATCACACTCCACTAACTTTTTGTAACTGACCTATTTTACTCATACTGTCCTGAAGGTTCATCCATACTGAAGCATATATCAAAATTCTCTTCCTTTTCAAAGCTGAATAATTTTCTACATACACACACACACACACACACACACACACTACATTTTGCTTATTCAGATATCTGCTAGACACTTGGACTGCGCCTATCCATTGACTACTTGGATAATGCTGTTGGGAAATGGACAGACAGGTATCTGTTTGATCTTCTCCTTCAACTGTTTGGAGATATACCCAAAGTGAAATTAACAGATTATATAGTAATTATATTTTAAGAAACCACATCACCATTTTCGAAAGCAGCTAAACCTTCTTATATTCCTACCAAAAGGTTCTAATTTCTCTGTTTCTTGCTCAGTACTGTTATTTTGTCATTTTTGTAATAGCCACCCTAACGGGTATGAGAGAGCATCCCACTGTGATTTTGATTTGCATTTCACTAATAATCAGAGCATTTTCCCAGTGTTCACTGGTCAGTTACATGTCTTATTTAGAGAATAGTTATTCAAGTCCTTTGGTGCTCTTTCTTTTTTCCCCCTGACACTGGAGATTGAACAGGGTTGACACAGTCAAGGCAAATGCTCTACCCTGGCCAGTTTTTAGTTGGGTTGTTTATTGCTGAGTTTCAGCAGCTTCTGAGTCATGCAAATGTTTACAGATTAAAAAAGAAAACTAATTAAACAGGAAAAATACACCAATAAGCAAAAAATATCATAATTTATTAATAAAGGAGAGTTACAATCCAGAAATGCAATTGTTTCTTCTCAAAAATTTATATTAACCCATGACTTACATGTCATGTCTTAACAAAATATCAGCATTCCTAGATAAATATATGAAGAGGATCAACCATGAGTGCACTATTCAAAGTTGGGCTGGATGCTGTGAACACTTAGGGCTTTTTATTCTACACAGAAACCCTTTTAAGGGTTCTTACAGAACTAGTGCTCTCCTAGCCACATATTTTATGTTATTGGTGAAAATCATGAAATTTATCTTTGGGGACAAAAACCAAAGCATAATGTAAAGGCAGAAGTGCTAAGAAATACAATGATTTATCCATGGATAACCAAAAGTTTTGAAAACTATTGCTAAAGAAAGGAATTTAAGAATTTCAACTAGAGAAATATGAGTTATGTGTAATAATTCAGCAAGTTATTAATTTCACATGTGTTACTCAAGAAAAAAACATTATTTATATGGATCATGATAATTAAAAAAAAAAAAAAAAAAAAAAGCAAGCTTAAAATGAAATACCCCAGACCTGTATGAGTTTGAGTTTGAATGCTCCTGGAGATGGAAGTCTGAGGGCAAAGCATCATCGTCATCGTCGTCATCACTTTCCAAACTCTCCTCTGAATCATACTCTGCTCTACTTTGGGAGGGGGGTAGAAAAGGCTGAAACAAAAGTTACATAACTTATCCAAATATCTGATTATTAAACATCCAAATGTATAATTTACCCCATTTGCAGATAATTTATTATAAGTAAAATTATTTCCTATACTATGTCTCTGACGTGATTTTATATAGCCTCCTACCTATTCAACCATTCAACAAAAATTTCTGGAGTCTGGCCCCAGAAGTCTACTTGAGATATATGTGTATCTCCATACAGATACATTTCCCCTTGACCGGGTCTCACTAGCTCATTCTAGTCTTGGACCTGTGATCTTCCTGTTTCAATCTCTCAAATAATGAGATTACAGGCATCTGCCAGCATAAATTCACTTGACATAAGAATTTTAAAGAGAAATACAGCTACTGCCATCATGAGTTTACAGTTTAGCAGCAAAAATAAATAACAACAACAAAAAACCCCACAAAATTTATATTAAGTGCCTCAAGGGGAAAAAGGGGAATTAAGAGGGAAAACACTAAAAACTGAGAAGTTGAGCAGTGGAAGTCATGTCCGGAATTTTGTATGAAAAGTAGCAGTTTGACAGGTATCAAAAGATGGGTGAAGTATCAAAATACTTCAGCTTGCTTTAAATTTTTGCTATTCCAACCAGAGTTGGGGGGGAGCATATAAGCATATGCATATATTTGAGTGTTTAGGTAGATATTAAAGACCTATGTATTAAACATTTTAAAAACAAATGGTTAAAGAGAGCAGCAAGTGTCAGCACAAGGGGGGTCTTGTAAGCCATGCACAGTAAAGGAGTATAGTATGTTGCTGCTAAGAAGTTTGAGGCAGAAGACAGGCCTATAAGTTTAAAATGGCACTATGATTATTCTCTTAAGAGGAAAAAAATACTCACACGGCAAGAGCAAAGAGATATAAGTAACTAATGCAAGAACTGGCAAGTGCAGACGCAGGTGCTAATGATAGAGCCAAAGAGAAATAACAAACCCAAGGCATGTACTAGAGAAACCACTGACAGAAGTTACCAATAGACTGGAAAGGAGAAAATTTAACTCCTGGGTTTCTGGCTTGAGCCAACTATAAAGATGAAGATGTCATTTACAAAAAAAAAAAAAAAAGAAAGAAAAGAAAGAAAGGAAGATTTTTGGATGAGAGGAGAGATGCCGGGGAAAATAAGTATCAGAAGTTTGAATCTTGAAGAAGACCAAGATTCATGGGTTCAGAAGAGCGAAGACGATGAGAGATATAAAAGAATAAACAGCAAGCTTGGGAGGAGGGGTAAGCAGACAATGACATAAAGGAGCTAGAGAAAAAGGAATATTATGGTGGGAATGGCAAAAAGCTTAGAATTGCTATGTGGGGCTGGAGAGATGGCCCAGCGGTTAAGAGCACTGCTGCTCTCACAGAGAACTGGGTTCAGTACCCAGCACCCTCATGACACCTAATAACCACCTGCAACTTCAGTTTCAGGGATTCTGATAGTCTCTTCTGGCCTCTGTGGGCATTGCATGCATGGGTACACATACACATATGCAGGCAAAACACTCATTTCCACAAAAAATAAAAATAAATAAAAGCATTGCTAAGTGGTTAGACAAAAACAACACAAATTTGGTTATATTTGATCTGAATGTCACGAGACTCTCAGCAATAGCAGTTTCTGGGAGTAAACTTAGTTGAAGGCTGTTCAGCAAATATTACAAAGGGAAATACTATAAGGAAGAAAGATGTATATACAGTTTGGAAAAGGTAAACTGAATAGGAAGTAAAAAAAAAATGGCACAGTAGTTAGAAAAAGTTTTGGGGTCAAAACAAGTATTTGGAATAGAACACTGTAACAAGTAAAAAAAACACAGGAGAGAGAAGAAAAGTGAAGGTAAGATTCAGAACAGACCTGGAAATGTCACTGACAGAAACTACAGGAGAAAGAGTAAGATGGGAACAAACGTAGCCTAAGTCATAGATAATGGTGTCTGAATCTATATTTCTCACTGTCTTACAATAAGAGTGAGGACAAGGAACTGCAGGTATAGCTCAGTGGTAAAAGCATTTGCCTAGTATTCTCAAGGTTCTGGTTCAAGCCTCATCTAAAAGAAAACAAAACAGAACAAAAGAGAGGCTAAAATGGAAAAGGAGGTGTGGGAAACCTAAAAAGGTGGGAGACATAGTTTACTGACAGACTACTTGCCCAGCATGTACAAAGAACTGGGGTCTACTATAAACACTGGAGAGAGGGAGTTATAAAATCTTGACTCTAGAAGACAAATAAAGAAACAGAGCAAATAGAGTGAAACTTCTGGACAGTTAATTAAGGAGATTGGCAAATCCTCTATCCCCAAAAGGACATAATAAAAGTAGATAATGTTTTCAAAACAGTGATAAGAGACCATATGCATATAACAGAGAGGCAGTGATTTAAGAAAATCTACTGAATCTAGGTACAATAGTGAGAACATAGCATTTTGATCAGCAGGTTAGGCAGTGAACACTAGTACCACAATTACTTAATGACAGGAAAACATTCTGAGAAATTTGTTATTAGAAATTTGTTATTTCACTGTCATACATGCATTACAGATGGTCTCTATGCAAATCTCGTTGAAACATCCTACTATATATCCAAGCTAGATAGTATATACTCTTCTGTATAGTCTCCCATTCAGAAAGCATTGTTATGAGATGTGTTACTATGATTCTAGCACTGCCAAGAGAGGCTGTCTTTAAAATTCTATGTACATGGGCATTATAAAAAACAACAGGTCAGGTGTGTTGGATCACATCTGTAGTTAGCATTTGGGAGACTAAAGCAAGAAGATACCATACTTGAGGCTACCCTAAACTAAATAGAGATTTTATGGCCAGTCTGGCCTATATAGGGAAACACTGTCTCAAAACTAACCAAGCAACAACCCATTCTCAAAGCTCCCCAAGACAAACAACAGAACAACACAACAGACTAAAATTAGAAAAGACTAACATCTCAATTAGTCTCAGGCTATAAGGGCAGAAAAACCAGAAGTTTAATAAGGAGGTCTAGAAATAACAGAGCTAAATGAAGTCTGGCTAAACATCAATCCTATATGCAGAAAATAAAATTCTTCAAAAATGAAGGTAAAACAGAGACAGTGAGGAACAAAAAGGCAAATTTCCTACATTACCTAAAGCATTCATAAAAGAAAAATAGAGTCATAGTATCAGAGATTAGTTGGAAGCCAACTAAGGTAAGGTAGAATGGAAAACACCCAGAAGTCGAGAAGGTAAGAGAGTTGGCTATTAACACAAAAAATGCACAGGAAAACAGACAGTCCTAGTTTTGTATAGCAGTGCAGGACTGAAAAAAAATGATGTGAGCAGAAATTCGACAAAACAATGCTAATGACTTGGAAGAAAAATCACAAATGTCTTATGACCTTTAAAGATATATTTCAAAATAAATTATAATGCAACCAAGAATAACATGCTATGCCATATAAAGTCTTCTTAACATTCAATGCACTGAGCAAAGAAGAAAGTAAAATGTGTAACTTTATTCACTCATTGTGATCCATAAATGAAAGATTAAGAAGAATGAAACTAAAAGCTTTTCAAGAAAAGCTTTAAATTATTTTGTGTATCTATGTACATATATGTTATATATGTAAATGTGTATGTCATTCAAGTGTGGAACCAGAGGTCAATATCTGGTGTCTTGCCTATCACTCTCCATCTCATTTTTTATATTTTTTAGTCTTTTTGAGACAGGACTTCCCTATAGCCCCAGTTGGCCTGCAACTCCAGCTAGATCAGGCTGGCCTTGAACTCACAAAGATCTGCCTGCCTCCTCCACTGAAGCGCTGGGATCAAAGGTGTGCACCACCACACCTGGTCTTCGTATTTTTTGAGACGGGTTCTCTCACGGAACCTGCAGCTTGCCAATTTGGTTAGGCTGGCTGGCTAGTAAGACTTTAAGATTGTCTATCTCAGGCTGGAGAGATAGCTGAGCAGTTAAGAGCACCAGCTGTTCTTGCAGAGGATCCAGGTTCGAGTCCCAGGACCCATATGATGGCTAACAACCATCTGCAACTCCAGGTCCAAGGGAATCTGATGTCTGTGGGTACTGCACGACAACACAGGTGCATTAACACACATGCCAGCATTACACTCAAATATATACATTGCCCATCTCTGCCTAGCTGGAGTTACAGACATGCACTAGCATGCCTGGTTTTAAGCGGGTGCAGAGATCCGAATTCAGGCCCTTACATTTGCACAGTCCTAAAGGCTGTTTTTAAAAGCTAAGTTTACACAGAATCTATAGTAACAACAAAGAAATTCTTATTAATATGCCATTGTTTGGCAGATAATGTATGTGAATCATAATTCTGATAAGATCCAAAGAGGAACAAGAGGATTCTTTAATTCATATTTTAAAGTTTTAAAAAATGATTTATTTTACTTTTATGCGTACGTATGTATAGCTATGCCATGTGCATGTGAGTGTCTGTGGAGACTAGAAAAGGGCATCAAATCCTCTGGAGCTGGAGTTACAGGCAATTGTGAGCTACCCACCAGGGATGCTAGGAACTGAACTTGGGGGGTGGGGGGGTCAGCATCAGCGCTCTTCACTGCCAAACCACCTCTCCAGCCCTCATCTATTTGAATGGAGCCTCTGCAAATGTTCATCTGTTTCTCACCTAAACTTCATTGTAATTGATTGTATTGTGTAAGCTATGATTGTGTAAGCTAGTGTTTCCCAAAGACTGAAACACAAGACAGTGTTTTAAAACTTTGTAAAATTACTTTAATAGGTAAAATTATTAATTGTAAAGTCAATAAATCTTTATTTAAGGGACTTCACATGTGATTCCTTTACTGTCCACTGAGGTTGCCAAAGCCTCAAGATAATCCTTTCTCAAAGAACAGCTGCTTCTTAATCAGTTGTTCTATCAGTCCAGAGTTTTATATGTTTGCATGAATTAAGGATATCTTCATGACAACCTTAAAGTTCTCCATTTGAGATCTTAGGCATCCAATTTCTTGAAACCCATTTCTTTTAGGAACCATTTTAGGACAGATCTATTTCTTAACTACTGACACCCAATACTTTGTCTTCATAAGAATGAGCTGAGATCAGATCCATTCCACCACACTCAGGAATACTAAGGTCCACAATGCCTAAAGCCAAAAGAGTTTGCTGTCTTGCGGTTCCCTCCCACAGACTTAAAATACAGTCCTGTTAGTACAAACCCACAAGAGCTACTGTATGAGGCGTGTCCAAAGATGTGTGAATACTGGAGAAGGCCTATCAGCACAGACCTCAAAGATGACTTTTATATGGCATATGGAGATCATTTTTTAAATTCAATAGATCTGTGTTTATTTTAATGTGTTAAAGAAACAGTTTAAAAAACGTGTAGTTGGAGGCTAAGGAGACAATTCAGTCGTTAAGCTGCTTGCTATGTAAACACAAAGACCGGAGTTTGATTCTCAGAACAGATATTAAAAATAATAAAAGCCAGATATTGGGGCTAGCAAGATGGCTTAGTGGTTAAGAGCACTGGCTGCTCTTGCAGAGGATCCAGGTTCAGTTCCTAGCATCCATATGGCATTTCACAGCCATCGGTACCTGCACATATACATGTATACACGCATGCACACACATACACACACACACACGCATACATACATGTACAGATAGAAAATCAAACTAAGGTGTTCATGGATATTACTGCTTAACAAGAAAGTAACATTTTAAAGACTGAAAACTTGAAGTTTAAATTTAAATAATGGGGCTAGAGAGATGGTTAAGTGGTTAAGATTCCAAAGAATCTGAGTTCAGTTCCCAGCACCCACGGTGGACAGTTGGGATTAAAGGTGAGGGGAAATCATGCTCAGCTTTAATGTAAAGTTTTTGATGAATCACTACTTCTGAAATGTCTTCATCTTGTCCTCAAACCTTCAATGTTTATGTTATGTTTAGCTTCACTGAATTTCTGTCTGCACATTTACAATCTCTTAAACAGCATCAATGTAAATATTCTCACAGTTATCTATTTTTTTCTGTAACTCCATTCATATTCAATTTGAATTTTCTTCTCAGTACTATCATTTTTTAGTTTTCTGATATATTCTCATCTTAGTCACCAACTCCCTGATCTGATTATCCAGTTTTGTAAACTGTCACACAGGAGACCTATCACAGGAAATAAGAAGGCAAAATCTATGCTGTGATGTCTGTGTGTGAACTGAGTGATCAATCCTTACAGACTGTGAGAGAACTCATGACTGGTTGCTCATCACTGTATGCATACTTTATCAGGGATGTATGGAGTGCAGAGATAGTAGGGAGTTTGCATTTTATGCAATTATTCACATAAATATTCTATAGTAAACTCAAGCTGAGAGAATAATGCATTTAAACGAACATTGGTAAGTGAAATTAGTGCCTGTCAAAACTCAGGGTGGCCTACAGTATTAAAAATCAATGAGGAGCTATGGATTTAGTTCAGTAGTAGAAGGCTTGCATGAGGTTCTGAGTTTGAGTTCCAAGACCAAATGAGAGAGAGAGAGAGAGAGAGAGGGAGGGAGAGAGAGAGAGAGAGAGAGAGAGACAAGAGAGACTGAGCATGAATGACAGATTTTTAGGTTTTGATTCTTAGTACATATCATTCTCTTAGTACATATCATTCTCTTTTCTTAACAACTTTGTTTAATTTGAAACACAGAGCCATAATTTATCAAAAAACAGCTGTAAAAACTCATTGGATCAATGGCCAAAACATTCCATGGCTTTTTTGTTTTGTATTATAGAATATACCCTTACAGAAATGAAAATTTCAAAATCAGATTGTAAAAATATTTGCAAGTACCAACAATTATTTTAAACATGCTCATTTTCATTTGACTATGTGACTATTGCTCTGTGTAGCAATGTTTTATTACCTTGGCTATGAAATAGTCCCAGATACTTAGCTCAGGTGGGATGAACTTCTCCTTGACTGTCAGTGATTCCTGATTTACTGGTGGTGAGGAAGAACTCAATGGGGACGATTCTCTGCAAGATACTTTTGAAGGACTAAAACCTCTGTTTTGTTTTTCTCCTTCTTCGACTAGTGAAGAAATGAAGAAAATAAAGTATTATTAAAGTAAATACTATTTTCGATTACCATCTTTATATAAAAGCTAAAAATACTACAAACAACATAAAACAAACTAAAATATGATGATGAAAGCATAAAGCAGGTAAGAATGTAAGTAAATGAAGGGGAAAAAACTCCCTTTACATAGCATCCTCTGCTTTTACCCACAATTCTCTAAAAGCTGATTTATCTATTCTATGTATAAGATAACAGATGTAATAACTGTCTATAAATCACTCCACAATTTAGCTAGAATCATGACAGAAAATTTCCAAATCTTTCTTTTACTTCGTGTTTTTTAGGGGGAAGAGAGCTGCTGGGGATTGAAACCAGGGACTCAGGCATGCTAAGCATACATTCTATTCTACCAAGGAGCTGCCCCAAACCCAGTCACCTACTTTGTCTTATAAAGAAAATGACAAGAATGTCAATATGAATTAAAGGCAACAACACACTCAAGATTCTTTAGTAATAAGCTTGTCTCGTGTGTACATATAAAACTACATTTTTTTCATTAGAACATATTTTAAAAATTTTGAGTTCCACAGACAGTTAACTAAATATATTAGAATTTGAAAATGGCTCAGTGATGGCATTTTCTAGTCAACAGAATTACACAGAAGAGAAAATGCAATCCTTGTTTTATATTCTCTACAAGTAGACAGTATTCACTCAGTATTTTACTCTAGAACACTAAAGGTAGCAGTATTTGAAAAGGAAAAAATCATAGTGAATTTTTCTGTTTTTAGTCTTTGTGACGCTGTGATCAAAATCAGGACTTTGCTCATGCTAGGCAAGCACTCCGTCGCTGGGTTGAAGTTCCATAGTCTGTACAAATGTTTCACCAACATTTAAGTTATAAAATGTAAGTCACATGTAGAAAACCAAGGATTTTGTAAACATAGGCATAACCCAATACAGGGAGACAATTCACATTAAGGTACATAATATTTTCTTCCATTGATACCAATGATATTTACTTACCTTCCAAAGGGATGTAAATATTTACATATAGATTTTGAGTTATCATCTGAAACTATTCAGTTAGCAGATACAACAGGCTCATGCAATATATCAAGCAAGAATAATCTAAATTTAATGTGGTGTTACTTTAGAAAAGAATATTAGTATCCAAAAATATTATTTAATAGTGATACCATTGTTACTTAGTCTATTAAATGATTAAACTTACATAGTTGAATCTGTGTAAATTCTTTGCTTTTATTAACATTTGATAGTCAATAGTCAAGTTTATAATAAACATATTGCATATATTAGCACATATTTTAGAACTAAAATGGAACAGAAACTAGATGTAGACCTTTTGAATTATGTACGAGGAAAAAAAGTGGCTAACAAAAAAACAAGAAATGCATGGGAAAAGTCAGACAGAATCAGTAAGTGACATAAAATTTAAAAATTCATTCTTAGTTACTTTGATTCACAGAACCTAATCCTAAAAGTAGACTTATATGTCAAAATAGTAGATTGTATAGACATATATTCCCTCCTTCCCTTGGGAATCACTTCCTGACCCTCAGTAACTATGTCCTATGGATTTTTAGAAATGTAAAAGTAATACTCAGAAGAACTCAAACAGAAATGGAGAAATGGTTAAGAGGCTACTTCTAAGGCATGGTCTTCCAAACTACTAGACTGAGAGAGGTAACCTTGCTTTCTACAATAATTTTTTTCTGTATATAATGTTTTTTATTTTAAATTTATTAAATTAAAATTTCTGTATATAAATAATTTTTTTACTGGATTTGCCAATACATATAAATTACAAATAAAACCTACAGGGCAGAGGTAAGAAGGGAAGAACAGTATGTATGAGAGAGAGTAAATATGCTCAAGTATATTACAAATGTGCATGAAAAATAGCATTAGGTAACTCGTATAACAACAAGAAGAACAACAATAAATAAAAAGCTAAGAAAATAAAAACTTAAAGGGAAGTTTACTTGACTTTTTAAAAAAATTTTACCATTTTTTTCTCTTTTATGTACATGTACGTGTGTATATGTACTGTATGTGTTCTTCTTTGAGACAGGCTTGCTGGCTAGCAAGTCCCAAGGATCTACTTTTTGCCATTGGTCTATCCCTAGTGCTGGGGATTACAGGCAGGTACCACCATGTCTGGCTTTTTTATTTGGGTTCTGGAGATGAACTCAGATCCTCATGCTTGTACAGAAAGCACTTTACTCACTGAACTATCTCTCCAGCCCCAGTTTATCATTTTAGAGCACATACAATGAAATTACTATTTTATACCCAGATTAAAACATTACCCCCTTGCATGACCATAAGGGAACAGTCTTACAGGCTCCTGGGACCTTGCTCATCTGAACTTAGAGCAATAGTGACAGCACAAGACTCCTGCAAACTCAGCCAGACAAAAACCCAGCATAAAACAAGGGAAACGGGCAGCAGGGCCCAACCTTAGCCAAGGAACACACTGACAGCTGATCACTGCTGGGTGAGGAAGTTGATCTCTTTAAGGAAGAGACTCTCTAGATAAGCTGACTAGACCCCAGTGGACAAATCTGAACTGAAGGATGTCTGGGTGCACTAACTTGACTTGCCAGGCCTTAACATATAAAGGAGTGTACGAAGCCTGGTGGGAGCAGTCTGGGGGATGTACAGTAGGGAGGGGTATAGAGATGATTAAGATGCTTTATATGAAATGCACAAAACTCAATAAAAATATGCATTAAAAAATAAACATAACCAGTTGGGCATGGTGGTACATGCCTTTAATTCCAGCACTTAGAAGGCAGAGGCAGGCAGATCTCTGTGAGTATAGGGCCTGCCTGATCTACATAGCAAGTTCCAGGCCAGCTGGGGCTACAGGGAGATCCTGTCTCAGAAAGACAATAAATAAATAATTCAACAAAGAAATACTTCTTCCCAATATGAAAATAATCAACTATCTCACTCTCTACTTCCCAACCCAAGACCCACTTACTGATGGGCTCCTAGTGAGTGTGCCAAAGACAACAAGAAACTTCCTAATAGAAGATATTCAAACTTAGCTTCAAATTCAATTCAGGACTTAAAACATTTTATATCGAAGGAAATGCAGATATAGGGAAGACAAAAGACATGTAAGTTTAAAATAAACAGATATGAAATCCATTTCTTGTTTTTAGCAAGATAATTCAGTCTAAGCGCCGAGTCTCTTAAGAGGCATATATTCACTCCTCCTCTATCATCAGGGGTACTTTAGATACAAAGTACACTTAGTACAAATGTATGTGAGCACAAGCATGAAAGTTAAATGTTAAATAATGTTATAAATATTCTTTAAAGAGTCCAAACAGGAAAATATTAAAGAAGCAATGAATTACATGTGTGCCTATTAAACTTCAAAGGGTAAGATTCATAACTTTCAAAAACAAAATGACATGATACTACACAGATCCAAGAAAAATGTTTGAGTCAGGATCCTAGAATCATTACCTAATGAAATAACCTGTACCCACTTGATAAATGTTAATTATATAAATATTTCAACAGAAAGTGAATTTTCTCCAAATCACATGCCAAAGCAGATTTCAAGGTAGTTGATGTATACTATACAATGATTCACTATAATATAAGGAAACTACCCCAGGTTCTATTAGACTTTTGGTAAGAGGAGGGGAGAAGAAAGAGGTGGAGGGAAGAATAAGGGCAAAGGGGGAGCAGGGCGGAAAACAAGGAGAGCCGGGAGCAGAGGAGAGAGGAAAGGGGGAAGAGTGGTTAATGAGGAAGAAAATAAATAAGTACTGCACACACCACAAGCATTTAATGGTGCTTGCTAAAGCATGTTTGGTAAACAAGGTTATATAATTAGAAGTTTCAGATCACAGTGCTGGAATATTACTCTTAAATTTATTGGATGACATATGCAGATAGAGTAGAATATTGTTCAGTTTTTTAAAAGAATTTCTATCACATATTATGAACCTGGAGAATATTATGATAAATGACATAAGCCAATCAGAATAAGACAAATACTATGCAATCTACTTATATTAAGTATTTAAAACAGTCAGATTCCTGCACACAGAAACTAGAAAAGGGGTTGAAAGGGATTGAGAGTGGGGATAAAGTCCTTTAATGGGCATGCTTCCAGATTTACCAAGCAAAAAATTTCTGGAAATCTGTTTCACAACAATATGAATATGTTTAACACTACCAAACCATACACTTAATATTTAACTTGATAAATCTTACAATTTTAAAACATCATAATTAGGGGCTGGAGAGATGGCTCAATGGTTAAGAGCACTGGATACTCTTAAAGCAGACACAGGTTTGGTTTCTAGCACCCACATGGCAGCTAACAACTGTCCCTAACTACAGTTCCAAGGTGTCTGATACCCTCTTATAGCCTCCCTGGGCACTTCACATACATGGTACATTCATGTACATGCAGGAAAAACACTCATATACATAAAAACACTAAAAATGAGTAAATCTGCTGCTTGCATGCCTTTAATCCCAGCACTTGAGAGGTAGAGGCAGGTGGATCTCTCTGAGATAGAGGCCACCCTGGTCTACATATACATAGTGAGTTCTAGGCCTGTTGGGGCTACAGGGAAACCATTGCTCAAAAAGACCAATAAGTAAGTAAATTATTTTAAAGATCATAACTAAATAATCAGAATGGAGGAAATGTGTATCATAATTAAAAAATTAGGACTAGGGATATATCTCTCAGGGGTAGAGTCCTTGTCTACAAAGAGCCCTGGGTTTCATCCCCAGAAACACACACACACACACACACACACACACACACACACACACAAACACACACACTCTCTCTCTCTCTCTCTCTTACCCTTGTTCTCCCTCTCTACACATGTAGGAAACAGATTCAATCTATTTTGTTGCAGGACTTGAAGCAGTCATAAATATTAAGGAAACAAGTTGAGGAAGAAAATATGCTTAGTTTTAATAAGGCTCATTGAAGCACTGAATGAAGGTATCCAGGTCAGATATAAGAAGAAAACCTCATTTATCTTCTGTCTTTGTAAAGAGGATTTGGTAGTGAAATAAAAGAATCTGTAAAAGTTCATATATATACATTTCTTGGAAGGCTCCATATACCTCCAACCCCCAGTCTCTTCTCTACCTTTATCATTAAAGAATTTGCCTTCCCTGGACTCTCACAAAGTGATTGTTATTTAAGCACAAAGTTAAACTGATATTAAATGCCCTCAGTAAAAATCTAAGACACTTTAACAAAGATGAATTTCACTTCCCCCCAAAATTGGTTATTTTCCGGTTCAGTTGTCTTTTAAAAATTCTTCACAATTAATTATCACTGAAAACTTTTGACATATTCAACTGTATTTTAAATTGCCAATTTTTGTTTTATATTTTAAGTATGCTTACCTTTTCTCACAAAGAAATTTTCCTAATTTGCATATTTGTAAGGGAATGATGGCAACAGCATGCGATAATCACTAAATAATCAAGATGCAGCTTTTTATACAAGTTCTACCATACAGCATATTTGATTTTATAATCTGTACTTAGCATAAATAATACCAAAGACAGTTAAAAAAGTTTCTATCATTAGCAGCCTCACAGTAACAGACATGACATGCTCACAACAATAAAATGCTCATTTCGTATTTCACTCCACAATTTGGAAATAAAAATTAAAATAAACTTATTAACACAAAGACAAACTTCACAGGTCTTACTGCAAATATTCTCATAAAGTGCAATAAAATTCTTAAAGTAAAATATTGCTTTGCTTTACAGTGCAATAAAAAGCAAAAGTATGGATTTCTAACTGTTAATAAAAGAATTTTCAAAAATTGCTCTTGCTTAGGTAACTCAACTTTAACAACTAATCATAACAAAGTAATTTGAAATACCATGAACATGCACTATAATTTAATTATAAAAATCAAATTCTTAATTAATATGTGATGTAGCACTCACAAAGAAAATTAAATTTGATTTAAAAATTACTGTTACATACATTAACATTTTTGTTAAGAATTCTGGACTGCTAAGCTAAAGTTTGTTAATAATCACTGTTTTAAACTACAAGGCTTAAGTTAAATACTATGTCACTTTGGTTAGTATTTTTTATTAATTTTTATTTTGTAAGTTGTTTTGCCTGCATGTATGCAAATGGACCATGTGCATGTAATTCCCAAAGAAGCCATAGAGGGCTTCAGATCCCATGGAACTGATCCCTTGTAGTTACCATATTGGTGCTGGGAATAAACTAAGGTCCCTCTCCAAGTACAGCCAGTGCTCTTAACCACTGAGCCAACTCTCCAGTCCTCTGCTGGTAGTTTTTATTGTCAACTTTTTACAACCCAGAGTCACCTGAAAAAAAGGAACCTCAGTTGAGGGACTTCTCAAATAAGACTGGCCCTATGACTGAGAGATAGTCTTGATTGATGATTGATGTGGGAGGGCCTACCCCACATTGTTGGTGGCATCATCCCTAGGCAGTTGTGCCTGGGCTCTATAGAAAAGTTAGCTGAGCATAAATCAGGTAGCAAGTCAGAGAGCAAGCCAGTAAGAGGCATTCCTTCATGACTCCTGCCTCCAGGTTCCTGCCTTTACTTTCCTTAATGATGGACAGTGATACAGAAGTGTAAACCAAATAAACCGTTTTCTCCCCAAGTTGCTTTTAGTCAGAGTATTTTACCATAGCAACAAAAAGCAAACTAGGACAGTCACTAAAAGAATTTGAAAAGCAAGTAAATAACAGGCATGTAAAGAAAACTATTATTTAGTTCCTAAGTCTATTATTTTAAGAAACTTAAGATGGGCTGGAGAGATGGCTCAGAGTTAAGAAGGGCATTGGCTGCTCTTGGTTCGGTTCTCTGCAGGCATATGGTAGCTAACCATCATTCATAATTCCAGTTCCAGGGGACCTGTTGCCTTCCTCTGGCCTCTGCAGGTACTGCAAATAAGGGCACCACTTACATGGAGGCAAAACCTTCATACACAAAAGACAAAAACAAAAAACTTCAGATTGAGAATTTACAGTACAGTAAGAAACACAAATACTGATTTTCAAATGCCTTCCTAGTACTAATCTTTTGAAAACACTGTTTTTTTTTTTTTAAAGAAAACATTGACTTAGGGGTTCTAAACAAGTATTTCAATATACAAAACTTTGATATTGATTAATTTAGGAAAACAAACATTCTAGACTCAGTTTTCATTTGTCTAAATTTAAAAGCTTAAAATTTAAAAATATGTTTTCTGACTGAATCATATCTATGATATGATTATGAAATACATTATTTTATTACAGCAATGGTTACTGTTAACTGTCAACTTTAGGAGATCCACAATCACAGCTTAGTTTTGAAACAAAAAAGGCTCTGATTTCATCAGCTGCTAAATCACATCATTCATATTTTCCGTACTGCATCTATTGTTACTTCCATAACCGTATTCAGAAAGGTTTCTGCGTTCTAAAAGACAGATGAGCATCCTATCAACCGTCATTGTGTTTAAAAACTGTATTATTTGGTTATTATGTCCTAAACCAAGATATTAAACATGAAGATGTAGATAATTTTTGGTTGCTTAATTATTTTTGATTATCTGAGATTCAGTAAATAACTAGTTTAGCATTTATAAACATACTTATAAGGGAGCTTGAAAGATAATTATACAATGATACTTTTGCGTACAAACGACAAATCAATCTTAGTGCTTAAATATTGTTGATCTATACTCTTCATATTTATCTGTGCTCAGAATAAATGAACAGATCTGGGGCTAGTGATTGGGCTGAGTGGGAGGAGTTTGCCTAATATGTGTACGGCTATGATTTCAATTTTTATCATCACAAAAAAAGAGAAAGATTGGAACTGGAGGCAGGTTTTAAAAAATACGTTACTATTGCTTAACAGAATGTTCTTTTTAAAATTTCACAGCAACAAGATTAAGGTCTTAAATAGTTTATCTGAAAACATTAAAAACAAGACCAAAATTAACTTATCAATTAATTATTAATTCAATATTTATGAATCTAACCTGTTATGGATTGGAAATTTTTCTTGAACACAGATTTCTGAAATATATTACAAAGCAAATTTCACAAATTTTTTTGCATTAAAAAATTGACCCCCAAAACTACATCAAAGAAAGTAACTTTAAAAACCCTAGACATTTTGAAAATTAAAATATTTTATGTTTTAATATACAAAGGTAAATGAGACAAGGCAAGTTTGCATTTAAAATGGAAGGTTGTAAGGAGAAAAGTAGAAGAAAATCAGTTTAATCTAGAGTAAAGATAAAGAAACAGAGGAGCAGTCATGTTAGCCATGTATATGTTAGGAGAGAAGCCAGAATTCTGTTAGCCTCTGAGCTTCTTCAAGGAAGTTAGGGGCACGACAGGGGTCTACAGATAATACTGGTGCCATCTGTCCTATTTCACAAGCATCACTGTGTGGTTGGGTCAATATTTATTATGAAAGACTCAATCTTAACTCCATATCAGGCCTGAAACAATAACAGTAGTTCTTAAATTATTATTAAAGTCTTTAAATCAGGGAGGAAAATATTATATTATAAATGAAGTAACAACAAACTACTTCAACCTCAGAGGCTGTCAAAATATGATATAATTTTATAAACATTTTACTGCAATACAGTCACACTTATTTGTTTACTTCTTGTTTATAACTGCTTTTGTGCTACAAGGGCAGAAATGAACAGTGTAATACACCAAAAGATCTTTACCAACAAAGTTGGTTGACCTCTCTGCTCCAAATAAGAAACTGAATTTATTTTATTCTAGTCATTAAATGCTAGGAACTTAACCCCTGACCCCCACCCTCTTGGTTGAAAAAGGGAAGGGACAAGAATTAAAAAGCAACAGAATACTAGGAAAACTTGAAGAAACAGTTTCAATTAACGGGATAAAGTACAGAGTAGGCTACTGGGACTTTTTGTTGTGTGGGAGCAGGGTTTAGTACAAATTGTTTTGGAAAGCATAATGTATGCCAATGCTGCTAATAATAATGATTTTTAAATATTTAACAAGAGTCACTTTTCTAATTTTCTTTTATTACAGCTTCACTTAGAGAATATTTATCAATCATAGTACAGACTTTAGGAGTAATTTTTTTCATAAAAAATAAAATTCAAATTCAATTTTCTTTTATCCTGTCAAGTCCTCTGCTAATCACCTGATCTTCCAAATCATAAACATCCTGGCCTACAAACACATAGGAACATGTATATGCTGCTTGTGAACGTTATGGGAACGTGGATTAAATTCATAAACAATTAACCTTGGCTTCTCTCTTAAATGTACACACAAGGATTTGTTTCAAAAACCATTTACCAAAATTTCCAAATTTTTATTATATATTTACATATATTTTAAGATTTTAAAAATTTATTCAAGGTTCTTAGTGAATAAAACTGGTTGTGCAGTACTACAAATTGAGTCCTAAATTTATACCACATAAGCCTCAAAGTTGGAAAATCAAGATTATCACATGTATGTTAATAAGCCACAAAAACAGAAGGTAGAAAATATCATGAAAATTCTTTTCAGGTTGAGAAAGTGTGTTGTTTCAATTTTATTCAATTACAGTAAATGTAGTTTTAACATTAAAATAAAATGAGGACACAACTGTTTAAAATGTTTACTTTCCTTGGTATAATGAACACTTAGAAATCCAAAAATTCTAATGGCCAGTCATAATATGCAAAACATAGAGCAGCCTCATATAAAATGCTACAAACCATAGTATGATTTCTTATGATTAGCACTAACATTTTCTTTTGTTTTGGTACACTCAGAAATGTTCAAATTTAAGAGATACAAAATATCCAAAATGAAGTATGTAAAATCATAATGAAATGGCAAAAATCGTTTTCTAAAATGCTAATCATTGTCTGAAATCAAAAATATGGCTTGGTTAAAGAAAATGTGTCAATTTTCCATAAATGCCAAACGAAACAATCTACCCCAGTCTACCCAACCCTTCAAAAACAACACAAAGCAAGCTAAATTGTAAAATCCTATATCTAAAGCTAAGATCTTGCCTGCAAGAGTGGGAGGGCTATGGGAACTGATGGTTGAAAGAGCTTTGGAAAAGCCCACACATTCCATGGAGAATACCACTACCTGGTGGGGGCTAGGCATAGCAAAGTGCCTTCCTGCCAAAGAAAGAAGAGAGAATCTGTATTTGGAATAGAATAAAAACCAACATTACAGTGTATTTCAAAGAAATAAAAATTTAATAGTAAAAGACAGTAAATTTACATTAGATAGTCTACTCATCATCTTAGGATTATCTTAAAGACTGAAAACTGCACCCATAACTTTAATGTTTCATTTTTACCACAATACTGTTTGTTGATGATCTTGTATAAGAGCTTTCCATGACAAAATTAAAATGTAATTATATTTGACAAAGCTACAATTCAGATGAATAAATTTCAGCTTTAAAACAGTGAGAGAGAGAGACACACACACACAGAGAAAAATTACTTACTGGATAAAATGTTTGAGTGTGTCTGTTTTTTGCTGGGAATGTGTGCACCTCCACCAAACACTGCAGACCACATTTTTTCATTTAGAGGATGGGCTACAATCCGAAATAGCTCATTACTAGAATGTGTTGCCAGGCCATGGATGAAGAGACTGAGATACACTGCTGTGAGAATCTCACAAAGTAAGATTGTAAGTCCTGACTGGGCATCCTCACCAGAAGAATTCAAAAGTTGAATTAGACATGTTATTCCTAGAACAAAAAACAAAAACAACTTCCATTAACAATAAACTTTTTATGTTTAAAAGTTAGCTATGTTCTAATTTTTGAAAAGAATTTCCTGTAGCAGTATTAAATATTTCTCTAGATTCATAACTGGTAGAGCTTATTACAGTTAAAAAGCAACTGCCTAACTTATTTGTTCAATTCAGACAAACTGAGCATCTACAATTTGCATTAAGTCTAGACAATAAAAAATACTTATACCATTAAAATTTTATTATGATAGCAAAACTGTTTTAGAAATGGTTTAACAAAATATGATTTTAATATAATGATAAAGGAAAAACTAACGTCAAATAATTGCAAAGTATTTGCTAAAGGTCTTGTGCAACAAAAGCTTTCTGTTACTAAATTAAAATGCAATTGTAGAATCTGTAACAGTGTCAATTCTAGCCATGTTTAACAATGATTATCATATGGTAAAACCAAGCCAAATCTCTTTTTCATACATTTACTATTTTTGGTAAGGTTAAGATATAGTTCTTATATATGTAAATTATTTATACCTGGCCATTGAGCTGGTGATGTATTGGGAGTTACTGATTCATCTAAGCTTCCTGTTCTCAGAGAGTGTCGATGGGGAAGCAGTACTGTCTGGTACACCATTCCAGTAAAATGATTTGTTTGAAATGAACTAAGAAAAGGAAACAATATTTAAATCTATATTGAAGTTCATATGTATTTCCAAATTTTAGATAGTTTTTAAAGTATCTTAAATAAAAATTTTTATTAACTATACTGTTATTATGTTTAAGTTACAGGTTCTAAAGTGCTACATTCTATTAAAACAATATCCTCTGAGGTGTAAATATACAAATTTCTAAGTTGAAACAAATCTGGTCAGTTTCACATGTATTTATTTAGTGATAAGACAAAGAATAGGGGCAAATGAAAAAAACTTTGGGCTACAAGAAGCAAGCTTATCTGTAGGACTTTAAAACAAGGTTACATGACTGAAATGAAGTGAGTCTAGGCTCAATTTAATATTTAATGGGTAGCCTATCCTATATTAAGCACTGAACCCGGTACTATGCACATAATGGAAAATATAGTTTCCTCTAAACACTTATACTCTGGCAGGGAAATCTAACACACACAATTTTATCATATTGTTCTTGATAATGAAATCATGCATACCATTCTATGAAGGCAAAAGAGACAACTATGTCATGTATTTGAAAATTTAGAATAATTTAATCAAAGATTAGATAAACAGATACACAAATGAACAGTTTGGCAGTTAAACTAACAGTTTCACACAAACTTAAAAACATCCTGCTACTTAACAGCACAAAGAACTTACAAAAATGCTAGAAAATGACACTAGACATTCCTATACATTCAGTAAATGAATATAAAATTTACATATACTGCCTTAATCTATTCTAATTGGCAAATCTCACTGATGATAACATTTTGACAAAGAGTCTTTGGCTTTACCTTCCAGATTCAAGGTAACAGAGTAATAACAACAACAACAAAACAACCCCTCAGTCTGCTGCTATAGTAAACCTATAAAAAGGGTAGAAAGATAAAAATATGTTGATGAAAATTAAGCAATATTCCATACCATAAAATGAACTCAGGTTCAAAGAAATCAAATTAAAGTCACTTTGGGAATATGCAACGAGAGTGGGGCTACCACATGGACAATACACACAGGAAAGATGGACCAACAACCAGAACTCAACACCAATGAAAGCTGATACCTTGTAAGAGACAACAAAATCACCAAGAATTCCTCACCCAGAGAGGGACACTTACAAGAATATTTTAAACATATGCATGACCCAGAGAACTTTTAGAAAGTCAAAACACAAAGACAAACTATAAAAGTAGGAGGAATGATTTAAAGAGATTGTGAGGGATTTTATATATATGAAGGAATAGGATTCTCCATCTATCCATGGATGCACCAAATACCTATATACCAATGCATCAATCCCCTCATAGAAAGTCAGAAACTAGTTAAGAACTCCCTAGTCACTGAACTCCCCAGTCACTGGACAGCTGAGAAAACAACTGTATCAAATGGGTAGGAAAGGCCAAAGCACATTCAGGCACAGACTTATTTCAGCACAAAATTGGTATAGAAATCCCCAACACCCAGCATCTATCCTCTTGTGGAGATGAGGATGCAGA
The DNA here is from genome assembly GCA_035773235.1 of Eospalax fontanierii. Taxonomy (NCBI): domain Eukaryota; kingdom Metazoa; phylum Chordata; class Mammalia; order Rodentia; family Spalacidae; genus Eospalax; species Eospalax fontanierii. The sequence goes on from CM069527.1 coordinate 12,896,213, forward strand.
TCCCACATATGAGTGCTTAACCTTAAAGCTTCTATAGTCAAGTCCTTGATTTATCAACTAAGGAAGCAGAGACGATCAGACACAAAAGGTCTTTATAGACCTAAAGCGTTAAAAGTACTATTAAGAAATATAGGAGGTGATTAAATAAATAAAACAAGACACAGTTCTTTATCATCCTGGCCCCCACCCAACTGTTGACTGACCTAAGGTATACAAAACCTACTTCAAGAGCTACCTTGTGACCTGGCTTTTCACTAACTTGCATTAGGCCTTGAGGATATTATATTAAGTGAACTATGCCAACCACAGAAGGGAAAATACTGCCATGTTCTCCTTCATGTATGGAATCTAGAAAAGTTATCTAATAGAAGCAGAGTAAAACAGTGGTTTACCAGAGACTGGGGAAATGTGGGAAGAGCACACAAAAAGATGTGCAACAGGTACAAAATTTCAGTTAGACAGAAGAAATAATTTCTGATATTCTAATGCACAGTAGGGCAACTATAGTTAATACTTTGTAATTTCAAAATAGCTGAGATGATTCTGAATCTTCTTTACCACAAAGAATGATAAATCTTAATTGCTCAGAGTTGGTCACTAGATATTGTATTCATTATAAAAAAAATCATATCATAGTATAATGCATAATATGTACAATTATTATGTATAAATTTTTAAAAATAAATTTCAGATCTTAAAAATGGTGTGCCTAGATAAAAGATAACATATTATGGGAGAATGCATCAATATCTAGAAAATAAGACAATTTGTCCTGAAATAAAACCAAAAGAGATAAAAAGAATACGTGAAAGTTCAAAGAAAAACAAGATGGATGAACAAGTTCCATTATCTGTCTCATAGGGCAGGAAATAAAAGACAGATAATATGTAAACAAATAATGGTGGAGTATCTGTGTCTGAAGATAATCACAGACTGCAGAGTGCTATACAATGATTCAAAGTTTTAAACAAATTATACTGGAACTAGAGTAAGAAAAGAAAATATCAAATCTGTGAAAATTTTTTCAATTGTCAATAACTTATTTTCTATGTACCTTAGGCTGTATACCAAATTATAGAACTTATCACTTAAGTACTATGTCATAGTATCACTTATCAATTTATATTCTCTGTCTTAAACTAGAAATTACTTTAAGGAAAGAGTCCTTAGTTTTTTCATTTTTACATTCTTAGTGTCTATCACAATGTCAGCGTGAGGCAGTGAGCAATGGGCTGCTAAGTAAATTACAGTAACAAGGCTTTACTTCAGACTCCTTTGCCATAAAGGTACGGGCTAAAATCTCAAACATCTGAAAAAGTATTCAGTGTGTCAGCCACGTGCTTTCTGCCTTACTGAAAGAAAACTGCTATTTACAGATCTAAATTAATAGTAAGATAGGAGACCCTACTGTTTACTGCAAGTGTTCTTAAATTTTACAAGAAAGTATTTACCTGTAGTCATGACTACCACAAAGGCACTGATAAATACATGCAGAAAGTGAGGCTGCTAGAGTATGCATTACATATACCTGGAAAAAAAATAGAAACAAAATTACTTTAAATATAAATTTTAGGTATAACTTTTCCGGACCTGGTATAACTAGCATTTTTAAAAATGAAAACGCTTTTGCCTCTAAAAGGTATTTTCTTTTTTTTTTTTTCTCAGACAACCATTTCTACCTAGAGAAGTCATTCTACAGGAAAGTTAAAGAAAAAACAAGAGTTCTTTGCCAGAAACTACAAGCACACAATTGCTATCAAATCTCTTTATCAAAAGCAAAGAGGAACGTCAGCTATCCAGTACAGTATGAACCATGCACTTCAAGTATGCCCTCTGAACTCAACCTGCTTTTCCTTAAGGAGAACAAGAAGACTGACAAGTAACAGTTTGCCTGTGAGCAGGTGAGAGAGAAACACCATCATATATTTTAATTACCTAAAAATGAGACTTTGGAGGAAGGAGAAAGGAAAAGTAGGAAAGATAGTAACTGATAGGCAGTGAATTCAAGGAAGGGGACTCTAACCTGGTATTTCAAGATCCACATAGCAGAATCAAGGATGAAAAAGATGAAGACAGAAGAAAGTAGATTAGACTATCTGTTTATGAAGCAAGAATCTCATGTTGATAAAAATGGGCACGGATAGATAAAATCTAATTGTTATTTTTGGCTTCAATTGTCCATAAGATCTGAGATTAAAAGATACCAATAACTAAGGATGGTAAAGATCATATATATGGCAGAATTCAAAGATGATCACAGTATTTCATAGTTTCCCCAATACAGAATTGGAATCAATCTATTGGTCTCATTGAATGTTGTCTGGCCTCGTGACTTCTTTGACCAAGAAGACCAAGAAAAAGTTATGTGTTGGCCCTGAACTTCTTGTATGTAAAAGGGCCTTGCACATTCCAACTTCTACTTTTAAAGCCCTGCAACTGTCATGTGAAAAAACCAGGAACAAAGTGTTACTGGGCCATGAAGTACAGAAATACAGAAACATTTGGACAAACATTATTCCAAGTATGTCTCTGAGGGTATTCCAGAAGACAGAAAAATCTAAATCAGTAGTCTAATTAAAATAGATTTCCCTTTCATTCTCTCACCAACTGGAAGACCAGAAAAGAATAGAAGGTAAGAGGCAACTTTTCCTGCCTGACTGCACTGAATAGATATTGTTTCTTATTTTTGTTTTTTCCCGTCTTTAGACACAAACTGAAACATTAGTTCTTTTTGGTGTCAAGCCTGTGTACTTTCAGATTACAACTTACTTCTTAAGTCTTTGAACTTGGACTAAAAGTACACCATCAGCTCTTCTGAGTTACTAGTTTATCATAGGCAAATCATGGCATAACTCAGCCTCAATAGTCACATAAGCCAATTCCTTGTAATCAATCTCACCTTTTCCCTTCTGTTCTAGTCTGGTTTGTGTTGCTGTGATAAAACACTGACCAAAAACCAACTTGAGGAAAAAGTTCAACTTGTAGTACAGTCTTTCATTGAGGGAAGCCAAGGTAGGAGTTCAAGGAGGAACCTAGTTGCAGGAGCTGAAGCACAGGCCATGGAGGAATGCTGCTTAGTGGCCTGCTCCTCTGGCCTATGCTCAGCCTACTTTCTTATACAACCCAGAACCACGTACCCAGGGGTGGCACCACCCACAGTGGGCTATGCCCTCCTATATCACTCAACAATCAAGAAAAAGCCTCACAGATATGCCCACACACCAAACCATTAGCAGAAATTCCCCACTTGAGGCTCCCTTTTCCCAGGAGTGTCAAGTTGACAACCTAAACTATTTAGCACACCTTCCTTTTCTTTTTCATCTTCCTCTCCACACATGCTATTGGTTCAATGTCTCTGAGTAACCCAGTCCAGTATACTAGGCTTGCCTATCAATAAATGAGACACATAGAATCATGATTTTATTTACATTTCAACAACCAGAAATGTAAATGAGGCTGCCCTAGATTACCTAGACCAAGAATGAATGAATGAGTTCAGAGACTAGCCAACTGAATTGAAACCAGAAGAACTAGTGAGCCAGCTCATGGAATCATGAGAAAAAGAAATGATTTTTTTTTAAAACCATTAATGTTTCAGAGTTCTTTTTAAACAACAAAATCCACTTAAAAAGTAGTAGAAGCTAATGTAATACATCACAGTTTCCTACAATTAAAGTTGAAGGACAGGGAGTTGGCTCAGAAGGTAAAGGCTCTCAACCCCAAGCCTGACAATTTGTTTGTTCCCTGGACCTACATGGTGGAAGGAGAGAACAGATCCCACAAATTGTCCACTGACCTCCAAACATATGCCATGGCATACACATACATCAATAAATTCAATAAAATAATAAAGTTAAATTTATTCTGTATGTGCATGTGTGTGTGTACCTGAACATGTATATATAGGTATGCTAAGATGTGCTTGTGGAAGTCAGTGAACTTCTTGTAGGAAATGGTTATTTTCTCCACCATGTTGCTCTCAGGCATCGAACTCAGGTCATCAGGTTTGGCAGCAAACCCATTGGCCCATTTTGCCAGCCTTGTTTCTCTAATGTTAATGAACCTGGAGAAGATTAAATAATCAGCATTTCGATCTGAAAAAAAAAAAACCCGAAGTTTCCAATAATATGGAAGTTAATATAATAAGTCTGGTCTATAACCAGATTTCCTTAAATCACAACTAATAATAAATACTATGTCTAGTTTAATGTTTTTTAGGGCTTTTTTCTTTTTTAAGAAAGGCTTTTTATCATTCTATATAGGTAAATTAAGAGTTTAAATCAAACTAGAGATGGAGCAAAATAAGCCAGACTCAGAAAGACTAGTACTTGAAAGCAGAAAGGAGCCTATATGAGGATAGGAGAAAACTGGAACTCACAGGGTATGTGTGTATGATGCTAACTAATAGGGCATGTGTGTATGTGTATGTGTGAAATATCATTGAAACATATTGTATACATATGTGAAAAATGTCACAATGAAATCTATCATTAACATATGCTTAGGACAAAGAAGCTTGAAACCAAGCATACTTACTTTGTTGCTTTGGCTCTCAGGATGAGGAGGTGACTCAATATCTATTATGGCATGTAGAATATCATGTGTTAAATTACTAAGGTGCACTAATGGGTTGGCAACCACTGTTTTGGCACTTGCTGTACAAGCAAAGAGGAGAGGCACTGAAGTTTGTTCAGACAGAGGGTTAGGAAATAGTGGTTCTCCTGTTTCCTTAAAAATAAAGAGAAATAAAGTTAATTGAATAATTTTAGTTATAACCCACTGTGTAAGTAATTCAAGGGGATTAAGAATTAATAATTAAGAATTAAAAGCACCTGGGGGGAGGCTGGAGTGATGGCTCAGTGATTAAGGGCATTGACTGCTCTTGCAGAAGACCCTGGTTCTATTCTCAGCATACACATGGTGGCTAACAACAACCCATAACTTCAGTTTTAGGGGAATCTGATAATCTCTTCTGACCTCCATGGGCATTATATAACATGGGTGCACTTATACATCTGGGCAATACACTCATACACATGAAATAAAAATAATACGCTATTTTTTAAGAGAATTAAAAGCACCCAGAGTGCATATAACTTAAGGTTGGGTCCGAGAAGATAATGTTCCAACAGTGATGGCTTAGAATGATAACACCATTAATACTTCTCAGTAAGGTGAAGCTAATCACATCAGGTGAATGTGAGCCTGCAATAACACAAATTAAGCAAATCATAAAGCCTAACACAGAACTGTTCTTCAACTGTAACATACACAAAGTCTCAAAATTCTTAATATGATTATACACAAAGTCAAATGTATTCTTTAATTCAACTGCAATAAAGAAAATAAAGTTTTAATATTTTAAAACCTAAAAAATACACCAGAAGGTACTTTAAGTACTTACTACTTTTTATGATTAAAAGCTGCATACCTGCTGGGATTCTTGTAAAAGCAAAATCAATTCCATTCTCACAGATGCAAGACCCCCACCATGAGAGCCATGAAGTACGCAGTAACTGAGAAACATTCTCAAGAGCGACTGATACTTTAAGAGCCACTGTCTTTTTTCCTGAAAGTCTCTCATTTGTTTTGATTTTGTTTGGTGATAGAAATCATCAGCCTCTTCACTTAATCCAAATTCATCTCCACTTTTATCAAATGTAGACTGTAGGTCTTCAGCATCTGGGCAAAAGTCACAAGTCTTCTGAAGAGCCACCACTTCTTTTTCAAGCCAGTGGTATAGCTGGTAACGCAATTTTCCACCATCAATTTCATAGCCAGTAGACAAAGTACGAAGTTCTACTGTAAGGATCTTTAAACATGCTCTAAATTTTAACTGAACAGCAATAATATCTTCTGATGGATCTAAAATGTCATTTTCATCTAGTGTGCTGAAAGAGTCTGTGTAATTGCTTATTTCATCAAACTTTTTATCTGTTTTTCTTTGTAAAGATTTTACTTCTTTCATGGAAATGGGAGGATCTTCAGTTGCTTCATCATTATCACTATCCCATTTCAATTCCAAAGAGTCGTCCTGAAACACAACACTTGGCTGGCTCCAATCAAAAGAAAGAGTAGAGTTTGACTGCTTCTCTGAGGAGCCCTCTGAAGAAGATTCAAAACCATTCATCAGTGACTGTGACCAGTCAACAGCAGCAGACTTATCTTCTCTTATATCCAACTTGAGTGAAGAATCTTTACTAGTAAGGAAACTAGATGCTCTACAAAAAGGATTTGTTTTCTTGATGACTTTGGGCATCTTTGATAATACTTCCAAAGCCAACATAGGGCAGCCAGCTTTCAGATGAGCACAGGCAGTAGTAAAAAATAATCTTCTTTCACTTAAATTAATTGTTCCTGCTAGTCCACTTTTTCCTGTTAAACCCAAGTGTGTGGAAAATGTATCAGATGATCCAAAATGACGTCTCAGCAAAAGAGGATGTGTTCTTAGATAATTGTAGAAATTAAAAACTGCAGGGTTACAAGCTGACATCAGGACTTCATCTGAAAGTAAATTCAATTTATGAGCAGAGAGAAATTCTTCAAGATCTTTACTGAGAAGTTATATTTGTATTACAGTACCTTTTCTCTATAAGGAATCTTTACCTGGTCTTTGGACAAATTTTAATAGACACTTTAATCCATAGCACTGAACAGACAAGAGCACATTCATAAACACTGTGTTCAGACACCAGAGGAAAACAAAGGCTGTGCCCTTTCCAGATGAGGCGAACTTTTCAGGTAGCCCCTCAGTTCTTGTCTCCGACTCCCCTGGACACACCTCCTTGGGCTGCTTTGCTACTCCTTGTCTTCTCTGCCTTTTAGTGCTGACAGCATCCCATGGTAGAGTTCATGAACTCTTTTTTGTCTACACTCCATGCTGAATTCATAATAATATCATGATAAAGATGATAGATACGCTGTTAGCTTGAACATCTCTATCTCCAGTTCCAATTTCATCCTGAAAATCTGAACTCCTATCTCCTGGGGTCCATGTCTTATTTCTACTTAAATACAAATATTTTTGCCTCACAGACTCTAGTGTGCCCTTGTCAAAAACAACCCTATATTCAGGTATCTCCACTGTCTGACTTCCTTATTTTTTGTCCAAAGATAATCAAATCAGAGAAAGGTTCCTGATCTTATTAACACTTCATTGTATCATTCACCACTGCTCAAGATGAAAATTCAGGAGTTACCCTTAACCCCTAATTCCTTGACACTTATATCAAATATAATTATGTCTAATCAAGCTAAATGATCTCATCTTCAAATGCTTCTCTTAACCTCATTTTGGCACTATTATCATTTCTTCCACAAGAATTCAGCTTTAAATGGTTCTAAGAGTATGTGGTCGTGCATTAAACCCCCTCCCAAACACACACCACACATGTATACACACATGTATTCATTTTTAAAACAAGAATACATGTAGACTTAACAAAATGATGTTCTGTTTCCCCTCTTCATTATAAACAGTCAAGCTGGCACATACTGCCTGATTAAATGGCACCATATAATGAAAGTTATGAACTATAAGCTATTCTAGTTCATTCCTAATGACATAAAACCTACCAAACCAGCTATCAGATATAATTCAATTCTGTTTATGGAAAACTACTAGCAAGGTAAAACCCACCATTTGTACATGAATAAACAGAAAGAATTTCATTTTATCCTAGGCTCTAAGAATATATTAGCAACATACCTACAAATAAATCAGAGGTAGAGCTCTAAAGGGTGTACTTAAAATAATCTGTAAGTCATTTGTTTCATGAACAAAACAGTCAAGGGTTTGTTCAGCTTAAGGTCTTCTTTTTAATAAAAAAAAAAAAGTTCTGATTTATTTGTTTTTATGTGTTTGAGTGCTTTGTCTCTATGCATGTAAATATACCCATGTTGTACAATTTCTAAAGAGGCCAAAAGAAGGCACTGGTCTTCTGGAACTGGAACTACAGCTGTTAGCTGCCATGTGGGTGCTGAGAACTGAATCCAGATCCTCTGCAAGAGCACTTGGTGTTTTTAACTTCTGAGTCACTAGGTTAGGATCTAACCACATCACTAAGTCAACTTTCTTTATAAGGAATGTGCATTCCTTAAAAAGAATTAACACTAGAAAATTTAACACACATAATAATCCAACCTAAGATTTAAAAACTAGCTTTATGAGGCTAGAGAGATGGCTCAGCAGTTAAGAACACTGGTTGTTCCTGCAGAAGACCCAGGTTTGAAACTGAACACCCACATGGCAGCTAACAATCTTCTGTAACTCCAGTTCCAGAGGATCCAATACTCTCTTCTGTCCTCCTGGGCACTGCATGACATGGATGCACTTACACATGCAGGCACAACACTCATACACATAAGATAAAAATAAAATAAAAACCAAAAAAAGCTGGCTTTATATCATTATTTCTTCAACGTATTTAAATTCAACTATGGCAAATATTTATGCTCAATACATTCATAAAGTTAGAAAAAATACAAATCTTGGTTTTCAAATGGTTCATACTTTTGAAAGTGACAAAAATCCAAAATTGTACATATAAACCTACACTTTCAACTAAACCATGAAGTCACAAACCAAAACTTCTACGTTTTGCCTTACCACTACACCAGTGATCCAACAAACAAAGCAAATAAATACTAATAACACTTTTACTGATGAACATCTTAGAAGTGCAGCTTACCATCATCATCTCTGATTGGTTGCTTTATCAATGTTTCTAAAGCAGCACTATAATCTTCTAAAATCCAAAACGCTATACTCCGGAGAAAAGGATCATAATGTACATTCATGTTCGGTGAACTAAGTTCACTGACAGGAGAATCAATTCCCAGAACTTTTTTGCGTAAAATAGATTTATATGTAGCTGATTTGTCGAATTCAGACTCATAGAGTCTTGATATTACAAGAGCTAATTGAATGTCATTCAGTTTCTCAAGACATACCTTTAAAAAAGAAATTGTTTATAAATAAGCAGAGGAAGCTTATATTTTAAGACAAACTCTACTTACAAACTATAAACATGTAAGGATTTATTAATCTCCAAATTATCAAGAAGGACTATAAGAACTATATATATATGTATATATATATACATATATATATATACTGCTTGCTTTAGCAAATTTACATGACATTTATATTAGTACTTGAAAATTATTTGCTATTATTAAACATATATTTACAAAATATATCAGTCTGAGGAAATAACAGGTAATTCTATACAGTACAAACTAAAGCTCTATGCTACTAAAGCTCTTGAATCGCTACTCATCTCGGTATACTTGAGCAGACTAATGTTTTCAAATTAAAAGGCTATTTGACTTTTCTATGAGAGAGACCAAGCACAGAGCAAACTGAAATAGAAATTCTACAGCAGAGATATTCATTGTAAAGATTTACTGAACAGTAATCACTGAAGAGTTTTCTAAAGTCTATCAAATACAAGAGTCAGATATATGTAGACTGACACAAGAGAACAGTTCTTTTCTTTTCTTTCTTCTTATTTTATTTTATTTTTCAGTTTTTTTGAGAGAGGATCACCCTGGAGCCTCAGCTGGCCTGGAACTTACTGTGTAGACCAGTTGGCCTTGAACTCACAGAGATCCACCTGCCTCTGCCTCCCAAGTGCTGAGATTAAAGGTGTGGATCACCACGCCCAGCCCATCTTTTCATTTTTTAAAATCTGTGAATATTTTAAGTCATATTAATTACCCATTCTACAAACTATCAAAACCTGCTTTATCTTCGTTTAGAAAAAATACCATTCAAGCTAAAGGATAAACTTTTAGAAGCTGTTAAATATCATTAGGCAATTTAGGTATTTGGCATTATATTATTTCTACTACTACTGAAATAAAAACAAAGTTTTAATAATAAGATGAACTGCTTAGAGGAATTATAATGCTAATTTAAAATCAAGAGTCAATTCATTACCTCAACTGCATCTCTGAGGCACCCAGCTAAAAGAAAGAATGCTGCAGAATGTTCAAACCTTTGCTTGCCTAGTAAAGAAAAGGCATTTTTCAGAGCTGCTTTACGCCACCTTTCCTCCTCAAAATTGTGTCCAAAAAACTGTGTCATTTTGGCGTCTTTTTGAGATCTATAAAGCATGAAAATTTTAGAATATCATTTTAGAATTAGTCTTCCATACCTAGGACTCAGAAGTTGGGACTTTAAAAAGTTGGGACTTTTAGGCAGAAAGATGGCAAGTTTGAAGCTAGCCTATGCCACAGAGCAAGACCGTTTTCTACCCTCAACCCCTCCAACAAAAGTCAGGATCCAAGTAAAACCAAAGTGTCTGTTAGTTCATAAATTTCTGTCCATCTGTGTCTTTTCCCAGTGAAATACTAAATAAGCATTTACTATATATCTTTCTACACACAAACACACACATGCACACACACACATTCTACATATATAAATCTCAGATTATCTGAAAATTCTTTTCTTTCAAACTGCATTAGCAGTACTCTGAAAAAAATCACCTTTAAATGCATGTAAAATAATCATACTACTATATACATTAAGATAATTTATACTAACTCTCATTCTACTTTATAAATCTCACCCTGCCTATCTAGGAATAACTTTGGTAACCAAAATCAAAGGAATATGGTGTGATGGAAAACAATCCTGAAACTCCTAGCCTCTTAGAAAATTCCTTAAATATCAAAACTTTTTCCTGAAACAGAACCTCAAACAAATAATGAACTATTTACAGTAATCATGTTTACCAAGTCCTCTGAAAACTGAAGATAAAGAGGACGGGAGCCCCATAGACAGCAATTTTGAGGGATATTCTGACCCATGTACTTCTAATGAGCAGAGGACAGATGCCTATTCCAAACCCCACTAGTCCACCCTCCTTCCTGATCTGATGCAAACACACCCTGACAAGTCTGCTCTCCACCCTCTTCCTCCCACCTCTTGGTGCTGAAGGAAATATTCTTACAATAAGCAAAAAATATAGTTTTTCTGACAGATAAATACTAAAACAAACTGAAGTGATAGCATCTAGTCTCTTCCATTGTGGAACACATGGAAACTTTTATCAAGCATAACTTTAAACACAAAATAATATCTAAGAGTATACTCATCAAGAACATATTTTATGTATGCATTCACTCCTAATGAAAGTTTTTAACTCTGAAGCTCAGACTTTTACTTACCTATATAATCCCCAAATTACAGCTTTCTTTTTCATTGCGAGGTAAAAAATGGCAGCATCTAAAGGATCATTATTCCTATGAAAGGCTGCTTTGGCTACCTACAATCACAAAGTATTGTTCAATCTTTCACAGAACTAGAACACAAGTGAACAATAACTTATCTCATATATAAGATTAGCACATGTTAACTATTATTATGTTAAAATGTTTACAAAGCAGATAAACACATGTGTGTATATAGAATAACAAAAGCAAATTATAATAGTGGGGGATATACAGAAGCAGTGACAGGACTATCGCTTATCACAGAAGCTCCCCTGAATTACTACATTTTCCAAGACACATCTATTTGTAAAAATCAGAAATATACTATCAAATAAATGTGCTAAATAGAGGTTTAGGAATTGAAACATCAACTTAAAAAAATTACATATTTTAAAATATTAACACTATTCAAAAGCTATATGAGAGCTAGCCTGGTGGCTGAGGCCTCTAATTACAACTACTCAAGAGGTTGAGGCAAAAAGGATTGCATAATCAAGGCCTATCTGGCTTACAGAGTGAGTTTAAGGCCAACCCTGAGCAACTTAGTGAGACCATTAACAAGAAAAAGAAAATGAGAGCTGGGACAATGCTCACTGGTACAATGCTTGCCTGGCATGTACAAGAGCCTAGGCTCAAGCTCCAATATGGAATAACTAATAGTAGAGGAGATGTAGGATGCATTTAAACAAATACCCAAAACATAGTGGTTCATTCTTTACACCAAAATAAATACTTACTTTTTCTATGCATTTGCGTAAGATGCGGGTATTTCGGACCCACCACCCCACACCCATCGCTCTTAGTTCAGACCAAGTAGGATCATCTTTCTGCATTGTTGGCAACATGTTCAGCAGTTCTTCTTCTGCTACAGAGTGAAATGCCCAAGCAAAATGACCAGTAGAAAGGCCTTAAGAAATGTCAAAAATGATGTTTATAAGAAATGTAAGCAAGATTATACAATTATTATCACAAATGAATATTATATGAGTGTAATAAAATATAAATGTTCTGAGGCTTTTAAATTATTTATGTAATTAACCTTAACAATTCAATTATATCAATGAATTACTTATACCAGTGAACATAACCCAAGTACTTAAAATACAGAGAAAAATAACATAATTTCCTTGACTGTGCAGATTCCTTTTAGATAAGCAATGATAAAGGCAAAGAAAGAGTAAAATCTTGGGAATTGCATGGGAAGTGAAAGGTTATAGGAGAGATTCTGAGAAAACACCACCCATTATTAAGTACCATCCTGATTATGTGATTTTAAGAAAGCATTTCTAGATTTATTGTACCTATAGTCATTTAGAACTGTGCAAAGGTCACAAGTCTGGACTAGAAATCAGATACTCTGGGACATAGTCTTGGCTCTCCTAGGAACAGGTTTTTTGCTCTTAAGTAATATTAATCTGCCTTATCAACTTGGCAAATTGTTATGTAGATTGGTGAGAAGACACTATCATTTCAAACTTTTATGGGATTCACAATTACACATAACTTTTAATGTACCTGGAAGCTTGAGTTCATTTTTATTATTGATTCTTCAAACAATCATGCCTCTCTGAGTATAAATTTTGCATAATTAACATAGATTTCTTTGAAAGCTATGCCAAATATACTTTGAGTAAATCAGTATGCTAGTGTTTTTGTTCTCTAGCTATAATCTATTGTCCTTATGAGAAAAAGAGAAACACTTGAAGCATGATTACATAGTGCTGCTATACTTTTCAATACCCTTCTCTCTTCCCTTTGAGCAATGTGTCTTATACATTTAACTCCATGGAATTAAAGAACTCCAAGGAACAACATGAAAAGCAGTAGACTAATGCTTAAAGACTCTGAAATTAGTGTATACAAGGAATTCTAATTCTATTACAAACTAAAAATGTAATCTTGAGGAATTTAATTTCTTAATGTCTCAAAATTTCATTTTAAAATGGCACAATTAATTATAATACTACCATATTAAATAGTTTTAAGGACTGAACGAAACAAATGCAATTAACCAATTTAGAAAATAACCCAGACCATAAACATTGTTATTGCGCTATCTCATCATATTAATATATTTTAACAATCATTCATTAGCAATCTAATATAATAACCTGTACATGCAGTAATTAATAGTTTCTATTTTATCTTTTCACAATATATTTTATATGGTATTACTGGGTAAAATAAATGATTATTTATAAGAAATGACTTTGACATATATGGCTTCAGAGTTTTAACCTAGGTAAGGAAAAATCTCTTTTCCTTGAAGAGATATTACCATTCCCATGCTCAATGCAGCAGTGCAAACAACCTAAATGCCCATCTACAGCTGCGTGCATTTTAAAACTATGGTTTACATACACAATGAAATACTAATCAGCCTTTGAAAAAGAAATTCTGCAGTATGTTAACAAGTATAAACCTTGAAGACATTATACTAGTTAAAATAAATTAGTCGCAGGAAGATAGTCTAACCAATAACATATTTCAAAGAGTCAAGTTCATAGAATTGAAGAATGGAATAGGGGTTATCAGGAGCTGAGAGAGAAATCACCAGACAGGCTATTCTGAAAGAAGATAAATATACTCTAGCTATATATAAATAAATAAATAAATAAATAAATAAATAAATATATATATATATAATTGTACCTTTTGTCAATAATAATGTATTATTTACTTATAAACTTATAAGAGTAGTGTGCTGGTTAGCTTTAGTTGTCAAGGTGACACACATGTGTAGAGGGGCCTCAACTGGGGAAGTGCCTCCACTGAGCTAGACTGTGGCAATGTCTGTGGGGCATTTTCTTGATTGCTAAGTGATGTCAGTGGGCCCAGCCCACTGTGAGGGGTGCCACCCCTGGGTAATACTGTATTATATAAGAAGGCAGTCTGAGGGAAGGCCGGGGAGCAAGCCAGTAGACAGCATTCCTCTATGGTCTGTACTCTAGGTTCCTGCACTGAGTGCCTATCTTGGGCTCCCTCAGTGATGAACTGTGACCCGAGACATGTAAGTTAAATAAACCCTCTCTTCCTCAAGTTGGTACTGGTAAGGTATTTTGTCTCAGCAATTGAAGGCAAATAGCACAGATCGTTTGCATGTAGTACTTTTGTAAAGAATATCTTTGTTAGAAAAATCACTGGAGAAAGGATAAATATAAGCAGAGAGATAGAAAAAGTAATGAATATCAAAAGGAAATACTAGAAATCAAAACAGAAATTAAGAACACCTTTGACGGGGTATTCTATCAGTAGGCTCAACATTGCCAAAGAAAGAATAAATAAGCCTAAAAATGGAACTTCTAAAACTGAAAAAAACAAAACAAAACAAAACAAAACAAAACAGAAGAGAGTGTCAATAACTGTGGGATAGTTACAAAAAGTTTTAGCATAGATGAGCTATCAAAAAGAGAAAAGAAAGAAAAAGAAGAAATTTTCAAAAAAATGCTAAGAATTATTTCCAAATTAATCAAGGATCTAAAAAGCTGAAGAGAACACCAAAGCAGGATTTTTTAAAAAGCACTTTGGTGTATCACCATCAGCACCAAAATTACCTGAGCACATTACTTTCAAATTACAGGAACTCAAAAGCAAAGAGAAAATGTTCAACCAGAGTTTAAAAAAACAAACAAACAAAAACAGCCTTACTTATACAAGAGCAAGGAAAAGATTTATTTCTTCTTGGTAATGATGCAATCAAGAAAACAGAGTGAAATGTTGAAAGTACTGAGAGGAAAATGTACCAACCTAGAGCAAGATATTCAGCTAAATTATCCTTCAAAGTTGAAAACCTATCTCAGAAAAAAGAAATCATCACCAGTAAACTGGCCCAACAAAAATGCTAAAATATACTTCAGAAAAAAATTAATATAGATCAGAAACTTTACATAATGAAAAACAACAACCAAGGAAGGAGTAAGTTAACATAAAATTTTACACTGGGGTTTTTGATTTTTTTTTTTTTTTTTTTTTTTTTTTCAGTCAGGGTCTCACTATGTAGCCCTGGTTAGCCTGGAACTCTCTATGTAGACTAGGTTAGCGTCAGTCTCACAGAGCTCGGTCTACCTTGCTTCCTCAGTGCTGGGATTAACAATGGGTACCACTGTGCCCATCGAGATTTTTTTATTCTTAACTGATCTAACACATCAAAGTTTGTTTAAGCTAATATCATCTTGAACAAATTTTTATGTTAGATCAATAAAGGATTGTTTTTATTATACACATTTATGGTTTTGTTCTTTGTTTTGATTTTGTTTTTGAGACAGGGGCTCTAACCCAGGCTGGTTTCAAACTCCCTATAGTCAAAGATAACTTTGAACTGGCTATATAAGCTGCTGGGATCGAACCCAGGGCTCTATGCATGCTGGGGAAGCACTCTACCAACTTAGCAAAATGTCCAGCTCTACTTATGTGCATTTTTTAACTACAGGTACAGATATCCTTATGTATACGTGAATTTAATAGCAACAATGATACAATAGATGGAAAAAAAGAAACCAAAATTACTGTAAGGTATTCATACACTCAGACTACCAGTGAAGTAGTACAATGCTAATTTAAAACAGAACTGGAATAGTTTTAAGTTTACAATGCAAATTCTAAGACTTAAAAAAAAAAGAAAGTAAAAACAAAAGTATTAACTCGTAGTTAATACTGAATTACCAGAGAGACAAGGCTCTGGGCATGCCTAACACAGATTACTTTAATTACGTTAATTTAAGTGGAAAGACCCATCCTAAATGTGGTCGGGATCATTTTCTAATCAGGTATTCTCAACTGCATAAAAAAGGAGAAAGCTAGCTGGGCACCAGCATTAGCATTCATGGCTCTCAGCTTCCTGACATTAGACACAATGTGACCACCTGCCTTGAGCTCCTGCCACAATATAGTACATACCCTCAAGGTGTGAACCAAAATAAAGCCTTCCTCCCTTAAATTCTGCCAGAGTATTTTAATCACAGTAACAAGACACACAACTAATATAATAAAGGAGAGAAGAGAAAGGCGGGTAGATCTCTGAGTTCAAGGCCAGCCTGGTCTATACAGTGAACTGTAAGTCAGCCAA